>OY776119.1:70065563-71424972 GCA_963675135.1 Galeopsis tetrahit | reverse complement strand
TGACAATTGCACTGTGGAAGCCAGTGCGATGATTGTGGTGGACGCGATTAACTCGAGAGAAACTTTTAATTCCACGTTTGAGCCTTGAAGGCTTCTTTCTCGAATGTCACAATTGCTTTTACTAGGAGAGGTGTGAATGTTTTAGCACACTTTGGCTAGGGAAGCTCAACGTTTCAATAATTCGTATTGTTGGGTAGACCTCACTACAAGAAAATACACTTTTTGTAATGAAAAAAGTGGTTACAAAAAGTTTTTTTTTTGTTACGAAACCATTGGTTACAAAAATTGGTCTTCTAAAGCTCGTTGTAAAAAAAATTTGTAACGAAGAAAATTCAATTTTGTTACCAATGCAATTGTAACGACACCTTGTTTTGTTACGAATATCGTAATTGTGGTAACAAAAATTTTGTTGTAAAATTTTGCAACTTCTGTTTAAAATATCAATTTCGCTACAAATAAGTTGTTACATTAAATCGTATGTTTAGTACTAAATATTTGATTTGTTACTTGTTACGTTTAGTAACTCATTTCATTCTAAAAATAAATAATGATTAAAAATAAGTGAATAACTCGTACAATTTAATTACAAATTATTAAAAAGTATCACAATGCAATAATTTATTACAAGATAATATAATATATATATCAATGTCATCTGAAGTTCTGGAACAAAATATGGCTAAAACAATGAAAAGAAGTATTAAAAAATGTATCTAAACACTTCAATGTAACTACTTGTTAGAAAAAAACTATATATAAACCTTAAACTTGATGTCTTGATCTGTCTTCTTGTTCACAAACAAATTGAAACTTCTTTGTCCAGCAAAAGATACACCAAAGTAAAATATCATAATATTAAGAATTAATGATACACTAACAATTTTTTTTTTATAACTGGAGTATTAAGAATTTATAATGCACACCAAGAATAAGAATATAAAACTAACATTGCATCCTACATAATGGTTACAATTTCAGGAATAATGTGTAATCTCATAAAAAGAAGCTTTGGCAAAATATATGTAGGAATAGGCTACAACTTTTCTAAGCTAAAGATAAAAGCATTAACATCAATTGGTTTAGCTTTACTATGTATATTAAGAGCATCCACCCAAAGTGTCCAAAAAACAAGTTTTTTTCATAGTTAATGAATAGTTCACAATGGCCAGGCTTATAAGAATACATAATAGTATACAAAATGCCAAGTTTACAAAACAACCTTTATACTCCTACCAAACAGATTTAAGCATTGCTCTCAAAGTGATGATTCACTTATCAAATAAATATAACCAGAGTAGAAATGGGAATAACATCTAACATCTCAGTCTCTTCATTTTATCTCTTCTTTTCTTTTTCAAACTCTGAAAAAATATTACCATTGACAAACCACATGGAGAGTATGAATTTATCATTAATTTTGCCTAGTTGCCCTGCAAAACTGCAGTGGAGTATAGTAGTTGTTGGCACTTCTCAAACTGCAAGTTCAACACACCATATTATCCACAAAATTTCTAAGCTACACAAATAAATTATTCTCTTAATTTGAGAAAGTTTGAATACATCAGCCCAACCACCAAGTAGCAGCGCAAATTCAGTGGCTCAAACAGGTTACTCAAAATAACAGTTTCTTAGTAATTGAGGAAAATATATATCGACAATAACTGGAAATCAATCGATGAATCTGTAAAACAGTTGCCAACTAAAAGTGTAGACTCCACTAAGCGAGAAATCCAAAGTGTGAACGCTGCTGTGACGGTGGAGAGCAGGGTGACTTGAGGAGGTTATCGAGGAGACGACTAAAGTGAAGATGGCAGCTATGACAGGGGGTACGTTGGCAAAAAATAGTTACTTTTGTACACCAATTGCAACATATGTTTCTGCAAGAAGTTGACACAAATTGAATTAATTAGTTTATCTAACTGAATCATAAACAAAATAATTACATAAATAACATGAAAATGTTATAACACTGAGAATTAGAAAATATAGTAAAGCATTCATGCATTTCCATCACTTACTTTAGAATCTTGACAATAAAATCTGAAGAATGAGCAATCAACAACTTTCCTACCCAAACTCATAGTTGCTTCAATTGAGGATGCTACACGATCGCACTATAACTGAATTGGTATCTCCATACATGACCTGGCATCGTGATATTTTATCTACTAATCAATGTCATCATGACCTGTAAATAATCCTGGAGGAACTATAGATTACAAGCAACATAGAGACGAAAGAAACAATTGTATATTATCCAATACTATAGACAACACAATAATCGACCAGGAGATAATATACTCTTCAGCAAATACTTCAGCAATTCCTTTGCATAACATGTTTGTGCAGGAAGTTTATTAGACAAATAAATATAATGAATATCATGGTCATGTAGGTTGTAACCCTTTTAAATCTCTAGTAATATATATGTCCCACATCTACATTTTTTTTTTAATAATAAAATCTCCAATCTCATTAAACTACGTTTCCTATACTTTCTATTTAATTGAAGATCTCTGATTCTCCGTGAAAAGAAAGAAAGGGTGATGATTACCTACATGAGCAACCAAGAATATGGTCACAGAAATTAAGAGTAGGGGTATCAGTTGTGATGGCAACAACACATTTTTTTAACCAATACAAAGAAAAACACTCTGGTGAACACTCAAGAACCTCAGAGCAACACAAAATTTTACCATCAATACAGAGATAATGATAAGCTGCCTAGATCATCACATGCCATCATTAATATCACAAGAGATATTCAAAGTTAGATATACATTTCATAATCATGTATACTAAGTTTACGTAACACTAACTCAATGTAACAAATACATTAGGCGGTTGGGTTACCTGGGTAGCAACTAAGAAAGCATATGTAGTGAGTAAAGGTACATGGGAACATGAGTCTTTGATTATTACACATTCTTACCCTGTTCTTTTCTATTTATCCCATCACATTCGATATACTAGACGTACCTATTTTTATATACAACAAAAAAACAATTAAACCACAATAAAGCAGTAGCAACGGTCACCGACGCAAGGCCATCCACCAATACATCAACACCGCAATCACCAAAGAAAAAACACAAACTCCACACAAACCAAACATCCATGATCAAGACCTGGCAAATATATTTCCCAAAGACACATTTATAATGTTAACATATAAATTAGTAACAATATTTAATGACCCGAAAAGAAATCACAGCATGAGGATAGAATTCCAAAGGGGTAACTAACTCAAGAAGAGCACCAAACTGAGGGAGATACCCAATCTAAAACAAAAAAATAGCATTTTTGTAGCACCAAACTATTTAACAAAGCAATGTATGGTATGAAATGATTGTTCCCACACAAGAAGAATTATGTTTGCTTGTCTCTGGAATTTTTTAGTGCAAAACTAATTACAAATTACAAGAAATAGAACACTTGAAAAATAACAGTCAATTGAGGAATCTTCGTCGGGAAGGACAACAGAAAACTATTCTTAAAGCAGATATATGACAGCAGAAAACTGCTAGTTTTAACAGCAGAACATTGCTGATATTAACAGTAGAAAACTATTCTTAAAGAAACTATTCTTAAAGCAGATATATGACAGCAGAAAGCTGCTGGTTTTAACAGCAGAAAACTATATTTTACAGCAGTTTTATGACAGTAGAAATGTTATTTTTGACTGCAGAAAATCTGTATTTTTACAGCAAGAAACTGGTCTGTTTTAGATCCTTTCTCAAGCCTATTTGAAACTTAGAATCATATGAAAATGACATTTAGTAAAGGGGAAGGTGTAGGACACTACTAATCTTCATTTCTGCACTCAGGTTGTCAATGGTCTGCTACGTGCTTTGAATTTTGAAGCTAGATTGCAAATTTCTGTTATTTTTTCATTTTTACACTTTTCCTTAACATGCTTTTGTTAGACTAATCCAGTTATCCAGCACAACTAGGATACATAAATGAATCATGTAATCATGTCCAACTTGACTGATACAGAAATTGTGGTAGTGATTCGTCAAAATTTAATCAACTTCAAAAGTGTGCATTTGAAAATAAACAAACAGAGAATTATTATTATTAAAAATAAAGAAATTTCAGCTATTTCATCTATACCACAATACAGATGAACACAATACTGACATAATGGATTAATTGACTCAAGTACGATATCATTTTTTAATCGGCATTTTCACAAATAATTAATAGGCGTATATTTTAAACAATTGACCATCACATAATTAGGTCCGACAATAATTAGAAACAAATTTCCCATAAATTGAAACAACAAACAAGACAAGAACAACAAAATTGAAGAGATGTGAAATTAGGAATAAAGGCTTGAATACAAAATTAGGAATTAGGGTTGGAATACAAAATTAGGGATTATGGCTTACCTTGATAAACGACGTAAACGGGTGGGAGCAGCGAATGAGAGTGGCGACTGGCGATGGACGAAGAAGAGAGGCAAGCCGTGTTGAGGGAGAGTACTGTTTTTCACGAATGAGATGAGAAAGGATCAAAGCGTGTTTTTTTTTTTTTTTTTGAAGCATCAAAAGCGTACTGTTTTCATAGGTACAGATTTTCTTCTAATATATAAAATTTTTATCTTTTCATTTAAATCCGCTTTTGATCCTATCTTCTAATATAAAAAATTTTATATATTAGAAGAAATGTAAAGATAGGTATAAATTTTATATATGAGAAGAAATAGGTAAAAAATTTCAATTCAACTCTAATTGTGACTTACCTAGAAGTTTTTTTTCATACTACAAACAACCTGTCAGTTTAGAAACGAAACACAATTATCTCTTTCACCTTGGTGAAAAAATTCCGAAATTACTCAAAGATAGTTGGTGAACAAATTAACAGATAAAAATTAAATTTAAATAAATATAATAAAAAGAAAACTAAATTAAATTACATAATAAAGAAAATAAAAAAAATTATAATTAAATTTAAATATAATATTAAACTACATAATAACAAATTAGAAAAAAAAAAGAATAAAACGACACGAATTTTCACTGAACGACACCATGCAGTATAAGATTGGATTCGCACCCATCGTAGAGACTCTTGGTGATGATGTTTGTTACTAATAATTTTAAATTAGGAACAATAATGATGTTTGAGGGATTAAATTTTTTTTAAAAAAAAAAAAACACTGTTTTATTAGTTTTTAAGCCTTACTTGATTTTCTTAGTTATGCAAGTTGTGATTTTCTTGAATTATGATGTAACGAGATATAATTTTTTTTTTTTTTTTTGTGTTACATATTAATTATATAAAGTGTTATCTAAAAATCTTATTTAATAAAAATGTTACCAATTTGTGTTATAGATGTTAATACAAAAAAAGAGATACATAAAAAATGTTACTTAATTAAAAGTGTTGCATTTAAGTGTTACATATTACGAAAGTGTTACAAACGTGCTACATAAATAATAAAATTATAAAAGTGATACAAAAATGTGTTACACTATAAAAATGTTACATTTAGATGTTATATTAGACCCTTTTATGTTGTAGTTTTCGAGACGAATATTTATGAACTCGATAGCTACTTGAGTAGCTCAAAATTTGACTTGATTCTATAAATTCGGTCAATTTAGTTCTTTTTTCGAGTCAACATGAGTTCCTCACGAGTGGGCTCGACTCACTTACACCTCTACTTAGGTGCAAGAGCTTTACTTCTATTAGTTCTATATTTGTAGTCTGAGTTCAATTTCTCCTAGTACTGTTTTACTTTAATTATTTTTTTCACTTGAATCTCTCAAATTTTACTTCATTTTACCTCAATTAATTATTTTTTCATTTGGCCTCTCAAATTTTACTTCATTTTACATAGTTTAATTATTTTTTTTCTGTTCGAGCCTTCATTTTCTTTAATCATTTTTTTATGAACATAACTTTTTTTTTTTTTTTGACAAGAATGAACATAACTTTTAGTTTATAAGAGTTTTGATATCGGTTGATAGTGTTATAGTATAGTATTATACATGTATAAGCTCTAATGTCTTCCAATTTCAAAGTATATATGGTATGTTATAAGATTTAAGCTCAAAAAATATATAGTATTAGTTTACATACAATATAATACTAGTTCGCGTATAATATAGTATTAGTTTAAATTTTCTTTCCAATCACACCTCCAACCAGTGAATCATTAAAAACATATTTATTTTCTACAATTAAAAGTGAATTGACAAAATTATACACAAAAAAGGCAAGATACACTAATTTATTTGTAAACTAATATTATATTGTATATAAACTAATACTATATTCGAATACTTCTTTTTTTTGGTCGGACAAAAGATTTATATTAAAGCTAACATGAGACATTATGAAACTTGGTTCTCGGGCATGAGTATTGCCTGATGTGCTACAACTAAATGGGTCATTTGAACTAATATTATATTATATATAAATTAAAACACTGTGTGAACTAATATTATATTGTATATGAATTAATATTATACTACTTTATCTATTATTAAAAGAATAAATAATAATTATTGATATACTTGAACAAACTAGACAAAGTAAAATTATACTGTATATGAACGTAATACTATACAATATATGAATTAATATTGTATTATATTTAAACTAATACTATACTAGCAATTGGAGAGGTGTATGATAAACCCAAAGTTGTTAACTTTTACAGTCATATTAAGAGCTTGATTTGATAAAACAAAGTTAACAATATTAGATAAATTGTCATAAAAAAAATTAGAAGTAACATTAATGTGTATTCAATCATAACAAACATGTAGTAAAAAAATTTACATAACAGAAAGTTCACCACCAAGTTGAACATATTTTTCACAATATTGATTGGATTTTCAACAAAGAAAGATTGGAATTCAATTGCAAAATGACTAATTGCAACTATGGTAATGAGAAGCTCCTCTTGATCAGAGCAATACATTATTGCAATATACCATATTTTTATCAACGTCCTCTAGAAAAAAATTGGAAAAAAAAGTTTCTTTTCGAAAAAAAAAATTCTAAAAATTTCTTCTTGAATTTTATTTGTGTGATTCACATTTTTTTACAGTAATTTTTTTTTCAATATTAATAGTTATTTTGGTATTTTTTTTCGAAAATTTAAAAAGCTGTATAATACTGTATATGACTCAATGGTAACTTAACAATGATTCGTTGGTGACTTGGTGGTGGGTGTTCAATTATAATTTTAATGAATTGTAATTAAATTTAATTGATAAAAGTAGTATATATTTTTTACATGTAATTTTCTTTAAAAAAAAAAATTGGGGGTGAACTCATAAAAAAAGATGGGGTAAATAATGTGAATTATTTGAAAACTCAGCACATAGCCCATGGATACCATCCAACCCATTTAGAGAATTGGATTAAGTTATATACTTATATATGTGTAACATTAAAGGCACATACTCTTGTGTACCAGTTACACAGTGTGTAACTGGATACTGTGTAACTGGATACAGATTATAAATGGGTTGGATGTAAAATCCACTGGGCGAACTCACCGAGATAACTCTCAGGGTCACTCACTCTGTCTATCTTTGGCAGAAGTCCTGCCAGAATATGTTTAAAAAAAATATTGAAATGTTAAATTGCTTGTTGTTAGCCTGTTATGACTGAGATTTTCTTTAAATTTAATAACTTATACTGTTGGCTCCTCAAGTCAATAATTTGAATGGTGAATTTTATGTGATTATGCACGCTTAATTTTTTTTTTTTTTTGTGTGTGTGTGTGATATCATATCTTAAGGATTTGTTGTTTCTCTCATAAGAAACTCCATACTTGTATAATTAATTGTATTACGCTTGGAAGACCCTGATCTCAATATGGTGTAGACCTTGTGTAAAATCTCTCACTACCCAATTACTTGCTCTCAGATGTATTAGCTAATTTGAGTTCACTGAATTTGCTAGCTCATAGTTGAGTTGTTGATTATGTTTAAATATTTTATTGTACGGTCAAATGTATTAATTTGGAGAAGGATAAATGATGTTTGTTCATTTTCTCCTAGCATGCTTGTTCATTTTCTCTTAGTATTGAACTTGTTTAAATGTTTCCTTTTGTTATAATTTATGGTTGTCTTAGTTGTATACTTGTATGATATTGAGATTAGATAGTGATGACTTGGGGATGTATTTGGAAAAGGGTAAATGATGGCTGAATTTGTAATAGTTTAAATACAATGTAGTATTAGTTCACATACTGTACAATATTAGTTCACATATTGTATAGTATTAATTTGCATATCATTTGATAGAAGCATTTGTGTAGTTGACGTTTCTATATATGGTGCAAGACTTCTCATACTTTATGGTATTTGGTATTAGTTCACATACTATATAGTATTCGTTTAGATACTGTGTAGTATTAGTTTATATATTGTGTAGTTTTTTTTCTTTTTTTTTTGATGCCACAATAGCGGTCCAAGGACCGACTAATTTAGGGGACCAATTCCACTGTCCACTTATGGGGCTCTTATATTGTGCAGTAATGTTAGGATGATTAAAAATGCATTAGAAGGAAGCAAAAGTTTGATGGTTGTAAATAATTTTTCATTTGTGTTGACTATGATATGATTTTTAAATATTGTGTATGTAAGTATGGACGATTTCTTGAATAAAATAATTTTATGTTGTTTAATTATTATAATATCAATTTTTATTATGAATTAAAAAATTCTCTATTCAATGAACAATTTTTTAATTTTGATTTTGGATTTGGGTTCCAAATGTTGCAGAAAAAATAAAGGTTTCAATGTTGATTCTTGCAAAACAATTGGCATTTGATGTTAAATATACTTAGTGATTGTTCCCTTAATAAGTGCAGTACTAAAAAATCAATTGTTTTGAGTGTTTTCATTATTGATTATTATCAATTTTTAGTCTAAACATGACTAAGTGTTTTGATTGATGGTAGATTAATGTGGGTATTTCATTATTGATTATTATCAATTTTGTTAGAAATATTACTTCATTATTAAGTTGTATTGAAACATTAGGCGTTGCAATACATATGCGAATTAATACTATATTGTATGTGAACTAATACTATACTGTATTGAAACTAATATTAATACTCTTATCAAGTATAAAGCTTATACATATCATATTATACTTCAAAATTGGAAGACATTAGAGTTTATTTATATATATGAACTAATACTATATTGTATATGAACTAATACTATAGTATATATGGATTATTATATATATACATATTCAAGTAATACTATATCGTAACACTTGTCTACTAAAATTAACACCTTTTAAACTAAAATTAATGTTCAAAACAAATTAGAATAGATCTAAATGAATTTAAAAAAGAAAATGAAGGTGTAAATGGAATTAACATATTTAGTTCAAATATGTATAATATTAATTCAAATACTATATAATATTAGTTCATACAAGCAATATCATATGAAAATAATAATAATACCAGTTTATCAACTTTATTAAAAAATTTAAGAAATGACAAATTTGATACGAAATATCTATTTTTTTAAAGATAAATAGTGGAATAATCTCAATATACTTAATGTGATAGCTGAGTTTTTTTTTATCTATCAAGTTAGTGATTGTAGAATGATCATTTTAATTTAATGCAACTCTTTATTCATCCTCTTAAGTCACTCTAGGTTCTACTTACATTTGGCATGTTAAAAGACATGTCAAATGTACTAATTATAAAATTAATTAATTATTAATGTATTAATTAATTTATTTTTTCGAATCATGTACGTACTTTCTCCATCCATCTAAATATGTTCATTTTTCTTATTTGTCTGTTAATTGAAAGTATGTTAATTTCCTTTTATGGAACAATCATTATTCAATTAAAAAGCATAGTTTTTATGGATGGAGAGAGTAATAATTAATACTTTAAAATATAATCAATTAATACTCTCTATTAGTTAATGACAACATTTGTTTATTTCAAAATGAATTTTTTAATCAATAAATTATTAATGTACTATTTAATATATAAAAGATATTTTTAAGAATTTTATTAGGTACTCAATTAATATTATTTTTAAATTTATTATTAGGTAAATATAGAAAATGAATGATAAAAGAAAAAATATGAGGCGCGCATGAAAAAGAAGAAAATTGGTAGAAAATAACAATTGTGTGGGATTCTTGATTCACGTATTATGCAACACCAAAATACACGACCGCAAGTATACGACGTATATTGTAGTGTGATAAGTACGAGGTCGATCCCACGAGGAGGTGTAGTGTAAAAGTGAAGTTTGTCGATTGAATTCTAAATAGACGTGATCGATAAGTTTTAAAATGTGGCAATTACCCCTAAATTATCTACCAAATTGTCACAAGTAAACAATTAAAAGAGTAATATAAAAATCGATCAACAATCATGCAAATCACAAAGAAACGAGAGAAATACGGTTAAAACTCAAAGAAGGAAAGTGAGGTTTCAAGGCATATGTCACACTAAGGGGTCAATTTATGATCAAAAGCCTATTTACGTGATGTTGTGTTGATTACTATAGGGTTGATCACGAAATAATGAATTAAAAGTTCTCTCGATCCAATTAATCCAAGAGAAGTATCACACAAACTAGTATCTCTATCTAGTATGTATAATAAACCTAAAAAAGGGTCCTAATATCATCTAATACCCTCCCAATAATTGATCCTCTCTCGAGCTCACAATAATATTGGGTCGAATGCTTAAATACGATTAATGAAAAAGATCTCTCAATCCAATTTCAATTAATAATAAATCAAACACATTATCATGGCCACTAACAACATGTTTTGCAATGAAAGTTAAGCATTCAAATAGAAATAGCAACACAACCACCAAAATAAACAAGAAATTAATTCATAAACATCATCCAAAGTATAAACATAGCCCTAGAACCAAAAGTGTTCTAGCCAATCAACAACATAATTCAATTAACAATACCAAATGAAATAACTAAATAAAAAGAGAGAGAGAAGTAGAAAGCTTAGTCTAAAGTATGGTGGAGAATGGAATTTCCAAGCTATTGATGTCTTCCTTGCATGAATTGATGAATAAATGAAGAATTTGTGGCCAAATCACCTCCAAGTATGTGTTTGAATGTGTGGAATTTTAGGAATTGGGGGAAGGTACAAGTGATTTCAAGAATTGGGGCTTATATAGTGTTAGGGTAGGGTTTGGATGCAAAAATTGCAAGTTGGTCCCTAAAAAATGGCCAAAATAGGTGAAAAGCACCGAAAATGGGGGTAGCACGGCCGTGCAAAATCATGATTTGGTTGCACAGGTGCTCGGCCGTGCTCGGCATGACAGGGGAATGGATGATGCTCGGCCTAAGTGAGGCCTCGGCCGTGTCGCGTGAATGGGGCTTGGATGGGTGCTCGGCCGTGCCTACTTCTCGGTCGTGGCGTGCGGGCGCTGGAACTCCTCGAGCTCGGCCGTGGCCTTGTCTCGGCCGTGCATTGGTGCGGCCCAAAGTTTCTGTCTCGGGCTTCCCAATTCCGTGTATGATGCACGACCGTGGACTATATTTTGGCTTGAAAAATGGCTCGGCCGAGGCATGAGCTCGGCCGTGCTCTCGGTCGAGTTCGACCCTTTCTCGTTTCGTGCATATCTTTCACCTCGGGTGTTCGATTGACTTGATTCTTTTGGCTATTCCACTTCGTTTTTCGAGACGAACCCAACGGTGCAATCCTATTCTTGATCCAGTGAGGTATGATTGGTGTTTTGCTCTAAATTCCATCGTATTTCCTATAAAATCGACAAAACACAACCTTTCCCTCATTTTGACTCAAATCATCATAATCAATCCATAATTCAATGAAATCCACATCAAAATACGCTTCACATGTGCCTCTAAAGTGTGTAAATTCCACCCGAATCAAACCCCCCCAAACTTAAAATGTTGTTTGTCCTCAAACAACTAAGCACTTAAAGCAATGAGGGTGGAATGATCACAATGGAATATTCAATGTAAATCACACATGAAAAGTAAAATGTAGTGATATCTCTTTCTCAAAGTGCTTTCTCAATGAAGATCATAGGCTCATTCTTGCAATTCACACTTATGGATCAAAGAATGCACAAACACACAACACATTGTGAATGGGAGATATAATCCAAATGCTCAAGTCCTCTATTCACATGATGAAGTGTTTCTCTAAAACACACAAACAAATTGATGATATTAATGCACTCATCAATCAAGTTATGCTATGCAATCACTATATGCTTGCCTACATTCTACTTTCTACAACATTCAAGTGTTCAACAATGTGATCAATAGGACTTAATCAAGGATGTAACATTGGCTCTTTGGACAAGGTGGGATGAATTTGGGAATTGTGACTCTTCTAGTGAAAGACAAAGCTTGTTGTTTTACAATGTGTGCTTTCACCTTCAAAATTTACAAACTCCATCCTCACTTTTCATTTTCCTTTCTTTTTCAAGCATTCATCACCTCATCTTTTTGAACCATTTTTCTTTTCAAGCTTTTGGGGCTCTTTGTCCCTCTTTTCTTTTCAATTGATTTTCTTTTTCATCTTTTCTCTTTTTTTCTTTCAACCTTTTCAATTTCCCCTTTCACCAAAGATATTCAAGCACATGTTTATCCACTTTGTCTCTTATCCCCCACTAGATATAGGTATCAAAGGCTCAAAAAGGCTAAGTGGTTAACATTGTAGTTTGCCAAGAAAATGAGGAATTAAGCTCAAAGGGGCTAACTACGGAAGATTACTTCGGTTTTAGGAAATTTTGGCTAAGTGACTCTTTAGAACAAGATGGCCTATATCATATCACAAAGTCTCACACAATCATGCTTTCAAACAAGAACTTGGGCAAGTTCTAAGATTACTAGCAATAACCTAATCCACTCTCAAATGAACTAAACCGGATTATATGTCTGATTTATGGCTCAATTCTCACCGGTTTATTCAATGGAACTCTCACATTCATCAAAGGTTCCCAAACAACAACACATCATGCATTCATGCTATCGAAGATCAACAAATATGAACACAACATGATACTACTATCCATCACCAATCATGCATACATTCAAAGGAAATAGACATCACCACAACTACTCACTATGGATTCCAAAGATTATTTATGCTCACATTTCACCATAAATTCACTACCCAACACATAATCACAATCAACTCAAACAATAATAAGCATATGAAAGCAAAGTGTGCGCCGGTGCAAAATGTAACACAAGTAGAATGACGAACCGGTGCAAGGGTAACAACTAGTAAAAAAATAAAAGAAAAATAACTCTCCCAAACTTAGAATTTTACTATGTAAAAATTCTAAGTTTGGGGCTACAAGTTGTTACCTCACTCCTTGCACATCCAATGCTCTTCAAAGATCAGCATTGCAACACTTGCTTCCCTTCTCCAAAGTTGGTTTTGCTTCATTCTTCATTCTCCAAGATATGATGTCCATAATGCTCCTCATCCATACCTACAAAAGAAACTAAGCTATCAAAACTACTAAAGCAATAAAAACATGAAAGCAATAAAACCTTGGGTTGCCTCCCAAGAAGCGCTATTTTTAACGTCCTATGCCGGGCGGTTCTTCCTTGAGATGATTATCAAGTCACCCCATCATCATCCTTGCTCTTAGACTTCTTTCCCCATACAATTTTCTTAAGTCCATCAAAACATCCACTAGCTAGCCCATCCGGCTCTTCAATCATGTCATTAGAAGTTGATGCCTCATTCACCCCCAAGCTTGCATAAGTAGCTTTTCTTGATTTGGGGAAGTTTTTGAAGAAAACTCCCCCAAACTTGGCTTTCTTGTCTATCTTCAAATCTTTTTCTTTCACCTTGGGGTTCTCTTTCAAAAAGTTGATCTTGGGCTCTTCTTCCATCTTCTCTTTCATGGGCATTGAATAATGATCTCCCTTGGAGTACACATACTCTTCCTCCTCATCGTCACGGAATCTAACGGCTTTATAGATGTTGAATGACACTTTCTCATCACCAACATGTAGTTCGAGGTCTCCGTTTCGTACATTAATGATGGCTCCACCCGTTGCTAGGAACGGTCTTCCCAAGATCAAGGGGATTGCCCTATCTTCCTCCATATCAAGTACAACAAAATCAACCGGGAATATGAATTTCCCAACTTTGACAAGCACATCATCAACCGTGCCCAAGGGATATACTATGGAGCGATCCGCCAATTGAAGATTCATGGTAGTAGGTGTCAATTCTCCCAAGCCAAGTGATTTGAAGAGTGATAATGGCATGAGGTTTATGCTTGCTCCAAGATCACACAAAGCACGATAAGTTACCTCCTTGCCAATCACACAAGGCAATGTAAATGAACCGGGATCCCTTAACTTTGGGGGTAACTTAGCTTGAATGATTGTACTACACTCTTCGGTGAGGTTCACGGTTTCAAATTCTACCATCTTTTTCTTGTTGGACATAATCTCCTTAAAAAACTTGACATAATGAGGCATTTGCTCAAGGGCCTCCGCAAATGGGATGTTGATGTGTATCTTTTTGAACATCTCCAAGAATTTGACGAACTTTGCATCCAAACTCGTCTTCTTGAGTCGTTGAGGGTATGATTGGAGGCTTGTATGGAGATGGAGGCTTGTATGCATCATTCTCTTTCTCACTTGTTTTCTCCTTCTCAACATCTTTCTCTTCAACTTTCCTTCCTTGTTGATCCTCTTCACCATCTTCCTTTGGCATCATAGGGCCTTCATAGCTTGTGCCACTCCTCAACTTAATCGACTTGCATTGCTCTTTGGGGTTCAATTCCGTAGTTGAGGGGAATCGACCCGGCTTGTGTTGATTTCCAACCATATTAGCAATTTGGCCCACTTGAATCTCAATGGCTTTCACATCATTCTTGATTCCCATCACTTCATTTGCCAATTGACCAATTCTTTCATCTTGACTTTCAATCTTTTGCCAAGTCTTTGTCATGAAACTCTTCGTCTCTCCCATGAACTTCTTGGTCTCTCCGATGAATGTTATTGTTGGGAATAAAATGATACATGTTTTGATTAAATACCAAAACCCCCTGAGACATGCCCAAGTCAAGATGATTGTATTCAAAATGTGATAGAACACATAGCACTAGGCTAGATGAGAAGCTGATATGTTAGGCAGCTCTTAGATGATTAGATGCACAATGTGAGGGGGAACCTATGACTTCAAAATGATCAAGATCAAGTCCCCTCAAGGCTCAAAGTCTGGAACAAACTCTAAGGACAAGAAAACTCCATATGAAACCTAAAGCCTTAATCAGGAGAGTTGTCCAGAAGAGCTTCTTCTATGCAAGAAGAAGATTGCAAAGCTCAAAAGGACAAGATTAATCAAATATTATGATCAGGAGAGTTGTCCAGAGTAGTCAACTCTATGTGAAAAAGCTCTGATGCTAAAAGACCAACAAGTTGCTGATCAGGAAAGTTGTCCAGAAGAGTTGTCTAAGCAAGATTGAATCAGAACAGATGCTCTAAAGGTTGAAGGTCAACTATGCTGAAGAATTAGAGACAACCATATCCTAAAGAATTTCAATGCAACATGTTAAGATCACCTTGAAATGAAATAAAGGGAAACAGCCAAGTCATCTGAAGAAGAGCAAGCCAACCTTGCTGACAAGCAAGCCAACCTTGCTGACAAGCAAGACTGCTGATAGTGATAAGGAAAGTTGTCCAGTTGATAAGGAATGTTGTCCTATCATTGGATCAACCTTCAGAAGCCATGTCCAAGTCCTAACAAGAAGTCAAACATTGGGAAAAGTGCTACAGAAAGAAGACAAAGTCTTACAAGCCGTTTATTACCCAAATAAGGACATGTCACTATCAAGAATCTGTCTTCCAGTTTGAAGAACTCAAGGAAGACATTTATAGCAATTTGGGGCTGCCTCTCCAACGGGCAAATCTCCATTTTGTCTATAAATAAAAGGAGTGTGAAGACCATTGAAGCACCTCAACCTTGACAAGAATATCCAACTATCCTACAAGTCAAAGTGCTTTCAAAGCTGTCAAAGACTATCTTAGTCTTCAAACACTTCTTCTAAGCTGAACCCAATTGTATATCCATACATAAGCTTAGAGAGATATCCTATCCTTATACCTTGATCTTCATTGTAAAGGATATCTCATTAGTTGGAACCTTACTTCAATCCTTACCCCTTTCAAGTGAGAAAGTGAGAAGGTTGTAGTAGTAGAAGTGGTAGGAGCTGACTGTTGAGAGAAGAACAGTCCAGTTCTGAGTTGAGAAGAGGGTACTAGGACTCTAGACATCCTAGGGATCAATTCACCAAGGAGTGGTGTTATTGATCAAGTGCACCTTGGCACTATAAAACAAGTTAATTCCAAGAGTGAAGGAATTATCCTGTTAAATCAGGGAAAGTGGATGTAGGAGCTTGAGTCTCTGAACCACTATAAACTCTTGTGTTGATTTACCTTACAAAGTACTTACATTCATTCAACACTGCACACAAAACTGATCTTTCAAAAGATAATACATCAAAGACTGTGCAAAACTGATTTGGACAAGTTCCCTGAAACTAAACTGGACTGCATTTGGATTGACAAAGTGATTTCAGAAACTTAAGGAGTCTAAACTTAAAGGGCCAACCACTATTCCGCACATATAACTTCCCTAGATAGTTATTCAACTGAGTACTCAATAGTACTTAGTAGTTTGACTATCTTAGAAGAGTTAATCATCTTCAGCAGAGTTGTCCAAGACAACCTTGCTGAGCTCTGGTTTGATCAAAGTTGAAAAGAATTGCATACAAGTGTATTCCCCCCCATACACTTGTTATATACTCCTTTCAGGACCAACAAGTGGTATCAGAGCAGGGGTTCAAAGACCACTGCCTCTGAAAATCCATTTTGATTTTCAAAATTCACATATTTGTGTGGTCACTGAACTGATCTCTATCTGAAATCTATTACTTGTTGACTAACTGATTATTCTTGAGATATGGCCAACAACAATGTTGTTCCTCCACCTGCTGTTCAAGGATTGGACAACATGGCCACAAATCCAGTCAATCACATTTCACATCATAAATTGCCCATGTTCTCAATAGACAATTATGATTTCTGGAAAATTAGAATGAGAGCTCATCTTGCATCTCTTCATACTCATATGTTAAGAGTAATCACAAGAGGACCTTTTGTGTTTACCCAAACTAACCCCAGGGTAACAGATGAGCAAAGAGCAGATGTAAGGGAACTGATTCCAAAGGATGAGGATGACTTCACTGCTGATGAAAAGAGGAAAGATAATCTAAATTATATTGCCATGAATACTCTCTATCAAACAATTCCAGATGCAGTCATGGGAAGAGTCTACCATTGCACCACAGCCAAAGAAATCTGGGATACTCTTGCTGAGATGTGTGAGGGTACAGAAAAGATCAAGGAGAACAAGCTCCAAGTTGCTGTGCAAAAGTTTGAGCAATTCACAATGGAAGCTGATGAATCCATTGATAAGTTTGCTGGTAGATTCACTGATGTGATGAATGAAATCAACTCATTGGGCAATGTTTACTCCAGGAGAGAAGTTGGACTAAAGATCTTGAGAAGTCTCACTCAAAAGTGGGATGTCTATGCTGTGATGATGCAGAACACCAAAGATCTCTCCTCCATGCCCATGCAACAAATCTTCTCAGAACTCAAAGCCTATGAGTTCGACCTCAATAGAAGAAAACCTGTTGAGGAACCTTCAAATCCTACTAAGGGAGTGGCATTCAAAGCCAAAGTTGCTGAACCTGAAATGCAACCCACTCCCAGATCATCAAAGTCAGTCTCAAAGACTGAAATGAAGGAAGAACTAGCCCTGATGGCTAGAAGGTTTGACAAGCTGAACACAAGGTTTGGTAGATACAAGAAATTCTACCAAGACAACAAATTCAGGAGAAGATACAACTCCCCTGAAGATCAGGCCAAAGACAAAAAGCCTGAAGAAAAGAGATCAGAGGACAAGTACTCTGATAGGAGAAGGTCCAGTAGAGCTGACCCTTCATCATCAAAAGGAAGAGATGAATCCAAGAAGGATGATGATGAAGACCTGTGCTACAACTGCAAAAAGAAAGGGCACTTCCAGTATGATTGCCCTGAATTAAGCTCTAAAGAAAGAAGAGAGAGGCAAGCTAAAAGAGACAGAAAATTCACAAATAGAAAAGCCATGATGGCTGGTGAAGAATCTGATAGTGCTGAAAGCTTCAACTCTTCTGATGGACTGTTCTCAAACAATGATGATGATGATGATGTGTGCAACATGGCTCTTGAGGATGATGAGGTATCCTCCACTTCTAGCTCACCATCATTTCTCTCACAGAACACTAGTGAAGTCAACTTGAAACTTTCCTTTGGGAAGTTGATGGAAGATTTCACTAGATTACAAGAATTTCATGATAACTGTGTGAGAGAAAATGAAAGATTGGCTATTGAACTTACCAAAAACCCTGAGATATTTGTTGATGTCAAATCTACTGAGTTATATCAACAAGCCCTGAGAGAGCTTGAGGAAGCAAATCTCAGGATAGTTGACCAACAAAAGGAGATTGACAATCAACTACTTTCTCAGAAGAGAAAAGACTTTGAACTAAAAATTCTAAATGCCAAGTTTGAAAATCTCTCACATGAATATGATATTCTTAAATCAAGTGAAGAGAGCCTGAAACTAAAGATGTCTGCTTTGAACAAGTCCTCTAGAGCAATAGAGGAAATTCAGAGTTATCAGAGACCTATGGCTCAAAGAAGTGGATTAGGTTTTGATCCGTTTGAATCTTCACCTTGTCTTAGTGTTGCCTCGACAAGTAACACTAAGAAAATCTTTGTTAAATCAGTGGCACAACAAGCTGAAAATGAAATAATTCAACCACTGAACAAAGGAAAGGGCAAAATGAATGAAATGCCTACTCCAGTGCTTCAGGAGACTAGACCCAAACCTTTGGAAAAGGTCAAGGCTTCTGAACATAAGAGGAATGTTGGTCAGCAGAGTAGACCCAATGGAAGGGCAACTCTCCTGAACAATGTTCAGAGAAGTTATCCAAGGTATAATCAGCCTAGGCCAACTCATCTGAGAAAGCCTCAGCTGAATAGACCTAAGGACAACTATCCTCAAAGGCAAAATAAAATGAGACAACCAAAATCCCTCATGCCAAAGGATAATGGTTATAAAAATGCCTTTCCTCAAAGATTTCATCAAGCTGCACAAAGGACTCATAAGTTCAGGAGAGTTGACAACTCCCCTGAAACTTACAGAGTTAACACATTCACACATACTTTCCCAAAGGCATTTAAGGGAAAGACAGTGTATGTTGATGCACAAGGAAAACAACTTAGCCACCTTGAATCAATCAGGGTGATTAGGCAAGTTTGGGTTCCCAAAGGTACAACTAACCTCTCAGGACCCAAAACTCAAAGGGTACCTAAACCTATCTAATTGCAGGTACCAATGGGCCACAAGAAGAGGAGCATGAACAAAAAGACAGCATGGTACCTTGACAGTGGATGCTCAAGGCACATGACTGGAAACAAGGAACTCCTCACCGATTTCATTGAAAAAGAAGGCCCAAATGTTACTTTTGGAGACAACTCACAAGCAACAACAAAAGGTTATGGTACTTTGATGATTGGTAACATCAAAGTAACCAATGTATCTTATGTAGCTGGTCTCAAATATAATCTTCTAAGTATCAGTCAATTCTGTGACAAAAATTTTAAAGTTGAGTTCTCAAGTGGAAAATGTCTAATTAAGGATAAAACTCAACAAACCTTACTGACTGGAACTAGGAAGGGAAATGTGTATTTTGCAGACTGGGACAAGTCTACTGATGCTGCATGTTTCATTGCTAAAAGTACTAGTGAACAAAGTTGGTTATGGCACAAGAGGCTAAACCACCTGAACTTCAAATCTATGAATAAACTTGCTAGAAATGCATTAGTTAAAGGACTGCCTAATGAGGTTTTCATTAAAGAACATGTGTGTAAGCCATGTCAAGAAGGAAAACAGATTAAAGCCTCATTCAAAGGCAAACCAGTCATTTCTACTAAAAGGGTACTTGAACTTCTACATATGAATCTTTTTAGACCAATTACCCCTTCAAGCATAAATGGTAGAAAATACACATTGGTGGTAGTAGATGACTTCTCTAGGTTCACTTGGGTAGTATTTCTCCTTAATAAGAAGGAAACACAAGTCAAACTACCTGAACTTCTTAAGAGACTGTCAAATGAGAAAAGCCTTAGCATTATCAAGATAAGATCTGATAAAGGCACTGAGTTCATAAATTCATACATCAATGAGTATTGCACATCTAATGGAATAGCTCATGAAACCTCAGCAGCTAGAACACCTCAGCAAAATGGAGTTGCAGAAAGGAGGAATAGAACCTTGAAAGAAGCTGCTAGAACTTTAATTGCTGATTCAAATTTACCTAAGAGGTTTTGGGCTGAAGCTATAAATATTGCATGCCATACTCAAAATAGATGTTTGATCACCAAGGGGCAAGGCAAAACCCCCTATGAACTCTGGAAAGGAAGAATGCCTAAAGTGTCATACTTTCATATATTTGGTTGCAAATGTTTCATTCACAATAATGGGAAAGAATAGCTGAAAGCTTTTGACAGCAAAGCTGATGAGGGAGTATTTCTTGGATACTCTCAAATCAGTAGAGCTTTCAGAGTCTACAACAAGAAAACCCTTATAGTGGAAGAAACACCTCATGTTGTGTTTGATGAATCTATTTCTGAGATCAGGAATGATAGTTTGGAACCTGAAGAAATCACACAGAGGACAACCAGATTGAGTCTAAAAGACAAGGACACTGAATTCATAGATGTTGTCCAAGCCAATCTACCTGAACATACCACATTGGACAACTATCCTGAAGGCAATCTTCCTGAGACAAATCCTACTGATGAAAATGATGAACTGAATGAGCCAATCCCAGTTCACATCCAGGTAACAACTACCAATGAAGAAGCAGTTCCTGCTGAGGTAGTTAATGGGTCAAATAATCAAGGGGGAACTCAAAATGTTGAAAATGCCAATGTCCCTGACATTGAGGACAACACCCCTGATTATGATCCTGAATTAGATCCTGCACTAAATTATCCTGAATTTTATGATCAAAATGACTCAACCTCAGTAGAGGACAACTCTACTGAAGGAATCAGAAAAAGGAGGACTTGGTTATATGACCATCCCACTGATCTGATACTTGGTGATCCAAGTATAGGAGTCAGAACCAGAAAGTTTCATGGTGAAAGTGCTATGTTATGTTGTTTCTTGTCAGAACAGGAACCAAAAGACATTGATGAAGCACTTCAGGATGCCAATTGGATCACAGCAATGCAGGAAGAGCTCAACCAATTCACCAGAAATGAAGTATGGGAGCCGGTTGATAGACCTTCACATCAAGATGTTATTGGAACCAAGTGGGTGTTCAAGAACAAAAAGAATGAAAATGATGTGATTGTCAGAAACAAAGCAAGACTAGTGGCAAAGGGTTACTGCCAGCATGAAGGCATTGACTATGATGAGACCTTTGCACCTGTGGCAAGGCTAGAAGCAATAAGGCTTTTCCTAGCCTATGCAGCCCACAAGAGGTTCAAAGTGTACCAAATGGATGTCAAGAGTGCCTTTCTGAATGGAGTCTTGAAAGAAGAGGTCTATGTGGAGCAACCACCAGGTTTTGAGATTGGAAACCAAGTATACAGGCTGAAGAAGGCTCTATATGGACTCAAACAGGCCCCTAGGGCTTGGTATGATACATTGTCACAGTTCCTATTGGATCATGGATTCACCAAGGGAACTGTGGACAGAACTCTCTTCAGAATCTCTGAAGGAAATGGCATCTTGCTTGTCCAAATTTATGTAGATGACATAATTTTTGGATCCCCTAATGAGAAGCTATGTGAAAAATTCTCCAAGCTCATGCAAAGCAAGTTTGAGATGTCCATGATGGGGTTGATGAACTTCTTTTTAGGTCTACAAGTCAAGCAATCTAAAGAAGGAATCTTCATCAACCAAGCTAAATACACCATAGAGATGATCAAGAAATTTGGGTGTACATCAAGCAAGCCAGTGAGGATCCCAATGAATACTAATTGGAAGATGGATTCTGATGAAAGTGGTGTTCCAACCAACTCCACTGAGTATAGAGGAATCATTGGTTCACTCCTCTATCTCACTGCCAGCAAGCCTGACATCACCTTTGCAGTAGGTGTATGTGCAAGGTTTCAAGCAAATCCTAAGAAAAGCCATCTTGAGGCTGCAAAGAGGATCTTGAGGTATCTCAAAGGCACTGAGAATCTAGGCCTTTGGTACCCTGCTGATGACAATATTGAGTTAACTGGCTACTCAGATGCTGATTATGGAGGATGCAGAATTGACAGAAAATCCACTTCAGGAACTTGTCAATTCTTAGTGTTGGGATATGAATCCTAGAACAAGTCCTAAATGATGAATAAAAGATAAGAGATGAAGTTTTGATAAGCCAAAAGAAGACTTGAATATTTTCTAAGTGTTGACTGATCTAGTCTAGTTAAGTTGAAGACATCTTGTACAGATCAGTAGAATTCAAAAGACAAGTACTAGTTTTAAAAGACAAGTATTATTGAAAGATAAGTACGATTTATAAGTACTTCATATTTGTTATTATGTATATGTTAGATTGTTATTGAGCTATGAATGATTGTTGTATAGAGCTCATGTTTTTGAATGTAATAGATAGATTCTTTGTATAGTTTTATAAGTTGACTAAGCTTTATAACAAGAAGCTTAAAGTAATGTAATAGTCTTTTTAGGATTAGAGGATAGGACTAGATTAGTTCTATGTTGTAAGTCTGAAGAAGTCTACTGCACAAGTTAAGTTGAAGACGCAATCTACTACTACTACACAAGACAGGTGCGACTTAAACAAGACAGGTCAACTTGAAGATAGTTACAGAAACGCGTATTGAAGATACAGATTGAAGAATTAGTTAAGGAATAACTAATTAACTGGAGAAACGTGTGAAAAGATAAGAAGTTTCAGTTAAGAGTTAGTTTTCAAGAAAAGTTGGTTACAACTTACTGAGTTCTTGATTTCTAGAATATATAAATACCTCAAGGTGTTTATCATTTGAAGATAACTGAAATACATATACTAAAGCTACATACTGAAGAATTGTTCGAAGTTTCTCTCAGAGATTGAAGTTCAGAAAGTGAAGCTACACAAGTCAAGTGAAGAAATCAGAAGGCTACTACTGAACGAAGAGAAGTTTTTAATTTTCGTTTACTGTTTCAAGTTGCTAGTTACTTGTAAAATAGCTAGTAAGATCGAAGATATATCTGGAGATATAATCGAGAAGATCTAAGTCTTATTTCTTGGGACTTAAAGCCACAAGAACATATTGCTCGATTGGAAGAGTTAATAAGAATTTCACGACTGGAGTTGTGAGAGTGGATGTAGACAAGTTGTCGAACCACTATAAATCTCGTGTTTGATTTACTTTACTGTTTTGTTTGTTTGAATTGATTAATTGTTTACTTGTTAAACATACATAACTGAATAAGACTAGTTGAGTACATAAAACAGAGTTCTCGAATTAAGTTGAGTATAATCTTTAATTGGGCTCATTGTTAATTTCGTATTCCGCACATTGTAATTCTGATATATCGAAAGATTTTAGAAAAGTCTATTCACCCCCCTCTAGACATTTTCTTTAGCTTCCCTCAATATTAACTCAACTTAGGGACCTACAAGTGGTATCAGAGCAGTGGTTTACGAACTGCTGTTTCTTGATAACCAACTCAAGACTTGGTTGAAAATCTCAGTCCAAGATCATATTTGCTTACGTGTCCTTGATCAATATTCTTGATATATCTGTTTCTTGTTCCCTGTTCTTGACTCATATACTTCTTGATCATAAAACTGATTAGCACTAGACTACTCGTTTAAACATGTCTCTTGAAATCAGCGCTAACAAGTTACCTAAGTTCCAGGTTCAAGATTATGACTATTGGAAGCTAAGGATGGAAGCCATCTTCAGTTCCACTCACGACTTAATGATCTCCGTCATCACTAAAGGTCCAATTGTGACCATGATCCCCAATACTGCTGCCCTTGACACAAATCAACCCGTGGGTACACTCGTCAAGAAACCAAGGTCAGAACTAACCTCAGAAGAAATGAGACAGAATAATTTGGATAGCTTGGCCAAGAATTACATCTTACACACTCTTCCTAACGAGTATCTGGGAAAAGTGTTAAAATGTAAAACTGCCAAAGAAATGTGGGATCGCTTAGCTATCATTTGTGAAGGGACATCCCTAATCAAAGAAAGCAAGCTTTCCACTGCAGTCCAAAAATTCGAATCATTTCATATGAAAGCTGGTGAAACAATAGACCAGTTGGATACTCGTTTTACCAAAATCATGAATGACTTGGAAGTCCTTGGTAAATCTTATACTCCACGTGAAATCAATCTTAGGATTCTCAAAAGCCTTGATAGTCGATGGAAAATGGTAAAAATGCTTGTTAAGAATACCCAAGATATAGATGTATGGACAGCAGAAACCATGTTTCAAACTCTAAAGGCTCATGAGTTTGATTTAGACGAAGATGAACCCATAGCAAGTAGTGACAGAGAACATGCTGTATCTAAGAACGTTGCGTTTAAGGCTAGTTCGTCTAAGGTAGACAGGTTGAAGTCTAAGACTAGGTCTACCTCTGTGAAAGACGAGTTAGATACTGATCTTAGTCTGAAGGATCAGGTAAGCCTCATGGTTAGAAAGTTTGATAGGCTGAATAAACGTTTTGGAAGATATAAGAAGTTCTATAGAGAGCATAGAGGGTTTGCTTCTAAGAACTCGTCTGAAACCAGACGAGACCTAAACTCGTCCGAAAGGAGAGACGAAGTCTCGAAAGGTAACAGACAAGATAGAGAGTCTGATGGTAGGAAGATTACTCGTTCTGATAGACGCGATAAACGAAGGAACAACTCTCCTATTAAAAAGGCTACTAATGATCTCTTGTGCTATAACTGTGAAAAGCTAGGTCACTACATATATGAATGTCCAGACCTGAGTACTGATGATCGAGAAGAACGCAAAGCACGAAGGGAAAGAAGATACAACTGTAGCAAAAAGGCAATGATGGCCAATGATGGCTCTGACTCTGACTCAGACGAGTTGCCATCATCCTCATCTAGTTACCCGTCTGAACCAGATCACGATGAAGCCTTCATAGTAGATGATGGTCTATGCTGCATGGCTAAAATCGACCAAGAGGTATCATCTGCTACATCTTTTCAATCTTGTGATGAATCAGAATCTGATGAAAGTGACACTGCCAGTAGCAAAGTAGGGAGTAGCCTTCAGCACTCTACTAGTGCAGTTGAAGACGACCTCCTACTTGCCAACAAGGCAATCATTGAAGTCAGTGACGAAAACATCATTTTAAGACAAGAAATCATTGATCTTAAGGAAGCTCAGTCTAAAGTAGATCCTAATATAACAGTCCTAAATGAACGCTTGCAAGAAGAGTTGAGTCAACTCAAAGACAAGTGTGCATTGATAGACAAGTTGTATCAAGATCTACTTAAGACACATGCTACTGAGAAACATGAATTCAATGTTTTAAAAAGCAAGTTCAAAAAGCTTGAAGAACGTAATAAGTTCTTAGAAACCGAGGTTATCACTTTAGACCTTAAACTTACTGACTTGGTTAACTCTTCTAAGGTTAACCTTGAATTGTCAGATAGGTATAGGGCTCCTGCTGACAAGACAGGCATAGGTGCTGAGACACCCAGCTCGTCTACTCTAGTTCCTAAGAACCCTACTATTTTCATCTCAAGCTCTTTGACTAATGATAAAGGAAAAGAACCAATGATATACGATATTGATACTCCATCTAAAGGTACTGTACCAAAACAAGCTCGAGTTAACATTCCAATTACCAAAGGAGGTAAAAAAAATGGTAACAACAAGCCTGTTCAACCTAGAACTAATCTTCCAAGGACCACTAATCGTAGACGATACAACCAGGTCACATACGAGGATTGGTACCCCGAGGAGACTAGTACTAGACAAGTACAGACTAGACGACAAGAGTCTAGACCTCCTTTTATAAGGCAGTCTCAACTCTACTCGTCTAGACCTAGACAGGAAGGTCCAAAATATCGTACACAAGCTGTTCTATATCCTCCACCTTTGTCATATGATATCAAAGGAGAAGAAAGACCTAAACATGTCTATAAACCGTATGGACCTAATGCATTCAAACCCTACTCTGACTATCATAGACAAGTGCCTGCTCAAGTAGAGATCAAGTCGAAAGGCTATCTCCAAAGAGTAGACCCGAACTCGACTGATAGGCCAGATAAGGACAACAAGGTCTTATTTTGCAATAAATATGGTCGAAAGCTTAGAAGATCAAACTTGTTCAGGACTCCAATGTACATTTGGATTCCATTGAACTCGACTAACCCCCAGGACCCCAATAAACAAGGAGGGTACCTAAATTATGAAATATCATCTAATGCAGGGTCGACTTGATCTATACAAGAAGGGTGGCTCAATAGGAGAAACTTGGTACATAGACAGTGGCTGTTCGCACCACATGACTGGTACCAAGACTCTCTTATCAAGCTACCATGAACAAGAAGGACCAAAAGTAATATTTGGTGATAGCTCCACTGCTGTTACCAAAGGATTCAGCTACATTCGGAATGGAGACATAGAGATTCAAGATGTATCATATGTTGAAGGCTTGAAATACAATTTACTCTCTGTTTCACAATTTTGTGATCGTGGATACAAGGTGCAGTTCAAGAGTCGCAAATGTGAAATCATTGACAAAAGGACTCATACCATTCTACTCATCGGCATAAGACAAGGAAGTGTGTACATAGTGAACTGGAACAGTTGTCCAAGGGACACCTGTCTACTTACTAAGAATCCTAAAGAACTTGGCTAGCTCTGGCATTGACGCCTCTGTCATCTAAACTTTAAGGTTCTTAATAAGATAGCCAGAGACTACCTTGTGGAAGGTATTCCCAATGAAGTCTACTACAAGTCACATGTATGCACGTCCTGTCAGAAAGGTAAACAGGTAAAGGGTTCCTTTAAATCTATTCCATCCCTCTCAACAAGTAGAGTTCTTGAACTTCTACATATGGACTTACATGGCCCAATAACTCCTCCAACTTTGAACGGTAGAAGGTACACACTTGTTGTGGTAGATGACTATTCTAAGTTCACTTGGGTAGTCTTCTTACACAAGAAGAGTGATACACAAACACTTTTGCCTGATCTGTTGAAGAAGTTATAGGTTGAGAAGAATCAGTCAATTGTCAAGATCCGTAGTGACAAGGGTACTGAATTCATTAACTGCTATATTAAAGAATTTTGTTCTAAGCGTGGCATCCAGCACCTTACTAGTGCAGCAAGGACACCACAACAAAATGGAGTAGCAGAGCGAAGGAACAGAACTCTTAAGGAGGCCTGCAGGACCATGCTGACAGAGTATAATACGCCTCAGAAGTTTTGGGCAGAAGCCATCAATACTGCATGCCACTCACAAAACAGAAGTGCTATCAATAAAGCACTAGGTAAGACGCCCTATGAGGTATGGAAAGGTAGAAAACCCAGAGTTTCATATTTTCATATATTTGGTTGTAAGTGTTTCATCCATAACAATGGGAAAAGCAAGTTGAATGCATTCGATGCTAAAGCAGACGAGGGGATATTCTTAGGATACTCCTCGACTAGCAAAGCATTTAGAGTATTCAACTACTCAACCCTTTGTGTGGAAGAAACACCACATGTGGTTTTCGATGAATCTCAACAGGACTCGTCTGCCAACAAGATCAGTGAGAAAGTTACTGAGCTAACTATCGAATCTGACAAAGATTCAGAGGTATATGAATCCGTTCAAGCATACAATCCATTCATGAAAGCTCTCGAGTCAGATGATCAGGAGAAGGTAAATGCTCAAGGTAAATCTACTAGACCAGCTGACATGCCTGGACTAGTCGACCCGTCTACTCCTATTAAATCTCCTGATAATGATGTTGAAATGCATGATGCTATAACTGATCTAAATGATGATACTATGCTCACGAAGACCAGAAAAACATGGAAATCTGCTCATGATACTGAAAATATCATTGGTGACTCTACTATTGGTGTAAAGACTAGACGACAACTCTTTGAGTCACAAGAACAACCTAGTCCATCTTTGTTTTGCTGGTGTTGTTTCCTCTCATCTATCGAGCCTAAAACCATTAAAGAGGCTTTAGCTGATAGTAATTGGATCATCGCTATGCAAGACGAGTTGAATCAGTTTGTTCGAAACGACGTCTGGGAACTTGTTGATAGACCTAAACATCATAATGTAGTTGGCACTCGATGGATCTTCAAGAATAAGAAAAATGAGAATGATGTAGTTGTTCGTAACAAGGCTAGACTAGTCGCCCAAGGCTATTCACAAGCTGAAGGCATAGATTATGATGAAACATATGCTCCTGTTGCTAGACTAGAAGCCATTCGATTGTTCCTTGCATATGCTGCTTACATGAAATTTACTGTATATCAAATGGATGTTAAAAGTGCATTTCTTAACGGTATTCTTGCGGAAGAAGTGTATGTTGAACAACCCCCAGGTTTCGAAGTCAAAGGTAACCAGGTATACAAATTAAAGAAAGCCTTGTATGGACTAAAGCAAGCTCCAAGAGCCTGGTACGATACTCTTTCTCAATTTCTATTAGAAAATGGTTTTACTAAGGGCAAGGTAGATAGAACCTTGTTCAGAAGACAAGAAGGGAAAGACATTTTACTCGTCCAAATTTACGTAGATGACATCATTTTTGGATCACCTAACAAAAAGCTGAGTGAAAGTTTTTCAACACTCATGCAAAGTAAATTTGAGATGTCTATGATGGGTGAAATGAATTACTTTCTTGGACTTCAAGTAAAACAGGCCCCAGAAGGGATTTTCATAAATCAAGCAAAGTATACTCGTAATCTACTAGACAAGTATGGTATTAAGACATGTAAATCTTCTGGAGTACCTATGCAACCTACTTACAGGATGGATCCAGACGAGAATGGTAAATGTACTGATCAAACTCATTACCGTGGTCTTATTGGTTCATTACTCTACTTGACTGCTAGTAGACCTGATATTGCGTTTTCTGTTGGTGTATGTGCTCGCTTTCAAGCAAATCCAAAAGAGAGTCATATGGAAACCACTAAAAGGATATTGAAATATTTGAAAGGAACTATCAATCGTGGTATATGGTATCCTTCAAATGATGATCTATCTCTAAGTGGATACTCTGATTCTGATTTTGGTGGTTGTAGAATAGATAGGAAATCTACATCTGGTTCTTGTCAATTCTTAGGCACAAAACTCATTTCATGGTTTTCGAAAAAGCAGACAAGTGTTGCTACCTCTACTACTGAAGCCGAGTACATGGCTGCTGGTAGTTGTTGTAGTCAATTATTATGGCTTATTCAACAGCTTAGAGATTATAATATCTGTGAATCGAATGTTCCTATTTTCTGTGATAGTAACAGTGCCATTGCCATTACACAAAATCCTGTTCTGCACACACGTTGTAAGCTGTTGATGTAAAACACCATTTCATACGTGATCATGTAGAAAAGAAGGATATTCGCATGGAAAAGATTCACACTGATTTTCAAAGAGCTGATATTTTCACAAAACCATTAGCTGAGGCCCGATTTCGTAAATTATGCATTAGTCTAGGACTAATTGATCTTGATCCTACTAGTATGTAGAAATGTACTAACCAGACAGGTACAATCCTAAGAAGAAAGGAGAAATAGACAAGTTGCCACGAAAGGCACAGAGCACTCATCTACTCACTCAACAGACAGGTATACAAGGTCAGACAAGTTGACCAAACAACCCGATGAGGAAGCTGGTAAAGCTGAGGGTAATACTAAGGGAATATACATTTAAGGGGGAATCCTTGATTTCTTAAAGATCCTTATGTTGACTCTTTAGTTTGGTAACAGTCATCTTGTTTGAACCTTGATCATTGACTTAAATTGATATTCATTCTAATTATTCTACTCAACTATCTGTCGCACAAAATAAGACAGGTACATAAAGTTGTTCGACGTGCAGAATAGACACGCACAGTTGAAGGGGGAACTCGACTAGTACTCATAAGACTACTCGTCTTGTGAAATTAAGTCTACTCGCCTTATGAAGATTAGACCTACTCATCTGTTCTGGATGGACTCGAACAGACAAGCTAAGTTTTCTTTGATTTAAATGTGTTAAGTGTTTGTGTTTATTCGAAACAAATTAAGGGTATTAAAGTAATTTGATAGTGTTAAAGTTTGAATATCCTAGAATTGGATTTATACACCCCTATTTAATGAGGTGTACACATTTATTTCGCGCCAAAATATGAAAATGTTAGGTCAGATGAGTACACTCCTCATTCTACCAATAGGAGAGGCGGATCTCAATTTTTACAAAATCAAATCACATTTTTTCTCGGTTCCGTAACCGAATGCCAAAGGTCCCGACCGTTGGATCTAATCACTCGATCTTGACCGTTGGATCAAAAAATTCAGTTTTAAAACAAAACTCAACACTTGCATACATCTTGCCTCACGTTTTCATAACTCTTCTACTTGTCTTGTTAACAGTTGCTTTCTTGCATAATCTACTTTCTTGTTCATTACAAATCATTTAACATGTCGATTCGATCTATTTTCGATGTAAGTACCAACATTCAGGCACCATTTGATCTAGGCAGATATATAAATGACAACAAGGTGCATGTTGAACCATCTCTGTTCTTCCAAGGAAATCACACGGCAGGAAATACAGAAATCTTGACCAAATGCACCAGATGCGGTCTAAAACCTTACTTGGAGGAGTTTCCTCAAGTTGTTTTGGAGGAAGAAGTTTTGGAATTCTATGCCAACGCCAACAGAAGAGAAGATGTTATCGAATCATTTATCGGTTCAAATCGGGTGGAAATCACTCGAGAAGCTCTATTTGAAAGATTGAAGCTGCCCATCGGAACGATTGATGTGGAAAAGTATGCTGAAGGACAGGAGATGAGGTATTTAAGCATCTTCTGTGATAAGAAAATGAAGCTGAAACCGGATGGTAAAGATCCTACAGCCAAGAAGGGTGAACTCTTGGAAAAATATCGCACTCTGCTGGACATAGCAAGCAAGATGCTTCTATGTGCCACTGGGTCTCATGACTCAGTTACCCAAGCCAAAACAAGGATAAGTGCAGCTATATATGATGGAATAACTGAGGGTAATTGGTTTAAGCTGATAGCTGACAGGATGATGTACTTCGAAAGAAGTGTTAGAGTGGATGTTGATACTCGCAATTGGGTAGTATCACAGGCTGTTGGATATGGAAACAAGCTGAGTATATTACTTCCACTATTGATGCCCAACAAGACTGATTGGAGCAAGGGAAAGCCCTTTCATCCTCTTAAGTTCTATTTAAAGAAAGAGGCACTGAAGAAACAGGCTGCTGTAAGGCCAGCTGCCCCAAGGCAAGTTCAATTTGATGATTCAGAAGTGTTGCCGTATGCGGATTCAGAGAGTTCTTCACAAGCTGGGTCTAAGGAAACAGAGTCCAGTGCAGACGACTCGGAGAAGACTCAGTCCGATGAAGAGTCAAATCATGAGAAGGAGTCGAGTGACCAAATTCCTGAAATGTACACTCTAGTGAGAGTTGAATCGCCTACTCGTCCAGTCGAGTCGAGTTCACAGGTTGGTACTTCTACTCAATCTGTTTCAATTCCTCTCTCTCTCCCATCTACTTCTATCCGAACCAAGGCTAGATCACATCGATCTAGGCCTCGACCTGTACCCCCAACCTCACAAGCACTGGCAGCACGACCGCTGAGAGCCAGTCATCCCCTACACACTCCCAAAATTGACACAACTGATACTCCGACAGTTGTCACACCAAACCAAGACACATCAAAGCCCCAAGAAACCACCATCCATATTCCTTCTACCTCAACAGAAAATGTTGAAACCCCTCACCCATCTACGTCAGACAAGATGCCAGTTGCCACTGCAACAACTGAGACAGGGACCCCACCTGCTCAGACCCCGTCTGATGTTAGATTTAATTCCCTGGTTTACTATCCTATGTGTTTGAGGGAGAAGCGTATTCGATCTCGAATGACCAGAAATTTGAAGAGGACGCTCTCAACTCTCGAAGTGGACTATGAGTCAGAGCAGTTTGAGATTCTTCTTAGGATATGCACCTGGTTTGCACTGAAGAAATCTTCAACCGACGATCTTTTCGAAGTAATTCAAGGCATGGGTGGAATCTCCAATTTTATGGATTGGGAGATGGAACAGAAGGAAAATAGTGGTGTTAAAGATCATTCTGAATTATTCCCGCCAAAGGCCTTAGTTGATCTTGTAAAGAGGCTATTGAATATTCCTGATGGAATTCTGGTTGAAGAGTTCTCGTCTGACATTGGAACTCAGACTGAGCTAGTGGAAGAAGAGAAGGCAGAACTTGTCCATATTGCTATTCAAACCTCAGAACCTTCTGAAGATGAGGTTGACAGTTCAGAAGAGGTTGATTCTTTTGACTTTGGAAAAGAGGATGATGACTTCATGGATGCAGTTATGTTTGATGAAGAGGAACTTGTGGAAAAAGTTCAAGACGATATGATTGGTGAAGCTCAGTCGTCTCAAGGTTTTCCTATAGGCTATCTTGCCGAGCTAAAGACAGATTTGAAAGAAGTTGTTCATTCTGCGATAGAAGAGTTCTTGCACTCAAAAGTGAAAGATGTTTTGGTAGAACAGAATCAATCACTTGTAGACAGCTCACGAGAATTGATTGTTGGAGAAGTCAACAAGATGGACTCAACTTTCAGAGCAGAGTTGTATGCGGAAGTTGAAAGGTTTATCCAGAATCAAGTGGATACTTCTGAGAAGAGATCTATCTCTTTTGCTAGATCGTTAGCTGAAGAGTCGGGTAAAATGGAAAGACTCTACAGGGTGAAAATTGAGATTGCTGATGAGCAAAGGCGAGAAGCACAAGATCAGTTGGTGCGTTCTCAAGCTGTTCTATCTGATTTAACAAAGCAAAACACTCTTCTCCGACAGACTGCTACTCATTTCAAAGACGAGTTGGCCATTAACTCAAAGAAGCTTGAGTCTACTGCTGATCGTCTAGATAAGATAAGTCGGGATCAAACTCATCAAAAGCAGATAGAGCTGGCTGCTGAAGCAATGAAGGAAGTCGTAAAGGAAGAAATGACTCGCTTTACAAGCTTTTTCACTCTTAAGGCCCATGATGAAGCCAGAAAGGGGGAAGAGGCAAGTAAAGAAGGGCAAGTCAGCTTATCCAAGCTGAGTGCTGAACCCGAAGAGAAGGATGTTGCTACTACTATGCAAGAGCTAAGGAGGCCTAAAAGGAGGCTAGTTAAAACTGCAGAGCTGGAGCAAGCTGAAGCTCATGAACTTAAAAGATTGGAGAAGGGCAAGAATGTTGCATCTCCAGAAGCTGAGATTCAGACCAGACGGTCTAAAAGGAAGATAGTTTTTGAAGAAACTGAAGAAGTTGCTGTAGTTGAGAAGAAGCAAAAGATTGCTGATCATCATGATGAAAGTCATTATGCTAGCAAGAAGAAAATTGAGAAACATATTGAAAGATTGCAGAAGCTGAAGACTGATGAAGAAGAAGTGGAAGACCAGTTCATTGATTATTTCATTGACAAAGAGCATCGTCAAGAATGGCTCAAGGTAAGGAGGCAATGGGAACTGGATCACTGGATTATTCGAAAGTATGGTGAGACTGAAAGTCTAGACGAGTTGTATGCCATGTTTGACAAATTCATGGAAGGACAAAACAAATTACTTTGGAATTTGATTATGAGAATATCTGCTGCTGCAAATTTCAACATTTTAGTACCGACATTTCCAAGATGGAAGACTCCTATGACAAGCTCAGGAAAAAGAGTTGATCTTAACCAGATCAAGAAATTTGAAGAAGAGCTACTTGATAAAGAGAAGATTGAAGATGAAGACCATATCAGTATTATTCACAGGAGACTCCTAGATGCATTCTGTGTTCCAAACCCTGAAGGAGGTAATCTTTCAGATTAGTTTTTTTTGCTCTGATTACTTAGTTTTATTTTGATTAAGTATTTGTAATCTCTACTGATCTTATTTCGAAGTGAATGAAAAGATAAGTACTATTTTGATGTTAAAAGACAAGATAACTACTTAACTAGTCTACTATTATGAAAAGATTCAAGTAGTTTTGGCTTCATCAAAAAGGGGGAAATTGTTGGGATATGAATCCTAGAACAAGTCCTAAATGATGAATAAAAGATAAGAGATGAAGTTTTGATAAGCCAAAAGAAGACTTGAATATTTTCTAAGTGTTGACTGATCTAGTCTAGTTAAGTTGAAGACATCTTGTACAGATCAGTAGAATTCAAAAGACAAGTACTAGTTTTAAAAGACAAGTATTATTGAAAGATAAGTACGATTTATAAGTACTTCATATTTGTTATTATGTATATGTTAGATTGTTATTGAGCTATGAATGATTGTTGTATAGAGCTCATGTTTTTGAATGTAATAGATAGATTCTTTGTATAGTTTTATAAGTTGACTAAGCTTTATAACAAGAAGCTTAAAGTAATGTAATAGTCTTTTTAGGATTAGAGGATAGGACTAGATTAGTTCTATGTTGTAAGTCTGAAGAAGTCTACTGCACAAGTTAAGTTGAAGACGCAGTCTACTACTACTACACAAGACAGGTGCGACTTAAACAAGACAGGTCAACTTGAAGATAGTTACAGAAACGCGTATTGAAGATACAGATTGAAGAATTAGTTAAGGAATAACTAATTAACTGGAGAAACGTGTGAAAAGATAAGAAGTTTCAGTTAAGAGTTAGTTTTCAAGAAAAGTTGGTTACAACTTACTGAGTTCTTGATTTCTAGAATCTATAAATACCTCAAGGTGTTTATCATTTGAAGATAACTGAAATACATATACTAAAGCTACATACTGAAGAATTGTTCGAAATTTCTCTCAGAGATTGAAGTTCAGAAAGTGAAGCTACACAAGTCAAGTGAAGAAATCAGAAGGCTACTACTGAACGAAGAGAAGTTTTTAATTTTCGTTTACTGTTTCAAGTTGCTAGTTACTTGTAAAATAGCTAGTAAGATCGAAGATATATCTGGAGATATAATCGAGAAGATCTAAGTCTTATTTCTTGGGACTTAAAGCCACAAGAACATATTGCTCGATTGGAAGAGTTAATAAGAATTTCACGACTGGAGTTGTGAGAGTGGATGTAGACAAGTTGTCGAACCACTATAAATCTCGTGTTTGATTTACTTTACTGTTTTGTTTGTTTGAATTGATTAATTGTTTACTTGTTAAACATACATAACTGAATAAGACTAGTTGAGTACATAAAACAGAGTTCTCGAATTAAGTTGAGTATAATCTTTAATTGGGCTCATTGTTAATTTCGTATTCCGCACATTGTAATTCTGATATATCGAAAGATTTTAGAAAAGTCTATTCACCCCCCTCTAGACATTTTCTTTAGCTTCCCTCGATATTAACTCAACTTAGGGACCTACACTTAGGCAACAAACTCATATCTTGGTTTTCCAAGAAGCAAAACACAGTGGCTACCTCCACCACTGAAGCTGAATATGTTGCTGCTGGAAGTTGTTGTGCTCAAATCCTTTGGCTGAGACAACAACTCAGAGACTACAAAGTCAACTCTACTGAAGTGCCAATATTCTGTGATAACAATAGTGCCATTGCTATATCACAAAATCCTGTCTTGCACACTAGATGCAAACATGTGGATATCAAGCATCACTTCATTAGAGATCATGTGGAGAAGAAGGATATTAATTTAGTAAAGATCCACACAGATCATCAAAAAGCTGATATACTAACTAAGCCACTTGCAGAGGCAAGGTTCCTGGAATTATCAGCAGAGTTGGGACTTCTTGATCCAGGGAAGTTGGACAAATGAGTCCAAAGAAGTTCATTCATTAAGGGGGAAATAAACTCAAACTTCAGCAGACTTGGTCAAGTCTACTTAAATTCAGAAAAGATGACCTTACTTCTTCAGGACACTTGTCCCTTGAAATTCAGGACACTTGTCCACAGCTTTTCAGGACACTTGTCCATGTAGGGTCAGATAAGTTGTCTTGACTATCAAACCAAATTTTGGTATGATAAGCACCTATTTTTGGTGATCAATGCCAATTTCGAAATCTGTCCCATTGAAATACAGTTTTCACCTTTCTAAGATTTAATTTGTCTCCCACCCAAAAGGTCACTTTCCATGCATTAAATGCCAAGATTTAACTCTTGTTTGCATTAAACTTTTTGGGACATGATCTATCTCGAAAAACCCCCAGCCTTAAACAAACATTAAAAACCACCCACGTTTTGAATAAAACAGTTCTTTCACTGTTACATTGGTTTTTGACCATTGGATCAAAAATGGACAACTCCCCTGAAATCAATCCTAGTCGTTCATTTTGGATTTCCATTTTTGTTCACCTTTGAATTGCAACAAGACTTCACCAACTCATTGACAAACATTCTTTTTAGAATATTCACAAGTCTTAAGATCCTCCACAAACACTTCTTCCCCAAGTATTCGAAACCCTAGCTCTAAATTTCTTCAAACTCTCTCAATCTCTATCAAACTTTTCTCTGCAACTTTCAAATGGCCCCCAAAGTTAGACTAGAGATGCTCATTGATTTCTCCAACAAGGCTCTAGACCTTGATTTTGGCTACCTGAGCAACAAAAACAACCTTCACTTTGAGCCCATAGTATCCTTTGAGAGTGAGGATCCTGAGATTAAACCAACTCTAAGATGGCTAAGAAGAGCTGGTTTGCAAAAATTCATGGAGGAAAGACCAAGTTCATGCTTGGAAGGCTACATGGCTGAATTCTTTGCCTTTCTCAAGTGGAGAGGTCAACCTGCAGATGGTGAAGTTTCCACAAGGTTATCTTATACTGCAGAAGGAGAGGAAGAAGAGAGATTTCATAGAGTGAAATTCTCTTCAGAAGATATTGAAGGAGCCTTTGGATTGCCTAATGAGGGAAGGAATCCAGAAGTTTATGGCACTGGCCATGAAGATGAAATAGCTCAAGAATGGCTATTGGTTCCAGGCCCCATTTCATCAACACAAAACAAGAAGACTCTCAAGCCAAAATTTCTCAACCTCTTTGAGGTAGTTGCTAAGAGTCTCTTGAGCAACACTGGAAGCTTGGAGCAGGTCAGCCATCCAAGAATCAGAATCATGGCTGCTGTGATTGATGCTAGTGACAAAGGCATCAAATTTGATTGGAGAACCTTCATCATGTCTGAAATGATGAAGGAAAAGGCTAAATTCAAAGTGAAAGCTCACAACAAAGTTGTGCTAGAAGGGAAGCTCAAGTATTGCACCAGGGCAAGCTTGTTAATTGAGAGATTCTCCTATTACTCTCAGATGCAAACATTTGCAAAGCCCCTTCCAGCCCAAAAGATTCTGTTCAGGAAGCTCAGCAAGAAAACTGAGCAAAGAAGGATGCTTATGGCCAAACCTGCTGAAGAACAGGTTGAAGAAAAGCCTAAGATGAAGAAGAGAACCAAGGCCAGAGCTGTTAAAACAAGGAAAATGTCTCAATTATCTTCCAGAGAAGCCTCAGGAGCATCAGCTGAAGTTGATGAAGTGGCAGAAGAGGGAGTAAGTGTGCCTTCTGACCACTCAGAAGAGTTGAGGTTGAAGTATAATGAGACAAGGCAGAAGAAGAAAGGAGATAAAAGGATCAGGGAAGTTGTCCCTGAGAAGGAAGGTGAAGGAAGTGGGAGCAGTAGGGCCAGCAAGAGAAGGGCCAAGCCTACTGAAAAGGTGTTGGAGCTGCAGGAAGAAAGGTCACTACAATTGGCTCTAAGAGAGAGCAGAGCTGAAAGCAGGACCAAATCTAGGTCAAGGACCAATTCATCTGGTTCTGGAACTCCAGAATCCAAGATCCCTGAAGGTCAACCTATAGAGGCCAACATCCCTGAGTTTCAGAATCCTGAGCCTAACTCCCCTGAAACCCATGTTACCCCTTTCAACCAACCCATTACCCCTGTAGATCTCACTAAGAGATATTCTCCAGAAGGGAGTGTGCAAAGAAGTGGCATTGATGTGCTTGCAGATTTAGCAGTAGATGAGACAAGACTCCTGTCTCCCCTTGACTCATCCATGCTCAATTACTCAAAGCTCTTAGAACATGCAATCAATGAGCCAACCCCCCTGAGTAAAGCCCCTTCAGACCCATTGCTCTCAAAAGCAACTGAAGCACCTTCTACTGCACCAAACCCTTCTGAAGCCAACATCCCTGAATTAAACCTCCCTGAAGCCACTCTAGGAGAACCCAGAGCCAACTCCCCTATAACCCAAAGTCCCCATTCCAGTGGAGATGAGGAGGAGTATACTTATGAAAGTATGCTCAGAGGAGGAGCAAAAGCTACTGTGGACAGTCTGTATCCACAACTTGCTGAATTTCCAAGAATTCAGAAGACATTTCATGATCTAAGGATGCTTGTTGATGTAAAAGACAAGTCTATGATGGAGATATCACAAGTTATCCAAGATAAGGGTGCAAACTGGTGGCAAATAGAGGAGAACAGATTACTACACTTTGCTGGAGTTTCAAAGACAAGATTTCTCATTGATGAGGAAAGCTTTGCAAAGCTAGTAGCTGATAAAATTGAGGAGGAGAAAGAAAGGAAGGCTAAGGGAATCAAACACCCTGACAGTAGCTCAAATGATGATGATTCCCCTGATGATCCCTCAAATCCCAACCCTCCTGAAACCCCTCAAGCCAACCTCCCTGAACCTTCTCAACCCAAGTCTTCTATAGCAGATAGACTTTCAAACCCTCCAAGAACCTATCATAGGAAAGGCTCTGTCTCTTCAGAGGTGTTGACCAAGGGTGGTAACACAACCAAAGACACATCTGCCAATGAAGGTTCTTCTGAACCCAAGGCACAGCCTAAAGATGTTGAGGTTCCTATACTAGAGGCTGGTTTGATTAAGGCCTATTCAGTGTCAGAAGAGTTGGACACTGATCAGCCCTTAATCATTCAGGATGACTCAGTGGCTGTTGATATAAGCACTGTGATCTCCCCACAACTGCCATCTCTGAACCTTGTTGAAGGTGGAGATGTTGCAGGTTTAGGTGAAGGAGTTGAAAAGGAGAAGTTAGTGGAAAAATCAGAGGGAGTAGTAGATGAGAGAGATGTGGTGATCACTAGAATAGTGAGTGTACCACCAAATGAGGGTGATATAAGTGAGGAAGGGCAGGCTATTCTTGAAGTCAAATCTGAACTTCAGGAATCCCTTGATGAGAGGAGGCCTGTTCCTTTAAGTGAGGAAACTATTAAAGAAGGGAGAAAAGAAAGAGTTGAAAATGAGAAGAAGGCTGCTGATGTATCAGAGTCTTATATAAAAGAAATTGAGGGTGATGAGTGTCTATTTCCTAACTTGTTTGATCTGTCTACTGTTCCAGGTATTTCTTTTGACCAAATTTTTGCAGAAGAGTTCTTAACAGATGCCCCCATCCAAGTAGATACAGGCTCAGCTCAAGCCTTACTTGGAATGCAATCAGAGAAATTGGACTCCTTGGCTCATCAAGTCCAATCTGCTCATGCTGAAACTTCAGGAGCATTGAATGAGCAAGGAAGGACCCTAGCATCTGTAGAAATGAGGCTCACTGGCTCTGAAGATGTTGTGCTCCCAACTCTGGAAGCAAGAATGAGTGGTGTGGAAACTGGTCTCCAAACCATTTCCAATGAGGTACAAAATGCCAAATTCACTATGGAAGCCATCTCAGAGGAAGTCAAGAAAGAGCAAAAGTTGCTGAGAGACAATCATAATGCCAATGTCAAAGCTCTCAGGCTAACTGTCAAGCAAGCTCTTGGAAAGAAGACTGCATTGCAAAAGAGAAGAGCTGAAGAGCAAAGGCTAGCTATGGTGAAAGCAGCCTCTGAAAAGTTTTCCCAAGAGGTATTGGCCAACATTGCTGAAGGTGCAGTGGCCAACCTCACTGAGCTTCTCAAAGCCCAACTGGATGCATCACTGAAAGCAACCTTGGAGGAGGTTGTTCAACAAAAGATGAAGCCTGTTCTAGCTTTCCTTAGCTTGAGCAGTGATAGGATGTAGAATATACATGATGAAAATGTATATTTGTTGGAGGAAATGAAGTCCCTGAACCAGGCCCAATCCCTAATGGCCACAACTATGAGTGAGCTAAAACCCCAGTGTTTTGATGCTGCCAAAAAGGGGGAAAGGGAAAGAGCTAGAGCAAAAGGTGCCTTGGTGATTGGGAGCCCAGTCAAAGGGAAAGACAAAGCTGCTGAAGGAAAAGGAAAAGAGCCTGCAGTGCTAAACTTGGAAGAATTGGATGAAGAAGAGCAATTAGCACTTGCATTAAAAAACTCTATGGCCTCAGTTCAAGAAGAAAGAATAAGGTTACAGCAGAGACCAGGTGGTGAGGTGTCTGGTTTGGACAAAGGTGATGAAGGTGTCCAAACTAGAGGAAAGATCAAGAGGGCAAAAGGAAAGAAAAGGCAAGTTGAAACCTTCACTGACTTTCCTAACAGTCTTGATCTTCCACCTGAATTCAGAATTGATGAAGATGAGCCTACATCAAAGAAGGCCAAAACTGCTGAAGAGACCAAAATTGCTGAAAAGGACAAGTCCTCTGATTCTGCCAAAAGTGCTGGAGATCCCAAGTCCACTGAAGACATTGAAGAACTATTTGCTGAAGGATTTGGACCTGAACCTAAAAAGAAGACTACTGTCCTAGCTCATGATCCATCAAAGTTGTTCCATGAAGGGTATGGCAAAGACCCTGAAACACAACAGAAGCTGGCCATGGTGAAGGCCCAAGAGAAAATGGATCTGTTAGAGGAAGCACAAAGAGCAAGAGACAAGAGAAGAGCTAACTTTCAGAAATCAAGAAGAAGGAGAGCAACCTACAGCAAGATGAAGCCTCAGCTTCTAATCCCAATGGACACCAAATATCCACACTTGGATAAATGGGTGCCAATTCAGCTAAATGATACATGGGAAGAGGCTAAAAGGGAGTTTGTCTATGACTTCTATGTCATTGACAGATGGAATGGTGGAGATGCCAACTCTGCCTTTGCTGAGTTCATGATAGAATACTATAGAGAGTTGTACCAACAATTACTTGCAGCTGCTGACATTGCAAGAATTGAACTCAATGCTCCCATACCTATCATCTACATGCCTCCAAAGCTTGATGGATGGATTGACCAAGCAAGGATCCTAAGGGAGTTCACAGAAATTCTGAAGCTGAACAAGATGACCCTTGGACCCAAAGGAACAAATCAGGAAGCCATGGAACTCAAGAAGAGAGTGTGGGCACAATATGGGATGAACCCACCTCCTAAGGATGATCTTTAAATGGCTAAGTCTTCTGACTCTTTCTGGATAGAAAATTATCTTATCTGAAGATATTTTTGCTAAGTGGTCAAATCTGCTGAAGTATTGGACAAACCTGCTGACATGTTGCTTGCTCTGATATGGTTTAGATTGCTCTGATACAAGAATTGATGTGTTCTACTTTGATATCTGGAATATTTTGTATTAGCTCTGATACTTGAAGAAGTTGTTTTGCTCTGATCTTATGTTTAGAATGTATTTGTAGTGAAATGTTATCTTGAATTCATGCTCTGATAAGTTATCTTCAACTATCAACATGCCTGTAATGATTATTATATGAATGATAGTTGAACCACCTTTGAATCAAGATACATTATTGCAAAAATCTCTCTATGCCTATCCTTGAAACCTATTTGCAACAAAAACAGTGAATACACTAACACATTGTCTTTTCAGGAATATTGACCTTAGTCATGTCTTCTGAAGATACATGTAATAGGTGTATACAAGTCACTTTTGCATAGAATGTGTAGGTTTTGGCATCATCAAAAAGGGGGAAATTGTTGGGAATAAAATGATACATGTTTTGATTAAATACCAAAACCCCCTGAGACATGCCCAAGTCAAGATGATTGTATTCAAAATGTGATAGAACACATAGCACTAGGCTAGATGAGAAGCTGATATGTTAGGCAGCTCTTAGATGATTAGATGCACAATGTGAGGGGGAACCTATGACTTCAAAATGATCAAGATCAAGTCCCCTCAAGGCTCAAAGTCTGGAACAAACTCTAAGGACAAGAAAACTCCATATGAAACCTAAAGCCTTAATCAGGAGAGTTGTCCAGAAGAGCTTCTTCTATGCAAGAAGAAGATTGCAAAGCTCAAAAGGACAAGATTAATCAAATATTATGATCAGGAGAGTTGTCCAGAGTAGTCAACTCTATGTGAAAAGGCTCTGATGCTAAAAGACCAACAAGTTGCTGATCAGGAAAGTTGTCCAGAAGAGTTGTCTAAGGAAGATTGAATCAGAACAGATGCTCTAAAGGTTGAAGGTCAACTATGCTGAAGAATTAGAGACAACCATATCCTAAAGAATTTCAATGCAACATGCTAAGATCACCTTGAAATGAAATAAAGGGAAAGAGCCAAGTCATCTGAAGAAGAGCAAGCCAACCTTGCTGACAAGCAAGACTGCTGATAGTGATAAGGAAAGTTGTCCAGTTGATAAGGAATGTTGTCCTATCATTGGATCAACCTTCAGAAGCCATGTCCAAGTCCTAACAAGAAGTCAAACATTGGGAAAAGTGCTGCAGAAAGAAGACAAAGTCTTACAAGCCGTTTATTACCCAAATAAGGACATGTCACTATCAAGAATCTGTCTTCCAGTTTGAAGAACTCAAGGAAGACATTTATAGCAATTTGGGGCTGCCTCTCCAACGGGCAAATCTCCATTTTGTCTATAAATAAAAGGAGTGTGAAGACCATTGAAGCACCTCAACCTTGACAAGAATATCCAACTATCCTACAAGTCAAAGTGCTTTCAAAGCTGTCAAAGACTATCTTAGTCTTCAAACACTTCTTCTAAGCTGAACCCAATTGTATATCCATACATAAGCTTAGAGAGATATCCTATCCTTATACCTTGATCTTCATTGTAAAGGATATCTCATTAGTTGGAACCTTACTTCAATCCTTACCCCTTTCAAGTGAGAAAGTGAGAAGGTTGTAGTAGTAGAAGTGGTAGGAGCTGACTGTTGAGAGAAGAACAGTTCAGTTCTGAGTTGAGAAGAGGGTACTAGGACTCTAGACATCCTAGGGATCAATTCACCAAGGAGTGGTGTTATTGATCAAGTGCACATTGGCACTATAAAACAAGTTAATTCCAAGAGTGAAGGAATTATCCTGTTAAATCAGGGAAAGTGGATGTAGGAGCTTGAGTCTCTGAACCACTATAAACTCTTGTGTTGATTTACCTTACAAAGTACTTACATTCATTCAACACTGCACACAAAACTGATCTTTCAAAAGATAATACATCAAAGACTGCGCAAAACTGATTTGGACAAGTTCCCTGAAACTAAACTGGACTGCATTTGGATTGACAAAGTGATTTCAGAAACTTAAGGAGTCTAAACTTAAAGGGCGAACCACTATTCCGCACATATAACTTCCCTAGATAGTTATTCAACTGAGTACTCAATAGTACTTAGTAGTTTGACTATCTTAGAAGAGTTAATCATCTTCAGCAGAGTTGTCCAAGACAACCTTGCTGAGCTCTGGTTTGATCAAAGTTGAAAAGAATTGCATACAAGTGTATTCCCCCCCCCCCATACACTTGTTATATACTCCTTTCAGGACCAACAGTTATGAACATTTCTTCCATAGTGAGCTTTGACGAAGACTCTTCTATCACACTATCTCGGGTATTGAAGTTCGACGGTGGTTGAATGGCATTGTGAGGGTTAGTATACGAGAAATTTTCATGGTTTCTCAAGCCGGGATGGTATTGGTTCGGATTAGGGGGGTGATAGTTCTCATGGGTTTGTCTTTCTCCCCAACCTCTTTCTCGATAATTTCAGTTCCGTTGGTTGTTCATGTAATGAGCCTCTTCGTATTGTGCATCATTGGGCTCCACTAGTGCTTTGGCCGTCATCAAAGAGATTAGCTTATAAGTTGACGCTTTCTTCCGAATTTTTAGTGGAAGCCACCCTTCAATTTTGCCTTCGTTCGGATGGCCATTGATTGTCATTCTTAGCCATCTCCTACAAAAGCACATAACCCTCATCCGTCGTCTTTCCCAACAATGACCCTCCACCGGCCGAAGCGTCTACCATCCCTCTTGTACGGTGATCCATCCCGTTATAGAAATAACAAATGATTTGATCCCTTGAAAACCCGTGTTGAGGACAACTTCTTATGAGATCTTTAAAGCGCTCCCATGCCTCGACCAATGATTCATCCTCATCTTGTCGAAATGAAGATATTTCCCCCCGTATTTGAATGGTTTTGCTTGGGGGAAAATACTTCATTAAGAAAGCATCCACCAAATCATTCCAATTCTCTATCGTCCTTAGGTCAAGAGACATGTACCATTGTTTTGCACGATCACTGAGTGAGAAGGGGAACAATTGAAGATGAATGTAGTCTTGAGGGACTCGGTTTATCTTCACCGTCCCACTTATCTCTAAGAATTGAGATAAATGGAGGTTAGGATCCTCTTTTGACAACCCTCTGAATTGGTTGTTTTGGACCATCATGATCAATGCCTGTTTGAGCTCAAAGTTATGAGCGTCTACGGGTTCCCTACCTGCTCCTCCGTACGGCCTTGGAATGGGACGAAAGTGATCCCTCAAAACTCTTTGAAATCCATGTTCCTCATTCACCCTTGGTGCTCTATCTCTTTCCTCTACATTTGGCCCTTGATTCTCAACTTCTTCCACAATTGGATTCTCTCTTCTATTCATGGCTTCTAAATCAATTCTTCTTCTTTCGGCGTTTTGCCTTCGACAACGAGCTTCGATTTCCGGTTCTAGAGGTAACAACACTTGTCGATCTCTCCTAGCTCGGGTGATCATAGGCCATGTATAAACAAGAGTTAAAGAGAAGGTGAGAATTGTAAGTGAAATCAAAATAACACACAAAGAATATTTTTGGGGTTTTTTGCAAATAAGGAAAGCAAATAAAATGTCTAAACTAAAATTCTATCAACCTACACTCTAGGACTACAAAACCTCCCCGGCTGCGGTGCCATAAACTTGATTCACGTATTATGCAACACCAAAATACACGACCGCAAGTATACATCGTATATTGTAGTGTGATAAGTACGAGGTCGATCCCACGAGGAGGTGTAGTGTAAAAGTGAAGTTTGTCGATTAAATTCTAAATAGACGTGATTGATAAGTTTTAAAATGTGGCAATTACCCCTAAATTATCTACCAAGTTGTCACAAGTAAACAATTAAAAGAGTAATATAAAAATCGATCAACAATCATGCAAATCACAAAGAAATGAGAGAAATATGGTTAAAACTCAAAGAAGGAAATGGAGGTTCCAAGGCATATGTCACACTAAGGGGTCAATTTATGATCAAAAGCCTATTTAAGTGATGTTGTGTTGATTACTATAAGGTTGATCACGAAATAATGAATTAAAAGTTCTCTCGATCCAATTAATCCAAGAGAAGTATCACACAAACTAGTATCTCTACCTAGCATGCATAATAAACCTCAAAAAGGGTCCTAAGATCATCTAATACCCTCCCAATAATTGATCCTCTCTCGAGCTCACAAGAATATTGGGTCGAATGCTTAAATACGATTAACGAAAAAGATCTCTCAATCCAATTTCAATTAATAATAAATCAAACACATTATCATGGCCATTGACAACATGTTTTGCAATGAAAGTTAAGCATTCAAATAGAAATAGCAACACAACCACCAAATAAATAAGAAATTAATTCATAAACATCATCCAAAGTATACACATAGCCCTAGAACCAAAAGTGTTGTAGCCAATCAACAACATAATCCAATTAACAATACCAAATGAAATAACTATATAAAAAGAGAGATAAATAGAAAGCTTAGTCTAAAGTATGGTGGAGAATGGAATTTCCAAGCTATTGACGTCTTCCTTGCATGAATTGATGAAGAAATGAAGAATTTGTGGCCAAATCACCTCCAAGTATGTGTTTGAATGTGTGGAATTTTAGGAATTGGGGGAAGGTACAAGTGATTTCAAGAATTGGGGCTTATATAGTGTTGGGGTAGGGTTTGGATGCAAAAATTGCAAGTTGGTCCCTAAAAAATGGCCAAAATAGGTGAAAAGCACCGAAAATGGGGGGAGCACGACCGTACAAAATCATGATTTGGTCGCACAGGTGCTGCCTGCTCGGCCGTGCTCGGCATAACAGGGGAATGGATGATGCTCGGCCAAAGTGAGGCCTCGGCAGTATCGCGTGAATGGGGCTTGGATGGGTGCTCGGCCGTGGCGTGCGGGCGCTGGAACTCCTCGAGCTCGACCGTGCATTGGTGTGGGCCAAAGTTTCTATCTCGGGCTTCCCAATTCCGTGCATGATGCACGACTGTGGCCTATATTTTGGCTTGAAAAATGGCTCGGTCGAGGCATGAGCTCGGCCGTGCTCTCGGTCGAGTTCGACCCTTTCTCGTTTCGTGCATATCTTTTGCCTCGGTTGTCCGATTGACTTGATTCTTTTGGCTATTCCACTCCGTTTTTCAAGACGAACCCAACGGTGCACTCCTCTTCTTGATCCAGTGAGGTATGGTTGGTGTTTTGCTCCAAATTCCATCGTATTTCCTACAAAATCGACAAAACACAACCTTTCCCTCATTTTGACTCAAATCATCATAATCAATCCATAATTCAATGAAATCCACATCAAAATACGCTTCACATGTGCCTCTAAAGTGTGTAAATTCCACCCGAATCAATTCCATCCCGTGACATTGGGCAAAAATCTTTAAGGTGGTGTTTGGTTAGGGATTGTGGTGGATGGGATGGGGATGGGGATGGAGATTGAAAAAATATGGACGGGGTAATCCATGAATAGTAATTGAATAATAGTTGTGTTTGAATAGAGATTGAAAAATAGATGTGGATGGAGAAGTTTATGTCAAATCAAGTAGAAGAGAAAATAAATGTGTGTAATAAAGTAGGAGAGAGAGAATAAATGTTAAGAAGAAAAGTAGGAGAGACAATAGATATGTGTAAGAAAAGTAGGAGAGATAATAGATGTGAGGAAGAAAAGCATGAGAGAGAATGAGTGATTAAAAGAAAAAAATGTTGATGTGATTGTGTAAAAATAGGTTTGTAGGTGTATTATAGAAAATGACGTGTATTTGGATGGAGAGGGTTGGGATGGGCCGCCCATCCAAATCCGGATGGCCAATCCCAATAGTCTACCGGTGTCAAACTTAGATAGATCTCATAATGCTTTTATTAACTCCGTTTTATTCCCGTGTGATCCATATTTTTAAATGGATCTAGTTACACCCATGTACCAGCTACACAAGAGTGCAACTCAACATTAAAATCATGGATGATCTTACGCTAGTAATCAATTAATTTGAACATAATTTTTTAATTAATAACCATATTAACATAGAAGACCGTCTACGTTAATTACAACAATACCCCTTACTTCCCGAACCAAATCCTGATTTCAACCTGGGTAAAGTAGAAAACAAGGTTAATATATAGGCCCTCCACAATCCAGTTTTCAGTATCCATTAACTCAAGAAGAAAATTGAGGGAGAGATCTGAGATTTCTGTTTAGGGTGGTTGCCCTCTCCATTCGTCGATGATCTTTCTTTACATTTTTTCAGTAAACCAAACAGCCATTGCATATCTGTCAGATACCTTTAGCTGTTTATACTACGTACGTTACATAATTTTTGCCTGCTATGTTTACTTAGGGATGAATTGACAATGGTTCTGGTGAATGAAGAGATTGTCATGACTTTTCTCCTTTTTCTTTGAGCTAATGGATCGGGCATTGAGGACCCCGTATCTTGGCGGGGTCGGCGATTTCGGGTCACATGCAACCGGTGATTGGCGTTGCTTCTCTTTGCCCAATCTTTTGTACAAATCTGAACCTCTGAAATATTTATAATTGTTCTTCTTTTAGAATACATAAATTTAATTTGTTGAGGTGTTTAACAAAAAATTTGAATTTATATGATATTAAAGAATAATGTTAAATATTTTAAGACTTATTGACATTTTATATAATTGTTTTATTAGTATAATTAAATTCAATATTTCCATGACTTTTTCAATGCTTTTATGTTATATTCGAATTCCCGAAATTATATTTTTTTTTTTTTGTAATCAATCGGCTATACATCTGTTTTGAAATCTCATCTTCAAATTTTGATATATTACGCTTGAATGTAAATTTGATTTGATTATTAGCTTTAAAAAATAATTGTTTGATGATTAGATAAGGATTTTTAATATTGTTTCACATTGACATTGAAATCAGTTTGAAATTATTAATTTTGTTGTTGCTTCTAACTCTCTATGACTAAGATTAGTTGTCACTAAACTGTGTTGAGTGTGTCAAGAGTCAAGATTATGAGCTCAATTATAATCCATTCCTCTTAAAAAAATTTTATTTATTTTTTTAGTATTGATTAAAAAATATAATACCATTTATATATATGTAATGGATTTTTGAGATAAAAGAGATACAGAAAAAGAAAAAACACTGAGGAACAACAAAAAAAAAGTAGAGAGAGAAATATAAGATGAAAGTAATGGAAAATATTTTATTTATTTATTTTTTAATTATTTATAAGTCTACAGTTTTCAAGTCTAAATTTGGATCTTCTAATAAATAAGTGGGGCGTAACTATGAAGATATGACTTAATATAAAAAAAAAATGAAGGTGTAAATGGTGTAAATGGAATGAACATATTTAGTTCAAATATGTATAATATTAATTCAAATACTATATAATATTAGTTCATACAAGCAATATCATTTGAAAATAATAATAATACCAGTTTATCAACTTTATTAAAAAATTTAAGAAATGACAAACTTGATACGAAATATCTATTTTTTTAAAGATAAATAGTGGAATAATCTCAATGTATTTCATGTGATAGCTGAGCTTTTATTAACTCCGTTTTATTCCCATGTGATCCATATTTTTAAATGGATCTAGTTACACCCATGTACCAGCTACACAAGAGCAACTCAACATTAAAATCATGGATTATCTTACGCTAGTAATTAATCAATTAGTTTGAACATAATTTTTTAAATAATAACAATATTTCCCTCTCGGGAATAATAACATAGAAGACCGTGTAGATTAATTACAACAATAACCTTACTTCCCCAACCAAATCCGAATTTCAACATGGGTAAAGTAGGAAACATGGTTAATATATAGACCCTCCACAATCCAGTTTCCAGAATCCATTAGCTCAATAAGAAAATTGAGGCGACGGAGAGATTTGAACTACATAATTGATAATGGATCTGGTGAATGAAGAGGCTGTGATGACTTTTCTCCTTTTCCTTTGAGCTGTACTAATATTTTAAGACTTATTCACATTTTATATAACTATTTTATTAGTATAATTAAATTCAATATTTTCATGACTTTTTCAATGCTTTTATGTTATATTTGAATTTTAAAATTATATTTTTTGTTTTGTAATCAATAGATTAAGGATTTTTAGTATTGTTTCACATTAACAATGAAATTCGTTTGAAATTATTTTGTTGTTGCCTTTAACTCTCTATGATCAAGATTATGGACTCAATTATTTTTTTTTTTTTTTGAAGGCGGCCAAATTTTTTGGAGACAGCGCCATTAACCACGCCTTGGAATTCGCCATGATTAATACCTTGGGTACAGATCAGCTTTTTAATTGGAATTTTTAATTGGATTTTTCAAAATTTCAATAAAGAGTATGTTAGACAGCTTTTTAATTGGATTTTTTTTTTTTAAGGTGGTGTCCTCAATAAGTTCGTACAGGCCCATTGTAGCATCTAGGGGAGACAGCGCTATTGGAATTCGCCATGATTCATAGATTGGGTACAGATCAGATCAGAGATTCCTCATGACTCATTAGCTCAAAAAATTGATGAGGCAAATTTATGTACTCCTAAAATTGGGTTTGAAATTCTTCTGCAACAAATATTAAAGATTAACAAATAATTGGGTTGAATTGAAATAATTGGGTTGAATTGATTGAATGAAGCTCGTAAAGAATACATATGTTAGGCTTTTAATTAAAAAAAATACCCTTTCTGTTGAACAAATAATTGGACTGAATTGATTGAAGCTCGTAATGAATGAATCAAACTCTCATGCACATTATTCTTTCTGTTGGCTTCTAAAAATATATTAAGATCGTGTTTTAAAACTCACCACATCATTTCAGATTGCATATCTTGCGGTTTGCAGCGACTTCGGCGGGCGGCGGCGACGCGGGTCCGGTCGGCTTGCGAGTTCACGGGCGACGCGAATCCGGCGCGTGGCGTAGCGAGTCCCGGCAGTGCGACCTGCGGCGTAGATCTAGGGTTTCTCCAAACGAAAAATATTTAATTTGTTCCTGTTTCTGGCTTTTATATTCAAACTCTTTTTAAAAAAAAAAAAAAAATTTTTTAAAATTTAGTTATTAATATAAAATTTAAATTATATCATTATTATTATTTTGGTATATACCAATATATACTTCATATCAAAATTATTAATATTTTTGATATATACGATATTTTTGATATATACGAGGTATGGTCATTTTTCCCATCCCTAGTCTTAGACTAGTAATCAATTAATTTGAACGTAATTTTTTAATTAATAACAATATTCTCTTCTCGTGAGGCTACGGAGAGATCTGGATTTCTGTTAAGGGTGGTTGCCCTCTCCGTTTGCCGATGATCTTTCTTTACATTTTCAGTAAATCAAACAACCCTTTAGCATATCGATCAGATACGGAAATACCTTCAGGCATTCTGCTTATACTGCGTGCGTCACTTATACAAGAAGTTGCTAATATATATTTGCTATGTTATGATGGATCTAGTGATTAAAGAGGCTGTGATGATTTTTCTCATTTTTCTCTGAGCTAATGGATCTGGGCATTGAGGAACCCGTATACGGATCGCAGCCATGGCGGCGTAGCTTCTCTTTGCCCAATCTTTTGTACAGATCTGAGCCTCTGGTTAATTCTTTTTAGAATATTTATAATTGTTAATTGTTTTGCTTTTAGAATACATTAAATTTAATTTCGTGAGGTGTTTAACAAAATTTTTGGATTTATATGATATTAAAGAATTAATGTTAAATATTTTAAGACTTATTGACATTTTATATAACTATTTTATTAGTATAATTAAATTCAATATTTTCATGAATTTTCAATGCTTTTATGTTATATTCGAATTCCAAAATTATATTTTTTGTTTTGTAATCAATTGGATCTGTTTTGAAATCTCATCTTCAAATTTTGATATTTTACGCTTGAATGTAAATTTAATTTGATGATTAGCTTTAAAAAATGATTGTTTGATGATTATTGATTAGATAAGGATTTTTAGTATTGTTTGACATTGACATTGAAATTAGTTTGTTGGAATTATTTTGCTGTTGTCTCTAACCCTCTATGACTAAGATTAGTTGTCACTAAACTTCGTTGAGTGTCTCAAGATTATGGGCTCAATTATAATCCATTCCTCTTAAATTTTTTTCATTTATTTTTTTAATATTGATTAAAAATATAATACTATTTATATATGTAATGAACTTTTGAGATAAAAGAGATATGGAAAAAGGAAAAACATTGAGAGATATAATTTTAATTTTTAATTTTCACTAATTTGAGCCTCAATTGCATATTTAATATTCAATAAATATTTTAATTTTTTTTTTACTTTTGATCACTAAACTTCACCACTTTTCAAATTTGGTCATCCATAATCCATGTTGCACTTTTCAATTTACTGACTTACACTTTTTGGTAGATGGTGTTGCACTTTTCAATTATTAAACTGTATAATAATATTTTTAGTAATAATTGAAAAGTGCAACACCATTTATCAAAAAGTGTAAGTCAGTAAAACTGAAAAGTGCGGGGTGCACAACATGCACTCGAGTGCATACTAGACTTTACCTTAAATTCATTATGTCCATTACGTCTTCATGAATTTTAATGAGTATTGATTAGTTTATATATATAATAGATACATGAGGGTACGATGGAATATTGTGGATCTATTTGTAAATAAAATAATTATTTATTAATAAAGTGATGATAATTCAAATAAATAAGTGATAATTGGAGGTTGGAGATAAAATAGTGAGAATAATATTATTTTCAAAAAAGATAGAAGAATAATGTGATTGGACAACGAATGTTTTTTTTTTTTTGGAATAATAAAATTGAAGGGGGGAGGTATTACTTAAATAACTCAAAGAGTATACTTTGTATTTTAAAATAATTATAAATTGTAGTTTAAATAAATTTTATTTTTTATAATTTCAATTTTTAATATATAAGTATTACTTTCCATAATTTATTGAATTAACAAATAAAAATAATAATAGAGATGATACAATTTCATTTTATTAAGATGCATATAATATGTTTTAGATAAATAATTCTGTAGAAGACATGTATCTCATTTTTAGGCAATTAGTATAATAATATAATTAATTTTTTGCATTTAATTAGTATTGATATATGGGTGAGGCTAATGGTTATGAATAAAATTGTAATATTTTTATTTAAAATATCTCTGATAAAAAAATAATATTAAAATTAATTTAAAATTAAATAGTCATTACACAACATTTTGAATATTCAGAATCTGGACAACCATCTTCATTGATAATATATAGCCCAGCCTTCCAAAAATCAAATTTTAAATAAATATGCAATTCTTATAAATATGCAATTCTTTGTGAAATTGACACATAGAATTAACGTAATTTTATAAATCGATCAACAACTAAGCGAGAATGAATGTGAAGATAACACGTAGTATATAGAGGAGTTTTGGCTTGATACTTGAAAAGGTCGTTAAATTTTTTTTTTTTTTAGTCTATATAGTCCAGCCTTCAAAAAATGTTATTTATTAATTAGGTCATTTCACTATAAGATTAGTCTAATAAAGTCTGCAATATAATTTCTTGTCTAATAGCATCAAATTGAAAACTTTGAGACATTTATACCCTTCAATTAATTTCAAATAAATAGGATATTTTATAGGAATTCAAAAGTTGTTGTCAAACTAATACTTTTATTCCTTTTTCATCGAGTGTACAAAAATGGAGTGGCATACCACCCTTTTAGGGAGCAAGAGAAGCTCCTAGAATTCTAACATAAAGATCATCATAAATGATCATCATAAGTGCTTATACTAGAATCATCTAAAAGTTTTTGAAAGGACATCCATTTTATATATTATTTTATAACACTCCCCCTTGGATGTCCGTCATTACACAAAGAATATGCCTCGTTAAAAACCTTACTAGGGAAAAACCCAGTGGGACAAAAACCTAGTAAGGGAAAAAGAGTACATATTACTTAGTGTATTCAATCTCCCCCTGATCCAAGCATCATGCGGAATCCTTTAATCGACGCATTCCGATACGCTTCACCAGCTTCTCAAATGTTGCAGTAGGTAGTGCCTTGGTAAATAAATCTGCTAAATTGTCACTTGAGCGGATTTGTTGCACATCGATCTCACCATTCTTTTGCAACTCATGAGTAAAGAAGAATTTTGGTGAAATATGTTTAGTTCTATCTCCTTTAATGTATCCTCCTTTTAGTTGAGCTATACAAGCTGCATTATCTTCATATAATAAAGTTGGAGGATTTTTATTGTCATGAGACAATCCACAATTCTTTCGAATATAATTAATCATTGACCTTAACCAAACACATTCCCGACTGGCCTCATGAATTGCTATAATTTCAGCATGATTTGAAGAAGTGGCAGCAAGTGACTGTTTTGTAGATCGCCATGAAATGGCTGTACCACCACATGTGAATACATATCCAGTTTGAGACCTTGCTTTATGTGGGTCAGATAAATACCCAGCATCAGCATAACCAAGCAATTCAGGTCGAGATTTATTTGAATAAAATAGGCCAAGATCAACTGTTCCTTGGAGATAGCGAAAAATGTGTTTTATACCATTCCAATGTCGCCTTGTGGGAGATGAACTAAATCTTGCTAGTAAATTAACTGCAAATGATATATCTGGCCTAGTGCAGTTAGCAAGGTACATAAGTGCACCAATTGCACTGAGATATGGTACTTCAGGACCAAGTATCTCTTCATTTTCATCTCGCGGTCTGAAAGGGTCTTTATTAGAATCGAGTGACCGGACGACCATTGGGGTACTTAGTGGATGTGCCTTTTCCATATAGAACCTTTTTAAAACCTTTTGGGTGTAAGCAGTTTGGTGGACAAAAATTCCACCTTCGACGTGTTCAATTTGCAAACCAAGGCAAAATTTTGTCTTTCCAAAATCCTTGATCTCAAATTCTTTCTTTAAATATGCAACTGCCTCTTCGAGCTCTTCAGGAGTCCCGATTAAATTGAGATCATCAACATACACTGCAATTATCACAAAACGTGATCCATTTTTCTTTATAAAAACGCATGGACATATTGGATCATTGGTATAACCTTCCTTGACTAGACATTCGGTAAGACGATTATACCACATACGTCCGGATTGTTTGAGCCCATACAAAGACCTTTGCAATTTAATAGAATAAATTTCTCTTGGATTTGATTTACATGCTTCAGGCATGTTGAATCCTTCAGGGACTTTCATGTAGATATCTTTTTCAAGATTACCGTATAAGTATGCAGTGACTACGTCCATTAGACGCATCTCAAGTTTTTCATGCACGGTAAAACTTACAAGATATCTAAATGTAATTGCATCCATCACAGGAGAGTATGTTTCATCATAATCAAATCCAGGTCTTTGTGAAAAACCTTGGGCTACCAATCGTGCTTTATATCTCACAACTTCATTTTTCTCATTTCTTTTTCGCACGAATACCCATTTGTATCCCACTGGCTTTACACCTTTAGGTGTTTGGACTACAGGTCCAAATACTTTTCGTTTTGCCAGTGAATCCAACTCGGATTGAATTGCATCTTTCCATTTTGGCCAGTCATTTCTACGCCGACATTCATCAACCGATCTGGGTTCATGATCCTCAAATTCTTCCAAAAAATCAAGTGCTACATTATATGCAAAAACATTGTCAATGACTGTTTCTCTTCGGTTCCAACTTTTTCCCGTAGTGATATAATTTATTGAAGTTTCTACAACCTCATGCTCTTCAGGAGCAACATCTTCTGATACAACTTCTTAAGGAAGCTGAATTTTCTCACTACGTGCGAGTTGTTCATCTTCATTTGACTCGTCGATCTTAATTATTCCTCTTTTCTTTCGAGGGTTTTTATCTTTGGAACCAAGAGGTCTACCACGCTTCAGGCGTGCTTTAGATTCATTAGCACTTGTTATTTGTCCTTCAGGGACATCAATCTTAACCGGAACATTTTCTGCAGGAATATGTGATTTAGTAACTCTTCTGGAGTCATTAAATGCATCCGGTAATTGATTTGCAATTTGTTGCAAATGTATGATCCTTTGAACTTCTAGTTCACATTCTTTTGTACGAGGATCAAGGAAATCTAATGCAATTTTCCAATTGATTTCTTTTTTCGGTTGATCCTTACCTCCCCCTAATGTCGGGAAATGAGATTCATCAAAATGACAATCTGCAAATCTAGCAGTAAATAAATCACCTGTTAATGGTTCAATATATTTAATTATAGAAGGTGATTCATACCCGACATATATTCCCAACCTTCGTTGGGGGCCCAATTTAGTTCGGTGAGGCGGTGCAATTGGAACATAAACCGCACACCCGAAAATTCTTAAATGGGAGATATTGGGCTCATAACCAAATGTTAATTGAAGGGGAGAAATGTTATTATAACTTGTCGGCCGAATTCTCACAAGTGTTGCTGCATGTAGTATAGCATGTCCCCAACCAGATAAAGGGAGTTTTGATTTCATTAACAATGGTCTAGCAATTAACTGCAATCGTTTGATAAATGATTCGGCTAGACCATTTTGTGTGTGAACATGAGCTACAGGATGTTCAACACCTATTCCAATCGACATGCAATAATCATAAAAAGCATGTGATGAATATTCACCAGCATTATCTAAACGAATTTTCTTTATTGGGTGATCTGGAAATTGTGCTCGCAACTTTATTATTTGGGCAAGTAATCTTGCGAATGCCAAGTTGCGAGAGGATAAGAGACATACATGTGACCATCTCGTTGATGCATCAACTAGTACCATAAAATATCGAAATGGTCCACATGGTGGATCTACAGGCCCACAAATATCACCATGAATTCGTTCTAGAAATGCAGGGGATTCAATCCCCACTTTAGTTGGTGAAGGTCTAACAATTAACTTCCCTTGAGAGCATGCAACACATGAGAATTCATTAGAATTTAACACTTTTTTATTTTCTAATGAATGGCCATGTGAATTTTCAATTATGCACCTCATCATGGTGGAACCAGGATGTCCAAGGCGATCATGCCAAACCATAAAATCATTGGGAGTAATAGACTTCTGGTCTATTAGGTGATATGTTTCAGCTGTATTTATATTCGTGTAATATAGGCCAGAAGAGAGTGAATACAGCTTTTCTAACACACGTTTCTTTCCAGAAACAACTTGTGTAATCAATAGACATTCACTGTTTTTCTCATTTAGAGTCTCGATATGATACCCATTTTTGCGGATATCTTTAAAACTTAACAAATTTCTTTGAGACTTGGGAGACAGTAGTGCATTATTTATAACTAGTTTAGTTCCTTCAGGGAGAAATATTGTGGCTCTTCCGGAGCCATCAATCAAATTTGCACTACCACTTATAGTGTTAATATTTGTCTCCCCCTTTTGCAAATGAGAAAAATATTTTTCATTTTTAAGTATAGTGTGTGTAGTAGCACTATCAATTAGACAAATATCACCATCACTATTCATTCCCAAATTTTTGGCATCCATTGCTTCTTCATAAAAAAATAAAACATAAATTAGAAATTAATATTAATAAAAGATGCAAAATATATAAATATTTTATTCATCATGAAATACTTATAGGGTATTCATCATATGCTTAGTTAACATCGTTAAAGAAATCGGCTACATCAAGATGGGTCATAACCACATCATCACCATCAAGAGCAATATTGTTATCAATAAAATTTGTCTCAACATTTTTTGCCTTATTTTTCAAGGAAGCTTGATAAAGCTCAACAAGATGATCCGCTGTTCGACACACGCGGGACCAATGACCTTCCATTCCACACCGGTAACAATGTTCCTCATATTTCTTCTTTTCTCCATTGTCTCTCTTCTGGGAGACAGCTTGTTTCTTGTCACGATCATGGTTGTTGTTATTATATGGAGTAAATCTACCACGACCGCGACCACGATTATTACCACGTCCTCGGCTACCACCACGTCCACGTCCACGACCACGACCAGAATTTTGAGATTGAGTCGCATTCGCTTCAGGGAATGGACTGGAACCGGTGGGTCGGGACTCATGATTTTTCAACAATAATTCATTATTTTGCTCGGCTAAGAGAAGGCATGCAATTAGTTCAGAATATTTCTTAAAACCTTTTTCTCGATATTGTTGCTGCAGGAGCATATTCGAGATATGAAAAGTAGAGAATGTCTTCTCAAGAATATCATCATCAGTTATGGTTTCACCACATAACTTTAATTGTGAAGTAATTCTGAACATAGCCGAATTATATTCATTGACAGTTTTGAAATCTTGCAGACGTAGATGAAGCCAATCATACCGGGCTTTTGGAAGGACGACCATCTTCAGGTGGTCGTATCTTTCCTTTAAATTTCTCCACAAAACTAGTGGATCTTTCACTGTTAAATATTCAGTTTTCAATCCTTCATCCAAATGATGACGAAGGAAAATCATTGTTTTGGCACGGTCTTGATTTGATGCACTATTATTTTCAACAATAGCATCACCAAGACCCATAGCCTCAAGATGAATTTCAACATCTAAAATCCATGACAAATAATTTTTTCCGGTGATATCAAGTGGTGCAAATTCAAATTTTGTGAAAGTAGCCATAATGAAGAATGAAATGAGAAAGGAGAAAGGAGAAAAAAAAACACTACCTTAATCTACCTTGAAGAGGTTCAAGTATATAATACTTGAAAATATTATTTTGGCTCAACGTAGAGACTCGTGCTGATAACGTGTTGTGAAACTAATACTTTTATTCCTTTTTCATCGAGTGTACAAAATGGAGTGGCATACCACCCTTTTATAGGGAGCCTTTTATTCCTTTTTCATCGAGTGTACAAAATGGAGTGGCATACCACCCTTTTATAGGGAGCAAGAGAAGCTCCTAGAATTCTAACATAAAGATCACATAAAGATCATCATAAGTGCTTATACTAGAATCATCTAAAAGTATTTGAAAGGACATCCATTTTATATATTATTTTATAACAAAAAAAATATTTTAACTATTTCTTCAAAATATCTCAATATTTACATCAAATGTTGTTACTTAAACATATTTATTACTTTTAAAGTTGATTTTCTTTTACTATTTTTACTTTTATCTTTTATAATACTAATAAATCATGCCTACATTAAAATTTAGTTATGTGTCCATAAGTAAACAATTCATACATTAAATTATTTTGTGCTCAAAAGTTATGTGTCCTTGGGAAAAAGACTCAAAAGTTATGTATTTTTAAATTCTTGTCCAAAAGTTAAGGCTATGTTTACTTTTGATTTTAAAATCATGTATTTAGTTTTAAGATCCTAATTCTGATGTTTATTTTTGATTTTAAAATCAGGTTTTTAGTTTTAAGATCCTAATTCTGTTTTACTTCGGAATTTAAAAATTGATTTTTAAAATCCACTTAAAAGCATATTTATCAAACATATTGATTTGACATAAAGTTATATATATATATATATATATATATATAATATCACCCCAATCATTATAATATTTCTTAACAATAATATAATACATTCAATCATTACACAATCAACTAATCATTATAATTTCACCCAACAATAATATAATAATAAAATTTAATTTAATCTTACACATTGATGTGACATAAAGTTAAAATCTTCTAATATTCCAAAACTAACTGTTTTATTCCAAAACTAACTGTTAAAGAATAATGTTAAATATTTTAAGACTTATTGACATTTTATATAACTGTTTTATTAGTATAATTAAATTCAATATTTCCATGACTTTTTCAATGCTTTTATGTTATATTCGAATTCCCGAAATTATATTATTATTTTTTGTAATCAATCGGCTATACATCTGTTTTGAAATCTCATCTTCAAATTTTGATATTTTACGCTTGAATGTAAATTTGATTTGATGATTAGCTTTAAAAAATGGTAAAGTCTAGTATGCACTCGAGTGCATGCTGTGCACCCTAGTCTATGTGCACTTTTCAGTTTATTGACTTACACTTTTTGGTAATGGTGTTGCACTTTTCAATTATTACTCATTTATCAAAAAGTGTAAGTCAGTAAACTGAAAAGTGCACATGGACTAGGGTGCACAGCATGCACTCGAGTTCATAGCAGACCAACCCTTAAAAAATAATTGTTTGATGATTAGATAAGGATTTTTAATATTGTTTCACATTGACATTGAAATCAGTTTGAAATTATTAATTTTGTTGTTGCTTCTAACTCTCTATGACTAAGATTAGTTGTCACTAAACTGTGTTGAGTGTCTCAAGAGTGATTATGGGCTCAATTATAATCCATTCCTCTTAAATTTTTTTCATTTATTTTTTTAGTATTGATTAAAAAATATAATACCATTTATATATATGTAATGGATTTTTGAGATAAAAGAGATACAGAAAAAGAAAAAACACTGAGGAACAACAAAAAAAAGTAGAGAGAGAAATATAAGATGAAAGTAATGGAAAATATTTTATTTATTTTTTAATTATTTATAAGTCTACAGTTTTCAAGTCTAAATTTGGATCTTCTAATAAATAAGTGGGGCGTAACTATGAAGATATGACTTAATATAAAAAAAAAATGAAGGTGTAAATGGTGTAAATGGAATGAACATATTTAGTTCAAATATGTATAATATTAATTCAAATACTATATAATATTAGTTCATACAAGCAATATCATTTGAAAATAATAATAATACCAGTTTATCAACTTTATTAAAAAATTTAAGAAATGACAAACTTGATACGAAATATCTATTTTTTTAAAGATAAATAGTGGAATAATCTCAATGTATTTCATGTGATAGCTGAGCTTTTATTAACTCCGTTTTATTCCCGTGTGATCCATATTTTTAAATGGATCTAGTTACACCCATGTACCAGCTACACAAGAGCAACTCAACATTAAAATCATGGATTATCTTACGCTAGTAATTAATCAATTAGTTTGAACATAATTTTTTAATTAATAACAATATTTCCCTCTCGGAAATAATAACATAGAAGACCGTGTAGATTAATTACAACAATAACCTTACTTCCCCAACCAAATCCGGATTTCAACATGGGTAAAGTAGGAAACAAGGTTAATATATAGACCCTCCACAATCCAGTTTCCAGAATCCATTAGCTCAAGAAGAAAATTGAGGCGACGGAGAGATTTGGACTACATAATTGACAATGGATCTGGTGAATGAAGAGGCTGTGATGACTTTTCTCCTTTTCCTTAAGCTGTACTAAGTATTGCCTCGGTCACATGCAACCGGTGATTGCACAGTCATGGCGGCGTGCTTCTCTTTGCCCAATCTTTCGTACAGATCTGAGCCTCTGGAATGTTTATAATTGTTTTTTTGTTTAGAATACATAAATTTAATTTTTTGAAGTGTTTAACAAAATTTTTGGATTTATATGATATTAAAGAATAATGTTAAATATTTTAAGACTTATTCACATTTTATATAACTATTTTATTAGTATAATTAAATTCAATATTTTCATGACTTTTTCAATGCTTTTATGTTATATTTGAATTTTAAAATTATATTTTTTGTTTTGTAATCAATAGGTTAAGGATTTTTAGCATTGTTTCACATTGACATTGAAATTCGTTTGAAATTATTTTGTTGTTGCCTTTAACTCTCTATGATTAAAATTAGTTGTCACTAAACTGAATTTGTGTTGAGTGTCTCAAGATTATGGACTCAATTATTATTTTTTTTTGGGAAAATTTTAGTTTTAGTTCTAAGTTTGATACATTCTAAAATAAATCCTTTAAGTTTCAACTTTACAAAATACGTCCTTTACCTTTCAATTTAATCCTTTTTTACATCAATTTTAATCCTTTATCTTTTTAATGAATTAAAGCTGTCTGAATATTCTCCTCTTGATTTATGCGGTTAAATTATTTAAAGATTCCGGTGGAATGTGCTGACGACTTGGTACGACATTTATTTAAAAAACCCATCATCCTATCTTTAATTTTTTCTCATGTCTATTTAAATTTTGGACACTGTCTAGTTTTGTTATGATATATATTTTTACATGTCTATTTAAATCAATTGACTAGAGGTATATTTTAAGAAGTTCTAAAAAGTTTTCAATATTTTAAAAAGTTCTAGTTTTCAATATTTTAAAAAGTTCTCAATAAAATTTACATATAATTTTATTCTAAGAATGTGTATAAATAATACAGTTCTGAGCAATATTCGAGTTTAATTACCATTTTTCATGGACTTATCTCAACAGAGAGAGTAATATCACCAAGAAAATAAACGAAAAAATTATGAATTTTAGTTTTTGCCTTTTAAACATGGATGGTTTTTGTCTTTTGTCGTTTATTTTACTTGTTCAAGGTAATTTGGTTGTTTTAGTGGATAACTTTGGCTAGATGAACTTGGTGTTTTTTTTTTTTTCTGGATATTGTATTCTCAATCTTTTAGGTGGAATGTTAGTTTTTGAAAAGATTGAAATACAGCTTTATTATATTTATATTGTAAGCATCAATCAATTGATATGAACAACTTCATATATTTTAAATTGTTATGTTTTAATTTAGTTATAAAATTTATTTGTAATTATCCTGTCAAAAAAAATTAAATTATTTTTAATTATAGAATTGTTTTATTAATGGTGCATATTTCAATTTTGTTTTTAATTGAATTTGGTAGAATATTTCAATTTTATTTTTAATTGAACTTGAGAGTTTACAGGAAAATTTGATAGATATTCAATTAATTACGTAAATTTTTAAGTATATATAAATGAGAGATAATTATGTGGTAGATGACATGACATTTTTTAAATAAATGTGGTACCAAGTCAGCCCATCCCACGGAAACGTATTTTGTAAAGTTGAAACTTAAAGGTTTGAAGGCGGCCAAATTTTTTGGAGACAGCGCCATTAACCACGCCTTGGAATTCGCCATGATTAATACCTTGGGTACAGATCAGCTTTTTAATTGGAATTTTTAATTGGATTTTTCAAAATTTCAATAAAGAGTATGTTAGACAGCTTTTTAATTGGATTTTTTTTTTTAAGGTGGCGTCCTCAATAAGTTCGTACAGGCCCATTGTAGCATCTAGGGGAGACAGCGCTATTGGAATTCGCCATGATTCATAGATTGGGTACAGATCAGATCAGAGATTCCTCATGACTCATTAGCTCAAAAAATTGATGAGGCAAATTTATGTACTCCTAAAATTGGGTTTGAAATTCTTCTGCAACAAATATTAAAGATTAACAAATAATTGGGTTGAATTGAAATAATTGGGTTGAATTGATTGAATGAAGCTCGTAAAGAATACATATGTTAGGCTTTTAATTAAAAAAAATACCCTTTCTGTTGAACAAATAATTGGACTGAATTGATTGAAGCTCGTAATGAATGAATCAAACTCTCATGCACATTATTCTTTCTGTTGGCTTCTAAAAATATATTAAGATCGTGTTTTAAAACTCACCACATCATTTCAGATTGCATATCTTGCGGTTTGCAGCGACTTCGGCGGGCGGCGGCGACGCGGGTCCGGTCGGCTTGCGAGTTCACGGGCGACGCGAATCCGGCGCGTGGCGTAGCGAGTCCCGGCAGTGCGACGTGCGGCGTAGATCTAGGGTTTCTCCAAACGAAAAATATTTAATTTGTTCCTGTTTCTGGCTTTTATATTCAAACTCTTTTTAAAAAAAAAAAAAAATTTTTTCAAAATTTAGTTATTAATATAAAATTTAAATTATATTATTATTATTATTTTGGTATATACCAATATATACATACAGTTCATATCAAAATTATTAATATTTTTGATATATACGAGGTATGGTCATTTTTCCCATCCCTAGTCTTAGACTAGTAATCAATTAATTTGAACTTAATTTTTTAATTAATAACAATATTCTCTTCTCGTGAATAATAACATAGAAGATTATTAATATTTAGTCTTAGACTAGTAATCAATTAATTTGAACTTAATTTTTTAATTAATAACAATATTCTCTTCTTGTGAATAATAACATAGAAGATTGTGCACGGTTACCCTTCCCATGACCGAACCAAGGTTAATATATAGGCCCATCACAATCCAGTTTTCAGTATCCATTAGCTCAGGAAGAAAATTGAGGCTACGGAGAGATCTGGATTTCTGTTAAGGGTGGTTGCCCTCTCCGTTTGCCGATGATCTTTCTTTACATTTTCAGTAAATCAAACAACCCTTTAACATTCTGCTTATACTACGTGCGTCACTTATACAAGAGTTGCTAATATATTTTTGCTGTGTTATGATGGATCTAGTGATTAAAGAGGCTGTGATGATTTTTCTCATTTTTCTCTGAGCTAATGGATCTGGGCATTGAGGAACCCAACCCGTATCTTGGCGGGGCGATCTGGTAGACATTTGATTTTGGGTCATGCAACCGGATCGCAGCCATGGCGGCGTTGCTTCTCTTTGCCCAATCTTTTGTACAGATCTGAGCCTTTGGTTAATTCTTTTTAGAATATTTATAATTGTTAATTGTTTTGCTTTTAGAATACATTAAATTTAATTTCTTGAGGTGTTTAACAAAATTTTTAGATTTATATGATATTAAAGAATTAATGTTAAATATTTTAAGACTTATTGACATTTTATATAACTATTTTATTAGTATAATTAAATTCAATATTTCCATGAATTTTCAATGCTTTTATGTTATATTCGAATTCCAAAATTATATTTTTTGTTTTGTAATCAATTGGATCTGTTTTGAAATCTCATCTTCAAATTTTGATATTTTACGCTTAGAATGTAAATTTAATTTGATGATTAGCTTTAAAAAATGATTGTTTGATGATTATTGATTAGATAAGGATTTTTAGTATTGTTTTATATTGACATTGAAATTAGTTTGTTGGAATTATTTTGCTGTTGTCTCTAACCCTCTATGACTAAGATTAGTTGTCACTAAACTGCGTTGAGTGTCTCAAGATTATGGGCTCAATTATAATCCATTTCTCTTAAATTTTTTTCATTTATTTTTTTAATATTGATTAAAAATATAATACTATTTATATATGTAATGAACTTTTGAGATAAAAGAGATGGAAAAAGGAAAAACATTGAGAGATATAATTTTAATTTTTAATTTTCACTAATTTGAGCCTCAATTGCATATGGAATATTCAATAAATATTTTAATTTTTTTTTACTTTTGATCACTAAACTTCACCACTTTTCAAATTTGTTCATCCATATTTTATCACTATTAGTCAATTTTGATTATTAGTCAATTTTGATTCTGCTGTTAGTCAATCCGTTGTTGATTAACGGAGAAAAGATTTGAGCGTCAACTTTTCATTTTCCCTATTTTAATTTATAAACCCTAAACCCAAATTTTTTTTTTTTACTGAATTTATTTATTTTTTATTAGTCAAAATTGAGCTTTTATTCAGGAGAAAGGTACAAGAAGTACCCATCCATAGGCAGAAACACAGCTACCCAGAAATGTTCAGAAACTCTCAACAAAACAACACCTCACAAGTAATTCTAACAGCCAAGACAGGGATAGGATTGTTTGTCCGGTCCCAAAACCACATCTACCCAGAAATGTTCAGAAACTCTCAACAAAACAACACCTCACAAGTAATTCTAACAGCCAAGACAAGGGATAGGAATTAATTGGGTTTTGACACCCTGATCTAATTTAATTAATTAGACGGACTAAACGTTAATTAAGAAATAATTGAACGTGACATAGTCGATCTACTCGCGGAGTAGATGAACGTGGTATATTTAATATCTCAAAACCGAGTTAAGGTGAGTGAGAAATTAATTGTTGAAGTTGAAGAGTTTCAACTTGGAAGTTTGAGAATGTGGGGAATGGGCTCGGCCCATTCGAACTACTTCAAGAATGTTCCAGAATTATCTGGAAGTCTCAAACTTGGTCTTCAAGATTTAGTTTTCAAGACTTATACACGTAAGAGATATTTTCGTGATATTCCCACGATTTTCTCAATATTCCCACGATTTTCTCAACAACCTCCTAGGATTTCTTGTGCCTATAAATACAAACTCTTCCCTCATTCCAAACTAACGCTGAAATTCGCCCCTCAATCCTTCTACTCTCCTCTCGTCCCTACGCAGTGTATTGAGCTCCCGAAAGCCTTACACTGTTCTTTCTTGTGACGGATTTATATACGAGAGTGTTCAGGTCATACTAAGTACGTTCGCCGAGGCCTCTTATACAGTGGTGCTACTGTGTAAGAGGTAAAAGTCGTTTTACCTTTGGGAACGGAACGCCGTAACAGTCGAGCACTATCCTGGGCGTATTCTGTTCTGCGGGAAAAGGGTTTCCCTTGACTCGACTTATTTGTGTTATCATATTTGTTATCTGAAATCTTCGATATTGCAGGTTGCAGTTTACACGGCGTAAACAGGTTCCAACAATCGCATAACAGAATATATATTAATTTATTTATCAAACGGATAATAATTAAATGTCTTGGATAACTACTGCAATATTTCGAAACTTAATTATTAATTTAATCTATTAATTAAGTTTTGGATAATACACTTAAGAGATACAGAAAATTGAGTACCGAGTCATTAATCTTCTTCACAATTACCCAGTCAATTAGGAGGCAAATTTCAAGGTGAAGTCAAATTGAAAAAGGGGCGATAAAATTGCAGAGGAGAGGAGAGAGAATTGAATTGTGTGCCCCAAATGATAATTTCTGACTAGGAATTGAAGAAGAATTGTAATGGCGTCCTACAAACTCCTTAAAGAGGAAGGGACATTGAGTTTGTCGAGTTGCTCTCTGCGCGTTGATGGCGGCCATGTCTGTGATGTTGAGTCTGCTATTCACAAAAACTTCCGGTGAAAGTGGCAGCGCCGATTCCGTGCCGAAGGCGGCGAGGCTAATGTAAAGTACGGATAGTACAGCGGTTCGCGGAATGAGATTCGTGATATTGTGAATCATGGATTTGGGAGATCGGTGATTTTGAGAACAGAATTGATTTCTGTTAATTATTTACAAGGATGAGTTCTTTGAATCACTGGGGTTTTCTGTAAAGCCTAATTAAATTAAGGTTTGATCGTTAAAAGAGAAGCAGCCGCGAGAAAATGATATACCCATGGACACTGCACTTCGAATCGAAAGTTTTATTCCCTTCGCATTCTAAAATTCTTCCGATCCGGCGGATTCTGATTGTCTACCGAGGAGATGCTAAACTCACAGAATACTTCACTACTGCTGTGACATGTGATTCGGTACAAGAGAGCCTCGAACGGAGCTTTCTCCGGAAAAGCCAAACGCGTCGGCGCGGAAGCTCACGGCTTGAGCAACAAGGCTCGGAGAAACTGCAGCAACGTTGGTGTGGCTCAGGTGGTCGCGGCTTCGTGATTCGTTTTTGAAATCTGATGGCAGCATAACAGTTGATGCTGGATGGAGCCTGAGTGCGAGAAGCAAATCATGGCTTCGATCAACTAGATTTATGTTGATGAGTACCCTGTTACTACTGAACATATTGATAATTAAATCAATTGAGAAATCAAGATGAGTACCCTGACATATTGATAATTACATCAATTGAGACAGCAAGAAGGGGTTGTGAAAGCGTTGAATTGAAACAGAATGTCAGTTTCGAATTGGCATGGTTTTCGGCCTTTTGATTGAATTTTGGTTGCATACCATTAATTCATAATTGGTTGGATCTCAGGCTGTGAACAAAATTTAATTGATCAATTTTGGGCCCAAGGAAGGAGTATCAAATTATATTTGATATGGGATCAAATATTTGTGCTTGAGGGCATAAATTTATTTTGAATTTAGTTCAAAAGATTTTGACTAGTGTAATTTGATCAAAAATTACGATCAAGTCACGGGTGACAATAAAAGTCACATTTGAAATTGAATTTAATTTTGGTATGTTGATCAAAGATTAAATTAATTTTTAAGTTGGAAATAATTCCAATAAAAGAAAAATCAAAGATCGATTTTTAATGTATCGAGGCTGTGTCCAAATTTGGTGAATAAGAGAAATTCACAAATAAAGTGGCAAGCAGCTCAAATGTGGGGATATGCATCTCCTCACATGGAAACATTCAAATATGAGGGAGAGAGGTCTCCATCGACATGTTTGAATGAAAAGGGTAGCTAAGGTGTGACCTTAAAGCTAAATATGAAAAAACCTAAAATGGTTGAATTCAGTGGAATGTTTTCCACAAGTAATGTGGATTTGTTCATCATGAAAAATCACATTCGAGTAAAAGCTCCACACGAGGAGGGAAAAAATACTTTATTAATTTTATTGATGATTGTACACGATTCTGCTACGTTTATCCTTTAAGAAGTAAAGACGAAGCTATAGAAGCTTTTAAACGTTACAAAACTGAAGTAGAGAATCAATTGGACACTCAAATTAAATAAATTCGTAGTGATAGAGGTGGAGAGTACGTAGCTCCGTTTGAACAATTATGTATTGAATAAGGGATTATACATCAAACGACAGCCCCTTACTCACCTCAGTCTAATGGTGTTGCGGAAAGGAAAAACCGAACACTAAAAGAGATGATGAACGCAATGTTAATCAGCTCTGTTCTACCTCAGAACTTGTGGGGGGAAGCCATTCTGTCGGCTAACCACATTCTGAATAAGATTCCTCACAAAACTAAGGATCAAATTCCTTATGAAATATGGAGGAAATGAAAACCTTCATACCAATACCTCAAAGTGTGGGGGTGTTTGGCTAAGGTTGAAGTACCGCTTCCTAAACAAGTTAAAATCGGCCCTAAAACAGTCGATTGTATCTTTATAGGATATGCTTCAAACAGTAGTGCCTGTCGATTTCTGATTCACAAATCCGAAGTACCGGATATGACAGAAGGCACTACGATTGAGTCAAGGAACGCAGTATTCTTTGAAAACATATTTCCTCTTAAGGAAAAAGAGGAAGACTGTTCGAGTAAAAGAACTCTCGAAGCAGGAACGCAGTATTCTTTGAAAACATATTTCCTCTTAAGGAAAAAGAGGAAGACTGTTCGAGTAAAAGAACTCTCGAAGCAACAGACGACACTGTTAGTCCTTCTACTCAAGAGAGTGAAGAACCGAGACGCAGTAAGAGAGCTAGAATTGATAAAGATTTTGGCTCATACTTCATTACTTATGTTTTGGAGGAAGAAGAACCTAAAACTATCAAAGAAGCAATGGCAAAACCAGATGCACACCTCTGGAAAGAAGCCATAAAAGGTGAATACGAGTCTATTCTCTTAAACCACACATGGGAGTTGGTTGACCTCCCTAAAGGTTGTAAGCCCTTAGGATGCAAGTGGATCCTTAGAAGAAAGTACAAAGCAGATGGATCTGTTGATAAGTACAAAGCTCGTCTTGTTGTAAAGGGGTTTAAACAAAAGGAAGGGTATGATTTCTTCGATACATACTCACTAGTGACAAGGATCACCTCCATTCGGGTATTGGTCGCTATTGCTGCCCTGCACAATCTCGAAATACACCAAATGGACGTTAAGACGGCGTTCCTTAATGGTGAGATGGATGCTGAAATATACATGGAGCAACCTGAAGGATATGTTGCTTCTGGGAACGAGAAAAAGGTGTGCAAACTCGTTCGATCACTGTATGGACTTAAGCAAACTCCTAAACAGTGGCACTTGAAATTTGACAATACGATGTTGTCAAATGGGTTTCGAATTAACGAATGTGATAAGTGTGTATACGTGAAGGACACACTAAATGGATATGTTATTGTGTGCTTATATGTCGATGACATGTTAATCATGAGTAACAATCACGATATCATAGTTAATACGAAGAACATGTTAAGTAGAAACTTTGACATGAAAGACATGGGATTAGCAGATGTGATTCTTGGAATCAAGATAGAGAAAACGTCCAATGGAATTTCATTGACACAATCTCACTATGTGGAGAAGGTACTAAAGCAATTTAAGGCCTTTGACGATCCACCTGCTAAGACACCTTTGGAACTCAATGTTCACTTGAAAAAGAATAGAGGAGAACCAGTGGCTCAACTGGAATACGCAAGGATCATTGGAAGTGTGATGTACATCACGAACTGTACACGCCCTGATCTTGCATGTTCGGTAAACAAGTTGAGTCAATACACGAACAATCCAAGTCATGAGCACTGGAAAGCGTTGAAAAGGGTATTAAGATACTTAAAGTACACCCTTAATTATGGGCTTCACTACACAAGACATCCAGCTGTAGTCGAAGGATACAGTGATGCAAATTGGATATCAGACACCAAAGACTCGTTGTCCACTAGTGGATATGTATTCACTATTGGAGGAGCAGCAGTGTCGTGGAGGTTTAAGAAACAAACATGTATTGCTCGTTCCACAATAGAATCAGAATTTATAGCGCTAGACCTAGCCGCTGCAGAGGCTGAATGGTTGCGTAATTTTCTGGAAAACATTCCATGTTGAAAAAAGTCGGTACCTGCGGTGACGGTACACTGTGACAGTCAAGCTGCCATTGGGAGAGCTTCGAATGTCATGTACAACGGAAAGTCGAGACACATACGTCGTCGACACAACTCCGTTAGAGAATTGATCTCCACTGGAGTAATGTCCATTGATTATGTCAATACGAAGGACAATATAGCGGATCCGCTCACGAAGAGCATAAACCGAGATCAATTGAACAAGCTGGTAGAAGGAATGGGTCTAAAACCCACAATAAAAACCTAAGCAGTGGTAACCCAACCATGATGACTGGAGATCCCAAGAGCTTGGTTCAATGGGAAAACGAAGCTGTGGAGGTTAGTGATAAAACACTTGAAAATTACGACTATTCCGGACAACACTATCTCAAGTGTTAACGACCCGTAAGATGTGGTAAAGGCTGAGTCTTCGACTCTTAATGATTCCTAGAGTATAACGGGATACTCGAAAGGAAGTTACCTATATAAATGAGAAGTGAGGGCCGCTTCGACCAAACATTTATGAATACAAAGGACGTCCATGGCCAAAACGGACAAAAACGTGAGAACGTTACGAAGACGAGATTGATGTGTGTTGACACTGTTGTCTAGGTATACACTTTGGAGGAATAGTTCAAGGCATCGCGTCCATTAAGCCGCCGGTATATCCGATAGTGTTTGGCTACGGAAAGTTCAAGGCCAAAAACCACTTATCCGGAAGCACGGAGATCTCACTCGAACTGAACACTGAGTCTGATGTTGTATAGATACGATTTTCACTCATGTGGGGGATTGTTGGAATTAATGGGAATTAATTGGGTTTTGACACCCTGATCTAATTTAATTAATTAGACGGACTAAACGTTAATTAAGAAATAATTGAACGTGACATAGTCGATCTACTCGCGGAGTAGATGAACGTGGTATATTTAATATCTCAAAACCGAGTTAAGGTGAGTGAGAAATTAATTGTTGAAGTTGAAGAGTTTCAACTTGGAAGTTTGAGAATGTGGGGAATGGGCTCGGCCCATTCGAACTACTTCAAGAATGTTCCAGAATTATCTGGAAGTCTCAAACTTGGTCTTCAAGATTTAGTTTTCAAGACTTATCCACGTAAGAGATATTTTCGTGATATTCCCACGATTTTCTCAATATTCCCACGATTTTCTCAACAACCTCCTAGGGTTTCTTATGCCTATAAATACAAACTCTTCCCTCATTCCAAACTAACGCTGAAATTCGCCCCTCAATCCTTCTACTCTCCTCTCGTCCCTACGCAGTGTATTGAGCTCCCGAAAGCCTTACACTGTTCTTTCTTGTGACGGATTTATATACGAGAGTGTTCAGGTCATACTAAGTACGTTCGCCGAGGCCTCTTATACAGTGGTGCTACTGTGTAAGAGGTAAAAGTCGTTTTACCTTTGGGAACGGAACGCCGTAACAGTCGAGCACTATCCTGGGCGTATTCTGTTCTGCGGGAAAAGGGTTTCCCTTGACTCGACTTATTTGTGTTATCATATTTGTTATCTGAAATCTTCGATATTGCAGGTTGCAGTTTACACGGCGTAAACAGGTTCCAACAACCATAAAGATAAAGAGGGGGAGTAACTGTTAGATAATGTTAAGATTGAAAAAAACCTGTGTTTTGAATAGTATGGAGAGTTTTGAATGAGATGTTCTTGAATTTAAAGGAGGAAAGAAACATAAAGATAAAGAGGGGGAGTAACTGTTAGATAATGTTAAGATTGAAAAATAAAAGAATAAAAAAAAAATTGTTAGAAAATTAGAAAATGTAAATGTAAGAATTATATCGTGCAAAAGAGATTCAGTAATATATTGATAAGTGAGAGAAAAAAATGTAAAAGGAAACCGTAAAAGAATAGAGAGAAAAAAAAAAAGGAAAATTAAGTGAGAACTGAAAAAATAATTTAAGAAAATTGTACGTATAAAACATTGTGTAAGAGCCCCGGATAAAACATTGTGTAAGAACTAAAATTACTATAGTGCCCTCCTATTACTTTAGAGAAAATATAAGACAATCCATATTAATTTATACTCCATATGAACAATTGACCACATTTATTTACACTCCACTTTTGTTGACTTCACTGTCTAAATTATTATTTTTAAAAAATTACACCTAAAATTACTATAGCTATTAATAAAATATAATATAATCAATCATAATTTATATATAAACAATTGACCATGTTATTTACACCCCTATTTTTGTTGACTTCACCCCTCAAATTATTATTTTTAAAAAATTACATCTAAAATTACTATAATGCCCTTCTATTAATTTAGACAAAATATAATACAATCAATCCTAATTTATATATAAACAATTGGCCACGGTTATTTACACCCCCGCTTTTGTTGCCTTCACCCTACAAATTATTTTTTAAAAACAATTACACCTAAAATTACTATAGTGCCCTTTTATTAATTTAAACAAAATATAATACAATAAATCCTAATTTATATAGGCAAATTCTTATATACACTCTTCAATTTCATTAAAAATTTGGGCCTAATTTACTTTTTTCGGTGTAGACAATTAATGGGTCGCACAAATCTAATGAAAGGCCGCAATTATATGCACACACGAGATTGAGGTGGACACCCACCATTTTTTTTTACAAATCAATGATTTTGAGATTGAGAGGTTTAGAAGAAAATTAAAAAAAAATACTTACATATCTAGATTTTGAATTTGAGAGATCTAGAAGAAAATTGATAACGGAGGGGCGGCAGAAACGAGGTGGAGGCGACAAATCTATTTTTCTAACTTATAATCAAAAGAGGGATAGATGACTTGGGACGCGACAGAAGGTGGAGGAAGCGGCGGGAGTTTGATACAAAAGAAAAGTATATTACTTTTTTTGAAATTTTTCCCTAAAATATTGTGTCCGATTTTTTTTCCGAACATTTAATCTGTTTTCAATTTTTTTTTTAACATTAGTTTATCAAAATTATCCCCAATGTTTTTTTTTTTTTTTTATCAAAATTTACACATTTCTCGATTGGTCATTTGGTGTTTTTATTGTTGGTGGGTGTTTTGATAGTAATGGTAATTAATGATGATTATGACTTGAAATGGATAAGTGTACTTATGATTTTTTTTCAAAATTTCAATAAAGAGTATGTTAGACAGCTTTTTAATTGGATTTTTTTTTTTAAGGTGGTGTCCTCAATAAGTTCGTACAGGCCCATTGTAGCATCTAGGGGAGACAACGCTATTGGAATTCGCCATGATTCATAGCTTGGGTACAGATCAGAGATTCCTCATGACTCATTAGCTCAAAAAATTGATGAGGCAAATTTATGTACTCCTAAAATTGGGTTTGACATTCTTCTGCAACAAAGATTAAAGATTGAACAAATAATTGGGTTGAATTGGTTGAATGAAGCTCGTAAAGAATACATATGTTAGGCTTTTAAAAAAATACCCTTTCTGTTGAACAAATAATTGGACTGAATTAATTGGATGCGAGTTCACGGGCGACGCGAATCCGGCGTGTGGCGTAGCGAGTCCCGGCAGTGCGACGTGCGGCTTAGATCTAGGGTTTCCCAAACGAAAAATATTTAATTTGTTTCTGTTTCTGGCTTTTATATTCAAACTCTTTTTTAAAAAAAAAAAATATTTTTTTAAATTTAATTATTAATATAAAATTTAAATTATATTATTATTATTTCTGTATATACCAATATTTTGGTACATACAGTTCATATCAAAATTATTTTCGGTATATACGAGGTATGATCATTTTTCCCATCCCTAGTCTTAAGGAAGAAAATTGAGGCGACTGAGAGATTTGGATTTTTGTTAAGGGTGGTTGACCTCTCCGTTCGTCGATGATCTCTCTTTACATTTTCAGTAAATCAAACAACCCTTTAGCATATTGATCTGATACCTTCCACTACTGCTTCTTCTGCTTATACTACGTGTGTTACCTATACAAGAATTTGTTAAAGAGACTGTGATGACTTTTCTCCTTTTTCTCTGAGCTAATGGATCTGGGCATTGAGGAACCCAGCCCGTATCTTGGCGGGGCAATCTGGTCGGCATGTGATTTTGGGTCACATGCAACCGTGTTGAGAATAAAATGAGATATGTTTTGATTCAATACCAAAACCCCCTGAGGCATGCCTAAGTCTAAGATGATTATGTTCTAAGCATGTTAGAACATATAGAATAAGGCTAGATGAGGAGCTGATATGTTAGGCAGCTCTTAGTTGTTTAGATGTACAATTTGAGGGGGAACATATGCTTTGAAGACTATCAAGAACAAAGTCCCCTCAAGGCTCAAATTCTGTAACAATCACTAAGTCTATTGAAGGCCAAGTATGCTGATCAGGAGAGTTGTCCAGAAGAGTTGTCTCAGCACAATTAAACAAGAACAAATGTTCTGAAGCTTAAGGTCAACTATGCTGAAGAGATGAAGACAAATATACCCTAAAAGCCTTCAAAGAATGATGCTAAGATCAATTCCAAGTGAAGCAAAGGGAAAAGAGCCAAGTCATCTGAAAAGATCAAGTCAACTATGCTGATAAGCAAGTCTGCTCATAGTGATAAGCAGAGTTGTCCATTTGATAAGGAATGTTGTCCTATCATTGGAGCAACGTTCAGAAGCCATGTCCAAGTCTTAACAAGTGAATCTTAAAGTCAGACATTGGGAAGAGTGCTGCAGAATGAAGACAAAATCTATACAGCCGTTTATTTCCCAAATGAGGACATGTCACTATCAAGAACCTGTATTCTAAGTTGAAGAACTAAAAGAAGACATTTATGGACATTTGAGGCTGCCTCTCCAACTGGCAAATCCTTCATTTGTCTATAAATACAGAAGTGTGAAGACCATTTGAAAGCACCTCAACAGAATCCAACTACACAAGTATTCTGAAGCTCATAGAACATTCAAGCTTTCAAAAGACTATCTTAGTCTTCATACACTTCATTCTAAGCTGAACTCCATTGTATATCCATACAAAGCTTAGAGAGATATCCTATCCTTATACACTGATCTTCATTGTAAAGGATATCTCATTAGTTGGAACCTTACTTCAACCCTTACCTCTTTCAAGTGAGAAAGTGAGAAGGTTGTAGTAGTAGAATTGGTAGGAGCTGACTGTTGAGAGAAGAACAGTTCAGTTCTGAGTTGAGAAGAGGGTACTAGGACTCTAGACATCCTAGGGATCAATTCACCAAGGAGTGGTGTTCTTGATCAAGTGCACCTTGGCACTATAAAACAAGTTAATTCCAAGAGTGAAGGAATTATCCTGTTAAATCAGGGAAAGTGGATGTAGGAGCTTGAGTCTCTGAACCACTATAAACTCTTGTGTTGATTTACTTTCAAAGTACTTTCATACATTCATCACTGCACACAAAACTAATCTTTCAAAGGACATAGATTCAAAGACTGTGCAAAACCAATTTGGACAAGTTCCCTGAACACTGGATTGTATTGATTGGTGATTTCAAAACTTAAAAGGAGTCTAAACTAAAGGGCCAACCACTAATTCCGCACTTATAAATAACTTAGATAGTCATTCAACTAAGTACTCAATAGTACTTAGTAGATTGGTTATCTTTGAGAAGTTATACATCTTCAGCAGAGTTGTCCAAGACAACATTGCTGATCTCTGGTTTAATCAAGTTTGAAAAAGAATTTGCATACAAGTGTATTCCCCTCATACACTTGTTATATACTCCTTTCAGGACCAACAAGTGGTATCAGAGCAGGGGTTCAAGGACCACTGCTTCTGAAAATCCATCTTGATTTTCAAAATCACATATTTGGTGTGGTCACTGAACTGATCTATCTGAAATCCAATTATTTGTTGACTAACAATTTATCTTTAAGTCATGGCCAACAACAATGTTGTTCCTCATGATGCTGTTCAAGGAATCAACAATATGGCCACCAATCCAGTCAACCATATTTCACATCACAAGCTGCCCATGTTCTCAATTGAGAACTATGACTTCTGGAAGATCAGAATGAGAGCTCATCTTGCATCTCTTCATACTGACATGCTGAGAGTGATTACAAGAGGACCCTATGTATTCACTCAAATCAACCCCAGAATGACTGAAGATCAAAGAGCTGACATAAGGGAAGAGATCCTCAAAGATGAAGATGATTTCACTACTGAAGAGAAAAGAAAAGATAACTTGAATTATCTTGCAATGAATATTCTCTACCAAAAAATTCCAGATGTAATTATGGGAAGAGTCTACCATTGCACAACAACCAAAGAAATTTGGGATACTCTTGCTGAAATGTGTGAGGGTACTGAAAAGATAAAGGAGAACAAGCTCCAAGTGGCTGTGCAGAAATTTGAGCAATTCTCAATGGAAGCAGATGAGTCCATTGATAAGTTTGCAGGTAGATTCACAAATGTGATGAATGAAATCAACTCCCTGGGCAAGGTATACTCCAAGAGAGAAGTTGGTTTGAAGATCTTCTCAGAACTCAAAGCCTATGAGTTTGACCTCAATAAAAGAAAGCCAGCAGAAGAGTCTTCCTTACCAATCAAAGGAGTGGCATTTAAAGCCAAAGCTGCTGAACCTGAAATGCAACCCACTCCAAAATCATCAAAGTCAGTCTCTAAGGCTGAAATGAAGGAAGAAATGGCTCTTATGGCAAGGAGGTTTGACAAGCTCAACTCAAGGTTTGGTAGATACAAAAAATTCTACCAAGACATAAATTCAGGAGAAGGTATAACTCTCCTGAAGCACAGGCTGAAGACAAAAAGCCTGAAGAGAAAAGATCAGAGGACAAGTCCTCTGCTGATAGGAGAAATTCCAGCAGAGCTGAACCTTCCTCATCTAGAAGGAGGGATGACCCAAAGAAAGATGATGATGAAGATCTATGCTACAACTGCAAAAAGAAAGGGCACTTCCAGTATGACTGCCCTAAACTCAGCTTTAAAGAAAGAAGAGAGAGGCAAGCCAAAAGAGATAGGAAGTTCACCAGCAGAAAAGCTATGATGGCTGGTGATGAATCTGACAGTGCTGAAAGCTTCAACTCTTCTGATGGACTGTTCTCAAACAGTGATGATGATGATGTGTGCAACATGGGATTACAATAATTTGATGACAATTGTGTGAGAGAAAATGAAAGGCTTTCAATTGAGCTTTCAAAACCCGCTGAGACAGTAGTTGACATTAAATCTACTGAGTTGTATCAACAAGTCTTGAGAGAGCTTGAGGTAGCAAATCTCAGGATAGTTGACCAACAAAGACAGATTGATGATCAACTGCTTTATCAAAAGAGAAAATATTTTGAACTAAAAATTATTCAAGCAAAGTTTGAAAACCTCTCACATGAGTATGACATTCTTAAATCAAGTGAAGAGAACCTGAAACTAAAGATGTCTGCTTTGAACAAATCCTCTAGAGCAATAGAGTAAATCCAAAGTTATCAAAGACCTATGGCTCAAAGAAGTGGATTAGGTTTTGATCCATTTGAATCTTCACCTTGTCTTAGTGTTGCTTCTACAAGTAACACTAAGAAAATCTTTGTCAAATCAGTGGCACAACAAGCTGAAAATGAAATGATTCAGCCACTGAACAAAGGGAAGGGCAAAATGAATGAAATGCCCACTCAAGTGCTTCAGGAGACTAGGCCCAAACCTATGGAAAAGGACAAAGTCCCTGAACACAAGAGGAATGTTAGTCAGCAGGGTAGACCCAATGGCAGGGAAACCCTCCTGAACAATGTTCAGAGGAGTAATCCAAGGTATAATCAGCCTAGGCCAACTCTTCTAAGAAGGCCTCAGCTGAATAGTCCTAAGGACAACCATCATCAAAGACAGAATAAAATGAGCATGCCAAAGGGTAATGGTCACAAAAATGCCTTTCCTCAAAGATTTCATCAATTTGCACAAAGAACTCATAAGTTCAGGAGATTTGACAACTCTCCTGAAACTTACAGAGTTAATACTTTCACACACAGTTTCCCGAAGGCATTTAAGGGAAAAACAGTGTATGTTGATGCACAAGGAAAACAACTTAGCCACCTTGAATCAATCAGGGTAATTAGGCAAGTTTGGGTTCCTAAAGGTACAACTAACCTCTCAGGACCCAAAATTCAAAGGGTACCTAAATCTTGCTAATTGCAGGTACCTAAGGGCCACAAGAAGAGGAGCATGAGCAAAAAGTCAGCATGGTACCTTGACAGTGGATGCTCAAGGCACATGACTGGAAACAAGGAACTCCTCACTGATTTTATTGTAAAAGAAGGCCCAAATGTCACATTTGGAGACAGCTCACAAGCAACAGCAAAAGGTTATGGTACTTTGATGATTGGTAACATCAAAGTATCCAATGTATCTTATGTAGCTGGTCTCAAGTACAATTTGCTAAGCATAAGTCAGTTTTGTGATAAAGGTTTTAATGTTGAGTTCTCAAGTGGAAAATGCTTAATTAAGGATGAAACTCAACAAACTTTACTGACTGGAACTAGAAAAGGAAATGTGTATTTTGCAGACTGGGACAAGTCTACTGATGCTGCATGTTTCATTGCTAAGAGCACTAGTGAACAAAGTTGGTTATGGCATAAGAGGCTAAACCACCTGAACTTTAAGTCAATGAACAAACTTGCCAAAAATGCATTAGTTAAAGGACTACCTAATGAGGTTTTCATTAAAGAACATGTGTGTAAACCATGTCAAGAAGGAAAACAGATTAAAGCCTCATTCAAAGGAAAACCAGTCATCTATACTGAAAGGGTACTTGAACTTTTACATATGGACTTATTTGGACCAATTACCCCTTCAAGCATAAATGGAAGGAAATACACATTGGTAGTAGTAGATGACTTCTCTAGGTTCACATGGGTAGTATTTCTCCTTAATAAGAAGGAAACTCAAGTCAAACTGCCTGAACTGTTAAAGAGATTGTCAAATGAGAAAAGTCTTAACATAATCAAGATAAGATCTGATAAAGGCACTGAGTTCATTAACTCTTACATCAATGAGTATTGCACACTAAATGGAATAGCTCATGAAACCTCAGCAGCTAGAACCCCTCAGCAGAATGGAGTTGCAGAAAGAAGGAATAGAACCCTAAAAGAAGCTGCTAGAACCTTAATTGCTGATTCTAATCTACCTAAGAGGTTTTGGGCTGAAGCTATAAACATTGCATGCTATACTCAAAACAGATGCTTGATCACTAAGGGGCAAGGCAAAACCCCTTATGAACTCTGGAAAGGAAGATTGCCTAAAGTGTCTTATTTCCACATATTTGGTTGTAAGTGCTTCATTCACAACAATGGGAAAGAGCAGTTGAAAGCTTTTGACAGCAAAGCTGATGAGGGGATATTTCTTGGATATTCCCAAATCAGTAGAGCTTTCAGGGTGTACAATTGCAAAACCCTAATTGTGGAGGAAACACCTCATGTTGTGTTTGATGAATCCATCTTTGAGATCAGGAACAAAAACCTGGACACTAAAGAGATCACTCAAAGAACAACCAGATTAAGCTTAAAAGACAAGGACACTGAATTCATAGATGTTGTCCAAGCCAATCTCCATGAAAATGCTTCATTGGACAACAATCCTGAAGAAAACCCCACTGAAGAAAATGGTGAACTGAATGACCCAATCCCAGTTCACACTCAGGTAACAACTACAAATGAAGAAGCAGGCTCTGCTGAGGTAGTTAATGGATCTAATATTCCAGGGGGAACCATAAATGTTGAAAATACCAATGTCCCTGACATTGAGGACAACATCCCTGAATATGATCCTGAATTAGATCCTGCATTCAATTATCCTGAATTCTATAACACTGGTGACTCAACTTTAGTAGAGGACAACTCTACAGAAGGGATCAGAAAAAGAAGGACTTGGTTGTCTGACCATCCTACTGATCTGATACTTGGTGATCCAAGTATAGGAGTCAAAACCAGAAGTTTTCATGGTGAAAGTGCTCTGTTTTGTTGTTTCTTATCAGAACAGGAACCAAAAGACATTGATGAAGCACTTCAAGATGCAAACTGGATCACAACAATGCAGGAAGAGCTAAATCAATTCACTAGAAATGATGTATGGGAGCTGGTGGATAGACCTTCACATCAAGATGTTATTGGAACCAAGTGGGTGTTCAAGAACAAGAAGAATGAAAATGATGTGATTGTCAGAAACAAGGCCAGATTAGTGGCAAAAGGCTATTGTCAATCAGAAGGCATTGACTATGATGAGACCTTTGCACCTGTGGCAAGGCTAGAGGCAATCAGACTCTTCCTAGCCTATGCAGCCCACAAAAGGTTCAAAGTGTATCAAATGGATGTCAAGAGTGCCTTCTTGAATGGAGTTTTGAAAGAAGAAGTCTATGTGGAACAACCACCTGGTTTTGAGGTTGGAAATCAAGTCTATAGATTGAAGAAAGCTCTATATGGACTCAAGCAAGCTCCAAGAGCCTGGTATGACACACTGTCACAGTTCCTCTTGGATCATGGATTTACCAAAGGGACTGTGGACATAACTCTCTTCAGAATCACTGAAGGAGAGGACAACTTGCTTGTCCAAATTTATGTGGATGACATAATTTTTGGATCCCCCAATGAGAAGCTGTGTGAGAAGTTCTCAAAGCTTATGCAAAGCAAGTTTGAGATGTCTATGATGGGGTTGATGAACTTCTTTTTGGGTCTTCAAGTCAAGCAATCTAAAGAAGGGATCTTCATCAACCAAGCTAAGTACACCAGAGAAATGATCAAGAAGTTTGGATGTACAACTAGCAAGCCAGTAAGGATCCCAATGAACACAAATTGGAAGATGGATCCTGATGAGAGTGGTATCCCAACCAACTCTACTGAGTATAGAGGAATCATTGGTTCACTCCTCTATCTCACTGCCAGCAGACCTGACATCACCTTTGCAGTAGGTGTTTGTGCAAGGTTTCAAGCAAATCCTAAGAAAAGCCATCTTGAGGCTGCAAAGAGGATCTTGAGGTATTTCAAAGGCACTAAAAATCTAGGCCTTTGGTACCCTGCTGATGACAACATTGAGTTAACTGGCTACTCAGATGCTGACTATGGAGGATGTAGAATTGACAGAAAATCCACCTCAGGGACCTGTCAATTCTTGGGCAACAAACTCATATCTTGGTTCTCCAAGAAGCAGAATACTGTGGCTACTTCCACCACTGAAGCTGAATATGTTGCAGTTGGAAGTTGTTGTGCTCATATTCTTTGGTTGAGACAACAACTAAGAGACTACAATGTCAACTCTACTGAAGTGCCTATTTTCTGTGACAACAATAGTGCCATTGCAATATCACAGAATCCAGTTTTGCACACAAGATGCAAACATGTGGACATCAAGCATCACTTCATTAGAGACCATGTGGAGAAGAAGGACATAAAGTTGGTGAAAATCCACACAGATCATCAAAAAGCTGATATATTGACTAAGCCACTTGCAGAGGCAAGATTTCTAGAGCTATCAGCAGAATTGGGATTACTTGATCCAGGGAAGTTGGACAAGTAAACTCTATTGGAGTTAATGGGAGTAATGGGGAACTAAAATGGTGTTCAGCAGACTTGGTCAAGTCTACTAAAAGTCAGAAGATATGACCTCAATCATTCAGGACACTTGTCCACTGAAATTCAGGACACTTGTCCACATCTTTTCAGGACACTTGTCCAAGTGGGGTCAGATAAGTTGTCTTGGCTATCAAACTATTTTCTTGGTTTGATAAGCACCTAATTTGGGTAATCATTGCCTATTTTGATATCTGTCCCATTCCATTTACAAATATCATCTTTATGGGATTTAATTTGTCTCCCACCCAAAAGGTCATTTTTCATGCATTAAATGCCAAGATTTAACTCTTGTTTGAATTACACTTTTCAAGCCATGATCTACCTTGAAAACTCCCCAACCATTAACTAATATTAAATAACTTCCACGTTTTGAATAAAACCAATTACTCACTGCTACATTGGTTTTTGACCATTGGATCAAAATTGTCCAACTCCCCTGAAATCAATCCTGGCCGTCCAATTTTATTTTCCATTTTCGACAACCGTTGAAAACTCTCAAAACTCACCAACTCATTGACAAACATTCTTTTTAGAATATTCACAAGTCTTAAGAACCCCCACAAACACTTCTTCCCCAAGTATTCGAAACCCTAGCTTTCATCTTCTTCAAACACTCTCAAACTCACTCAAATTCATTTTTGTAACCTTCAATGGCTCCCAAAATCAGACTAGAAATGATCATTGACTTCTCCAACAAGGCTCTAGACCTTGATTTTGGCTATCTAAGCAACAAGAACAACCTTCACTTTGAGCCTATTGTATCTTTTGAAAGTGAAGACCCTGAAGTTACTCCAACTCTTAGATGGCTGAGAAGAGCTGGACTCAAGAAGTTCATGGAAGAAAGGCCAAGCTCTTGTCTGGAGAGCTATATGGCTGAGTTCTTTGCTTTCCTCAAGTGGAGAGGTAAGCCTGAAGATGGTGAAGTTGCTACAAGACTTTCATATGTAGCAGAAGGAGAGGAGGAAGAGAGATTTCACAGGGTGAAATTCTCTGAAGAAGACCTTGAAGGAGCTTTTGGATTGCCTTCTAAGGGAAGGAATCCAGAATTTTATGGTGCTGACCATGAAGAGGAGATAGCACAAGAATGGCTATTGGTCCCAGGTCCCCTCTCTTAAACACAACACGAGAGAACTCTTAAGCCAAAATTTCTCAATCTTTTTAAGGTAATCACCAAGAGTCTCTTGAGCAACACTGGAAGCTTGGAGCAGGTCAGCCATCCAACAATAAGGATTATGGCTGCAGTTATTGATGCTAGTGACAAGGGCATCAAGTTTGATTGGAGGACCTTCATCTTGTCTGAGATGATGAAGGAAAAGGTCAAATTCAAAGTGAAAGTTCACAATAAGGTTGTTTTGGAAGGAAAACTCAAGTATTGCACCAGGGCAAGCTTGTTGATTGAAATGTTTTCCCACTATTCACAAATGCAAACCTTTGCAAAGCCCCTCCCTGCCCAGAAGATAATGTTCAGAAAGCTTAGTAAGAAAACTGAGCAAAGAAGGTTGCAACTGGCCAAACCTGCTAAAGAGAAAACTGAAGAAAAGCCAAAGTTGAAGAAAAGGACTAAGGCCAGAGTTGTGAAGACAAGGAAGGTGTCTCAAATCCCTTCAGAAGAGAATTCAGGAGCTTCAACTGAGATTGAAGAAGTTGCTGAAGAAGGAGTGCAAGTACCTTCTGATCACTCAGAAGAGTTGAGGCAAAGATACAATGAGACTAGACAAAAGTCTAAAGGTGAAAAGAGGACCAGGGAAGTTGTCCCTGAGAAGGATGGAGAAGGATGTGGGAGCAGTAGGGCTAGAAAGAGAAGGGCCAAGCCTACTGAAAAAGTGTTGGAGCTTCAAGAAGCAAAATCTCTCCAACTAGCTCTAAGGGAGAGCAGGGCTGAAAGCAGGACCAAATCCAAGTCTAGAACCAACTCTTCTGGTTCTGGAACTCCAGAATCCAAGGTCCCTGAAGGTCAACCAATAGAGGCCAATCTTCCTGAAACTCAGAATCCTGATCCCAACTCCCTTGAAACTCATGTTACTCCCACAAACCAACCAATCACCCCTGTCAATCTTACACAGAGATATTCTCCAGAAGGGAGTGTGCAAAGAAGTGGGATAGATGTGCTTGCAGACTTAGATGTAGATGAGACAAGATTGCAATCACCCCTTGACTCATCTATGCTCAATTATTCAAAGTGTTTAGAAGCTGCACTTCATGAGCCAACCCCCCTGAGCAAAGCCCCTTCAGATTCATTGCTCTCAAAAGTAACTGAAGTACCTTCAACTGCACCCCACCCTTCTGAAGCCAATATCCCTGAACTTAACCTCCCTGAAGCCACTCTAGGAGAAGACAGAGTCAACTCCCCTATAACCCAAAGTCCCCATTCAAGTGGAGATGAGGAGGAGTATACTTATGGGAGTATGCTCAGAGGTGGAGCCAAGGCTACCGTGGACAGTTTGTATCCACAACTTGCTGAATTTCCAAGAATTCAGAAGATGTTCCATGATTTGAGGATGCTTGTGGATGTGAAAGACAAAACCATAATGGAGATATCACAAGTCATCCAAGATAAGGGTGCAAACTGGTGGCAAGTGGAGGAAAGCAGACTGCTACACTTTGCTGGTGTGTTAATAACAAGATTCCTCATTGATGAGGAAGTCTTTGCAAAGTTAGTAGATGAGAAGATCATTGAGGAGAAGGAAAGAAAAGCTAAGGGCATCAGACACCCTGACAGTAGTTCAAATGATGATGATTCCCCTGATGATCCCTAAAACCCCTCAAAACCCAACCCTCCTGAAACTAATCCCAACCCTCCTGAATCCAATCTGCCTTCATCCTCTCTCTTAACCTATCATAGGAAAGGCTCTGTTTCATCAGAGGTGTTGACCAAGGGTGGTAACACAACCAAAGATACATCTGCCAATGAAGGTTCTTCTGAACCCAAGGCACAACCTAAAGATGTTGAGGTTCCTACTTTAGAGGCTGGTTTGATTAAGGCCTATTCAGTGTCAGGAGAGTTGGACACTGATCAGCCCTTAATCATTCAGGATGACTCAGTGGCTGCTGAAATAAGCACTGTGATCTCCCCACAACTGCCATCTTTGAACCTTGTTGAAGGTGGAGATGTTGCAGGTCTAGGTGAAGGTGTTGAAAATGAGAGCTTAGTTGAAAAATCAGAGGGAGTAGAGGATGAAAGAGAGGTTGTGATCACTAAGATAGTGAGTGTACCACCAAATGAGGGTGATATAAGTGAGGAAGGACAGGCTATTCTTGAAGTCAAATCTGAACTTCAAGAATCCCTTGATGAAAGGAGGCCTGATTCCTTGAGTGAGGACATTATTCATGAAGGAAGAAAAGAAAAATTTGAAAATGAGAGGAAGACTGCTGATGTATCAGAGTCTTATGAAAAAGAAACTGAGGGTGATGAGTGTGTTTTTACTAACCCTTTTGATTTGTCTGATCTTGCAGGTATAACATTTGACCAAATTTTTGCAGATGACTTCTTAACAGATGCTCCCATCCAAGTTGATTCTGGATCTGCACAAGCTTTGCTTGGGATGCAATCAGCAAAGTTGGACTCCTTGACTCATCAAGTCCAATCAGCTCATGTAGAAACCACTGGAGCTTTGGAAGAACATGGAAGAACTTTAGCATCTGTGGAAATGAAGCTAACAGGCTCTGAGGATGTGGTGCTACCCACATTGGAAGCAAGGATAGGAGGAGTGGAATCTGGTCTTCAAACCATTTCCACTGAAGTCCAAAAAGCCAAAGCCACCATGCAGAAAATCTCAGAAGAGGTCAAGAAAGATCAGAAGCTACTCAGAGATAATCATAATGTCAATGTTCAAGCTATTAGGCTAACCATCAAGCAAACACTTGGCAAGAAGACTGCATTGCAGAAGAAAAGAGCAGAGGCACAAAGGCTTGCTATGGTGAAAGCAGCTTCAGAGAAATTTTCCCAAGAAATGATGGCCAACATTGCTGAAGGTGCAGTGGCCAACCTCACTGAGCTTCTGAAAGCCCAACTTGATGCATCTTTGAAAGCAATCATGGAGGAGGTTGTCCAACAAAAGATGAAGCCTGTTCTAGCTTTCATTAGCTTGAGCAGTGATAGGATGCAAAATATACATGATGAGAATGTATATTTGTTGGAGGAGATGAAGTCTCTAACCCATGCCCAGTCCTTGATGGCATTAACTATGAGTGAACTCAAGCCTGCTTGTTTTGATGCTGCCAAAAAGGGGGAAAGGGAAAGAGCAAGGGCAAAAGGTGCCTTGGTTATTGGAAGCCCAGTTAATGGGAAGGACAAAGTTTATGAAGTTAAAGGAAAAGAGCCAGCAGTGCTGAACTTGGAAGATTTGGATGAAGATGAGCAGTTAGCAATTGCCTTGAAGAACTCAATGGCTTCAGCACAGGAAGAAAGAGTGAGGCTACAACAAAGACCAGGAGGAGAGGTATCTGGTTTGGACAAAGATGCTGAAGGTGTCCAAACTAGAGGAAAAATTAAGAAGGCCAAAGGAAAGAAAAGAAAAGCTGAGACATTTACTGACTTTCCCAACAGCCTTGATCTGCCCCCTGAGTTTAGAATTGATGATGAAGTGCCTACCTCCAAGAAGGCCAAAAATGATGAAAAGGACAAAGCTGCTGAAGTGTCCAAGATTGCTGAAAAAGACAAATCCTCTAAGAAAGAAAAGTCTGCTGAGACTAAGTCCTCTGATGGTGCCAAAGCTGCTGAAGATGTAGAAGAGTTGTATGAAGAAGGTTTTGGACCAGGACCAAAGAAGAAGAAAGTTGTGTTGCTGAATGATCCATCAAACTTGTTTTATGAAGGGTATGGCAAAGACCCTGAAACTCAACAGAAGCTGGCCATGATGAGGGCCCAAGAGAAGATGGACTTGATGGATGAAGCACAAAGAGCAAGAGACAAAAGAAGAGCAGATTTTCAAAAGCCCAGAAGGAAGAGAGCAACTTACAACAAGTTGAAGCCACATCTCTTGATCCCCATGGACACCAAATATCCTCACTTGGATAAATGGGTGCCAATTCAACTGAATGACTCATGGGAGGAAGCCAAAATGGAGTTTGTCTATGACTTCTATGTCATTGACAGATAGAATGGAAGAGAAGTTAACACCACCTTTGCTGAATTCATGATTGAATACTTCAGAGAGATATATCAACAGCTACTTGCAGCTGCTGATCTTGCAAGGATTGAATTCACTGCTCCCAAGCCAATCATCTATATGCCTCCCAAGCTGGAAGGATGGATTGATCAATCTAGGATTCTCCAAGAGTTCCTAGAAATTGTGAAGCTGAACAAGATGGTTCTTGGACCCAAAGGAACCAACCAAGAAGCCATGGAGCTGAAAAGAAGAGTGTGGGCACAATATGGGATGGTTCCACCTCCTAAAGATGATCTCTGAAATTGGCTAAGTCCTCTTGATCCCTTTCTGCTGATCTGACTGTATTGAATACTGATTTTCTGAAATTGGTCATCTATGCTGAAGTTTGGTCAAGAATGCTGATGTGGTGTGCTCTGATAATATGTTTGCTCCATATGCTTTTGTGCTCTGATACTTGAAGATCTAGATGCTATTAAGTATTTAGTATATGCTCTAATACCTTGTAATGAAATGCTCTAATGTAATAGTGTTTTGGATTCATGCTCTGATATGTTAACTTCAACTATCAACATGCTTGTAATGATTTTCAAATGAATGATAGTTGAACTTACTTTGAATCAAGAAACATTATTGCAGAAATCTCTCTATGCCAATCTTTGAAACCTATTTGCAACATGGATGGTGAGTACACTAACACATTCTTTTTCAGGATAATTGACCCTAGTCATGTCTTCTGAAGATAAATGTAATAGGTGTAGTCAAGTCACTTTTGCATAAAATGTATAGGTTTTGGCATCATCAAAAAGGGGGAAATTGTTGGGAATAAAATGAGATATGTTTTGATTCAATACCAAAACCCCCTAAGATATGCCTAAGTCTAAGATGATTATGTTCTAAGCATGTTAGAACACATAGAATAAGGCTAGATGAGGAGCTGATATGTTAGGCAGCTCTTAGTTGTTTAGATGCACAATTTGAGGGGGAACATATGCTTTGAAGACTATCAAGAACAAAGTCCCATCAAGGCTCAAATTCTGGAACAATCACTAAGTCTATTGAAGGTCAAGTATGCTGATCAGGAGAGTTGTCCAAAAGAGTTGTCTCAGCACAATTAAACAAGAACAAATGTTCTGAAGCTTAAGGTCAACTATGCTGAAGAGATGAAGACAACTATACCCTAAAAGCCTTCAAAGAATGATGCTAAGATCAATTCCAAGTGAAGCAAAGGGAAAAGAGTCAAGTCATCTGAAAAGAGCAAGCCAACTATGCTGATAAGCAAGTCTGCTGATAGTGATAAGCAGAGTTGTCCATTTGATAAGGAATGTTGTCCTATCATTGGAGCAACCTTCAGAAGCCATGTCCAAGTCTTAACAAGTGAATCTGAAAGTCAGACATTGGGAAGAGTGCTGCAGAATGAAGACAAAATCTATACATCCGTTTATTTCCCAAATGAGGACATGTCACTATCAAGAATCTGTCTTCTAAGTTGAAAAACTAAAAGAAGACATTTATGGACATTTGAGGCTGCCTCTCCAACGGGCAAATCCTTCATTTGTCTATAAATACAGAAGAGTGAAGACCATTTGAAAGCACCTCAACAGAATCCAAGTACACAAGTATTCTGAAGCTCACAGAACATTCAAGCTTTCAAAAGACTATCTTAGTCTTCATACACTTCATTCTAAGCCGAACTCCATTGTATATCCATACAAAGCTTAGAGAGATATCATATCCTTATACACTGATCTTCATTGAAAAGGATATCTCATTAGTTGGAACCTTACTTCAACCATTACCTCTTTCAAGTGAGAAAGTGAGAAGGTGGTAGTAGTAGAATTGGTAGGAGCTGACTGTTGAGAGAAGAACAGTTCAGTTCTGAGTTGAGAAGAGGGTACTAGGACTCTAGACATCCTAGGGATCAATTCACCAAGGAGTGGTGTTCTTGATCAAGTGCACCTTGGCACTATAAAACAAGTTAATTCCAAGAGTGAAGAAATTATCCTGTTAAATCAGGGAAAGTGGATGTAGGAGCTTGAGTCTCTGAACCACTATAAACTCTTGTGTTGATTTACTTTCAAAGTACTTTCATACATTCAACACTGCACACAAAACTGATATTTCAAAGGACATAGATTCAAAGACTGTGCAAAATCAATTTGGACAAGTTCCCTGAACACTGGATTGTATTGATTGGTGATTTCAAAACTTAAAAGGAGTCTAAACTAAAGGGCCAACCACTAATTCCGCACTTATAACTAACTTAGATAGTCATTCAACTAAGTACTCAATAATACTTAGTAGCTTGGTTATCTTTGAGAAGTTATACATCTTCAGCAGAGTTGTCCAAGACAACATTGCTCATCTCTGGTTTGATCAAGTTTGAAAAAGAATTTGCATACAAGTGTATTTCCCCCCCCCCCCATACACTTGTTATATATATACTCCTTTCAGGATCAACAAACCGGATCGCAGCCATGGCGGCGTTGCTTCTCTTTGCCCAATCATTTTGTATAGATCTGAGCCTCTCGGTTTATAATTGTTAATTGTTTTGCTTTAAGAATACATTAAATTTAATTTCTTGAGGTATTTAACAAATTTTTTGGATTTATATGATATTAAAGAATTAATGTTAAATATTTTAAGACTTATTGACATTTTATATAACTATTTTATTAGTATAATTAAATTCAATATTTTCATGATTTTTTAATGCTTTTATGTTATATTCGAATTCCAAAATTATATTTTTTGTTTTGTAATCAATTGGATCTATTTTGAAATCTCATCTTCAAATTTTGATATTTTACACTTGAATGTAAATTTAATTTGATGATTAGCTTGTTTTGAAATCTCATCTTCAGATTTTGATATTTTAATTAAAAAATGATTGTTTGATGATTAGAAAAAGATTTTTAGTATTGTTTGACATTGACATTGACATTGAAATCAGTTTGTTGGAATTATTTTGCTGTTGCCTCTAACTCTCTATGACTAAGATTAGTTGTCATTAAACTGAATCTTCTGTTGAGTATCTCAAGATTATGTGCTCAATTATAATCCATTCCTCTTAAAAATTTTTCATTTACTTTTTTAATATTGATTAAAAAATATTATACTATTTATATATGTAATGGACTTTTGAGATAAAAGAGATACGGAAAAAGGAAAAACATTGAGAGATATAATTTTGATTTTTAATTTTCACTAATTTGAGCCTCAATTGCATATGGAATATTCAATAAATATTTTAATTTTTTTAATTAATTAAGGGTAATAACTTTTGGTCTGAACTTTACCACTTCTCAAATTTGTTGTTAGTCAATCTTGACGAAAAAAGGCTTGAGCGTCAACTTTTCATTTATTCTCTTTTAATTCCTAAACTCTAAACCCAAATCTTTTTTTTTTAATATATACTGAATTTATTTATTTTTTATCAGTCAAAATGGAGCTTTTATTCAGGAGAAAGGTACAAGAAGTACCCATCCAAAGACAAAAACATTCAGCTACCAAGAAATGTTCAGAAACTCTCAACAAAAAACACCTCACAAGTAATTCTAACAGCCAAGACAGGGGATAGGATCGTTTGTCCAGTCCCTAAACCTGAAGTTACATCGCATAGGGTATTTAATAGCAAACCAACTCTCATTTTTTTTTTTTTTTGACAAAGTGGGATAGCTCTAGTGGTTAGAGCACCACTACCTAGGCCTTAGGTCCTGGGTTCGAGTCATGGGGAGAGGAAAAAAAAGGGATGGGTATTTATCTTCCATCAAAAAAAAAAACTCTCATTTTTTTTAAAATTTTTTTTATTGAATTTATCTTCAACTAATATTACTGGTGTGTGATTAAAAAATACAAAATCCACAAATATAATAATTTTAGAGAGTTCTTTACAATTAATCTTCACCACAAATAATTATACAAATTCAATATGAAAACCAATAATTGAAATATTATTAAAAAAAATCTGAAAAACAGAGTACAAAAACAAGTCTTTCAACTGATGTAATGCACTCCTTCTTTCACAATCATTGTAAACCAAGACACACTCACAACATTGGCTCCATTGTTATTTTTTTTTTCCTACTACCTTTGAGATGCCAAAATACTATTTTTTTTTCATTATATCCTAATTGATTAGCAAAATCTTGCAATTCAATTAACCCAATACATATCAACATCAATTTTTTTTTTCATTATATCCTAATTGATTAGCAAAATCTTGCAATTCAATTAACCCAACACATATCAACATCAATTTTTTTTTTTCATTATATCCTAATTGATTAGCAAAATCTTGCAATTCAATTAACCCAACACATATCAACACATATCAGCATCAATTTTTTTTCATTATATCCTTATTGATTAGCAAAATCTTGCAATTCAATTAACCCAACACATATCAGCATCAATATAGTCAAAATAATCTATGTACCCCCTTACATAATGCCTATAACGACCCTCTACCATTTTACCACCATGAAAAACTTTTAATGTAAAAATTAATTATCCCAAGTTTTTATTGCCTCCGTACCCAAGTTTCCCTCTCTTTTTTTTTTTTTTTTAGATGTTTGACAAGTTTTTCATTTCATTTTTACTATTTTTGACATATTATTTTTTCTCTTCCAATCACATTATTTATATCTCATTTATTATTTTATCTTTCACTATCATATCACTTTTACTATATATACACTCAACTACATGGTGTACTTGAGTGGACTTTGACTAGTCAATTATTGACTGTTGATCGGTCAACGACCAAACTTTAATTTAAAAAAAAAAAAAATGGATATTTTTTTTTTCGATTTTTATTTTGAAAAAGTGTATGTTAGTATATTGAAAAGTGCATCTTTGTTTTTTAAATGAAAAATGTATGTTACTATAATGAAAAGTGCAACATTATTTTTAATGAAAAGTGTATGTTCTTATAACTGAAAAGTGTATGTTATTATAACTTAAAAATGTATGTTATATTAATGAAAAAATGTATGTTATTATAACTGAAAATTGTATGTTATTATAATTGAAAAGTGTATGATCTATTAATGAAAAGTGTAAGTTATATATTAATGAAAAGTGTATGTTATTATAACTGAAAAATGTACGATCTATTAATGAAAACTGTAAGTTATATATTAATGAAAAGTGTATGTTATTATAATTGAAAAGTGTATGATCTATTAATAATTATAACTAAAAAGTGTATGTTTTATTAATGAAAAATGTAAGTTATATATTAATGAAAAATGTATGTTATTATAACTGAAAAGTGTATGTTAATATAGCTGAAAATAACATTGAAAAATGTAAATTTTCTGTATAAAAAAAATTGAAAAAAAATTGAAAAAAAAAGAAGTCAAAATTTGACCGGTCAACAATTGACCAGTCAAAATCCACTGAAGTACACCATGTACTTGAGTGCATACTAGACACACCCAATTTTATCATATTTCTTAAACAAAACATTAAAAAATATATATATATAGGTAAAAAAAACATTTTAACTATTTCTTCAAAATATCTCAATATTTACATCAAATGTTGTTACTTGAACATATTTATTTCTTTTAAAGTTGATTTTTTTTTACTATTTTTACTTTTATCTTTTATAATACTAATAAATCATGCCTACATTAAAATTTAGTTATGTGTCCATAATTAAACAATTCATACATTAAATTATTTCGTGCTCAAAGGTTATGTGTCCTTGGGTAAAAGACTCAAAAGTTATGTATTTTTAAATTCTTGTACAAAAGTTAAAGATATGTTTACTTTTGATTTTAAAATCAGGTTTTTAATTTTAAGATCCTAATTTTGTTTTACTTCGAAATTTAAAAATTAATTTTTAAAATTCACTTAAAAACATATTTATCAAACATATTGATTTGACATAAAGTTATATATATATCAAATATTTGTATGTATGCAAGTGCATGGTGCATACCTCCTCAATTTCATTTTTTTTTATAATTCAAATTATCTGCACCCATTAATTTAATTAGTTCACCTTCCAAATTATGTTTTACTATAATTATCTGCACTTACACATTTAATGAGTTCACCCCCAAATCTTTTTTTACCACGATTATATGTACTCGCTCATTTTATGAGTTCACCCCCAAATCATTTTTTACCACGATTATCTACACCCGCTCATTTTATGAGTTCACTCCCAAATTACTATTTTATCATGACTATCTGTACCCATTCATTTTATGAGTTCACCCCAAAATAATTTTTAAAAAATAATCACATTTAAAAAAATTATATTATCTTTTTATTAATTTACACAAAATATAATAAAATAAACACTAATTTATATATTTACAATATATAGACGAGTTATTGTCGAGTTACCGTCGATTCACCACCAAGTCACCCATACTTTTTTAAAAAATTGTAAAAATATAATTAATAAAAAACTATCGAAATTAACCAAAATCTCGATTTTTTTTCTTTTTAATTTTTTTCACCTCCTCTTTTCCTTTTTTCTTCCCATTGTCAATTTTTTTTTTCCAAATTATTTATTTCTTCGTTTTTTTTTCTTTTACTTTTTTTTCCTGCCTTTCTTTTTCATTTTTTTCATGTGTATTTTTTTAATCTTAATACAAAATAATATTATAGGTATGATTTTATTATAGTCGATCAGCGGTGCACCTGAAAATCCATGTCGGTCGGTGGGTGACCCAGCCACCACCATATCCGACCACCCCTTTGACGGCGACGGCGGCGCTTCTGTCCCGGCCGCTTAAGCCCGAGACCCCTCCTCAAATCGCAATCATGATTCTTCAATTCCATGACAATCGACATCATCTTCCATCTCGGCCACGATCCATGGCGGTCAAAAATCTCTGCTCATTTCGACCACCGACGCGACTGCTTCGATAAATCTTCTTTGTGTTCACGATCCAGGAGCTTCTCCGGCATCAATGGCGCTCGCTTGCAACACTCACTTCTCTCTCGTTGTTCATATTTGTCCAAATCGAAGCTACATTGCTTTGTCTTCTTCACCATGCTCCTGCGCAGCTTCGTCCTCCAGTTGACGACGGTTCGACGGAGGACTGTGAGTATGTTGTCGATGGATCTCTGATCAGTCGGCACTCCGAGCCTGTGAGCTTGTCGATGAAATCTCAGGCGGCGACTGCTGACCTAGGGTGCCCTTCTATTTGGTTAGGGTTCTCATCGATTGGGCTTGGTAATGTGCACCCCCTATTTTCTTCAGTACACCCCGATCTGCACTCTCTCCACTTTTTTTATGGTATTATTGTTAGTGGTATTGGTATTACTAGTTATTGATTGTGGTATTACTATTAATACACTATTGAATTAATATTAATAACTATTTATTACGGTATTATTGATTATTAATTGTGGTATTACTGGTTATTGTTTGTTGTATTACTGATTGTGTGGAATTATTTATTATTAATTAAGGCATTAATGATTATTATTATTGTTTATGGTATTATATATTATTGTTTATGGTATTACTCATAATTGGTTTTGGTATTACTAAATATAATTTGATTTGTGAAATTATTTGTTATTTTATAAGATATTAACGATCAATGTTTATGGTATTACTAATTACTGTTCATTCCTTCATGGTATTACTGATAATTATTTTTTGGTATTACTTTATATAATTAGATGTGTGAAATTATTTGTTATTGTATAAAATTTTACTAATTAATATTAATGGTATTACAGATTACTATTCGTGGTATTACTAATAATTGTTCTTGGTATTATTGAATATAATTAGATGTGTTCAATTATTTGTTATTGTATAAGATATTACTGATTATTATTAATGGTATTACTGATTATGGTTTATGGTATTACTGGTTATTACTTATTGTACTGGCGATTATAATAAAATTATACATATAATATTATTTTATATTAAAAAATTAAAAAATATTAAACAAAAAAGAAGAAAAAAAAAAGCAGGAAAAAAAATGAAGAAATAAAAAGTTTGAAATAAAAACTGAAAATTGAAATAAAAATTAAAAAGAAAAAAAATTGAGATTTGTGACTAATTTCGATAGTTTTTTTTTTATTATGTTTTTACGATTTTATTTTTAAAAATATGGGTGATTTAGTGGTGAATCGACGATAACTCGGCTGCAAATTGTAAATGTATAAATTAAGGTTGATTTTATTATATTTTGTGTAAATCAATAAAAAGATAATATAATTTTTTAAATATAATTATTTTTAAAAAATATATATGGGGGTGAACTCATAAAATGAGGTGGTGCAGATAATTTGGGGGTAAACTCATAAAGTGAGTGAGTGGAGATAAATGTAGTATAAATATAATTGGGTTGGTCTGCTATGGACTCGAGTGCATGTTCTGCACTCTAGTCCATGTTGCACTTTTTAGTTGTACTAACTTGCACTTTTTCATGACTTACACTTTTTGGTAAAATGATGTTGCACTTTTCAATTATTAAACTGTATAATAATATTTTTATTTATAGTGTCTTACACTTTTTAGTAATATTGTGTTGCACTTTTCAGTTTAATAACTTACATTTTTCATTAAAAATTGTGGTACTGACTTGCACTTTTTAATAATATTGTGTTGCACTTTTCAGTAAAAAAATTTATTGCACTTTTCAGTTATAGACTCTTACACTTTTCAATTATATTGACTTACACTTTTCATTAATATTGTGATGCTCTTTTCAGTAATAACGACTTGCACATTTTAGAAATATCGTATTTCACTTTTAGTTATACTAACTTATACTTTTAGTAAATATGGTGTTGCATTTTTTTGTTATGTCGACTTACATTTTTTTAGTAATTTTGTGTTGCACTTTTTATTGAATAAAAATTTTCCTTAAAAATTTAATTTAAATGGACAATGTGTATATTTTTAAGTAAAAACAAATAGAAAGGGTAAAAAAATAAAAATAAATTAAATAAAAAGAAACAAAAAGAAAAAAAAAAAGCAAAAAATGAAGAAATAAAATGAAATAAAAAGAGCTATTTTATAGGTTATGTAATTATTTTTATAATAATAATAATAATAATAATAATAATAATAATAATAATAAATTGAACTAGGGTGTACAACATTGACTCAAGTGTATAATAGACTAAACTAATATAATTTGGGGGTGAACTCATAAAATGAGCGGGTGCAGATAATTGTGGTAATAAATAATTTGGGGTGAACTCATAAAATGAGCGGGTGTAGTTGTAAAAAAATGATTTGGGGGTGAATTCATAAAATGAGTGGACGCAGATAACTGTAATAAAAATATGATTTAAGGGTGAACTCATTAAATTTGTGGATATAGATAAAATATAAATAAAAAATTAAAATTAAAATTAGGGGGTACGGTGCATACGGATATATATATATATATATATATATATATATATATATATATACTAGATGATTCTCCGCGTATTACGCGGTATATTGATAAAAGTTAATATTCAAAATAGTATAACTCATATTTTAAAAGATACACTTATAAAATTTCATAGGTAAATTTACTTTTCATAATTTAAAATTTTATTATATAATTTTTTATTTTGAATAATTTTTTCAGTAATAATTAATATTGATAAAAATTAATTATATATATTCAATTAATGATAAAATTATATACAAATGAATTTACCTTATTAATTAAGTAAATCGATATATTCTATAAAATAATGTATAGATATATTAGATAAAAGAACATAAAAGAGAACTTAATCAAAATAAGATATTAATTGATTTTAATTTAAATTTAGGTAAGACTTTCCATTTTAATATCAATGACATATGTATTAACCAATAGTTTAATTACGCATTAAATTTTAAAAAAATCAGTTTAATCTTCATGCGACACTTCATCACATTTAACCATATGATGACACGTGGCAAATCTAAACTCCCTATTAGTATATTGAGGTGATATAATATCACCCCTAATCATTATAATATTTTTCAACAATAATATAATACATTCAATCATTACACAATCATCTAATCATTATAATTTCACCCAACAATAATATAATAATAAAATTTAATTCAATCTTACACATTGATTTGACATAAAGTTAAAATCTTCTATTATTCCAAAACTCAAAAGAAACACACATTTTACTATTCATAAGGTTTTAAAAAATCGAAATTTTTAAAATTTGATTTTAAAAAACACTCAGAGCCCAAATAAACATCACCTAGTAGATTCAAAAGTTATGTGTCTTGAGTAGGGAATCGATGGAGTTATAATATTGTTTTACTTTTTAAAAGACTCCTCTTTAGAAGCATTCTCTTGTGATATCATTTTAATTAAATTTATCATTTAATTAAAATAATTAAATATTGATAAGAGTAGATAGTTATTAAATTTGACTTATAATTAATGTTTTCTTATACTCCTAAGTAATGAGAATATAATTGACTAATTACCCCTACAAAGTCAATTAATTAAATCTTCATTCGAATAATTAAATTAATGGATTGTTTGATAGTTTAAACACTGATGCGGCCTAAAAATGTCACCTAATAAGAAGTCGACACGTGTATAGGGGATAAGATAAAAGTGGAAGGATCAGATTATGTAATACTCTCTGATGGGAAATCCTCTCTGGAGATCCCTTTGGAGGGAGCTTCGGCTGAAAAGAAGCTTCCAGAAGAATCAGTTTTGATGAAAGGTCGTGAGCCTTGAATGTAGGGAGGTTCCGCCATTTTCGGCTCAGACTTGATAAAAGGTAGACTTTATCCTCCTTTATCTTGGGAACCAAGTCAAGTGAGAGGGAATGCGGTCGAGTCTTCGGGAAGTGGAGAGAAGAGAAGGCTTCGTCCACTCCGCAGGGCCGAGTCTTATGGGCAGCTCCGAAAAAGGAGGAAGACTTGACTTCCTCTCGAGGGAGGATTCCTATAAATGGGTAAATCCAAGGAGATTTCCAGGTTAGACACTATTACTTTACAAACTTGATATACGGAACGAAAAATACCTTTCTGATATTCTTTGAGAACTGAATTGATACATCAAGGATCTCGAGATCCTTGGGAGATTTCCATAAGCCCTATACTGACTTAGGCATCGGAGTGTCCACGCCGGACCCCCCTCCGGCGTGCTCTTTGCAGGTTCTTGAAGATTTCGAGTAAAGGCAGCATACTTGGAGTGATTGTACGTGTTCGAAGAGTGGGACATCCAATCCAGAGGACACGCAATCCTCTCGTGCAAATTTTGGCACATCAACTGGCGCCGTCTGTGGGAACGAGTTGAAAGATTTTCTCACGAATTTCTACCTATTCGAGCAAATGGGTGGCGGAAACGAAACATCTGCTTCGGGAAAGAAGAATCTTCAAGGGGAAAATTCCCTTTTGCCAGCGGATCCCCCATCAAGAGGAGGACGGGGGAAAGATCCAATTCATATGCTTTCTGGATCGAATCAGCCGTTAGCTCGTACTCCAGGCTTGGGCGACGAAAGTCGTCCCTTACCGGTTGGGGAGAGAATAACAGAGAACCTTGAAGCCCCAGACAGCGGATCCTCAGCGAGAGAACATTCTTGACTCGGGGTCGCTCCTGATCTCTCCCGATCAGTTGGACGCCCTCATTAAGCAAGCTGTAGAGAGAGCCTTCGCGGATCAAAGAGACCGGGTCCCCAAACCTGCACCAGGAAACCCGGAGGTATCTGCCCCGAGACCCCAGGATGAGGCACCTGTAGCCTCCCAAGTGTTGTCCAAGGAAATGGGAGTGCGGGTGGAAGAAGACGATAAGGTGCCTTCCCGAGCGGAGAGAACCATTCCCCTTCGGAACGTAAGAAGGAATGCAGATCTGGCACCCCGAGAGACAGAACTCCCTGAAGCAGAGGAAAGCACGGATGATACTTACGGAGGGCCAGTTAGTGATCAACTACAGGCCCTGTAGAAGGAGATGAAGGATATGAGGAAACAGATGAATAATCGAGCAAGTAGATCCGCGTATGTTTCTGGATGTCAATTCTCTCCTAACATACTACAAGATGAACTACCGTTCAATTTCAAACCTCTCAATTTCGAATATGACGGTACAGCTGACCCTTATGAACACTTAGTAAGATTTGAGAACGCTGCGCTATTACATCGCTGCGGAGAAGGAATTAAGTGCAGGGTGTTCCTGACCACCCTGGCGAAAGCAGCGCAGCAATGGTTCACTCAACTAGAACCTAATACTATCCGGTCCTGGGAGGAATTCAGTGAGTTATTTCTCCATCAATTTGCAAGTGCCCGGAGACAACCACGGGCCACCTTGACCCTCTTCAATCTGAGGCAGGGGGAGAGCGAGAGCTTGAGAGCTTTTCTCCGGAGGTTCAATCAGGCAGCTCTGGAGGTCCCTACAGCTTCTCCCGAGGTGAAGATCAACGCCCTCACCAACAGATTACGGGATGGAGATTTCTTTTCCTCCTTAGCTAAGAAGCCAGTCAAGAATTTCGATGAGTTGCTGCACAGAGCAGAGAAGTACCTCACTCTGGAGGAGGTCCGTAAGGCCAAAAGGCTGGAGGTTAGGCCACAGGATCGAGATAGAAGAAGGGAAGGTCCCTCCAGACGATCCAGCCCAGAGGTCCCTCGGACCTCTGGATCAACAAGAGATAGTAATCCCTCTAGAGGTCCCCGGTCTGGCCCTCGTGGGAGGTTTGAGAAATACACGCCCTTGAGGATTGAGCCTGCTGAAGTACTGGAGGTAGCAGGAGATCATCCAGACTTGAAATTTCCATATTCCAGAGGTCGAGGACCTCAGAAGCCTAAGTCTAATTGATTCTGCCGATTTCACAATGAATATGGGCATGACACAAATCAGTGTTACCACCTGAAAGACGAGATCGAGAGGATGATCCAAGCGGGTCATCTAAAAGAATTTATATTTAGAGACAGACAAGGCCCTCGAGGGCAGAAGCGAAAAGACCATGAAAGAAAACCGGAAGAGAAGGAAACCAGAGAGGCGACCGAAGATATGCCCCCTCCACTACCGAAGAGAGGAGTGATTCACATGATTGTGGTAGGACCAGCCGATGGAGATTCCTTTCGGAAGAGAAAGCAGAGTGTCCGGGCTCTAAAGGCAAAGCAATGGGGTCAGTTAAGAGAAGTAGGACGCATGACGGAGACACCCAATATCCGATTTGGTCCGGAGGATGTGAAGGGAGTTAAGGAAGATCACAACGATGCTTTGGTAATCACTACCGATATAGCGAGGTTCGATGTCGCTCGAATCTTCGTAGATACGGGGAGTTCGGCTGACATCATGTTTTTTGAATGTTTTAAGAGAATGGAGCTAAGTGTGAAGCTGCGCCCCGTAGATACCTCTCTGTATGGTTTCTCTGGAGGTGCCATCCAACCTTTGGGATCAGTAATGTTACAGGTAGGATTAGGGGACGCTCCAGCTAGGAAGGTCTACTTGGTGGAGTTCCTTATTGTAGACATCCCCTCATCATACAATGTTGTGATGGGACGACCCAGCTTGAATCTCTTTCAGGCAATCATTTCTACATTTCATATGAAAATGAAATTCCCTACAGCCACAGGGGTGGGAGAAGTGAGAGGAGACCAGTACCAAGCACGGAAGTGTTATGCAGAGTCGGTGAAGATGGCGGATAGAGCCCTAACTAAAGGCCTAGAGCGGACGAGAGGGGATGACCCTGAGGTCAAGAGAAAGAAAGTAGAGGGAGCAGTACCTGCACAAGTAAATGTTAAAACAGACGAGGAACTGATGAGCGTGGAGCTCTTCCCAGGGAAATTCGGCTTTGCCACTAAGATAGGCACCCAACTGGGACCTGAACTCACAGAGAAGGTAATCTTTACATTACGGCGAAATTCTGATATATTTGCATTTTCTCCAGCTGACATGACAGGGGTCCCCCCGGAGATAGCCATGCATTGCCTTAATGTTGATCCAAAGGCAAAGCCCGTGAAACAGAAACTGCGAAATTTTGGAATTGAAAAGAATAACATCGTGAAAGAAGAAGTCGAGAAGCTATTGAAAGCAGGACATGTGGTGAAAGTCCAATTCCCAGAATGGCTCTCCAATGCGGTGCTAGTGCCTAAAGGGGGAGGAAAATGGAGAATGTGCATCGATTTCAGGGACCTCAACAAGGCATGTCCTAAAGACCACTATCCGCTACCAAGAATAGATCAGTTAGTAGATGCAACTTCAGGCTTCGAGTTGTTAAGCATGATGGATGCATACCAAGGATACCACCAGATCTATCTAAACCCCTCAGATGTCTCCAAAGTGTGCTTCATAGCAGCGTGTGGAACGTTCGGTTATGTTCGAATGCCATTTGGATTGATCAATGCTGGAGCAACATATCAAAGGATGGTCGATGCTGTCTTTCGGAGACAGTTGGCGAGGAACATGGAGATATATGTAGACGATATGCTGGCTAAGAGTGTCAAGGCAGATCAGCATGTGGAAGACTTGGAGGAAATTTTCCAAGTAATTCGAGAGAACGACATCAAGTTGAACCCCGCCAAGTGCTCTTTTGGAGTAAAGTCAGGGAAGTTCCTCGGATACATGGTCACCCAAAGAGGTATAGAAGTGAATCCAGCCAAGGTGAAGGCTGTACTGGACATGCAGCCACCGAGAAACGTGAAAGAGCTCCAGACCCTCAATGGGAGGATTACAGCATTGAGCAGGTTCATAGCTAAATCTGCCGAGAAGAGTCAACCCTTCTTTAAGATCCTCAAGAAAGGAACCAAGTTTGAATGGAATGAAACGTGCCAACAGGCTTTTGAAGACTTGAAGCATCATTTATCCCAGCTATCGAAGCTGACAAAGCCCTCTCCGGGAGATACCCTCATTTTGTATCTCTCTGTAGGGGAATTCTCACTAAGCACCGCCTTGGTTAAAGGAGAATGATCTCTTCAGTACCCTATTTATTACGTTAGTAAGGTCATGCAAGGGGCTGAAACTCGATACTCAGAAATTGAAAAGGCTGCTCTGGCAGTAGTAATTACAGCGCGAAGGCTGCGCCCATATTTCCTCTCTTACAAAATACTGGTTCGCACTAATTACTTTCTGAAACAGGTTATAGGGCGAGCAGACCTCTCTGGAAGGATGGTGAAATGGGCAATAGAGCTCCAAGAATATGATGTGGATTTCGAGCCCCGGAAAGCCATAAAAGCCCAAGCTTTGTCCGACTTCATCCAAGAGCCGACCAAACCAGAGGAAGCTGAGGGATGGAAGGTATATGTAGATGGCTCAGTGACTCTGAGCGGATGCGGAGCAGGGATTGTGCTAGCAGGCCCTCAAGGAGAGGACCTACAATTTGCAGTGAGGTTTCGATTCATGACCTCGAATAATGGAGCGGAGTACGAGGCTTTGATTAGAGGAATGAAGATGGCATTAGAATTGGGAGCTCCAAAGGTAACCCTATACTCAGACTCCCAATTAGTTGTTCAACAGGTGAATGAGGAGTATATAGCCAAAGATAGTAGGATGATTGCCTATCTGGAACGAGCCAAAGAAGTGATGGGCAAATTCCAGGAGTGCGAGGTAGTCCAGATACCTCGAGAGAAAAATATGCAGGTGGATAGCCTCTCCAAACTCGCTAGCTCTACAGAGTTTGATGGACAAGGAACAGTGACCTTGGTAGTGGCAAAAAGGGAGACCCTGGAGAACCCCATTGGTGCCATTGAAGAGGAAGATGATTGGAGAAGAGCCATATGGGTGGAACTCACTAAGGGAGCCGACGCCCCTACCACCAGAGAAACTCGAGCCCTTCGGATCAAATATTGTATTATCGGAGGGCACTTATACAAGAGATCGTTCACACAACCATATTTGAGGTGTATATCAACCCGAGAAGCGATGTACACACTTAAAGGGATCCATGAAGGTGATGCAGCTACTCACGAAGGATACAAAGCAGTGGTGAAGAACGTTTTAAGGGCTGGGTTATATTGGCCCTCCATGACAAAAGACGCTAGGGAATTTGTGAAAAAATGTGTCAAGTGTCAGAAAAATGGTCCATTGATTAAATGTGATTAAATTCTTGAGAAAACAGATTTGTTGCAGATTCGGAGTACCCAGAATATTGGTCTCTGATAATGGAACACAGTTTAATGGGGGAAAATGTACGAGGATGGTGTGCAAGACTAAACATAATACAGAGATTCACCTCTGTAGCTCATCCTCAAGCCAATGGACAAGTAGAGGTTACTAATCGAACGATAGTTGATGGTATTCGAACAAGACTGACGAAGATAGGAGGAGGATGGGTGAACGAGTTAGACAATGTATTGTGGTCATATAGAACTAGTCCAAAGACAGCAACTGGGGAGTCCCTATTTCAGCTGGTCTACGGAGCCGCGGCGGTGATACCTCCAGAGGCCGTGTTGCAGTCGCATCGAATTGCACAATTTGAAGAACATCAGAATGAAAGATTGATGAGAGAGGCCCTAGATTTAATGGAAGAAGAAAGAGAGATGGTTAGAGTACGCGCTGAAAGATATAAGAGCAGAATTAAAGCCGCATATGACCGAAGGGTGATCCCGAGGTCCTTTAGAGCAGGGGACCTGGTACTAAGAAGAGCTGATGTCCTAAAGAATACGGGAAAGTTGGAGCCCAACTGGGAGGGGCCTTACAAAATCACACAGGTACTGAAGGGAGGAGCCTATAGATTACAGAGCATGGAGGGGGTCGATATAGCTAGACCCTGGAACGTTTGCCATTTGAAGAGATTCTTTATTTGAAGAAAGTGTAAGGTCTTGAGACCATTTATGACTTTTGCTTTGTGATTTTTGCATGGATTCATATTTTGCTTAATGTATTTTGTGGCTTCACCGGAGCTCTTTTTCCCTCTCTACGGGTTTCCCCTCTGGGGTTTTTCCGTAAAGAGGTTTTTAATGAGACCGGCGTAGGTTATCTATGGCCTATGTTGAAAACTGACAATAAATCAATGAAGTCTTATCCCTTTTTGAAGAAAGAATTGTTCAGAATTATTATGTCTTGATTATCTTTTCCATATTTGAATATGCGATATATGAGTACAAGAAATAGCGAGTGAGAAACACTCAAAGGCCTAGAGGCCGAGGTGCTCCAGAGAGCCCTCGTCCTACTTGAGGCCCAAGAGGGTTACTGAAATAAGAAGATTTTATGAATTAAAATCTTTTAAGAATTCGAGTGAGAAACACTCAGAGGCCTAGAGGCCGAGGTGCTCCAGAGAGCCCTCGTCCTACTTGAGACCCAAGAGGGTTACTGAAATAAGAAGATTTTATGAATTAAAATCTTTTAAGAATTTGAGTGAGAAACACTCAGAGGCCTAGAGGCCGAGGTGCTCCAGAGAGCCCTCATCCTACTTGAGACCCAAGAGGGTTACTGAAATAAGAAGATTTTATGAATTAAAATCTTTTAAGAATTCGAGTGAGAAACACTCAGAGGCCTAGAGGCCGAGGTACTCCAGAGAGCCCTCATCCTACTTGAGACCCAAGAGGGTTACTGAAATAAGAAGATTTTATGAATTAAAATCTTTTAAGAATTTGAGTGAGAAACACTAAAAGGCCTAGAGGCTGAGGTGCTCCAGAGAGCCCTCATCCTACTTGAGACCCAAGAGGCTTACTGAAATAAGAAGATTTTATGAATTAAAATCTTTTAAGAATTTGAGTGAGAAACACTCAAAGGCCTAGAGGCCGAGGTGCTCCAGAGAGCCCTCATCCTACTTGAGACCCAAGAGGATTATTGAAATAAGAAGATTTTATGAATCAAAATCTTTTAAGAGTTCGAGTGAGAAACACTCAGAGGCCTAGTGGCCGAGGTGCTCCAGAAAGCCCTCACCATGCTTGAAAATTACAAAGACTAGATAATGAAAAAGATAGATTTTATGATTCAGGAACCAAGAGAAGAGGGAGGATGTCTCCCCATAACCAAGCCAATTGAAATCAAAAGATAGGACAACCAAGAGACGACTCCAACGTAGCCTACAAGACCAACAAAGAGGGGGGGGGGGAAGAGAGCACACCTCCAACATATTCATTGCTGGTCTTGTAAGTTATTCATGCAAATAGAGAAGAAAAAGCACGCCAACAAGCAATATCAAGCCAATACGATCACTACAAAAGCCCCCACATATCCAGGAGTGTGGGGTCCCCTACGAAGTATGTAGACAAGTATTATGAGCAGAAAATGAAAAGAGTGCAGCAAAACGAAAGAAAAGTAAATTGTTCATTGTGGCCACCGGAAATATGAAATCTAAACTGTTTTTTCAGCAGCAGCTTCCTCGGCAACAGCCCCCTCGACCTCAACTCCTTCAATTCCTCTAGAAGCGCCCTCCTCTTCAGCGACATGGTTGCTAGATCCTCCGCCCTCCTCTGGACCCTCTGTACCTTTCACGGTATCTTCAACGCCTATCCCTCCATCTACCTTTGTTACCATCTCTGGAGCAGAAGCATAAGGATAAACTAGACGCTCCAGGGGCTTTAGCTCAGCCATGCTCACCTTAGCAGCCTGCAACTTGGTGATGGCCTGATTCATGCCGGGCAACCACCAAGGACTGTCGTGGCTCTCCTTAGGATCCCCCAAGAATTTTGGAGGAGTAGCAAGTTGGTCCAGGTGGAACTCACGAGAGTAGGTCCCATCGAACCCCGGAGCTGAGTGTTCGGCCACAGCATTGCTGAAGCCATGGTCGATGAAATGAGGGATATGGGGCCCCATGGCGCATAAGAAGCTCGAGCTCTTTAGGAAGCCGGACAGCCACTGAGTATGGAGGGTCCCCAAGAACTCTTGACCCAAGGAGGAAGTGAATAGAGACTTAATGCAAGCCTGCACTCCGACGTCTGGTAGCTCGCGTTCCATCCGTCCCACCTCCTGTACCAGATACTTAATCCGGGCTGCATCATGCTTGCTTTGAGTCTGTAGAAGAGATAATTCCTCAGCCAGAGCTTGAGCTCGTTTATGAGCCTTATCTTTCTCCGTAGTGATCCCTTTGAGAGTTGACTGGAGAGAAGATGCTTCAGCTCGGAGAAGTTCAAGCTCAGCCACCATCTCAACGCCTTGGTCGAGTATCTTAGTATAGATAAGACCAAACTACAAAAGGAAAAGAAACAATGTTTAGGATGTGAAGAAGGCAGAGATCTGAAAATAATAGAAAGTACCTCGGAAAAAAGACGAGCCCCCTGGAGCAGTAGATCTTCAGGAAGAGGCGTGTCGGATAACTCAGCGTTGGGAGGAGCAGGGCATCGATCGATAAGACGGTGGAGAGGCTCGTACACAGTAGGAGGGGGAGATTCCTTCTCAGCACGGGTCCCTTTTCCCTTCTTCTTCTTAGAAGTACCACAGTCAGAAAAGAAGGCGTTGGCAGCTGATCGGGTTCTCCTAGCAACTGAACCAGGAACTTGAGTGGATGAACTGGGGGGAGGAGGAACTTTTGAAGGGCTCCCTGGAGCCGGGGTCTTTGCTGAGCTCTCGAGAGCAGGAGACGGAGGAGCTTTCGGAGGATCTTCTGGAGCGGATAATACAGGGGTCTTCACTATACTGAGAGCAGGGGCATCCCGTGAGATGTGAGTTAGCCAACTCATTACTGCAAATAATCAAGAAGATGTTCAGAATGTAGAAAAATAGCCACATACGAAAAATAAGAAACAAGGATAAAAGATTTTTTACCATCTCGAGAATCTAAAGGGAAGTCTTGAGGGCAAAAGCCAAAGTGGGAGAGGATGCGAGGATTTTTACAAATACCAGGGATATCGAAGTAGTCATGCCGATGGATATGAGTATTGAGATCAGTCATAACAGTGTAATTGGAAACAGAATAAGCTTTCAAAGGAGGAGGGAGTACTCCTGGGTTGTGGAATAACCAATCCCCGTAAGGAAATGACCAATCGATGGGGTTTGTAACGAAAAAATAATAATCTCGCCAGGATGAGTCTTCTTCATGGAGTTTTTTCAGAAACTTACAAACACGAGACCTTCGCCCACTAACATAAAAGGAGCCATCGTTCACTTTACAAGAATGTTGGCTCAAAAACAGTTCGGCAGATGGATCACCCCCATTCCCCTTCACCAGGATAAAAAAGCCTATCATAGTACGGATAGCATTCGGAGTAAATTGGTTAAGAGGGATCTGCATGCGAGTCGATATGGCAGCCAAATAAGGATGAATCGGAAATCGTAGCCCTGCTCTAAGCTGAGCTTCAAAAAAAGCAAGAGTCCGGGGTTGGGAGAGATCTGGGCGTTCGTTTGAGCGAGGAGCGCGAAAGGTATATTCCGATGGAAAACCATAAGCATGAGTAAGGCTAACTAGATGAGTATGGTCGATTTGAGATGAAGGGGAAATCTTATTCTCTGGACTCCCCATCACAGAGGGAGTCGATTCAGAAGAGTTTGGGCTAAGATTTTCAGGCGGAGAAAGAGGGCTTGACATCGAGTTACAGTGCTAATAAAAGTGGAAAGAACAGAAAAAAAGAAGATAGCTGGGTTACCTTGATTAAGAGGACTACGGAATCGGTCGGGGCGGCCGGCGACGGCGAAAACTCGGAAGAAGAACACCGAAGAAGAAAGATGAAGACGATATAAGACTTTTGGGAAGAAATGAAATTTGAAAAAGGGAAGAAGAAAAGAAAGGTGGTTGTGTGGAGTAAATGAGAGAAGATATGAGGAGGAATCGAGAACTTTTCTCGGGAGAATAACAAAGGAGAGAGAAAAGCGATCGCGTGGGACCCACGCGTGGAAACCGAAAAGTCTCCTTAGCTGGAGGCGGGAAAAGCCTTCGGAGGACATATTTTGAAACTTCCTCTCCAAAGCAGGAATGATACACGTATCTCCCGAAGGACCCTTGAATTAAATTCTGGGAAATTTCTCTACTCTCCCAAAAGATGTCCACCTTTTACGAGAGTAGGGGGGAGTAGATGATGCGGCCTAAAAATGTCACCTAATAAGAAGTCGACACGTGTATAGGGGATAAGATAAAAGTGGAAGGATCAGATTATGTAATACTCTCTGATGGGAAATCCTCTCTGGAGATCCCTTTGGAGGGAGCTTCGGCTGAAAAGAAGCTTCCAGAAGAATCAGTTTTGATGAAAGGTCGTGAGCCTTGAATGTAGGGAGGTTCCGTCATTTTCGGCTCAGACTTGATAAAAGGTAGACTTTATCCTCCTTTATCTTGGGAACCAAGTCAAGTGAGAGGGAATGCGGCCGAGTCTTCGGGAAGTGGAGAGAAGAGAAGGCTTCGTCCACTCCGCAGGGCCGAGTCTTATGGGCAGCTCCGAAAAAGGAGGAAGACTTGACTTACTCTCGAGAGAGGATTCCTATAAATGGGTAAATCCAAGGAGATTTCCAGGTTAGACACTATTACTTTACAAACTTGATATACGGAACGAAAAATACCTTTCTGATATTCTTTGAGAACTGAATTGATACATCAAGGATCTCGAGATCCTTGGGAGATTTCCATAAGCCCTATACTGACTTAGGCATCGGAGTGTCCACGCCGGACCCCCCTCCGGCGTGCTCTTTGCAGGTTCTTGAAGATTTCGAGTAAAGGCAGCATACTTGGAGTGATTGTACGTGTTCGAAGAGTGGGACATCCAATCCAGAGGACACGCAATCCTCTCGTGCAAATTTTGGCACATCAAACACTCTATGTGGCTGTTTAAAAAATAAGTAATCAATTAATTCCCAATTAATTTGTGCATAATCTATCTTAATTAATATTTCTAAATCTTTTTTCTTTTACGTGTCATCTCAAATTTCTTTCTTTCTATTAATTTCGGAGAAATTGTAAAAAAATTATATTACAAAGTACTATTATTTAATAAGATACTACACAATTTTTTATTTTTAAAATATGTTTATAAGGAATTTATTTATGACTCGAAGGTTCCCAACAACAATGACTAATATCTGAAATTCCAACCTTAGCAGTCCACAAATTTTTATCACATGAATCTATGTTTTACATCTTCACCAACCAAGAATATGAGGGATTTGGAAATAAATGGTGTTGAAAACTGCAAAAAGGAACATTGTAAATCAAATTATGAGAGAGTTATTCAAATGACAAGTTTTGGAGCATCATTGACAATGGTACTATGGTAGTAAAGAAGCAATAGATGAACAATAATTTAAAGAAAAGATTTAGAAGAAGAATACATAAAAAAAAAAAAATATAGTACAAATCAAAGGAAATTTTGATAATAGAATATTGCAAATGTACAGACACTCGTAAGCAATTTAAAAATATTATACGCAATACAAAATAGTATATCAAAAGTAAAGACGAATGATACAATAATTCAAAGTGAAATTACAAAAAAATATATGATGGCTAGATGAGGGATAGGGAATAAAACATGCAAATAAAAAAAATTGAAAAAAAATAACCTATAGAAGTAACATGACATAACAATGAAAAAAATACCAAAATTATAACTATCAAGTGGAAGACGAATACACAGTCAAGTGGGAGGCGTTAGTGGAGTAGAAGAAGAGGAAAACATTTTTTTAGGAACTGTCGATGAAAGTAGGCGGAGATAGTAGACGGTTATAAACCGAAAGGAAGAAGGAAACCTATGTTTTGAATAGTATGGAGAGTTTTGAATGAGATGTTCTTGAATTTAAAGGAGGAAAGAAACCATAAAGAGGGGGAGTAACTATTAGATAATGTTAAGATTGAAAAATAAAAGAATAAAAAAAATTGTTAGAAAATTAGAAAATGTAAATGTAAGAATTATATTGTGAAAAGAGATTCAGTAATATATTGATAAGTGAGAGAAAAAAATGTAAAAGGAAACCGTAAAAGAATAGAGGAAAAAAAAAGGAAAAGTGAGAACTGAAAAAATAATTTAAGAAGATTGTACGTATAAAACATTGTGTAAGACCCCCACTTGGATAAAACATTGTGTAAGAACTAAAATTACTATAGTGCCCTCCTATTAATTTAGAGAAAATATAATACAATCAATACTAATTTATACTCCATATGAACAATTGACCACAATTATTTACACCCCACTTTTGTTGACTTTACCGTCTAAATTATTATTTTTAAAAAATTATACCTAAAATTACTATTGTTCCCTTCTATTAATTTAGATAAAATATAATACAATCAATCCTAATGTATATATAAACAATTGACCATGGTTATTTAAACCCCTATTTTTGTTGACTCCATCCCCCAAATTATTATTTTTAAAAAATTACATCTAAAATTACTATAATGCTCTTCTATTAATTTAGACAAATTATAATACAATCAATCCTAATTTATATATAAACAATGGGCAACGTTTATTTACACCCCCGCTTTTGTTGACTTCACCCTACAAATTATTTTTAAAAACAAATTACACCTAAAATTACTATAGTGCCCTTTTATTAATTTAAACAAAATATAATACAATAAATCCTAATTTATATAGGCAAATTCTTATATACACACTTCAATTTCATTAAAATTTTGGGCTTAATTTACTTTTTTCGGTGTACACAAATAATGGGTCGCACAAATCTAATGAAAGGCCACAATTATATGCACACACGAGATTGAGGTGGACACCCACCATTTTTTTTACAAATCAATGATTTTGAGATTGAGAGGTTTAAAAGAAAATTAAAAAAAAAAATACTTACATATCTGGATTTTGAATTTGAGAGATCTAGAAGAAAATTGACGACGAAGGGGCGGCAGAAACGAGGTGGAGGCGACAAATTTATTTTTTAACTTATAATCGAAAGAGGGATAGACGACTTAGGACGCGACAGAAGGTGGAGGAAGCGCGGGGGCTTGGGACGTAGCCACGGACGGCGACGGCTTGGGACGCAACCTTGAACGGATGGTGAGGCATGAATGAACAACGAAGCAAACGTGCATGAAATTGGCGAAACAAATGCGACGACGACGAACGAGGCTATGGCAGCGAGACTTTGTGCGACAACGAAGAAAGGTTGTGGCAGTGAGACTTTGAGCGACGATCGACAAGGCTGGGAGAGGAGTGGGTGTCCCAAGCGGCGTATTTTTTTTCACGCTCTATGGTTTGAGAGAATAAGAGGAGAATTATAGTTATGTAGGAGAAGGGTATTTTCGATCTTTCATGGGATGTGTCCTAATCGTACGGGTGTGTGCTAAAATCTCGTGTGTGGGTATAACCGACTATTGATTACTGATTATTGTTCATGGTTGATGTGGATAAAATGTGTCGTTATATCACGTATTGACACATGGTCTCCAAGTAAATTATATCTAATTCAATTATATATTTATTCATTTATTTATCTTCATTGTTATATTGATCATGGGCCTTTAGATATTGAATTGGGCCTAGAATGAGCCTAAACACACAAAGATTAAGGTAAGTGGCCAAATGAGCTGGATTATTCCCAAGGAGAACGAGTTAAAAGCCCTTCCACCTTTGTAGGAGAGCAGTTGGGCCAGAACCTGGATTCTCGCTATTCAGACCTGGAAGGCTCGAGCACCTCCAGATCCTCGAGGTTTGAAACCTCGAATCTTGCGCCCCTAGCTTTGACCATGATGTACAAGTGACTAGTCTCGCCCACTCCCCCTATTTTCGGAGTTCAGAGGAAAAAGAGGTTATGGGCTTAGCCTACAAGGTGGGAAGTTGAGGAAAAAGGGGAAGTGGATAACCCTTCCCCAAAGAGGTACTATTTAAGCATTTTCACTTGCCATTTCTGGATAATAACGACTCACAAACTTAACCAACATAAAAACACAGTTTCTCACCGGAAAAGTGCCTGCCATTCTTTCTAGCGAAGGTGTAAGAGCTAAACCGAAGCTAACCTACCTTGAAATCCTGTTTTCTCCGATTACTTCTACTTTGAGCTGTAATCGAGCTACTTATATATTAGGATTCTTCCTCACTGCTATTTTCTAACCACATTTCTGGCTTGAGCGTCGGAGGCCTAACACCGGGGACCTCTCCGGCAGGGTTTTTGCAAATTTCGAGGCCATTTGGAGACGAAGAGCGTGGTTGTTATCCATTGGGCGCTTGCGTAATCTTGGATGTAAGATTATACAACCGTCTCAACCGTTGTGTGTTCTTTTTTGACACATCAATGGTATTACTGATTACTGTGCATGGTATTACTGATAATTGTTTTATATTACTGAATATAGTTAGATGTGTGGAATTATATGTTATTGTATATACTTGTTGGGATATTTATATCCCTATGTTTTGTATTGATAAACCAAATCTGCTTGTAATGGGATAAGTTGTATTTTAGAGACAACTGCATTATTCATCTTGTAATAGATAGGTTCTGGTCAGTATCAGCTGAGTTGGATGTCAGCTAATATAGTAGAGAAACGCGCATAAGATCGTGAAGAGAAGATCAGAAGCTAGAAGAGAGAATCAGCCGAGGGGGGTCTCGATTGATGATCAACTGAGGTCATATCAACTGTGTATTACTATCAGCTAGGGGTGGGAATGGGCCAGGCTACCCGACAGGGGCCTACGACTCGGCCTATTAAAGCTTGACTCGGCTTGGCTCGTTTATTAAACAAGCCGGGCTCAAGCTTTTTTGAAAGTCTATTTAGTTAAATAGGCCGGGCTTGAGCTTTTTCGTAGGCCTTTCAAGCCTAACAAACCGGCCTATTTAATTAATTTAATAAATAATAAAAATATATATATAATATAAAAATATAATAAAGACCTAATACTTATACTTAAATATAGAAAACATCTTAATTAAATAAGAGTGTCTTATATATATAATTTCTAACTAGTAAGAATTAAACAATACAATTCGTGGTTTTTTTACGATTTGATGAAATACAAGTGTTGAAGGATTTTTTTTAAATATGCACTAATAGAACTAAAGAGGCCTTTAAAAGGCTTTCGGGTCAGGCCTATTTATTAAAAAGGCCAGGCCAAGCCTTAAAAAAAAAGCTATAACAGGCCATGGGCCAGGCTCGGGCCTAAAAAATATTTAACAAGCTAGGCTTTTTTTTGTAAAGCCTACCTAGGCCTAGTCCATTCCCACCCTTACTATCAGCTGAGGAGAACAAACACACCTGAGACTAAGTCTGCCTGACTAACCAGACGAAGTCTACACAGCTAGGGAAACAATCAGATGCCAAAGTCAAGATCAGAAGAGATGACTCCAAGATCAGCTGAGCCAATCAACTGAGTAAAAGATCATCTGAATCAAGCAGTGTATAGTCAAATCAGAGCTGATGTGGACTAATTGGGAGACGACAACAGACATCAAGATTCTTACAAGGCACGGAGCTCAAGAATGATAAAGTCAAATAAAGCATTGATTATTACTAGCCAACGGTAATAATCAATAGACTCTACCTAGAGATTGTGATTCCTGAAACAGTAGGATTTGAATGTTATCCTCCAACGGTAACATTCATAATCACATCTATAAATATGAGTTCAATTCATATCTTACATATAGGTGAGGTTGATGTTAAAGGCCTAGCAAAATGCTTAAGTCCAGAAAATCAGAAGAGCTCAAGAACACTTTCATAGAAGAAATCCTGCAAGCATCCATACCCTTACCCCAGTAAGTGAGCTCATCTAAGCCAGTATTGTCATAGATATATATCCAAAGCCCAGAGAGAATTTATCAATCCTAGCTTAAGGTTAAATCAGATTGTAAGGGAATTTATCATACTTAGTCTATACTCGAATCCTCCTTCTATCCTAAACCCTTAGAAGTCAGGTCGAGTTACTCACACTAGGAACACAAAAGTCCTCACTGTAAAGAGTACTTGTTCTCTATACAACAAGTAGATTCGTATACACCAAGTCGAGTGTATCTTGATCAAACATAGCTGAGAACCAAGTATGCCTGATTAAACAGAAAAAATCATACAACTAAGGAAACAATTAGAAGCCAAGTGTCAAGATCAGAAGAGCAGAACCCAAGATCAGTTGAGTCAGTCAATTGAGGCAAAGGTCATTTGTTCGTGAGTATTGAAAAGTCTAATCAGAGCTGACGTGGTCCAATAGGAAAGCGACAATAGACATCTAAAAGATGACACGACACGGAGCTCAGGAAGGGAAAAGTCAAAGATACACTGAATATTACATGGAAATGTAATATTTAGAATATCAATCAAAAGATTGTGTTTCCTGAAATAGTGGAGATTTGAAAGTTATCCTCCAACAATAATATTTTGAATCTACACTATATATATGAGTTCAATTCATATCTCAAAGTGTGCGTGAGGGTGATGCATGCCACGATCGAGCAAAATTTTTAAGTGCTCATCAAATCAGAAGAGCTCAAGAACACCTTCATAGAAGTATTCCAGCAAGCATTCATACCCTTACCCATAGTGAGTGAACTCATCTAAGCCAGCATTGTCTTATCTATATATATACCCAAAGCTTAGAAGAGAATTTTTCAATCCTTGCTCAATGCTAATTTAGATTGTAAGGGAAATTATCGTACTTAGTCTATACTCGAATCCACCTTCTATCCTAAACCCTTAGAAGCCAGGTCGAGTTACTCACACTAGGAACACAAAAGCCCTCACTGTAAAGAGTACTTGTTCTCTATACTAAGGCGAGTGTATCTTGATCAAAGTCTTCTCTTAGGACTATAAAGTGAGCAAAAGACATGTTAATCTTGACATGTAAAATTACAAGACCTTATGGAAGAGATTAACTTCACAGTTGAGGCTGTGAGAGTGGATGTAGGACAAGGAGGTCTGAACCACTATAAATAACTGTGTTATTAATTGTTTTAGCATGCATGATTTCATATTGCATAACATAGTTTTTAAAGAACGTTTTTGTATCTGTTGATATCAAATCAGCTGATACGCTCTTATTTACTCGTTAGTCATCGCAAAACAATGACTCTTGATCGCCTCGTCGTTCTGAGTTCAGAAAGGTATTATGGAAAAAAATGTGACACCGGAGTTAAGAGTTTGGTCCGTTTTAGTAAAATTCATATGTATCTGCTGACATCAAGTCAGCTGATCATGCATAAACTGTTTTACAAGTGTTTTTCTTATATAGATGAGTATAATCTTATCAAAATGGGCACACTACAATTCCGCACACTACTCTAACAACTGACCATCTAGTTCTAAACTCTTAGTGCATCAGCTGATTGAATCAGCTGTCTAGGAGTTAAGTTGTTTAATTACACAGCCTATCAACTGACCAAGTCAACTGGTTTTAAAAGACTCGTCTGATAGATACCCCCAAGGGTAGGGACCTTCAATATTGTTCATGGTATTACCGATTATTGTTCATATTATTACTGATAATTGTTTTTTGTATTAATATAATTAAATGTTTGGAATTATTTGTTATTGTAAGAAAAATTAAAAAGAAAAAAAATTGAGATTTGTGCTAATTTCGATAGTTTTTAAAATATATATATATATATATGTTTTTACGATTTTTATTTAAAAATATGGGTGACTTGGAGGTGAATCGAGGGTAACTCAATAATGACTCGCCTGCACATTTTAAATATACAAATTAGGGTTGATTTTATTATATTTTGTGTAAATTAATAAAGGATAATATAGTCTTTTAACGTAATTTTTTTTTTGTTACTAATGTGAAGCGAAATATGACACCATATGTTCTCGTCTCTAATGTCAACAACCCATTTTGTATTCGGGTCAAGAAACAATTTCAAATTTCATGTCTAATTAGAAATAACTTTTTGCATCTGTAAATCCGTCTCTAAACGATAAACGACTCGTTTCACATCCTTGTCAAGAAATCATCTCTAATTCGGTTTCTAATTAGAGACAATTGTCTCAGTGTCTAATGCCGTCTCTAATCATATTTCGACCCGTGGATACCCGGTTCAAAAAACTGTCTTCGATAAGTCTCAAATTAGACACGGAAAACACTGTTGCTAAGAGAAACGAAGTATTAGATGCAAAATCCATTTCAAAATTTAAATTTAGAGATGAATTCAATGCGCTTCGTACTGACTCACGTACCCGACCCGACATCATACCCCCATCCAGCTACGACATGTGATATGAGCAAAATTATCACTAGTCTTTCTCACAATCCTACTAATCAAGTTTAGCTACTTGCATTGACGAAAATATTCAGAAATATCCTCGATATCTTAAAAAAATATATTGTAATTCCATTTTAGAGTTGTTAGACTTGAGCTCAACTCAATAGGCTCGTTCGCAAGTCAAACCCTATTTTTAGCTGGACTTGAATAACTACCCTAGATAAAGATTTCATTTCTTCTTATCTATAAAAGTGTTGGAACTTTTAAGACACTGTGGATCGCTTAGATAAAGGGCATTTTCTTCATTCACCATTTCTAAAGGGCATTTTAGTTGACACAATACTCATGGTAAATCTTCATCGACTAATACTCATGGTAAATTCTTTATCTAATGAAGAAAATGCCCTTATCTTGTGTCGACCAATACTCGGGTTGTGGATGTCTTTAAGATATTTGGAACTTTAAGACACTCTTGGTAAACGGAGAAAGAGGAGACGATGAAGATTTGGTCGATGTGTTGATCGCTTTGTCTAATGAAGAAAATGCCCTTATCTTGTGTAAAGAGCACATCAAGGCAATACTCATGGTAAATTCTAGTTATATATATAACTCCCACCTCTCCGCTAGCCCTTCACCATCGAGCATTCGTGCAACTTCCGACATTGTTGGACGCTCTTCTGGTGAAGACTGCGTACAGAGGAGTGCAACCTGAATCACCATCTCCACTTCGTTGATATCATAGTCTTTTTGCAAGTTAACGTCCACAATGGCCTCCAGATTAATTTTCTCCTGTTGCAGTTTCTTGACCTTCAAAAGCCAATAACACAGGATGAACACCAAGAGTTCATCCTTTAGGGTATGTTTGATTTGGGTTTTAAAAACCGGATTTTGGGATTTTTAAATCTAAATCCGGTTCTACTTTGAGATTTTAGAATCCAGTTTCTAAAACCCAATACATTCAACTCTATAAGTTTAATTTAATTTATTATAAGCAAAAACTTCTACGCATCAATTGCAGCGTACAACAAGTGCAATTTTGACCAAAATTTGGCACATTCACAAAAAACATTGAAATACATAATGAGAAACATTGAAATTTTAGTTGATACAAAAGAAAAGTATATTAGTTTGTAGGCTGAACAAAATTAATAATTATTCAATACACAATGTACTTTTATTCATCAAACGGAGTAATACTTTTCCACACATGAACTAATACCTTTCGATTGTTTTTTATATGATTTGCGGAAAAATATTCAAAAAAGTTGGTTATAATTTTTTGGTCAATATTGCACCATTTGCACGGTGCAACTGTTGCACCCCAGTGTTACTCTTTATCATACACTGCTGAAGATATAAACCATAGTGTCCAAGAAAAATAGTCATTTGTCTCAACGATAAAGTGGCCCATGTGTGTGTGTGTGTAATTAAGAGAGAGAGAGCAGTAATGCAGAGTTCATAAGTTATGGAAGCTTACATGGTCAAGCAATAAGACATCATCTTCTTCTTCCAAGCGTGAGAAATCTATAGATCGTTGGCCAGTTACAAGCTCTAAAAGCGTAATTAATATTCCGTAGCCAAAATCGGTCTTTTCTGATGATTTTCCTGTCGAGAGGTACTCGGGAGCTATATGGCCCATTGTCCCACGCACTTGAGTTGTTATACAGATAATTCCTAAAATTGATGAGGCAAATTTATGTACTCCTAAAATTGGATTTGAAATTCTTCTGTAACAAAGATTAAAATTATCAATATTTTCGATATATATCGACATTCAGTTCATATAACAATATATATCGACATTCAGTTCATATCAAAATTATCAATATTTTCGATATATACAAGGTATGGTCATTTTTCCCATCACTAGTCTTAGGCTAGTAATCAATTAATTTGAACATAATTTTTTAATTAATAACAATATTCTCTTCTCGAGAATAATAACATAGAAGATTGTGCACGGTTAATTACAACATACCCCTTTCCATCACCGAACCAAGGTTAATATATAGGCTCACCACAATCCAAATTTCAGTATCCATTAGCTCAAGAAGAAAATTGAGGCGAGATCTTGATTTCTGTTAAGGTGGTTGCCCTCTCTTCGTTTGCCGATGATCTTTCTTTACATTTTCAGTAAATCAAACAACCCTTTAGCATATCGATCAGATACCTTTCAGGCGTTCAGCTTATACTACGTGCATTACCTATACAAGAAGTTGCTAATATATATTTGTTGTGTTATGATGGATCTAGTGATTAAAGAGGCTGTGATGATTTTTCTCATTTTTCTCTGAGCTAATGGATCTGGGCATTGAGGAACCCAACCCGTATCTTGGCGGGCGATCTGCCCAGATCACAGCCATGGCGGCGTTGCTTTCTCTTTGCCCAATCTTTTGTACAGATCTGAGCCTCTGGTTTTTTTTTTTAGAATATTTATAATTGTTAATTGTTTTGCTTTTAGAATACATTAAATTTAATTTCTTGAGGTGTTTAACAAATTTTTTTGGATTTATATGATATTAAAGAATTAATGTTAAATATTTTAAGACTTATTGACATTTTATATAACTATTTTATTAGTATAATTAAATTCAATATTTTCATGATTTTTCAATGCTTTTATGTTATATTCGAATTCCAAAATTATATTTTTTGTTTTGTAATCAATTGGATCTATTTTGAAATCTCATCTTGATATTTTACGCTTGAATGTAAATTTAATTTGATGATTAGCCTTAAAAATGATGTTTGATGATTAGATAAGGATTTTTAGTATTGTTTAACATTAACATTGAAATCAGTTTGATGGAATTATTTTGTTGTTGCCTCTAACCCTCTATGACTAAGATTAGTTGTCACTAAGTGTCTCAAGATTATGACCCATTGTCCCACGCACTTGAGTTGTTATATGAGTTGTTAGCAGTAAAGAATTATCCTTCTATGATATCAAAATTCTTAAACGATGAGAATGAATTAGAAACTAGAATATGGTAAATGTTACTCCATTAACTAAAAAAATATTATATATTAATAATTTCGGTTCGATTTAGCTTATATGGGATTTTTCTCTAAAAACTGAATCGAAAATTGAACACTGAAATTACAACATTTGAAAACCGAAACCAAATTTTTAAATGAAAAGCGAACCGAATTTTACATTTTAGTTCGGTTTTTCCATTTCGGTCGATTTTCCAGACCCCTAGATGAGTGAAGTGGCAATTTGAGCCCAACTAGATAGGTTAGACCAAATGACCCAAAAATAGAACTAAGCTTGACCTTTTATTCGACAGATTTGCCATGCCATGACAAACTCCCAAGAACAAATCTTACATTGTTAAACTTTTAGACTTTTAGCTTTGTTTAGGGTTTTAAAAACTGGTTGTAGGATTTGCAAATTTAAATCTGGTTCTATTTCAGGATTTTGAAATCCAGTTTTAAAAACCACCATAAAAACACCTAAAAACCTACCATTGCACTTTCTAATACAATTAACTCTCTCACCTTACACTTTAATATATTTAAATCACAACTCACAACTCACGTCATCAAATCACTACAATCACATCCAACAACAATACTCCCTTCCTTTATCCAAACTTGCTTTCATAAACCGGTTTTCAAAGACCACTAAAAACCCATAACAAACAATGCCTCTGAGAGGAAACACGTAGAGAAGAGAGGAGGTCATACCTCGTAGCCGAGAGGCAACACTCAAACTTTGCATAAAAGGGTAAACGAGAAGGCGTTCAGTTGCAGTTGTGCAAAGCCAATCAATCGTAGCAGATTTCTGTCATTTTGAGAATAGTCACTTAAGTATATCGAATTCAATTTTTTGTCATTTTGATTTTACCTGCTTAAACAGGTTAACAAATTCAATTTTTTCGTCCTTTTAACTAGCTAAAAGAACGAAAAGATTGAATTTGGTAATCTTAAGCGACGAATTTTAAAGTCGAAAAAGTTAGCAGATTAATGGTACAAGTTAGGGGACAAAAAAAAATCCATTTACCAAGAAATGATAATTGGTTGATCATTGATGTATAATGGAATGATTGGTTGATCATTATAGTTTGGCAGATTGGATGAATCATCCACTGATATGTCTTAGGGAAGAATAATTTTCCATTTTTGCTCTTTAATTACGTAACTTTTTGTAAGGGTTGAGTACCCTTGTACTCAATTTCTTATAAATTTATGGCTTTTTCCAAAAAAAAAAATTGATGTATAATGGAATGATTGAGGAGAAATGATTATAGAAGGGGAGGTAGTTAATCAAAATGGGGTAATCACTAACTTATTTTGAGTCTCATTACCCCCATTGGAAGTATGATGAAGGTGAATTGATCATCTTTTATTCTAATTAACCACCACAATTACCACATATTCATTCCTTTACCATTTTCATTAAAGAATTTTGAATCAATCGCCCCAAAGGTAGAATAACGAAGGCAATAGTAAAATGGTTATAAGAAACTAGTTAAGAGAAACACAAATCAGAAGAAACCTGTACAATCAACAAAAACTTCGGTTCTGTAGCCTTTCTGCACACGCTTCCACAGAAATGACAGGAGAAAACATCCCAGAAGAAGAAAAACTATAAGAGGAACAACTATTCCCACTATCACACCGGGGGAAAGAAATGATTCCACAGTTTAAATTGTTCCCTGTAAAACTGAATGAAGCAAAGTTCAATTGGTGTAAATTGTATTCATATGTATGAAAGAATTCCGTCTCATCTAAAAGTCCAAACTTATAGAGAGGGTGGAAATTAATCCTTGTATATTAATTCCTAACACTCCCCCTCACTCCTGGGCCGAATTGACACCTCTTACCCTTTTTTTGGGGAGGAGGCCCATCGAGTGGACAATTTAAATGTGGGTTAACACTCCCCCTCACTCCTGGGCCGAATTGACACCTCTTACCCTTTTTTTGGGGAGGAGGCCCATCGAGTGGACAATTTAAATGTGGGTTAACACTCTCCCTCACTCGTGGGCCGAATTGACACCTCTTACCCTTTTTGGGGAGGAGGCCCATCAAGTGGACAATCTAAATGTGGGTGGAGTGCTTTCAACAGGAATCGAACCCAGGTAGTTTGCCCAGTTTGCTCTGATACCATGAAAGAATTCCGTGTCATCTAAAAGTCCGAACTTATAGAAAGGGTGAAAATTAATCCTTGTATATTAATTCCTAACAATGTATACATATATAGAAATTTAAGTGCATAAGGGTCTGTTTGATTTGGGAATTAAAAACTGGATTTGGGATTTCGGAATCTAAATCTAGTTTTCCTTCGGGATTTTTGAATCCGGTTTTTAAAAACTCACTACACCCTCCTTACAAATACCTATGAACCTTAAAAATACGGTTTTTTCTCCACCACTCTCTCTCTCTAGTGACTCATTAATGCAAATATGGTTTTTTATTTTCACTATTATTCTATACAGTACTATACATCATTTTCACTTCTTGGGAATAATAACATAGAAGACCATGTACGTTAATTTTCACTTCTTGGGAATAATAACATAGAAGACGTTAATTACAACAATACCCATTACTTCCTGATTTCAACATGCATGGGTAAAGTAGGAAACAAGGTTAATATATAGGCCCTCCACAATCCAGTTTCCAGTATCCATTAGCTGAAGAAGAAAATTGAGGCGACAGAGAGATCTGTTATTTCTGTTAATGGTTGCCCTTTCCGATAATCTTTCTTTACATTTTTTCAGTAAACAAAACAGCCCTTTAGCATATCAATCCGCAATTGTTCTGTTCTGTTTATATACGACGTACGTTACATATACAAGAATTTAGATGGATTAATTGAATTCATGATGGATCTGGTGATTGAAGAGGATGTGATGACTTTTCCCCTTTTTCTTTGAGCTAATGGATCGGGCATTGAGGAACCCAACCCGTATCTTGGCGGGGCGTACCTGGTCTCGGCATTGTGATTTCGAGTCACATGCAACCGTTTGTGATTTCGGGTCACATGCAACCTGTGATCGCAGCCATGACAGCGTTGCTTCTCTTTGCTCAATCTTTCGTACATATCTGAGCCTCTAAGTTTATATTTTTAGAATATTTACAATTGTTTTGCTGGGTTTATTTTTTTAGAATATTTATAATTGTTTTGCTTTTAGAATACATTAAATTTAAGTTCTTGGAGTGTTTAACAAAAATTTTGGATTTATATGATATTAAAGAATTAATGTTAAATATTTTATGACTTATAGACATTTTATATAACTATTTTATTAGTATAATTAAATTCAATATTTTCATGATTTTTCAATGCTTTTATGTTATATTCGAATTCCGAAATTATATTTTTTGTTTTGTAATCAATCGGCTATACATCTGTTTTGAAATGTCATCTTCAAATTTTGATATTTTACGTTTGAATGTAAATTTGATTTGATGATTAGCTTTAAAAAATAATTGTTTGATGATTTAGATAAGGATTTTTTAGTTTTATTTCATATTGGGAATCATATTCGTATCTTGATAGGCCCACAATTATTTTAAGCCTTCATTATTTTAATTATTAGATACACTTTGTTATTAGATATATTAGATAGTCGGTTACTAGATTTGGGGTATATATCTATTTAGTCGGTTACTAGATTAGAGACTGTATATATATACGCCTTCCTGTACTCTGTTTCTTCTTGATGAGAAATACATGAAACACATTCAATTTACTCACGAAATTAACATGGTACCAGAGCAGGAGATTTCCTGGAGAAACTTCTGAGATAGATAGTTTCCTTCTTCTTATCTCTTCGATTGTTTTTTTTAATTCCCTGTGGAAAGAAACCATGGCCGATAAAGAGGGCAACGGGAAGAACAGCGGAACCAGCAGTGGCTTGAAGGCGGCTGTTGTGATTGATCCCATGTCTCCCTATTATCTACACGCTTCGGATAAACCAGGCGATACCTTTACAGGGGCACTCCTCAAAGACGGCAATTACGGCGACTGGTTGGATGATATGACCAACGCCCTGTATGCCAAGAACAAGATTGGTTTCGTCGACGGTGAAATCGCGATGCCTCAGGATGATGATCCATATCTGCCATATTGGAAACGTGCCAACGCCATGGTGAGGGGGTGGCTATTGAACAGTATGGAGCCCGAAATTCGACGGAGCGTGAAATTCAGGACAGCCCGTGAGATTTGGATCGACCTCGAGGAGCGTTTTGGTAAGGAGAACGCACCTCGAGCCTATGAATTACGGTGTGCCCTCGGAGTGATCCGTCAAAACAACGACACCGTGTCCGCGTACTACAGCAAGCTGCGAGAGATTTGGGACGCGGCCAGTTCAGTATCGCCTATTCCAGCGTGTTCATGTGGAGGCTGCACATGTGGTGGTTGCAAGTGCGATATGGTGAAACAGTTATTGCAGAGGATAGATAGAGATCGCCTGTATGACTTCTTGATGGGGCTCAATGATGTTCACAATCCTATACGAACACAAATTCTAAGCACTCGGCCAGTTCCCTTGCTAAGCGCGGCGTACCATCTGGTTTCGGAAGACGAGCAGCACCGAACAATCTCGAGCGCAAGAAAACCATCCAGCGAGGCATCCGCCTTCCAACTGCAGTCCAAGAAAGCATTCGAATCAAGTAAAGCCGCCGATCCGAGCCGCAAGCCGAGAGATGGACGACACTGTAGCCACTGTGGTAAGACGAACCACACGTACGAGATATGCTTCGAAAGAGTCGGGTATCCCCCAAACTGGAACAGACGAGGACAAAGGGGAAGAGATAGTGGGCGCGACGAGCGATCGGCAACCAAAGATAGCGGGAGACAGACTGATACGTCGCGCGCTGCACACGTTGATACAAATTCAAGCCCAGTTCCAGGCCTGAATGCCGAGCAATTCCAGCGCCTCACGGAATTCATACGGACTGAACGTGAGGGCTCCGTCGCTCCTGGATCAGCGGTACACATGGCAGGTACGAAAGACGCCTATCGATGTTCTTGGATCATTGATATAGGTGCAACAGAACACATTACTTGCGATGAAACGTTATTGTTCGATATTGTGGAGAACCGCGCGGAACCACCCGTAAAAATTCCGAATGGGGATATCATACCCGTTCACTCAATTGGAAAAGTTGCATTGAATAATGGGCTGCAACTCAATCACGTATTGCACGTCCCATCGTTCCATTGCAATCTCATTTCCGTTGGCCGACTTGCAAAAGATTTAAATTGTGTATTCACATTTTTTGCGGATTTTTGCACTATACAGGACTCACGCTCGAAGATGCTGATTGGTCTGGGTAAAAACCGTGACGGCCTCTATTATATGGAGCCGACACACAGACGAGCACTAACTGTCGTTGGAACTCCAAGTTTGTGGCATCAACGATTAGGACACGCTTCTGATGGAAAGCTGCGACATATTGAATCTTTACGTACTTTTAAAGACAATACTGTTTTTTGTGATCCTTGTATCCGGGCTAAGCAGACCCGTCTTCCTTTTTATGCAAGCACTAGCGTTACGACTGAATGTTTTGAGCTCATACATTGTGATATTTGGGGGCCACATAGATGTGACACGTTTTCAGGAGCTAGATATTTCTTATCCATAGTCGATGATTTCAGCCGTGGGGTTTGGGTATATGTTTGCCGTCACAAGTCCGATGTGGCTAGCCTTCTGGCACAATTTTTCAACATGACAAAAACGCAATTCCACCTCAAGGTTAAGCGCGTTCGATCGGACAATGGGATTGAATTTCAATCGAATTCCTTGCTTAAATATTATGGCGACAATGGAATTTTAGTTGAGAGCTCTTGTACAGACACACCGCAGCAAAATGGAGTCGTAGAACGAAAACACAGACACATCTTGGAAGTCGCACGTGCGTTGCGTTTTGGGTCCAACTTACCGATTGATTTTTGGGGAGAATGCATTCTCACGGCCGTTTACATCATAAATAGGCTTCCATCGTCGGTTACTTCACAAAGAACACCTTTTGAAATCCTATTTCACAAGAAACCCTCATATGACCACCTTCGTGTTTTTGGATGCTTGATATATGCACACGAAAATCGTCGCAAAGATAAATTTGGTGAACGCGGCAGCGCCTGTGTGTTCGTGGGATACCCAAGTGGACAAAAGGCCTACCGTGTGTTTGACTTGCAAACCCATAAGATATACAGCTCTCGCGACGTCACGTTCTTTGAAAAAATATTCCCATTCCAGGGCGCTGGGGAGCTAGATTTTGCTCAAGCCGTCGCTCACGCGCTCCCAAGAAAATTCCGTCGGCTCAGATCCGCCTGTTCCTCCGCTGCGACCTTTCATCCGCCAAACCCCTCCCACCATCGGCGAGTTTGCGGACGTGACTTTCCCAGGACCGACTGACAATTCTGCTAGCAACGACCCTCCTACTACGGCCAGCAACGTACCCAGCAACCCCGTTGCCCCCAGCCAGAACGTCGCGCCTGCTGGCGACAATCACAATAGGACCACGGCACCACCCCAGAATGCCCCTATCCAGCGAGATGGATTTAGAACCAAGCGCCAACCTAAACACCTCGCCGACTTCGTAATGGACTTACCACCATCAGTGGATCACTCGCGAATTGCCGCGACCTCAATAACATACCCCCTCTCGAATTTTGTCGCCTATGACAAATTCTCCAACGAACACAAAGCCTACCTTACTGCCATCACTAGCCGCGACGAACCACGACACTTCTCGTAGGCGATCAAGGATCCCCTTTGGCGAGAAGCAATGAGAAAGGAAATCCAAGCCTTAGAAGAAAACGACACGTGGAAGTTGACCGATCTACCTCCCGGGAAGAAGGCAGTTGGCTCAAAATGGGTTTATAAAATTAAATACAAACCAAATGGCGAAGTGGAGCGATATAAGGCCCGTTTGGTTGCAAAGGGGTTTACCCAGATCGAGGGGATTGACTTTCATGAGACCTTCACACCTGTCGCGAAGCTCGTCACTGTCCGTTGCATGTTGACCATTGCAACCAAACGAAACTGGGAAGTCCACCAATTGGATGTAAATAATGCTTTTCTTCATGGGGATTTGCAAGAAGACGTATACATGAATGTTCCACAGGGCTTCGCTAAGGAGGGCGACCGCCGAGTATGCAAGCTTGAGAGATCGCTCTACGGCCTCCGCCAAGCATCCCGAAATTGGCATGAAAAGTTCACTCAAGCGCTCATTGCCATCGGATTCCAGCAGTCTCGTGCAGACCATTCGTTGTTCGTCCTACGTGATGGGGACACCTACGTTGCGGCCCTAATATATGTAGACGACGTTCTTTTGGCTGGAAACAATTCCACCAGAATTTCCATTGTCAAACAAAATTTGGACGATCGTTTCAGCATCAAAGATCTCGGAAAGCTCAAATATTTTCTCGGGGTTGAGGTTGCACGTTCGCCCGAAGGCTTCGTATTGAGCCAACGCAAATATGCATTGGATATTCTAGAAGAGAGTGGGCTCCAAGGAGGACGTCCAAGTTTGTTCCCCATGGAGCAGAATCTAAAGCTGCAGCTTGATGATGATAGTCCGCTCGTAGACGCGACCCGATACCGAAGAATCGTCGGTCGGCTGTTATACCTCACCGTTACCCGTCCAGATATCGTATATGCGGTTGGACAACTTAGCCAATTTCTCCAGCAACCGCGACAAATGCACCTCGATGCCGTGCACCGCATACTTCGGTATATTAAACAAACCCCAGGGCAGGGTATATTTCTCAGTGCGACGGGCAACTTCGACTTAGTCGCACACTGCGACGCAGATTGGGCCGGCTGCCCGTTCACGAGGCGATCCTCCACGGGTTTTCTTATCACCATCGCCGGCTCACCAGTCTCGTGGCGCACCAAGAAGCAATCGGTGGTGTCACGTTCGTCTGCTGAGGCGGAGTATCGGGCAATGGCAACGACAGCATGTGAGGTTGTTTGGCTATGGTGGCTCTTGGAAGATTTCGATGTGTGCATTTCAGGACCCACTCCCATTTTTTGTGACAATCAGGCGGCCCGGCACATTGCCGTCAATCCCGTCTTTCATGAACGAACAAAGCACGTATAAATGGATTGCTATTTTGTTCGAGAATTGGTTACTAATGGCGTCATCCGTCCTTGCGCCATTTCTACTGAAGATCAGGTCGCTGACATATTCACCAAGGCGCTTGGGACTTATCGGTTTTGTTATCTTCGAAGCAAGTTGGGTGTTCGAGACCTTCACACTCCAACTTGAGGAGGAGTATTGGGAATCATATTCGTATCTGGATAGGCCCACAATTATTTTAAGCCTTCATTATTTTAATTATTAGATACACTTTGTTATTAGATATATTAGATAGTCGGTTACTAGATTTGGGGTATATATCTATTTAGTCGGTTACTAGATTAGAGACTGTATATATATACGCCTTCCTGTACTCTGTTTCTTCTTGATGAGAAATACATGAAACACATTCAGTTTACTCACGAAATTAACAAAATTAGTTTGAAATTATTTTGCTGTTGCCTCTAACTCTCTATGACTAATAAATCAAATTTTACTATAATTTATCCCAATATACTCAAAACCCTATAACTAATTCAGACTAATCCTCCATTAAAATAATGTTCCTATGTTCATTGTTCTTCTCAAATGCTTTGTGTTCTCAATTCTTCACTTGCGTGTTCATTGTTCATCTCAAATGCTCTGTGTTCTCCATTCTTCACTTGCGTGTATATTTTTTAGATTGGGGGCATGAAAAGGAGGGAAAGGGTGCTTACGCTTACATTAAAATCATGGATAGTCTTATGCTAGTAATCAATTAATTTGAACATAATTTTTTAATTAACAACAATATTCTTCTCTGAGGAATAATAACATAGAAGACTAATTTGAACATAATTTTTTAATTAATAACAATATTCTTCTCTGGGGAATAATAACATAGAAGACCGTGCACGTTAATTACAACAATAACCCTTATTTCCCGAACCAAATCTTGATTTCAACATGGCAACATGGGAAGTAGGAAACAAGGTTAATATATAGTCCCTCCACAACCCAGTTTCCATTAGCCCAGGAAGAAAATTGAGGCGATGGATAGATCTGGGATTTCTATTAAGGGTGCCCTCTCCGTTCGCCGATTATCTTTCTTTACATTTTTTTCAGTAAACAAAACAGCCCTTAGCATATCTGTCAGATACCTTCAGCTATTTATACTACGTACGTTACATAATTTTTGCCTGCTATGTTTACATTAGGATTAAGCTGGATTAATTGAATTGGTGATTGAAGAGGCTGTGATGACTCGGGCATTGAGGAACCGTATCTTGACGGGCCGTACCTAGTCGGCGTTGTGATTTGTACACTAATAAATAGATAATTAATTAATATTAATTATTATTTATTTATTCCACACATGAGTGGATAATTATAAGGAAGGAAGTTATTTGTATAACTCCTTTTATAAGAAAATCCAACGGGATTTTCTATAACAACTGAATATGGAATTCTGTTATCACCCGCTCCAAAGACATAATACGCATCATACACACATATACTTGTAAGGGCACTTAGATTGTGGATATAAGAAGCGATTCGTGAAATTCATGTGATCGTGTTCTGACTACGAGGATCACAGTACGTATGTGGAATTCAACCGGGTTCTAGAATCTTTCGCTGCATTGAGAATTACAGGTTGGTAATTCTAATTCTTATTTCTCGATTAATTAATTCCAACATTGGTATCAGAGCCAATGTGTTGAATTCTCGTATGTATGCCTTAATAATTCGTATGTAAGCATGTCCATAATATATTTGTTAATTATGCATTGCAATTATGGAGAATCTGTATTTTTTAAGATTTTTCGATTTTTCAAACGGTGGAATTAGTGGCTGAATTTTTTACTATAGATGCGTAGTGTAGTGTAGATGATATCTGGAAAGTTTCAGATTTTTCGGCCTTACCGTTTGGGAGAAAAAAACCGGTCTTTGGAAATTTACAGAAACTTTGACTGGATATTAGGAACATTATATAATGAATCGTGATTAGTTCTTCATTCTGGGTTAATTTCAGTTGAATGAGGATTCCATTGATATAAAGTTTATTAATTTTGGTCAAGAAACGAGTGAGATATGAATTTTTGAAAAATTCACGTTTCTAGGGCTATTTTGAAAATATTCAGAAATTTTGTGGGTTGCTTTATGAGAATTAGATGTTCTCCAGGGGCATTCTGAAATTTTTTAAAAATGCTGAGTCAAAACCTGGTCTACCCAGCGAGTTTACTCACTCTGAAACCGAGTTGACCCGATCAACTTGAAAAAAAAAAAAAAAAAACTGAACGGCTTGTGCATTACACGCGCAGTGCGTGGGGCTGTTTTTCGGCGAAAAACGCTCTTTAAAACTTGTTTCGGCTCGTTTAGGCTCGTTATAACTCCGTTTTTAGTTCCAAAAATTTATGTGAGCTCTGTTTTTCGTGTAGATTCTTAATTTGCATAGTATGAAGGTATTTGAATAAAGAAAAGTTTAAGTACTTATTTATCTATAAGAATGAGAACCTTGGTTGGACTTATTTCACTTGTGAATTGGCTATACGCGTTGAATTAAATTTCTTTGCGTAATTATGGGCTTGAAATTCATGTGTTCGAGTTTGTAAACATGCATTAAATAAGTTTTAATGGTTGTTCGTTTTATAGGTATGACTCGAAAATAATTAGAACATTTAATGTTCAATATATTCGAGATAATGGAGTTAAGCTCCATAATTTCAAGAATTACATGATTGAGAGCTAGATTTTTTTTGGAACTTTACGTTACTTGATGGAGATTTATTGTTTATCGCTCTTATATTATCACATAAGAATATTCCGATTGAATAGCTCATGATTTAATTGGAGTTGAAACTTGAGCTAAGATAATTTCAAGAGAACTTATTGTAGTTTTTTGAGATGAAATGTGTCGATTGGAAAGTGATCATTTTATGAAAATTAATTGACATGATTGGGTAAAAAGATATTAGTAAACTAGTCGTTGGAATGACTTGTTTACGTGATAAAAATGATTTCGGGGATCCGACGTTCTTAGCTTGAGAAGTTGGAGCAACATTCGGATGGAGAACCCTGATCTGTAATTTTTCCCCCTATTTTTCATAATATTGGTACTAAAGTAGTACCAAAAGAGTGCATGAAATACATTGAAGGTTATCCGAAATCTTCAAGTTAACTGTAGCTGAAACGAGATCTTTCTGAAATAACTATTGTAGTTGGTTTATTAGACTTTCAATAGTTTTTTGATTACCTAATCTACTTTGGGTTGTTTTAACTTATGACATGATTGTGCTTTATTGTGTTTATGTTGATAAATGTTTAAGCATGCAGATTCATATTGTTGAGTGGGAGTTTTAGCTATTTTTTTGGATTAAATGCTAGAACTAATTTTGTTCATGTTTTGGAGCTGAATCTGTTAAATGAGGATACTTAGTGAGATTGATGATTAATAGCTCTAAGTTATTTTTCAATATCAAATTTTGTATCGAATTTTTCAGATGTCGGTTAGCTTAATAATGAACATAATGATGCATGAATGAACATTAACTTGTTGAATCATTTCGATTAAAAAGCAGACAAACGCAATGATCGCTGAGTTAATTAAAAAAAAAAAAAAAACTCAAAGGCGATAATAATGACACATGGTGTCATAATTAAATTTTTTTAATGTTCTTGGAAGAACATAATTCATTAGATACTATCAACCATATTATGGATGATCCTGAAGTTAGGATGGAGACTCAGATTATTAAGGGTCAAGAGATTTACCACAATTGAAAGGTATTCGCATAGTTTGTGAAATACTGGTAAACTAAGTCATTGACGACATGATCTATAATTGTGAACAACACCGTACTGCCTATGATATTTGGGAATGTCTGAAGGACAAGTATAGTGATACTTCATTTTCTGAGAAACATAAAATTTGGGATCAAATCCGTCACTTCGTGAAAATTGGGAACACTTAAGGTTCATTACGTTATATGATGAGTCACTTGAAGTTGATTAAGTCTACATCTTATGTTCTCATTTCTGAATCCAGTTCTAAACATAAATGTTGATCAGAGAGAAGGGACATATCTAATAGCCTAAGATTGGGCACACTGCTAGAAATATAGATATCAATCTTAATGCTAAGAAGAATAAGGATAAAAATATGTTAAACTGAAAATGGATAAGAGTGAGATGACATGCTACAAATGTAACAAGCGTGATCATTGTACTCGTGAATATCCTGAGTCCATGATGGACAAGGTAGTTCATTCTGATTTTTGGTTGTGGCATAAATGTCTTTAGTACTGTATTTCCGTCTAAAGCTTATGATTGAGGATTAAAGACACAGGAATGACATGCCATTGACTAAATACATATGAGCATTTTTAGATCTCTGTCTATTCAAAGAAAGACGAGATTAAATTGTGTAGGAAACTGAGCTCGAGTTAAAGTTTAAAGACTCGTAAAACTTGAGATTGACAAAAGTCAATGTTTCATAATGCATGATGTCTAGTTTGCTCTAAAGATCACTCAGGATCTCACCTCCAGACCTGTTCTTCTATGATTGAGATGTGATTTATTATTTCCTTTAGAGATGGTTGTGAATAGTATAAACAATGTAGATTATGGTACTAAACATTTATATGACTATGGTTTGTATGAGAACAACAACTAGTTTTATGAAGCGAGTTCATAGTTACTAAAGGATTGTTCCTCTGGCAATGCTTGAGTTATTGATAAAATTCGGTATGCTAGATTAGGTCATGTTGTGCAAGATTAGGAGAAATGACTTGTGAAAGAAGGACTACAGTGTTCGTCTTCATAAGTTGAGTTTCTAACACGTTGATATTGTCTTGCTCATAAGTGACTGAAAAATCATTTGATTATTGTTAATTCTTCATTGCATATATTTCGTTATGATAAATGTGATTTTGTAAATGTTAAATAACATGGAGCTGGTTGTTTTCACTTCTTACGTCGATAATTTTTCACGTGTTGGACTTTTCCATACAATTTCTCAAAGTCTAGGCATTTGGATTGTTTTAGACATTACCTAATAGAGGTTGAGAATAAAAGGCACAATTTTAAAGGTTTTAAGAACCTATAGAGCGTGAATGTTTATCCAACAGTTCAAGGATCTGTGTAATGAAAACGACATAATCCGACAATTATCAAAAGCTAATACTGTTACACAAGGATGTGACTGTAAGAAGGAGTACACGTTGTTGGATATAATGAGATCCATGATGTCAAAACTTTAATTATCATCTTTGGGAGATGAGTTGTTAATAATTGACAATGTTTTATGAATAAAGTTATTCGTAGATATTTACTTCAACTCCATTAGAACTCTAAACGAGTGGAATACCTGTTCTTGAGTAATTTTTGTATCTGAATATCCGCAACTTATATACTTGATTCTACGAGTCAGTATGAAAAGTTGGGTTTTGGGGGTTTATAAACGTATCTTCATAAGGATATTGTGCTAAATCTAAACGACACATGTTGATCGAAGATCGAGGAGTTGGGAGTGTGACATGAGATAGAATCATATAATACCATTTTTTTGAGAATTTTCTAGTATTGGAAGCATTTGGTATGCTAAACCATTTTTGTGATTGAAATAATCATTCTCTATCAGATCCAAGTGGGAGTGATTTACTTAATGTGATATTTGATAGAAGTTTACCCATTAAAGATCAGATGGATCTTGATGAGAGTAATTATCTAGAGAAGATGTCACAGAGTTTCAATCTGAAACTTTTAGGAAACGTGTGTCTAAGAGACATCATGATATTGAAGGACATGTCTTCTATGTATCTTCAGAAAATAAGATAAGTTTTAGTGAATGAGGAAGAACCTACAAACGTTTCAAAGGTTCTAGCTCGTTCTACAAGAGACTAATGAAAGAAAGCAATGGAAGAAACGACAGAGTCAATAAGGTCAAATCAAGTTTGGAAACTTGTCGATCTTTCATCGAGACACAAAGAAATTGAGAATAAATGGATTCTCAGATTATTAAAGAGACTGATGGGTTTATAGTGAGGTAGAAAAGTTCACATGGTAGAAAATAATTATACTCAGGTGTGGGTATATAACCTTTTTCCGCCTGTTGTGAAATTTACCTTGATTCGTCTACTTCTGGCTAGATTTAGAATTACATTAGAATGGACGTTTAGACTGCGTTTTCTCAATGGAGAATTGGAAGAAGAAATCCACATGTTGAGACAAGTAAGATTTCATTCTTCAAAGAAGAGGACAATGTTTGTGAATTAATGAGATCGATTTACGAACTTAAACAATCCTCAAGATAATGGTACTTGAGACTTTATTGAATTATTGTCTCATATAACTTTGTGATGATAGACAAAGACCATTGTGCTTACGTTAAACGGTCCTAAGTAGTTTTGTAATTTTATCCTATGTATGTTGATACGATGTTAGCTGGAAAACGATAATGAGTACATTTGGTGAAAATATTCATAGAGATAGTTCAAGGAAGTTACTTGGGTTGTCTCAAGAGACACAGAAAGAGACTTCTAGAACAGATTCAGAATGGATGCATGAAAGCCTATTGATACTCTTGTTGTAAAAGATGAGTTATTGATTTGTGATAAGTGTCCAAAGACTCAAAGATGGAATGTTAGTAGTAATATATGCGAATGTAATTGAAAGTCTGATGTATGCTAAGATGAGTGAACATCCAGACGTATTATGAGCTGTTGGTTTGGTTAGCATATATCAATTCAATTCAGTATAAACACTGGTGACAGTGTAAGGGATTGTAAGATATCAGAAATGTACTACAGATTAATTTGAACCTGAAAGGGTATATAAACGTGTACTATCCACTGTGTAAGCAGAGTTTGTGGCAAGTGCATCTGTAAGTACGAGAAATAGTTTGGGTAAGAAATTTATTGAATCTTTTGAAAAAGTAAGCAGTTCATTAGGAGCAGTAACGATTCATCGTAGAATCAAACACTCTAATAAGAGTTGTAGCGATTCACTATGAAATTGAACACTACAGTGTAAGTTGTGACAATTCATTGTTGAATTAAACGCTTTAGTGGGAGTTGTAGCAATTCATTGTTGAATAAAACAATCTAGTGGAAGATGTAACGATTCACTGTGGAATCAAACACTCTAGTGGGAGAGTTGTAACGATTCATGTTGGGATATGAATCCTTGAAACAATGTTCTAGTTGATGATTGTATGTTTTGATGGCCAAAAGTAACTTAAAGTTAATGATATATGTGGTTGGAAGTCATCTTAACTAAGTCATTATAAGAGATATTGGAATTTGAGTTTACTGATCTTATGTGTTACTGATCTGATATATGAACTGTTAGGAACTAAGCTGATGTTTATATTGTATAGACAACTTATAGTATAGGACTTAAGTGTACTCATCTGTATATAGTTCAGTTGATGTATAAATAGGTTTTATATTTGTAAAGTTGTATTCTATTGTATTCAGCATAGATTAGAAGAAGATCAGAAGACTATTGAAGACTACTTCAGAATAAAGAAGACTTTGAAGAGTTGAAGAGAAGCTCAGAAGTTCAAGAGAAGCATTCTGAAGAAGTTAGAACAGTTTTGGTGAACTGTGCTGACTGGCTCAGAGCAGTAATAGTCAGAGTTGTAAGTTACTGTGCTGAGTTGGTAAGTTTGAAGAATAAGTTTGGAAAACTTATTTAAGGAGTAACTGAAGATATATTGAAGATATGCTGACTTGGATAAAGTTGAAGGAAGTTACAAAGTCGGTTACAAAAGGAAGTTACAACAAAAACAGTTTTAGAGTTAGTTGAGAGTTAGTTCACAAACTGTTAACTGTCATACTAATGTATATAAATACTGTGTGATCTTCTACTGCTAAGACTACTGAAAGACTACTGATCTAAGAGTAATCAAAGAGCAATCAAAGTATTCGAAGCATTCAAGAACTCACAGAGTTAAGAAGATCAAACTGAGAAGAGCCACATAATTGAAGAGAAGAATCAAAGGCTACTACTAAAGAGAAGTTTTTACTTTACTATTTTAAAGTTTTTATTGTGTAAACAAGTGAGTTAGTTACTTATAGAATTACTAGTCGATCGAAGATACACTTGGAAGTGTAATCGATAAGATCACAGTCTTAATCTTGGGACTTTAAGCCACAAGAAACTCAAGGAAGAGTTAATAAAACTTCACAACTGGAGTTGTGAGAGTGGATGTAGACATTTGTCGAACCACTATAAATCTTGTGTTCTTTACTTTCTGTTTGATATTTGTTTGAATTGTTTAACTAAGAACATTAAAAGTTTACAAAGCAAAAGTTCAAGATTAGTTGAGTATAAAGTTGTTGGGCTCATTGATAAAACTGATAATTCCGCATTGTGTATTCTGATATATTGAAAGATTTTGAAAAGTCTATTCACCCCCCCCCCCCCCTCTAGACATTTTCTTAGCTTACTCAATATTATTCACTCAACTAGGGACCAACAAGTGGTATCAGAGCAGTAGTTCATTGGACTGCTGTTTCTTGATAACCTTGTAAACTTTGAGAGAAATCTTACTATTCTTGTCTCTGTGTCTTGATTTGTTTCAATATCTGAATTCTTGAAACTCATTTGCTATATTACTGATCTAATCTGACTAATCAATCATGGATGAAACAAATGTGAACAAACTTCCTAAGTTCAAGATTGCAGATTATGACTACTGGAAACTAAGGATGGAGGCCATCTTCAGTTCAACTCATGATCTGATGGTTTCTGTGGTCAAAGAAGGTCCAATCACTACCATGGTGTCAAACACTGCAACACTGGAACCATCCAAGGTCGTTGGTGTACTAGTTCCAAAACCAAGGTTAGATCTTACTGCTAAAGAAATGAAACAAAATAATCTGGACAGTTTAGCAAAGAATTATATTTTACATACCTTGCCCAATGAGTATCTGGGAAAAGTATTAAAATGTAAGATTGCTAAAGAAATGTGGGATCGACTTGCTGTCCTTTGTGAAGGAACTACTCTGATCAAGGAAAGCAAGTTGTCCATTGCTGTACAGAAATTTGAGTCATTCAAAATGAAAGCTGGAGAAATCATTGACCAGCTAGATACTCGATTTACAAAAATTATGAATGATCTTGATGTGTTAGGAAATTCATATACTAATAAAGAGATCAACCTGCGTATTCTTAAGTGACTAGATGACAGGTGGAAAATGGTCAAGATGATCATTAAAACTACACAGGATATAGATACCTGGACTGCTGAAACCACTTTCCAAACACTTCTTTCCAAACACTTAAGGCGCATGAGTTCGAATTGGATGAAGAGGATCCAATAGATGGCAGTGATAGGGAGAAGGAAATCTCCAAGAGTATTGCTCTTAAGGCATCTTCCTCTAAGAAGTCTAGATCATCTATGTCTAAGCCCTCAAGCATAAAAGATGAACTAGATAGTACTGATCTTGCTCTTAAGGATCAGTTGAACTTAATGATAAAGAGGTTTGATAAACTCAACAAGCGTTATGGTAGATATAAGAGATTTTATAAGGAAACTCAGGGCTCTAGTAACAGGGACTCTTCTAAGACCATAAGGGATCACAAATCTTCTGAAAGGAGAGATGAGGTCTCTAATGAGAATAGAAGAGATAGGAACTCTGTTGATAGGAAGGATAAGAACTCTACTGATATGAAGGATAGGAACCAATATCGTTCTCCTATTAAACGTTCTACTAATGATCCTTTGTGCTATAACTGTGAAAAGCCAGGTCATTACATCCATGAATGTCCTGATCTAAGTTTAGAGGACAGAGAAGAAAGACAAGCAAGAAGAGATCGCAGATTTGCCAAGGGTAAGAAGGCTATGGTGGCTTACAATGATTCTGATACGGATTCAGATGAGTTGCCATCGTCTTCATCTGAATACCCCTCTAGCAATGAGAAAGAAGCTTTTATTGCAGATGATGGACTAGTCATGATGGCAAAAATCGAACAAGAGGTATCATCTGTCAATTCTTTCCAATCTTGTGATAATCCTGATTCTGATTCTCATGACACTACTGATAGTAGTGTAGAGAGTAGTCTTCATCATTCCAAAGGAGTGACTAAAGAAGACCTCCTACAAGCTAATAAAGCATTCATGGAAATCAGTGATGAGAATATTTCTTTAAAACAAGAAATCATTAGTCTACGAGAAGCTCAGTTAAAAGTGGACCCTAATATAGTTGTCATAAATGCACGACTATCAGAAGAGTTGTCCCAACTCCAAGAAAAGTATGCATCCATTGATAAACTATATCAGGATATGCTTAAAACCCAAGCCAAAAAGACAAATGAATTCAATGATTTAAAGATAAAATGTGAAAAACTTGAAGAGCGCAATAGATTCTTAGAATCTGAAGTACTGAACTTAGATCTGAAGCTATCTGATACGATTAATCAAACACTATCAGACAGATATAGAGCTCCAGATGACAAAAGAGGAATAGGTGTTACTGTGCCTAGTTCTCCTACTTCAGGCACTAAAACCACTAATGGAGCTAGTTCAAGTTCTTTGCAATTAGATAAAGGAAAAGAACCGAGAAAATTTCATTTTACGTCCTGTAACTTAAGCCTAATCCAATTTATATCCTTTAAGTTTATACTTTTTCGCTTTACATCCTTTCCGCCGGAAAATTTTAAAACTCACCGGAATATGAGGAATAAATTGGGATTCCAGCCAAATAGTCCAATTTACGTCCTTTAAGTTTGAAAATTAAAATTTAATAATTAAAATTTTCTAAAAATCCCATTAAAGATTTAAAAAATCTAAAAGTATCATTAAAAATCCAAAAATCTTCTTAAAATTAAAAAATATAAATGTATAAAATAAAATTCAAAATATATCACTAAAATTTCGAAAAATATCATTACAAATTATAAAATGTGTAAAATAAAAATAAAAAATTCTAAAATTTTGAAAATACAAAAAATAAAAAATTCTACAATTCAAAGAATGTAAAATGTGTAATTTAAAAATTAAGAAATTCAAAATCTCATTAATTTATTAAAAATGTGTAGATTAAAATTACTAATTCTAAAAATCTAATGAGAATAATAAAATTATTAACATTTAATTAAAAATCAGACTTGATTCAAACTCGTCTGCCATTAAAATTTTCCTCGAACTCCTAAAAATTTTGGGTCCCACGAGATTTTCCAACTCACCGTCGAGGTTGAGTGGAAGTTCCACACCTTGATCGATTTTGGAACCGTCTCAAATTCATTTTCACGATATTTTAAAAATTGTGAAATTTTTATTTTATAATTTTTAATTTATAGATTTTTATGAGTTTTTAGGGAAAAAAAAAATTAAATTTACACATTTTCAAATTTTTTGAATTATAAATATTTTTTATTTTTATGAGTTTTTAGAAAAAAAAATTAAATTTACAGATTTTTGAATTGTAGAATTTTATAATTTTTTTAGATTTTTATATTTATTTTACACAATTTATAAGTTTTTAATGAGATTTTTTAATTTTAAATGATATTTTCAGAAAATTTTAACTATTAATTTATAATTTTCAAACATAAAGGATGTAAATTGGACTATTTGACCGAATTTCCAATTTTCCGGTGGAAAGGACGTAAACTGGACTGAAAATGATGTAAATTGGACACCCTAGAACGTAAATTGAAAATTTGAAAACTTAAAGGATATATTCTGGATTAGGCCTAAGTTACAGGACGTAAAATGAAATTTTCTCGAAAAGAACCTATGACTTATGATAATGATCCAAAACCTAAAGTACAGTCTAAATACATTCCTCCCACTACCAAGAATGGTAAAAAGAAGAATGTATCAAGACCAGTACAGTCAAGACCATACCAGCAGAGTTATACTCCTCTGACCAGAGCAGAACAATCCTGGTATCAGAAGAGACAAACTCAGCACAGTAGGTCAAGATAAGCACAGTTAAATTGGAATCAGCCTAGACCTCCTTTTATAAGGCAGTCTTAGCTGTACTCAACTAAACCTAGGAAATTTGTGCCTCATTATCATAATAAACCTGTTCTCTATCCTCCACCTTTATTTTATGATATCAATGAGAAGGAAAGACCAAAACGCATTTATAAGCCGTATGGTCCACAGGCTTTTAGGCCCTATTCAAACTATTACAGATATACTGATCTTACTGAAAAAGGGATAGAACCAAGGAAAGACTATCTCAGAAAAATAGATCCTAAGTCTGCTGATAGTTCTGAAAAGGTCAATAAAGTACTATTCTGTGATAAATATGGAAGAAAACTGAAGAGGTCTCATTTATTCAAATCTTCAATGTTTATTTGGGTACCTCTTACCACTAACCCCCAAGGGCCCCAATAAAGAAAGGGTACCTAAATTATTAAGATCACTACTTGCAAGGTCGATTGGACTTATACAAGAAAGGTGGATCAGTTGGAGTAACTTGGTACATAGACAGTGGGTGTTCTCACCACATGACTGGTACCAAGGCTATTCTTTTTTACTATCATGAGCAAGAAGGACCCAAGGTGATCTTTGGAGATAGTTCCATGGCAATCACAAAAGGATTTGGATACATCAAGAATTGAGATGTAGAGATTCAAGATGTCTCCTATGTAGAAGGTTTGAAATACAATCTGTTATCTGTCTCTCAATTCTGTGACAGGGGCTATAAAGTCTACTTCAAAAGCACCAAATGTGAAATTTGGGATAAAAGAACTCACACTATTCTACTGGTTGGTGTAAGACAAGGTCGTGTCTACATTGTGAACTGGAATAGTTGTCCTAGGGATGCTTGCCTTCTTTTTAAGAGTCCTAAAGAAATCAACTGGCTATGGCACAGACGCCTATGTCATATGAACTTTAAGATAATTAATAATATAGCAAGAGACTACCTTGTTGAAGGTATCCCTAATGAAATCTATTTCAAGTCACAAGTGTGTGATGCATGCCAGAAAGGTAAACAGGTAAAAGTTTCCTTTAAGTCCATTCCAGTCCTTTCTACTTGCAGAGTCTTAGAACTCTTGCACATGGATCTTCATGGTCCTATAAAACCCCCTACACTAAATGGTAGAAGGTACACTTTAGTTGTGGTAGATGATTATTCGAAGTTCACTTAGGTAATCTTCTTACACAAAAAGAGTGATACACAAATCCAACTACCAGAACTGTTGAAGAGGTTGCAAGTAGAAAAAGGTCAGCCCATTGTCAAGATAAGAAGTGACAAGGGGATTGAGTTTATAAACTGTTACATTAAAGAATATTGTTCTAAGGCTGGAATTCAGCATTTGACAAGTGCAACTCGAACACCCCAACAAAATGGAGTTGTAGAGAGGAGAAACAGAACACTAAAGGAAGCATGCAAAACAATGCTGGCAGAGTACAACACACCTCAGAAGTTCTGGGCTGAGGCAATTAACACTGCATGCCACACTCAGAACAGGAGTGCTCTAAACAAGGTACATGGTAAAACACCATATGAGGTATGGAAAGGTAGAAAGCCTAGAGTTTCTTATTTCCATATTTTTGGTTGTAAGTGTTTTATTCATAACAATGGAAAGAGCAAATTAAATGCTTTTGATGCTAAAGCAGATGAGGGGATATTTTTAGGATACTCCTCTGCTAGCAAAGCATTTAGGGTATTTAATTACTCTACTCTATGTGTGGAAGAAACACCCCATGTTGTCTTTGATGAAGTTGTACAGGACTCTGCTGACCATCAGCTCAGTAAGAAAGTTGATGATCTGAAAATTCAAACTGACAAAGATGACAGTGAGACTGAAGTCTATGAATCTGTGCAAGCTTACAATCCATTTCTGAACATCCTAAACAAATATGATGATGTAGAAAAGGTAAAACTTCTAGACCAATTGATATGCTTGAGTTGGTTGACTGTTCACCTGTGAATAAATCTGCTGATATTGATGTTGTTGATACTGATATGCATGAGATAGATGATGAAAGTATTCCTGTTAAGACTAGAAAAACATGGAAATCGGCTCACACTATGTTGGGAATAAAATGACATATGTTTTGATTAAATACCAAAACCCCCTGAGACATGCCTAAGTCAAGATGATTGTGTTCTAAGACTGTTAGAACACATAGCATAAGACTAGATGAGAAGCTGATATGTTAGGCAGCTCTTAGATGATTAGATGCACATTATGAGGGGGAATCTATGCTTTGAAGATGATCAAGATCAAGTCCCCTTAAGGCTCAAATTCTGGAACAAACACTAAGGCCAAGAATACACTATAGAAAACCAAATGCCTTGATCAGGAGAGTTGTCCAGAGAAATTGTATCCATACAAAAACAAGGTTGTAAAGCTCAAAAGGACAAGGTTACTCAAATGTTCTGATCAGGAGAGTTGTCCAAGAGATGTTAACTCTGTGTGAAAACAAAAGCTCTGAAGCTAAGAAACCAAATATGCTGATGAGGAGAGTTGTCCCAGAAGAATTGTCTCAGCAAGTTTGAACCAGAACACAGGTTCTAATGTTTGAAGGTCAATCATGCTGAAGAGTTAGAGACAACCATACCCTAAAGAACCTCAATACAACATGCTAAGATCACCTTGAAGTGAAGCAAAGGGAAAGAGCCAAGTCATCTGAAGAAGAGCAAGCCAACTTTGCTGATAAGCAAAACTGCTGATAGTGATAAGGAGAGTTATCCATTTGATAAGGAATGTTGTCCTATCATTGGATCAATCTTCAGAAGCCATGTCCAAGTCCTAACAAGAAGTCTAACATTGGGAAAAGTGCTGCAGAATGAAGACAAAGTCTTAACAGCCGTTTATTACCCAAATAAGGACATGTCACTATCAAGAATCTGTCTTCCAGTTTGAAGAACTCAAGGAAGACATTTATAGCAATTTGGGGCTGCCTCTCCAACGGGCAAATCCTCAAATTTGTCTATAAATACAGAAGTGTGAAGACCATTTGAAGCACCAACTACTAAGCCAACTATCCAACAAGAATTCAAGTGCTCTCAAAGCTTTCAAAGAGACTATCTTAGTCTTCATACACTTCTTCTAAGCTGAACTTACTGTATATCCATACAAAGCTTAGAGAGATATCCTAATCCTTATACACTGATCTTCATTGTAAAGGATATCTCATTAGTTGGAACCTTACTTCAACCCTTACCCCTTTCAAGTGAGAAAGTGAGAAGGTTGTAGTAGTAGAAGTGGTATGAGCTGACTGTTGAGAGAAGAACAGTTTAGTTCTGAGTTGAGAAGAGGGTACTAGGACTCTAGACATCCTAGGGATCAATTCACCAAGGAATGGTGTTATTGATCAAGTGCACCTTGGCACTATAAAACAAGTTAATTCCAAGAGTGAAGGAATTATCCTGTTAAATCAGGGAAAGTGGATGTAGGAGCTTGAGTCTCTGAACCACTATAACCTCATGTGTTGATTTACTTTACAAGTACTTTCATTCATTCAACACTGCACACAAAACTGATCTTTCAAAAGATACATACTCAAAGACTGTGCAAAACTGTTTTGGACAAGTTCCCTGAAAACTGGACTGTATTGACAAATTGATTTCAGAAACTTAAGGAGTCTAAACTTAAAGGGCCAACCACTATTCCGCACATATAACTCCCCTAGATAGTTATTCAACTAAGTACTCAATAGTACTTAGTAGTTTGATTATCTTAGAAGAGTTAATCATCTTCAGCAGAGTTGTCCAAGACAACCTAGCTGAGCTCTGGTTTGATCAAAAGTTGAGAAGAATTGCATACAAGTGTATCCCCCCCCCATACACTTGTTATATACTCCTTTCAGGACCAACAAGTGGTATCAGAGCAGGGGTTCAAAGACAACTGCTTCTGAAAATCCATCTTGATTTTCAAAATTCACATATTTGTGTGGTCACTGAACTGATCTCTATCTGAAATCTCTTACCTGTTGACTAACTGCTTTCTTGAGATATAGCCAACAACAATGCTGTTCCTCCACCTGCTGTTCAGGGATTGGACAACATGGCCACAAATCCAGTCAACCACATTTCACATCATAAACTGCCCATGTTTTCAATAGACAACTATGATTTCTGGAAAATTAGAATGAGGGCTCATCTTGCATCTCTTCACACTGACATGCTAAGAGTAATCACAAGAGGACCTTTTGTGTTTACTCAAACTAACCCCAGGGTGACAGATGAGCAAAGAGCAGATGTAAGGGAACTGATTCCCAAAGATGAGGATGACTTCACTGCTGATGAAAAGAGGAAAGATAATCTAAATTATCTTGCCATGAACACCCTCTACTAAACAATTCCAGATGTAGTCATGGGTAGAGTCTACCACTGCACCACAACCAAAGAAATTTGGGATACCCTTGCTGAAATGTGTGAGGGTACAGAAAAGATCAAGGAGAACAAGCTCCAAGTTGCTGTGCAAAAGTTTGAACAATTCTCAATGGAAGCTGAAGAATCCATTGACAAATTTGCTGGTAGATTCACTGATGTGATGAATGAAATCAACTCCTTGGGCAAGGTGTACTCCAGGAGAGAAGTTGGATTGAAGATCTTGAGAAGCCTCACTCAAAAGTGGGATGTCTATGTTGTGATGATGCAGAATACCAAAGATCTCTCCTCCATGCCCATGCAACAAATCTTCTCAGAACTCAAAGCCTATGAGTTTGACCTCAATAGAAGAAAGCATGTTGAGGAACCTTCAAATCCTACTAAGGGAGTGGCATTCAAAGCCAAAGTTGCTGAACCTGAAATGCAACCCACTCCCATATCATCAAAGTCAGTCTCAAAGATTGAAATGAAGGAAGAACTAGCCTTGATGGCTAGAAGGTTTGACAAGCTGAACACAAGGTTTGGTAGATACAAGAAATTCTACCAAGACAACAAATTCAGGAGAATATACAACTCCCCTGAAGATCAGGCCAAGGACAAAAAACCTGAAGAGAAAAGATCAGAGGACAAGTACTCTGATAGGAGAAGGTCCAGTAGAGCTGACCCTTCATCATCAAAAGGAAGAGATGAATCTAAGAAGGATGATGATGAAGACCTATGCTACAATTGCAAGAAGAAAGGGCACTTCCAGTATGACTGCCCTGAACTAAGCTCTAAAGAAAGAAGAGAAAGGCAAGCTAAAAGAGACAGAAAGTTCACCAATAGAAAGGCCATGATGGCTGGTGAAGGATCTGATAGTGCTGAAAGCTTCAACTCTTCTGATGGACTGTTCTCAAACAGTGATGATGATGATAATGTGTGCAACATGGCTCTTGAGGATGATGAGGTATCCTCCACTTCTAGCTCACCATCATTTTTATCACAAAACACTAGTGAAGTTAACTTGAAACTTTCCTTTGGGAAGTTGATGGAAGATTTCACTAGATTACAAGAATTTCATGATAATTGTGTGAGAGAAAATGAAAGATTGGCTATTGAACTTACCAAAAACTCTGAGGCAGCTGTTGATGTCAAATCTACTGAGTTGTATCAACAAGTCTTGAGAGAGCTTAAGGAAGCAAATCTCAGGATAGTTGACCAACAAAGAAAGATTGATGATCAACTCCTCTCTCAGAAGAGAAAAGACTTTGAACTAAAAATTCTAAATGCCAAGTTTGAAAACCTCTCACATGAATATGATATTCTTAAATCAAGTGAAGAGAGCCTGGAATTAAAGATGTCTGCTTTGAACAAATCCTCTAGGGCAATAAAGGAAATTCAGAGTTATCAGAGACCTATGGCTCAAAGAAGTGGATTAGGTTTTGATCCATTTGAATCTTCACCTTGTCTTAGTGTTGCCTCTACAAGTAACACTAAGAAAATCTTTATCAAATCAGTGGCACAACAAGCTGAAAACGAAGTAATTCAGCCACTGAACAAAGGAAAGGGCAAATTAACTGAAATGCCTACTCAAGTGCTTCAGGAGACTATGCCCAAACCTTTGGAAAAGGTCAAAGCCCCTAAACACAAGAGGAATGTTGGTCACCAGAGTAGACCCAATGGAAGGGCAACTCTACTGAACAATGTTCAGAGGAGTTATCCAAGGTATAATCAGCCTAGGCCAACTCATCTGAGAAAGCCTCAGCTGGATAGACCTAAGGACAACTATCCTCAAAGGAAGAATAAAATGAGACAACCAAAACCCTTCATGCCAAAGGGTAATGGTCATAAAAATGCCTTTCCTCAAAGATTTCATCAAGCTGCACAAAGAACTCATAAGTTCAGGAGAATTGACAACCCCCCTGAAACTTACAGAGTTAACACATTCACACATACTTTCCCCAAGGCATTTAAGGGAAAGACAGTGTATGTTGATGCACAAGGAAAACAACTTAGCCACCTTGAATCAATCAGGGTGATTAGGCAAGTTTGGGTTCCTAAAGGTACAGCTAACCTCTCAGGACCCAAAACTCAAAGGGTACCTAAACCTATCTAATTTCAGGTACCATTGGGCCACAAAAAGAGGAGTATGAGCAAAAAGACAGCATGGTACCTTGATAGTGGATGCTCAAGGCACATGACTGGAAACAAGGAACTCCTCACTGATTTTATTGAAAAAGAAGGCCCAAATGTCACTTTTGGAGACAGCTCACAAGCAACCACAAAAGGTTACGGTACTTTGATGATTGGTAACATCAAAGTAACCAATGTATCTTATGTAGCTGGTCTCAAATATAATCTCCTAAGTATCAGTCAATTCTGTGATAAAGATTTCAATGTTGAGTTCTCAAGTGGAAAATGTTTAATCAAGGATAAAACTCAACAAATTCTATTGACTGGAACTAGGAAAGGAAATGTGTATTTTGCAGACTGGGACAAGTCTACTGATGCTGCATGTTTCATTGCTAAGAGTACTAGTGAACAAAGTTGGTTATGGCACAAGAGGCTAAACCACCTGAACTTTAAATCAATGATTAAACTTGCTAGAAATGCATTAGTTAAAGGACTGCCTAATGAGGTTTTCATTAAAGAACATGTGTGTAAGCCATGTCAAGAAGGAAAACAGATTAAAGCCTCATTCAAAGGTAAACCAGTCATTTCTACTGAAAGGGTACTTGAACTTCTACACATGGATCTGTTTGGACCAATCACCCCTTCAAGTATAAATGGTAGAAAATACACATTGGTAGTAGTAGATGACTTCTCTAGGTTCACATGGGTAGTATTTCTCCTTAATAAGAAGGAAACACAAGTCAAACTACCTGAACTCCTTAAGAGACTGTCAAATGAGAAAAGCCTTAGCAATATCAAGATAAGATCTGATAAAGGCACTGAGTTCATAAATTCATACATCAAAGAGTATTGCACATCTAATGGGATAGCTCATGAAACCTCAGCAGCTAGAACTCCTCAGCAAAATGGAGTTGCAGAAAGAAGGAATAGAACCTTAAAAGAAGCTGCTAGAACCTTAATTACTGATTCAAACTTACCTAAGAGGTTTTGGGCTGAAGCTATAAACACTGCATGCCATACTCAAAACAGATGTTTGATCACTAAGGGGCAAGGCAAAACCCCCTATGAACTCTGGAAAGGAAGAATGCCTAAAGTGTCATACTTTCACATATTTGGTTGTAAGTGTTTCATTCACAATAATGGGAAAGAACAGTTGAAAGCCTTTGATAGCAAAGCTGATGAGGGAGTATTTCTTGGATACTCTCAAATCAGTAAAGCTTTCAGAGTCTACAACAAGAAAACCCTTATAGTGGAAGAAACACCTCATGTTGTGTTTGATGAATCCATCTTTGAGATCAGGAATGATATTTTGGAACCTGAAGAAATCACACAGAGGACAACCAGATTGAGCTTAAAAGACAAAGACACTAAATTCATAGATGTTGTCCAAGCCAACCTACCTGAAAAATTCACATTGGACAACAATTCTGAAGGCAACCTTCCTGAGACAAACCCCACTGATGGAAATGGTGAACTGAATGAGTCAATCCCAGTTCACATCCAGGTAACAACTACCAATGAAGAAGCAGCTCCTGCTGAGGTAGTTAATGGGTCAAATAATCAAGGGGGAACTCAAAATGTTGAAAATACCAATGTCCCTGACATTGAGGACAACACCCCTGATTATGATCCTGAATTAGATCCTGCACTCAATTATCCTGAATTCTATAACACTGGTGACTCAACCTCAGTAGAGGACAACTCTACTGAAGGGATCAGAAAAAGAAGGACTTGGTTGTATGACCATCCTACTTAGACCTGTCAAGACGGGCCGGCGGGGCGGGCCAAAACCGCAAAAGCCCGTCATTTGGCGGGGCGGGGCGGGCCAACCCGTTTGTCAAGCGGGCTACCAAAACCTCAACCCAACCCAAAAATGGGCGGGCCGCGGATTTCAGCGGGCCAACACTTTTTTTTTTTAAATATTTATTAAATTCATCAATAAAATTTATCTAACAAAATTAATTAAATTAAATATAGTTATATTATCTACAAAATATTAAACATAAATCATCAAAAGATAATCATAATTTATAAACATAAATTATTAAATACATAAACATAAATACAGAAAATGCGCAAAGTGCAAAAATGTATAAAATAAAAATGAATAGAAAGATTCTTTAAAATCTAATCTCTAATACAATAATTATTAAAAATATTCTGCTGTTTTGAGTTTTCTAATTACTAATATTCTGCTGCTTTTAAGTTTTCTAATTACTAAATACTAATTCCTGGAATGTGATGTTTTTAAGAATAAAACATCAAATATAAATTTATTGTGTGATACATAAATATATTATACCAAGTGGGGGAGGAGCAGCCTCGGCGCAGGTAGTTGGGGGCACAAGTGGTGGAAGAACAGCGGAAAAAGGAACTAACTTGAGGAAGAAGTGGATGAGGAAAATAAAAAATGCGTCTACTGCTCTGTCTATTGATTTGCTAGGATTTTAGGTTTATATATTTATTTTTATATTTTTTTAATTAATTATAATACTAAAAAAAGAAATTTAAAATATGGCGGGTCAGCCCGCCAAAGACCGCCCCGCCCCGCCAAAGCCCGCGGCCCAAACGGGCCAGCCCGCCTGGGCCCGCCTCTTGGCGGTCTTGAAAAATCTCAGCCCAACCCGCTCTTTTTAGTGGCGGGGCGGGCTGGCCCAACGGGCCCAGCCCGTTTTGACGGCTCTAATCCTACTGACCTGATACTTGGTGACCCAAGTATAGGAGTCAAAACCAGAAGGTTTCATGGTGAAAGTGTTATGTTCTGTTGTTTCTTGTCAGAACAGGAACCAAAAGACATTGATGAAGCACTTCAGGATGCTAATTGGATCACAACAATGCAGGAAGAGCTCAACCAATTCACCAGAAATGAAGTATGGGAGCTGGTTGATAGACCTTCACATCAAGATGTTATTGGAACCAAGTGGGTGTTCAAGAACAAAAAGAATGAAAATGATGTGATTGTCAGAAACAAAGCAAGACTAGTGGCAAAAGGTTTTTACTGCCAGCATGAAGGCATTGACTATGATGAGACCTTTGCACCTGTGGCAAGGCTAGAAGCAATAAGGCTCTTCCTAGCCTATGCAGCCCACAAGAGGTTCAAAGTGTACCAAATGGATGTCAAGAGTGCCTTTCTAAATGGAGTACTGAAAGAAGAAGTCTATGTGGAGCAACCACCAGGTTTTGAGATTGGAAACCAAGTATACAGACTGAAGAAGGCTCTATATGGACTCAAGCAAGCCCCTAGGGCTTGGTATGACACACTGTCACAATTCCTCTTGGATCATGGATTCACCAAGGGATCTGTGGACAGAACACTCTTCAGAATCTCTGAAGGAGAGGACATCTTGCTTGTCCAAATTTATGTAGATGACATAATTTTTGGATCCCCTAATGAGAAGCTTTGTGAGAAGTTCTCCAAGCTCATGCAAAGCAAGTTTGAGATGTCCATGATGGGGTTGATGAACTTCTTTTTGGGTCTACAAGTCAAGCAATCAAAAGAAGGAATCTTCATCAACCAAGCCAAGTACACCAGAGAAATGATCAAGAAATTTGGGTGTACATCAAGCAAGCCAGTAAGGATCCCAATGAACACAAATTGGAAGATGGATCCTGATGAAAGTGGTGTTCCAACCAACTCCACTGAGTATAGAGGAATAATTGGCTCACTCCTCTATCTCACTGCCAGCAGACCTGACATCACCTTTGCAGTAGGTGTTTGTGCAAGGTTTCAAGCAAATCCTAAGAAAAGCCACCTTGAGGCTGCAAAGAGGATCTTGAGGTATCTCAAAGGCACTGAGAACCTAGGCCTTTGGTACCCTGCTGATGACAACATTGAGTTAACTGGCTACTCAGATGCTGATTATGGAGGATGCAGAATTGACAGAAAATCCACTTCAGGAACCTGTCAATTCCTAGGCAACAAACTCATATCTTGGTTTTCCAAGAAGCAAAATACAGTGGCTACTTCTACTACTGAGGCTAAATATATTGTTGCTGGAAGTTGTTGTGCTCAAATCCTTTGGCTGAGACAACAACTCAGAGACTACAAAGTCAACTCTACTGAAGTGCCAATATTCTGTGACAATAATAGTGCTATTGCCATATCACAGAATCCTGTATTGCACACAAGATGCAAACATGTAGACATCAAGCATCACTTCATTAGAGATCATGTGGAGAAGAAGGATATCAAGTTGGTGAAGATCCACAAAGATCATCAAAAAGCTGATATATTGACAAAGCCACTTGCAGAAGCAAGGTTTCTGGAATTATCAACAGAGTTGGGTCTTCTTGATCCAGGGAAGTTGGATAAATAAATCCAAAGGAGTTTACTCATTAAGGGGGAACTAAGTTCAAACTTCAGCAGACTTGGTCAAGTCTACTGAAATTCAAAGAAGTTGACCTCACTTCTTCAGGACACTTGTCCCTTGAAATTCAGGACACTTGTCCACAGCACTTCAGGACACTTGTCAATGTAGGGTCAGATAAGTTGTCTTGGCTATCAAACCAAATCTTGGTCTGATAAGCACCTATTTTGGGCAATCATTGCCTATTTCGAAATATGTCCCATTCCAATTACAGATATCATCTTTTTGTGATTTAATTTGTCTCCCACCCAAAAGGTCACTTTCCATGCATTAAATGTCAAGATTTAACTCTTGTTTGCATTAAACTTTTTGGGACATGATCTATCTCGAAAAACCCCCAGCCTTAAACAAACATTAAAACTCCACCCACGTTTTTGAACAAAACAGTTTTTCACTGTTACATTGGTTTTTGACCATTGGATCAAAACTGGCCAACTCCTCTGAAATCAATTCTAGCCGTTCATTTTGGATTTCCATTTTTGTTCATCTTTGAATTGCATCAAGACTTCACCAACTCATTGACAAACATTCTTTTTAGAATATTCACAAGTCTTAAGATCCCCCACAAAAACTTCTTCCCCAGGTATTCGAAACCCTAGCTCTAAATTTTCTTCAAACTCTCTCAATCTCTTTCAAAACTTTCTTCTGTAAATCTTCAATGACTCCCAAATTTAGACCAGAGATGATCATTGATTTCACCAACAAGGCTCTAGACCTTGATTTTGGTTATTTGAGCAACAAAAACAATCTTCACTTTGAGCCCATAGTATCCTTTGAAAGTGAGGATTCTGAGATTACACCAACCCTAAGATGGTTGAGGAGAGCTGGATTACAAAAGTTTATAGAGGAAAGACCAAGTTCCTGCCTAGAAAGCTACATGGCTGAGTTCTTTACCTTTCTCAAGTGGAGAGGTAAGCCTGAAGATGGTGAAGTTTCCACCAGATTGTCATATGTTGCAGAGGGAGAGGAAGAAGAGAGATTTCATAGAGTGAAATTCTCTTCAGAAGATCTTGAAGGAGCTTTTGGATTGCCTTTTGAGGGAAGAAATCCATAAGTTTATGGTACTGGACATGAAGATGAAATAGCTCAAGAATGGCTATTAGTACCAGGTCCTCTCTCTTCAACACAAAACAAGAAGACTCTCAAGCCAGAATTTCTCAACCTCTTTGAGGTAGTTGCTAAGAGTCTCTTGAGCAATACTGGAAGCTTGGAGCAAATCAGCCATCCAAGAATCAGAATCATGGCTGCTATTATTGATGCTAGTGACAAAGGCATCAAATTTGATTGGAGAACCTTCATCATGTCTGAGATGATGAAGGAAAAGGCCAAATTTAAGGTGAGAGCCCACAACAAGGTTGTGTTAGAAGGGAAACTCAAGTATTGCACCAGGGCAAGCTTATTGATAGAAATATTTTCCCACTACTCTCAAATGCAAACATTTGCAAAGCCTCTCCCAGCCCAAAAGATCCTGTTTAGGAAGCTCAGCAAGAAAACTGAGCAAAGGAGAATGCTTATGGCCAAACCTGCTGAAGAGAAGGTTGAAGAGAAGCCTAAGATGAAGAAAAGAACCAAGGCCAGGGCTGTCAAAACAAGGAAAATGTCTCAATTATCCTCAAGAGAAGCCTCAGGAGCATCAGCTGAAGTTGATGAAGTGGCAGAAGAGGGTGTAAGTGTGCCTTCTGACCACTCAGAAGAGTTGAGGCTGAAATATAATGAGACAAGGCAAAAGCACAAGGGTGATAAGAGGATCAGGGAAGCTGTCCCTGAGAAGGATGGTGAAGGCAGTGGAAGTAGTAGGGCTAGCAAGAGAAGGGCCAAGCCTACTGAGAAAGTGTTGGAGCTACAGGAAGAAAGGTCTCTTCAATTAGCTCTAAGAGAGAGCAGAGCTAAAAGCAGGACCAAATCCAAGTCAAGGACTAGCTCATCTGGTTCTGGAACTCCAGAATCCAAAGTCCCTGAAGGTCAACCTATAGAGGCCAACATCCCTGAAATTCAGAATCCTGAGCCCAACTCCCCTGAAACCCATGTTACCCCTTCCAACCAACCCATCACCCCTGTAGATCTCTCTAAGAGATATTCTCTAGAAGGAAGTGTGCAAAGAAGTGGCATTGATGTGCTTGCAGATTTAGCAGTAGATGAGACAAGACTCCTGTCTCCTCTTGACTCTCTAAAGCAACTGAAGTACCTTCATTTGAGACTAATCTTTCTGAAGCCAACCCTCCTGAACTTAACTTGCCTGAAGCTGCAATTAAGGAAACCACAGCCCACTCCCCTATAGCCCAAAGTTCTCCATCAAATGAGAATGAGGAAGAGTATACTTATGAAAGTATGCTCAGAGATGGAGATAAGGCCACTGTGGACAGTTTGTATCCACAACTTGCTGAATTTCCTAGAATTCAGAAGATATTTCATGATCTGAGGATGCTTGTGGATGTAAAAGATAAAACCTTGATGGAAATATCACAAGTAATCCAAGATAATGGTGCTAACTGGTGGCAAGTAGAGGAAAGCAGGTTGCTACACTTTGCTGGTGTGATGAAAGCAAGATTCCTCATTGATGAGGAAGTTTTTGCAAAGTTGGTTGCTGAGAAGATCATTGAGGAGAAAGAAAGGAAAGCTAAGGGCATCAAACACCCTGACAGTAGCTCAAATGATGATGATTCCCCTGATGATCCCTCAAACCCTTCAAATCCCAACCCTCCTGAAACCCCTCAAGCCAACCTCCCTGAACCCTCTCAACCCAAGTCTTCTGTAGCAGATAGACTCTCAAACCCTCCTAGAACCTACCATAGGAAAGGCTCTGTTTCATCAGAGGTGTTGACCAAGGGTGGTAACACAACCAAAGACACATCTGCCAATGAAGGTTCTTCTGAACCCAAGGCACAGCCTACAGATGTTGAGGTTCCTATGTTAGAGGCTAGTTTGATTAAGGCCTATTCAGTGTCAGATGAGTTGGACACTGATCAGCCCTTAATCATTCAGGATGACTCAGTGGCTGCTGAAATGAGCACTGTGATCTCCTCACAACTGCCATCTTTGAACCTTGTTGAAGGTGAAGATGCTGCAGGTTTAGGAGAAGGGGTTGAAAAGGAAAGTAGCATTGAAAAATCAGAGGGAGTTATGGATGAAAGAGAGGTAGTCATAACTAAGATTGTGAGTGTACCACCATATGAGGGTGGAATAAGTGAGGAAGGACAGGTTATTCTTGAAGTCAAATCTGAACTTCAAGAATCCCTTGATGAAAGGAGGCATGATTCCTTGGGTGAGAACACTTTAAATGAAGGGAGAAAAGAACAAGTTGAAAATGAGAAGAAGACTACTGATGTATCAAAGTCTTATACAAAAGAAATTGAGGGAGATGAGTGTTTATTTCCTAACTTGTTTGATTTGTCTAATATTGCAGGTATATCCCTTGACCAAATTTTTGCAGATAAGTTCTTAACAGATGCACCTATCCAAGTAGATACATGCTCAGCTCAAGCCTTGCTTGGAATGCAATCAGAGAAATTGAACTCCTTGGCTCATCAGGTCCAATCTGCTCATGCTGAAACTTCAGGAGCATTGAATGAGCAAGGAAGGACTCTAGCATCTGTAGAAATGAGGCTTACAGGCTCTGAAGATGTAGTACTTCCTACATTAGAAGCAAGGATTAGTGGTGTGGAAACTGGCCTCCAAACCATTTCCACTGAAGTACAAAAAGCCAAATCCACCATGGAATCCATATCAGAAGAGGTCAAGAAGGAACAAAAGCTGCTGAGAGACAATCATAATGCTAATGTCAAGGCTCTCAGGCTAACTGTCAAGCAAGCTCTTGGAAAGAAGACAGCACTGCAAAAGAAGAGAGCTGAAAAGCAAAGGCTAGCAATGGTGAAAGCAGCCTCTGAAAAATTTTCCCAAGAGGTATTGGCCAACATTGCTGAAGTTGCAGTGGCCAACCTCACTGAGCTCCTTAAAGCCCAACTGGATGCATCCCTGAAAGCAACCTTGGAGGAGGTTGTTCAACAAAAGATGAAGCCCGTTCTAGCTTTTCTTAGCTTGAGCAGTGATAGGATGCAAAATATACATGATGAAAATGTATATTTGTTGGAAGAGATGAAGTCCCTAAACCAGGCCCAATCCCTAATGGCCACAACAATGAGTGAGCTAAAACCCCAGTGTTTTGATGCTGCCAAAAAGGGGGAAAGGGAAAGAGCTAGAGCAAAAGGTGCCTTGGTGATTGGAAGCCCAGTCAAAGGAAAAGACAAAGCTGCTGAAACAAAAGGAAAAGAACCAGAAGTGCTGAACTTGGAAGAACTGGATGAAGAAGAACAACTAGCACTTGCATTGAAAAATTCAATGGCATCAGCATAAGAAGAAAGGATGAGGCTACAGCAGAGACCAGGTGGTGAGGTGTCTGGTTTGGACAAAGATGCTGAAGGTGTCCAAACTAGAGGAATGATCAAGAAGGCAAAAGGAAAGAAAAGACAAGCTGAGACATTTACTGACTTTCCCAACAGTCTTGATCTTCCACCTGAATTCAGAATTGATGATGATGAGCCTACATCAAAGAAAGCCAAAGCTGCTGAAGAGCCCAAAATTGCTGAAAAGGAAAAGTCTTCTGAAATAGTCAATGTTGCTGAAGGTTCCAAGTCCACTGAAGATATTGAAGAACTGTTTGCTGAAGGATTTGGACCTGAACCTAAGAAGAAGACAAATGTCCTAGCTCATGATCCATAAAAGTTGTTTCATGAAGGGTATGGCAAAGACCCTGAAACACAACAAAAACTGGCCATGATGAGGGCCCAAGAGAAAATGGATTTGATGGATGAAGCACAAAGAGCAAGAGATAAGAGAAGAGCAAATTTTCAGAAACCAAGAAGAATGAGAGCAACTTACAGCAAGATGAAGCCTCAGCTTTTAGTCCCAATGGACACCAAATATCCACACTTGGATAAATGGGTGCCAATTCAGCTGAATGATACATGGGAAGAGGCTAAAAGAGAGTTTGTCTACGACTACTATGTCATTGACAGATGGAATGGAGGAGATGCCAACTCTTCCTTTGCTGAGTTCATGATAGAATACTACAGAGAGTTATATCAACAATTACTTGCAGCTGCTGACATTGCAAGAATTGAACTCAATGCTCCCAAGCCTATCATCTACATGCCTCCAAAGCTTGATGGATGGATTGACCAAGCAAGGATCCTGAGGGAGTTCACAGAAATTCTGAAGCTGAACAAGATGACCCTTGGACCCAAAGGAACCAACCAAGAAGCCATGGAACTCAAGAAGAGAGTGTGGGCACAATATGGGATGGTGCCACCTCCTGAGGATGATCTCTAAAAATGGCTAAGTCTTCTGACCCTGTCTGGATAAAAATAAAATTATCTTATCTAAAGATTTTGTTTGGTCAAATCTACTGAAGTTTGGACAAGCCTGCTGATGTGATATGCCTTGATATGCTCTCATATGATTTGGATTGCTCTGATACAAGAATTGTTGTTGATATTCAGTATTCTAATCTAATACTTGGAATATTTTGCTTATGCTCTGATTCTATGTTTAGTATTCAGTTGTAATGAAATGTTCATTTGTAATGTAATCTTGAATTCATGCTCTGAATAGTTATCTTCAACTATCAACATGCTTGTAATGATTCTCATTTCAATGATAGTTGAACACTTTTTGAATCAAGTTACATTATTGCAGAAATCTCTCTATGCCTATCTTTGAAACCTACTTGCAACAAAAATAGTGAATACACTAACACATTGTCTTTTCAGGAATATTGACCTTAGTCATGTCTTCTGAAGATATATGTAATAGATGTAGACAAGTCACTTTTGCATAGAATGTGTAGGTTTTGGCATCATCAAAAAAGGGGAAATTGTTGGGAATAAAATGACATATGTTTTGATTAAATACCAAAACCCCCCTGAGACATGCCTAAGTCAAGATGATTGTGTTCTAAGACTGTTAGAACACATAGCATAAGACTAGATGAGAAGCTGATATGTTAGGCAACTCTTAGATGATTAGATGCACATTATGAGGGGGAAGCTATGCTTTGAAGATGATCAAGATCAAGTCCCCTTAAGGCTCAAATTCTGGAACAAACACTAAGGCCAAGAATACACTATTGAAAACCAAATGCCTTGATCAGGAGAGTTGTCCAGAGAAATTGTATCCATACAAAAACAAGGTTGTAAAGCTCAAAAGGACAAGGTTACTCAAATGTTCTGATCAGGAGAGTTGTCCAAGAGATGTTAACTCTGTGTGAAAACAAAAGCTCTGAAGCTAAGAAACCAAATATGCTGATCAGGAGAGTTGTCCCAGAAGAATTGTCTCAGCAAGTTTGAACCAGAACAAAGGTTCTAATGTTTGAAGGTCAATCATGTTGAAGAGTTAGAGACAACCATACCCTAAAGAACCTCAATACAACATGCTAAGATCACCTTGAAATGAATCAAATGGAAAGAGCCAAGTCATCTGAAGAAGAGCAAGCCAACTTTGCTGATAAGCAAAACTGCTGATAGTGATAAGGAGAGTTGTCCATTTGATAAGGAATGTTGTCCTATCATTGGATCAATCTTCAGAAGCCATGTCCAAGTCATAACAAGAAGTCTAACATTGAGAAAAGTGCTGCAGAATGAAGACAAATTCTTAACAGCCGTTTATTACCCAAATAAGGACATGTCACTATCAAGAATCTGTCTTCCAGTTTGAAGAACTCAAGAAAGACATTTATAGCAATTTGGGGCTGCCTCTCCAACGGGCAAATCCTCAAATTTGTCTATAAATACAGAAGTGTGAAGACCATTTGAAGCACCAACTACTAAGCCAACTATCCTACAAGAATTCAAGTGCTCTCAAAGCTTTCAAAGAGGCTATCTTAGTCTTCATACACTTCTTCTAAGCTGAACTTACTGTATATCCATACAAAGCTTAGAGAGATATCCTAATCCTTATACACTGATCTTCATTGTAAAGGATATCTCATTAGTTGGAACCTTACTTCAACCCTTACCCCTTTCAAGTGAGAAAGTGAGAAGGTTGTAGTAGTAGAAGTGGTAGGAGCTGACTGTTGAGAGAAGAACAGTTTAGTTCTGAGTTGAGAAGAGGGTACTAGGACTCTAGACATCCTAGGGATCAATTCACCAAGGAGTGGTGTTATTGATCAAGTGCACCTTGGCACTATAAAACAAGTTAATTCCAAGAGTGAAGGAATTATCCTGTTAAATCAGGGAAAGTGGATGTAGGAGCTTGAGTCTCTGAACCACTATAACCTCCTGTGTTGATTTGCTTTACAAGTACTTTCATGCATTCAACACTGCACACAAAACTGATCTTTCAAAAGATACATACTCAAAGACTGTGCAAAACTGTTTTGGACAAGTTCCCTGAAAACTGGACTGTATTGACAAATTGATTTCAGAAACTTAAGGAGTCTAAACTTAAAGGGCCAACCACTATTCCGCACATATAACTCTCCTAGATAGTTATTCAACTAAGTACTCAATAGTACTTAGTAGTTTGATTATCTTAGAAGAGTTAATCATCTTCAGCAGAGTTGTCCAAGACAACCTAGCTGAGCTCTGGTTTGATCAAAAGTTGAAAAGAATTGCATACAAGTGTATCCCCCCCCCCATACACTTGTTATATACTCCTTTCAGGACCAACACACTACTGATCTGATTATTGGTGAGTCTGGTAAAGGTGTTAAAACCAGAAGACAACTGTTTGATTCTAAGGCAGAACCTAGTAATTCTTTGTTTTGCTGGTGTTTCTTTTTATCTTCTATTGAGCCCAAGACTGTGAAAGAGGCTTTAGCTGATAGTAATTGGATTATTGCTATGCAAGATGAATTAAATCATTTTACTAGAAATGATGTATGGGAACTTGTAGAGAGACTTGTTGTTGGTCCCAAGTTGAGTTAAGATTGAGTAAGCTAAGAAAGTCTAGAGGGGAGGGGTGAATAGACTTTCAAAAATCTTTCAAAATATCAGAGTTTAATGCGGAAATGTGTTCTGAACAGTATTGTTCTTACTGAAGCAGATCAGTACTTTTCAGCTTAGTTTTATACTCAACTTTTAATCAGATCTTTACTTAGTAAATTCTACTGTTCTTGGTTAAACAAATATCAAACAGAAAAGTAAAGAACACAGAATTTATAGTGGTTCGACCAAAAAGTGTACATCCACTCTCACAATCCTAGTTGTGATGTTTTATTTACTCTTCCTTCTTGAGTTTCTTGTGGCTTAGAGTCCCAAGATTAAGACTTTGATCTTTTCGATTACACTCCCAAGTGTATCTTCGATCGACTAGTAATTTCACAAGTAACTAGCACACTTGTTTACAACAATACAAACTTTAAAATGAAAAGTAAAACTTCTCTTGATTAGCCTTTGATTCTTCTCTTCAATTTTGTGGCTTCTTCTCAGATTTCTTGATCTCTTTGACTTTGTGAGTTCTTCAATGCTTTGTAGACTTGCTCTTGAATGCTTTAGGATCAGTAAATGTTCAATAGTCTTAGCAGTATGAGATCACACAGTATTTATAGAACTTAGTATGACAGTTAGCAGTTTGTGAACTAACTCTCAACTAACTCTAAAACTGTTTTTGTAACTTATCTTTTTTGTAACCGAATTTGTAACTTCCTTCAACTAATTCCAAGTCAGCATATCTTCAAATATATCTTCAGTTACACCTTAAATAAGTTTTCCAAACTTATTCTTCAAACAAACTAACTCAGCACAGTAAACTACTCTTCTTAGTTTTACTGTTCTTAGTCAGTCAGCACAGTTCTCCAAAACCGTTCTAACTTCTTCAGAATGCTTCTCAAACTTCTAAGCTTCTCTTCAACTCTTCAAAGTCTTCTTTATTCTGAAGAGAAGCATTCAAGAACTCACAGAGTTAAGAAGATCAAACTGAGAAGAGCCACATAATTGAAGAGAAGAATCAAAGGCTACTACTAAAGAGAAGTTTTACTTTATTATTTTAAAGTTTGTATTGTGTAAACAAGTGTGCTAGTTACTTGTAGAATTACTAGTCGATCGAAGATACACTTGGAAGTGTAATCGATAAGATCACAGTCTTAATCTTGGGACTTTAAGCCACAAGAAACTCAAGGAAGAGTTAATAAAACTTCACAACTGGAGTTGTGAGAGTGGATGTAGACATTTGTTGAACCACTATAAATCTTGTGTTCTTTACTTTCTGTTTGATATTTGTTTGAATTGTTTAACTAAGAACATTAAAAGTTTACAAAGCAAAAGTTCAAGATTAGTTGAGTATAAAGTTGTTGGGCTCATTGATAAAACTGATAATTCTACATTGTGTATTCTGATATATTGAAAGATTTTGAAAAGTCTATTCACCCTCCCTCTAGACATTTTCTTAGCTTACTCAATATTATTCACTCAACTAGGGACCAAAAATTCATTATAGAATTAAACGCTCTAGTGGGAGCTGTAGCAATTCATTGTGGAATCAAATACTCTAGTGGGAGTTATATCGATTCATTGTTGAATCAAACACTCTAGTGGAAGCTGTAACGATTCACTGTGGAATCTAACACTCTAGTGAGAGAGTTGTAACGATTTACACTACATTGAGAGTTGTAATGATTCACACTCTAGTGGGAGTTGTGGTGATTTACTATAGAATCAAACACTTCAGTGGGAGTTGTAGTGATTCATTGTAGTAATCAAAGTAGTTAAAGCTTACACTCGAGATTCCGAGTTTCATGAAAAACCAAATAAATGAGATACAAAGTTTTGACTTTGTGGAAACTTTAAAAGAAGAAAATGTGATTCTTAAATGCATGACTACTCACTTGATGTTTGCAGATCCTCTTGTCAAATATATTCCTAAGAGATGTTTTGACATCTAAGGTTTGGGGTTTGTGTGGATTTGAACATAGTGTGTTGTAGTTGTTAATGTTGCTGAACATTTATGTATTGTGAATTATATGATGTTTCATATAATAGTATGTCGACAAGTAAAGATTGGCTCTCTCATACGAGCAATCGCCTCTGACATCGAGGCATGTGCAGAGATGAGATTATTTAGGAATAATCGTAATAGATCTTACCACAAATCTATTTAACTTGTTACGAAGCTAAATCAGTGAATTTTCTGGACTATAGTGGGAGGAAATTCAAGTTAAGTGTCGAGGATACACTTGAACTGCGATTTACACGATGTCAAATAAAAGAATGACACACGCTTCCATTTTGGGAAGTTAAGATATCGTGACATGTGTTTCATACCACATGTGCTCAGATGACCATAAGGAAATGAGAAAGATATCCCTATTTTCTCATTGTATGAGGCCTTGAGGGTTAAGAAATCCTCTAATAAGTACCCTTAAGACTTTTTACTGTATTCTTAAGTCTTCACTCTAGTGTTGCTACTTTAGCATGTTACCAATATCTATAAGTTATATGGCAATGCGGTGCATGTCTAGGAAAGCAGCTATAGTGGGAGTCTGGAGATACTAGTGTAATAGGAAGGACGTCTTTATTAACATGTTCTATTGTGATTCATTGACCGGCCAATCAAGTTCGGAACTTGATTATGAATACATAGATTTGATAAAAGGTTGAATATGCTCTTATGTTCAAGGGATTGAAAAAGATATGTCAACTAATGTTAAATTGAAAGAGTTCTGGGGTATAACGAGTTTTGAAAATTCATATAAAACTGGTTGAGTTGCTATATATCCTTAACAAGTGTATAGCATGAAAACTCATATTCTCGAGGGTCACACGATTTATTTGCTTGTATGAAAATGTGTTATGTCATGGTACACATATGTGAAGTAAATGAGCTTGAGACTCAAACTTCATGTGTGAGTGGGAGATGTAAATTAATAAATAGATAATTAATTAATATTAATTAATATTTATTCCACACATGAGTGGATAATTATAAGGAAGGAACTTATTTGGATAACTCCTTATATAAGAAAATCCAACGGGATTTTCTATAACAACTGAATATGGAATTCTGTTATCACCCGCTCCAAAGACAGAATACGCATCATACACACATATACTTGTAAGGGCACTTAGATTGTGGATATAAGAAGCGATTCGTGAAATTCATGTGATCGTGTTCTGACTACGAGGATCACAGTACGTAGGTGGAATTCAACCGGGTTCTAGAATCTTCCGCTGCATTGAGAATTACAAGTTGGTAATTCTAATTCTTATTTCTCGATTAATTAATTCCAACATGATTTCTACCTGGTGGGCGTTGTGATTTCGGGTCACATGCAACTGGTGATCGGAGCCATGGCGACGTTGCTTCTCTTTGCCCAATCTTTCGTAGAGATTTGAGTCTTTAGAATATTTATAATTGTTTTGCTTTAAGAATACATAAATTTAATTTCTTGAGGTGTTTAACAAAATTTTTGGATTTATATGATATTAAAGAATAATGTTAAATATTTAAAGACTTATTGACATTTTATATAACTATTTTATTAGTATAATTAAATTCAATATTTTCATGATTTTTTCAATGTTTTATGTTATATTCTAATTCTGAAATTATATTTTTTGTTTTGTAATCAATCGGCTATACATCTGTTTTGAAATCTCATCTTCAAATTTTAATATTTTACGCTTGAATGTAAATTTGATTTGATGATTAGCTTTAAAAAATAATTGTTGATAATTAGATAAGGATTTTTAGTATTATCACTACAAGAAATTGGGGGAATAGCAACGAAAATTTTACGACAAATCTAAATTTAATCGCTAAAATCAATTTTTAGCAACGAAATATAAATTTTCGCTGCTAAATTGTTAGATTTAATATTTGCAACAAAATATATATATTTCATCGCTATATTAGCAACAAATTGTTTCATTTTGTTGTTAATAATCAAAACAAAAATGAAAATTATATTTCGTCGCTAATATTTTGCGATGAAATAGAAATTTTCGTGGCTAATTTATTGAAATTATTTTTTACAACAAAATTTATATATTTCATCGCTATATTAGCAACAATTTGCTTCATTTTGTTGTTAATAATCAGAAAAACTATGAAAATTATATTTCGTTGCTAATATTTTGCGATGAAATAGAAATTTTCGTGGCTAATTTTTTGAAATTAATTTTTTAAACAAAATTTATATATTTCATCGCTATATTAGCAGCAAATTGCTTCATTTTGTTGTTAATAATCAGAACAAAAATGAAAATTATATTTCGTTGCTAATATTTTGCGATGAAATAGAAATTTTTGTAGCTAATTTCTTGAAATTAATTTTTGCAACAAAATTTATATATTTCATCACTTTATTAGCAACAAACTGCATCATTTTGTTGTTAATAATCAGAGCAACAATGACAATTATATTTTCTTGCTAATATTTTGCGATAAAATTGAAAATTTTGTGGCTAATTTCTTGAAATTAATTTTTGCAACAAAATTTATATATTTCATTGCTATATTAGCAACAAATCCCTTCATTTTGTTGTTAATAATCAAAACAACAATGAAAATTATATTTCATCACTAATATTTTACGATGAAATATAAATTTTTGTGGCTAATTTATTGAAATTAATTTTTGCGATGAAATTAAAATATTTCATCGCTATACTAGCAACGTATTGCTGCATTTTGTTGTTAATAATCAGAACAACAATGAAAATTATATTTTGTCGCTAATATTTTGCGATGAAATATAATTTTTTGTGGCTAATTTATTGAAATTACTTGTTGCGATGAAATAAAAAGATTACATCGATAAACTAGCAACAAATTATTTTATTTTGTTGTTAATAATTAGGACAACAATGAAAATTATATTTAGTCGCTATTATTTTGCGATGAAATATATTTTTTGTGGCTAATTTCTTGGAATTAATATTTGCAACAAAATTAAAATATTTTATCGCTACACTTTTATCAAATTATTTTATTTTGTTGTTAATAATAAGAACAACAATGATAATTATATTTCGTGGCTAATATTAAATCAACTATGCTTATTAAATCAAGAAAATCGATTTATATAATTAAATGTTTAATAATTCTCCAAATTTTATGTCTTATAAATCAGTATGAATGTTTATAAAAATATTTATAAATATGATGATGCAAATGAAGATGGACGTAATTAAAGATGGGAGAATGAAGATTGGCTCTAATATTTATTATTTTTTAAAAAAATTTAAAGTAACATTGATATTTTACAATTGGAATTGTTTTAAAAATTACAATATATATATATACACATGTATATATACATATATAGTTGTTACAAGTTAAAAATTAATCAATTAATAAATGTGAAATAAATTATTAAATGAGTAAAAATAACTAAATTATTAACAATTGAATACATATATAATTAATATTAAAAACTGAACCAAAGAGCTGTCTGCCCGAATGGTAGGCGCCCAGCTATGGGCGCCCATCCACCCGGGATCAATTCCCACTAAGACCAAATAAAATATTTATTTAAATAAAATGGGGGAGGGGGTATGTGGGTGCGGGTTGGGTTGAGTTGGGGTCGGGTGTGGGTTGGGTACGGGTTTGGGCGGGCGGGTCGAATGTTGGTGCGGGTTGGGGTGGGGCGGGTCGAGTGCAGAAGTGGGTTTAGAGAACGATTGAATTGGTTCGGTTGGGGAGGGTCGGGTGTGGGTTGGGGCGGGGCGGGGGCGGGTGTGGGTGCGGGTTGGGTTGGTCGAGTACGGAAGTGGGTTTGGAGAATGATTCGTAAATCGGATATCATAGCCAAATATTAGCAACAAAAATTCTAATATTTTTGTTGCTAATGTGAGTCAGCGATGAAATAATTTTGTCACGGGATTTGTTGCTATACACCCGTTGCTAATGTGTTTGCGACAAATGTTTGATTTTCCTCGCAAACATTTTGTGATGAAACTCATATTTTCGTCGCTAACATTTTGCGATGAAACTTAAATTTTCGTCGCTAATATTTTGCGATGAAACTCAAATTTTTGTCGCTAATATTTTGCGATGAAACTCAAATTTTCATCGTAAACATTTGCGACAAAATTAATTTATTTTGTCGCAAACACGTTAGCGACGGGCGTATAGCAACAAATCCTGCGACAAAATTATTTCATCGCTAACTCACGTTAGCGACGAAAATATTAGAATTAGCGACAAATTTTTTCCCGGCTAAATTGCAGTTTTCTTGTAGTGTATTTCACATTAAGATTGAAATAATTTTGGAATTATTTTGTTGTTGCCTCTAACTCTCTATGACAAATAAATCAAATTTTACTATAATTTATCCCAATATAATCAAAACCCTATAACTAATTCAGACTAATCCTCCATCAAAATAATGTTCCTATGTTCATTGTTCTTCTTAAATGCTTTGTGTTCTCCATTCTTCACTGGTGTGTTCATTGTTCTTCTCAAATGCTTTGTGTTCTCCATTCTTCACTTGCGTGTATATTTTTTAGATTGGGGGCATGAAAAGGAGGAAAAGGGTGCTTACGCTTACATTAAAATAATGGATAGTCTTACACTAGTAATCAATTAATTTGAACATAATTTTTTTTATTAATAACAATATTCTCCTCTCGGAAATAATAACATAGAAGACTGTGCATGTTAATTACAACAATACCCTTTATTTCCCGAACCAAATCCTGATTTCAACATGGATAAAGTAGGAAACAAGGTTAATATATAGTCCCTCCACAATCCAGTTTCCATTAGCTCAGGAAGAAAATTGAGGCGACAGATAGATCTGGGATTTCTGTTAAGGTGGTTGCCCTCCGCCGATGATCTTTCGTTACATTTTTTCAGTAAACAAAACAGCCTTTAGCATATCTGTCAGATACCTTCAGCTGTTTATACTACGTACGTTACATAATTTTTGCCTGCTATGTTTACTTTAGGATTAAGCTGGATTAAATGAATTGGTGATTGAAGAGGCTGTGATGGGCATTGAGGAACCGTACCTGGTCGGCGTTGTGATTTCGGGTCACATGCAACCGGTGTGTAACAACAAATTTCGTGAATTAATATAAAAACACAAAAATTGAGATACAGTTTATTTCTTTCGGATTAAACTGAGAAATTTCGTGGATTTACAATCTCTATTTTTTCCTTTGATTCTTCTCTTCGAATCTTGACTTTGACTTGGATGATTTTTGGGGCGTGATCTTCGCTTCGATCTTAATCACGATTAAACTTGAAGATTTGTAAAGTTTATCCAAGGACTTGATGTCTTATTTTGGATCAAACGTTGATTTGGAGAGCTTTTAGACGAACATCTACGAAGGTGATGAAGAACGCCTTTGAATTTGACTTGAAGAAACGTCGAATTGAGGGGCTTAGCACCTTGATATCGAGTCGAACGCTGCTTTTGACCGCTTTGCACGAAGAACACCTTTGAAGATCGTTGAAGATTCACAAAGAACTTTCTTGAAGAAACGCCGGATTGAGGGGCTCAACACCTTGATCTCGAATCGAACGCTGCTTTTGGCCGCTTTGCACGAAGAAACGCCTTTAAAGATCGTTGATGATCCACGAAGAACTTCCTTGAAGAAACGCCGGATTGAGGGGCTTAGCATCTTGATCTCGAATCGAACGCTGCTTTTGGCCGCTTTGCACGAAGAACGACTTTGAAGCTCCTCTGAATGCTGAAGAATACTCTAAATCTCTACAGAGAACTTTAGAGTCTTGAAGCTTCTCGTGTTGTGTCTCTGAAATGAATGAGGGAGACCCTATTTATAGGGCGAGAGAGTGAAGACTTTTTCTCTTTACCGTGCCACGTGGCGCCTTCTTATTGGTCGATGTCGATTTGATTGGCTTGATTGGTTTTAATTTAATTCTCTTCCCTTTTTGAAGAGATGTGATTTCATTTCCCCCATATATGGTAAGTCAAATTTATTCTTACCAATTACGAGTATTTCGATACTCGTATAATTTGACAGGCTTGTATTGTGTATATTAAATATCACTAATTTAACTATTTAATTCGAGAATTAATTTAATTAAATTCAAAAATTGAAATAGTAAATTAATTTGATTTTAATATATATTTGTCCATGTGTCACCGTTTAATTGGGTGCAATTTTAATGTGCTTACAAATGCCCCCTCGTGCTTTGTTCACAGACGTTTTATGTCTTAGAGTGAATGAAGCACGAAATTTTTGGACTTTAGAAAGTTTTCGCTCTTATCAAGGAGCTCTGACTTGAATGACTCGATTTGAGAGTCTCAAACAGTTTATTCTCTTGTGAAGGAGATTTTTTATTTAAGGGACTTTATAAAGTTTTCGCTCTTATCAAGGAGCTTTGATTTGGATGACTCGATTTGAGAGTCTCACAGTTTAGTCTCTTGTCAAGGAGAACTTTTTTTTTTTTTGGAACTTTAGAAAGTTTTTGCCCTTATCAAGGAGCTTTGATTTGGATGACTCGATTTGAGAGTCTCAGACAGTTTATTCTCTTGTCAAGGAGAATCGACTTGAGGAACTTTAAATGGTTTCATCTAACACAATTTCTCCTCGTTGGACTAGTTGCATGATATTTTCCTTAAATGTAACGCAATCATGAATCGGATGACCTATTAGTCGATGATATTTGCAATATTTAAGGTCATCAACTTGTCCAGCTTATTCTGGCTGTTTCATCTTAGGCAACTCAATGAGTTTTGCTTCGAGCAAATCATCAAATATCCCAAAGACATCAGAGTCTAGAAATGGATACTGTTTTTTGTCGCATTTCTTTTAATGTCAACCCATTTTGCCCCCAGTCTCGAGGTATGTCTATAACGTATTCCTTATATGAAGGTTTAACATAAACTTTACTGGGAGGCTCTTGAATCAGTGGTGATGCAACTCCACTAGAAAACATGCCTGACTCCATGTCGTGAGCCCTTGTTGCTAATTCTTCGAAAGTATTTGGCCGGATTCCTTGCAGGATGTATCGGAGGCCCCATTGCATTCCTTGAATGTACATTTCGATTGCGGAATATTCACTCAACATATCCTTACAGTTAAAGCTTGAGTTTCTCCATCGATTGATATAATCAATCACTCGCACATCTTTCATTTGACGAGTGTTAGTCAACTCGATCATGCTAATTGTTCTCCTTGTACTGTAGAAGCTGTTTAAGAATTCTTGCTCCATTATGATCCCAGCTATCAATGGAGCTAGCCTCCAAATCGATATACCAATCGAAAGCGTTTCCTTTTAAGGAGCTGACAAACTGTTTGGCTAAATGATCGCCATAAGTTCCGGCGTTATTGCATATTTCAACAAAGTGAGCGACATGCTGCCTTGGGTTCCCCTTACCATCGAACTGTTGAAACTTTGGAGTTGGTAGCCTGTTGGCATCCTCAAGTTGTCAACTTTTTTAGTATACGACTTGGTATAAGTGAAAGATGATTTGAATCCTTCTTCGCGTCTATCTTTCACCGTATCCAATATTAGTTCCTTGAACTGATCGACGCCCATCCCTCTATCATAAGAAATGATCAAATCTTCAGCAGTGGGTTTAATTTCCATTGCACGATGTTTAGTTGAGGTTTCGGCGTCATCCTGTTCCTCGATTTGCTTTCCATTGGTACGACTCGCGTCACCATTATCCACTGTATCCATTATATTAGCAATTCGGGAGTCTTGTTCTTGGATGTGCTTTGATAGTACCTCAATAGCTTTCATGATGCCAGTAAGTTGTTCCTCAATAGCTGAGGCGTTCGTCATCATGACTGAAACAACGCTTGAAGTCGACGAAGAGTTCGACGTGGAGCGAGTATTCGAATCAGTAGAGTTGTCTTATTCACCTTCGACAACGTGGTATGGAGACTGGTTTGTAGTCGTTCCAGTTGAAGTATTTTCTTCTGAAAAAGCATGGGACAACGTTCTCTTCGTCATGCTTCTTGTGACGACGTTGACATCAATAGTCTTGGAAGGACTTGTCCTTATAAACAAGATCTTGCGCGGAGACATCTTGATGGTCTTTGAATTTCTTTGGTGAAGAGAAGGGATGAGAGGTAGAGAGTCCCACTGGCGTGCCAAATTTGTAACAACAAATTTCGTGAATTAATATAAAAACGCAAAAATTTGAGATACAATTTATTTCTTTCGGATTAAACTGAGAAATTTTGTGGATTTACAATCTCTATTTTTTCCTCTGACTCTTCTCTTCGAATCTTGACTTTGACTTGAATGATTTTTGGGGCGTGATATTCGTTTCGATCTTAATCACGATTAAACTTGAAGATTTGTAAAGTTTATCCAAGGACTTGATGTCTTATTTTGGATCAAACGTTGATTTGGAGAGCTTTCAGACGAACACCTTCGAAGGTGACGAAGAACGCCTTTGAATTTGACTTGAAGAAACGCCGAATTGAGGGGCTTAGCACCTTGATCTCGAGTCGAACGCTGCTTTTGGCCGCTTTGCACGAAGAACACCTTTGAAGATCGTTGAAGATCCACGAAGAACTTTCTTGAAAAAACGCCGGATTGAGGGGCTCAACACCTTGATCTCGAATCGAACGCTGCTTTTGGCCGCTTTGCACGAAGAAACGCCTTTGAAGATCGTTGATGATCCACGAAGAAATTCCTTGAAGAAACGCCGGATTGAGGGGCTTAGCACCTTGATCTCGAATCGAACGCTGCTTTTGGCCGCTTTGCACGAAGAACGACTTTGAAGCTCTTCTAAATGCTGAAGAATACTCTAAATCTCTACATAGAACTTTAGAGTCTTGAAGCTTCTCATGTTGTGTCTATGAAATGATTGAGGGAGACCCTATTTATAGGGCGAGAGAGTGAAGACTTTTCCTCTTTACCGTGCCACGTGGCGCCTTCTTATTTGTCGATGTCGATTTGATTGGCTTGATTGGTTTTAATTTAATTCTCTTCCCTTTTTGAAGAGATGTGATTTTATTTCCCCCATATATGGCAAGTCAAATTTATTCTTACCAATTACGAGTATTTCGATACTCGTATAATTTGACCGGCTTGTATTGTGTATATTAAATATCACTAATTTAACTATTTAATTCGAGAATTAATTTAATTAAATTCCCAAATTGAAATAGTAAATTAATTTGATTTTAATATATATTTGTCCATGTGTCACCGTTTAATTGGGTGCAATTTTAATGTGCTTACACGGTGATCGCAGTCATGATCGGTAAGGGCGGAGCCAGAATTTTTTTTTAGAGTGGGCTGGAATGAATGTAATACAACTACGAATTTTTTACATAAGTTACAAGTACGATTTTTTATTCGATAGAATTCATAAGTTTTCAAACAATTCATTTTTAATATTGACAACTATATAATCTTATAAATTAATAGCTCTCCATTTTGTTTTGAATACGCTCTTGACATATTTCATTGTTGAAAATGTTCGTTCGTTCGTGGCAATGGTAATAAGAGGTGTTAAAACTAGGTGAACGAGTCTCATAATCAGAGCATACAGTTGCACCTTGTTTGTCTCGACTAACTTTTTAGATAGTTCAAAAATAGTTGATAAATTCTGATTTTTTAGAGGTTATTTAATTGAAAATTTAAATTATGTAAAGATATAAATATGTATATTTTACAAATAGTTTAACAAAAACTAATATGGATTGATGGTAGGTGTAAAGTGAATTTTGTGAGGTTTGAAGTAAAATGTAGATAAAAAAGGAGTGACAATTTTGAAAATAAAATAATATTGGGAGGATATTAATTTTATGGAATATTTTTATATTAAGAGTGTCTAAGTAATCTTGAAACGTCTCAATAAAAATAAAAAAATGTACAAATAATTACGAAACAAGATATATATAAAAGAAAACCCCCAAAAATTAGGATGGGCTGGAGCCCTCCTTAGCCATAAGAAGGCTCCGCCCTTGATGATCGAAACCAAAATTTTAAATGAAAACCGAACCAAATTTTACATTTTAGTTCGGTTTTTCCATTTCAATCGATTTTGCAGACCCCTAGATGAGTGAAGTGGCAATTTGAGCCCAGTTAGATAGGTCGGACCAAATGACCCAAAAATAGAACTAGGCTCGACCTTTTATTCGACAGATTTGCCATGCCATAAACAAACTCCCCAAAACAAATCTTACATTGTTAAACTTTTAGACTTTAAGCTTTGTTTAAGGTTTTAAAAACTGGTTTTAGGATTTGCAAATTTAAATCTGGTTCTATTTCGGGATTTTGAAATCCTGTTTTAAAAACCACCATAAAAATACCTAAAAATCTACCATTGCACTCTCTAATACAATTAACTCTCTCTCTCCTTACACTTTAATATATTTAAATCATAACTCACATCATCCAATCACTACAATCACATCCAACAACAATACTCTCTCCATCCAAACTTGTTTTCAAAAATCGGTTCTCAAAGATCACTAGAAACCCATAACAAACATTGCCTTTGAGAGGAAACACGTAGAGAAGAGAGGTGGTCATACCTCATAACCGAGAGGCAACACTCAAATTTTGCATAAAAGGGTAAACGAGAAGGCGTTCAGTTGGAGTTGTGCAAAAGCCAATCAATCGTAGCTGATTTCTGTGAACAACCACACTTATCATCTCGACTTCACGCTGAAATGTTGTATCTCCCCCGGGACTCTCGAAATCAGACAAACGTTTAACTGCAACTTTTGTCTCATCAACAAGAGTTCCCTTGTAAACCTTTCCGAAGCCTCCTTGTCCAATGACTTTTTTTTTCACTAAAATTATTAGTAGCAAGCTGCAATTCTCTCCAAGAGAATCTCTTCAATTGACCGAATTCTATTCTCTGGTCAACTTCACCTAAGCAAGAGCAAATAGTATCAATCACTACAAAAAAAAAAAAAAGGTTTTTAGCATCGGATTTTTTTTATACCAAAGATGATATATTTGATACCAAAGGGTATTGATATCAAATTTATTTCCGATACCTATACTCCCGATCCTAAAGACCGCGTATCAGAAAAAAAAGTCTGATACTAAAGGGTAAGCCTTTAGTATCAGAAATGTATAGTATCAATAAATATTTTCTGATACCAAAGGATTGAACTCTTTAGTATCAAAATTGTATTTAGTATCGGATTATTGTATCAAAATTTTTTGATACAACAATGTATTTATAGTATCGTAAACTTTTACTGATGCTAAACATATAATATCAATAAATATTTTCTGATACTAAATGATTGAACAGTTTAGTATCATAATAATATTTAGTATCGGATAATGGTAGTATCGATAAATATTTTCTAATACTAAAAGGATTTAACTTTAGTATCAAAAAAATATTAATGGTAGTATCAATAAATATTTTCTAATACTAAAATAATTTAACTTTAGTATCAAAAAAATATTTAGTATCGAATAATGGTATCAATTTTTTTTTGATACTACATTATACTTTTAATATCAATAAATATTTTCTGATACTAAAATAATTTAACCTTTAGCATCATAAAAATATTTAGTATCGAATAATACTCCATTATATTTTTAGTATCCAAAATTTTTGTTGATACTATATATAGATAATTATATTAATTTTTTTGATACACTATTATATTTATTGTATTTAAAACATTGTCGATTGATTCTAAAATTAATGGTATTATAAAAAAGTTCTAATATTAATTTCCGAATAACAAAAACAACACTAGCTTCTACACGAATAAAATGATAATATTCAAATCTAATTTTATTTGTCCTCCATAGTACTAATTCAAATATCAAAATAACATTTATCAACAATGAACTTGTTCCCTTCTCTTTTCTTCCACTATCTTGCTTTTGTTTCTCCGCTGCAATCTCTTCTTCGAGAGCTTCTCTTTTTTATCTTTCAGCTTTCAACCATCAATGCATTATTAGCAAAATACAGATAACAGATAAAAGAGCCATTCAAATTTTTTGAAAGGGATAATAATTTAAAAAAAAGATCTTAACAAATTACTACATGATATTACTATTACAATTAAATGTGAAATACTAGCTTTCCTAATGCAGTTGATGTGCCAAAAAAACAAATACCTTTATCATTCATTACTTATAGGTTGCCCTAAACAATTTCCAGTGCATTATAAGTGAACAGTACGTTTGTTTTGTATAAAAAATTTCACTAATCAATAAAACTCAAGTGATGCCTGAAACACACTAAAACAAATTATATATTGACTAAAGTGTACAAAAAAAAACAACATAAACTGCTATAATAGCACATTGATCAAAACAGACCTGAATAATTAATAGGACATCATCAATATCCAATCCTCGCGCTGCTACATTTGTAGCGACAAGAGTGGTAAATTTACCAAATTTGAATCCAGAAAGAGTGACATGTAAGCAACAAAGCATATAATTATTAAAGAATTAAGAACACATAGGATGATACAAAGAGTTTTCAATTAAGTGGCACTTTCCAAAGTTCGATGAGCAACCTAACATTGGTATATTTATGTCATCTACATTCAATTAGAAGATTATAAGAAAATCAGATGTAAACTGATATTTAAATGAATGTGTAAAATGATATTTCCAACTATGAATTGTTAACAATAAACGAGTAAAGAGGAGAAATTAAAGAGCATTACTTACCAGCATGGTTGTTGGAGGAAACAGAAGGTGTTAGGAGAAGAATAGTAGATAGAGCAATCCAGTTCCTGAGGGAGCTGTAACAGAGCTTCATTACCAGTTCACAAATCCAAATGCTGAAATGCAGCAGTTTGTTTCCAACAAAAAAGGGTATGCTTTTAACAATTGCAGCACTACTGCAGAGTGGCGGCGCATGTTAAAATAATGGGAAACCATAAAAGTGGGAAAACAGTTCTTGAAAAGAAGACAAGGAAAGGAAGAAAGTGAGAATGAGTGGTGACAAAAAGCTCCCTTGATTGGTTTCTTTTCCACAGAATCAGTATGGACCAAAGTTTGAATTCTAAACGCTCTGAATTTATTGGGCACGGTAGTTGTACAAGAACAATCATGTACTTAATATATCCAAGTAAACTGCACGAAGATGTCATCAAAATCTCTCGATTATTACCATGGTGTTCTTGAGCTTGTGTATTTAAATTTATTTGAAACAATTGAAGAAAAACTTATGCAATTCGATAGAAATTAGAATTCAAAGAATCAATATGAAATCAACAAATGGTGTTTACCACACAATTATGCAAACAAATCAGAGAGTAAAACAACATAAACATTTTAATTATTTAGTTCTAAGAGAATTATCAGCATCATTCCAAAATGAGCTCAAATGATTCATCAAAGTTGAAATACTTACCATGGAGTAGCCAGAATAAGTTACCATTAGGCATGTAATCATAAACCAACAACTTCTCGTCTCTGGCGAAATAGTAAGCCTTCAACTCTACCAAATTTGGATGCTTAAGTTTCCCTAAAACCTCTATTTGCTGCACCAATGCAACTCTGATCATATCCTTCAACCTTTTCACCGACACCATATTCCCATCATCCAAAATCATTCCTAATCCGCCTTTCCCAAGCATCTCCACCGACGCCCTTAATTGTCTTAAACAATACTAATGAAAACAAAAATATTGAAAATCCATACCAAAAGCATTTAGATCCAAGAAACAGTGCAATGTAAGTTTGCTTATCATTTAGATAAAAACATAACACATTATTATTTCACAAACTCAATACGCTAATTATAATTAAGTAAATCAACCTAGTCATGTGTACAAACATTGGCAATTTATCACACTAGGTTAAAAAAAGATGAATTAATTTGTAATTTTCCAATTATATATAATGTAAATACTGGCATCCAGACTTACAAGCTAACCAGAAACTTCAATTCTGCAAGAGATGGTGAAAGAGAGGGCCGCCACCGGTCGGAGGGCCCTGGATGACCTGAAGAGGTCGACGACGTATGATCGGAGCCCTGCGGCGACGGCGCGGCCGACGACCGAACGCGACAGTTGTGGGACGGCGAGTGCACCGCGGTACAAGGTGAGGCGGCCGATGGTTGTGGAGTGCGGCCTGGAGCGCCGCGGTCGAGGAGGAGAGGAGATGGCCTGGCGCAGCGGCCATGACTGAGCGCAGCCTAGAGCGCCGCCGAGGACAGAGACGGCCAGGCGCGACGGCCGTGACTGAGGAAGAACCTCACTGTGTGTAAATCGCACACAGTGAGGGGGTGGTTTTTTCCCTTTTTTTTCTTTTCTTCGAATTGAAGGGGATGGGTCATGGGTTTGGGGAAGAAGATATTGCTTTTGGTTTGCGATACGAGATCGTTCAGGAGAAAGACTTTAAGAGACCAATTGTGCATATAGACATATAGTCATATAGAGCGCAATTGGTATCGGATATTTTTAATATACCTGATACTCCTCCGTCCCGTGTAAGAAAAGGTGTAATGATTGATGTTTTGAGGGGTAGTTTTGTAAACTTTTATGAATAAAGTAAAGTAAAAAGTAGATTGAGTGTGGAAAAGTAATGGCATATGGGTAAATATGAGTATATTTCAAGGGTGAGGGTTGTGAAGATATTTCCTTTTATGGAGTGTGCAAATTGGTATGGGACATCCATTTATGGAAAGTGTGCAAATTCCTGTGGGACGGAGGAAGTACTAATAATCATTGCTATTAAAAAAAATTAAATACAAAATGGTATCAATAAATTATATTAAAATAATTAATATCAATAAATAATTTTGTTAATACTACTAAAATAATAATAGTATAAAAAAATGATGGATGTTATAAAAATACTCAAGATAATTAATACCAAAAAATAAGTGTATTAATAAAAACATTATTAATACTAATACTAAAAATAAAATTAATAGTATCAGAAATTTAATATTCGATACCAAAGATAAGTAGAATAAAAAAAAATTTAATACAAAAAATAAGTGGTATCAATCTGTTCGCCGATGATCTTTCTTTACATTTTTCCAGTAAACCAAACAATCCTTTACCATATGCAGCTGTTCTGTTCTGTTTATATTCTACGTTACACATACAAGAAAATTTAGATGGATTAATTGAATTCATGATGGATCTGGTGATTGAAGAGGCTGTGATGATTTTTCTCCTTTTTATTTGTGCTAATGGATCGGGCATTGAGGAACCCAACCCGTATCTTGGCGGGGCGTACATGGTCGGCGTTGTGATTTCGGTCACATGCAACTGTTTGTGATTTCGGGTCACATGCAACCGGTGAAGTAGTCATGGCAGGCGTTGCTTCTCTTTGCTCAATACAGATCTGAGCCTCTAAGTTTATTTTTGGGAGGAGTTTTCTCTAGTACAATTTGCACCTAATGATACATGTGGTTAAAAAAGTGGGAGGAGATACAAATCTTAAGGGGTGAAAGACCATTCTGCCCTTAATTTTCCTTTCTGCAGAATTTGTCTTGGAATGACCAAAACCATTTTCAGAAGTAAAGCCCCCCTGTCTAATCAACCTGCATGACACCCATCTCACTCCTCTCACTCCAACCTTTCAACTCTCGGTTCATTTCCCACTTTCAGACTTTTAACCCTTAACTCCCTTAACAAGTTCATCACTCATCCAAGTTTTCCTAGTCGGCGATTCGCGAAAGAAGAAGGCGAACAGCTTGGTTTCTTGATTTCTCAAGGCGAAACAAGTTTTCGACTGTAAGGTAAGCTCCGATTTTTCTTATAATTTAGATGGAGGGATATTATTTAGCTTGGGATTCTCACCTTCTTTGAAAAATTTCCAACCAGAAGGGGGTTTATTAATGATTTTTTGTCAAATACCCTTTTAATATGTATTTGGTATGTTTTAAGAGATGATTATATCTGAAGCTTTTCTGGAAACTTCATAAATTAAGAGACGGCCAAGTTATAGGGTTTGTTTGATTTGTTGGGGTTTTCTATTTCCAACTAGACATTCCGAAGTGTTTTAGAATTTTGGTTTATGAAGTTAAGCTTGAGTTCTATTTGTGTCTTGTATAGATAATTTTTTACTTTTGGGTTGATTCTCTATGTGGATAATTTAGGATTTTTTTTTTAACACCGAAGGCTAATCGAATGACTTTCTAGATTTATAATATGAATTTGCATGTTATTTTTGTTGTTTACATCACCCGAACATTGATCAAATAGAATTTTGGTTGAATGGGAAAGCCTATGGTTCAGAGCCTTTTTGGTTTGGTGAAAACTGGGATATGAATTAATTTTGTTTTAAATACACAAAATGGAATCAGATTTCTACCATTTCCCCTTAATATTTCGATTGACAGGCTTAATGAAGAGGAAATCCTCAAAATTAAAGGATATGGCTACTCTGAAAGGCAAGGCAGTGAAACATGATAAGAATCGAGGGAAAGGTTAGTAATTTATTAATTATCATTGATGAATCTTATTTCACATAAGGGATTTTGTATTCTAACCTAAATTATAAACCAATTTCAGAACGATTTGTTGATATCAGCCCTACTCAAAACTCAGATTCAGGTAAACTTTCATAACAAAAATTTTCTTTTTACCTTCACCAGAAAATTTAAACTTTTGTCGGATTTAATGTTGGTTAATATATTTTATTTATTTTTTTGCAATCTCCCTTAGAGTCTGATGGCCAGTTTGTGTTCAAGAAAAGAAGAACAAAGAGGGAGTCCGAACATTCAGAAGCTGATGAAAACGAAGATCAAGAATCATCTTCAAGAGATTCTGATGGGTCTGAGATTTCAGTCAAAAGGCGAAAGAAGTGGGATTCAGAGTACTTTGGTACATTTAACTTTAACTATGTTTGATAAAATTTAATATTCGATAAAAATTGTTTGCTTAACGGTGGTTTAATGTGTTCTGACTTTATAGATGAACCAAAAGTTCCTATGTACGAGACTTGGTATAGGAGAAATCTTCGCACTTGTGTGAATGAGATGTCTAGGCTAAATTATGAGGATGCCTATCTAGTAGAGCTGAAAAAAACTCCGACCTGGATAATGTTTAAAGCTATAACTAAAAGTGAAACAAGTAGGTTGTTGAAAAAATGCGTAAAATTTGAAGAAAACATTAAGGAGATGGTTTCATCATTTGACAAGCATTTTGGGAAATTTGTTGTGGGTAGAGAGTCGATAGGTGTTACTGGACTGGATGTCCAGTTGATATTTGGATTGTGTGGGGGAGATAAGGAGATTCTTTTAAGGGATTCAGAATACCAAGTTACCCCATGGATTCAACGCTGCTTTAGGAAAGCTATTCTGAAGTATGGCAAAAAGTTGGTGCTCAGGAAACATTTAGTGTTTGATAGGCTGCAGTCGGTGTTAATGAACTCGGATCCCACAAGCATAACTGATGTTGCACGCTTAGCAACTCTATACTTGGTGGCTTCAGTGTTAGCCCCAAATCAGAATTCATCTGTTTCTCCCCACATTGCTGGTTATTTTGAGAATTTGAATACTGCATGCCAGTATGATTGGTGTAAATATGTGGTGGATATGCTAGTGAGCCAAATCACAACAACCAAGAGTATACGAGTTGGAGGGTGTACCATGCTACTACCTGTAAGTTATTCTAGCCTATGACATGATCAATTTGGTTTTTGTTTTGCGTTTCTTTATTCTTTTATTCTGAATTTTTACTTTTCCAGTTATTGTAGAGGTACTTTTCAGCTTATGAATGCACTTTTTAGTTAATGTGAGTGCCTATTAAATTTGAATGAAAAAGTGTGAATAATTTTATGGGTTTTGTGGGCAATAATATTATCTATTTGTCAATCAGTTCATTCGACTACTGTTTCTAGTGTCCATTGATTTCAGAGTGTTCCTAGTGCTGAATAATTTAATACTCATTTATGAGCTTAACTACTATCCCTTCATTAGCATGTGCTTGTTTATGTTGGAATCCTTTGAAAGGGATAAAAAAAGAGAAAAAGATTGAATTTTGTTGCAGGATATTTAAACTTTAAAGATGAACTTATAAAAAGAACCAAAATTTTGTACTATTATCCTTTAATATTATGGTTTGTTATACCTTCATTTCATCAGTATCATACATCATAATGTCATGGCTTTTTGAAGCATAATGCTCTATTGCATTGAAATTCAGTGTGGCGTAATTTTTATAACTTTTTAGTAATTATTGAAACTCATTTTTTTAGTCTGATAATCTCTAGAGATACAAAAGAAAGCTGAAAGAGAAAAGTAATTATTGAAACTCATTTTTTTTCTGAATTTAATTTTTTACCAATAAATTTTTTTTTTCAGTATTGGTTGATGGAGCACTCGAAGCTAGTTAGACCAGTTTCTGAAGTGAGCTTGCAACGATTCTTGAAATGGGATACATCGATGTTGAACGAAAAGCTGAAGAAAGTTAAACTCTTGGAATTAAAATCAGAATATGTAAGAACTTTCTTTTTTTGGGTCTTTTTTTTTTCCAGATTATATAACATATACCCCATATAAAATTAATGATTTTCCTGAATTGCCCTTCAGGTACGAGGAAATAAGTTGAAACCAACGAAACGAGAGTGTGATATGTTTGAGGGACTATTAAGGTATTGGGAAGAGCACTGCCAGACAACTGACCATTTAGAAGATAATGTTGAAGACCAGACAGAGGGGCGGGAAGAAGGGGGCACACAAGGCACGAACCAAAGTGCGGACGACGAATATCAAACCATTGATATTTGCACAAGAAGGGATGCTGAGTTTGTTGGAGAAACCTCTGGTTGTAGAAAAGATCCTAAGACATCTGGATACAGGCGAAAAGGTATGGCGACGGACAAGCAAAATCAGTTAAAAAGTACCCCAAGGGATGGGCCATCTAAAAATTGCAGGCTGGGCGGGGAAGGGGTGGATGCCAACGCGAGGGATTTATCTGCCCGAAGGCTGTTCTCCCCAGATATGCCGGCTTTGGTAGGGGAGGAGGGTACTGCCCATTCTACTTCGCCTATGAAGAATGACTGCAATGATAATGACACAACTGTTGAGTTTGTTGTTTCTTGCGGGCAAAGAGGACAAAAGGATGAATTGTTGTTGTCCGAGCTGGAAGACTGTAAAAAAAAGGTTCAAGAGAAGGACAACGAGATTGTTGTTCTGACTGCTAAGATAGAGGGAATGGAAGGGCAGCTGGAAGAGTGTGAAAAGGAATGATTGGAAGGAATGTTTAAAAAGAAGCTTGAGGAAAGTGTTTCGGGGGTGGAAGAACGAATTTTGACGAAACTGAAGGAGAAAGATGGATTACTTTTCAAAATGGAAAATAAAGTGAAAAGAACCCTTAATTTGGTCTGTGGACATGCTTCCATAGTTAAAGGGAAGGATGATTTGATAAAGAAACTTGAAGGAGATTGTACTAGGTTGAGAGCACGGATAAACGAGTTGACAGCCCCGACTATGACTCAAATCTGTGAGGACCCCAATAATTTGGCCCACATTGATGATATTGAGAAGTTGGAGATTGTAGCAAATGAAAATAAGGTTCTTATGAAGCAGAATGCCTCCTTGATTGACACCATCGACATTTACGAGGCGATTGATGGCCACCCAGAGGTGAGTGAATTACAGGGAAGTGGTGGATCTAAAGGATCAACTGTTGAAAAACCTGCGTCGCCCAATTCAATGGCTAAGAGGGTAAGAGCCAGAAGTGTAATGGGAGATAGAAAGGCTATTGTAGTCTCCCCTCAACCAAACACCAGAGATCTTATAGTTATTCACGAGGGAAGGAAAGTCAAACATCAGAGTGAGAGGACAGCGAAGATAGATGAATTAAGAATTGATGAAAGGTATGAGGCAGTAAGCTTAACAAAATCTAAGATCAAGAAGGTGCTTATGGACTATATTGACAAGGATGGAGTAAGGTACGATATTAGATTACCCAAATATTTTATTTCTTTGACATTGAACTGACTGGAATATTCTAATATAATTGATTGTTTTCTTTATGTTTGCAGGAGAGTGATTTTTGAAGGGGAGAGTGAACTAGCTCATGTGACAGTGATAGACGCAATCAAAATTTTGCATGATGATCGATTATCCGATTATGTGAGTTTGTTGTCTTTTGTTAAAAATGAAAATTTGGTAACTGTTCTAATTGACTTCAAATTATAGGTTATTGATGCGTGGGCAGATATCGTGCTTACAATGTATGAGCAGAGTTCATATGCAAACTCAACCACAATATTCACTTCTAACTGCTGGGTAATTAACTTGAAATCTGAATATAATTAATCGATTGCTAATTGTATGATAGAACTCTTATAACCAAATGATTCGACTATTTGTAGGACTTGATACATAGAGATCATAATTTGCAAGTCCGTGTGAAATTAATTGATGACTGTTTGGCATCGGTTAATAATGATGATGTGTTGTTATTTCCTATAAACGTAAAACCTACAGATGGGAATATCAGGGCAAGCGGAGATCATTGGACTCTACTAGTTCTGGATTTAGGGTCAATGGAATGGTATTTATTGAACTCATTGCGCCCGCGGTGAGGAGGATCTAGAGATCTTAATTTGATGGGAGCATCTGTTGTGGTAATATCTATTTAGGAAGTTTATAATTTGTTTAATTAAATTTAATATGATAAATCTAATTATGATTAAACAGGTTTCATATGTGGAAGCAAAGCTTCGGGAAGAGTTCAAACGAGCTGGACGATTCCACAGGATTATGAGTATGTCTGCTAAGAAACCAAAAGTTGTTACCTATCTTCAGCAGTCACCAGAAAGGGTTGATTGTGGGGTTATCGTTTGCCAACATATCGAGAACATTGTTCTGCGATTACCCACGGCCAAAGGCGTTTTTTTCCAAAAAAAAAGTCTACAGAATATCGTAGTAAGATGGTTAGTTGGTTCGTTGACCCCACTAGCATCAAGGTGGATGAAATTCAAGCATAGTTGGGTTGGTTTAAAAAAATCTAAAAACTTATGCACTTCTTTTTTGTTTTACTGTTGAATTTACTTGCTTTTGGGTGAAACTGATAACATTGGTCACGTTTGGGGGTGTGCACTTTTTGGCTCCTGGTTTATCCGGGGGTGGTGGTGTTGGGGAATGGATAACATTTTGAACTTATTAGTCTGGGTTATGCCCTTTTTTGAATTGTTTACTTGATTATTTTGCTGGGGACAATTAATATATGAATCTGATTTAGGGACTTGAATAGAATTCTCCAAAACCTATGTTCAGTTTCAAATGGTGGGGTTCAATATATGGATCCATGTTCAATGGCACATTTAAGTTTGGGTGGTAATGTTCAATAACTTGAAAAATGAACTTTTGTTTAAAATAAAGTTTAGGAACTTTTGTTTAAAATAAAGCTTAGGCTGGGTGGGGGGGGGTGTGAATACTATATAATCAAGACGAATACTCTAGTTGAATACCCTATAATTTCAATATTCAGTTTGGTTGTTCAACTAAAATCTGATATTCAATACCGAGAATTCAATTTAATATGATACGTTCAAGATTAATTGGGTTGTTCAACTTTCTAGCTGTTCAATGAATATTGAATATTATATAATGTTCAAGAATTTGGCCAATGAATTTGAATGAATTAAACAAAAGAGTTATACGGGATTAATTGATCAATGATCTTTTTAAGTAGGACAATTAAAAAAGATGCTCACAGATGACTTACTACAAATTAATTGGGAAATGAGGAAAAGTATTGGAAATTTATAAATAAGCAACAACCAATAATTATAATTTGAATAAATTAAATAACCATAACTTTTGTTTGGGTACCTAAATTATAAAGAAAGGGAGGCTACTAAAAATCAAAAGACTAACAATTCGATACTAAATGGACCACAAACAAATTGGGCCTTATTTGAATCCATATACACAAATGGGCCTATTATTTTTAAGTTTAATATAAAAGCAGAATTAATGGGCCTGCCCACACAGAACTATTTGAATCCCAACTTTAATTATAATAATGAACAATAACACAAATACAAAAACCAAATAATAGATCAAATAATAATAATAATATGACCGTTTGGAAACTCTAAAATGCAGAGATAAAAACGACCGTTTGAGGTCATGTCAGCACCAGAATTAACACTATATAACAATGAGTGGGATTTCAAAGATGGAAACACAATTCAATGAAATAACTCTTCTACAACAGACTCAACCACAATGTCTTCAGCTAGCAGTTTCAATGCATCAGATTGCCATCTTAGGTATGTGAGGTCGGGTTGCAGATATTGCGGGCTTCCAACAGTAATTCTTGTGTCCGAAACTCCTTAGAATCCTGGTCGATTATTCTACTCGTGTCAAGAGCATCACTTCTCTCATTGGTGTATGCCCATAACAAGTGGAATTGCAAGAATGGAGCCGATGGAGGGGCCGAATAGGGAACATTATGCTCTTGAGCACCAGCAAGCTACAATAACTAATCCAATCACTATGCAAAATATGTTAATTGCAAATGCAATAACAGTGGCTGTGGTTTGGTGAATGTACTTTGGAGTTCGAAGAAATGAAGATGATGCCTAATTATGTTGCATTAGATATCCTAGGATCTGATCAATTTTAAGATAACAAAAAAGCCCATCATAAATGAAAAATATTGTAATGTGTTTTGCCAGCAAGAATTTCTAATGCAACAAACTGGTTTTCCATTCTGGAGCAATTCAACAACGGTTCAGATTATAAAAATTATTAAGACGCATTAAGACTGGTTTTCCAATGTGTTTTGAAAAATCATTTTGACAGCAAGAATTTCCAATGTGGAGTAATTCATTCTGGAGTAATTCAACAAACTAGTTTTCCATTCTGGAGTAATTCAACAACTTTCTCAAAAGGCATTAAGACTTCAAATAAAAATGCATAAAAAATAACAATATGCGCAAAAAGAGGGAATGTATTCAATCCAGCTTCACAAAAAATATTCAAAAGACTATTCAAAATCCATTAAAGTTACTATAATACATAAATCAAAAACCCTTTTGATATATGGATTACCTTTGGGAGCATGTAAACGTATCGTGTATTCCAGACTTTCCACAACGGGCACATACGGATGGCTTTGTCCTTTTGTACTCAGAGAATGATCGAACCCTTATCTTTTTGGGGCGGCCTGGGTGATTGTTTAAAATCGGGGGGAGGATCTTGCCTTCATCGTTCGAATCAATGAATTTGAACCTCTCTGTTTCAGGCACTGGCCTCAGTTCAGCTTTGTAGCACTCGCGATAGTTGGATGTTAGATAACACTCATCGATATAACTGAACGCACTAGTACAGAATTTCTGAATTACAGCCACGGCGTGAGCACAAGGGAACCCCCGAATTTGCCATTGGAAACAAGTACACTGCCTGGCTGCAAGATCTACACACACTGAAAGACTAGAGAACACTTCAAACTGCCCGTTTAGACACGCTACATTCCATGACATGCAGACATCTGAAAGATGGTGCCACAAAGCTTCTTTAGAAGCACAAAGGGAACCCGTCCACAAGCTGCTAGCTTCCCGCCGTTCAACGAACCACCGACATATGCCCTTCCGAATAGAGTCAATCATGAAAGTGATGGGCATTGACCTTGCTTCACTAATCCAGGAATTGAAGGACTCAGCTGCATTAGATGTCATCTCGCCATATCGACGGTAGTTGGGCGAGTATGAAACAGCCCACTTATCATAGGGCATTTCATCAATCCAGTCTTCAGCTACCTTGCCCCCAAGCTCAATGAAGGCAGCAACCTTTTCATGAAAAACATTGCGGGTAGGGACGTACGCACACTCCTTGATTAGGTCACTAAGTTCTTCTCTATTTGATGTAGTCCACCCACTAGAAAACTTAGTCTTCAGGTTCTGAAGCAAGTGGAATAAGCAGAAAAAATGCACGGGGGTGTGAAAGACTTCGTCGAATGCAGTCATTAGGCCGGGGTGCCTATCGGAAATGAATATGATCTCCTTGTCGTGAGATATGAAATCACGCAATTTGATCAAAAACCATTTCCAGTTCTCTTTGTTTTCTGAAGATACGATTCCATATGCAACGGGGAACAAACCTGAAAGAGGAAATTAGAAAAAATCAAAAAATGAATTGTCGATAAAGAAAAACAAATACAAACAGGTTATTCAACTAAATACCATTATCTCCATCCTTGGCAGTAACCGTAAGCATGGTGCCCTTCGCTCTTCCCTTCAAGAATGTCCCGTCAATAAACAACAATGGTCGACAGTGGTGAAAACCATCCATAGAAGCTTTGAATGAAACAAATAACCGTTCAAAACGATTGGTTTCATTATCTTTCTCGATTTCAGCGAGGCTACCCGGGTTTGTCCTACTTATAGCTTCACAGTACCAACTAAGTTGGTCGTAACTCTCGTAATAGCCACCAAAAACATCATTGCGAGCTGACTCAATACTACGCCAAGCTTTCCAATAAGGAATATCAAATCCATAACCATGATTCAACAACTCCATGACAGCCTTCCCACTAATTGTAGGGTTTGATTTCACCTTATCTATCACTAATGAAGATAGAATGCTAGTACCCAACTCTAGTTTTTTTCTGAGTGGTTAAACTTCCTGGGCATCTATGAACCAAGTTAGATTGATATACAACAAAGTGATCATTTGTAGTCCTCTTTTTGGCTTTGATGAACCAACCACAAATTATAGGGCCTCTATCATCCTTGCACACTACATGAATGTATCTACTGTCGTTCCGAACGTACTTAAACTGATATTCTAATTTAAGCATATACTTTATAAGCTCTTGCCTAAATTCAGTAGCTCCACCACTAAATTCGACCCCAATTCCATCTTTCATGATGAAATCCCAAGCATCAGATATATAAGACTTCTTCTTCTCTATTGGACATACATCAAAACCAGAGATGCCAGAAAACTCAGTTTCATTTATAAATTTGCCTACTTTCCTTTTTTTACCACAAATCTTTTTTGGCTTGCTATTAGAACCCCCAGCGCTACTCTCAAAGGAATGAAAGAATTCATCACCTAAAATTTCAGAAGGCCCACAATAATTAAAAACAGGGGAGGTGGGAGGGGGGCTATTTTGGCTTTCAATATGAGCATCAACCCTACTAGGAAGTGATGGGCAGGGGGTGTAGGTCCCTAAGTTGAGTTTAATAACGAGTAAGCTAGTGAAAATGTCTAGAGGGGGGTGAATAGACTTTTCAAAAATCTTTCGAAATATCAAAGTACGATACGGAAATCAGAATATAACAATGAGCCCAATTCTAGTTTATACTCAACTTATTTCGAGAACTCTGTTTTAGTGTTTACTCAACTAGTCTTGTTCATACAAGTAATTTAATCAATCAAACAATTAATCAATCAAACAACAAACAAAACAGTAAAGTAAATCAAACATGAGATTTATAGTGGTTCGACAACTTGTCTACATCCACTCTCACAAACCCAGTTGTGATATTCTTATTAACTCGTCCAATGGAGTAATATGTTCTTGTAGCTTTAAGTCCCAAGAAATAAGACTTAGATCTTCTCGACAACACTACCAAGTGCTTCTTCGATCTTACTAGCGATTTACAAGTGTCTAGCAACTTGAAACACAGTAAACAAAAATAAAACTTCTCTTCGTTCAGTAGTAGCCTTCTTTGATCTTCACTTGTCTTGTGTAGCTTCACTTTCTGCACTTCAATCTCTGAGAGTAATTTCTTCACTTGAATGTAGAATATTAATGCTTTTGTAGTTTTTCAGTAGTATCAGTAGTCTCAGTAGTCTCAGTAGTCTCTAATGAATAAATACCTTGGGGTATATATAGACTTCCAATTCAAGAACTTTCAGTTGTGTAACCAACTTTTCTTGAAAACTAACTTGTAACTGATTCTTCTTATCCTTTCACGCGTTTCTTTAGTTAATTAGTTATTCCTTAACTAACTCTTCAATCTTTATCTTCAATACGCGTTTCTGTAACTAACTTCAGTCTTCTTGTCTTGTCTTGTCTTGTTGAGTCGCACATGTCTTGTCTAGTAGTAGACTTCTTCTTCTACTTGTCTTGTGCAGTAGACTTCTTCAGATTACAACATAGAACTAATCTAGTCCTATCATCTAATCCTAACAAGACTATTACATTACATTAAGCTCTTGTTACAAAGCTTAGTCATCTTAGAAAACTATACATCAATATATTTTTACATAAAACAATCATGAGCTTCTATACAGTAATTAAATCATGGCTCAATAACAAACTAATCAGTTAATATACACAAATATGAAGTACTTATAATTCGTACTTATCTTTCAATAATACTTGTCTTTTAAAACTTAAACTAGTACTTGTCTTGTGAACTAGTACTTGTCTTGTGAACTCTACTGATCTGTTCAAGATGACTTCTCTTAACTAGACTAGATCAGTCAACACTTAGAAAATATTCAAGTCTACTTTTAGCTTATCAAAACTTCATCTTTTATCTTTTATCAACATTTAGGACTTGTTCTAGGATTCATATCCCAACAATTTCCCCCTTTTTGATGAAGCCAAAACTACTTGAATCTTTTCACAATAGTAGACTAGTTAAGTAGTTATCTTGTCTTTAAACATCAAAATAGTACTTATCTTTTCATTCATTTCGAAACAAGATCAGTATATATTACACATACTTAATATCAAAAACAAAAACTTAGTATTAGAGCAAATAAAATACTAATCTGAAAGAGTACCTCCTTCTGGATTTGGAACACAGAATGCATCTAGGAGTCTCTTATGTATTACTGACATATGCTCTTCAGTCTCGATCTTCTCTTTATCCAGCAGGTCTTCTTCAAATTTCTTGATATGGTTGAAGTTGATTCTCTTTCCAGAACCCAACATAGGAGTAGTCCATTTAGGAAAGATAGTAACAAGAATATTACAATTCACAGCAGCAGCTATCTTCATGATCAGATTCCACAGCTTCCGATCTTGAACTTCCATGAATTTGTCAAATATAACATAAAGTTCCTCAGAACTATCAGCTTCTCCATATTTACGAATAATCCAGTGATCTAACTCCCATTGCAACTTGACTTTGAACCAATCTTTACGATGTTCATCATCAATGATGTTGTCAATGAATGCGTCTTCTACTAGATCTGGATTTGCTTTCAGCTTCAGCAGTCTTCTAATATGTTTACCCAGCTTCTTCTTGCAAGCATACTTAGATTCATCATCATCTATCTTCTGCTTCTTCATGATTTCAGTTTCTTCTTCTTGCTTTCCTTCAATCACAAGTTTTCTCTTGACTTGTCTGGTCTGAGTCTCAACTTCCACAGACGCAATACTTTTGCCTTTCAGCAGTCTCTTCTGCTCTTCATCCTTAGCTTGTTCAAGATCTGCCTTCTTGAATAGCCTTCCTCTCTTGGGATATCTTAATTCTTCTATCGCAGAAGCAGCAGCCTTAACTTCAGGTTCTGCACTTGACTTTTCAGCGGTAATAATAACTCTACTTGTCTCTTCCCCCTTTTTGGCTTCATCACTTGCCTTAAGAGTGAATAGACTAGTAAATCGAGTCATTTCTTCTTTCATAGCTTCCTTCATCGCTTCAGCAGCTAGTTCGATTTGCCTTTGATGGGTCTGATCACGACTCATCTTGTCTAGTCGATCAGCAGTGGATTCCAATTTGTTTGAGTTAATGGCCAACTCGTCTTTGAAATGAACAGCTGTCAGACGAAGGAGAGTGTTCTGCTTTGTTAGCTCAGTGAGAACAGCTTGAGAACGCACCAACTGATCTTGTGCTTCTCGTCTTTGCTCATCGGCTATCTCGATTTTAACTCTGTAGAGCCTTTCCATTTTGCTTGATTCTTCAGCTAAAGATCTAGCAAAGTTAACAGACCTGTTCTCCAAGTAGTCAAATTGTCTCTTCAAGAAATCTTCAATTTGAGTATACATTTCTTGTCGAAAAGTAGAATCCATTTTATTCACTTCTTCAACTATCAATTCTCTGGAGCTGTCAACTAGTGACTGATTTTGTTCCACCAAGACTCCTTTCAACTTTGATTCCAAGAACACCTCAATAGACGATTTCACTACTTCCTTTAAGTCCGTCTTCAACTCATCTATAAGGCCTTCTGGAAAAACATGAGTAGTAGATTGAGTCTCAGTTAACTCATCTTCATTAAACAAGATGGCTTCAACAAACTCATCATCTTCTTCACCAAGATCGATCGAGTTGTTGTCTTCTTCTTCAACACTTACAGCAGCTTCCTCAGGTGGATCATTCTGAACAGCAACATCAACTAACTCAGCTGACAACTCTTCTTCCACAAGATCAGTTTGAACACCAATATCAAACTTGACCACTGAAGACAAAATATCATCAGATATGTTCAACATTTTCTTCACCAATGATGTCAACGCATGAGGTGGGAACAACTCTGAGTGGTCCTTGACTCCACTATTCTCCTTCTGTTCCATCTCCCAATCTTGAAAATTGGAGATTCCACCCATTCCTTGAATTACTTCAAACAGATCTTCTGTCGGGGATGTCTTCAATGCATACCATGTGCATATCCTTAGAAGTTTCTCATAAGCTTCTGAAGATGTGTCGATCTCTACTGATGGTAGCATCTTCCTTAGATTGTGTGACATCTTCAAACGCAATCTCTTATCCCTTAAGCACATCGGATAATACACCAGGGATTCGAATCTAATTTCGGAAGGGGTCTGAACAAGTGGGGTCCTTGTCTCAGTCGTTGTAGTGGCAACTGGTAGAGTTTCCGAAATAGATGGGTTGATGGGTTCAACATGTTATGTTGAGGTAAGAGGGATTTGGATGGTGGTTTCTTGGGGCTTTAATGTGGCTTGGTTTGGTTCGACAGTTGTAGAAGTATCAACTGTATCGAATATAGTAGTGTGTGGGGTTATGTTGGCTCTTAGTGGTTGCACTGCCAACACTGACGAGGTTTTGGGAATAGCTTTGGCACGAGATCGAAGTGATCTGGCCTTGGTTTTGACGGGGAGAGAGAGAGGAATTGACAAAGTTCGAGAAGAAGTACCAACCTTTTCTTCAGTCGACTTGTCTGGTGAAGGACTCGACTCGACTTGCACCAGTCGATAAACATGCAAATCTTCCTCTTTCTTCTCAGGCTCCTTGTCCGAGTGAGTTTCTTCCGAATCTCCTGCAGCCTCAATCATTGCCTCCTCTTCCACATACTGAACTAGTCTACCACTAGTACCAGCCTTAACTTCCTCAGAACTTTCACTGCCCCCGACTCGTCTTCTGCAGAACTAGACGAGGCAGCATCATACATAGCATCATCAGGGTTGATCTGGACTTGTCTGGGGGCAGCAGATCTAGCAGCAGCTTGCTTCGCCAGAGCCTCCTTCTTCAAATAATGCTTTAGAGGATGAAATGACTTGCCTTTACTCCAACTGGTCTTGTTCGGCAGCAAGATAGGTAGGATGATGCTCAACTTGTTTCCGAAACTTACATTTGCAGACACAACCCAGTTCACTGTACTGGTGTCAACTTGCACATACTTCTTGTAATACATCAACCTATCCAAAAAGAATTTAGACCAATTTCCTTCAGTGATTCCATCATGAATCACAGCCATTACTCTTGCTTTCTGAAGCGTCACAGAGTCAAAAACTCCCAGTGACTCCTAGCAACATCTTTGATGCGATATCAAGAAGAGTCTTGAATTTGTCGAGTAGCTCCTTCTTCTTGACCGCAGGAATTTTGCCATCACGATTCAACTTTAACTGTTTTCCACAGAAAATACTCAGATACCTCAACTCTCTGCCTTCAGCATATCTCTCAATATCTATTGATCCTGATGGTAGGTGTAATGACTCAGTCAAAAGCTCACGAGTAATTTCTACTCGCCTTCCTCCAACAAAAGCTTCAATTGTGTCGCCTTGTCGAGTGGCGGTGGCATAGAATTCTAACACCTCTTCTTCCAGCACTACCTCAGGAAATGCCTCCAAATAAGGTCTTAAACCGCATCTAAAACATTTCATCAGAATTTCTTTGTTATCATCAGTGTGATTTCCTTTGAAAAACACCGATCCCTCCACATGCACTCTTCCTTCGGTGATGTACTTTCCGAGATCGAACCTTGCCTGCATGTTAGTACGAGCATCGAACATCGAAACAATCGACATACTAGAGTGGCTATGAAAATCGAGTGATTTCGAATGTGTTTGAGTGCTTGAGAAGTTATGAGAATCAAGAGATAAGAACTTGTGAACAGTTATGAACGAGTAGTATGGGTTTTGTTAAACCTTGAATTTGGAATCAATGGTTGAGATTGAAAATTTTTGATCCAATGGACAGATATGAAAGTCTTTTGAAATTCAGTTTTACGGAATCGAGGATATTACGTGATTTAATATCGTAAAATTTTGAAATCCGCCTCTTCTATTGGTAGGATAGAGGAGTGTACTCATCTGACCTAGCATAGTAGAATTTTGGCGCGAACTGGTTATATACACCTCATTAAATGGAGTGTATAAATCCAATTCTAGGTTTTTCAAAATTTTCATTTACAAATTACATTTATATCCTTAATGTGTATTGTTTAAACACTTAGAGTATTTAAATCATGAGAACACTTATCTTGTCTGTTCGAGTCTTATTCAGAACAGACGAGTAGACTAATGTGCACCAGACGAGTTCCCCCTTCGATTGTGCTTGTCTACTTTGAACATCAAACGATTATTTGTACATGTCTTATCTTGTGCTACAGATTAGACGTAATACAGGTAGTCGAGTAGAATAATTAAGATGACTATCAATTTAAGTCAATGGTTAAGGTTCAAACAAGATGACTGTTACCAAACTTAAGAGTCAACATAAGGATTTTTAAGAAATCAAAGATTCCCCCTTAAATGTTTATTCCCTTAGTATTTCCCTCAGCTTTACCAGCTTCCTCATCGGGTTGTTTGGTCAACTTGTCTGACCTTGTATACCTGTCTGTTGAGTGAGTGGACGAGTGCTCTGCTCTTTTGTGGTAACTTGTCTATTTCTCCTTTCTTCTTAGAAATGCACCTGTCTTGTTAGTACATTGCTACATACTAGTAGGGTCAGGATCAATTAGTCCTAGACTAATGCATAATTCACGAAAACGAGCCTCAGCTAATGGTTTTGTGAAAATATCAGCTCTTTGAAAATCAGTGTGAATCTTTTCCATACGAATATCCTTCTTTTCTACATGATCACGTATAAAATGGTGTTTCACATCAACATGCTTACAACGTGTGTGCAGAACTGGATTTTGTGTAATAGAAATAGCACTGTTACTATCACAGAATATGGGAACATTTGATTCACATATATTATAATCTCTAAGCTGTTGAATAAGCCACAATAATTGACTACAGCAACTACCAGCAGCCATGTACTCGGCTTCAGTAGTAGAGGTAGCAACACTTGTCTGCTTTTTCGAAAACCATGAAATGAGTTTTGTGCCTAAGAATTGACAAGAACTAGATGTAGATTTCCTATCTATTCTACAACCACCAAAATCAGAATCAGAGTAGCCACTTAGAGATAAATCATCATTTGAAGGATACCATATACCACGATTGATGGTTCCTTTCAAATATTTCAGAATCCTTTTAGTGGTTTCCATATGACTCTCTTTTGGATTAGCTTGAAATCGAGCACATACTCCAACAGAAAATGCAATATCAGGTCTACTAGCAGTCAAGTACAGTAATGAACCAATAAGACCACGGTAATGAGTTTGATCAGCACACTTACCATTCTCGTCTGGATCCATCCTGTATGTAGGTTTCATAGGTACTCCAGAAGATTTACATGTCTTAATTCCATACTTGTCTAGTGATTTACGAGTATACTTTGCTTGATTTATGAAAATCCCTTCTGGGGTCTGTTTTACTTGAAATCCAAGAAAGTAATTCATTTCACCCATCATAGACATCTCAAATTTACTTTGCATGAGTGTTGAAAAGCTTTCACTCAGCTTTTTGTTAGGTGAACCAAAAATGATGTCATCTACGTAAATTTGGACGAGTAAAATGTCTTTCCCTTCTTGTCTTCTGAACAAGGTTCTATCTACCTTGCCCTTAGTAAAACCATTTTCCAATAGAAATTGAGAAAGAGTATCGTACCAGGCTCTTGGAGCTTGTTTTATTCCATATAAGGTCTTCTTTAATCTGTATACATGGTTACCTTTGACTTCGAAACCTGGGGGTTGTTCAACATATACTTCTTCCGCAAGAATACCGTTAAGAAATGCACTTTTAACATCCATTTGATATACTGTAAATTTCATGTAAGCAGCATATGCAAAGAACAATCGAATGGCTTCTAGTCTAGCAACAGGAGCATATGTTTCATCATAATCTATGCCTTCAGCTTGTGAATAACCTTGGGCTACTAGTCTAGCCTTATTCCTAACGACTACATCATTCTCATATTTCTTGTTTTTGAAAATCCATCGTGTGCCTACTACATTATGATGTTTAGGTCTATCGACAAGTTCCCAGACGTGATTTCGAACAAACTGATTCAACTCGTCTTGCATAGCGATGATCCAATTACTATCAGCCAAAGCCTCTTTGATGGTTTTAGGCTCGATAGATGAGAGGAAACAACACCAGCAAAACAAAGATGGACTAGGTTGTTCTTGTGACTCAAAGAGTTGTCTTCTAGTCTTTACACCAACAGTAGAGTCACCAATGATATTTTCAGTATCATGAGCAGATTTCCATGTTTTTCTAGTCTTAGTAAGCATATTATCATCATCTAGATCAGTTATTGCATCATGCATTTCAATATCATTTACATCAGGAGATTTAATAGGAGTAGACGAGTCGACTAGTTCAGGCATGTCAACTGGTCTAGTGGATTTACCTTGAGCACTTACCTTCTCCTGGTCATCTGACTCGAGAGCTTTCATGAACGGGTTATAGGCTTGAACAGATTCATAAACTTCTGATTCTTGGTCAGTTTGGATCGATAAATCAGTTACCTTCTTACTGATCTGGTCGGCAGACGAGTCCTGTAGAGATTCATCGAAAACTACATGTGGTGTTTCTTCCACACATAGGGTAGAGTAGTTGAATACTCTGAATGCTTTGCTAGTCGAGGAGTATCCTAAGAATATCCCCTCGTCTACCTTAGCATCGAATGCATTCAACTTGCTTTTCCCATTGTTATGGATAAAACACTTACAGCCAAATATATGGAAATATGAAACTCTAGGTTTTCTACCTTTCCATACCTCATAGGGCGTCTAACCTAATGCTTTATTGATAGCACTTCTGTTTTGGGAATGGCATGCAGTATTAATCGCTTCTGCCCAAAACTTCTAAGGAGTATTATACTCTGTCAACATGGTCATGCAGGCCTCCTTAAGAGTTATGTTCCTTCGCTCTGCTACTCCATTTTGTTGTGGTGTCCTTGCTGCACTAGTAAGGTGCTGGATGCCACGCTTAGAACAAAATTCTTTAATATAGTAGTTAATGAATTCAGTACCCTTGTCACCACGGATCTTGACAATGGACTGATTCTTCTCAACTTGTATCTTCTTCAACAGATCAGGTAGGAGTGTTTGTGTATCACTCTTTTTGTGTAAGAAGACTACCCAAGTGAACTTAGAATAGTCGTCTACCACAACAAGTGTGTACCTTCTACCGTTCAAAGTTGGAGGAGTTATTGGGCCATGTAGGTCCATATGTAGAAGTTCAAGAACTCTACTTGTTGAGAGGGATTGAATAGATTTAAAGGAACCCTTTACCTGTTTACCTTTCTGACAGGCATCGCATACATGTGATTTGAAATAGATTTCGTTGGGTATGCCTTCAACAAGGTAATCTCTCGCAATCTTATTAATTACCTTAAAGTTCATGTGGCAAAGGCGTCTATGCCAAAGCCAACTGACCTCTTTGGGTGTCTTAATAAGAAGACAAGTGTCCCGTGGACAACTATTCCAATTCACAATGTACACACTACCTTGTCTTATGCCGACGAGTAGTACGGTATGTGTCCTCTTGTCTATGATTTCGCACTTTTGACTTTTGAACTGAACTTTGTAACCTCGATCACAAAACTGTGAAACAGATAATAGATTATATTCCAAACCTTCTACGTATGATACATCTTGTATCTCTACGTCGCCATTTCGGATATAGTCAAAGCCTTTTGTAATGGCTGTAGAGCTGTCACCGAATATAACCTTTGGTCCTTCTTGCTCATGGTAGCTTGATAGAAGTGCCTTGGTACCAGTCATGTGATGCGAACAGCCACTGTCTATGTACCAAGTTTCTCCTATTGAGCCACTCTTCTTGTATAGATCGAGTCGACCCTGCATTAGATGATATTCCACAATTTAGGTACCCTCCTTGTTTATTGGGGTCCTGGGGGGTTAGTCGAGTTCAATGGAATCCAAATGTACATTGGAGTCCTGAACAAGTTTGATCTTCTAAGCTTTCGACCATATTTGTTGCAAAATAAGACCTTGTTGTCCTTATCTGGCCTATCAGTTGAGTTCGGGTCTAGTCTTTGGAGATAGCCTTTCGACTTAATCTCTACTTGAGCAGGCACTTGTCTATGATAGTCAGAGTAGGGTTTGTATGCATTAGGTCCATACGGTTTATAGACATGTTTAGGTCTTTCTTCTCCTTCGATGTCATATGATTCAGGCGGAGGATATAAGACGGGTTGAGTACGATATTTTGGAGTCACTTTCCTAGGCCTAGACGAGTAGAGCTGAGACTGCCTTATGAAAGGAGGTCTAGGCTCTTTCCATCTAGTTTGTACTTGTCTAAAACTTGTCTCCTCAGGATACCAGTCCTCGTATCTGACCTGATTAGGTCGTCCACGACTTCTAGTCCTTTGTTGACTTGTCTTAAACGGAACAGCCTTGTTGTTAACTTTCTTTTTACCTTCCTTGGTAATTGGAATGTTAACTCGGGTCTGTTTTGGTACATTGCCTTCGGATGGAGTTCCAATATCGTATATCATTGGTCCTTTTCCTTTATCATTAGTCAAAGAGCTTGAGATGAAGATAGTAGGGTTCTTAGGAACTTGAGTAGACGAGCTGGGTGTCTCAGCACCTATGCCTGTCTTGTCAGCAGGAGCCCTATACTTATCTGACAGTTCAAGGTTAACCTTAGAAGAGTTAACCAGGTCAGTAAGTTTAAGGTCTAGAGTGACAACCTCAGTTTCTAAGAAATTATTACGTTCTTCAAGCTTTTTGCACTTGCTTTTTAAAACATTGAATTCATGTTTCTCAGTAGCATGAGTCTTAAGTAGGTCTTGATACAACTTGTCTGTTAATGCACACTTGTCTTTGAGTTGTTTCAACTCTTCTTGCAAGCGTTCATTTAGGACTGTTATATTAGGATCTACTTTAGACTGAGTTTCCTTAAGATCAATGATTTCTTGTCTTAAAATGATGTTTTCGTCACTAACTTCAATGATTGCCTGGTTGGCAAGTAGGAGGTCGTCTTCAACTGCACTAGTAGAGTGCTGAAGGCTACTCCCTACTTTGCTACTGGCAGTATCACTTTCATCAGAATCTGATTCATCACAGGATTGAAAAGAAGTAGCAGATGATACCTCTTGGTCGATTTTAGCCATGCAGCATAGACCATCATCTACTATGAAAGCTTCATCGTGATCTGGTTCAGACGGGTAGCTAGATGAGGATGATGGCAACTCGTCTGAGTCAGAATCAGAGTCATCATTGGCCATCATTGCCTTCTTGCCACAGTTGTATCTTCTTTCCCTTCGTGCTTTGCGTTCTTCTCGATCATTAGTGCTTAGGTCTGGACATTCATATATGTAGTGACCTGGTTTCTCACAGTTATAGCACAAGAGATCATTAGTAGTCTTTTTAATAGGAGAGTTATTCCTTCGTTTATCACGTCTATCAGAACGTGTAATCTTCCTACCGTCAGACTCTCTATCTTGTCTGTTACCTTTCGAGACTTCGTCTCTCCTTTCGGACGAGTTTCGGTCTCGTCTGGTCTCAGACGAGTTCTTAGAAGCAGACCCTCTATGATCTCTATAAAATTTCTTATATCTTCCAAAACGTTTATTCAGCCTATCAAACTTTCTAACCATGAGGCTTACCTGATCCTTCAGACTAAGATCAGTATCTAACTCGTCTTTCACAGAAGCAGACCTTGTCTTAGTCTTTGACCTGTCTACCTTAGACGAGCTAGCCTTAAAAGCAACGTTCTTAGATACAGCATGTTCTCTGTCACTACTTACTATGGGTTCATCTTCGTCTAGATCAAACTCATGGGCCTTTAGAGTTTGAAACATGGTCTCTGCTGTCCACACGTCTATATCTTGGGTATTCTTAACTAGCATTTTTACCATTTTCCATCGACTATCAAGGCTTTTGAGAATCCTAAGATTGATTTCACGTGGAGTATAAGATTTACCAAGGACTTCCAAGTCATTCATAATTTTGGTAAAACGAGTATCCAACTGGTCTATTGTTTCACCAGTTTTCATATGAAATGATTCAAATCTTTGGACTGCTGTGGAAAGCTTGCTTTCTTTGATTAGGGATGTCCCTTCACAAATGATAGCTAAGCGATCCCACATTTCTTTGGCAGTTTTACATTTTAACACTTTTCCCAGATACTCATTAGGAAGAGTGTGTAAGATGTAATTCTTAGCCAAGCTATCCAAATTATTCTGTCTCATTTCTTCAGAGGTTAGTTCTGACCTTGGTTTCTTGACGAGAGTACCCACGGGTTGGTCTTTGTCGAGGGCAGCAGTATTGGGGATCATGGTCACAATTGGACCTTCAGTGATGACAGAGATCATTAAGTCGTGAGTGGAACTGAAGATGGCTTCCATCCTTAGTTTCCAATAGTCATAGTCCTGAACCAGGAACTTAGGTAACTTGTTAGCGCTGATTTCGAGTGACATGATTCGAGAATATACGTATGACACAGTATAGTATCAAGAAACATATATTTTTCAAGTATAGTGATAAAGAACACGTAAGAGCACGTATAGTCTCGGACCAAGACTTCACCCAAGTCTTGAATTGGTTATCAAGAAACAACAGTTCGTAAACTACTGCTCTGATACCACTTGTAGGTCCCTAAGTTGAGTTTAATAACGAGTAAGCTAGTGAAAATGTCTAGAGGGGGGTGAATAAACTTTTCAAAAATCTTTCGAAATATCAAAGTACGATACGGAAATCAGAATATAACAATGAGCCCAATTCTAGTTTATACTCAACTTATTTCGAGAACTCTGTTTTAGTATTTACTCAACTAGTCTTGTTCATACAAGTAATTTAATCAATCAAACAATTAATCAATCAAACAACAAACAAAACAGTAAAGTAAATTAAACACGAGATTTATAGTGGTTCGACAACTTGTCTACATCCACTCTCACAAACCCAGTTGTGATATTCTTATTAACTCGTCCAATGGAGTAATATGTTCTTGTAGCTTTAAGTCCCAAGAAATAAGACTTAGATCTTCTCGACAACACTACCAAGTGCTTCTTCGATCTTACTAGCGATTTACAAGTGTCTAGCAACTTGAAACACAGTAAACAAAAATAAAACTTCTCTTCGTTCAGTAGTAGCCTTCTTTGATCTTCACTTGTCTTGTGTAGCTTCACTTTCTGCACTTCAATCTCTGAGAGTAATTTCTTCACTTGAATGTAGAATATTAATGCTTTTGTAGTTTTTCAGTAGTATCAGTAGTCTCAGTAGTCTCAGTGGTCTCTAATGAATAAATACCTTGGGGTATATATAGACTTCCAATTCAAGAACTTTCAGTTGTGTAACCAACTTTTCTTGAAAACTAACTTGTAACTGATTCTTCTTATCCTTTCACGCGTTTCTTCAGTTAATTAGTTATTCCTTAACTAACTCTTCAATCTTTATCTTCAATACGCGTTTCTGTAACTAACTTCAGTCTTCTTGTCTTGTCTTGTTGAGTCGCACCTGTCTTGTCTAGTAGTAGACTTCTTCTTCTACTTGTCTTGTGCAGTAGACTTCTTCAGATTACAACATAGAACTAATCTAGTCCTATCATCTAATCCTAACAAGACTATTACATTACATTAAGCTCTTGTTACAAAGCTTAGTCATCTTAGAAAACTATACATCAATATATTTTTACATAAAACAATCATGAGCTTCTATACAGTAATTAAATCATAGCTCAATAACAAACTAATCAGTTAATATACACAAATATGAAGTACTTATAATTCGTACTTATCTTTCAATAATACTTGTCTTTTAAAACTTAAACTAGTACTTGTCTTGTGAACTAGTACTTGTCTTGTGAACTCTACTGATCTGTTCAAGATGACTTCTCTTAACTAGACTAGATCAGTCAACACTTAGAAAATATTCAAGTCTATTTTTGGCTTATCAAAACTTCATCTTTTATCTTTTATCAACATTTAGGACTTGTTCTAGGATTCATATCCCAACAGGGGGCAGTTTTAATTCCAACAACCATTTGAGCCGTGTGCTTACACAAAGAAACTAAATTTCTCAAATCATCCTCAGAACCCAAAATGCAATCAACAACATCCCCAACAGAAAAGCTACAAGAAAAATCAAAAGACTCCAATTCAGGCCACATACCGGATATCTGACGCTGGAAATCGGAGAAATGGACGCTTTCAGTCAAGGAGAGAAGCTTGAACCTACCTTGAAAATTAACAGTAGCAACAACCGAAAATGACATTTCGATCATGCAAATTGCTGGACCCTCGATTACTCCGAAAATGAAATCACGAACAAACAAGAAATAAAATCTAAATCGAAGACGATGAAGACGACGGACATATGAAATGATATGGGCAGATTCCATGTTATATTTGAATTTGAATTTGAAATGGGGGAGAAAGTTGGGAAGAAGAGCCAAGAAGGCACACCTCGACTGGACAGAATTGCAGGAGATATGAAAAAATGCGGATGAAACAAAAATCAATAACCTATTAACAAATAAGGGGTATAAACGACCATTCACCTGAAAATTTGTATTACCAAGTGGAATTTTTTTTAAAAAAAACGCGTGTGTATCGGGAGACACTTAGGGGGCAGATTTTGTATGCTGGGGTTAATAATCTCTTTATTTTTTTTTAGAATATTTATAATTGTTTTGCTTTCTGGGTTTATTTTTTTAGAATATATAATTGTTTTACTTTTAGAATATATTAAATTTAATTTTTTTGAAGTGTTTAACAAAAATTTTGGATTTATACGATATTAAAGAATTAATGTTAAATATTTTAAGACTTATTCACATTTTATATAATTATTAGTATAATTAAATTCAATATTTTCATGATTTTTCAATGTTTTTATATGTTATATTCTAATTCTGAAATTATATTTTTTGTTTTGTAATCAATAGGTTAAGGTTTTTTACTCAAAGCTTGGAGTTATCCACTGATTAGTGCTTAGTGCACAGGGGAAAGGTATCTGCCTTTGTAGCAGAAGGTGTAGGGGAGGTTCTCAAGTTACAATTATCACTTTGTTAGGGTGATTGATTGTGTATTATAATTTTGTAAATTATACAGGTTGAGTATCCCATGTACTCGTGAAATATATTACTTTAACGTTTCAAAAAAAAATAATAGGTTAAGGATTTTTAGTATTGTTTCACATTGACATTGAAATTCGTTTGAAATTATTTTGCTATTGCCTCTAACTCTCTATGACTAAGATTAATTAGTTGTCACTAAACTGAATCTGTGTTGAGTGTCACAAGATTATGGGCTCAATTATTTTATTTTATTTTGAAGGCGTCCAAATTTTTTGGAGACAGCGCCATTAACCACGCCTTGGAATTCGCCATGATTAATACCTTGGGAACAGATCAGCTTTTTAATTGGATTTTTCAAAATTTCAATAAAGAGTATGTTAGACAGCTTTTTAATTGGATTTTTTTTTTTTTAAGGTGGTGTCCTCAATAAGTTCGTACAGGCCCATTGTAGCATCTAGGGGAGACAGCGCCATTGGAATTCGCCATGATTCATAGCTTGGGTACAGATCAGAGATTCCTCATGACTCATTAGCTCAAAAAATTGATGAGGCAAATTTATGTACTCCTAAAATTGGGTTTGAAATTCTTCTGCAACAAAGATTAAAGATTGAACAAATAATTGGGTTGAATTGAAATAATTGGGTTGAATTGATTGAATGAAGCTCGTAAAGAATACATATGTTAGGCTTTTAAAAAAATACCCTTTCTGTTGAACAAATAATTGGACTGAATTGATTGAAGCTCGTAATTAATGAATCAAACTCTCATGCACATTATCCTTTCTGTTGGCTTCTAAAAATATATTAAGATCGTGTTTTAAAACTCACCACATCATTTCAGATTGCATACCTTGCGGTTTGCAGCGACTTCGGCAGGCGGCGGCGACGCGGGTCCGATCGGCGTGCGAGTTCACGGGCGACGCGAATCCGGCGTGTGGCGTAGCGAGTCCCGGCAGTGCGACGTGCGGCGTAGATCTAGGGTTTCCCAAACGAAAAATATTTAATTTGTTTCTGTTTCTGGCTTTTATATTCAAACTCTTTTTTAAAAAACATAAATTTTTTTTAAATTTTAATTATTAATATAAAATTTAAATTATATTATTAGTATTTCGGTATATACCAATATTTTGGTACATACAGTTCATATCAAAATTATTTTCGGTACGTATGGTTATTTTTCCATTCCTAGTCTTAGGCTAGTAATCAATTAATTTGAACATAATTTTTTAATTAATAACAATATTCTTTTTTCGGGGAATAATAACATAGAAAATTGTGCACGTTAATTACAACAATACCCCTTCTCTGAACCAAGGTTAATATATAGGTCCTCCACAATCCACTTTCCAGTATTCATTAGCTCAGGAAGAAAATTGAGGCGACAGAGAGATTTGGATTTTTGTTAAGGGTGGTTGCCCTCTCCGTTCGTCGATGATTTTTCTTTACATTTTCAGTAAATCAAACAACCCTTTAGCATATCGATCTGATACCTTCCACTGCTGCTTCTTCTGCTTATACTACGTGCGTTACCTATACAAGAATTTGCCAATATATATTTGTTGTGTTATGATGGATCTAGTGATTAAAGAGGCTGTGATGATTTTTCTCCTTTTTCTCTGAGCTGAGCTAATGGATCTGGGCATTGAGGAACCCAACCCGTATCTTGGCGGGGCGATCTGGTCGGCATGTGATTTCGGGTCACCGGATTGCAGCCATGGCGGCGTTGCTTCTCTTTGCCTAATCTTTTGTACAGATCTGAGCCTCTGGTTAATTTTTTTTTTTTACAATATTTATAATTTTGTTTTGCTTTTAGAATACATTAAATTTAATTTCTTGAGGTGTTTAATAAAAAAATTTTGGATTTATATGATATTAAAGAATTAATGTTAAATATTTTAAGACTTATTGACATTTTATATAACTATTTTAATAGTATAATTAAATTCAATATTTTTCATGATTTTTCAATGCTTTTCTGTTATATTCGAATTCCAAAATTATAATTTTTGTTTTGTAATCAATTGGATCTGTTAATTTTGATATTTTACGCTTGAATGTAAATTTAATTTGATGATTAGCTTTAAAAAATGATTGTTTGATGATTAAATAAAGATTTTTACGTATTGTTTGACATTGACATTGAAATCAGTTTGTTGGAATTATTTTGCTGTTGCCTCTAACCTGAATCTCAAGAAGATTATGTGCTCAATTATAATCCATTCCTCTTAAATTTTTTTCATTTACTTTTTTAATATTGATTAAAAAATATAATACTATTTATATATGTAATGGACTTTTGAGATAAAAGAGATAATTTTGATTTTTAATTTTCACTAATTTGAGCCTCAATCACATATGGAATATTCAATAAATTTTTAAATTTTTTTTAATTAATTAAGGGTAATAACTTTTGGTCTGAACTTTACCACTCCTCAAATTTGTTGGTTTGAACTTTACCACTTCTCAAATTTATTGTTAGTCAATTCGTCATTGATTAACGGAAAAAAGGTTTGAGCGTCAACTTTTCATTTATTCTCTTTTAATTTCTAAACCCTAAACCCAAATCTTTTTTTTCATTTATTCTCTTTTAATTTCTAAATCCTAAACCCAATTTTTTTTTTTTTTATTTTTACTGAATTTATTTATTTTTTATCAGTCAAAATGGAGCTTTTATTCAGGAGAAAGGTACAAGAAGTACCCATCCAAAGGCAGAAACATAACGGTACCAAGAAATGTTCAGAAACTCTCAACAAAACAACACCTCACAAGTCACAAGTAATTCTAACAGCCAAGACAGGGGATAGGATTGTTTGTCCAGTCCCTAAACCTGAAGTTACATCGCATAGGGTATTTAATAGCAAACCAACTCTCAATTTTTTTTTTAAATTTTTTATTGAATTTATCTTCAACTAATATTACTGGTGTGTGATTAAAAAATACAAAATCCACAAATACAGTAAAACCTCTATAAATTAATAACTTTGGGACCATGAAATTTTATTAATTTAAAGAGATATTAATTTATCAATAAATTAAGTAGGGGTCTTCTAAAGAGAGTCCAATGTCGCCTGGACTATCAACAGTCCAGTAATTTGAGCCATCAGATCTGAAATCTAATGGCTTATATTTGATGACCTGCTACCTGTTGCATTTGGCGTCGCAGAATCGAAATCTAATGGCTTATATTTGATGACCTGCTACCTGTTGCATTTGGCGTCGCAGAATCCATGTCTTGCATTGCATTTATTATCGTTTTTTGTCGCCCTATTACACTTTTAAATTAAATTTAATAATTTTAAATATATAATTATAAAATTACAAATTTATCCTCATGATTAATAAAAAAATTAATTGATAATATATAATCTTTATTTTAATTCTCATATCATTAATAATCATAATAAACAATAAATTATCTTTTTTTTATTAATGAATTGAATTTTAGGTTAAATTATTAATTTAATTGAATTTTTTATACAAATTTCTGTTTCGAGATCATAAAATTGGGCGCGGCTATTGTAGTTGTTACAATTTATGATCATGGAGTAATTGATATGTTTATGATCAGAAAATTAGCCGAAGATACTTTATATAATCTAACAGAAAGAGATTCGTTTGGGTTTTTTAAAATCAGGAGAAAACCTACAAAATTCCATTCCGATCTCAAACACGTTCCAAAAAAAACTCTCTGCACATTCCTGCTCGATCCAGTTAACATAATGTAATTTATATTTATATATATATTTTTTTGTTCATTTTTAGTGGAATCATGAGTATTATTAGTATGCCTAAAAAGAAGTATTCTCAAATTGTTGATAATTACTCCTAGTTTTTTTATGTGATATTGAGCCTTCCTCTAATTGAACTTTTGATTTTTTTTCTGTGTTAATACTCTGTTTTTTCTGCACAATCACATTAACCCAGTATTCTCAAATCTCAATGGTTATTCATATAAAATTTGTATGATTTCTATATATGGTTATTGATTTATGAGATTTATTTGAAATTTATGAATTTTATTTATGAATATAATAAGATTCTGACATTTATTAATTTTATTTTTAATGTATACTCTCAACATGAGAATGATGACACAACTTCATCTAATAATATCTAAGATAATGATTTTGTCATTAAAAAGAAAAGACAAAAGACATCAATAATAATATCTAAGATAATGATTTTGTCATTAAAAAGAAAAGACAAAAGACATCAATTGTGTGGGTTGGTCTGCTATGGACTCGAGTGCATGCTGTGCACCCTAGTCCATGTGCACTTTTCAGTTTACTGACTTACACTTTTTGGTAAATGAGTAATAATTGAAAAGTGCAACACCATTACCAAAAAGTGTAAGTCAGTAAACTGAAAAGTGCACATGGACTAGGGTGCACAGCATGCACTCGAGTGCATACTAGACTTTACCCAATTGTGTGGATTAATTTTGAGGAATTTTTTGTTCATTCATTATAAAATTTCAGCATGTTTTATAATATTATAAAATTCCAGCATGTTTTATAATATTTTAGGGGGCTCAACATGAAGATGAGATTATTTTAAAAAACTGATGTATTTTTTCGTTGTAATTGTTGAAAGAACATTCTGTTATTTTTTTTTTTTAACATTTGTTATTACTCACGCACAATTCAAGAAATTGGCTGTTCAATTTTGTTATTTTCTTTGATAAAACAATTGGGCTGCCCACTTTTAATTAAATGCTAGCCCAAAACATTCTCCACTTTTAATTAAATGGGCTAACATTGTTGGCCCAAAAAGTCTCCACTTACTCGGTTTGCTCTCGATCACAATATTTTATTTTTTTTGACGTAAAGGAGGGACAATGTCACAATGGGCAACGTAGGACTATTAGTGCTCGTAAAGAATTCAAATAAATTTATAATATATTTTAAGTTTAATTTGTCAATTAAAAAAATATTTGAAACATGTACTCCATAGTATAAATTTGTAAATTTGTTATTCATTTGAATCTAGGTAAATATTTTTCAATACACTCTTAACTCTAGAGGTTGCAACATATAATTGTCTATGCATGAACATGTTTCAGAAGGTACACACTACACACCTACCATGAAAAGAGACTGACCTTTAACTTTTATTTATCGTCATTGCAAAAGACAATAGAATAAGAAATTATCTTATTCGAAACTTTATGAGAGCTGTGTCATCGAAACACTCAATATTATTCTCAAAATATAAACTTTACTACCATCATTCCTTCCAAAATAAAAATGTGTCCTCAATAATGTAATTTTCAAGTCTGGTAACAATCAATCTAGTTACATTATACAAATCGGACATTAGGTCAATGTTCGTAAGCAACATTATATGGACACATAATTTTTAGAACTAATTGATGGTCTGATCATGACGTTTTCCTATAGTTCCATTCACATTTTCTAAAGTTTTTTTTATTCTGATTTCACCAAAATTCTGCTTTCCAAAACATAGTTTGAGAATGACGTTTTAACACTTTGGAAAAAATAAAGTGTTTATTTCTACTAATTTATGAACAGTGTCGCCATGAGACCATCTCACTTTGAATAAGATAAGTGTTTATTCGTATTAATTACTGTTAATGGTATTACTCGTTATTACTTATTGTATTAACGACTATAATAAAATCATACATATAATATTATTTTGTATTAAAATTTAAAAAAAAATAAACATGAAAAAATGGAAAATAAAAAAAAAAGTAAAAGGAAAAAAAACGAAGAAATTAAAAGTTTGGAATAAAAACTGAAAATGGGAGAAAAAGAGGAAAGGGAAGAAAACTTAGAAAGAAAAAAAATCAAGATTTTTGCCTAATTTCGATAGTTTTTTTTTAAAATTATGTTTTACGATTTTTTTCTAAAAATATGGATGACTTGATGGTGAATCGACGGTAAATATACAAATTAAGGTTGATTTTATTATATTTTGTGTAAATTAATAAAAGGATAATATAGTATTTTAAATGTAATTACTTTTTTAAAAATATTTTTGGGGTGAACTCATAAAATGAGGGGTGTATATAAACGTGGTAAAAAATAATAATTTAGGGGTGAACTCATAAAATGAGCGGGTGCACATAACCGTGATAAAAAATGATTTGGGTGTGAACTCCTAAAATGAACAGGTGCGGATAACCGTAGTAAAAAAAGATTTGGGGTGAACTCAAAAAATGAGGGGTGTAGATAATTTAGGGGTGAACTCATAAAATGAGCGGGTGCACATAACCGTGATTAAAAAAAAATGATTTGGGGGTGAACTCATAAAATGAACGGGTGCAGATTACCGTAGTAAAAAAAATTATTTTTGGGTGAACTCATTAAATGAGTGGGTGTAGATAAAATATAAATAAAAAATTAAAATTGGTGTGTACCGGTATCTTGCATGTACTCGAGTATCACCCTACAAATTAGGGTTGATTTTATTATATTTTGTGTAAATTAATAAAAGGATAATATAGTCCTTTAAATGTAATTACTCCATTTAAAAAAAAATCTTCTGAGGTGAACTTATAAAATGAGCAGGTCCAGATAATCGTGGTAAAAAATAATTTTGGGTGAACTTATAAAATGAGCGATTGCAGATAACCATGGTTAAAAAATGATTTGGGGTGAACTCATAAAATGAGCGGGTGCAGATAACCGTAGTAAAAAAATAATTTGTGGGTGAACTAATTAAATGAGCAGGTGTAGATAAAATATAAATAAAATAATAATTTAATTCTATTAAAAAAAATCTAATTTTACGTTCGTATTGTTTAATTTAAATAATATTATTATTAATTTTAATAAAGGATAAAATAGTAAATAATAAAATAAAATTTAAATAATTTAAAAAAATGCAACAGGTATCAAGTTAGGGCGACACAGAGGGCGACACATAGCGATGCAATTTGATATCCGAACTATTAATAGTTCAGGCGATACAAAAACTATCCTAAGAAAATCCCAATTAAGTATTTATTAATTAAAAGAGAGACTTTTTAAATTCAACAAATTTAGTACATATGTATTAAAAATAAATGAATTCATATATGTTCCATGGATTATATTCATGCATCAAGCAATTCTTTGTAATTAATTAAATATATTCATGTATAATATCAATTCATTGTATACATGTTTACATTAATTCGTTGCACTTAAATATATTCATGCATGATGAATGAAACATATACTATATAAATCTCAATATGGAAATAAAATAATTCATAACATCCAACCCTTCTCATCTAAAAGGCATCGCAAAATCATCCATGAATGATCAAATGCGTAAAACATTATGTGAGTATAAGAGAGATCATCTCACATGCACTAAAAAAAGATTTACAAGAATGGATTGATGAAAAATACCGTTTGAAAGTTAGTCAAGGTACAATATCAAACACTCTCAAGAGATCACCAGCTAACTTTAAGAAGGGAGGGGATATGTTAGCAATGGATTGTAATATTTTTGTAATTTACCATAATATTTATAATTGTAATATTTATGAATTATTAATTTAGAGTTTTAATGGGACTTAATATTTATAAAGGGATTTTTCGAAAAATTATTATCTTATTATCTTATCGAATTTGATGATTTTTTACAAAGGCCCAAGTCGGGACCAAAAGATTTTATTATTTTAGAGAGATTATTAATTTATAGAGTATTAATTTGTAGATGTTTTACTGTATAATAATTTTAGAGAGTTCTTTACAATTAATCTTCACCACAAATAATTATAGAAATTAAATATGAAAACCAATAATTGAAATATTATTAAAAAAAGTCTGAAGAGTACAAAAACAAGTCTTCAACCAATGTAATGCACTCCTCCTTTCACAATCATTGTAAACCAAGACACACTCACAACATTGGCTCCATTGTGATTTTTTCTTTTCCTACTACCTTCTGAGATGCCAAAATACTTTTTTTTTTCATTATATCCTAATTGATTAGCAAAATCTTGCAATTCAATATGATATTAAAGAATAATGTTAAATATTTTAAGACTTATTCACATTTTATATAACTATTTTATTAGTATAATTAAATTCAATATTTTCATGACTTTTTCAATGCTTTTATGTTATATTGGAATTCCAAAATTATATTTTTTGTTTTGTAATTAATAGGTTAAGGATTTTTAGTATTGTTTCACATTGACATTGAAATTCGTTTGAAATTATTTTGCTGTTGCCTCTAACTCTCTATGACTAAGATTAGTTGTCACTAAACTGAATATGTGTTCCTATGAAAGATGGGTTCTAGAGAGAGAGAGGGTGAGTGGGTGAAGGTGAGAGAGAGAGGGGTAAACCGAAGAACCCGATCGGAAACAGTCCCATTTGAGAGATTTACGGTGAGGCAGAAACATGATTCAAACCTTAGACATAGGAATAGAGGATGGACGACACCGTGGTTGAGGGCAATGGAACGTAAGGGACTGCTTGACAACTCAGATGTGTCATTCTTCATTTGCAACTTCCCAGAAGAATGCAGGAGACATGATCTCATGGAAAGTTTCAATAAGATTGAGAGAGTCAAAGACTTGTATACAACCGATAGAAAAGACAAGAGAGGCCTTAGATTCGGGTTCGTACGGTTCGGGGGGCATATCGACAAGCACCAGGTCGAAAAGGATCTAAACAATACCTGGTTCGGGTCGTACAAAATCAGGGAGAACCTATCGAAATTCGAAAGGGAGGGCACAATACATGGAAAAGAGAACAAGGACAGACAAAAGCAAGCGTTCAAGATAGAACATATATCAAACAACCCAAGAAGAGAGGACTTCACGTATGCAGGTGCCATCAAAAGCCCAGGAAAAGGAGTAGACAATGGAGGGGACCTAGGAAGAACAAGAAAATTGGACGACGTGAAAAACCTGGATAAACTGGACACCGAAGAGAGATTAGCAGAGGAGAGTTTCAGAGGTATGCAATACGAGTCCTCGGAACAGGAGACTGCTTGGCTCCAAGGGAGCCTCCTGGGCAAGCTCAAAAAAGGACATTCGTGGCCTGGGGAAGGAGAGGCAATCAACGAGGACATAGATGAACGAGTCAAATTATCACCCTTAGGAGGCGACATGGTCTTGATCAGACCTGATTATTCACAGAACCTGACACACATAAACATCAAGGAATCGGGTTGGGCAGGTAAATGGTTCGAATCAATCTATCCATGGGAACCAAACTTACACTATAGTCGCCGTGTCGTCTGGACAAATTGGTATGACATTCCACTTGAAGCATGGAACAAACGCCTTTTCAAAATGGTGGCATCAAGACTCGACTCGATAGTGAAGATTGATAAGGATACGATTAACAGAAACAATTTACAATTTGCCAGAATTCTTATTAGAACGTCACCGCCGGAAATACCCAGGACACCATTAAGAATATGTATTGACGGGAGAGTACATGTTATTCGCATAAAAGAAGAAGATGAAGCAATTGATATGGAGTCTTGGGAGGACAATAACGATCTCATCATCGGAGAAGACGATGAATACGGAGATGACGACGACTGGGATACAACAATGGAACTCGTGGCAGACGGAGTAACTGAAAAGTCGGAGATGAAGGATAACGGTAACAAGAATGGAGAAGAAGAAGCATTGAATGAAAGCGTGCCGCCAGATACATCGGGAACTGATTTCGAAAAATCCTGCGTGGACCCAGGCGTGATTCAATCAATCCCGAGAATAGAGGGGCCCTCCCAAAGAAGAACGCGCGGAACCCAAGGGACATGAATTAATTAATGGGAATGGGCGAGAAACACAAGTATGCTGCCACGAGAAAGCCCATTCAGCAGACCAAGAAAATGGTGAAGAGGTGATTCGGCCCAACAAAGCTACGGGGGCGGGCTGTGCTCAAGAAGATATTGGGCTGGATTTAAATGCCCCAAGCAACGAAATGCTAGCCCAAGACGATCCTGAGGACTACGACGGCCCATTAACTTAGGTTGGACAAAGGGAGATTTGGGCCGAAGATGATGCGGGCCAAGAATTAGAATCCGACCCCATGGATGCCAAGCCCACGCGTGCACATTCCAGAATTAACGGGAGAGAAACAGAAACCCTAGAGAACTTGACGCTAGTGGAGAGAGAAAATCTGGTAAGAGAGAGGCGCAGCAAGAAAAAAACAAAAATTGTAAAGAAGATCGTGTGCCTAGAAACAGGAGTCTCAAACCTAGAGAGCAGCTTTGAATTCCTGCGGTGGCAATACATATGTGACGAAACCGAAATTGCTGACGAAGTAGAGAAAATCTGGAGATTGGGTAAGAAAATCGGAATGACTAGCCCGATATCAGACGCCGAAATGGAGAAACAACTGGAGAAAATGGAGCGGATGGAAAGAAAAAAGGCAAAACAAATAGACAGAACGAGACGAATGAACGGTGAGTCAGTTTTTAATAATGCAGCTGCTTAGCCTTAATATTAGGGGAATGGGTGGAAGGGAGAAACGAAAGGAAATTAAGGAGATAATCAGAAAAAATAAAGTTGACATGTGTTGTATCCAGGAAACGAAAGTTGAGAAAATGAGTAAATTCTTGTGCAAATCAATTTGGGGTAACTCTAGGTTTGACTGGGAATGTAGAGAGGCAGAACGGAGATCGGGTGGGATTCTCACGATCTGGGATGAAGAGGTGTTCGAAAAATCAAGCGCCTGGCACCTGAGCGGATGCCTCATCGTCAATGGCATATTGAAAAGGGACGGAACAAGTTGTTGCATTATGAACGTGTATGCACCATCTAATGGCAGGGCAAGAAGGGAGTTATGGGATACGCTGAAAATGGTGGTGGGGCAGAACAACCAGAGATGTGTGTGCCTAATGGGTGATTTTAACTCTATCAAATTCGAGGATGAGAGGAATGGGAGAGGAGAAAGGGTGGACAACATAGATATGTCGACGTTCGACTACTTCATACGATCGTGTGATCTCCTAGACGTTCCACTAAGAGGTCGCAAATATACGTGGTATAGGCCCGATGGAACTTGCAAGAGCAGGTTGGATAGGCTGCTCGTGAACGTGGCATGGGCTGAAAAGTGGCCGAACCTGGGACTAAAAGGATTAGGGCGATCAATCTCAGATCACTGTCCTATCGTTACAACGATAAGCCAATTAGATTGGGGACCCAAACCATTCCGATTTTCCAACGCTTGGCTACGGCACCCGAATTTCAGCGAGTTTATAAGGCAGAAGTGGGAGGAATATGATATACAGGGGTGGGGGGTTTCGTGATGAAAGAGAAAATAAAAAAACTAAAAGGGGACCTAAAGGAGTGGAGCAGTGGGGGTGTTCGGGTGCTTGGACACGAGAATCGAAGAGAGAAGGAACGAGATAGACAGATTGGACGCTCTTGATGATATCTTTGGCTTGGAAGACGAAGAAATAAATAAGAGACGTGAGGCACTAGCAGGACTGCTTCAGGACCTGCACTGGAAGGACTGCCAGATGCATCAAATGGCTAAAGTCAAGTGGCTTAAGGAGGGGGATGTCAACTCAAAATTGTTCCACAGAGTGGTCAATAGCAGAAGGAAGAAAAATGAAATCAACGGGCTGTACATTGACGGAAAGTGGTGTGAGAAAGTGCAAGAGGTAAAAGATGGGATCTTTAAGTTCTTCGAAAATCACCTTAGTGATGTGGGTACAACACGACCAGCGCTGGGAACAGAAATGAATTGCAAATAGATAGATCAATGCGACAACGAATTCCTGACAGCAAGATTCACCGAGGAAGAAATTAAAGCTGCAATTTGGGACTGTGAGGCATCAAAAAGTCCAGGCCCTGATGGATATACTTTTGGGTTCTTTAAGAAGTGTTGGGATGTAGTTAAGGTGGAAATAAGGAAAATGGTTGATGACTTCTATACACACGGGAGGTTAGTAAGAGGTATTAACACTTCATTCACCATTCTACTGTCTAAGAAGGAAGGTGCAAATAGCCTTGAGGAATTCAGACCCATTTCATTAATCGAGAGTTTGTATAAAATTATATCGAAATTGCTTGCAAAGAGACTAGCCAAGGTGTTGGATGGTGTGATTTCAGAATGTCAATCAGCCTTCATCGGAGGTAGACAGATTATGGATGGGATTCTGATAGCACACGAGGCAATTGATGAAGCGAAGAAGAAGAAGAAACCGAGAGTGTTGTTCAAAGTCGACTTCGCCAAAACCTACGATTCGGTGGAATGGGAATTCCTAAACAAAATGATGGTAGCTATGAACTTCTCATCAAAATGGAGAGCATGGATAATGAAATGTGTGTCAACTACAAGCGCATCAGTATTGGTAAATGGGTCACCATCGGGTGATTTCAAACTAAGGAGAGGTCTGAGACAAGGCGACCCCTTGTCCCCCTTTCTTTTCGTTATTGCAGCTGAAGGGCTGAGCCTAATGACGAAGAAAGTGGCTGAAATTGGAGCCATTGAACCAGCATGTATCGGCCAACAAAAAGTGAAGGTACCGCTGTTACAATATGCGGATGATACACTATTTTTATGTAATGGCAGGTGGGAGGATATCGTGGAGATTAAACATACGTTGAGGCTGTTCGAATTAATATCCGGCTTGAAAGTCAATTTCGATAAATGTAGCCTTACAAGTATTCACTTGAGCGATGAGGCGACAGAAGAAATGGCACGTTATTTGGGTTGCAAACCAGGCAAATTACCGATGGCGTTTCTGGGGTTGAATGTGGGTATCAATCACAAAAGAAAATCCACGTGGGATGGGTTAATTCAGAAAATTGGTGGCAAATTAGAAAAATGGGGCAGCCGGCATATCTCGATGGGTGGAAGAATCACCCTTGTTCAAGCTGTTTTGTCTGCGGTGCCAACTTACTATCTATCATTTTTCTCAATACCAAGAGGGGTGCTGAAAACTATCACTAAGCAACAGAGAGAATTTTTGTGGGGGGAAGTGAGAATAAAAAGAAAATTCCTTGGGTTAAATGGGCTGAAATCTGTGAAGAAAAAATCAAAGGAGGGCTGGGCATTAGAAAATTACATGTATTCAACAAGGCTCTATTAGGGAAATGGATATGAAGGTTCCTGAATGAGAGTGACAGGCTGTGGGTTAAGATACTAAAATCAAAATATGGGGGGTTGGAAGAGGTGGAAGGAAGAGGGGGTAGAAAAGGGAGGGGAGTGGGGGAATCGGTATGGTGGAAGGAATTAAAGAAACTGTACAAAGGGGGTAACGGGGCTGCAGAGGGACTAAAAACAAGTATCGTAAAAATAGTGGGAAATGGGGAGGAAACGAGCTTTTTGGAAAGAACGATGAGTGTCTTAAAAATAAATTCCCTAGGCTATTCAATTGTAGCTCCCAACAAAACAGTAAAATCAGTGAGATGGGAGGTTGGGGTCAAGGTGATTGGGTATGGGAATGGAGGTGGAGGACGGAGTTAAACAGTAGGGAAGGGAACGATTTTTTACTTCTTATATCAACTGTGGGCAGGTACAGGTTAAAGCAACAAAAGAAAGATACATGGAGCTGGGAGCTTGCTCCTCTAGGCGTGTATTCGACGAGCAAGGTGTACAAGAAGATGTTGCAGGGAGTTGAGCTGACGAATAGTACATCAGGAAGAGGGGACGAATACTCTATGATCTGGGGATGCATAGTGCCAAGAAGAGTCCAGACCATCGGATGGAAAGCACTAAAGTTCCGGCTGGCCACGGTAGACGAACTAAAAAAAAGGGGAGTTCCTATCTCAGGTGACGAGCTGGCTTGCAAGCTGTGTGGGGTCAAGGAGGAGAGCAACAAGCATATCATATTGGAGTGTAATTTCACAAATTCAGTATGGGAGGAATGCTGCAAGTGGTTCCAAGTGAGTATGGCTTTACACAATAATTTGTCAACGCACCTTCTACAACATAGTATGATCCTTGGGCATGAGAAATGGTGTAAAAGAATAGCATCGAGCCTATGGGTGGGTATCGTGTGGGAGATCTGGAGAAGCAGAAATGACAAATGTTTCTCAAACATAGAACCAGCAGTGAAAAAATCAGTAGAAAACATTAAAATACAGATGTGGTCTTGGATGGAAGGACGTGAGCTCTTAAAACCCAATTCCTCCATTATAGCCTGGTGCGCGGATCCTTATACCAGTATGAAAACAGAATCGGGATAGAGAGGGGTGTTTGCAAGGGGAAAATTGATACTTCAAAAGCTACACTGCTGCATATACTGTGATAGAGTAATAGATTTGGTTTGAAAACTAGTGATAAATGCGATCTGTAAATATTACGGGTTGTACTCGGATGATCTATAAAAAATTTATTTACTGTTAAAAAAAAAAAAAAAAAAACTAAACTGAATCTGTATTGAGTGTTTCAAGATTATGGGCTCAATTATTTTTATTTTATTTTGTTGAAGGCGGCCAAATTTTTTGGAGACAGCGCCATTAACCACGCCTTGGAATTCGCCATTATTAATACCTTGGGTACAGATCAGCTTTTTAATTGGATTTTTCAAAATTTCTGTTAGACAGCTTTTTAATTGGATTTTTTTTTTTTTTTAAGGTGGTGTCCTCAATAAGTTAATTCGTACAGGCCCATTGTAGCATCTAGGGGAGACAGCGCCATTGGAATTCGCCATGATTCATAGCTTGGGTACAGATCAGATCAGATCAGAGATTCCTCATGACTCATTAGCTCAAAAAATTGATGAGGCAAATTTATGTACTCCTAAAATTGGGTTTGAAATTCTTCTGCAACAAAGATTAAAGATTGAACAAATAATTGGGTTGAATTGGTTGAATGAAGCTCGTAAAGAATACATATGTTAGGCTTTTAAAAAAATACCCTTTCTGTTGAATAAATAATTGGACGGAATTGATTGAAGCTCGTAATGAATGAATCAAACTCTCATGCACATTATCCTTTCTGTTGGCTTCTAAAAATATATTAAGATCGTGTTTTAAAACTCACCACATCATTTCAGATTGCATACCTTGCGGTTTGCAGCGACTTCGGCAGGCGGCGGCGACGCGGGTCCGGTCGGCGTGCGAGTTCACGGGCGACGCGAATCCGGCGTGTGGCGTAGCGAGTCCCGGCAATGCGACGTGCGGCGTAGATCTAGGGTTTCCCAAACGAAAAATATTTAATTTGTTTCTGTTTCTGGCTTTTATATTCAAACTCTTTTTTAAAAAACATAAATTTTTTTTAAATTTTAATTATTAATATAAAATTTAAATTATATTATTAGTATTTCGGTATATACCAATATTTTGGTACATACAGTTCATATCAAAATTATTTTCGGTATACGTATGGTTATTTTTCCCATTCCTAGTCTTAGGCTAGTAATCAATTAATTTGAACATAATTTTTTAATTAATAACAATATTCTTTTCTCGGAGAATAATAACATAGAAAATTGTGCACGTTAATTACAACAATACCCCTCTGAATCAATTTTAATATATAGTTCCTCCACAATCCACTTTCCAGTATCCATTAGCGCAGGAAGAAAATTGAGGCGACGGAGAGATAAAAGAGTCTGTAAATTGAGGCGCAGGAAGAAAATTGTCACTAAACTGAATCTGTGTTGAGTGTCTCAAGATTATGGGCTCAACTATAATTCATTCCTTGTAAATTTTTTTCATTAAATTTTTTAGTATTGATTAAAAAATATAGTAATACTATATATATGTAATGGATTTTTGAGATAAAAGAGATACGAAAAAAGGAAAAACATTGAGAGATATAATTTATATGGAACAACAAAAAAAAGTAGGGAGAGAAGTATAAGATGAAAGTAATGGAAAATATTTTATTTATTTTTTAATTATTTATAAGTCTACCGTTTGCAAATAAATTAGTGGGGCGTAACTATGAAGATATGATTTAATATAAAAAAAAAAGCCAAATAGTACTTGTATACTATATCAGGATTCCTACCGTTCGTAAGACGTCATCACCTATTTTTAGGTGTTCTTTCATTCTTTTTACTTGTATTAAAGAATATTGTAGATGAAATATTTAGGGATTTGATGATTTTGAGATTCATACCCTTACATGTATTTAAAATCGTACTAACCATATATCAAGGAAATTGAATGATTATGAGATTTTCATACCAATTCACATACTCTGTATTTTACAATTCTCTATTTTAAAATTGTCAAACTCTCATCAAACGTTAATTTAAATCTTTAATCCATTTATACGTACAGTGCCATTTTTATTTTTTTAAAATTATTTCTGACTATAGCCCCTGCGTGTATGTTATATATATTATATGTCACAGGATTGAAGCCAACAAACATTGTATGTTATATAAACTAGTAATTCTCCCGTGCGTTGCACGACGGATTGAATATTAATAAATTTTAATTAATTATTTATAGAATACATTCGTGCGATTTAAAATTTTCAATGATTGAATTTTACAGAATTTGAAGAACAATAATACTATGTGAAATCATATCATTGATTTCATTCTGCTTCAAAACAAATTATCACAGAATTTGAAAAAATTTAATATAAAATGAGGTGTAGTAAAATTGATATGATTGAAGAGAGGGAATAAAATGGAGTGTAGGATAATTTAAGAGTAAAAGAAGTGGAGTCACAATGTATACACAAAAATAAAATGATAACTTTTTTTGTGAGACATCTAAATGAAAACACTGGAAGCTTCTGACGAAATAAAGTAATTAATTAAAATTCAATTTTACTAAATGGATTCATGAAACTATCTCATACAAATTTTAACTTATAATTAAAATCTATATATAACATTGAAAAACAAAAGTATATGTACAAATATACATAAATTAATTAAAAATATTTTTTAATAATTAAAATTTATAGGGATATACTTAATTACAAATATTTTTTAATAATTAATTTGTAATTGGACTACGAATAGAATAAAAAAAAGATTTAAGGAGTGATATAATCCAAAAACTAAAATAGCTGGACCTTTACAAAAAAAAAAAAAAAAAAGAGAAAGAGAGAGAGAGAAAACTTGGGCCCTCAACAATTTTGGCGGGAATTGACCAGGAGTCAACTATGCTGTTATTATATATATATAGATTACATGCCACGGGATTGAATTCAGCAAACAATAACATTTTTTTTTTTTTTGAATAATACTAAGATAATTTTATGTTCCTCTGCGTTCTCTAATTTTGTTAGATAGTGCAATTTTTTTTATTCAATTTTTTTTGAGTTTTTTTGTAATCCATATTATTTTTACAATAATTTTCTTAATTGATACAAAACTAATGTACAAGTTTTAGTCCTCGGCAAACTGACTACATAGTTTGAGAATAGTTATGATTCTAAATAAACATAAGATTACATAGTTTGAGAATAGTTATGATTTTATCAATAAGAATAAATAAACATAAGATTAATTTCATAAGGAATTCATTTATACAGTGTCCATTTTTTAAATTTTTTTTTTTTTTTAAAGAATCGTCTTTTATTCTTACCTTTCTCCGCCTCTATTCTATTGACGTTGTATGTTATATAAATTTCAGGTCATGGGATTGAACAAACATCAAGAATATCATTTTTTTCATGTTCCTATGCGTTCTCTAATTTTGTTAGATAATGCAATAATTTTTTGTATTCCCTACCTTGTATACACATTATTTGGTAAAATTTAAATGTTTGTATTAAGAAGTTTTTTTTGTTTCCTAACACATAGTTTTTTACAATAATTTTTTTACAAGAATTTTTTTATTTAATGTGAATAGTTTACTTAAATATAATTTTTAGATGAGGAATGACTATATTCTTTCCTTAAGTGTATTTTTTACTTTACATTTTATGTTTGTTCGGTGTACATCAAAATAAAATTTCGAAAAAAGAGTAATGTGGAGATGAAACTAATAGTGAACTTAAACATCACACTACTTTTGCCTAAACATAAAACAGTTTGACACTAACTTTCAAAATATGAGAACCAAAATCATGACAATGTACCACAGTTGGAATCAACTATACACGAAGTGACTTTACTATTTATATAAGTTGTCTGTTTACAAATTCATTTTATTTACTCATGATTTTTGCATGCTTTTATAAAGTTTTACAATGTTTTTTTTTAATAATAACTTCTAAACCTCATATGTTATGTCAATCCAACACTCAATACTCATATCATCTGTTGTTATTTTTTATTAATGAAATTTGCAAAACATTTTATGTTTCAGATTTTACACCATCTTAAAATCTTCTACATCATGATTGTACCAATTTAAACACTTATAATTTCTTTTTTTTTTATATATATATTATTGTGTTCATTAATAATATTTTTGGTGACTATGTGCACCTTCTTAAAATCTTCTACATCATGATTGTACCTATTTAAGCACTTATAATTTCTTTTTTTTATATATTATTGTGTTCATTAATAATTATGTGCATTTTTTTTTTTACTTCACTAATACTTCGTTGATGGTGGAGTTGGATGTGAAATAGATTCATAATATTATACGTAGTTATTATATATATAAATATTTCTGTTTTTCTAATTTTACAGAATTTCTGATTTTTTTTCTCATTTTTATATTTTTTTTGTAAGCGTTTTTTTTTCTTTGCGATTAACTCTATCTAATTTTAAAATTTTTTTCTTTCTCTCTCTATGACAGTTTCTTAAAAAAAAATCCCTGATTTACATTTTTTTCGTTTTTTGCATTAAAAAATTACACTGTACTAAATTTTGTTAAATAATTTTTTTTACATTGCCGCGTACACGGGTCTTCCACTAGTAAGTCGTGTAGTTATTACTATTTATATACCCATATATCGACATACAATTTATATCCAAATTATCAATATTTTCGGTATATACGAGGTATGGTCATTTTTTCCATCCCTAGTCTTAGGCTAGTAATCAATTAATTTGAACATAATTTTTTATTTAATAATCTTCTCGAGAATAATAACAGAGAAGATTGTGCACGTTAATTACACCAATACCCCTTTTCATCACCGAAACAATCACCGAACAATGTTAAGGGTGGTTGCCCTCTCCGTTCGCACTTTAACATATCGATCAAATATCTTCAGTCAGCTGCGGCTTCTTCTGCTTATACTATGAATGCGTTACCTATACAAGAATTTACCAATATATATCTGTTGTTGTGTTTATTGATTAATTGATGATGGATCTAGTGATTAAAGAGGCTGTGATGAATTTTCTCCTTTTTCTATGAGCTAATGGATCTGGCAACCCGTATCTTGGTTGTACAGATCTGAGCCTCTGTAATTTTTTGAGGTGTTTAACAAAATTTTTGGATTTATATGATATTAAAGAATTAATGTTAAATATTTTAAGACTTATTGACATTTTATATAACTATTTTATTAGTATAATTAAATTCAATATTTTTATGATTTTTCAATGCTTTTATGTTGTATTCGAATTTAGAAATTATATTTTTTGTTTTGTAATCAATCGGCTATACATCTAATTTTGATATTTTACGTTTGGATGTAAATTTGATTTGATGATTAGCTTTAAAAAATGATTGTTTGATGATTAGATAAGAATTTTATGTTATAATTGATTTGATTTGGTATTTTTATTGTTGGTGGTTTGATAGTAATGGTAAAGATGATTCTGACGTGAAATGGATAAGTGTACTTATCTATTGATTTTTTTTCAAAATTTCAATAAAGTTGGATTTTTTTTAAGGTGGGTGTCCTCAATAAGTTCGTATGTAGCATCTAGATGACAGCCCCATTGGAATTCGCCATGATTCATACCTTACCTTGGGTATTAGCTCAAAACTCTCACATTTAATCTTTAAATAAATTCAAGACTAAGTATTCTTTAAATGAATCAACTAAAACAAATTTATGTACTCGGGGTTGAAATTCTTCTGCAACAAAGATTAAAGATGGGTTAATTGTAAAAATAATCACGAACTTTTTATAGCATTTATCAATTACAACATATTTTTTTTTTCTTTGCAATTCGATACACCACCTTTTTAAGTTTTGCAATTTGATGCATGTGTTTATTTTTTGACAACACATGAATGATATATATACTGAAGCCGCATTAAGGTTCTACACAAATGCCAACATAAATGTTTTGATTGATCAATAAAATATTTTTTATATATTTTATTTTTTGTATTTTAAAAATGTTTTTAAATAAACAATATGAAAAACATCACATTATTTTTGTGGACTATGATTTGGAGGACGTGATCTTATACTTTTGAGTTTTAGGGAGGGGAAATGATAATAATTAAATTGGTTTATGATTTATTTTTAAAAATATTTAGTATTCTTTTTAGTTTTAAAACAATTTTTTTATTATTCTTTTTAGTTAAAAACGTTTTAAAAATTAAAAAAACATTATTCATCATTCGTGACATCTATGTGACACCTCGACAACTCTGACAATTAAATTATGATTTAATTGTTTCCAGAAAATTGACATATGCATTGAATTGCAAAAATTAAAAAGGTGGTGTATCAAATTGCAAAGAAAAAAAAGATATGTTGTAATTGATAAAAATCGTAAAGATCGTGATTTTTTTTGCAATTAACCCATTAAAGATTGAACAAATAATTGGGTTGAATTGGTTGAATGAAGCTCGTAAAGAATACATATGTTAGGCTTTTAAAAAAATACCCTTTCTGTTGAACAAATAATTGGACTGAATTGATTGAAGCTCGTAATGAATGAGTCAAACTCTCATGCACATTATCCTTTCTGTTGGCTTCTAAAAATATATTAAGATCGTGTTTTAAAACTCACCACATCATTTCAGATTGCATACCTTGCGGTTTGCAGCGACTTCGGCAGGCGGCGGCGACGCGGGTCCGGTCGGCGTGCGAGTTCACGGGCGACGCGAATCCGGCGTGTGGCGTAGCGAGTCCCGGCAGTGCGACGTGCGGCGTAGATCTAGGGTTTCTCCAAACGAAAAATATTTATTTTGTTTCTGGCTTTTATATTCAAACTCTTTTAAAATTCTTTTTAATTTTTTTTAAAAATTTAATTATTAATAAAAAATTATATTATATTATATTATTATTTCGGTATATACCGATATATTAACATACCGTTCATACCGAAATTATCGATATTTTTGATATATTAACATACCGTTCATACCGAAATTATCAATATTTTCAGTATATACCGAAATACTACGGTAGAGTCATTTTTATTATTATACCGAAAAATTGTCTCAAAATTTTCGATATACCGAAAAGGATTAGGCTAAACATCCCGAATCTGGATATCCAGAAAAGGGTATTTTTGACATTTTATTGTTTAAGTTATAATAAAATGACTAATATACCCTTAAAAGTAATTAGTAATTAAAATTAATTTTTCCAGTTTAAATTTATAATATGTTTCACACCCCATTCATTATTGATAATTATTTTAAAATGGATAATTTCCTTTCACATATATTGACTTCTTCCCCAACACACCATTAGCGGCGGGGCCACCACAGTGCCGCCGGCCCCCCTCCTCAGTGAAAATCCGGCCACCATTTCCCTGTTACAAAATCTAGCCACCACTCTCAAACAAATTGAATATCTTCCGTGAAACAAACTCCACAGTCAATTTTTTATTTTGATAACTCCTCTTGTCCTCCATCATGAATTGTGATTTAATCTAACAAGTAAAGAAGAAAAACAAAAGTCTATTTTGGAAGGAACCCCAAATCCATCTAAACCCAGAAATTTCAAAATGAAAATCAAATGGCAAAATCGTGATAAAATGTAAAATAGATTGAGGGCTTCTAATCCTAATAGAAAAACGAAGCTATAATTGAAGATTGAACGAAGAAGACGTAAAATACTTAAATCTGACAAAATTGTTGGGCAAAAATTATCAAAAAAGATTTTGTGACGACAGGGTATGATAAGAGGTAAAAGCCATGGACGTGCTCGACCGAGGGACGGCCCACCCTTCTTGGAGACTCTTCACCGGAGAGGTTGGCCGGAAAAATCATTTCACCTACCTGGGTTGATTTTTTTATTATTTTCTTTGGAGAAATCTTTCTATAGTTTAAAAATACTCCCTCCGTCCCATACTTTAAAGCTCAAATCAATTGGACACGTGTTTTAATGAATGAATTGGTTATTAATATTGTGGAAGATATAGTGGAGGTAGTAAAGACTTTTCAACTTTATAAATAGTAATAAAGTTACTTTTTAGTATAATAAAATAGTGACATTTGTTGTAATATTGTAATATTTTAAGGGAAGTGTTTAAAAGTGTTTTTGCCATTTTAGGTAATGTGCCTTCAAGCAGGTGGCCCTGAGGCAGGGCGAGAAGGGCGACCGCCCCGGGCCCCTAATTTTTAGGAGCCTACTTTTTTATATATATATATAATATTGTAATTAATATTTTTAAAAGAAATTAAAAGATAAATATAATAATTAATATGAGTGCATAAAGGGTAAAAAATAATAATTAATAAGCTAGCATTAATTGTATTCTTGAAAATGATCAAAGACTTTAATATTAAACACAATTATTTAATTAGTAATTAATTATTAATATCTAATTACTCCCTCCGTCCGCCTATAAGTTTCACGTTACTTTTTGACACAAAGATTAAGAAAAGTGATTAAATAATAGATATAATACAAGTGATGTGATTGAGAGAAGAGAGAGATAGCGAGAAAAAGTAAGATATAAAGTGAAGTGTAAGAAAAAGTACTTACCAAAAAAAGTATGAAAAACTTATAGGCGGACGGACAAAAATGGTAAAATGAGAAACTTATAGATGGACGGAGGGAGTAATAAACTAGCATAGTATCGGTTCCTATATAAATTAGGATGTACATTTCACTTTTATATTTCATTTCATTCAATTTCAATATATTATTTATTTATTTTATATAATATATTATTGCATCCAAGTTTCGACATTCGACTTTCTCTTTCATTGTTTTACGGTCCACAATCACCATTATATTATTCATTTATTTATTGTTTATTATTTTTGTTATTTTTTTTAACTTATTGAATATTGCTTATTTGATTTATTGTTCTACCTTTTCATTTACTTTTAGTTGAATTACTATTTATTGTCATTTAGTTATCAATTTTTACTTTTTAATATAAATATATTTTTTAAAAAACATGAATTTGGTAGTGAAAAAAGGCAAAAAAGAAAGAGATTTGAACAACTAATTTTATCACAAAAATGAGCATTGGATAAATTATTTTCAAAAAATTTAGGACAATCAAGTCGTTTAAAAGACATGAATGATAATGTTAATAGTGGACTAGAGCTAAACAACATAGATGTAAATAATTTGAATGAACAAACTAGTCTTATAGTGGATGTAGATATAAATAATTGAAATGAGGATATAAATGGAAATGAATCTAATATTGTTAATGAAGAAGTTTCTCTAAATTAATATTGCTAAAAACATACCTACGATCCATCATTCATTTTTAATATGTGAATGCGTATTTCACTTATTTTATTTTATGTTTTTTTAAAAAAAGGGGCCCCTTTTTTTTTTCGCTCCAGGCCTACAAAATCTCAGGATCGGCACTGCCTTCAAGTATGGATCGCCCAAAATGGTAAAATGTGTCTTCAACTTTGGGACGGAGGGAGTATTATACAAACTCGGTATTATCTCCATCGGTGGCTGTGTTGTACGGAGAAGAAAGCATAAAGCCGCCCACGGTAAAAGGAAGGGGTCCGGATCCCTGCTGCGATATTAAACCAAATCAAATAGTGCTGGGTCAATAAACGGCGACACCGTTTCAGTACTATTAAGTTTACGTATTTTTTTATTTATTTTTTTTCTCTCTCTCCAGTCGAGAGCATGTAACTTTATTTACGGGGTACTTTATTAGTCTAACATAGCAACAAAACATTTAATTGGTTTATTAACTTTAATGATTTTTAATTTATTTATTATTAACTTTAATGATTTTTAATTGGTTTATAATAGAGATAATGTTAAATAGTATTATTTGTTAGAGATTTTATTGTATTCTTAGAATATATCTTTTATGATTTGGTCTTGCTATAATTGTGGAAGTTTGTTGTAGACTTTGTAAATCTCACTATTATATATTTCAGAATACTCAATCACCAGATTACGGTGATTTTCCTCTCAATTATTCTTTTCCAAAATATGTATTCTACATATTCTGTTATGGTATCAGACTAATATTACCGATCCTAAACCCTAATTCTTTTCTTTCGCTTCTACATCCGATTCTCTCTTCCTCCCACTGCACGAACTGGTAGCCTCCGTCCAGTTTTCCTTCTCGTCGAGTGTTATATCAAGGACTGGTCCCCTCCTTCATCTCTCTCGATCGACAAGATGACATCCTCCGCCACCGATCCTCTTCCGGTGACGACGATGATTAATATGATGCAAATCAAGCTTGAGGCGTCCACTTATCTTATGTGGCGTCGTCAAACTATTCACATGGCCGAATGCTTCGATATACTCGGGCATCTTGACGGCACTTCTCCCTCTCCTGCGGCCACTGTACCGGCGGTTGCACCTGCTGTTGATCCGACACCGAATCCGGAGTATACGACATGGCGACTCAAGGACAAACGGTTGCTCAGCGTTTTGTACACCTCTCTATCCCCTGATGCCGCGTCTGAAGTGATTGATTGCACCTCTGCAAATCAGGCATGGGTGGCGCTCGAATCTGTTTATGCCTCATCTTCACGATCGCATCAATTACGTGAAGAATTGTTATCTCTCCGTCGCGGTGATCTGTCTGTGGAGGAGTATGGGCGCAAGTTTAAACATCTCTGTGACCAGCTGCAAGCAATTGATCGTCCGATTGATTCATCTGATAAAGCTCACTGGTTTTTACGTGGGTTAGGACTTCAGTTTGCGGGTTTTGCCGATACCCGTATGGCTATGTCTCCGATCCCCGCGTTTCGTGACCTTTTGCACCAGGCTGTGCAATTCGACATGATGATGAAGTCGATGGAAGGGCCTTCTCATGCACCTGCGGCGTTTTCTGCTACTCGAGATGGGCAGCCTTCTTCGGCTGGGTCCAGGCAGGTGTCCCGATCCCAGAACCGTGGCCAATCTCAGTCCCAGCAGCAGTCCAGGCCGTCAGGTTTTTCTGGTAATGCGGGTGGCTCTGGCAGGCGTGATGGGCAGCCCTCTGGAGGTGGTTTTCGTCGTCCTTTCGTGCCTAAATGCCAACTCTGTCGTGGGGAGCACTACGCAGATAAATGCCCCAGGTATCTGAATGCTATTGGTTCGAACTCTGCTGCAAATCTTGCTGAAGCTTTCACCTCGACTTGCAACGTCTCAAACTCTACCCCTGATTGGTATCTCGATTCCGGAGCCTCCGCTCACATGACGAACCAACTGTCCGCCCTTGACTCTCATGAGTCTTATTCTGGTAACGGTTCTGTTATAGTTGGTAATGGTAATGCGTTGAATATTTCTCATATTGGCACTACTAAACTTTCAGACGATGTTAAGTTGTTAGATGTACTTGTTGTACCTCATATCACAAAGAACCTCCTATCTATCAGTAAATTAACTGCGGATTATCCTGTCGATGTTATTTTTTCTGATAAATTCTTTGCGATCCAGAACCGACTCACAAAGAAAATACTGGCTCAGGGAAGGTGTAATCAGGGGCTTTACCTACTTGATCGGGGTGTTCCAGCTTTGGTTACAGCAATTCGGGTCAGGAGATTGAAAGTTAGCTTTGACTTGTGGCATTTGCGTTTGGGGCATGTCCCGTTTTCAGTTATCTCATTGTTAAATAAACAGGGTTGTTTATCTGTTACTTCAGTTTTACCAAACCCTCGTTTATGCTCTTCTTGCCAGTTGGCCAAGAGCAAACGTTTACCATTTATGTTGAATGAAAAACGAGCTACTGCTGTTCTTGATTTAATTCATTGTGATTTGTGGGGTCCAGCACCTGTTTCTACATCTGATGGCTTTAAGTATTATGTTGCCTTTGTCGATGATTTTTCACGTTTTTCCTGGATATATCCATTACGTGCTAAGTCAGAATTTTATGATGTATTTGTTCGATTTCATGCCTTTGTCTGCAATCAATTTTCTCGAACTGTGAAGATATTTCAGTCTGATGGTGGTACTGAGTTTGTAAATGGGAGGGTTCGTCACTTTATGCACGAGCATGGTATACATCATCGAATTTCATGTCCATATACACCTCAACAAAATGGCAGGGCTGAACGTAAACATCGTCACATCTCTGAAACTGGGTTGTCCATGCTTTTTCATGCACATGCTCCAGCTTCTCTTTGGTTTGATGCCTTTGCTACTGCAGTATATGTTATTAACAGGCTTCCCTCTGCGATACTTGATAATATTTCTCCCTTTCAGGTATTATTTGGATACTCGCCTAGTTATGATACCTTTAAACCATTTGGATGTCGTGTTTATCCTTATCTTTGGGATTATGTTGCTCACAAATTAGAACCTCGCAGTCGGCCGTGCATCTTTCTTGGGTATAGTAGTACTCAGAAGGGGTTTCGTTGCTTTGATCCAGAGTCTTCTCGAGTTTTTATCACTCGCCATGCTCAGTTTGATGAGCTCTATTTTCCATTTTCTCGAGCTCCATCTCTCACACAGGTCACTGATTTGGATATCTCGACTTTTCTCGACATCTCCTCTGATTCCCCTTTGGCTCCTGTTTCGGCACCTATCAGACAACCGCATCGGTTTTCTGTTGATCATGATACTCGTCCTCCCTCGCTGGTTCATGATGAACTGGTTATGCTGCCACATGTGCCTGATCCTATTATAGCGCATGTTCCCGACGTTGGGCCTCCTGTTCCGCCTCCAGCTCAGGACTTGCCACTTGTATCCACTCATCCCATGATCACCCGAGCTCGTGTTGGGACATTTAAACCTCGTTATCCAGTCGACTTCGCTTCTTCGGCTCTACTCTCTGCACTTGTTACCACCTCTGAGCCTCGTGGTTTCAAGTCTGCTGCTAAGCATTCCCACTGGCTTGCTGCTATGCAAGAGGAGATTGATGCACTTCGTTCGAATTCCACTTGGGATCTGGTGCCTCGTCCATCTGGAACGAACATAGTTGGTTCAAAGTGGGTTTTTCGTACGAAATTTCTGGCAGATGGTTCGATTGAACGTCACAAGGCTCGTTTAGTGGCGCAGGGCTTCACTCAGATTCCTGGTTTGGATTTTCATCATACATTTAGTCCTGTTGTGAAGGCAGCTACAGTTCGGATAGTCTTGGCATTATCGGTTCAGCATGGGTGGCCTCTTCATCAGCTTGATGTCAAGAATGCTTTCCTTAATGGAGTTCTTGACAACCCTGTCTTCATGTCACAGCCTCCTGGCTTTGTTGATCCTCAACATCCTGATCATGTTTGTCGCCTTAAGAAGGCTCTATATGGCCTTCGCCAGGCCCCTCTTGCCTGGTACCAGCGTTTTAGCACATTTCTGTTTCTGTCCTTGTTTGTATTGTAAAAGAAAAAAAAAATTATTTATTATACTTAATTCGTGTATTTAAATTTTGTTTATCTATCAATTTAACAAGATTGTTCTTTTTTTTTTCTTTAAGTATATTGATAGCAAAACAAAATTTATGAAAGTATATTGATAACTAGTTTTATTCAAATTTATAAAAACTTCTCGATCAAGTAATACTTGTTTATCAATTTGTTTTCAACACGGATTTTAAACTAGATAAAAATAGAGGTATAAAAGTTTTTAAAGTAATATTATATTGTAAAAATAGCAGAACGAACAGAGTACTCCGATTCTCGTATACAGAGTATGGTATTTAACTTCCATAAAAAAAAAAAAAAAAAAAAAAGGATTGAACTCTTTAGTATCAGAATTGTATTTAGTATCGGATTATTGTATCAATTTATTATGATACAACAATGCATTTATAGTATTGTAAACTTTTACCGATACTAAACATATAGTATCAATAAATATTTTTTGATACAAAATGATTGAACCCTTTAGTATCAGAAAAATACTCCCTCCGTCCGCCTATAAGTTTCTCATTTTACCATTTTGGTCCGTCCGCCTATAAGCTTCTCATACCCTTTTTGATAAGTATTTTTTCTTACACATCACTTTATATCTTACTTTTTCTCTCTATCTCTCTCCTTCTTCCAATCACATCACTTGTACTATATCTATTATTTAATCACTTTTCTTAATCTCTGTGACAAAAAGTTACGGGAAGCTTATAAGTGGACGGAGGGAGTATTTAGTATCGGATAATGGTATCAATTTTTTTTTATACTACAGTGTATTTAGTATCAATTTTTTTTAATGACACTAAATATATAGTATCAATAAATATTTTCTAATACTAAAATGATTTAACCTTTAGTATCAGAAAAATATTTAGTATAGAATAATGAATTAATTTTTTATCAATTTTTTTTAATGACACTATATATATAGTATTAGTAAATATTTTCTAATACTAAAAGGATTTAACCTTTAGTATCAGAAAAATATGATACTAAATATTTTTAACATTTAGTATAAAAAAAATATTTTTAGTATCAATTTTTTTTTATACATTTTTTTTTAGTAATTCTATTAATTTTTTGATACAATATTATATTTATTGTATTTAATACAATACCAACCGATTCAAAAATTAATCGTATTATAAAAAAGTTCTAATATTAATTTCTAAATAACAAAAATCATACTCCCTCCGTCCCACTATAAGTTTCACACTTTTCTTTTATGGATGTCCCACAATAAGTTTCTCATTTCATTTTTTACCATTTTTAGCATATTATTTTCTCTCTCTCAATCACATCACTTATACTTTATCTATTATTTTATCATACTTCATCTCACACTCATCAATTATTTTCTCTCTCATCATCACATCACTTGTACTATACATCTATTATTTAATCATATTTCTTAATCAAAACACCCAAAAGAAATGGAAAACTTATACCGGGACGGAGGGAGTACTAGCTTTATTACACGCATAAAATGCTAATATTCAACATGATTCAAATCTAGCTTTATTTGTCCTCCATAATACTAATTCAAATATTAAAATAACATCTATTAACAATGAACCACAAGTATATAAGCTCCATTACAAAATATCTAATATCTAACATGAAGTGTTTTTCAAGAACTAGTATATAAGGTTAGTTCTGTGGAGCATTTTCGAACAAGCAAATTGTGGGAAGCCTTGCAGTTGCCATAATCTCCTGCAATTGAGCCACTTTCAGATCTATCATATATTGTTCACAAATGGATCAAACCTTAAAGCACAAATTCACATAAATGAAATTCACATGGCATATAATAATTAATTACACATTGACTATGATGTATGCATTAAATAAAGCTAGCATTTACCTAACAACAATAAACCTATGTCAATTATACTGGTATCATATAACAATATATTAAAAAACAAGAGTCCAAAAGAAAACAATCAAGAAACGACTAAACTTGCAGGGCTAACAAATACACACCAACTACTGTACTAATAAGTTCGTCATAGATGGCCATAAACCATGAAGAAGAATAAATACAATACATTTACTTACAAAATTTCAGACATAGATGAAATATCTAAGAAAATGTAGCATGACCGGAAAGAAGATTAGTTCAAGTTTATAATGGATTTTTCGTTTAAAGTAAAGTAATGAAAAAATCTCCACAAGTATCAAGCATATAATACTTCAAGAAATACGTCGAAGAAATAACTCATACCTGAAAACGGAACCAAAAGTATGAGACACGTTTGCAAGCACTTTCACTTTATCAAACTGCCACTAGCTTGGAAAAAAATACTTCTACAATTGTACTTCTACAATTGTTGAAAAAAATATGTTAATTAGTTAAAAAAAAAGGGTTATTAACTACTCTACCAGTAGGTGCAGCACTTTTACTACTAGTTGCAGTACTTGTTATTGCAGTAGTAGTAGATTCGATAGTCGTGTCAGTTGCAATACTTTTAGTCGGTAGCATTTGCTCTCCTTTTTTAAACCTCTTAGAAGGATTTAGCACATAAATGTTCTTACATTGGACACCATTCATACCTTTGATCATTGTATCCTACATGCAAATCAAGTTGTACTCACAAGTATGGGCAAACACATTTAACAAAACAAGAATGTTTGATACAACATAAAAGTTCAAAAAGATTTAAAAAAATTGCCGAACTCAATAAGTACACCATAAAAGTTCAAAAAAATTACCTCGCTCGGCTCGGCTGGGATGAAAGAATGTTTGATACAAAACAAATGCAGCAATGTGAGTGACTGGAAACAATATGAAATCTGCAGAAAAAAAAAAACAGAACCACATTTTAATTTAAAGCAACATAGACAAGATATATGTGCTTTCTCAATTCAATTTTGCATCTCTTAATCGACACTTATCACGGGCTTACGCAAGTAATATGGGTGGCTATAATAATAATGGGTTTGTTGAAGTTATTGCTGCCCAGCAAAGCCCAGAAAATCCTAACTGGTTTCAGGTAATAGGATCTCTCTCTGTTTTGTATAACTGGTGGGTGCAATGTTAGAATGAATTCTAAATGCAGAGATTGCTGTGTTGTGTTGTGTTGTGTTAGGGCACAACTGATGCTGTGAGGCAATACCTATGGCTTTTTGAAGAACATGATGTTCTTGAGTATCTGATTCTTGCTGGAGATCATTTGTATATAATGGATTATGAGAGATTCGTCAAAGCGCACAGAGAAACTGATGCTGATATAACAGTCGTGGCACTTCCGATGGATGAAAAACGTGCTACTGCATTTGGCTAAATGAAGATTGATGAGGAAGGAAGAATAATAGAATTTTCAGAGAAGCCTACCGGAGAGGCATTAAAGGCAATGAGGGTAAACCAATCATTATGTGTTGCTGCATATATCATTTTTAAAGCCATAGGGAGCAGATTACGACTACAACTCATTTTAAAGCATGCATACACAAATAAACATGAAAAAATTACCAAAAATTAATGAAGAATATAATTACTTGCATTAATAGTTCCATACTCTTATATGGGGACAAACAATTAAAGCAGTCGATGAATATCTTCCATAGTCGAACATTGAATCTCCTCTTACATTCATCATAAAATCCATGAACACGGTTGATTTTGGCATCTTCGTGGTTTCCCCTTAAGAGAAAGAATTTATCTGGATACCTTATTTTGTAAGCCAATAGTAAGCATATTGTTTCCAAACTCTGTTTCCCTCTGTCAACATAATCTCCAAGAAAGAGGTAGTTTGCAGCAGGGGAAAATCCCCCGTATTCGAATAGACTCAAAAGGTCATGGTACTGTCCATGTATGTCGCCTGTAAGATTACTTTTCTTGCCAAGGCATAAATAGATACAACTAAATGCATGAAAAACATAGTGAGAAGAACTTAGCATAGATATACTGCAAGTGTTCATTTTATTCAACAAAACCCATACCAATTTTATAAGGTGAAAAAAAAAATCTAGCATATAATTCGGTAAACACAACTAATAGATGAAAATAAAACCCTAATTACACCAAACAATCATAATTCTGGGCATCCATATCGAATTTCTCCAAAACATCAAACATTTTTACTCAATAATGTAGACCTAAAAAAACGCCCTAACACCAATTTGTACATAATTCCAAAAATCGCTGCCCCTGTAAGCGTGCAATTTAACATTTCCACCATATGAAAAATCGGAATTCGAAAGAGAAATTAATCGAGAGAGAGAGAGAGACCGCAGATCCTGATATGGGCATGGAGGAGGAGGAGATTGGGCTGAGAGACATAACTACTTGAAATCAAATATATAATTACTTGCATTAATCAAATAGTCATCAAATTACCGTTCTCACTTGCTTCTGCCTCACTTCAAGCTTTAGAAAACGAAATAGCTTCAATTCATGCCTTGATTTATTCATTTTTAGCTAGTATGGAGTATTAAATTAATTCTAACAGCATCAAAAATTGTGAATCCAAAATTAAAATAAATATCGAGGCAGGCGATATCTCTCTCCCTCTCTTGTTCTTCTCTCATAGATGGAACACGATTAGTGGAGGAGCGGAAAACACGATCAGTGGAGGAGCGGCGAACGCGATCAGTGGAGGAGCGGCGAACGCAATCAATGGAGGAGCGGCGAACGCAATCAGTGGAGGATCGACGAACACGATCAGTGGAGGAGCTACGAACGTGATGAGTTGGATTCAGTGGAGGCACACGGAGGTCGTGCGAATTCAGTCATCGTTCTCAAATCAGATTTTTTTAATTTTTGTATATAATACGTATAATATGGGGCATTTGATTTTTTCATTGGACTTGAATAAATATATAGAAGTTAATGGGCCTGAATAAGTAATCACCTATTAAAAGGAAAAGAACTAACAAACCAAAACAAAGGAAGAACCTGAACAGCACGAAGGAGGAGCAAACGAACAAACCCCAAACAAGAGAATCGCGAATAGGCAGAAGATACTCACAACTCTGACTGCCATTGAAAGTGTAAAAACCAGGTTTATTATTTTTTTCATTCAGGAATTTCATCAAACATGTAAATTGCAGAAATTAAGATTAAAGACAATGTACTTCCATAGGATATGGAGTCATCAAATTTCATCAAACATGTGATATTAGCAACCCCACCAAATCAATTACGTTTACCATTTTCAAAAAATTTAAGAAAGAGGGGAAGATTGCTTACCTGAACCTAAACTTTGTTAATTTGATTAGATTTGGGGAGCTACTTGAAACCTAAGAAACCTTCATCCTTGAAATTACCTTCTGCTTATTGATATTACTTGCAAAACCTACGAATGGGCGACTCGACTGTGCGCGGTGGGAGGGGAATTGGTTTGTAAATCGCGAATTGTGTATGGCTTTAGAAGGACACCATAAAACCTTTTTTTAAGGTCCACTGCAATTGGTATCAGAATTTGTTTTTTGACATATTGGTATCGGAAGTTTAATATTACATACCAAACATCTTTACTATTTAAAAAAATATTGATGCAAAAGAAAAATGGTATAAATAATAAAATAAATAATACTAAATATAAAATTAAGAATATCAAAAAATAAATAAAAACACGTTAGCGTACATAGGGGATAATGATATCATAATAAGTGGATAAGAATTAAAAAATTAAATTAATAGTATCAAAAAATTAATTTCCAATACTAATAATAAGTAGTATCAAAAAAAAAATTGATGCAAAAGAATAGTTAGTATCCAGAAGAAAATTACTAATACTAAAAATAAAATTAATAGTATCAAAAATTTAATTTCCAATACCAATAATAAGTAGTGTCAAAAAAATTAATTGATACAAAAAAATAAGTGGTATCAATAAGAAAATTACTAATCCTAAAAATAAAATTAATAGTATCGAAAATTAATATAAAAAAAAATTGATGCAAAAGAATAGTTGATATCCATAAGAAAATTACTAATACTAAAAATAAAATTCATAATATCAGAAATTTAATTTTCAATACTAATAATAAATAGTATAAAAAAAAAATTTTGATACAAAAGAATAGTGGGTATCCATAAGAACATTACTAATACTAAAAATAAAATTAATAGTATCACAACTTTAATTTCCGATACCAATGATAAGTAGTATCACCAAATTTATTTGATAAAAAATAAGTGGTGTCAATAAAAAAAATACTAATACTAAAATAAAAATAATAGTATTGGAAATAAAGTTTTCGATACTAATGATTAGTAGTATCAAAAATATTATTCGATACAAAAAATAAGTAGTATCAATAAATAAATTACTAATACAAAAATAGTAATAGTATCGATAAAGTGATGGATGTTATAAAGTTAATGGTATCGGATTTTAAATTTTCGATACCAATGATAAGTAGTATCAACAAATTATTTGATCCTAAAATTAAATAGTATCAATAAATAAATTTTTGATGCAAAAACAATATTAGTATCACTAAATAACGGATGCTATAAATTTAATAGTATCAATACATATTTTTTTGATACGAAGGATTCCACATATGGAAGAGCCTCAACGTGTTTACCATGGAAGGCCAATGAGGGAATATTTTGAGCCTCAACCTAGGGAGCATTACGATGGGTTGGCAAGACCAAGGGTGGAGGCAAACAATTTCGAGATTAGTGCCTCTTTATTAAGGATGTTGAGGGAGAGACAATTTGAAGGAAGAACGGAGGAAAGATTTGAGGAAGACCCGAATGAACATCTTGCTCAATTCTTGGAGATAGCCGACACTCTCAAGCAAAATGGAGTGTCGGAAGATGCTAAAAAGATGAGGCTATTTCCATTTACATTGTCGGGGAAAGCCAAAGCTTGGCTACAATCAAGCATTCCCGCCGGAGAAGTGAGGACGTGGGAAGAGTTGAAGAAAAGATTTCTATTGAAGTACTACCCTCCTTCAAAGACTATGGAAGCCAAACAAAAGATCTCTACATTCCAACAAGGTCCAACGGAGGGAATCAAAGAGGCATGGGAAAGGTTTACGAATCTTCTCATCACATGCCCCCATCATGGTTTCCCAATAGAACAAACAACATGTTGGTTCGTTGGTGGGTTACGATTAGAAGATCAACACCACATTGATTCTTGTGCGGGGGGTTCAATTTGGATGAAATCGGTGGAGAAGATCAATGACATAATAGAAGGGATATCAAGCAATACTTTCAAGATGAGAGTAGACCGTGGAGCACAAAATCGGGTAGCCCAAGTGGATGCTAATGATAGCATAAAAGCAATGATGACTACACTCATTGAAAAGGTGAATGTTTTATCTCAAACAAGAGATAATCATCTATCATTTGTGTAAGAGAATCTTCAAATGGGACCTATGGAGGATGTGCAATACATGGGTCAACAAGGATACCCACAAAATTTTCAAGGGAATCGACAATATCAAGGTCAACCACCATATCAAAATCGTGGTCAAGGATATCAAGCTCCTCCTCAAAACAGATTCCAAGGGCAATCTTCATCATCTCAAGGACAAGGGGGACCATCCCCTCAATACCAAGCTTCTCAAAACTCGAATTTTCGGAGGAATGAGAACTTGTCATATTCCAATCCTAAGGGTGCTATTCAATATCCTCCCGGATTTGATCCCGGTGCAAAACTTCCAAGTGGAGAAGGGAAGTCCTCTACGGATGAGCTTCTAGCACTCCTCATGAAGAGAATGGAGACAAGTGAGAAGAAATCCGAAGCATCCGACTCCATCCTTGCCCAACTCATGAGTAACCAAAAATCTACCGACTCAATGCTTGCCCAACTCATGAGTAACCAAAAATCCACCGACTCAATGCTTGCCCAACTCATGAGTAATCAAAAATCGATGGAATTTCAAATGGGACAATTGGCAACTTCCATTGGATCTCAACATACAAAGGGTAAATTGCCCTCAAACACCGAGGTAAATCCACGTGAGCATTGTAATGTTATTACAATTTCAAGTGGTGAACATTATGGAGTTTCTTCAATTGAATTGGAAGAGGGTGAAGTGTTGAAGGCAAAAGAAAGGGAGGAAGAGGAAAAGAAGAGGATAGAAAAAGTTGGAAGTGGAAAGGTTGCTCCAAGAATTCCAAAGTGGAGAATTGCCAAAGATTTGAAAAAGAAGAAGTTTGAGGTACCTTGTGATAAATGGGGGGTGCCCATTACATATGAGCCACTTCCATACCCGGGAAGATACATGAAGAAAATGGATGAGAAGTTTGGGAAGTTTTTGGATATCTTCAAAAAAATCCACATTGATCTTCCACTTTCGGATGCTTTAGAGCAAATACCTCATTACATGAAGTTTCTAAAGGATGCAATAACAAACAAAAAGAAACTAGTGGATGATGAGAAGATCAAGTTGACCGAAGAGTGTAGTGCTATCCTTCAACGAACTCCTCCCGAAAAGCTCAAGGATCCGGGTAGTTTCACTCTCCCATGTGAGATTGGTGATGGTCCCATGATGAAAGCTCTTTGTGATTTGGGAGCTAGCATCAATTTGATGCCACTTTCAATCTTCAAGCGTTTGGGACTTGGAGAAGTAGTGCCCACATCAATTACTCTCCAATTAGCGGATCGTTCCATCACCCATCCTAAAGGGATCATTGAAGATGTATTAGTGAAGATTGACAAGTTTATCATTTCGGCCGACTTCGTGGTGTTAGATATGAAAGAAGATGCAAATATCCCATTGATTCTTGGGAGGCCGTTTCTTGCCACGGGGGGAGCAAACATCGATTTGAGAAAAGGAGAGGTAACATTGGAGGTGAATGGAGAGAAATTGATTTTCTCCAAGAATAGCTTAATTGAGAGCCCCCCAAGAAAGAAGGAATCTCCCTCCATCCAAGAATGTGACATTTATGTGAAAGAGACATTACCAAAAGTCCCATTGAAAGATCCGGGAGATGATAACAATTTGAAGCAAACTCCCAAACTTGAGCAAAACTCAAGTTTGGGGGAGTTTTATAAGGAGAAGAGTTTTAATAAGTTCCTTGAGGATAGTGAAGATGAAGAAAGGAAAAGGAAGAGTTTAAAGGAGAGAAAGATCGAAAAGGGTTTTGAAATTGGAGATAAGGTGGTATGGGGCACCTTGGGAGTGATGGAAATCCTTGGAAAGATGAAGCTCAAGGAACGGAAAATGTTGGTCATGAAGAAATTGGTCTATGGAGGAGGCATTGCGTTGGAAAGTGAGGAGGATGAAGTGTTCATCACCGATGAGCACAACGTCAAGTACTATCATCCTCCATTCAAAGAAAGAGAAGTATGAACTTGTTAAGTTCCGTCCGGCATAGGACGTTAAACCTAGCGCTAAATGGGAGGCAACCCATTTTTACTTGCTTTATTTCATTTCTTGCTCATTTTATTTGCTTTGTTAGTTTAGATTGATGTGTTTGTGAGTTTTGATGTTAGTTGGAAAAGCTTGGATCGAATGGACGATTGGAGATCGAAAGTGGAACTTTGAGCTTCGAAGAAGGTGTAGCTATAACAATCGTGAGAGGTACGCCCACTCCAAACTTAGGAATTGCATAGCAATTACTAAGTTTGGGGGGGTAGTGGAATTTATATTCTTGTTCATAATATTGATTGCTTAGCTACTCTTAATGTCAATTGTTGGGATAGTGGCCCATATGTGTAGATTTGTATGGTTAGCACTTGGTGTCAATATCAATGCAACACTATTTTTCCAAACTTTTAATTGCTTTGCAATGAAAAAGTTTGGGGGGGGGGGGTATGTTCGTTTTTACATTTTCTATTGACACCAATGTGCACTCTTGTGTATGTGTGTAATTTGAGCTTTAATGATCATCGAGACACATTTGATAGTGATTTGTTGTGAATTTGATTCCTTGAATGTGTACATGATTGTAATGAATCATGTTGTTTGTGTTGTTGTCATCTTGTTGCCTATGGATGTTTTGCATGCACAATGAGTTATGTGTGGTGGTGATTGATGAATGTTTGAGTCTTTAATGAACCGGTGAGAGTTGAGCTTTGAACCGAGCATTAATCCGGTTTATTTCATTTGTGAGTGAATCAATTCATTGCTTGCTTTTCTAGAACTTGCCCAAGTTCTTGCTTGAAATCATGCTTGTGTGATACTTTGAGATAGGATGTAGGCCATCTTTCGTACTACACGTCACTTAGCCAAAAATTTCCCAATAACCAAAGTAATCTTCCGTAGTTAGCCCGTTTGAGCTTGATTTCCCATTCTATTGGCAACCTACAATGTTTAACCACTTAACCTTTTGAGCCTTTGATATCCAAATCTAGTGGAGAAATAAAAGAAAGTAGTAAAACATGTGCTTTAATGCCTTTGGTTTGAAGAGAAAATTGGCAAAGTTGTGAAAAGAGAAAAAAGAGATGGAAGGGAAAAGAAAATAATTGAGAAAGAAAAGAGGGACAATGAGCCCCAAGAGCTTAAAAAGAAAAGAAATTTTCTAGAAAAAGATGAGGAGATGAATGCATTTGAGGAAATTAAAGGAAAAGTGAGAAGGAAGGTTGTAAACCTTAAGAGCACAAGCTTGAATTGTTGAATAACAACTTTCATTCTCCACTAGACGAGTCACTATTTCCATATTCATCTTACCCCGTCCAAAGAGCCAATGTTACGTCCTTGGTTAAGCCCTATTGATCTCATTGTTGAACATGTTTGTGGTGGAAAGATGGTAGAGCTTTGGCAAGCTTATGGCAATTGCAATGCATGATTTGATTGATGAGTGCTTATTGTCCTTAATTTGTTTGAGTGTTTGAGAGAAACACTATATCTAGGGAGTGGAACTTGAACATCTTGATATTGTCATCACCATCACTTGTTGTTGTGTGTAGAGCATGTGTGAGTTATGAGTTGGATCTTCAATATTGAACTTGTGATCATTTTAAGAATGTATCTTGAGGAAGAAGAATTCATTTCATGTCATTTGATACGTGGGATCTTTCATTGATCATCTAGTTATAAATTTCACCCTCATATTGTAATTCTCTCGTTGCTCGAGGACGAGCAACACTTTAAGTTTGGGGGAGTTGATTCGGGTGGAATCTACACGATTTAGATGCATATTTGAAGCTCATTTGATGTTGATTTCATTGAATTATACAGTGAATATGATTGTTTAAGCCGAAATGAGAGAAAGGTTGTGTTTTGTCGATTGTGTAGGAAATACGATGGAATTTGGAGCAAAACACATACCACAAGTGATTGGACCGGAAAGAGGAGTGCACGGTTGGATTCTTCTCGAAAAACGGAGTGGATTAGCCAAAGGAATCGAGTCAATCCGACATCCGAGGCGAAAGTTATGCATGGAACGAGAAGGGGAAGAGGCAACTCGGCCGAGTGCGTCAACTCGGCCGAATCTGCAACTTTGAACTCTACTGCGCACTCGGCCGAGTGAGCCAACTCGGCCGAGTAAGGTTGAATGCGTAGCTCCTGGAATCGGACATCACTCGACCGAGTAAGGTTACTCGGCCGAATCTGCAATTTTGCACTCTACTGCGCACTCGGCCGAGTAAGGTTGAATGCCGTAGCTCCTGGAATTGAAGACCACTCGGCCGAGTGACCCTCACTCGGCCGATTCTCGACTGGAAAGAGTTGCTACACGCTTCTTAAGTGTTCCACTCGGCCGAGTAACCCCAACTCGGCCGAGTCACCCCATTTTCGGTGCCAAACTTGTATTTTCTCCATTTTTGAGGGATCAACTTGCAATTATGCCATTCAAACCCTTCCCAAACACTATATAAACTCCCTTTCTTAAAATCCAGAGAGAACACTTTTTAGAAGCATTTTCCACACACACATTCACATAGTTGTAGGTGTTCTTCATTTTTAGTTTAATTTCTTCAATAGATTAGATAGAATATTGGTTTTTACTTCAAATCAAGCTACGATTATCATCGAGCATCGTCTATTACCTCGTTTTGTAGCTAAATTCGTATGATCAAGGTGATATTACTCTATTTTGCAATTCAATTTGGTATTTTCTTAATTTCTTCAATCTCTTGTTATTTTATTATGAGTTTGATGTTATTTGTTGTTGTAGCCATGAGATTCTCTTCTAGAACCATGGGCTAATCCTCAATTGCCTTGGGTGTGGATGTTTTGATGAGAATTTAGTGTAATTGTGGATTAATTGCATGATTAGCTTATAATTTTGGTTTTTATGTTTCTAGAGTTGTATTTTGATTGATTCATTTGGTTGATCAACCCTATTAGCAAGCATGTTTGATTATGTTTATTGCAACGAGAGTTGGGTAGCATGATTGGGAGTGTGAGTGTGAGCTTTGATCAATTGAATAGAAGTTAATTAGTAATTAGCTCACCCGAGAGGGGTGTTAATGACTAGACCGACAACCTTAGACACTAAACGAATAGAGGTCGTCTAGGAGTTTGGTGAGAGGGCGTTTCATAAGCATTAGTAACCGTGTTGAAAGTGCTTATGCAACACTATCTTAGGAGCTTATGGTATTTGGTTAGATCCTATAATTGCTAATCAATGCACGATGTTTACCTATGCCTTTCGAGGGGGTTTGCACACTTATGTGATAGCCTTTAGCTTAACCAAATTTGTAGTAAAATCATGTAATTGGTCCACTAGTTCACTTAATTGCTCACAAAACGGAAACACCCGAGGCAATACCCTTCCCTTGCACTTTCCAAAAGAAAGTTAGATAGATTGTCATTTCTTGTCACTAGTTCTTATTACTTTAGTTAATATAGTTTACTATTTTTGTGCTTATTCCCGAAAATCCAAACAACATCATTTAGTTACTACAATAGCATGATAACTTGTAACTTTAGGGATTCACTAGCATTCAATTAAGTCTTTGGAATGAAATTTTACTTGGTATACTTATCGTACTACTAACGAACCCATACGCTTGTGGGGATCGTATAGTTGTGAAAAGTGTGCAAAAATGATCCAAGTCAGTTCACTGTTCTTATCAAATGATTTGTGTTCTCCATTCTTCACTTGCGTGTATACTTTTTAGATTGGGGGCATGGAACAGAGGGGAAAGGGTGTTTACGCTTACATTAAAATCATGGATAGTCTTACGCTAGTGATCAATTAATTTGAACATAATTTTTTAATTAATAACAATATTCTCCTCTCGAGAATAATAACATAGAAGACCGTGCACGTTAATTACAACAATACCCCTTATTTCCCCGAACCAAATCCTGATTTCAACATGGGTAAAGTAGGAAACAAGGTTAATATATAGGCCCTCCACAATCCAGTTTTTCAGTAAACAAAACAGCCCTTAGCATATCTGTTAGATACCTTCAGCTGTTTATACTACGTACGTTACATAATTTTTGCCTTATGTTTACTTTAGGATTAACCTAAATTACAGTAAAACCTCTCTATAGTCATATCCTTGGGACCACAAAAAAATATTCCTAAATGGGGTTATTCCTAAATAGAGTTATAAGGTTTTTTTTTTTTTTAAATGCATGTATATTATATAATGGTATAATTAGTAGATACATGTACATGATGTAATGTGTTGATGTAGGTCCCTAAGTTGAGTTAATATCGAGGGAAGCTAAAGAAAATGTCTAGAGGGGGGTGAATAGACTTTTCTAAAATCTTTCGATATATCAGAATTACAATGTGCGGAATACGAAATTAACAATGAGCCCAATTAAAGTTTATACTCAACTTATTTCGAGAACTCTGTTTCAGTATTTACTCAACTAGTCTTGTTTAGTTATGTATGTTTAACAAGTAAACAATCAATCAATTAAAACAAACAAAACAGTAAAGTAAATCAAACACGAGATGTATAGTGGTTCGACAACTTGTCTACATCCACTCTCACAAACCCAGTTGTGATGTTTCCACTAAACTCTTCCAATCGAGTACAAGTGTATGTTCCTGTCTTTAAAGTCTCAAGAAGAAGACTTAGATCTTCAACAGACTATACCTCCAGATATGTCTACGATCTAACTAGAAATTTTACAAGTATCTAGCACCTTGAAACAATAACAAAACAAAAACTAAAAACTTCTCTGATCTTCAGTAGTAGCCTTCTTGATTCTTCACTTGTCTTCTGGCTTCTATCTGAATTTCAAACTCTGAGAGTAATTTCTTCACTTGAATCTTCAATAACGCTTGTAGTATCAATATTTCAGTAGTCTTTAAATGATCACTACTATGAAGTATTTATAAACTTCTGAAATCAAGAACTAATAAGTTGTAACCAACTTTTCTTGATAACTACCTTCAACTGAATCTTCTTATCCATATACCCGTTACTTGTTGTGTATTAGTTATTCCATAACTAACTTCTATATCTTCTTCTTTTCACGCGTTTCTAACTGACTAACTTTATCTTGACTTGTCTTGAGTAGACTTGTATTTACTTATCTTGTCTTGTAGTCCTTCTGTCTTGAGTAGTAGACTTCAACTCTTCTTGTCTGATCTTCTTTGTTCAATCAGTAGACTATACTAAACCTATCAAGACTATTACATTACATTAAGCTTTTATAATACAAGCTTAGTCAACTTATAAACTATACAATAAAACTAGTCTATATAAAAACATCATGAGCTCTATACAACATTTAAATAGCTCAATAACAAACTTAAACAAATTCTATAAACACATATGAAGTACTTATAAACTGTACTTATCTTTTCATGTGAACTTATGTGAACTCTACTGGTCTTGTACAAGATGACTTAACTCAACTAGACTAGATCAGTCAATACTTAGAAAATATTCATACTACTTTTGGCTTTATCAAAACTTCATCTTTTCTTCATCATTTATGACTTGTTCTAGAATTCATATCCCAACAGTTGAACTTAATTGAACTAATTTACTCACGTAATATGAAAAGACAATACTCAAGAGTCACCCACCATAGATGCATGTACTTGCTTTTGATTGCTTTAATTTTTTCATCTATAAATACTATGTATAATACATTTTTTTTTATCAATTACATCAAATGGAGGTGTATTTCTAAATGCATTTTTTATATATATATTATTATGATTTATTCCTGGAGGTGTATTTCTTTATGTTGGGACTTGAAAAAATATGAATTATGACAATATGGAGTTTATTCCAAATTATAACTGGTCCCAAGTTGGGACCATGAATTTTTATTCCTAAAGAGAGTTTATTCCTTAATAGAGTATTCTTTTTGAGAGGTTTTACTGTAATAATTGAATTGGTGATTGAAGAGGCTGTGATGACTTTTCTCCTTTTTCTTTGAGCTAATGGATCGGGCATTGATGAACCCACTCGTATCTTGGCAGGGCGTACGACGTTGTGATTTCGGGTCACTTGCAACCGGTACCGGTGATCGCAGCCATGGCGGCCTGAGTCTCTGAAATATTTATAATTGTTTTGCTTTTAGAATACATAAATTTAATTTCTTGAGGTGTTTAACAAAATTTTTGGATTAATATGATATTAAAGAATAATGTTAAATATTTAAAGACTTATTGACATTTTATATAACTATTTTATTAGTATAATTAAATTCAATATTTTCATGATTTTTTCAATGCTTTTTATGTTATATTCTAATTCCGAAATTATATTTTTTATTTTGTAATCAATTGGCTATACATTTGTTTTGAAATCTCATCTTCAAATTTTGATATTTTACGCTTGAATGTAAATTTGATTTGATGATTAGCTTTAAAAAAAATTATTGTTTGATGATTAGATAAGGATTTTTAGTATTGTTTCACATTGACATTAAAATCAGATTGAAATTATTTTGCTGTTGCCTCTAACTCTCTATGACTAAGATTAGTTGTCACTAAACTAAATTTGTGTTGAGTGTCTCAAGATTATGGGCTCAATTATAAACCATTCATCTTAAATTTTTTAATTTATTTTATTAATATTGATTAAAAAATATAATACTAATATTATGTAATGGGTTGTTGAAATGAAAGAGATATGTAAAAAGGAAAAACATTGAGATATAATTTATAAGGAACAACAAAAAAAAGTAGAGAGAGAAATATAAGAGGAATGTAATGTAAAATATTTTATTTATTTTTTAATTATTTATAAGTCCACAGTTTGCAAGTCTAAATTTGGATCATCTAATATTGAGAAGTGTATGCGTTTAGTAAAAGAAAATTTATAAAGAAAATGGTAATTTGAACAATTAATGGGAACGCAAGATATGTGTCATTTTGGTTTAGTTCAAAAGCCACGGTTATACACACCTGGTTATTGAGGAGTGAGGACCTCCATTGGCTAAACACACACACCGTTAGATTAGAACACCCACTTGAAAAACCCTATAATACCCTTCTTTCTTTCTTCTTAATCATAATTTTCATTTTTTGGGTACACCCACTCACAACCGTTCAATTTCTTTTTCTCTTCGCTCACCTGCACATACGTGCTGCCCATTCGCTGCCACTCCACCGCATCAACCCCTCACTGTCCTGTTTGTAGCACCCCCCAGCCACTGTCGCTCACCCCCATTTGAAGGCCACCGTCGGCCCTCCTACTTCCAAGTCGCGCAAGCTGCCATCTCCTCTCCCCTTACCGCCTTGCATCATTCCCTCCCCTCCCATGTCGTGCACACTGCCCAATAGACATGCTCAAACTGTAATCGGAAAATCGCTGAACCGTCAAATTGGCCGGTTTGGCAAACCGCCAGTTACGGTTCAAAAATTGAACTGTAACGGGAAAATGACGGTTCAGTTTCGGTTTTGAATTTTGACAAACCGCAAACTGCCGGTTTGGCCGGTTTTTATATATATTTTTTAATTTTATTTTTTATTTTTAATACACAATAATTCTATTTTCTATGTATAAATTTAAGTTATATAATTTTTATTAAATTCTAATAATGTATTTTCTAAAAAACTAAGTTAAAACGAATAAAAAATGAGCAAAAAAGGGGAAAATTAAATAATAAAAAAAAACCCGAAACCAGTGGTTTGCCGTTTCGGTTTCGATTTTTGGCAAACCGTAACCGACGGTTTTCGGCGGTTGCGCATGCATGTCTACCGTCCAGCATCGTCTTTTTGCTTTATGTAAGTTTAGGGTTTACAGATCCAAAAATAATTTTTCGTACTTGCTCGAAAAATTTTGCCGAATCTAGATACTTTTTTTGAAATTTTTCCCTAAAATATTGTGTCCGATTTTTTTTCCGAACATTTAATCTGTTTTCAATATTTTTTTTTTAACATTAGTTTATCAAAATTATCCCCAATGTTTTTTTTTTTATCAAAATTTACACATTTCTCGATTGGTCATTTGGTGTTTTTATTGTTGGTGGGTGTTTTGATAGTAATGGTAATTAATGATGATTATGACGTGAAATGGATAAGTGTACTTATGTATTGATTTTTTTTCAAAATTTCAATAAAGAGTATGTTAGACAGCTTTTTAATTGGATTTTTTTTTTTTTTAAGGTGGTGTCCTCAATAAGTTCGTACAGGCCCATTGTAGCATCTAGGGGAGACAGCGCCATTGGAATTCGCCATGATTCATAGCTTGGGTACAGATCAGAGATTCCTCATGACTCATTAGCTCAAAAAATTGATGAGGCAAATTTATGTACTCCTAAAATTGGGTTTGAAATTCTTCTGCAACAAAGATTAAAGATTGAACAAATAATTGGGTTGAATTGGTTGAATGAAGCTAGTAAAGAATACATATGTTAGGCTTTTAAAAAAATACCCTTTCTGTTGAATAAATAATTGGACGGAATTGATTGAAGCTCGTAATGAATGAATCAAACTCTCATGCACATTATCCTTTCTGTTGGCTTCTAAAAATATATTAAGATCGTGTTTTAAAACTCACCACATCATATCAGATTGCATACCTTGCGGTTTGCAGCGACTTCGGCGGGCGGCGGCAACGCGGGTCCGGTCGGCGTGCGAGTTCACGGGCGACTCGAATACGGCGCGTGGAAGAGCGAGTCCCGGCAGTGCGATGTGCGGCGTAGATCTAGGGTTTCTCCAAACGAAAAATATTTAATTTGTTCCTGTTTCTGGCTTTTATATTCAAACTCTTTTTTAAAAAAAAAAATAATTTTTTTTAAATTTAGTTATTAATATAAAATTTAAATTATATTATTATTATTATTTTGGTATATACCAATATATACATACAGTTCATATCAAAATTATTAATATTTTTGATATATACGAGGTATGGTCATTTTTCCCATCCCTAGTCTTAGGGGGGTGTATTCAATTGGGATTTTGTTGGATTTTTTTGGACTTTAAAAAGTCAGTGGATTTGGAAAATCATAGACTCTATGCAGAGTTTGACTGACTTTTTTATTGATTTATATGGATTTTTATAGATTTGACAGGATTGTGAAATGTATTTTTTTATTGATTTACATAGATTTCCATAAACTCCGGCACTGAAATTATTGATGCAAATGTATATCAAACACACTTGTATATTAAAAAAATTATCTAAATTATTTAAAAAAAAATACCAAAAATATATTAATTAAAAAAAATATTATTCATCATTATTATTCTCATCTTTCATTTTCAGTAAATTTTCCTCTTCCATGTCGAGATACGTTCTCCATGCATTAGCTTAAGTTCTTTGTTTGTAGTTGGCTCTTCTATGTCGAGATGTGGTGAATCTTGATCTTCTTCATATTCGACTGAAAATTCATAATATATTATAAAGATATATACAAATCTTGTTAATATTATATTCCAAATAATCTTTGTACAATAATTAATACTATAAATTAGGTGGAGATCGAGAATATATATATTAGTATATCAAATGGGCAGATACTATAAATTTTTAACGTGAGAAAACATAATTTTGAAATAATGGTGGACTGGTGGTGAAGCTCTCACTCTCCGCAATTTCTCCAATGATGAAAAATGCTTTTTTCTGTCTTTTTAAAGTTTTTTTTAGAGAATCCGTTGAAATCTCTGCTTATTAGAAGAGATTTTGGAGAGTGAAATTTATTTATATTTTTTTAGGAGAATCCATCAAAATCCATAGAGTATTGAAATCCACAGACTATTGAATACCTAAAGATTTTTTAAGACTTTTTAAAATCCGTATTGAATACCTCAAGATTTTGAAAGACTTTTAAAAATCCGGATTGAATACCCCCAGATTTTAAAAGTCCAAAAAAATCCAACAGAATCTCAATTGAATACACCCCCCTTAGACTAATAATCAATTAATTTAATAAACAGCGAATTCTCCTCTCGGTAGGAGCTAGGGTTTTTCTCTTGGAGAACTAGGGTTAGGGTTCTGGGCCCAATTTTCGGTTTTACTATCATCTTCTCTACTTCTTGACTGGTTTTGATCCCTGTGTTTTGTCGTTATTTCTCTCTTTGTTCTTAGTTTTCTTGTTTTTGCGCGTCCGTCTGGGTTAGTTTTTTAGTTTCTTGGGTGTGGTCTAGTGACCTTCTTATTTGTGTATGGTTTTCTAACGTATTTGGTTGCTGGTTTTGTTGTTTCTCCTTTTTTTACAGGCTCTAATTCCAACCCATATCCAATTACTCTTGCGGTCGACGATGGCTTCTTACTGTAGTGAGGGTGTTAACAATGGTGATGTGTTAGATCTACGGGATATGACAGTCACCGAGGGTGAGGGACGACGCGGTAGTGTAGCTCCGGCATGCCTTGCCGGAAAATTGTGTTCAGCAAAGAGCATCAATAAGTTTGCGTTGATTGAGGTCCTAACGAAGGCTTTCAGGCCAAAAGGAAAGGTTACGTCGCGGGAATGGGGTGGTGGCCTCATTATCTTCTCTTTTGATTTGGTGGAAGATCGTGACTGGGTCGTGCGCAATCAGCCGTGGCATTTTGATGGGTACTTGTTTGCCGTCAAAGCCTTGACGGGTCTAGAGCAACCTTCATCTTTAACTATTTCTACTGCATCTTTTTGGGCACGGGCCTATGACGTCCCTATTGCTTGCCAGACGGAAGGGGTGCTACGCTCTATTGCTTCAAAGGTGGGCTCTCTAATTCTCTTTGAGAAGCCTAAGCCATCAGAACCTTTTCCTTTTCTTCGGTTCAAAGTGGAGATTGATATCCGATTGCCACTCAAAACGGGAATCACTGTCAACTTTGGGTCTGGGAATATGAGGATCCCGATTAGATTTGAGAATTTGCCGGCTTACTGCTATTGTTGTGGCATCATTGGTCACTTCTTTAGATCATGCCAACTTTATGATAGGGAGGACACCCTAGATGTACATCAGATGCCGTTTGGTCCAGACATTAAGGCCCCGCCACAGCGACGCCCGAGAGATTCTAAAGTTGAAACAATTTCAGTGATTAGTGAGCCACCCCCATCGGCTTCACCTAGCCTGGATACGACCCCCATTAGGCTCCCAACCTCTACAAGTGTGGCCTCAACTACGATGCGTGAAGCATATATTGATCTGACCCCTCTTCATATATCTGACCCTACAAGTCCGCCTCACCAAAATTGTCAAAATATACCCATGCCCGAGCGCACCCTTTTACCCAAACCACATCATCCTTCTGATACTAGTACCGTTCCAAATGCTCTTTTACCCACGAGCTCACCCATTCCCACTCCTTCCACTAATTCTTGTGACTTACCTGTCATTCAATTTACCTCTCCAGCTACCCATATCTTTTCTAACCTGTCACCCAGTGGTTCTACTATAATCCAAACCTCCATTCCCACTAGCCATATTTTTCAAACCCTCCGTACTGTACTGGAAAACCCTTTTTCTCCTAAAACTGATCCTAATGGTGCTGGGGCAAATGAAGCTCGCAGATCCGATTCCAAATTGAGCCTCTCTTCAATCCAAATGGCATCGATTTTGGACAGTCCGTCAACTAAACCACAAAGAAAATTTTCATGGAAAAGAGCGGCACGTGGTTCGGGCCATACTGATGAAGTTTTCCAGCCCAATATTATTGTGGGCCACAAGCGGACTTTTATCTCTATCGACTCTACTGTTGACAATGTGAACCCTAGTGGAAATAAAAGGCTGAAGGACAATGTAAGTGATGAACAAAATGATACGATATCGGCGGCGGTTGCAAGGGAGCAGCCCCGCCGGACACAATGAGTTGCCTGCTGTGGAACTGTCGTGGGCTTGGGAACCCACGAAAAGTTCTAGTATTGAAGAAAGTTATTCTTTCAAAAGATCCCAGTCTGGTGTTCATGTGTGAAACCAGATTATTAAACAATGAGTTACAGAGGGTTTCGAGGAAGTTGGGGTTTGACGGTTGTTTGGGGGTTGATTGCGATAGAGGAAATAATGGCAGGAGTGGTGGATTGGGACTTTTGTGGAGGGCGGATATGGATATCACCATTAGATCCTTTTCGTCTAACCACATTGATGCCGTAATCAAAGATGAACGTAATTGGCGGTTCACGGGGGTGTATGGGTTTCCAGAGGCGTCTCAGAAATGGAAAACATGGAGGTTATTAGATAGACTTGCTGGGAATCTTTCACTACCTTGGTTGTGTTTGGGGGATTTTAATGAAATTTTGTACGGGTTTGAGAAAGTTGGTGGCAGCTTGAGAAGTGATGCTAGGATGAGGGAGTTTGGTGATTGCTTGGAACGATGCGGATTATCTGATCTAGGATATGAGGGACATGCTTTCACTTGGTCGAATATGCAAGGAGGCAATCGGAATATACAAGAACGCCTAGATCGAGCGGTGGCTAATGACACATGGGTTGTGCAGTTCCCGATGTCCCGAGTGAATCATTTAACTCGTGTATTGTCTGATCACTGCCCAGTCCTCGTGCAATGGGGTGGTCGCCAGGATACAGGGGCTAGTGGGTCTGCTCGGTTGTTTAGATTTGAGACTTCGTGGCTTCAAGAGAATGATTGCGCAGCTATCATCCGTACCTCTTGGGGTAGGCGGAGGCAGGGCTCATTAGGATGTCTTGTTGATAGCATAAAGTCATGTAGTGAGGCTCTTGCTGATTGGGACGCTCGATTTTTTGGGAATATCCCAAGAGAAATTGCTCGATGTATGAGGGAGCTTGCATGGGTCCAAAGGGGTGTACAATCTGTGGAGAACAGCCAATTGGCCAGGAGCTTGGAAAATAAGATTGCTGCCCTATCTAGAAAAGAAGAGTTATATTGGCTTCAGCGGTCAAGGATTAGTTGGATGAGGGAGGGGGATAAGAATAACAATTTTTTCCACAGGATAGCGAGTGGCAGACGAAAGAGAAATTACATTAATGAGATTGTGGGTGCAGATGGGATGGTTCACACAAATGTTCGTGAGATTAAGGAGGAGTTCCTGAACTATTTTACGGGGCTATTTACGGCTGCAGAAGAATTGGATATGGAGGAGGCGATTGGGGCGGTAGAGAACAGAGTAACGACGAACGTGCATGATTCGTTAGCAGCACCATTCACAGAGGCGGAAGTGATCAAAGCCTTGTCCCAGATGCATCCTACTAAGGCCCCGGGCCCTAATGGTATGTCTACTATATTTTTTCATAAGTTTTGGGATGTCATCAGTCCCACCGTCTTGTCTTCTGTCCTTGATGTGCTCAATAATGGAGCTACACCGGATGTTGTTAATCATACTTTTATTGCTTTGATTCCAAAAAAGAAAAATCCTAGGTTACCTTCAGAGTTCAGGCCTATAAGTCTTTGTAATGTGGTGTACAAGCTTGTCACGAAAACTATTGCTAATCGTTTAAAACCTCATTTGTCCTCTTTTATTGATCCTTGTCAATCGGCGTTTGTTCCGGGTCGATTAATTACTGATAATGCATTGCTTGCTTTTGAGATATTTCATTTTATGCGTCATAATAAATCTACCAAGAGAGGGTCTTATGCTTTTAAACTTGATATGAGCAAGGCGTATGATAGGGTGGAGTGGAATTTTTTGGAGGCTGTGATGAGAAAGATTGGCATTAATGATTCCTTGGTTAATACGATTATGCGTTGTGTTACTTCCGTCTCTTTTGCAGTTCTTGTTAATGGGAGCCCGACAGATACTTTCCGTCCGTCTAGAGGAATTCGGCAGGGGGATCCACTCTCCCCCTACTTGTTCCTATTTTGTGCTGAGGCTTTGTCTGCCCTGATTCGTCAGAATATGAGGAATAATACTTTACATGGGATTAAGATATGTAGGCGTGCTCCACCTGTTTCCAGCCTATGTTTTGCAGATGATACGGTGATTTTTGGTCGTGCAACTATTGATGAGATGATGGAGATAAAGAGAATTTTGCACGTTTACGAACGTGCTTCAGGCCAGTCTATTAATCTTCAAAAATCTGAAATTGTGTTCAGTGGTGGTGTATCTGTTGAGAGGGGGGAGGAATTGGCAGCGTTGGTAGGCGTACATAGGGTGGAGGAGCATGCTATATATTTGGGTATCCCTACTTGCATCGGACGCTCGAAAGCTGCTACTTTTCGCACTTTGGTAGACAGAGTATGCAAGAAGATTAAGGACTGGAAGAGTCGCACATTATCTCAGGCCGGTAAGCTTACGCTCGTAAAATCGGTGGTGCAATCGTTACACACTTACTTGATGACCTGTTTCAAAATTCCAAAGGATGTTATTCACAAGATAGAAGCGGCTATTGCTCGATTTCTATGGGGCCAGAAGGGGGATGAAAGACGAATTCATTGGATTCGGTGGGGTGATCTATGCAAACCGAAGGAGCTGGGCGGACTGGGGCTGCGTAGGCTGGAGGAGTTTAACTTAGCCCTTTTGGCTAAACAAGGGTGGCGCCTTTTACAAGATGATCAATCTTTGTTGGCAACCACACTTAAAGCTAGATACTACCCAAGAGGGTCATTCCGCACTGCAGGTCGGGGTTTTAACCCAAGTTTTACGTGGCAGAGTATCCTAGCTGGAAGAGGGGTTCTTGAGAAGGGACTGGTGTGGGTGGTTGGTGATGGGAAATCGATAGATGTTTGGTCGGAGCCTTGGTTGTTTGATGAAGGAGATCCTATGTTGGCTGTCCCAGATGGTATTGTGGATACAACTCTGCGGGTGTGTGATCTATTTGTACCTGAAGCTCGACGATGGGACGAACAGAAGCTACTCTCGAATTTCTCTGAGCTGGATGTTCGCCGAATCATGGCGATTCCAGTGACGACGTTGGAGCAGCCAGATATTCTGGCATGGAGGCATACGAAAAATGGGATTTACACTGCCAGATCAGGGTACATGGAGGTTGCACAAACTGGTGAGATGGGCGTGGTTAGGGGGGTTGGTATGTGGTGGAGGCGATTATGGAAGCTGGATGTCGCGCCGAAAATTAGACTTTTTCTATGGAAGGTTTTCCATGGGATTCTCCCTACCAAAATTAATCTCATTAGCAGGTTTGTGGATGTAGACCCGATGTGCGTGAGATGTGGGGGTGATATTGAGACGGCAGAACACATGGGACGTGATTGTGAATGGGTTCGCCAACTTTGGGAAGGGATGGGGGTCGCTGTGAGCCTGGCGCAGGACCAATCTCTAGGAGAATGGATTATGCAGGTGTTAGATGGCACTTTATGTGAGCAACATCGATGTCGAATTGTGGTGACGCTCTGGTATGTGTGGTTCGCTAGAAATGCTGTTCAGTTTCCGGAGATTATCTATGGACACCAACAGATCCTCCAAATGATAGACAAACATTTAGCAGAGTTCAGGCAATCAAATATTGATACTAAACGGAGCCGGGTAGATGTGATGGCCGCTTGTTGGCTGCCTCCGTTAGAGCCTTGGGTGAAACTTAACACCGATGCATCGGTTAGGCCTGGGTCGGGTGTTGGTATAGCGGGAGTGGCTCGAGATCATAAGGGTTGCGTTCAATGGTGTTTTGCAGCTCGTCATGATATGGATTGGAGTGTTGATGTTGCCGAAGCTATGGCAATTAAGAGAGGGATGGAGTGGGCTTTGGAGAGTAATGCAGCTCTGTTGATGGTAGAGTCAGATTCCCAAGTTGTTATCAATGCTCTTTTAAATCCAAGGCCTGATCTTTCGTACTTGGGGCGTGTTTTGGCTGAGGTTCGGGCTCTTTGCAATCGGTTTACATCGGTGGAGTTTGCATGGAAGAGACGATCCGGCAATTTGGTTGCTCATAAGCTTGCGTTTTATGGTTTTTCATGCCATTCTGAATTTTATTCTGAACATTTGCCAGCTTTCTTTGCGGATTATGTAGCTCCTTGAGCTTTGCTGTCTTTCCCTTTCAAAAAAAAAAATAAAAAAAATAATCAATTAATTTAAACGTAATTTTTTAATTAATAACAATATAATATTCTCTTCTCGTGAATAATAACATAGAAGATTGTGCACGGTTAATTACAACCATACCCCTTCCCACCACCGAACCAAGGTTAATATATAGGCCCACCACAATCCAGTTTTCAGTATCCATTAGCTCAGGAAGAAAATTGAGGCTACGGAGAGATCTGGATTTCTGTTAAGGGTGGTTTCCCTCTCCGTTTGCCGATGATCTTTCTTTACATTTTCAGTAAATCAAACAACCCTTTAGCATATCGATCAGATACGGAGAAATCTTCAGGCATTCTGCTTATACTACGTGCGTCACCTATACAAGAAGTTGCTAATATATATTTGCTGTGTTATGATGGATCTAGTGATTAAAGAGGCTGTGATGATTTTTCTCATTTTTCTCTGAGCTAATGGATCTGGGCATTGAGGAACCCAACCCGTATCTTGGCGGGGCGATCGGATAGGCATGTGATTTTGGGTCATGCAACCGGATCGCAGCCATGGCGGCGTTACTTCTCTTTGCCCAATCTTTTGTACAGATATGAGTCTCTTGTTAATTTTTTTTTAGAATATTTATAATTGTTAATTGTTTTGCTTTTAGAATACATTAAATTTAATTTCTTGAGGTGTTTAATAAATTTTTTGGATTTATATGATATTAAAGAATTAATGTTAAATATTTTAAGACTTATTGACATTTTATATAACTATTTTATTAATATAATTAAATTCAATATTTTCATGAATTTTCAATACTTTTATGTTATATTCGAATTCCAAAATTATATTTTTTGTTTTGTAATCAATTGGATCTGTTGTGAAATCTCATCTTCAAATTTTGATATTTTACGCTTGAATGTAAATTTAATTTGATGATTAGCTTTAAAAAATGATTGTTTGATGATTATTGATTAGATAAGGATTTTTAGTATTGTTTGACATTGAAATTAGTTTGTTGGAATTATTTTGCTGTTGTCTCTAACCCTCTATGACTAAGATTAGTTGTCACTAAACTGCGTTGAGTGTCTCAAGATTATGGGCTCAATTATAATCCATTCCTCTTAAATTTTTTTCATTTATTTTTTTAATATTGATTAAAAATATAATACTATTTATATATGTAATGAACTTTTGAGATAAAAGAGATATGAAAAAAGGAAAAACATTGAGAGATATAATTTTAATTTTTAATTTTCACTAATTTGAGCCTCAATTGCATATGGAATATTCAATAAATATTTTAACTTTTTTTTACTTTTGATCACTAAACTTCACCACTTTTCAAATTTGGTCATCCATATTTTATCACTATCAAAATTGGTCAATTTTGATTCTGCTGTTAGTCAATCCGTCGTTGATTAACGGAGAAAAGGTTTGAGCGTCAACTTTTCATTTTCCCTATTTTAATTTATAAACCCTAAACCCAATTTTTTTTTTTACTGAATTTATTTATTTTTTATCAGTCAAAATGGAGCTTTTATTCAGGAGAAAGGTACAAGTAGTACCCACCCATAGGCAGAAACACAGTTAACCAGAAATGTTCAGAAACTCTCAACAAAACAACACCTCACAAGTAATTCTAACAGTAACAGCCAAGACAAGGGATAGGATTGTTTGTCCGGTCCCAAAACCTGAAGTTACATCGCATAGGGTATTTAATAGCAAACCAACTCTCAATTTTTTTTTTTTATTGAATCTATCTTCAACTAATATTGAATCTATCTTCAACTAGTATTACTGGTGTGATTAAAAAATACAAAATCCACAAATATAATAATTTTAGAGAGTTCTTTACAATTAATTTTCACCACAAATGTTAGTAGATGATCACGCCCAAATAATTATAAATGTGGAAAAATGAATTATAATAATTAATTACTTTGAAATAAGTTTCTATTCCCAATAATTATACAAATTGAATATGAAAACCTTTACATAAAGTAGTGTGCTTATACTAAACACAATAAACATGTATTGTTTCCTTTTGTAACTTCCCTTTGTTAGTTAGTTTGAATAGTTAGTGGTTAGTTAGTAACTACTAGTTGTTACTTAGTCTATAAATATAGATTAGGGTCTTTTGTATTCCTTATGCACTTTATGCATTTTAGTATTGTAAACATTGTAACACTCCATATATGAAATACATTTTGTTTTGTATTTCCTTCTTTACAATTATTAGATGAGTGTGTGTTTACATCTCTACAAAACCTAATTGAAATATTATTAAAAAAAGTAAGTCTGAAAAGCAGTCTTCAACCAACCCTTACCTAATGCCTGACCCACTAATCTGCATATAATTTTTTTTTTTTGATAATAATGTAAATAAAACAAAATTAATTAACCCATATATAAGTATTCTTCTTCTATCATTTAGACATCTCGTACATTCTCAAAATCATGACGGATGTCGATGACTGAGTTCCCAATTAATTAATACTCCGTAGTAATCAATTTTTAAGCCAAAAATTATCCTAAGTTTTTATTCCGGACCCAAGTTTCCCACTTTTTTTTTTGACAAGTTTTTCATTTCATTTTTACTATTTTTGACATATTATTTTTTTCTCTTTCAATCACATCATTTATATCTCATTTATTATTTTCTCTTTCACGATCATATCACTTTTACTATATCTATTATTTTATTATATTTCTTAAACAAAACATAAAAAAAAAATTTATAAGGGGACGAAGGGAGTATTATACTCACACGTGCCCTTATTTAATTACTCATTTTGTCATTTTTTTTATGTATCTTACTTAATTATACATATTTAAAATAGTAAAAAAAATATTTTAACTATTTCTTCAAAATGTCTCAATATTTACATCAAATGTTGTTACTTAAACATATTTATTACTTTTAAAGTTGATTTTCTTTTACTATTTTTACTTTTATCTTTTATAATACTAATAAATCATGCCTACATTAAAATTTAGTTATGTGTCCATAAGTAAACAATTCATACATTAAATTATTTTGTGCTCAAAAGTTATGTGTCCTTGGGAAAAAGACTCAAAAGTTATGTATTTTTAAATTCTTGTCCAAAAGTTAAGGCTATGTTTACTTTTGATTTTAAAATCATGTATTTAGTTTTAAGATCCTAATTCTGATGTTTACTTTTGATTTTAAAATCAGGTTTTTAGTTTTAAGATCCTAATTCTGTTTTACTTCGGAATTTAAAAATTGATTTTTAAAATCCACTTAAAAGCATATTTATCAAACATATTGATTTGACATAAAGTTATATATATATATATATATATATATAATATCACTCCAATCATTATAATTTTTCTTAACAATAATATAATACATTCAATCATTACACAATCAACTAATCATTATAATTTCACCCAACAATAATATAATAATAAAATTTAATTTAATCTTACATATTGATGTGACATAAAGTTAAAATCTTCTAATATTCCAAAATTAAAAAGAAACACACATTTTACTATTCATAAGGTTTTAAAAAATCGAAATTTTTAAATTTTGATTTTAAATAACACTCAAAGCCCAAATAAACATCACCTAGTAGATTCAAAAGTTACGTGTCTTGGGTAGGGAACCGATGGAGTTATAATATTGTTTTACTTTTTAAAAGACACCTCTTTAGAAGCATTCTCTTGTAATATCATTTTAATTAAATTTATCATTTAATTAAAATAATTAAATATTGATAGGAGTCAGATAGTTAATAAATTTGACTTACAATTAGTGTTTTCTTATACTCCTAAGTAATGAGAATATAATTGACTAATTACCCCTACAAAGTCAATTAATTAAATCTTCATTCGAATAATTAAATTAATGGATTGTTTGATAGTTTAAACACTTTATGTGGCTGTTTAAAAAACATGTAATCAATTCATTCCCAATTAATTTGTGCATAATCTATCTTAATTAATATTTTTAAATCTTTTTTCTTTTACGTGTCATCTCAGATTTCTTTCTTTCTATTAATTTCGTAAAAATTGTAAAAAAATTATATTACAAAGTACTATTATTTAATAAGATACTATACAATTTTTTATTTTTAAAATATGTTTATAAGGAATTTATTTATGACTCGAAGGTCCCCAACAACCATGACTAATCTCTGAAATTCCAACCTTAGCAGTCCACAAATTTTTATCACATGAATCTATGTTTTACATCTTCAGCAACCAAGGTGAGGGCTTTGGAAATAAATGGTGTTTGAAAACTGCAAAAAGGAACATTGTAAATCAAATTATGAGAGAGTTATTCAAATGGCAAGTTTTGGAGCATCATTGACAGTGGTACTATGGTAGTAAAGAAGCGATAGATGAACAATAATTTAAAGAAAAGATTTGGAAAAAGAATACATAAAAAAAAATATAGTACAAATCAAAGGAAATTTTGATAATGGAATATTGCAAATGTACAAACACTCGTAAACAATTTAAAAAATATTATACGCAATACAAAATAGTATATCAAAAGTAAAGACGAATGATACAATAATTCAAAGTGAAATTACAAAAAATTATATGATGGCTAGATGAGGGATAGGGAATAAAACATGCAAACAAAAAAAAAATTGAAAAAAAAATAACCTATAATAGAAGTAACAGGACATAACAATGAAAAAACTACTAAAATTATAATTAGCAAGTGGGAGACAGGTGTCGGAGGCGTTAGTGGAGTAGATGAAGATGAAAACATTTTTTTAGGAACTGTCGACGAAAGCATGCGGAGATGGTAGACGGTTATAAACCGAAAGGAAGAAAGAAACCTGTGTTTTGAATAGTATGGAGAGTTTTGAATGAGATGTTCTTGAATTTAAAGAATGAAAGAAACCATAAAGATAAAGAGGGGGAGTAACGGTTAGATAATGTTAAGATTGAAAAATAAAAGAATAAAACAAAATTGTTAGAAAATTAGAAAATGTAAATATAAGAATTATACTGTGCAAAAGAGATTCAGTAATATATTGATAAGTGAGAGAAAAAAATGTAAAAGGAAACCGTAAAAGAATAGAGAGAAAAAAAAAGGAAAATTAAGTGAGAACTGAAAAAATAATTTAAGAAAATTGTACGTATAAAACATTATGTAAGAGCCCCACTTGGATAAAACATTGTGTGAGAACTAAAATTACTATAGTGCCCTCCTATTAATTTAGAGAAAATATAATACAATCCATATTAATTTATACTCCATATGAACAATTGGCCACATTTATTTACACCCCACTTTTGTTGACTTCACTGTCTAAATTATTATTTTTAAAAAATTACACCTAAAATTACTACAGTAGAAACTCTTTAAATTAATACTCGATAAATTAATAAACTCTCTAAGTTAATATTTTTGGCCGGTCCCGACTCGGGGATAGCGTGCTAAATTAATAAACTCGCTAAAATTATAAGATAATACATTTTTTGTAATTTCTATAGACCCCAAATAAAATATAAATTAATAATTCCATATATACTACCTATTATATGAATGATTTATGAATGTTTCTTAAAAAATGACTCAATTTTTTATTTTTTTTTGTTGAAATCAATTTCACCTTAAATCTCGTCTCTAATTTTCCTTAACAATTTCACTTAATTAAAAGTTTCACCATAGTTACTAAGAACCTATTCTTGCAATTGCTTTTGAGTGAAACTTGGATTATCCTTGTTATGCTTGCATAATGTTTTCCGAATCTCGTCGGTCATTGTTATTTTTTTCACACCTGTAAGATGAGAAGTCATGTTGTGTGTATGATTTGTTTGTGTTAGCATATTTTGATCTTGTATATTTATATTGAAAATATTTTTTTAATGTTCATAAAGTGATACAATATATGAACACAAGAAGTGTAATAATGTGGAAGATTGGAGGATTCTTTTAAATTAGACCCTAATTTGATATACAATAAATAATTAGAAGTGGAAGTTTGAAAAAACGTTTCTATAAATTAATAAAATATTAATTAATATATAAATTAATTTATAGATAAATTAATAACTCTTTTAATTAATAAATTTTGGTGGTCCCAAGATTATTAATTTATAGTGTTTCTACTGTATAGCTATTAATAAAATATAATATAATCAATCATAATTTATATATAAACAATTGACCATGTTATTTACACCCCTATTTTTGTTGACTTCACCCCTCAAATTATTATTTTTAAAAAATTACATCTAAAATTACTATAATGCCCTTCTATTAATTTAGACAAAATATAATACAATCAATCCTAATTTATATATAAACAATGGGAAACGTTTATTTACAGCTTTTGTTGACTTCACCATACAAATTATTTTTTAAAAACAATTACACCTAAAATTACTATAGTGCCCTTTTATTAATTTAAACAAAATATAATACAATAAATCCTAATTTATATAGGCAAATTCTTATATACACTCTTCAATTTCATTAAAAATTTGGGCCTAATTTACTTTTTTCGGTGTAGACAATTAATGGGTCGCACAAATCTAATGAAAGGCCACAATTATATGCACACACGAGATTGAGGTGGACACCCACCATTTTTTTTTTTACAAATCAATGATTTTGAGATTGAGGGGTTTAGAAGAAAATTAAAAAAAATACTTACATATCTAGATTTTGAATTTGAGAGATCTAGAAGAAAATTGACAACGGAGGGGCGGCAGAAACGAGGTGGAGGCGACAAATCTATTTTTCTAACTTATAATCAAAAGAGGGATAGATGACTTGGGACGCGACAGAAGGTGGAGGAAGCGGCGGGAGTTTGATACAAAAGAAAAGTATATTACTTTTTTTGAAATTTTTCCCTAAAATATTGTGTCCGATTTTTTCACTACAAAATAATGGGAAAATGGGGACGGGGAAGGCATCGGATATGCCGTCCCCAATGATGAAGGCAACGGCAAAGGGGACGGCAATGTGTCGATGCCAATATGCTCGATGCTATTTAAATGGCATCGGATTTGAGGAAAACCGTTGCCTTTTGGCATCGGCAGGTGGCCGTTACCAAATTGCATCGGGGCCCACTGCCGATGCCTTTTCGCATTGGGAAAAGCCGTTACCAAATTGCATCGGGGACAGCCATTACCAAATTGCATCGGGGCCCACTGTCGTCCCCTTTTCGCATCGGGCCCATTGCCGTCCCCTTTTTGCCGTCGCCTTTTTATTGACATTTAAAAAAGACGAATTTGGGTTTCGAACCCAGGTATCGAGGCCACCAACACCCACCCCCACCGCTGGGCCACCACATTTTTCGGAAATCGGGCATTTTTCGCGAATTGTGGGGTTCGAACTCGGGACCTCGTGGTCTCGAAGGCTTTTGAGCGCCCCCTGTGTGCCGTTTAGGCTAGGAGCTTTTAGTCGACATGTTGTGAATGCAATTAATATATATTCAATTTAATTTGAGTTTTTAATTCTTTAATTAATTCAATACATTCTAACTTTAATGGTTGCTTATTAAATTATTTATCAAAGCATATCATAATTATTTCTAAATTATATTTTTCAAATTAACTAAATTATGTTTTTCAAATTAAATAATTTAATTACGATATCAATTCACACTATTTAAATTTATTCTAATCCTCAATTTACAAAATTTAAATTCATTCTAATTTTTAATTTCACAACATTATAATTACATACAACATTGAATATAATTATTTTCACTTATACATTTAAATTTATTCTAATCACATCATTTAAATTCATTCTAATTTTCAATTCACAACATTAAATATATATAATTATTTTCACTTATCCATTTAAAAATATGAATTCACTTATCCATTTAATTAAAAATATTTTCATCTATTATAAAATTATTCTCTAGTTCATTTTCAATTAAAATTATATATAACATCACAAACAACATTAATTATAATCATAATTAGCATGTTCACGTCAATTAAAATAACATCACACACAACATTAAAATAAAAATTAATCCTCAACGTCAATGTAATATAATAACATCACACATAACAAAGTAATATAAAAATGTATCACTCCTCATCATCACCACCATCATCCTCAGTATCATCCCGATCCTCAACCTGGCTACGATCATGAATGTTGTGCGACGCCCCAGCCATCTGACCCATCCCACCCATCTGACCCATCCCACCATTTCACCCATCTGACCCATCCCACCCATCCCACCCGTCTGTCCCATCCCAGCCATCATCGCTGCCAACTTCTCCTCAAAGTGCTTGCGTAAGCGCTCCTCCTGCTGCTGGATTTGTAGGACTAAGCGCTCCTCTCTCTCCTCATTGACTCTCCGTTCTTCAGCAATAGCACGGTTAATGTCGTCCTGGGTGAATCGTCCATAAGCCGTACCACTTGACGTCTCGCCAGGACCGGAGGAGACCCGTCTGTTCTTGCCTACTTGTCCAAGACCCCTAACACGTCCATGAGACCTGCCGACCTTCTTCAAGTACAGTTCAGACATGTCGGGTATAGGTGGGCCCTGGGAACCATCCTCTGAACTAGGTTCATCTAACGGATCTCCTGTAGTATTATTGGTCAACTCCTCTTGTATCTGGTCCTATACGTACACATTTAAAAGTGGGTTAATACATTTTCAAGTACAATTAAATATATATTTGTTATATAATGTAATGTATATATATATGTACACACTTACAAGTATATCACCCATATAACCATAGTTGTATGTGCCGTTTTCGTAACGGTGGTAATATTCAACTATCTCCCAGTCGTATGCAGGGCGTCCCATCCTCTCCTCCTGTATTTTGAATCGAAGACATATACGTATAAATAAACTAAATAATTAACTAAAATTAATTATATATAATTGACCACAAATACTTACAATGCGCCGTGCGACCTCTACTGCTCCACGAGCTCCGCCTTTATGAGTACCATGGCCAGTACCCGGACCTCCAGGCTCGGATAAGTGGTTCTTACGAGCCTGCTCGCTCTTCTTAATTGTTGCAGGATTGTTCCAGTGACGAACTAAGTCGTTCCAAACATTCACATCCCACCTCGGCCTCTTCTTATCCTTCACCCACGCTTTCTTGACTCTTGATAACATGTTAGTGTACCGAGTTGCTGCTCTTTGAAGAAAGAGTCTGTGCACCTCTGCAGAAGATGTGACTTCAGGGTCCCACCTGACCTCGGTCTGCAAAAAAAATTAATTAATGAATTAATATAACAAAATAACAAAATGTTAATGTAAAGTTATTTTATACCTGGAATGTATCCCACCGCCGCTGTATCGTGTCGGGTGATACCTTGGCCCAGGCGTGTGCACCAAGCTCCATATTCTTGTACATAATCGACCGGTTACACGTATTTTATAATAATAAAAAAATTTGAAGGCATCAACCTGTTACACGTATTTTATAATAATAAAAAAATTATTAATAAACATGTTATACATACGTCTAATGAAATTTAAATATAATATATACTTACGTATCAAGGTAGATAAACAGGAGAATGCGACTATCTGGTGCATCAGTCGACATGCTGGCCTGTGTCCCGACAGACGGAGGTCTAACTGGCGAATGTATCGGTGGAGGGGATTGTTCCTGTGCATGTGGAACCATATGAGGCACCTGAGTGTAATATGAATTAGGGTTCATTCCCGGCATCTGGGGCAACTGTAGTATCCCAGTCATATCGGGAATATAAAAACCCTGTGGTATGGTCACAGTCGGTGTCTCATCCACCGGCTCTCCTCTACCTCTACCTCTACCTCGACCATGTCCAGAAGAACCCTGTCCAGAAGAATCCTGACCAGAGCCATGTCCAGAAGGACCATGTCTACGACCACTCATCTGTCAAAATGAACATTAAAACATTATTAACGTTGAACATTGTAACAATTAAAAAATATTATATATGAACATCACTCTAATTAACGATTAACACTAAAATATAAATAAGGAATATAATTAAAGAATTAATATTTAGATAACATTGTCTAACAATTAACAACATCATTCATCATTCACATCTTCATCTTCATCTTCAACTTCATCTTCGTCGTCTTCTTCTCCATCTTCTTCATACTCTGCCATTTCCATCATTGTACCGGTGTCATCAGTTAACATGACAGGATCATCATCTACTTGCACAATCATTTGAGTCTCTATATTATCCTCTTGCCACGCGAGAACTTCATCTTCAGTAGTATCTTTTGCATCCACCAAGTATCTCGGTTTGACTTTGCAGACAAATATCATATCAGTACGGGATCCGGGGTATGGACAATAGTAGACTTGTGTGGCTTGACTTGCTAGTACGAATGGATCGTATCGGCCGTAAGATCGCCTCTGATTAAGCTCCACGAGCTTGTAGTTAGGATGAACTTTTGTCCCATTGTTTGAGGGATCAAACCACTGACACTTGAACAAAACCACTTTCTTCTCGTGGTACCCCTGATAGTCCAATTCGACTACTTCCTCGAGTTTTCCATAGAAATCTTCCTCATCCGCGTCATAGTTTTTTCCCTTAATACAAACCCCACTGTTTGATGTTGCTCTAGATGCACCATAAGCCATGGTGTGGAATTTGTACCCGTTCACGTAATACCCTGCGTACGTAAGAACTTGACCAGACGGACCAGCCGAAAGATCGTATAAAAACCGGTTCTCGGTCGGATTTATCTTCACCTATATATATATAAGCCGAATTAATGTGAGAATTTATATAACTTAACACTTTACATAGATCGTTATTTTAACATAACTTACAATTTCTTCAAACCACGACGCAAATCCATCTTGTAGTCTTAAATCTGATTCAGCGGCCGAGAGATTTGGTTGAAGAACTTGAAGTTGTTGCATGAATAGCCTACGTACGATCGATATAAGATTAATAAGACATGTCAACACTAAGGGCATGATTGGTATGGGGGTAATGGGCCTTGAATGGAATTAGCATTCATGGACCTATTCCTAATTTCACGATTGGTATGTTTTTTTACACGAAATGGTGATTCCTCGTGGAATGGTGATTCCCAAAAATAAAGAATTACGATTCCTCTCCATCCCCCTATCTTTGCCGATTCCATTCTACGTAAAATCAAATTATTTTTATTTTCTAAAAAAAAAAAATCATTAAAAAATATATTTTTACAAAATTATCCTTATCAACAATTAAAAAGATTTTCATTAACTCTCTTATCCAACCTTAATCCACGCTATATTCATTAACCTTCTTTAACCTAATTCATCAAAGAGGGAAGAACGCTGAGAAAAAAACGCACAGAAGAGAAGAACCAGAGAATAAACGCAAAACAGAAGAACTAGTCAAAGAATAGCAGTGTTTTGTTATATATATATATATATATATATTTATATATATATATATATGCGATTTTTTGCATTTTTAATTTATTATCTACGATAAGTTATATACAAAATTTCTGTATTTATATGCAAGAACGCAGAGAATAAACGCAAAACAGAAGAACTAGTCAAAGAATAGTAGTGTATTGTTATATATATATATATATATTTATATATATATGCGATTTCTTGCATTTTTAATTTATTATCTACGATAAGTTATATACAAAATTTCTATATTTATATGCAAAATTGTTCAGTATTTACTTTGTTTAATTTTTTCCTATTTAATTTGTATGTCGTATATATATATATATATATATACTATGTTTCATTTTTGTTATAATATGTATATATACTATCTTTCGGTTTGCTTATATATATATTTTTTTTCTTTCTTAATTACATCTTATAATAATGGGTAAAAATGTACAAATTTTTTTTTTAAATGAACGATTATTTATATTTAGTTTTATTATTAAAATAATAGCATATTCATCAATTTAATATGTTTCTATAAAATATGTATAAGGGTATTTTAGTCATTTAAGATAAATTTTTTACATTATTTTGCATCCATTTTATTATACCAATCATGAGAATGGAATCAATCAAATAATGATTTTTCCATTCTTTGTCAATACCAATCATGAGAATGACCATTCAAACTTTCATTCCATTCATGAGTTCATTCAATTCAGTCACATTTTCATTCAGTCATACCAATCATGCCCTAAGTATTTGATTGACAAACATTTTGGTCGGATTGACTTACTGAACATATGGTTGCACCTCATCACAATTCAACAACACGTACGTATGAGCAACTTTTTTCTCCTCGTCTAAAATCCATCTTTTCTTAGGCTTTCCTAATCGTTTGTCAGGCGCCTTAAATATGGAAAAAGTGCCCTCGACATACTCGTGTACTTCGTCCCGACCATCGTAATTACGAGGTACATTGTGTATCTTTGTCGTAACATGGTCCTCGAAATAGTGAGAACAAAACATTGATGCCTCTCTAGTTAAATATGCATTTGCAATCGAAGCTTCAACACATGCTTTGTTACCCACACTTAATTTCAAGGTGCGAAGATACCTGATTAAATTTTAAGAATCGTATGTAAGTTCATATAAATTGAAGAATCGTATGAGAAATTAATTAAATTACCTCTCGTATGGATACATCCATCTGTATTGAACTGGACCACACACTTTTGCTTCATATGCAAGGTGCACAGGTAGATGTTCCATAGAGTTGAAGAAGCTGGGTCGAAAGATACGTTCCAACTTGCACAAGATGATTGGGATATCTCTTTCCAGTCGAGTCATGTTGTCAACTGTGATGATTGTAGAAGTCAACTCCTTAAAAAATAGACTAAGCTCAGTGATTGTTTTCCACACAGTGAGCGGCAGAATTTTGTAAAAAGCAATCGGTAGTAGTCTCTGCATAAACACGTGACAATCATGACTCTTCATCCCATACAATTTCAATTTCGACCAGTCAATGCAACGGGACATGTTAGACACATATCCATCTGGAAACTTCAACTCACTTATCCACTTACAAACAACATCCTTTTGCTTCTTATCAAGCGAAAAAGAAGCCTTAGGATACTTTGATGTATGTGGACATTTCTTGAGAGAGGGACGACGACAGTAATCATTCAGCTCATCTCTTGATTTAGACGTGTCCTTTGTTTTCCCCTCCACATTCATCACGGTGTTGAATACGTCATCAAACACATTTTTTTCAATATGCATCACGTCTAAATTGTGTCGTATCAACAAGGTACTCCAATACGGCAACTCCCAGAAAATGCTTTTCCACTTCCACCCTCCAGAAAGTTTTTTTTTGTGAGCCTCAGCACCATCCTCTGTAACCTTTCTATATCCCAAATGATCAATTTCGTATAGGAGACTTGCACCCGTTCGAATAGGCGGTGGATCATCTGTGACTACTACTCCGGCCATGAATGCAGTTTTATTCGTTCGCCACGTGTGATTCAGTGGTAAGAACTTTCGGTGGTTGTCGAACCACGACTGCTTTCGACTTTTATTCAAATAAAATGCATCGGTGTACTCTCCACAATATGGACAAGCAAGCTTTCCGGCTGTACTCCAACCAGACAACATTGAGTATGCTGGGAAGTCACTAATGGTCCAGATAAGTGCAGCTCGCATCAAGAAGTTTTGCTTTCTAGAAACATCGTAAGTTTGCACCCCATTTTCCCATAAAAATCTCAAATCTGCTATCAGTGGTTGCAAAAACACATCAAGTTTGTCCTTCGGAATTTTAGGCCCGGGCACGAGAATCGAAAGAAACATGAATTGATCCTTCATGCATAACCACGGGGGTAGATTGTACGGAGTAAGTATAACTGGCCATGACGAATACTGTTTTTCCGTCATTCCAAACGGTGCAAAACCGTCAATGCTCAAGCCCAACCTCACATTCCTAATTTCAGATGCAAAATCAGGATACGAATGGTCCAAATGCTTCCAAGCCAGCGAGTCTGCCGGGTGACGCATAACACCAGAGTCATCAGAAGCGCACGAGGCATGCCATGTCATATCCTTCGCAGTGGCCTTGGACATGTACAATCTTTGCAAACGAGGAATTATCGGAAAGTAGAAAATCTCCTTAACCGGGCGTTTCTTTTTCAACCGACCATCTACATCAACCCTACTCGGCTTATACCGTGATCGACCACAAATCTTACAAAAATCTAGTTCGCTGTCTGCATCCCAAAATAACATGCAATTCTGTGCACAACAATCAATCCTTTCTACCGGAAGACCCATCTCACTCATCAAATGTTTGGTGTCGTTAAATTTCTTGGGAACCTTATTTTCGGGAGGACAAATCTCACGAATCAACTCAACGACCTGATTGTATCCCCTTTCAGACAATCTGTTTTCCGTTTTAATGTTCAACAATCTGGAATTGAATGACAACTGCGAATGAGATTCACAACCAGGATACAAGTCTTGGTCCGCTGCTCGAAGCATGCCGTAAAACTGTGCCGCATTCTCGTTAGGGGGTTCTTCATTAAGTGCCTCCTCTTCCACGTCTATTCCAAAATCAATGTTTGGGCCACCCATTAACTCTTCTACCATAGTGTGGTACGAACTAGGTCCCGCTGGGTCAACGTCGTTTGAAGTTGACGCAAATTCATTAGTGTTTTGAAATGGACGTGGACCCCAACTCTCTTCCCCGTGATAAATCCAATTATAATAATTCAGTGTAAAACCATTTCGATATAAATGAGATTTCACTTCATTAGGATCTCTATAAGTTTGATTTCGACATCTAGCTTTCGAACAAGGACACCTAATTTTTCCTTCCCAAATCGAATACGGATTACTAGTGGCAGCTTCAATAAATCCATTTACTCCACTAACAAATCCGGGGTTCATAATCCCATTCACTAATCTTGGACTATACATCCAACTACGACTTGAATAATCCATGTCAATCGACGTCTACAACACACAAACGTACAACCAACGTCTCATTCCTCCAACTCTATTAAAATTAATTAATATAATTCTAAATATATTCTAATAATTATTCTAACACCCTAATTAACAAATATATTCATATATATATAGACATATATATAACACAAATACAATTCTAACACCCTAATTAACAAATAAATTCATATAACTTAATTAAAACATACATATATATATATAATTAAATACATGCCTTACACAACATAATTAACAATTTATAAATTCTAACAATTAACACATGCATTCATAAAAATTAACAATTCTAACAATTTTATATATACATACAACATATATGCATATATATACATATATATATATATACACATATAACTTCAAATTTAACCAATGAAAACGAAAAAAAATACAGTAGACATGCTCCCGTCGAAGTGTAGAACACAAATGGCCAAAAACCGAGTTCGATCCGCAAACGAAGGTGATTTTTGAGTGTGGAGGTGTAAAACTCGAAGCTTCAATGGAGGTGGGGTGTGCGCCGCTGTTACGGTCTGGAAGAGAGGGGGTTTGGCCAATATATTCATTTAGGGCATCGGGGAAGGCAACGGGCCCATTTCCGTTGCCATTTAGCATCGGGGTGGCCGTTACCAAATGGCATCGGGGCCCACTGCCATCCCCTTTTAGCATCGGGCATTAAATGCCGTTACCAAATGGCATCGGCCATTAAATGCCGTTACCAAATGGCATCAGGGCCCACTGCCGTCCCCTTTTCGCATCGGCCATTAAATGCCGTTACCAAATTGCATCGGCCCACTTGCCGTTGTCAATTGCCGTTGCCTTTTGGCCATTATTTTGTAGTGTTTTTCCGAACATTTAATCTGTTTTCAATTTTTTTTTTTAACATTAGTTTATCAAAATTATCCCCAATGTTTTTTTTTTTAATCAAAATTTACACATTTCTCGATTGGTCATTTGGTGTTTTTATTGTTGGTGGGTGTTTTGATAGTAATGGTAATTAATGATGATTATGACGTGAAATGGATAAGGGTACTTATGTATTGATTTTTTTTCAAAATTTCAATAAAGAGTATGTTAGACAGCTTTTTAATTGGATTTTTTTTTTTTTAAGGTGGTGTCCTCAATAAGTTCGTACAGGCCCATTGTAGCATCTAGGGGAGACAGCGCTATTGGAATTCGCCATGATTCATAGATTGGGTACAGATCAGATCAGAGATTCCTCATGACTCATTAGCTCAAAAAATTGATGAGGCAAATTTATGTACTCCTAAAATTGGGTTTGAAATTCTTCTGCAACAAAGATTAAAGATTGAACAAATAATTGGGTTGAATTGATTGAATGAAGCTCGTAAAGAATACATATGTTAGCTTTTAAAAATATACCCTTTCTGTTGAACAAATAATTGGACTGAATTGATTGAAGCTCGTAATGAATTAATGAATCAAACTCTCATGCACATCATTTCAGATTGCATACCTTGCGGTTTGCAGCGACTTCGGCGGGCGGCGGTGACGCGGGTCCGGTCGGCTTGCGAGTTCACGGGCGACGCGAATCCGGAGCGTGGCGTAGCAAGTCCCGGCAGTGCGACGTGCGGCGTAGATCTAGGGTTTCTCCAAACGAAAAATATATAATTTGTTCCTGTTTCTGGCTTTTATATTCAAACTCTTTTTTAAAAAAAAAAATTTTTTTTTTTTAAATTTAGTTATTAATATAAAATTTAAATTATATTATTATTATTATTTTGGTATATACCAATATATACATACAGTTCATATCAAAATTATTAATATTTTTTATATATACGAGGTATGGTCATTTTTCCCATCCCTAGTCTTAGACTAATAATCAATTAATTTGAACGTAATTTTTTAATTAATAACAATATAATATTCTCTTCTCGTGAATAATAACATAGAAGATTGTGCACGGTTAATTACAACCATACCCCTTCCCACCACCGAACCAAGGTTAATATATAGGCCCACCACAATCCAGTTTTCAGTATCCATTAGCTCAGGAAGAAAATTGAGGCTACGGAGAGATCTGGATTTCTGTTAAGGGTGGTTGCCCTCTCCGTTTGTCGATGATCTTTCTTTACATTTTCAGTAAATCAAACAACCCTTTAGCATATCGATCAGATACAGAGAAACCTTCAGTCATTCTGCTTATTCTACGTGCGTCACCTATACAAGAAGTTGCTAATATATATTTGCTGTGTTATGATGGATCTAGTGATTAAAGAGGCTGTGATGATTTTTCTCATTTTTCTCTGAGCTAATGGATCTGGGCATTGAGGAACCCAACCCGTATCTTGGCGGGGAGGCATGTGATTTTGGGTCATGCAACCGGATCGCAGCCATGGCGGCGTTGCTTTTCTTTGCCCAATATTTTGTACAGATCTGAGCCTCTGGTTAATTTTTTTTTAGAATATTTATAATTGTTAATTGTTTTGCTTTTAGAATACATTAAATTTAATTTCTTGAGGTGTTTAACAAATTTTTTGGATTTATATGATATTAAAGAATTAATGTTAAATATTTTAAGACTTATTGACATTTTATATAACTATTTTATTAGTATAATTAAATTCAATATTTTCATGAATTTTCAATGCTTTTATGTTATATTCGAATTTCAAAATTATATTTTTTGTTTTGTAATCAATTGGATCTGTTTTGAAATCTCATCTTCAAATTTTGATATTTTACGCTTGAATGTAAATTTAATTTGATGATTAGCTTTAAAAAATGATTGTTTGATGATTATTGATTAGATAAGGATTTTTAGTATTGTTTGACATTGACATTGACATTGAAATTAGTTTGTTGGAATTATTTTGATGTTGTCTCTAACCCTCTATGACTAAGATTAGTTGTCACTAAACTGCGTTGAGTGTCTCAAGATTATGGGCTCAATTATAATCCATTCCTCTTAAATGTTTTTCATTTATTTTTTTAATATTGATTAAAAATATAATACTATTTATATATGTAATGAACTTTTGAGATAAAAGAGATATGGAAAAAGGAAAAACATTGAGAGATATAATTTTAATTTTTAATTTTCACTAATTTGAGCCTCAATTGCATATTTAATATTCAATAAATATTTTTTTTTTTTTTTACTTTTGATCACTAAACTTCACCACTTTTCAAATTTGGTCATCCATATTTTATCACTATCAAAATTGGTCAATTTTGATTCTACTGTTAGTCAATCCGTTAGTCAATCCGTCGTTGATTAACGGAGAAAAGGTTTGAGCGTCAATTTTTCATTTTCCCTATTTTAATTTATAAACCCTAAACCCAAATTTTTTTTTTTTACTGAATTTATTTATTTTTTATCAGTCAAAATGGAGCTTTTATTTAGGAGAAAGGTACAAGAAGTACCCATCCATAGGCAGAAACACAGCTACCCAGAAATGTTCAGAAACTCTCAACAAAACAACACCTCACAAGTAATTCTAACAGCCAAGACAAGGGATAGGATTGTTTGTCCGGTCCCAAAACCTGAAGTTACATCGCATAGGGTATTTAATAGCAAACCAACTCTCAATTTTTTTTTATTTTTTTTATTGAATCTATTTTCAACTAATATTGAATCTATCTTCAACTAGTATTATTGGTGTGATTAAAAAATACAAAATCCACAAATATAATAATTTTAGAGAGTTCTTTACAATTAATTTTCATGAATAATTATAAATGTGGGAAAATGAATTATAATAATTAATTAATTTGAAATAAGTTTCTATTCCCAATAATTATACAAATTCAATATGAAAACCTAATTAAAATATTTGTAGAATAGAAGGACTCTCAAAAGTGAGAGTCAAAAGACTTGTATTAGGGTATTTATAAGAGAGGTTACAAGAAGATATAAATGAGTAGTTACAACTAACAAGAGGTTTTATAACTACCAAGATAAACTACCCTAATACTACTTAATATTCCCCCTCAAGCGAAGCGGGAGCGAAGAGACGTTGAGCTTGTGTCGAAAGAACTCAAAAAGAGGTCGAGCAAGGCTCTTTGTAAAGATGTCGGCCAATTGGTATTGAGAAGGCACGAACTGAGTAACTAGGCGACCAGTGGTGACGAGCTCTCGAAAAAAATGATAGTCTATGTCAATATGTTTGGCTCGCTTGTGAGCGACTAGATTTTGAGAAAGAAAAATGGCGCTCTTGTTGTCGCAGAGTAGAGTAGGCGTAGTAGTGGGAAGAGCTTTAAGTTCCTTCAGCAGCGAGCAGATCCAGACAATTTCTGATGAAGTGGTCGCCATGGCTCGATATTCGGACTCACAACTCGATCTGGAGACCGTAGGTTGTTTCTTAGCCGCCCAAGAGACAAGGTTGGTGCCAAAAAATATAGCATATCCAAAAGTGGAACGACGAGTGTCAAGGCATCGAGCCCAGTCGGCATCTGAGTATGCGAGCAGTGTTGGGCGACCAGGAGAGAAGGTAAGGCCGAGATGAGAAGTCCCCTTAACATAGCGAAGAATACGTTTGACAACTTAAAAGTGGTCAATTGTCGGTTTTGCTTGAAACTGACTAACAGTGTTGACCGCAAAGGCGAGATCAGGACGAGTAATGGTGAGATATTGGAGGGCGCCGACCAGTGATCTGAACAAGGTAGGATCGGAGAAGGGAGTACCATCTAGGCGAAGAAGGTCAGAGGTGGAAAGCGGAGTTGCAACAGGCTTACAATCGAGCATGTCGGCACGAGTGAGGATGTCGGCTGCATATTTGGATTGGCCGAGGAAGAGGCCGCTATCAGTGTAGGTGACCTCAAGGCCAAGGAAGTATGTTAATCGACCAAGATCCTTGACAGCAAACTCTTTATTGATCCTGGTAATAAGACGAGTAGTGAAAGAATGATCATTGCCAGTGATTATAATATCGTCAACATAAACGAGGAGAAAAAGAGAAGTACGACCTGACATATAGATGAACAAGGAGGTGTCTGATTTTCTCTCAACAAAACCAAGGGCGAGAAGGAAGTCGCAAAAGCGTTGAAACCAGGCGCGAGGAGCTTGCTTCAAGCCATATAGGGCTTTGTTGAGTTTGCAAACGTGCTGAGGGCGAGAAGGGTCAACAAAACCAGGCGGTTGTTTCATGTAGATGGGTTTGTCTAAAAGACCATGAAGGAAGGTGTTGTTGACGTCCAGTTGATGGAGCGACCAGTTATTCATGACGGCAAGAGAGAGAATAACACGAACAGTAGAGGACTTAACGACCGGGCTGAAGGTGTGGTCATAGTCGAAACCAGGAATTTGAGTGTAGCCTTGGGCGACCAGCCGAGCTTTGTGATGATCAATGGCGCCATCAGCACGAAACTTTGTTCGATAGACCCATTTGGAGCCAACAATGTTCGCGTCGGGGGGAGGAGGAACCAAGTCCCAAGTTTTGTTTTTGTGAAGAGCCTTGAGCTCCTCGTCCATGGCGGTCAGCCAGTGTTGTTGTTTTGCCGCCGAGGAGAATCCTTTGGGTTCAGGAGAGGTATGAATGGCAGTGAGCAAGGGTGTGGTGGTGATAAGGGAGGAATCAAAGGGATGTTTGGTTTTAAAGATGCCATCCTGAGATCTTGTTCGCATGCCATGAGTTGGTGGAGGGCGAGGAGCAGGAGTAGGGCGAGCAGTTGGTTGGGTGGTCGGAGGCGTAATATCAGGCTGAAGACATAGCGAGCAGGGAGATTCAGGGGAATCATTGGGGCGACCAGTCATAGAAGGAGAAGAAGAGAGTGGCAAGGGGAGAGAGCTATCAAAGGTAGCAACATCGAGAGAGGAGAAATCGGGGTATGGTCCACTTGTAGCAAAGGGAAAAAGAGACTCATCAAAGCGAGCATGCCTAGAAATGTACATGCGCTGCGAGCAGGGGTCAAAACAACAGAACCCCTTATGGCGAGAACTGTATCCAAGAAAAACGCAAGGAATACTGCGAGGAGAGAATTTGTTAGTAGTATATGGACGAAGACAAGGATAAACACAACATCCAAAGACACGGAGATTATCATATAGAGGAGGAGTAGATAGAAGCATTTCATAAGGGGATTTGGAGTTAAGAATAGGAGAAGGTAATCGATTGATAAGATAGACGGCCGTGCAGAAAGCCTCAACCCAAAAGGTGGTCGGAACGGAAGATGAAAACAGTAAAGCAAGCCCCATTTCAGTGATATGGCGGTGTTTTCTCTCTGCTCGACCATTTTGGGCCGGAGTGTAGGGGCATGACATAGTATGTATAATTCCGGAAGAGAGAAAAATGTCACGGAGTTTATGGTTGGTGAATTCAGTCCCACCATCCGATTGAAAGCGTTTTATCTTACGATCAAATTGGTTTTCAACCAAACTTTTAAAGTTAACAAAGGTGGAGACAAATTCAGATTTTTTACGGAGGGGATAGAACCAAGTAAATCGAGAATAATCATCAATGAACAAGGCATAATAACGAAAACCATCATGAGATTTAATAGGTGAGGGACCCCATAAGTCACAGTGAATAATGTCAAGAACATAAGTAGCACGTTTTGAGTTTAGAGAGAAAGAAAGCCGAGTACTCTTAGATTTTTGACATGCCGAGCAAATAACAGGCCGAGGAAGCAAAGAAGTGGTGGAAATATGTCCTTTTCGTTTAACTACATTTACAACATCAAAAGCAACATGCCCTAATCTACTATGCCATAATTCAAAAGAACTATGGTTCGAGCGAGCACGTAAAGAGGAAGCAAAGCTAGAGTGACATTTTTCCAAAACATATAAACCATGATCAAGTCTGCCGTGAGCAAGGGTCAAGCCTGTAGTCCGATTCTGAATTTCAAACGAATTGTTAGAAAAGATAAGACGAACAGGAAAGTCATTGGTCAATTTGCTTACAGAGAGAAGATTTTTCGTAATGGAAGGAACTACAAGAACATTGGAGAAAGATAAGTCAGAATTATAGAGATGAGTACCAGTGTGAGTAAGTGGAAGGATATTACCGTTTGCGACGACGACTCTACCAGAACCGGTGTAGGGCGAGCACGAATCAAGAGCGGCCGAGGAGGGAACCATGTGCGAGGAGGCCCCAGTATCAACATACCAGTCCGAGAGATTAGCGAGACGAGCAGAATCATTGCGAGGAAAGGAGCCAACGGTGTTCGCCTGGCGAGGAGAAGAGGTTTCATAGCGCTGGGGACAGGTTGGAGCATAATGGCCGTCAAATCTGCAGATCTGGCAGCGAGGAGACGATCGAGCACGACCTCGCCCACGTCCTGCATAGCCGCGAGCAGGAGGGCGACCACGACCAAATTGCTGGCGAGCAGGAGGTCGGCCTAACACAGAAGACGCCGAGGAGCGAGCAAGAAAAGCAGGCGACTGCGACAAAGTGGAAGGGGTTTCAAGACTACGGGTGAAGAGGTCGTGAGATTCGGCCTTGGCGAGCAGATCTGAAAACGAGGAGAGAGGCGAGATGTTGATTTGAGTGGTAGAAAAACCGTGAAACTCTGGACCCAGGCCACGAAGGAACCAATGAGATTTGTCTGTAGGATCAAGAGAGCAGCCCATGGAGGAAAACTGGTCGCACAGGTATTTAAAGGCGGCCCCATAATCAGAAACGGATCTTGAACCTTTCTTGATGAGTTGAAGTTCATCTTTTAGTCGTAATTCACGAGCTTTGGAGGGCTGATTGAATGCCTCAGCGAGGGCATTCCAGATTTCCAGCGAGGTCGAGCAGCCAACGGTCACCGCCATGGCCTCTTCGGTAAGGGTGGACGTCAAGAAAACACTCACGATTTGATCACGAGAGTACCAAGTCGTGTAGAGCGGATTAGAAGAGGACGCACCATTGGTGGTGACGGTGGTGGGAGGGGCCGGGGAGGAGCCATCAACGTAGGGCAAAAACTTTTGGGTAACAAGAAGCGGATGGACTTGACGATACCACATTGGATAATTTGTGGGTTTTAACTTGATGGTGACAAGGTGAGTCATAGCATGAAGGGTTAGGGTGGCGTCAAAGACGGAGGTGGTCGCCGGTGGATCGGCCATGGAGGAGGGAGATCAAGAAGAGACGAGAAAGAAGGAGGGGGAAAAATAGGGTCAGAAGAGGTTAGGCTGATACCATGTAGAATAGAAGGACTCTCAAAAGTGAGAGTCAAAGACTTGTATTAGGGTATTTATAAGAGAGCTTACAAGAAGATATAAATGAGTAGTTACAACTAACAAGAGATTTTATAACTACCAAGATAAACTACCCTAATACTACTTAATAATATTATTAAAAAAAGTAAGTCTGAAAAGCAGTCTTCAACCAACCCTTACCTAATGCCTGACCCTCTAATCTGCATATAATTTTTTTTTTTTTTATAAAAATGTAAATAAAACAAAATTAATTAACCCATTTATAAGCATTCTTCTTCTTTCATTTAGACATCTCGTACATACTCAAAATCATGACGGATGTCGATGACTAAGTTCCCAATTAATTAATACTCCCTTTTTTTTTTTTTTGAATTACATTAAATACCCATCCCTTTTACCCTCCCCATGACTTTTTTTTTTTTGAATTACATTAAATACCAATCCCTTTTCCCCTCCCCATGACTCGAACCCAGGATCTAAGGTACCCATCTCTTTTCCCCTCCCCATGACTCGAACCCAGGATCAATCCCTTTTCCCCTCCCCATGACTCGAACCCAGGATCTAAGGTACCCATCTCTTTTCCCCTCCCCATGACTCGAACCCAGGATCTAAGGCCTAGCTAGTGGTGCTCTAACCACTTGAGCTATCCCACTTTGTCATTAATTAATACTCCGTAGTAATCAATTTTTAAGCCAAAAATTATCCTAAGTTTTTATTCCCTCCGTACCCAAGTTTCCCACTTTTTTTTTTTTGACAAGTTTTTCATTTCATTTTTACTATTTTTGACATATTATTTTTTTCTCTTCTAATCACATCATTTATATCTCATTTAATATTTTCTCTTTCACGATCATATCACTTTTACTATATCTATTATTTTATTATATTTCTTAAACAAAACATAAAAAAAAAACTTATAGGGGGACGAAGTGAGTATTATACTCACACGTGCCCTTATTTACTTACTCATTTTGTCATTTTTTTGATGTATCTTACTTAATTATACATATTTAAAAGAGTAAAAAAAATATTTTAACTATTTCTTCAAAATATCTCAATAGAGAAAAATTCATTTTACATCCTGTAACTTAGGCCTAATCCAATTTATATCCTTTAAGTTTTCACTTTTTCGATTTACGTCCTTTTTGGTCCAATTTACGTCCTTTTCGCCGGAAAATTTTCAAACTCACCGGAATTTGAGGAATAAATTGGGATTCCGGCCAAATAGTCCAATTTACGTCCTTTAAGTTTTAAAATTTCATAAATAAATTTTCTAAAAATATCTTAAATTTTTTTAAAATATTATTAAAATCTGAAAACATCATTAAAATTAAAAACTATAAAATGTGAAAAATAAAATTCAAAATACCTTATTTAATTTTTTAAAAATCTCATTAAATATTATAAAATGTGTAAAAAAAAAATTACAATTCAAAAAATCGAAAATGTTTAACTTAAAATTAAGAAATTCGAAAATCTCATTAAAATTTTAAAAATCTCTTTAATTTTTTTAAAATGTGTAGATTAAAAATTTTAAAAACGCATAAGAATAATAAATATTATTAATATGTCATTAAAAACCAGACTTGATTCGGACTCTTCGCCATTAAAGTTTAGAACCGTGTCAAATTCATTTTAATGAGGTTTTTAGAATTGTATATTTTTTTTATTTTATTTTAAACATTTTTAAAATTTTAATTTATAAATTTTTTATATTTAGAATTTTATGTTTTTATGAGATTTTTAGAAATTTTTTATTTTTAATTTCCAATATTTCAAATTTTTAGAATTGTAGATTTTTAATTCTTTTTTTAGAATTTTAGAATTTTTTATTTTTATTTTACACAATTTATAAATTTTAATGATATTTTTAGTTTTTAATGAGATTTTTAATTTTTTAAAGAATTTTTTAAAGAATTTTTTAATTTTTAATTTTCAAACTTAAAGGATGTAAATTGGACTATTTGACCGGAATTCCAATTTTCCGGCGAAAAGGACATAAATTGGATCTAAAAGGACATAAATTGGACACCCTAGGACGTAAATTGAAAAAGTGAAAACTTAAAGGATATAAACTGGATTAGGCCTAAGTTACAGGACGTAAAATGAAATTTTCTCTATCTCAATATTTACATCAAATGTTGTTACTTAAACATATTTATTACTTTTAAAGTTGATTTTCTTTTACTATTTTTACTTTTATCTTTTATAATACTAATAAATCATGCCTACATTAAAATTTAGTTATGTGTCCATAAGTAAACAATTCATACATTAAATTATTTTGTGCTCAAAAGTTATGTGTCCTTGGGAAAAAGACTCAAAAGTTATGTATTTTTAAATTCTTGTCCAAAAGTTAAGGCTATGTTTACTTTTGATTTTAAAATCATGTATTTAGTTTTAAGATCCTAATTCTATGTTTACTTTTGATTTTAAAATCAGGTTTTTAGTTTTAAGATCCTAATTCTGTTTTACTTCGGAATTTAAAAATTGATTTTTAAAATCCACTTAAAAGCATATTTATCAAACATATTGATTTGACATAAAGTTATATATATATATATATATATATATAATATCACCCCAATCATTATAATATTTCTTAACAATAATATAATACATTCAATCATTACACAATCAGCTAATCATTATAATTTCACCCAACAATAATATAATAATAAAATTTAATTTAATCTTACACATTGATGTGACATAAAGTTAAAATCTTATAATATTCCAAAACTAAAAAGAAACACACATTTTACTATTCATAAGGTTTTAAAAAATCGAAATTTTTAAAATTTGATTTTAAATAACACTCAAAGCCCAAATAAACATCACCTAGTAGATTCAAAAGTTACGTGTCTTGGGTAGGAAACCGATGGAGTTATTATATTGTTTTACTTTTTAAAAGACGCCTCTTTAGAAGCATTCTCTTGTAATATCATTTTAATTAAATTTATCATTTAATTAAAATAATTAAATATTGATAGGAGATAGTTAATAAATTTGACTCATAATTAGTGTTTTCTTATACTCCTAAGTAATGAGAATATAATTGACTAATTACCCCTACAAAGTCAATTAATTAAATCTTCATTCGAATAATTAAATTAATGGATTGTTTGATAGTTTAAACACTTTATGTGGCTGTTTAAAAAATATGTAATCAATTCATTCCCAATTAATTTGTGCATAATCTATCTTAATTAATATTTTTGAATCTTTTTTCTTTTACGTGTTATCTCAAATTTCTTTCTTTCTATTAATTTCGTAGAAATTGTAAAAAAATTATATTACAAAGTACAATTATTTAATAAGATACTATACAATTTTTTATTTTTAAAATATGTTTATAAGGAATTTATTTATGACTCGAAGGTCCCCAACAACAATGACTAATCTCTGAAATTCCAACCTTAGCCGTCCACAAATTTTTATCACATGAATCTATGTTTTACATCTTCAGCAACCAAGGTGAGGGCTTTGGAAATAAATGGTGTTTGAAAACTGCAAAAATGAACATTGTAAATCAAATTATGAGAGAGTTATTCAAATGGCAAGTTTTGGAGCATCATTGACAGTGGTACTATGGTAGTAAAGAAGCGATAGATGAACAATAATTTAAAGAAAAGATTTGGAAAAAGAATACATAAAAAAAATATAGTACAAATCAAAGGAAATTTTGATAATGGAATATTGCAAATGTACAACACTCGTAAACAATTTAAAAATATTATACGCAATACAAAATAGTATATCAAAAGTAAAGACGAATGATACAATAATTCAAAGTGAAATTACAAAAAATTATATGATGGCTAGATGAGGGATAGGGAATAAAACATGCAAACAAAAAAAAAAATTGAAAAAAAATAACCTATAATAGAAGTAACAGGACATAACAATGAAAAAACTACTAAAATTATAATTATCAAGTGGGAGACAGGTGTCGGAGGCGTTAGTGGAGTAGATGAAGAGAAAAACATTTTTTTAGGAACTGTCGACGAAAGCATGCGGAGATGGTAGACGGTTATAAACCGAAAGGAAGAAAGAATTAAACCTGTGTTTTGAATAGTATGGAGAGTTTTGAATGAGATGTTCTTGAATTTAAAGAAGGAAAGAAACCATAAAGATAAAGAGGGGGAGTAACTGTTAGATAATGTTAAGATTGAAAAATAAAAGAATAAAAAAAAATTGTTAGAAAATTAGAAAATGTAAATGTAAGAATTATACCATGCAAAAGAGATTCAGTAATATATTGATAAGTGAGAGAAAAAAATGTAAAAGGAAACCGTAAAAGAATAGAGAGAAAAAAAAAAGGAAAATTAAGTGAGAACTGAAAAAATAATTTAAGAAAATTGTACGTATAAAACATTGTGTAAGAGCCCCACTTGGATAAAACATTGTGTAAGAACTAAAATTACTATAGTGCCCTCCTATTAATTTAGAGAAAATATAATAAAATCCATATTAATTTATACTCCATATGAACAATTGGCCACATTTATTTACACTCTACTTTTGTTGACTTCACTGTCTAAATTATTATTTTTAAAAAATTACACCTAAAATTACTATAGCTATTAATAAAATATAATATAATCAATCATAATTTATATATAAACAATTGACCATGTTATTTACACCCCTATTTTTGTTGACTTCACCCCTCAAATTATTATTTTTAAAAAATTACATCTAAAATTACTATAATGCCCTTCTATTAATTTAGACAAAATATAATACAATCAATCCTAATTTATATATAAACAATGGAAAACTTTTATTTACAGCTTTTGTTGACTTCACCATACAAATTATTTTTTAAAAATAATTACACCTAAAATTACTATAGTGCCCTTTTATTAATTTAAACAAAATATAATACAATAAATCCTAATTTATATAGACAAATTCTTATATACACTCTTCAATTTCATTAAAATTTTGGGCCTAATTTACTTTTTTCGGTGTAGACAATTAATGGGTCGCACAAATCTAATGAAAGGCCACAATTATATGCACACACGAGATTGAGGTGGACACCCACCATTTTTTTTTACAAATCAATGATTTTGAGATTGAGAGGTTTAGAAGAAAATTTAAAAAAATACTTACATATCTATATTTTGAATTTGAGAGATCTAGAAGAAAATTGACAACGGAGGGGCGGCAGAAACGAGGTGGAGGCGACAAATCTATTTTTCTAACTTATAATCGATCAAAAGAGGGATAGATGACTTGGGACGCGACAGAAGGTGGAGGAAGCGGTGGGAGCTAGTTTGATACAAAAGAAAAGTATATTACTTTTTTTGAAATTTTTCCCTAAAATATTGTGACCGATTCTTTTTCTGAACATTTAATCTGTTTTCAATTTTTTTTTTTAACATTAATTTATCAAAATTATCCCCAATGTTTTTTTTTTATCAAAATTTACACATTTCTCGATTGGTCATTTGGTGTTTTTATTGTTGGTGGGTGTTTTGATAGTAATGGTAATTAATGATGATTATGACGTGAAATGGATAAGTGTGCTTATGTATTGATTTTTTTTCAAAATTTCAATAAAGAGTATGTTAGACAGCTTTTTAATTGGATTTTTTTTTTTTTTTTTTTAAGGTGGTGTCCTCAATAAGTTCGTACAGGCCCATTGTAGCATCTAGGGGAGACAGCACCATTGGAATTCGCCATGATTCATAGCTTGGGTACAGATCAGAGATTCCTCATGACTCATTAGCTCAAAAAATTGATGAGGCAAATTTATGTACTCCTAAAATTGGGTTTGAAATTCTTCTGCAACAAAGATTAAAGATTGAACAAATAATTGGGTTGAATTGGTTGAATGAAGCTCGTAAAGAATACATATGTTAGGCTTTTAAAAAAATACCCTTTCTGTTGAATAAATAATTGGACGGAATTGATTGAAGCTCGTAATGAATGAATCAAACTCTCATGCACATTATCCTTTCTGTTGGCTTCTAAAAATATATTAAGATCGTGTTTTAAAACTCACCTAATCATTTCAGATTGCATACCTTGCGGTTTGCAGCGACTTCGGCGGGCGGCGGCGACGCGGGTCCGATCGGCTTGCGAGTTCACGGGCGACGCGAATCCGGCGCGTGGCGTAGCGAGTCCCGGCAGTGCGACGTGCGGCGTAGATCTAGGGTTTCTCCAAACGAAAAATATGTAATTTGTTCCTGTTTCTGGCTTTTATATTCAAACTCTTTTTTTAAAAAAAAATAATTTTTTTTTAAATTTAGTTATTACTATAAAATTTAAATTATATTATTATTATTATTATTTTGGTATATACCAATATATACATACAATTCATATCAAAATTATTAATATTTTTGATATATACGAAGTATGGTCATTTTGATATATACGAAGTATGGTCATTTGAACTTAATTTTTTAATTAATAACAATATAATATTCTCTTCTCGTGAATAATAACATAGAAGATTGTGCACGGTTAATTACAATCATACCCCTCCCCATCACCGAACCAAGGTTAATATATAGGCCCACCACAATCCAGTTTTTAGTATCCATTAACTCACGAAGAAAATTGAGGCTACGCAGAGATCTGGATTTCTGTTAAGGGTGGTTGCCCTCTCCGTTTGTCGATGATCTTTCTTTACATTTTCAGTAAATCAAACAACCCTTTAGCACACGCGGCTGCTTCTCTGCTTATACTACGTGCGTTACCTATACAAGAATTTGCCAATATATATTTGCTGTGTGTTATGATGTATCCCGATTAAAGAGGCTGTGATGATTTTTCTCATTTTTCTCTGAGCTAATGGATCTGGGCATTGAGGAATCCAACCCGTATCTTGGCGGGGCGATCTGGTAGGCATATGCAACCGGATCGCAGCCATGGCGGCGTTGCTTCTCTTTTGCCCAATCTTTTGTGCAGATCTGAGCCTCTGATTTTTTTTTTAGAATATTTATAATTGTTAATTGTTTTGCTTTTAGAATACATTAAATTTAATTTCTTGAGGTGTTTAACAAATTTTTTGAATTTATATGATATTAAAGAATTAATGTTAAATATTTTAAGACTTATTGACATTTTATATAACTATTTTATTAGTATAATTAAATTCAATATTTTCATGATTTTTCAATGCTTTTATGTTATATTCGAATTCCAAAATTATATTTTTTGTTTTGTAATCAATTGGATCTGTTTTGAAATCTCATCTTCAAATTTTGATATTTTATGCTTGAATGTAAATTTAATTTGATGATTAGCCTTAAAAATGATATTTGATGATTAGATAAGGATTTTTAGTATTGTTTGACATTAACTTTGAAATCAGTTTGTTGGAATTATTTTGCTGTTGCCTCTAATCCTCTATGACTTTGAAAATCGAACTATTTTGATTTTACTATTTTCTTAACCTGTATTTGGTGATTATAATGAAAATTGGTGGCCTACACAGTCTCATCTTACTTATAGATTGATGAAATTTTGGAGAGTAAAAAAAAAAAAAAAAAAAGGTAGAAACTCCAATTCAGATTGAACAGAATTACCAGTAAAGAATTATCCTTCTATGATATCAAAATTCTTAAAAGATGATAATGAATTAGAAACTAGAATATGGTAAATGTTACTCCATTAATTAAAAAAATATTAAAATATTACTCATTATATATTAATAATTTCGGTTCGATTAAGTTTATATGGGATTTTTCTCTGAAAACCGAATAAAAAATGAACGCTGAAATTACAACATTTGAAAATCGAAACCAAATTTTTAAATGAAAAGCGAACCGAATTTTACATTTTAGTTCCGTTTTTCCATTTCAGCCGATTTCCAGACCCCTAGATGAGTGAAGTGGCCATTTGAGCCCAACAGACCAAATGACCCAAAAATTGAACTAAGCTTGACCTTTTATTCGACAGATTTGCCCTGCCATGACAAACTCCCAAGAACAAATCTTACACTGTTAAACTTTTAGACTTTAAGCTTTGTTTAGGGTTTTAAAAACTGGTTTTAGGATTTGCAAATTTTAATCTGGTTCTATTTCAGGATTTTGAAATCCTGTTGAAAGTTAAATAGAATAATAATTAATTAATATCATAAAGTCTAGTATGTACTCGAGTGCATGTTGTGCACCTTTCAGTTTTACTGACTTACAGTTTTTGATAAATGGTGTTGCACTTTTCAATTATTATACTAAAAATATTATTATACAGTTTAATAATTGAGAAGTGCAAACCATTTACCAAAAAGTGTAGGTCAGTAAAACTGAAAAGTGCAACATGGACTAGGGTGCACAACATGCACTCGAGTGCATACTAGACCAACCCAATTAATATTAATTATTCATATTTAATCCACACATGAATGTGGATAAAGGTAGGAGCGGTTATTGCATAACCTCCTATATATAAGAAAATTCAACGGGATTTTCCGACTAAGGCAGAGACAATTCTGTTCTCTTTCCTCCTGAGACAGAATACAGAAACTGGGAATTCTGTGTTCTGTATAATACGCATAACATAAATACTTTGGGCACTTAGATTGTGGATATGCACTTAGATTGTGGATATAAGAAGCGATTCGTGCAATTCATGTGATCGTGTTCTGATTACGAGGATCACAGTACGTATGTGGAATTCAACCAGGTTCTAGAATCTTCAGCTGCATTCAACCAGGTTCTAAAATCTTTCGCTGCATTGAGAATTATAGGTTGGTACGTACGTAATTCTAATTCTTATTTCTCGATTAATTAATTCCAACATTGATATCAGAGCCAATGTGTTGGATTCTCATACGTATGCCTTAATTATTCGTATGTAAGCATGTCCATAATATATTTGTTAATTATGCACTGCAATTATGGAGAATCTGTATTTTTTAAGATTTTTCAATTTTTCAAACGATGGATTTAGTGGCTGAATTTTTTACTGTATATGCGTAGTATAGTTTAGAAGATATCTGGAAAGTTTCAGATTTTTCGGCCTTACCGTTTGGGATAAATAAATCGGTCTTTGGAAATTTACAGAAACTTTGACTGGAAATTACGAATTATATATAGGGAATCGCGATTAATTCTTGTTACTGGGTTGAAGTACGTTGAATAAAAATTCTATCGATATAAAGTTCGTTAATTTTGGTCAAGAAACGAGTGAGTTATGAATTTTTTAAAAATTCACGTTTTTGGGGTAATTTTGAAAAGTTTCAGAAACTTTGTGGGTGGCTAAATGAGAATTAGATATTCTATAGGGACCATTCTGCAATTAGGAGTTGTATGCTTTTTTAAAATTTGTTTGGGCTCGTTTAGGCTCGTTATAACTCCGTTTTTAGTTCCGAAAATTGCTGTGAACTCCGTTTTTCGTGTAGATTCTTAATTTTCATAGTATGAATGTATTTGAACAAAGAAAAGTTTAAGTACTTATTTATCTATAAGAATGAGTATCTTGGTATGAACTTATTTCACTTGTAAATTAGCTATATATACGCATTGAATTAAATTTATTTGCATAATTATGGGCTTGAAATTCATGTGTTCGAGTTTGTAAACATTAAATTAGTTTTAATGGTTGCTCATTTTATGGGTATGACTCGAAAATAATTAGAACATTTAATGTTCAATAAATTCGAGATAATGGAGTTAAACTCCATAATTTTAAGAATTACTCCATGGTTAAGAGCTAATTTTTTTTTTTTGGAACTTTGCGTTGCTTAATGGAGATTTATAGTTTGTCGCTCTTCTATTATCACGTAAGGATATTCCGATTGCAAATCTCGTGATTTAATTGGAGTTAAAACTCGAGGTAAGACAATTTCAAGAGAACTTATTGTAGTTTTCTGAGATGAATTATGTCTAGATTGGAAAGTGATAATTTTATGAAAATTGTTGACATAGATTGGGTAAATAGATACTAGTAAACTAGTCGTTGGAACGATTTGTTTACGTGCTGCAAATGATTTCGGGGATCCGACGTTCTTAGCTTGAGAAGTTGGGACAACATTCGGATGGAGAACCGTGATCTGTAATTTTTCCCATTATTTTTCATAATATTGGTACTAAAGTAGTATTATAAGAGTGCATAAAATACATTGAAGGTTATCCGAAATCTTCAAGTTAACTGCCTGATAGTGTAGCTGAAACGAGATTTTTCTGAAATGACCATTGTAATTGGTTTATTAAACTTACAGTAGTTTTTTGATTACCTGATCTACTTTTGGATTGTTTTAACTTACAACATGATTGTGCGTTATTATGTTTATGTTGATAAATGTTTAAGCATGTAGATTCATGTTGTTGAGTGAGAGTTTTAGCTAATATTTGAATTAAATGCTAAAACTAATTTTGTTTATGTTTTGGAGCCGAATCTGTTAAACGCAGATACTTAGTGAGATTGATGATTAATAGCTCTAAGTTATTTTTCGATATCAAATTTTGTATCAGATTTTTCAGATGGCAGTTAGCTTAACATTGAACATAATGATGCATACATTAACATTAACTTGTTGAATCACTTCGATTAGAAACCAGACAAACGCAATGATCGCTGAGTTAATTAGATAAAACCTCAAAGCGATAATAATGACACATAATGTCATAATTAATTTTTTGTATGTTCTTGGAAGAACATGATTCATTGGATACTATCAACCATATTATGGATGATCCTGAAGTTAGGATGGAGACTCAAATTATTAAGGGTCAAGAGACTTACCATAATTGAAAGGTACTCACATAGCTTGTGAAATACTGGTAAACTCGGTCATTGACGACATGATCTACAATTGTGAACAACATCGTACTGCCTATGATATTTGAGAATATTTGAAGGAGAAGTATGGTGATACTTCATTTTTTGAGAAACATCAAATTCAGGATCGAATCTGATCACTTCGTGAAAATTGGGAACACTTGAGGGCCATTACAAATATTTGATGAAAGTATTGAGACTTTCACTTAGACACCTCAAAACATTGAGTTATATGATGAGTGACTTGAAGTTGATTAAGTCTACATCTAATGTTCTCATTTCTAAATCCAGTTCTAAACAAAAGAGACACTGGAGAGAAAAAAAAAATAGCTTAGTAGCCTAAGATTGGGCACACTATTAGAAATATAGATATCAATTTTAATGCTAAGAAGAGTAAGGATAAGAAATATGCTAAACTGAAAAATGGATGAGAGTGAGATGACATGCTACAGATGTAACAAGCGTGGTCATTATACTCGTGAATATCTCGAGTCCATAATGGACAGGGTAGTTCATTCTGATTTTTGGTTATGGCATAAATGTCTTTAGTACTGTATTTCCGTCTAAATCTTATGATTGAGAATTATAGACACATGAATGACAGACCATTGACTATAGACATATGAGCATTTGTAGATCTCTGTCTATTCCACGAAAGATGAGATTGAATTGTGTAGGAAATCGAGCTCGAGTTAAAGTTTAAAGACTCGTAAAACTTGAGATTGACAAAGGTCAATGTTTCATAATGCATGGTGTCTGATTTGCTCTAAAGATCACTCAGGATCTCACCTGCAAACCTATTCTTCTATGATTGAGATGTGATTTATTATTTCCTTTAGAGATGGTTGTGAATAGTATAAACAATGTAGATTATGGTACTAAACATTTATATGACTTTGGTTTGTATGAGAACAACAACTAGTTTTATGAAGCGAGATCATAGTTACTAAAGGTTTGTTCCTCTGGCAATGCTTGAGTTATTGATGAAATTCAAAATGCTAAATTAGGTCATGTTGTGCAAGATTATGAGAACTGACTTATGAAAGAAGGACTACGGTGTTCGTCTTTATAAGTTGAGTTTTTAGCACGTTGATATTGTCTTGCTCATAAGTGACTGAAAAACCATTTGATTATTGTTAATTCTTCATTGCATATATTTCGTTAGGATAAAATGTGATTTTGTAAAAGTCAAATAACATGGAGGTGGTTGTTTTCACTTCTTACGTCGATAATTTTTCACATGTTGGACTTGTCCATACAATTTCTCAAAGTTTAGGCATTTGGATTGCTTTAGACATTACCTAATAGAGGTTGAGAATAAAAGGCATAATTTTAAAGGTTTTAAGAACCTATAGAGCGTGAATGTTTATCCAACAGTTCAAGGAACTATGTAATGAAAACGACATAATCCGACAATTATCAAAACCTAATACAGTTACACAAGGATGTGACTATAAGAAGGAGTACACGTTGTTGGATATAATAAGATCCATGATGGCAAAACTTTAACTATCATCTTTGGGAGATGAGTTGTTAATAATTGTCAATGTTTTATGAATAAAGTTATTCGTAGATATTTACTTCAACTCCATTAGAACTCTGAACGAGTGGAATACCTGTTCTTGAGTAATTTTTTTTGTATCTTTATATCCGCAACTTATATACTTGATTCTACGAGTCAGTATGAAAAGTTGGGTTTGAGGGTTTAGAAACGTATCTTCATAAGGATATTGTGCTAAATCTAAACGATACAAGTTGATCGAAGATCGAGGAGTTGGGAGTGTGACATGAGATAGAATCATATAATACCATTTTTTCTAGGAATTTCCTATTATTGGAAGCATTTGGTATGCTAAACCATTTTTGTGATTGAAATAATCACTCTCTATCAGATCCAAGTGGGAGTGATTTACTTAATGTGATATTTGATTGAAGTTTACCTATTAAAGATCAGATGGATCTTGATGAGAGTAATTATCTAGAGAAGATGTCATAGAGTTTCAATCTGAAATTTTTAGGAAACGTTTGTCTAAGAGACATCATGATATTGAAGGACATGCCTTCTATGTATCTTCAGAAAATAAAATAAGTTTTAGTGAATGAGGAAGAACCTACAAACTTTTCAGAGGTTCTAGCTCGTTCAACAAGAGACTAATGAAAGAAAGCAATGGAAGAAACGAAGAGTCGATAAGGTCAAATCAAGTTTAGAAACTTGTCGATCTTTCATCGAGACACAAAGAAATTGAGAATAAATGGATTCTCAGATTATTAAAGAGACTGATGGGTCTATAGTGAGGTAGAAAAGTTCACATGGTAGAAAATAATTATACTCAGGTGTGGGTATATAACCTTTCTCCGCGTGTTGTGAAATTTACCTTGATTCGTCTACTTTTGGCTAGATTTAGAATTACATTAGAATGGACGTTTAGACTGTGTTTTCTCAATGGAGAGTTGGAAGAAGAAATCCACATGTTGAGACAGGTAGGATTTCATTCTTCAAAGAAGAGGATAATGTTTGTGAATTGATGAGATCGATTTACGAACTTAAACAATCCTCAAGATAATGGTACTTGAGACTTCATTGAATTATTGTCTCATATAACTTTGTGATGGTAGACAAAGACCATTGTGCTTACGTTAAACGGTCCTAAGTAGTTTTGTAATTCTATCCTATGTATGCTGATACGATGTTAGCTGGAAAACGATAATGAGTATATTTGGTGAAAATATTCATAGAGATAGTTCAAGGAAGTTACTTGGGTTGTCTCAAGAGACATAGAAAGGGACTTCTAGAACAGATTCAGAATGGATGCATGAAAGTTTATTGATACTCTTGTTGTAAAAGACGAGTTATTGATTTGTGATAAGTGTCCAAAGACTCAAAGATGGAATGATAGTAGTATTATATGCAAATGTAATTGAAAGTCTAATGTATGCTAAGATGAGTGAACATCCAGACGTATTATGAGTTGTTGGTTTGTTTAGTAGATATCAATTCAATTCAGTATAGACACTGGTGACAGTGTAAGGATTGTAAGATATCAGAAATGTACTACAGATTAATTTGAACCTGAAAGGGTATATAGACATGTACTATCCACTGTGCAAGCAGAGTTTGTGGCAAGTGCATCTGTAAGTACGTAAAATAGTTTAGGTAAGAAATTTATTGAATCTTTTGAAAAAGTAAGCAGTTCATTAGGAGCTGTAACGATTCATCGTAGAATCTAACACTCTAATAAGAGTTGTAGCGATTCACTATGGAATTGAACATTCCAGTGGAAGTTGTGACGATTCATTGTTGAATTAAACGCTCTAGTGGGAGCTGTAGCAATTCATTGTGGAATCAAACACTCTAGTGGGAGTTATACCGATTCATTGTTGAATAAAACACTCTAGTGGAAGCTGTAACGATTCACTGTGGAATCAAACACTCTAGTGGGAGAGTTGTAACGATTTACGCTACCTTGGGAGTTGTAACGATTCATTGTAGAATTAAACGCTCTAGTGGGAGCTGTAGCAATTCATTGTGGAATCAAATACTCTAGTGGAGTTATACCGATTCATTGTTGAATCAAACACTCTAGTGGAAGCTGTAACGATTCGCTGTGGAATCTAACACTCTAGTGGGAGAGTTGTAACGATTTACACTACATTGGGAGTTGTAATGATTCACACTTCAGTGGGAGTTGTGGTGATTTACTATAGAATCAAACACTTCAGTGGGAGTTGTAGTGATTCATTGTAGTAATCAAAGTAGTTAAAGCTTACACTCGAGATTCCGAGTTTCATGAAAAACCAAACAAATTATATACAAAGTTTTTAACTTTGTGAAAACTTTAAAAGAAGAAAAGGTGATTCTTAAATGCATGACTACTCACTTGATGTTTGCAGATCCTCTTGTCAAACATATTCCTGAGAGATGTTTTGACATCTATGGTTTTGGGTTTGTGTGGATTTGAACATAGTGATTTGTAGTTGTTAATGTTGTTGAACATTTATGTATTGTGAATTATATGATGTTTCATATAATAGTATGTCGACAAGTAAAGATTGGCTCTCTCATACGAGCAATCGCCTCTGACATCGAAGCATGTGCAGAGATGAGATTATTTAGGAATAATCGTAATAGATTTTACGACAAATCTATTTAACTTGTTACGAAGCTAAATCAACGGATTTTCTGGACTATAGTGGGAGGAAATTCAAGTTAAGTGTCGAGGATACACTTGAACTGTGATTTACACGATGTCAAATAAGAGAATAACATACGCTTCCATTTTGGGAAGTTAAGATATCGTGACATGTGTTTCATACCACATGTGTTAAGATGACCATAAGGAAATGAGAAAGATATCCCTATTTTCTCATTGTATGAGGCCTTGAGGGTTAAGAAATCCTCTAACAAGTACCCTTAAGACTTTTTACTGTATTCTTAAGTCTTCACTCTAGTGTTGCTACTTTAGCATGTTACCAATATCTATAAGTTATATGGCAATGCGGTGCATGTCTAGGAAAGAAGCTATAATGGGAGTCTGGAGATATTAGTGTAAAAGGAAGGACATCTTTATTAACATGTTCTATTGTGATTCATTGACCGGTCAATCAAGTTCGGAACTTGATTATGAATACATAGATTTGATAAAAGGTTGAATATGCTCTTATGTTCAAGGGATTGAAAGAGATATGTCAACTAATGTTAAACTGAAAGAGTTCTGGGGTATAACGAGTTTTGAAATCTTCATATAAAACTGGTTGAGTTGTTATATATTCTTAACAAGTGTATAGCATGAAAACTCATATTCTCGAAGGTCACACGATTTATTTGCTTGTATGGAAATGTGTTATGTGATGGTATACGTAAGTGAAGTAAAGGAGTGTAAGACTCAAACTTCATGTGTGAGTGGGAGATGAAAATTAATTAGAATAATAATTAATTAATATTAATTATTCATATTTAATCCACACATGAATGTGGATAAAGGTAGGAGCGCTTATTGCATAACCTCCTATATATAAGAAAATCCAACGGGATTTTCCAACAAACTAAGGCAGAGACAATTCCGTTCTCTTTCCTCCTAAGACAGAATACAGAAACTGAGAAATCTGTGTTCTGTATAATACGCATAACATAAATACATCTAGAGGGCACTTAGATTGTGGATATAAGAAGCGATTCGTGCAATTCATGTGATCGTGTTCTGATTATGAGGATCACAGTACGTATGTGGAATTCAACCAGGTTCTAGAATCTTCCGCTGCATTGAGAATTACAGGTTGGTACGTAATTTTAATTCTTATTTCTCGATTAATTAATTCCAACACCTGTTTTAAAAACCACCATAACAACACCTAAAAACCTACCATTGCACTTTCTAATCTATTAACTCTCTCACCTTACACTTTAATATATTTAAATCATAACTCACATCATCCAATCATTACAATCACATCCAACAACAATACTCAAATTTTGCATAAAAGGGTAAACGAGAAGGCGTTCAGTTGGAGTGGTGCAAAAGCCAATCAATTCTGTAAACACACTGAAATGTTGTATCTCCCCTGGGACTCGAAATCAGACAAACTTTTAACTGCAACTTTTGTCTCATCAACAAGAGTTCCCTTGTAAACCTTTCTGAAGCCTCCTTGTCCAAGGACTTTTTTTTCACTAAAATTATAAGTAGCAAGCTGCAATTCTCTCCACGAGAGTCTCTTCAATTGACCGAATTCTAATCTCTGGTAAACTTCACCTAAGCAAGAGAAAATAGTATCAATGTAGAGTGATATTAAGATGGTTCTTGGTTCAATTTTTTTTATGAGAATGGTATTGAGAATCATTGAATAGTTACTTACAATGAGAATGTGGCTACATTGGTAGCGTTTTGCTCTAATCTTGGAATTAGTGGGGATTAAAAACTATGGGTAAATGTATTTCTTTTGTCCCTTAACTTTCACCAATTTTGATTTTACTTTGAGAATAGTCACTTAAGTATATCGAATTCAATTTTTTGTCATTTTGATTTTACCTGCTTAAACAGGTTAACAAATTCAATGTTTTCGTCCTTTTAACTAGCTAAAAGGAAGAAAAGATTGAATTTGGTAAACTTAAGCGACGAATTTTAAAGTCGAAAAAGTTAGCAGACTAATGGTATACAAGTTAAGGGACAAAAAAATCCATTTACCAATTGGACTCTCGAAATCAGACAAATGTTTAACTACAAATTAATGTGGAACGGAGGGAGTATAATATATGACTCAATGGTAACTCAACAATGATTCGTTGGTGACTCGGTGGTGGGTGTTCAATTAAAATTTTAATGAGTTGCAATTAAATTTAATTGGTAAAAGTAATATATATTTTTTACATGTAAGTTTTTTTTTTTTAAAAAAAATTGGGAGTGAACTCAAGATGGGGTAAATAACTGTGAATTATTAAAATTATGGATGGTCTTACGCTAGTAATCAATTAATTTGAACATAATTTTTTAATTAATAACAATATTCTCTTCTCAGGAATAATAACATAGAAGACCGTGTACGTTAATTACAACAATATCCCTTACTTTCCGAACCTGATTTCAACCATGGGTAAAGTAGGAAACAAGGTTAATATATAAGTCCTCCCCAATCCAGTTTTCAGTATCCATTAACAAGAAATTTGAGGCGACAGAGAGATCTGGGATTTCTGTTAAGGGTGGTTCAGTAAACCAAATAGCCCTTTAGCATATGCGCAGCTGTTCTGTTCTGTTTATATACTACGTACGTTACCTATCATGATGGATCGGGTGATTGAAGAGGGTTGTGATGACTTTTCTCCTTTTTCTTTGAGCTAATGGATCGGGCATTGAGGAACCCAACCCGTATCTTGGCGGGGCGTTTTTTGATTTCAGGTCACATGCAACCGGTGATCGCAGCTATGGCGGGGTTCCTTCTCTTTGCTCAATCTTTCGTACAGATCTGAGCCTCTGGGTTTATTTTTTTAGAATATTTATAATTGTTTTGCTTTCTGGGTTTATTTTTTTAGAATATTTATAATTGTTTTGCTTTTAGAATACATTAAATTTTAATTTCTTGAGGTGTTTAACCAAAATTTTGGATTTATATGATATTAAAGAATTAATGTTAAATATTTTAAGACTTATTGACATTTTATATAACTATTTTATTAGTATAATTAAATTCAATATTTTCATGATTTTTCAATGCTTTTATGTTATATTCGAATTTCGAAATTATATTTTTTGTTTTGTAATCAATCGGCTTTCGGCTATACATCTGTTTTGAAATCTCATCTTCAAATTTTGATATTTTACGCTTGAATGTAAATTGATTTGATCGTTAGCTTTACAAAAATAATTGTTTGATGATTAGATAAGGATTTTTAGTATTATTTCACATTGACATTGAAATCAGTTTGGAATTATTTTGTTGTTGCCTCTAACTCTCTGTGACTAATAAATCAAATTTTACTATAATTTATCCCAATATAATCAAAACCCTAGAACTAATTCACACTAATCCTCCATCAAAATAATGTTCCTATGTTCATTGTTCTTCTCAAATGCTTTGTGTTCTCCATTCTTCACTTGCGTGTTCACTGTTCTTATCAAATGATTTGTGTTCTCCATTCTTCACTTGCGTGTATACTTTTTAGATTGGGGGCATGGAACAAAGGGGGAAAGGGTGTTTACGCTTACATTAAAATCATGGACAGTCTTACGCTAGTGATCAATTAATTTGAACATAATTTTTTAATTAATAACAATATTCTCCTCTCGGGAATAATAACATAGAAGACCGCGCACGTTAATTACAACAATACCCCTTATTTCCCCGAACCAAATCCTGATTTCAACATGGGTAAAGTAGGAAACAAGGTTAATATATAGGCCCTCCACAATCCAGTTTTTCAGTAAACAAAACAACCCTTAGCATATCTGTCACATACGCTGTTTATACTACGTACGTTACATAATTTTTGCCTTATGTTTACTTTAGGATTAACCTAAATTACAGTAAAACCTCTCTATAGTCATTTCCTTGGGACCACAAAAAAATATTCCTAAATGGGGGTTATTCCTAAATAGAGTTATAAGATTTTTTTTTTAAATGCATGTATATTATATAATGGTACGTATAATTAGTAGATACATGTACATAATTTATCCCAATATAATCAAAACCCTATAACTAATTCAGACTAATTTTTATTAATTTCTTAAAAAAAAACAGGGGCGAAGGGAGTATTATTGCCCTTATATAATCAAAACCCTATAACTAAATCATTTTTACTATATCTATTATTTTATCATATTTCTTAAAAAAAACACACAAAAAAAAAAAAGTAAACTTATAACAGGGACGAAGGGAGTATTATTGCCCTTATATAATTACTCATTTTATCATTTTTTTGGTGTAACTTACTTAATTATACATATTTAAAATAGTAAAAAAAAACATTTTAACTATTTCCTCAAAATATCTCAATATTAAATTAAAATGATGTTACTTAAACATATTTATTACTTTTAAAGTTGATTTTTTTTACTATTTTTACTTTTACCTTTTATAATACTAATAAATCATGCCTACATTAAAATTTAGTTATGTGTCCATAAGTAAACAATTTATACATTAAATTATTTCGTGCTCAAAAGTTATGTGTGCTTGGGTAAAGGACTCAAAAGTTATGTATTTTTAAATTCTTGTCCAAAAGTTAAGGCTATGTGTACTTTTGATTTTAAAATCAGGTTTTTAATTTTAAGATACTAATTCTGTTTTACTTCGGAATTTAAAAATTGATTTTTAAAATCCAATTAAAAACATCTTTATCAAACATATTGATTTGACATAAAGTTATATTTATATAATATCACCCCAATCATTATAATATTTCTTAACAATAATATAATACATTCAATCATTATATAATCAACTAATTATTATAATCTCACCCAACATAATATAATAATAAAATTTAATTCAATCTTACACATTGATTTGACATAAAGTTAAAATCTTCTACTATTCCAAAACTCAAAAGAAACACACATTTTACTATTAATAAGGTTTTAAAAAATCGAAATTTTTAAAATTTGATTTTAAAAAACACTCAGAGCCCAAATAAACATCACCTAGTAGATTCAAAAGTTATGTGTCTTGGGTAGGGAACCGATGGAGTTATAATATTATTTTACTTTTTAAAAGACGCCTCTTTAGAAGCATTCTCTTGTGATATCATTTTAATTAAATTTATCATTTAATAAAAATAATTAAATATTGATAAGAGTCGGATAGTTAATAAATCTGACTTATAATTAGTGTTTTCTTATACTCCTAAGTAATGAGAATATAATTGACTAATTACCCCTACAAAGTCAATTAATTAAATCTTTCATTTGAATAATTAAATTAATGGCTGTTTAAAAAACAAGTAATCAATTAATTCCCAATTAATATGTCCATAATCTATCTTAATTAATATTTCTAAATCTTTTTTCTTTTACGTGCCATCTCAGATTTCTTTCTTTCTATTAATTTCGTGGAAATTGTAAAAAAATTATATTACAAAGTATTGTATTATTTAATAAGATACTATACAATTTTTTATTTTTAAAATATGTTTATAAGGAATTTATTTATGACTCGAAGGTTCCCAACAACAATAACTAATCTCTGAAATTCCAACCTTAGCAGTCCACAAATTTTTATCACATGAATCTATGTTTTACATCTTCACCAACCAAGAAGATGAGGGCTTTGGAAATAAATGGTGTTGAAAACTGCAAAAAGGAACATTGTAACTCAAATTATGAGAGAGTTATTCAAATGGCAAGTTTTGGAGCATCATTGGCAATGGTACTATGGTAGTAAAGAAGCAATAGATGAACAATAATTTAAAGAAAAGATTTGGAAGAAGAATACATAAAAAAAAATATAGTACAAATCAAAGGAAATTTTGATAATGGAATATTGCAAATGTACATACACTCGTAAACATATTAAAAATATTATACACAATACAAAATAGTATATCAAAAGTAAAGACGAATGATACAATAATTCAAAGTGAAATTACAAAAAATATATGATGGCTAGATGAGGGATATATAGGGAATAAAACATGCAAACAAAAAAAATTGAAAAAAAATAACCTATAATAGAAGTAACAAGACATAACAATGAAAAAACTACCAAAATTATAATTATCAAGTGGGAGATGATTCGGGTGGAATTTACACGTTTTAGAGGCACATGTTAAGCGTGTTTTGATGTGGATTTCATTGATTTATGCATTGAATATGATTGTTTAAGCCGAAATGAGAGAAATGTTGTGTTTTGTCGATTTTGTAGGAAATACGATGGAATTTGGAGCAAAACACCAACCATACTTTACTGGATCAGGAAGAGGAGTGCACGGTTGGATTCGTCTCGAAAAACGGAGTGGATTAGCCGAAGGAATCGAGTCAATCCGACACCCGATCGAGGCGAAAGATATGTACGAAACGAGAAAGGGCCGAAGTCGACCGAGCGCGAGCACGCCCGAGACGCGTGCTCGAGCAAGTGCACCTCGAGACCGAGAGTTTTTGAGCCAAGAGGAAATCCGAAGTGCACGGCCGAGCACCATACCAACGCCACGGCCGAGCCCTTGTCTCGGATAAACGCTCCTCGAGACCGAGAACATTTGGCCCATGACACACATCGATTGAGCACGGCCGAGCTCCCAGCTCGGCCGAGCATCCCGTCGCCCCTGTTCCGCGCGCCTCGGCCGAGACCATTGCACGGTAGAGCACCCTCCATTTCATGCCTCAACGCAGCACGACCGAGCTCCCAGCTCGGCCGAGCACCTGCTCGTCCCCAATGCCATTTTGCACGGCCGTGCCAACCCCATTTTCGGTGCCATCTCTCTATTTTGGCCATTTTTGAAGGACTAACTTGCAATTTTGCCATCCAAACCCTACCCAAACACTATATAAACCCTCTTTCTTGAAATCCAAGCATTTCCTCCCCCAATTCCTCAAAATCCACACATAGTTACACATGGCCATTTCTCTCTCAATTCTTCACCAAATCAAGGAAGAAAGGATGCAATAGCTCCCAAATTCCATTCCACACCACATTATAGACTAAGCTTCCTCTTTCTTTTCCTTTTTATTTAGTTATTTCATTTGGAATTTGTAATTGGATTATGCTAGTGAGTAGCTAACAAATTTGTGGTTCTAAGGCATTGTAGAGATTTGGATTGATGTTTATGAGTAATTTCTTGCTTTAATTGGTGTTTATCTCTTATTTGCATGTTTAATTATCCATTGTAAAGCATGTTGTTAGTGGCCATGATGATTTGCTTGATCCATTGTTAATTGGGGTAAGATCGAGAGATTTATTCCATTTAATCGTATGCAAGCATGCAACCCGGTATTATTATGAGCTCGAGAGAGGATTAATTATCGGAGAGGGATTTGAATGATCTTAGGAGCTATTTTAGGTGGTGTAACATTTGTGAGGTAGAGATACGAGCCTATGTTGCATTGCGCCTTTGGTTAATTAGATCGAGAGATTAATTAATTCTTCTTGTGTGATCACCCTATATGAGATAACCTTAATGGCCATTTAAACGAGATAACTCTCATAAACGGACGTCTAAATATTACAATTGCCTTGGAACCCACTTTTTCTTCTTTGTGTTTTTATCCATTTTACCTTCGTTTTATTGATTTGCATGGTATTTGATCGATTTCATATTTACTCTTCATTACTTATTGGTGACACATTGTTAGGTAATCTTAGAGTAATTCACACTACTCAAATTATCGATCACGTCTACTTAGAACTCGACTAGCAAACTACCCTTTTACGCTTAGCCTCCTTGTGGGATCGACCTCGTGCTTATCACGCTACAATAGACGCCGTACACTTGCGGTTGTTTATTTAGTGTTGCATAACACGTGAATCAAGTTTATGGCGCCGCTGCCGGGGAGGTTTTTATAAGCTCTAGAGTGTAGGCTAAGAGAGTTTTAGTTTAGACATTTACTTGCTTTCTTTATTTGCAAAAATCCAAAAATATTTGTGTTTGTTACTTTGATCTTACTTGCAATTCTCACTCTCGTTTGCTCTTTTGATAGACATGGTTTATGATCACACGATCTAGAAGGAATCAACAAGAAGTATTGCCTTTGAATCCGGAGATCGAAGCCACTTGTCGAAGAAGGAACGCCGAAAGGAGAAGAAGTGAGTTAGAAAGTATGAATCGAAGGGAAAATCCGATTGTGGAAGAGGTCGAGGAGGAAGTTGAGAATCAAGGGGTTGATGGATTTGAGGAACTAAATGGGAATGGGGGAAATCGACCACAAAGGGTACTAAGAGATCATTTCCGCCCAATTCCGAGGCCATATGGAGGAGCGGGTCGAGAACCCGTGGATGCTCACAACTTTGAGCTCAAGCCGGCATTGATAGTCATGGTCCAAAACAACCAATTTGGTGGGCTTTCCAAGGAGGATCCTAACCTTCACTTGTCTCAATTCCTCGAGATAAGTGGAACGGTTAAGATCAATCGAGTTCCACAAGACTACATCCGTTCGCAACTATTCCCCTTCTCCTTCGAGATCGAGCAAAGCAATGGTACCTCTCCCTTGATTTGAGGACCATTGAAGATTGGAATGATCTTGTTGATGCATTCTTGATGAAGTATTTCCCTCCAAGCAAGACTATCAAAATCCGAGGAGAAATATCTTCATTCATGCAAGATGATGATGAGTCCCTAGCCGAAGCATGGGAGCGCTTCAAAGATTTGATTAGAAGTTGCCCACAACATGGTTTCTCACGAGACCAACTCATTTGCTACTTCTACAATGGAATGGACCACCGAACAAGAGGAATGGTGGATGCCTCGGCCGGTGGAGGTTCTTTGCTAGGAAAGACGACGGATGAGGGTTATGTGCTTCTAGAGGAGATGGCAAAGAACGGAAACCAATGGCCATCAGAGAGAAGGCAAACCCGGAAAGTTGCTTCTACTAGAGAGTCGGATGATTTTGCCACCTTATCCAACAAGGTGGACAAATTGAGTTCGATGATGGCGGCCAAGTCATTAATGGGACCTAGTGACGATCAATATGAAGAGGCCCATTATATGAACAATCAAAGGGATCGTCACTTTCGAGAGAGAGGTTGGGGAGAAAGACAAGCTCATGGGAACTATCACCCCTCTAATTCGAACCAATACCATCCCGGCTTGAGAAACCATGAAAATTTCTCATATGCTAACCCACACAATGCCATTCAACCACCGTCAAACTTCAATGTACGAGATGGTGTGAGAGAAGAGTCTTCGTCAAAGCTCACTATGGAAGAAATGTTTATAACATTCATGGGAGAAACTAAGAAGTTCATGGGAGAGACGAAGAGTTTTATGACAAAGACTTGGCAAAAGTTTGAGAGTCAAGATGAGAAAATTGGTCAATTGGCAAACGCAGTGATGGGAATCAAGAATGATGTGAAAGCCATTGAGATTCAAGTGGGCCAAATTGCTAATATGGTTGGAAATCAACATAAGCCGGGTCGATTCCCCTCAACCACGGAATTGAACCCCAAGGAGCAATGCAACTCAATTAAGTTGAGGAGTAGCACAAGCTATGAAGGCCCTATGATGCCAAAGGAAGATGGTGAAGAGGAACAACAAGGAAGGAAAGTTGAAGAGAGAGATGTTGAGAAGGAGAAAACAAGTGAGAAAGAGAATGATGCACATAAGCCTCCATCTCCACACAAGCCTCCAATCCCATACCCTCAACGACTCAAGAAGACGAGTTTGGATGCAAAGTTCATCAAATTCTTGGAGATGTTCAAAAAGATACACATCAACATCCCATTTGCGGAGGCCCTTGAGCAAATGCCTCATTATGCCAAATTTTTGAAGGAGATTATGTCCAATAAGAGAAGAATAGTAGAATTTGAAACCGTGAACCTCACCGAAGAGTGTAGTGCCATCATCCAAGCTAAGCTACCTCCAAAGCTTAGGGATCCCGGTTCATTTACATTGCCTTGTGTGATTGGCAAAGAGGGAACTTATCGTGCTTTGTGTGATCTTGGAGCAAGCATAAACCTCATGCCATTATCACTTTTCAAATCACTTGGCTTGGGAAAATTGACGCCTACTACCATGAATCTTCAATTGGCGGATCGCTCCATAGTTTATCCTTGGGAACGGTTGAGGATGTACTTGTCAAAGTTGGGAAATTCATATTTTCGGTTGATTTTGTGGTACTTGATATGGAGGAAGATAGGGCAATCCCCTTGATCTTGGGAAGACCGTTCCTAGCAACGGGTGGAGCCATCATCAACGTACGAAACGGAGAGCTTGAACTACATGTTGGTGAGGAGAAAGTCTCGTTCAACATCTACAAGGCCGTTAGATTTCGTGATGATGAGGATGAGGAGGAAGAGTATGTGTATTCCGAGAGAAACCACTATCCAATTCCCATGGAAGAGAAGATGGAAGAAAAGCCCAATATCAATATTGTGGAGGAGAACCCCAAGGTGGAAGACAAGGAGTTAGAGATGGGCAAGAAGGCCAAGTTTGGGGGAGTTTTCTTCAAAAACTCCCCCAAATCAAGAAAAACTACTTGTGCAAGCTTGGGGATAAATGAGGCATCAACTTCTTATGACATGATTGAAGAGCCGGATGGGCTAGCTAGTGGATGTTTTGGTGGATTTAAGAAGGTTGCATGGGCAAAGAAGGTTAAGAGCAAGGAGGGTGATGGGGTGACTTGATATTCCCCTCAAGGAAGAACCGTCCGGCATAGGACGTTAAAAATAGCGCTTCTTGGGAGGCAACCCAAGGTTTTATTGCTTTCATGTTTTTATTGCTTTAGTAGTGTTGATAGCTTGGTTTATTTTGTAGGTATGGATGAAGAATACTATGGACATCATATCTTGAAGAATGGAGAAGGAAGCAAAAATTACCCTTCAACACTCCACTCATTACACCTTTTTCTTAGTTTGCGTGCTCATAAAATGGTGCAAACAATCCTAATTTATATAGGCAAATTCTTATATACACTCTTCAATTTCATTAAAATTTTGGGCCTAATTTACTTTTTCGGTGTAGACAATTAATGGGTCTCACGAATCTAATGAAAGGCCACAATTATATACACACACGAGATTGAGGTGGACACCCACCAATTTTTTTTACAAATCAATGATTTTGAGATTGAGAGGTTTAGAAGAAAATTAAAAAAAATACTTACATATCTGGATTTTGAATTTGAGAGATCTAGAAGAAAATTGACGACAGAGGGGCGGTAGAAACGGGGAAGAGGCGACAAATCTATTTTTCTAACTTATAATCGAAAGAGGGATAGACGACTTGGAACGCGACAGAAGGAGGAGAAAGCGGCGGGGGCTTGGGACGAAGCCACGGACAGCGGGGGCTTGGGACGTAACCTTGAACGGACGGGAGGCAGGAACGAACATCGAAGCAAACGCGTATGAAATTGGCGAAACAAATGCGACGACGACGAACGAGGCTATGGCAGCAAGACTTTGTGCGACAAAGAAGAAAGGTTGTGGCAGCGAGGCTGGGAGAGGAGTGGGTGTCCCAAGCTGCGTATTTTTTTCCCACGCTATATGGTTTGAGAGAATAAGAGGAGAATTATAGTTATGTAGGAGAAGGGTATTTTCGATCTTTCATGGGATGTGTCCTAATCGTACGGGTGTGCGCTAAAATCTCGTGTGTGCGTATAACCGACTATTGATTACTGATTATTGTTCATGGTTGATGTGGATAAAATGTGTCGTTCTATCCGAGTAAATTATATATAATTCAATTATATATTTATTCATTTATTTATCTTCATTGTTATATTGATCATGGGCCTTTAGATATGGAATTGGGCCTAGAATGAGTCTAAACACACAAAGATCAAGGTAAATGGGCTGGATTATTCTCAAGGAGAACGAGTCAAAAACCCTTCCACCTTTGTAGGAGAGCAGTTGGGCCAGAACCTGGATTCTCGCTATGCAGATTTGAAGGGCTCGAGCACCTCCAAATCCTCGAGGTTTGAAACCTCGAATCTTGCGCCCCCAGCTTTGACCAAGCTGTACAGGTGACAGCCTCGCCCACTCCCCCTATTTTCGGAGTTCAGAGGAAAAAGAGGTTATGGGCTTAGCCCACAAGGTGGGAAGTTGAGGAAAAAGGGGAAGTGGATAACCCTTCCCCAAAGAGGTATTATTTAAGCATTTTTACTTGCCATTTCTGGATAATAACGACTCACATACTTAACCAACATAAAAACACAGTTTCTCACAGGAAAAGTGCCTGACATTCTTTTTGGCGAAGCTGTAAGAGCTAAACCGAAGGTAACCTACCTTGAAATCCTATTTTCTCCGATTACTTCTACTTTAAACTATAATCGAGCTACTTATATACAAGTATTTTTCCTCACTGCTATTTTCTGACCGCATTTCTGGCTTGAGCGTCGGAGGCCCAACACCGAGGACCTCTCCGGCAGGGTTTTTGCAAGTTTCGAGGCCATTTGGAGAGGAAGAGCGTGGTTGTTATCCATTGGGCACTTGCGTAATCTTGGACGTAAGATTATACACCCGTCACAACCGTTGTGTGTTCATTTTTTACACATCAATGGTATTACTGATTATTGTGCATGGTATTACTGATAATTGTTTTTATATTACTGAATATAGTTAGATGTGTGAAATTATATGTTATTGTATATACTTGTTGGGATATTTATATCCCTATGTTTAGTATTGATAAACTAAATCTGCTTGTAATGGGATAAGTTGTATTGTATAGACAACTGTATTATTCATCTTGTAGTAGATAGGTTCTAGTCAGTATCAGCTGAGTTGGATGTCAGCTAATATAGTAGAGAAACACGCACAAGCTCATGAAGGGAAGAGAATATCATAAGCCAAAAAAGAGAATCAGCCGAGGGGGGTCTCGATTGATGATCAACTGAGGTCATATCAGCTGAGTATCACTATCAGCTGAGGAGAACAAACACACCTGAGACTAAGTCTGCCTAACTAACCAGATGAAGTCTACACAGCTAGGGAAACAATTAGATGCCAAAGTCAATATCAGAAGAGATGACTCCAAGATCAGTTGAGCCAATCAGCTGAGTAAAAGGTCATCTTAATCAAGCAGTGTATAGTCAAATCAGAGCTGACGTGGACTAATTGGGAGACGACAGCAGACATCAAGATTCTGGCAAGGCACGGAGCTCAAGAATGATAAAGTCAAATAGAGCATTGATTATTACTAGCCAACGATAATAATCAATAGAATCTACCTAGAGATTGTGATTCCCGAAATAGTAGGATTTGAATGTTATCCTCCAACGGTAATCTTCATAATCACATATACAAATATGAGTTCAATTCATATCTCACATACAGGCGAGGTTGATGTTAAACGCCGAGCAAAATGCTTAAGTACAGAAAATCAGAAGAGCTCAAGAACACTTTCATAGAAGAAATCCAGCAAGCATCCATACCCTTACCCCAGTGAGTAAGCTCATCTAAGCCAGTATTGTCATAGATTTATCCAAAGCTTAGAGAGAATTTCTCAATCCTAGCTTAAGGTTAAATCAGATTGTAAGAGAATTTTTCATACTTAGTCTATACTCGATTCCTCCTTCTATCCTAAACCCTTAGAAGTCAGGTCGAGTTACTCACACTAGGAACACAAAAGCTATCACCGTAAAGAGTACTTGTTCTCTATACAACAAGTAGATTCGTATACACCAAGACGAGTGTATCTTGATCAAACATAGCTGAGAACTAAGTATGCCTGATTAAACAGAAAAGTTCATACAACTAAGGAAACAATCAGAAGCCAAATATCAAGATTAGAAGAGTAGAACCCAAGATTAGTTGAGTCAGTTAGTTGCGGCAAAGGTCATTTGTTCGTGAGTATTGAAAAGTTTAATTAGAGCTGACGTGGTCCAATAGGAAAGCGACAACAGACGTCTAAAAGATGACACGACACGGAGCTCAGGAAGGGAAAAGTCAAAGATACACTGAATATTACATGGAAATGTAATATTCAGAATATCAATCAAAAGATTGTGTTTCCTGAAATAGTGGAGATTTGAATGTTATCCTCCAACAATAATATTTTGAATCTACACTATATATATGAGTTCAGTTCATATCTCAAAGTGTGCGTGAGGGTGATGCCAAGGCCGAGCAAAACGGTTAAGTGTTCATCAAATCAGAAGAGCTCAAGAACACCTTCATAGAAGAAATCCAGCAAGCATCCATACCCTTACCCACAGTGAGTGAACTCATCTAAGTCAGCATTGTCTTATATAGTTATATATACCCAAAGCTTAGAAGAGAATTTCCCAATCCTTGCTCAATGCTAATTTAGATTGTAAGGGAAATTATCATACTTAGTCTATACTCGAATCCTCCTTCTATCCTAAACCCTTAGAAGCCAGGTCGAGTTACTCACACTAGGAACACAAAAGCCCTCACAGTAAAGAGTACTTATTCTCTATACAACAAGTAGATCCGTATACACCAAGGCGAGTGTATCTTGATCAAAGTCTTCTTTTGGGACTATAAAGTGAGCAAGACATGTTAATCTTGACATGTAAAATTACAAGACCCTATGGAAGGGATTAACTTCACAGTTGAGGCTGTGAGAGTGGATGTAGGACAAGGAGGTTTGAACCGCTATAAATAACTGTGTTATTTATTGTTTTAGCATGCATGATTTCATATTGCATAACATGGTTTTTAAAGTACGTTTTTGTATCTGTTGATATCAAATCAGTTGATCATGCATAAACTATTTTACAAGTGTTTTTCTTTTCTTATATAGACAAGTATAATCTTATCAAAATGGGCACACTACAATTGCGCACACTACTCTAACAGCAGACTAAATCAGTTGACTATCTACTTCTAGACCCCTAGTGCATTAGCTGACTGAATCAGCTGTCTAGGAGTTAGTTGTTTGATTACACAGCCTATCAGCTGACCAAGTCAACTGGTTTTAAAAGACTCGTCTGATAGATACCTCCAAGGGTAGGGACCTTCAATATTGTTCATGGTATTACCGATTATTGTTCATGTTATTACTGATAATTGTTTTTTGTATTACTGAATATAATTAAATGTTTGAAATTATTTGTTATTGTAAGAAAAATTAAAAAGAAAAAAAATTGAGATTTGTGTTAATTTCAATAGTTTTTTTAAAATTATATATATGTTTTTACGATTTTTTTTCTAAAAATATGGGTGACTTGGAGGTGAATCGACAGTAACTCAGCAATGACTCGACTGCAGATTTTAAATATACAAATTAGGGTTTATTTTATTATATTTTTTGTAAATTAATAAAAGGATAATATAGTCTTTTAAATGTAATTATTTTAAAAAAAAAATTGGGTTGAACTCATAAAATAAACGGGTGCAGATAACCGTGGTAAAAATAAATAATTTGGGGGTGAACTCATAAAATGAGCGGGTGCAGATAACCATAGTAAAAAAATCATTTGAGGGTGAACTCATTAAATGAGTAGGTAAAGAAAAAATATAAATAAAAAATTGAAATTGAAATTAGTGTGTACCCATACACTAGGTAGTACACAAGTAAGTACTACCCTTTTTCGTTATGAGGCTAGCATTTTCTTTGGAACTAGTTCCATATTTGTTCGAAGAAAATGCTTAGTCAATTCCATGCGTCTAATCAAAAAAATCTTTTCTACTTCTAACTTTTCTATCTTTCCATTCATTTTCCGTGGGCCCTTCTTCCCCCAATTCTTTCCATTCTACCAAAGAATTATGTAGAATAATGCATAAATCTAGGTCGACTAATTATACTTGAATAACACTTGCACCGATAGAGATTTCTCGATTGCGAAATGTATCAAAACCCTGAGTAGTTAAAAAAAAAAAGGTTTCCTCCTTTTTGTTCCATCAATAGAAAAATAATGAAAGTTTTGTTATTCCTCTTCCTTGTCTATAAAAATCCAAATTTTGATGCTTAATACCCCATAGATAGTCCGAACTGTATAGGAACAATAATCAATATTAATGTGAATGGTTTGTAGGGGGGGTATACTCTAAAGATGCCCTTGGTACAATATTGACGATCCAATCGATCCTAAAAATATCTCATTTCAGTGATTGCCTTTTACTGATCTCATCTTTTACGTAATTGATCCCCTTGAACTGTACAAGAATATGTGGAGCTGAACATGACTAGAAGCACAGGAGAACGTTCTTTTGCTGATATTATTACCAGTATTCGATATTGGGTCATTCATAGCATTACTATACCTTCTCTATTCATTGTGGGTGGGTTATTTGTCAGTATCGGTTTAGCTTACGATGTGTTTATAAGCCCTCGACCAAATGAGTATTTGTTGGTCCTGAAAGGAGTATATAACAAGTGTATGGGGGGGGGGAGGAATACACTTGTATGCAATTCTTTCTCAAACTTAACCAAATTTGACTTCAGCAAGGTTGTCCTGGACAACTCTGCTGAGATGTATAACTTCTTAAAGATAACCAATCCACTAAGTATTATTGATTACTTAGTTGAATAACTATCTAAGTGAGTTATAAGTGCGGAATTAGTGGTTGGCCCTTTAGTTTAAACTCCTTTTAAGTTCTGAAATCACCTTAACAACTTATCTAGTTTCAGGGAACTTGTCCAAATCTGTTTTGCACAGTCTTAGGTATATATCTTGAAATGTTCAGTTTGTGTGCAGTGTTGTATGAATGTAGGTACTTGAAAGTAAATTAACACAAGAGTTTATAGTGGTCAGAGACTCAAGCTCCTACATCCAGTTTCCTTGATTTAACAGGATAATTCCTTCACTCTTGGAATTAACTTGTTTTATAGTGCCAAGGTGCACTTGATCAACCACACCACTCCTTGGTGCCTTGATCCCTAGGATGTCAAGAGTCCTAGTACCCTTTCTCAACTCAGAACTGAACTGTTCTTCTCTCAACAGTCAGCTCCTTCCACTTCTACTACTACAACCTTCTAACATTTGGGCCTTCTTTTTCAGTAAAATAAGTGAGGAGGTTCTTGTTTCCAGTCATGTGCCTTGAGCATCCACTGTCAAGGTACCATGCTGACTTTTTGCTCATACTCCTCATCTTCTTGTGGCCCAATAGTACCTGCAATTAGATGGATTTAAGTACCCTTTGAATTTTGGGTCCTGAGAGGTTAGCTGTACCTTTAGGAACCCAAACTTGCCTAATTACCCTGATTGATTCAAGGTGTCTAAGTTGTTTCCCTTTAGCATCAACATACACTGTTTTTCCCTTAAATGCCTTTGGGAAGGTGTGTGTGAAAGTGTTGACTCTGTAAGTTTCAGAAGAGTTGTCAAATCTCCTGAACTTATGAGTTCTTTGTGCTACTTGAGGAAATCTTTGAGGAAAGGTATATTTATGACCATTACCCTTTGGCATGAAGGGTTTTGGTTGTCTCATTTTATTCTGCCTTTGAGGATAGTTGACCTTAGGTCAATTCAGTTGAGGCTTCCTCAGTAGAGTTGGCCTAGGCTGATCAAACCTTGGATAACACCTCTGAACATTGTTGCCCTTCCATTGTGTCTACTCTGCTGACCAACATTCCTCTTGTGCTCAGGGACTTTGGTCTTTTCCTTAGTTATGGGCCTAGTTCCCTGAAGCACTTGAGTGGGCATCTCATGCATTTTTCCCTTTCCTTTATTCAGTGGCTGAATTACTTCATTTTCAGCTTGTAGTGCCACTGATTTAACAAAGATTTTCTTAGTGTTACTTGTAGAAGCAACACTAAGACAAGGTGAAGATTCAAATGGATCGAAACCTAATCCACTTCTTTGAGCTATATGTCTTTGGTAACTTTGAATTTCCTCTATTGCTCTAGAGGATTTCTTCAAAGCAGACATCTTTAATTTCAGGCTTTCTTCACTTGATTTAAGAATATCATACTCATGTGAGAGGTTTTCAAATTTTGCTTGAAGAATTTTTAGTTCAAAATCTTTTCTCTTCTGAGAAAGTAGTTGATCATCAATCTGCTTTTGTTGGTCAACTATCCTGAGAGAGGCTTCATCAAGTTCTCTCAAGACTTGTTGGTACAACTCAGTAGATTTGACATCAGCTACTGTCTCAGCAGGTTTTGAAAGTTCAATTGAAAGTCTTTCATTTTCTCTCACACAGTTCATGAAATTCTTGTAGCCTAGTAAAGTCTTCCATTAACTTTCCAAAAGAAAGTTTCAGGTTGACTTCACTAGTGTTTTTTGAAAGAAATGATGGTGAGCTAGAAGTAGAGGATACCTCATCATCCTCTATGGTCATGTTGCACACATCATCATCATCTTCACTGTTTGAGAACAATCCATCAGAAGAGTTGAAGCTTTCAGCACTATCAGACGCATCACCTGCCATCATGGCCTCTCTATTGGTGAACTTTCTGTCTCTCTTAGCTTGCCTTTATCTTCTTTCCTTAAAGCTGAGTTCAGGGCAGTCATACTGGAAGTGCCCTTTCTTCTTGCAGTTATAACACAAATCTTCATCATCATCTTTCTTTGGATCATCTCTCCTTCTAGATGATGAAGGTTCAGCTCTGCTGGACTTTCTCCTATCAGAGTATTTTTCCTATGACCTTCTTTCTTCAGGTTTTTTGTCCTCAGCCTGGATTTCAGGAGAGTTGTACCTTCTCCTGAATTTGTTGTCTTGGTAGAATTTCTTGTATCTACCAAATCTTGAGTTCAGCTTGTCAAATCTTCTGGCCATCAGGGCCATTTCTTCCTTCATTTCAGCCTTAGAGACTGACTTTGATGATCTAGGAGTGGACTGCATTTCTGGTTCAGCAATTTTGGCTTTGAATGCCACTCCTTTGGTTGGTAATGAAGGTTCCTCAACAGGCTTTCTTCTGTTGAGATCAAACTCATAGGCTTTGAGTTCTGAGAAGATTTGTTGCATGGGCATGGTAGAGAGATCCTTTGTGTTCTGCATCATTACTGAGTATACATCCCACTTTTGAGTGAGACTTCCTAGGATCTTAAGAGCAACTTCTCTCTTGGAGTACACCTTGCCCATTGAGTTGATTTCATTCATGATATATGTGAATCTACCAGCAAACTTGTCAATGGACTCTTCAGGCTCCATTGTGAATTGCTCAAACTTCTGCACAGCAACTTGGAGCTTATTCTCCTTGATTTTGGCAGTACCCTCACACATTTCAGCAAGGGTGTCCCAAATTTCTTTAGCTGTTGTGCAGTGGTAGACTCTTCCCATTACTGCATCTGGAATAGTCTGGTAAAGAGTGTTCATTGCAAGATAATTCAGATTATCTTTTCTTTTCTCCTCAGTTGTGAGATCATCTTCATCCTTGGGGATTTCTTCCCTTATGTCAGCTCTTTGTTCTTCAGTCATCCTATGATTTATTTGAGTGAACACAAAAGGTCCTCTTGTGATCACTCTTAGCATATCATTGTGCAGGCATGCAAGATGAGCTCTCATTCCGATCTTCCAGAAGTCATAATTCTCAATTGAGAACATGGGCAGTTTGTGATGAGATATATGGTTGATTGGATCAGTGGCCATGTTGTTGATTCCTTGAACAACATCATGTGGAACAACATTGTTGTTGGCCATATCTCAAAACAAGATGGGTTAATTATAGATATGATAGATTTCAGATAGAGATCAGTTCAGTGACCACACAAAAATGTGTCTTTGAAAATCAAAATGGATTTTCAGAAGCAGTGGTCTTTGAACCCCTGCTCTGATACCACTTGTTGGTCCTGAAAGGAGTATATAACAAGTGTATGGGGGTGGAATACACTTGTATGCAATTCTTTCTCAAACTTATCCAAATATGACTTGAGCAAGGTTGTCCTGGACAACTCTGCTGAGATGTATAACTTCTTAAAGATAACCAATCCACTAAGTACTATTGAGTACTTAGTTGAATGACTATCTAAGTGAGTTATAAGTGCGGAATTAGTGGTTGGCCCTTTAGTTTAAACTCCTTTTAAGTTCTGAAATCACCTTAACAACTTATCCAGTTTCAGGGAACTTGTCCAAATATGTTTTGCACAATCTTAGGTATATATCTTGAAATGTTCAGTTTGTGTGCAGAGTTGTATGAATATAGGTACTTGAAAGTAAATTAACACAAGAGTTTATAGTGGTTCAGAGACTCAAGCTCCTACATCCAGTTTCCTTGATTTAACAGGATAATTCCTTCACTCTTGGAATTAACTTGTTTTATAGTGCCAAGGTGCACTTGATCAACCACACCACTCCTTGGTGCCTTGATCCCTAGGATGTCAAGAGTCCTAGTACCCTTTCTCAACAGTCAACTCCTTCCACTTCTACTACTACAACCTTCTAACTTTCTTTCTTGAAAGATATAATGGTTGAAGTTTGGTTCCAACTAATGAGATATCATTTATAATGAAGTTCAGTGTATAAGGATATGATATCTCTCTAAGCTTTGTATGGATATACAATGAGGTTCAACTTAGATGAAGTGTTTGAAGACTAAGAAAGTCTCTTTGAAAGCTTCAGATTTGTTGCTTGTTGTAGGATAGTTGGATAGATAATGGATGCTCTCAAAGGTCTTCACACTTCTGTATTTATAGACAAAATTGAGGATTTGCCCGTTGGAGAGGCAGTCTCAAATGTCTATAAATGTCTTCCTTGAACTCTGCAACTGGAAGATCGATTCTTGATAGTGACATGTCCTTAATTTGGGAAATAAACGGTTGTAACTGTTTTGTCTTCACTTTGCAGCACTCTTCCCAATGTCTGACTTCAAGATTCACTTGGTCAAACATGGACATTCATTCTGATGATTGATCCTTGGATAAGGACAACCTTCCTTATCACTTGGTCAACTCTGCTTATCAAGATCAGTAGATTCTGCTTATCAGCAGTGTTGGCATGCTCTTCAGATGACTTGGCTCTTTTCCTTTCCATGACTTCTTGGAGTAGATCTTAAAGCATTCATGGCATTGGATAAGTGGTCTTGACCTCATCAGCATAGTTGGCATTGTTATTCAAACCTTGTTCTGGTTCAAATGTGCTGAGACAATCTTGCTTGGATAACTCTTCTGCACTTGATATTTATTGCAGTAGACTTGATCTTGATGATCTATACCACTCAGTTGATCTTCAGATAGGTTGTTCTATACTGAGCTGACTTTGATCAGCACAGTTGTCCATCAGCAGACTTAAGGTCAATCCAAAACTTGAGCCTTGAAGGGACTTTAATCTATATAAACTTGTAAGCATATGTTCCCCCTCAATTTGTGCTTCTAATGATCTAAGAGCTACCTATCATACCAGCTTCTTAACTAGCCTCATACTACATGTTCTAACACTTCTAGAACATGATCATTCTAATCAAGACTTAGTTAATTGGCATGTCTCAGGGGGTTTTGGTATTTAATCAAAACTTCTCATTTTATTCCCAACAATTTCCCCCTTTTTGATGATGCCAAAACCTATACAGTCAAAGCAAAAGTGACTTGACTACACTTATTACATTTATCTTCAGCAGGTATGACCTGGGTCAATTTTTCCTGAAAAAGAATGTGTTAGTGTATTCACTGTTTTGATTGCATATAGGTTGTTAAGTAAGGCAAGTTGAAATCATATAATGTTGTTTCTTGATTCATAAACATGTTCAACTATCATTCATAATATCATGGATCATTACAGGCATGTTGATAGTTAAACAAACATATCACAGCATGAATCAACAATATTACATTAGAGATTTCATATCATAGGCTAACTATCAAAATGATCAGAGCAAAATAGATGGTCATTAGAGCAAAAAGCATTTCAGCAGACTTGAGCAACTTTCAGCAGATAGGATCATAACAGCATGACAACAATCAAGATCAAGAGTTCATCCAATTTCAGCACATAAGGGTCACGAGGACTTAGCCAATTTAGAGATTATCTTAAGGAGGTGGCACCATCCCATATTATGCCCACACTCTTTTCTTCAACTCCACGACCTCTTGATTAGTTCCCTTGGGTCCTAGCACCATCCTGTTCAACTTCAGGATTTCTAGAAACTCTTGAAGGATCCTTGACTGGTCTATGAAGCCTTATTTCTTGGGAGGCATATAGATGATAGGTTTAGGGGCTGTGAGTTCAAGTCTTGCAATATCAGCAGCTGTAAGCAATTGTTGATACAGTTCCCTATAATACTCAATCATGAACTCAGTGAAGGCAGAGTTGACATCCTTTCCATTCCACCTGTCAATGACATAGTAGTCATAGAAAAACTCCCTTTTGGCCTCTTCCCAAGAGTCATTCAGCTGTATTGGCACCCATTTATCCAAGTGAGGATATTTGGTGTCCATGGGGATCAGCAATTTTGGCTTCATCTTGTTTTAGGTTGCTCTTCTTCTTCTGGGCTTCTGGAAGTCAGCCCTTCTCTTATCCCTTGCTCTGTTTGCTTCTTCAATCAGATCCATCTTTTCTTGGGCTCTCATCAAAGCCAGCTTTTGTTGTGTTTCAGGGTCCTTGCCATAACCTTCCACAAACAACTTTGATGGATCATTGATCAGTATTGTTGTCTTCTTCTTTGGTTCAGGTCCAAAGCCTACTTCAAATAGTACTTCAACATGTTCAGTAGCTTTGGGACCTTCAGTGGACTTAGTCTTAGTAGACTTGTCAGTCTCAAAAGACTTGGCTTTTTCAGCAATTTTGGTCACTTCAGCAATTTTGATCTTTTCAGCATTCTTGACCTTCTTGGAGGTAGGTTCTTCTTCTTCAATCCTGAATTCAAGAGGTAGATCAAGGCTGTTAGGAAAATCTGTAAAACGTTCAGTTTTCCTTTTGTTTCCTTTAGCCTTTCTGAGTTGGCCTCTTGTTTGGACTCCTTCAGTGGACTTGTCCAGTCCCGATGCTTCTCCTCCTGGCCTCTGCTGAAGTCTTGCTCTTTCTTCTTGAGTTGATGCCATTGAGTTCTTCATGGCTATGGCCAGCTGTTCTTCTTCATCAATCTCTTTGTTGGGAATAAAATGATAAATGTTTTGATTGAATACCAAAACCCCCTGAGACATGCCTAAGCTTAAGATGATTATGTTCTAAGCATGTTAGAACATATAGAATAAGGCTAGATGAGAAGCTGATATGTTAGGCAGCTCTTAGATGATTAGATGCACAATTTGAGGGGGAACATATGCTTTGAAGACTATCAAGAACAAGTTCCCTTAAGGCTCAAATTCTGGAACAATCACCTAAGCTATTGAAGGCCAAGTATGCTGATCAGGAGAGTTGTCCAGAGAAGGTGTCTCTGCACAATTAAAACAAAGAACAAAGGTTCTGAAGCTTAAAGGCCAAGTATGCTAATCAGGAGAGTTGTCCAGAAGAGTTGTCTCAGTACAATTAAACCAGAACAAGTGTTCTGAAGCTTGAAAGCCAACTATGCTGAAGAGATAAAGATAACTACACCCTAAAATACTTCAATGAATCATGCTGAGATAACATCTAAATGAAGCAAAGGGAAAGAGCCAAGTCATCTGAAGAAGAGCAAGCCAACTATGCTGATAAGCATGTATGCTGATAGTGATAAGCAGAGTTGTCCATTTGATAAGGAATGTTGTCCTATCATTGGATCAACCTTCAGAAGCCATGTCCAAGTCCTAACAAGTGAATCTTAAAGTCAGACATTGGGAAGAGTGCTGCAGAATGAAGACAAAGTCTTAACAGCCGTTTATTACCCAAATGAGGACATGTCACTATCAAGAATATGTCTTACAGTTTGAAGAACTCAAGGAAGACATTTATAGCAATTTGGGACTGCCACTCCAACGGGCAAATCCTTAAATTTGTCTATAAATACAGAAGTGTGAAGACCATTTGGAGCACCAACTACTAAGCCAACTATCCTACAAGCTATCAAGTGCTCTCCAGCTTTCAAAGAGACTATCTTAGTCTTCAAACACTTCATCTAAGCTGAACTTACTATATATCCATACAAAGCTTAGAGAGATATCTTAATCCTTATACACTGATCTTCATTACAAAGGATATCTCATTATTTGGAAACCTTACTTCAACCCTTACCCCTTTCAAGTGAGAAAGTGAGAAGGTTGTAGTAGTAGAAGTGGTAGGAGCTGACTGTTGAGAGAAGAACAATTCAGTTCTGAGTTGAGAAGAGGGTACTAGGACTCTAGACATCCTAGGGATCAATTCACCAAGGAGTGGTGTTCTTGATCAAGTGCACCTTGGCACTATAAAACAAGTTAATTCCAAGAGTGAAGGAATTATCCTGTTCAATTAGGGAAAGTGGATGTAGGAGTTTGAGTCTCTGAACCACTATAAACTCTTGTGTTGATTTACTTTTAAAGTTCTTTCATACATTCAACACCGCACACAAAACAGATCTTTCAAAAGACATATATTCAAAGACTGTGCAAAAAAAACTGTATTGGACAAGTTCCCTGAAATCTGGACTGTACTGCTCAAAGTGATTTCAGAATTAAAGGAGTCTAAAACTAAAGGGCCACCCACTAATTCCGCACCTGTAACCAACTTAGATAGTCATTCAACTAAGTACTTAGTAGCTTGGTTATCTTTGAAAAGGTTATACATTTTCAGCAGAGTTGTCCAAGACAACATTGCTGATCTCTGGTTTGATCAAAGTTAGAAAGAATTTACATACAAGTGTATTCCCCCCCCCCCCCCATACACTTGTTATATACTCCTTTCAGGACCAACAAGTGGTATCAGAGTAGGGGTTCAAGGACCACTACTTCTGAAAATTCATCCTGATTTTCAAAATCACATATTTGGTGTGGTCACTGAACTGATCTATCTGAAATCCTATTGTTTGACTGACATCTTATTCTTGAGCTATGGCCAACAACAATGCTGTTCCTAATGATGATGTTCAAGGAATCAACAATATGGCCACCAATCCAGTCAACCATATATCACATCACAAGCTCCCCATGTTCTCAATTGAGAACTATGACTTCTGGAAGATCAGAATGAGAGCTCATCTTGCATCTCTTCACACTGATATGCTAAGGGTAATCACCAGAGGACCTTATGTGTTCACACAGATCAACCCCAGAGTGACTGAAGATCAAAGAGCTGACATAAGGGAAGAGATCCCTAAGGATGAAGATGACTTCACTGCTGAAGAGAAAAGAAAAGATAATTTGAATTATCTTGCAATGAATACTCTCTATCAAACAATTCCAGATGCAATCATGGGAAGAGTCTATCACTGCACAACAGCCAAAGAAATTTGGGATACTCTTGCAGAAATGTGTGAGGGTACTGAAAAGATCAAGGAGAACAAGCTCCAAGTTGCTGTGCAGAAGTTTGAACAATTCTCAATGGAGTCAGAAGAGTCCATTGACAAGTTTGCTGGTAGATTCACTGATGTGATGAATGAAATCAACTCCTTGGGCAATGTGTACTCTAGGAGAGAAGTTGGATTAAAAATCCTGAGAAGTCTCACTCAAAAGTGGGATGTATATGCTGTAATGATGCAGAATACCAAGGATTTCTCCTCCATGCCCATGCAACAAATCTTCTCAGAACTCAAAGCATATGAGTTTGACCTCAACAGAAGGAAGCCAGCAGAGGAACCTTCTCTACCAACCAAGGGAGTGGCGTTTAAAGCCAAAACTGCTGAACCAGAAATGCAGTCCACTCCAAGGTCATCAAAGTCAGTCTCCAAGGCTGAAATGAAGGAAGAGATGGCCCTCATGGCAAGGAGGTTTGACAAACTCAATTCAAGGTTTGGTAGATACAAGAAGTTCTACCAAGACAACAAATTCAGGAGAAGGTATAACTCTCCTGAAGATCAGGCAAAGGACAAAAAGCCTGAAGAGAAAAGATCAGAGGACAAGTACTCTGATAGGAGAAGGTCCAGTAGAGCTGACCCTTCATGATCTAAAGGAAGAGATGAATCCAAGAAGGATGATGATGAAGACTTGTGCTATAATTGCCAGAAGAAAGGGCACTTCCAGTATGACTGGCCTGAATTAAGCTCTAAAGAAAGAAGAGAAAGGCAAGCAAAAAGAGACAAAAAGTTCACCAATAGGAAGGCCATGATGGCTGGTGAAGAATCTGATAGTGCTGAAAGCTTCAACTCTTCTGATGGACTGTTCTCAAACAGTGATGATGATGATGTGTGCAACATGGCAATTAAGGATGATGAGGTATCCTCCACTTCTGGCTCACCATCATTTCTATCACAGAACACTAGTGAAGTCAACTTGAAACTTTCCTTTGGGAAGTTGATGGAAGATTTCACTAGGCTGCAAGAATTTCATGACAATTGTGTGAGAGAAAATGAAAGACTTTCAATTGAGCTTTCAAAACCTGCTGAGACAGTAGTTGACATTAAATCTACTGAGTTGTACCAACAAGTCTTGAGAGAGCTTGAGGAAGCAAATCTCAGGATAGTTGACCAACAAGGACAGATTGATGCTCAATTACTTACTCAGAAGAGAAAAGATTTTGAATTAAAAATTCTTCAAGCAAAATTTGAAAACCTCTCACATGAGTATGACATTCTCAAATCAAGTGAAGAGAGCCTGAGATTAAAGATGTCTGCCTTGAACAAATCCTCTAGAGCAATAGAGGAAATTCAAAGTTATCAAAGACATATGGCTCAAAGAAGTGGATTAGGTTTTGATCCACTTGAATCTTCACCTTGTCTTAGTGTTGCTTCAACTAGTAACACTAAGAAAATCTTTGTCAATTCAGTGGCACAACAAGCTGAAAATGAAGTAATTCAGCCACTGAACAAAGGAAAGGGCAAAATGAATGAAATGCCTACTCAAGTGCTTCAGGTGACTAGGCCCAAACCTAAGGAAATGGCCAAAGTCACTGAACACAAGAGGAATATTGGTCAGCAGAGTAGACCCAATGGAAGGGAAACTCTCCTGAACAATGTTCAGAGGAGTTATCCAAGGTACAATCAGCCAAGGCCAACTCTTCTGAGAAAGCCTCAGCTGAATAGACCTAAGGACAACTATCCTCAAGGGCAGAATAAAATGAGACAACCAAAACCCTTCATGCCAAAGGGTAATGGTCATAGAAATGCCTTTCCTCAAAGATTTCATTAAGCTGCACAAAGAACTCATAAGTTCAGGAGACTTGACAACCCTCCTGAAACTTACAAAGTTAATACTTTCACACACACCTTCCCAAAGGCATTTAAGGGAAAGGCTGTGTATGTTGATGCACAAGGAAAACAACTTAGCCACCTTGAATCAATCAGGGTAATTAGGCAAGTTTGGGTTCCTAAAGGTACAACTAACCTCTCAGGACCCAAAAGTCAAAGGGTACCTAAAACTTGCTAATTGCAGGTACCTATGGGCCACAAGAAGAGGAGTATGAGCAAAAAGTCAGCATGGTATCTTGACAGTGGATGTTCAAGGCACATGACTGGAAACAAGGAACTCCTCACTGACTTCACTGAAAAAGAAGGCCCAAATGTCACATTTGGAGACAGCTCACAAGCAACAACAAAAGGTTATGGTACTTTGATGATTGGTAACATCAAAGTATCCAATGTGTCTTATGTAGCTGGTCTCAAATATAATCTCCTAAGTATTAGTCAATTCTGTGATAAAGATTTCAATGTTGAATTCTCAAGTGGAAAATGCTTAATCAAAGATAAGACTCAACAAACTCTATTGACTGGAACTAGGAAAGGAAATGTGTATTTTGCAGACTGGGACAAGTCTACTGATGCTGCATGTTTCATTGCTAAGAGCTCTAGTGAGCAAAGTTGGTTATGGCATAAAAGGCTAAACCACCTGAACTTCAAATCAATGAACAAACTTGCTAGAAATGCATTAGTTAAAGGACTACCCAATGAGGTTTTCATTAAAGAGCATGTTTGCAAACCATGCCAAGAAGGAAAACAGATTAAAGCCTCATTCAAGGGAAAACCAGTCATTTCTACTGAAAGGGTACTTGAACTTTTACATATGGACTTATTTGGACCAATTACCCCTACAAGTATAAATGGTAGAAAATACACATTGGTTGTAGTAGATGACTTCTCTAGGTTCACATGGGTAGTATTTCTCCTTAATAAGAAGGAAACACAAGTCAAACTGCCTGAACTTTTAAAGAGACTGTCAAATGAGAAAAGTCTTAACATTATCAAGATAAGATCTGATAAAGGCACTGAGTTCATAAATTCATACATCAATGAGTATTGCACTCTAAATGGAATAGCTCATGAAACCTCAGCAACTAGAACTCCTCAACAAAATGGAGTTGCAGAAAGAAGGAATAGAACTCTAAAAGAAGCTGCTAGTACCTTAATTGCTGATTCTAATCTACCTAAGAGGTTTTGGGCTGAAGCTATAAATACTGCATGCCATACTCAGAATAGGTGTTTGATTACTAAGGGGCAATGCAAAACCCCCTATGAACTCTGGAAAGGAAGATTGCCTAAAGTGTCATATTTTCACATATTTGGTTGCAAGTGTTTCATTCACAATAATGGGAAAGAACAGTCCAAAGCCTTTGATAGCAAAGCTGATGAGGGAGTATTCCTTGGATACTCTCAAATCAGTAGAGCTTTCAGAGTCTACAACAAGAAAACCCTTGTTGTGGAGGAAACACCTCATGTTGTGTTTGATGAATCTATCTTTGAGATCAGGAACAAAAACCTGGATACTGAAGAGATCACACAAAGAACAACCAGATTAAACTTAAAAGACAAGGACACTGAATTCATAGATGTTGTCCAAGCTAATCTCCCTGAAAATGCTACACTGGACAACAATCCTGAAGGCAACATACCTGAAGCAAACCCCACTGAAGGAAATGATGAACTAAATGATCCAATCCCAGTTCACCCTCAGGTAACAACTACCAATGAAGAAGCAGGCTCTCCTGAGGTAGTTAATGGATCCAATATTCAAGGGGGAACCATAAATGTTGAAAATACCAATGTTCCAAACATTGAGGACAACATCCCTGAATATGATCCTGAATTAGATCCTGCATTCAATTATCCTGAATTCTATAACACTGGTGACTCAACTTTAGTAGAGGACAACTCTACTGAAGGGATCAGAAAAAGGAGGACTTGGTTATCTGACCATCCTACCAATCTGATACTTGGTGATCCAAGTATAGGAGTCAAAACCAGAAGCTTTCATGGTGAAAGTGCTATGTTTTGTTGTTTCTTGTAAGAACAGGAACCAAAAGACGTTGATGAAGCACTTCAAGATGCAAACTGGATCACAGCAATGCAGGAAGAGCTAAACCAATTCACCAGAAATGATGTATGGGAGCTGGTTGATAGACCTACACATCAAGATGTTATTGGAACCAAGTGAGTGTTCAAGAACAAGAAGAATGAAAATGATGTGATTGTCAGAAACAATGCCAGATTAGTGGCAAAAGGCTATTGTCAATCAAAAGGCATTAACTATGATGAGACCTTTGCACCTGTGGCAAGGCTAGAAGCAATCAGACTTTTATTAGCCTATGCAGCCCACAAGAAGTTCAAAGTGTACCAAATGGATGTCAAAAGTGCCTTCTTGAATGGAGTCTTGAAAGAAGAAGTCTATGTGGAGCAACCACCTGGTTTTGAAGTTGGAAACCAAGTCTACAAACTGAAGAAAGCTCTATATGGACTTAAGCAAGCTCCAAGAGCCTGGTATGACACCCTGTCACAATTCCTCTTGGATCATGGTTTCATCAAAGGAGAGGACATCTTGCTTGTCCAAATTTATGTGGATGACATAATTTTTGGATCCCCCAATGAGAAGCTGTGTGAGAAGTTCTCCAAGCTCATGCAAAGCAAGTTTGAGATGTCCATGATGGGTCTGATGAATTTCTTTTTGGGACTTCAAGTCAAGCAATCTAAAGAAGGAATCTTCATCAATCAAGCTAAGTACACCAGAGAAATGATCAAGAAGTTTGGGTGTACAACTAGCAAGCCAGTAAGGATCCCAATGAACACAAATTGGAAGATGGGTCCTGATGAGAGTGGTATCTCAACCAACTCTACTGAGTATAGAGGGATCATTGGTTCACTCCTCTATCTCACTGCCAGCAGACCTGACATCACCTTTGCAGTAGGTGTTTGTGCAAGGTTTCAAGCAAATCCTAAGAAAAGCCATCTTGAAGCTGCAAAAAGGATCTTGAGGTATCTCAAAGGCACTGAAAATCTAGGCCTTTGGTACCCTGCTGATGACAACATTAAGTTAACTGGCTACTCAGATGCTGATTATGGAGGATGTAGAATTGACAGAAAGTCCACTTCAGGGACTTGTCAATTCTTGGGCAACAAACTCATATCTTGGTTCTCCAAGAAGCAGAATACAGTGGCTACCTCCACCACTGAAGCTGAATATGTTGCAGCTGGAAGTTGCTGTGCTCAGATTCTATGGCTGAGACAACAACTAAGAGACTACAATGTCAACTCTACTGAAGTGCCTATCTTCTGTGACAACAATAGTGTCATTGCAATATCACAAAATCCAGTTTTGCACACTAGATGCAAACATGTGGACATCAAGCATCACTTCATTAGAGATCATGTGGAGAAGAAGGATGTAAAGTTGGTGAAAATCCACACAGATCATCAAAAAGCTGATATATTGACTAAGCCACTTGCAGAGGCAAGGTTTCTGGAGCTATCAGCAGAATTGGGATTACTTGATCCAGGGAAGTTGGACAAGTAAATCTTATTGCAGTTAATGGAAATAAAGGGAACTAAATTAGTATTCAGCAGACTTGGTCAAGTCTACTGAAATTTAGAAGAGGTGACCTAAATCACTCAGGACACTTGTAGGTCCCTAAGTTGAGTTAATATCGAGGGAAGCTAAAGAAAATGTCTAGAGGGGGGTGAATAGACTTTTCTAAAATCTTTCGATATATCAGAATTACAATGTGCGGAATACGAAATTAACAATGAGCCCAATTAAAGATTATACTCAACTTATTTCGAAAACTCTGTTTCAGTGTTTACTCAACTAGTCTTGTTCAGTTATGTAATTCAATCAATCAAACAGTTAATCAATTAAACAACAAACAAACAGTAAAGTAAATCAAACATGAGATTTATAGTGGTTCAACAACTTGTCTACATCCACTCTCACAAACCCAGTTGTGAAATTCTTATTAACTCGTCCAATGGAGTAATATATTCTTGTAGCTTTAAGTCCCAAGAAATAAGACTTAGATCTTCTCGATTATATCTCCAGATATAACTTCGATCTTACTAGCTATTTTACAAGTAACTAGCAACTTGAAACAATAAACGAAAATAAAACTTCTCTCTGTTCAGTAGTAGCCTTCTTCGATCTTCACTTGTCTTGCGTAGCTTCACTTTCTGAACTTCAATCTCTGAGAGTAACTTCTTCTTTGAATCTTCAATAATGTTTCAATATGTTGTAGTATCAATATTTCAGTAGTCTTTAACTAATGAATACCTTGAGGTATTTATAGACTTCCAATTCCAAGAACTTTCAGTTGTGTAACAACCTTTTCTTGAAAACTAACTTGTAACTGTTCTTCATATCCTTTCACGCGTTTCTTCAGTTAATTAGTTATTCCTTAACTAATTCCTTCAAACTTTATCTTTAACACGCTTCTGTAACTAACTTCAAATTTACCTGTCTTGTAGAGTTGCGCACCTGTCTTGTCCAGTAGTAGTAGACTGCGTCTTCTACTTGTCTTGTCTAGTAGACTTCTTCAGATTACAACACATAACAAATCTAGTCCTATCATCTAATCCTAACAAGACTATTACATTACATTAAGCTCTTGTTATAAAGCTTAGTCAACTTAGAAAAAAGTATACAAATAATCTATCTATTACATTTAAAATCATGAGCTCTATACAACAATTATTCATAGCTCAATAACAATCTAACATATACGAATAACAAAATATGAAGTACTTATAAATCGTACTTATCTTTCAATAATACTTGTCTTTTAAAACTAGTACTTGTCTTGTGAATTTCTACTGATCTGTACAAGACGACTTCAACTTAACTAGACTAGATCAATCAACACTTAGAAAATATTCAAGTCTGCTTTTGGCTTATCAAAACTTCATCTTTTATCTTTTATCATCATTTAGGACTTGTTCTAGGATTCATATCCCAACAATTTCCCCCTTTTTGATGAAGCCAAAACTACTTGAATCTTTTCCACAATAGTAGACTAATTAAGCAGTTATCTTGTCTTAAACACCAAATAGTACTTATCTTTTCATTCATTTCGAAACAAGATCAGTAGATATTACAAATACTTAATCAAAATAAAACTAAGACAAAGTATCAGAGCAAAAACAAAAACTAATCTGATAAAGTACCTTCTTAAGAACTTGGAACACCAAAAGCATCTAGTAGCCTTTTGTGAATGACAGTCATGTGTTCTTCAGTTTCAATCTTCTCCTTCTCCAGTAGTTCTTCTTCAAACTTCTTTATATGATTGTAATCGATCCTTTTTCCAGAACCTAACATCGGAGTAATCCATTTAGAAAAAATAGGAACAAGAATATTAAAACTTACAGCAGTTGCAATCCTCATGATCAAGTTCCATAGATTTCGATCTTGAGTTTCCATGAACTTGTCAAAAATTGCGTATAACTCTTCTTTGCTCTCTGGATCTCCAAACTTGCGAATAATCCAGTGATGCATCTTTATGTTCATCGTCAATGAAATTATCAATGTAGGCATCTTCAACTTGATCTGGATCAGTCTTCAACTTCAGCAGCATTTTGATATGTTTTCCTAACAATTTCTTGTTAGCATAACGATCTTCATTCAGCTTTTGCTTCTTATGAAGAGCTTCAACCTCTTCATCACCAATATCAGCTAGAATATCTCCTAACTGTTCTTTCTTCTTCTCTAGAACAAGTTTCCTCTTGACTTGTCTAGTCTGAGTTTCAACTTCAGGAGATGCAATACTTTTTCCTTTTAGCAGTCTTTTCTGTTCTTCAGCTTGTACAAGATCTGCCTTCTTGACTAGCCTTCCTCTCTTGGGATGCCTTAACTCTTCTATTGCAGTCGCAGCAGCCTTAACCTCTGGTTCTGCACTTGACTTTTCTTCAACTCTACTTGTCTCTTCCCCCTTTTTGGCTTCATCACTTGCCTTAAGAGTGAATAGACTAGTGAATCGAGTCATTTCTTCTTTCAGTGCTTCCTTCATAGCTTCAGCCGCGAGCTCTATCTGTCTTTGATGCGTCTGATCACGACTCATCTTGTCTAATCGATCAACAGTAGACTCCAGCTTCTTTGAGTTAATTGCCAACTCATCTTTGAAATGAACAGTTGTCTGACGCAGTAGAGTATTTTGCTTAGTCAGCTCAGTGAGAATGGCTTGAGAACGCACCAACTGATTTTGTGCTTCTCGTCTTTGTTCATCAGCTATTTCAATTTTCACACGGTATAGCCTCTCCATCTTGCTGGATTCTTCAGCTAGCGATCTTGCAAATGAAATAGATCTTTTCTCAGAGAAATCAACTTGCTTCTGAAGAAAACGTTCAACTTCCGCATACAACTCAGCTCGGAAAGTTGAGTCCATTTTGTTGACCTCTCCAACAATCAATTCTCTCGAGGAGTCAACAAGCGATTGGTTTTGCTCAACTAGCACGTCCTTAACCTTTGAATTTAAGAACTCATCAACAGCAGAGTGAACAACATTTCTCAAGTCCGACTTCAACTCTGTAAGATATCCTTCAGAGAAACCTTGAGTAGACGACTGAGCTTCAGTAACAACCTCTTCTTGAACTTTCTCAATAAGTTCATCTTCTGTAAACATCACAGCATCCATGAACTCATCATCTTCAACTCCAAAGTGGAAAGAATCATCATCAAAGTTTTCAGACTCATCTTCTGACTGATCTGACTGATCTTCAAAATTTCTTTGTTGTCTTTAGTGTGATTCCCTTTGAAAAACACCGATCCTTCTACATGCACTCTTCCTTCGGTGATGTACTTACCGAGATCAAACCTAGCTTGCATGTTAGTACGAGCATCAAATATCGAGACGATCGACATAGTAGACTGATTTATCAAACTCAAGAGATTTCGAAAGAGTTTGAATGTTTGAGATGGTATGAATAATCAAGAGATAAGAACTTGTGAGCAGTTATGAACGAGTAGTATGGGTTTTGTTAAACCTTGAATGTTGAAATCAATGGTTGAGATTGAAAGATTTAATCCAATGGACACATATGAAAGTCTTTTGAAATTCAGTGTGGCGGAATCGAGAATATTACGTGATTTAGTATTGTAAAATTTGAAATCCGCCTCTTCTATTGGTAGGATAGAGGAGTGTATTCCTCTGACCTAGCACAGTAGAGTTTTGGCGCGAACTGGTTATATACACCTCATTAAATGGAGTGTATAAATCCAATTCTAGGTTTTTCAAAATTTTCATTACTCAAATTACATATATATCCTTAATGTGTATTGTTTAAACACTTAGAGTATTTAAATCATGAAACCACTTATCTTGTCTGTTCGTGTCTATCCAGAACAGACGAGTAGACTGATGTGCACAAGACGAGTTCCCCCTTCGACTGTGCTTGTCTACTTTGAACATCAAACGACTATTTGAACCTGTCTTTTCTCGTACTATGGATTAGATGTAATACAGGTAGTCGAGTAGAATAATTAGAATGAATATCAATCTAAGTCAATGGTCAAGGTTCAAACACGATGACTGTTTCCAAACTAAGGAGTCAACATAAGGATCTTTAAGAAATCAAAGATTCCCCCTTAAATGTTTATTCCCTTAGTATAACCCTCATCTTTACCAGCTTCCTCATCGGGTTGTTTGGTCAACTTGTCTGACCTTGAATACCTGTCTGTTGGGTGAGTAGACGAGTGCTCTGCTCTGTTGTGGTAACTTGTCTGTTTCTCCTTTCTTCTTAGGACTGTACCTGTCTGGTTAGTACATTTCTACATACTAGTAGGATCAAGATCAATTAGTCCTAGACTAATGCATAATTCACGAAATCGGGCCTCAGCTAATGGTTTTGTGAAAATATCAGCTCTTTGAAAATCAGTGTGAATCTTTTCCATGCGAATATCCTTCTTTTCTACATGATCACGTATGAAATGGTGTTTCACATCGACGTGCTTACAACGTGTGTGCAGAACAGGATTTTGTGTAATGGCAATAGCACTGTTACTATCACAGAAAATAGGAACATTTGATTCACAAATATTATAATCTCTAAGTTGTTGAATCAGCCATAATAATTGACTACAACAACTACCAGCAGCCATGTACTCTGCTTCAGTAGTAGAGGTAGCAACACTTGTCTGCTTTTTCGAAAACCATGAAATGAGTTTTGTGCCTAAGAATTGACAAGAACCAGATGTAGATTTCCTATCTATTCTACAACCACCAAAATCAGAATCAGAGTAGCCACTTAGAGATAAATCATCATTTGAAGGATACCATATACCACGATTGATGGTTCCTTTCAAATATTTCAATATCTTTTTAGTGGTTTCCATATGACTCTCTTTTGGGTTAGCTTGAAAACGAGCACATACACCAACAGAAAATGCAATATCAGGTCTACTAACAGTCAAGTACAGTAATGAACCAATAAGACCACGGTAATGAGTTTGATCAGCACACTTACCATTCTCGTCTGGATCCATCCTGTAAGTAGGTTGCATAGGTACTCCAGAAGATTTACATGTCTTAATACCATACTTGTCTAGTAGATTACGAGTATACTTTGCTTGATTTATGAAAATCCCTTCTGGGGTCTGTTTTACTTGAAGTCCAAGAAAGTAGTTCATTTCACCCATCATAGACATCTCAAATTTACTTTGCATGAGTGTTGAAAAACTTTCACTCAGCTTTTTGTTAGGTGAACCAAAAATGATGTCATCTACGTAAATTTGGACGAGTAAAATGTCTTTTCCTTCTTGTCTTCTGAACAAGGTTCTATCGACCTTGCCCTTAGTAAAACCATTTTCTAATAGAAATTGAGAAAGAGTATCGTACCAGGCTCTTGGAGCTTGTTTTAGTCCATATAAGGCCTTCTTTAATCTGTATACCTGGTTGCCTTTGACTTCGAAACCTGGGGGTTGTTCAACATACACTTCTTCCGCAAGAATACCATTAAGAAATGTACTTTTAACATCCATTTGATATACGGTAAATTTCATGTAAGCAGCATATGCAAGGAACAATCGAATGGCTTCTAGTCTAGCAACAGGAGCATATGTTTCATCATAATCTATGCCTTCAGCTTGTGAATAGCCTTGAGCTACTAATCTAGCCTTATTACGAACAACTACATCATTCTCATCTTTCTTATTCTTGAAAATCCATCGAGTTCCAACTACGTTATGATGTTTCGGTCTATCGACAAGTTCCCAGACGTCGTTTCGAACAAATTGATTCAACTCGTCTTGCATAGCAATGATCCAGTTACTATCAGCTAAAGCCTCTTTAATGGTTTTAGGCTCGATAGATGAAAGGAAACAACACCAGCAAAACAAAGATGGACTAGGTTGTTCTTGCGACTCAAAGAGTTGTCGTCTAGTCTTCACACCAACACTAGAGTCACCAATGATATTTTCAGTATTATGTGCAGATTTCCATGTATTTCTATTCTTAACAATAGCACTATCATCTATATCATGTACAACATCATGCATGTCAACATCATTATTATCATAAGATTTAATAGGGGTAGACGAGTCGACTAGTTCAGGCATGTCAACTGGTCTAGTAGATTTACCTTGAGCACTTACCTTCTCCTGATCATCTGACTCAAGAGCTTTCATGAATGGATTGTATGCTTGAACGGATTCATATACCTCTGAATCTTTGTCAGATTCGATAGTTAGCTCAGTAACTTTCTCACTAATTTTGTTGGCAGACGAGTCCTGTTGAGATTCATCGAAAACCACATGTGGTGTTTCTTCCACACATAGGGTAGAGTGGTTGAATACTCTGAATGCTTTGCTAGTCGAGGAGTATCCTAAGAATATCCCCTCGTCTGCTTTAGCATCAAATGCATTCAACTTGCTTTTCCCATTGTTATGGATAAAACACTTACAGTCAAATATATGGAAATATGAAACTCTGGGTTTTCTACCTTTCCATACCTCATAGGGCGTCTTACCTAGTGCTTTATTGATAGCACTTCTGTTTTGGGAATGGCATGCAGTATTGATAGCTTCTGCCCAAAACTTCTGAGGAGTATTGTACTCTGTCAGCATGGTCCTGCAGGCCTCCTTAAGAGTTCTGTTCCTTCGTTCTGCTACTCCATTTTGTTGTGGTGTCCTTGCTGCACTAGTAAGATGCTGGATGCCACGATTAGAACAAAATTCTTTAATATAGCAGTTAATGAATTTAGTACCCTTGTCACTACGGATCTTGACAATGGACTGATTCTTCTCAACTTGTATCTTCTTCAATAGATCAGGTAGGAGTGTTTGTGTATCACTCTTCTTGTGTAAGAAGACTACCCAAGTGAACTTAGAATAGTCGTCTACCACAACAAGTGTGTACCTTCTACCGTTCAAAGTTGGAGGAGTTATTGGGCCATGTAGGTCCATATGTAGGAGTTCGAGAACTCTACTTGTTGAGAGGGATGGAATAGATTTAAAGGAACCCTTTACCTGTTTACCTTTCTGACAGGACGTGCATACATGTGACTTGTAGTAGACTTCATTGGGAATACCTTCCACAAGGTAGTCTCTGGCTATCTTATTAAGAACCTTAAAGTTTAGATGACAGAGGCGTCTATGCCAGAGCCAGCCAAGTTCTTTAGGATTCGTAGTAAGTAGACAGGTGTCCCTCGGACAACTGTTCCAGTTCACTATGTACACACTTCCTTGTCTTATGCCGACCAGTAAGACTGTGTGTGTTCTCTTGTCAATGATTTCACATTTGCGACTCTTGAACTGCACCTTGTATCCATGATCACAGAATTGTGAAACAGAGAGTAAATTGTATTTCAAGCCTTCAACATATGAGACATCTTGGATCTCTATGTCTCCATTCCGAATGTAACCGAATCCTTTAGTAACAGCAGTGGAGCTATCACCAAATATCACTTTTGGTCCTTCTTGCTCATGATAGCTTGATAAGAGAGCCTTGGTACCAGTCATGTGGTGCGAACAGCCACTGTCTATGTACCAAGTTTCTCCTATTGAGCCACCCTTCTTGTATAGATCGAGTCGACCCTGCATTAGATGATATTTCATAATTTAGGTACCCTCCTTGTTTATTGGGGTCCTGGGGGGTTAGTCGAGTTCAATGGAATCCAAATGTACATTGGAGTCCTGAACAAGTTTGATCTTCTAAGCTTTCGACCATATTTGTTGCAAAATAAGACCTTGTTGTCCTTATCTGGTTTATCAGTCGAGTTTGGGTCTACTCTTTGGAGATAGCCTTTCGACTTAATCTCTACTTGAGCAAGCACTTGTCTATGATAGTCAGAGTAGGGTTTATATGCATTAGGTCCATACGGTTTATAGACATGTTTAGGTCTTTCTTCTCCTTCGATATCATATGACAAAGGTGGAGGATATAGAACAGCTTGTGTACGATATTTTGGACCTTCCTGTCTAGGTCTAGATGAGTAGAGTTGAGACTGCCTTAAGAAAGGAGGTCTAGACTCTTGTCGTCTAGTCTGTACTTGTCTAGTACTCGTCTCCTCAGGATACCAATCCTCGTATCTGACCTGGTTGGGTCGTCTACGATTAGTGGTCCTTAGAAGATTAGTTTTAGGTTGAACAGGCTTGTTGTTACCATTCTTTTTACCTCCTTTGGTAATTGGAATGTTAACTCGAGCTTGTTTTGGTACAGTACCTTTAGATGGAGTATCAATATCGTATATCATTGGTCCTTTTCCTTTATCATTAGTCAAAGAGCTTGAGATGAAAATAGTAGGGTTCTTAGGAACTTGAGTAGACGAGCTTGATGTCTCAGCACCTATGCCTGTCTTGTCAGCAGGAGCCCTATACCTATCTGACAGTTCAAGGTTAACCTTTGAAGAGTTAACCAGGTCAGTAAGTTTAAGGTCTAAAGTGACAACCTCGGTTTCTAAGAACTTATTACGTTCTTCAAGCTTTTTGCACTTACTTTTTAAAACATTGAATTCATGTTTCTTAGTAGCATGTGTCTTAAGTAGGTCTTGATACAACTTGTCTGTCAATGCACACTTGTCTTTGAGTTGACTCAACTCTTCTTGCAAGCGTTCATTTAGGACTGTTATATTAGGATCTACTTTAGACTGAGCTTCCTTAAGATCAATGATTTCTTGTCTTAAAATGATGTTTTCGTCACTGACTTCAATGATTGCTTGGTTGGCAAGTAGGAGGTCGTCTTCAACTGCACTAGTAGAGTGCTGAAGGCTTCTCCCTACTTTGCTACTGGCAGTATCACTTTCATCAGATTCTGATTCATCACAAGATTGAAAAGATGTAGCAGATGATACCTCTTGGTCGATTTTAGCCATGCAGCATAGACCATCATCTACTATGAAAGCTTCATCGTGATCTGGTTCAGACGGGTAGCTAGATGAGGATGATGGCAACTCGTCTGAGTTAGAATCAGATTCATCATTGGCCATCATTGCCTTCTTGCCACGGTTGTATCTTCTTTCCCTTCGTGCTTTGCGTTCTTCTCGATCATCAGTACTCAGGTCTGGACATTCATATATGTAGTGACCTGGCTTTTCACAGTTATAGCACAAGAGTTCATTAGTAGCCTTTTTAATATGAGAGTTATTCCTTCGTTTATCACGTCTATCAGAACGAGTAATCTTCCTACCATCAGACTCTCTATCTTGTCTGTTACCTTTCGAGACTTCGTCTCTCCTCTCGGACGAGTTTCGGTCTCGTCTGGTCTCAGACGAATTCTTAGAAGCAGACCTTCTATGTTCTCTATAGAACTTCTTATATCTTCCGAAACGTTTATTCAGCCTATCAAACTTTCTAACCATGAGGCTTACCTGATCCTTCAGACTAAGATCAGTATCTAACTCGTCTTTCACAGAAGTAGACCTAGTCTTAGACTTCGACCTGTCTATCTTAGACGAACTAGCCTTAAAAGCAACGTTCTTAGATACAGCATGTTCTCTGTCACTACTTGCTATGGGTTCATCTTCGTCTAAATCAAACTCATGAGCCTTTAGAGTTTAAAACATGGTCTCTGCTGTCCACACGTCTATGTCTTGAGTATTCTTAACAAGCATTTTTACCATTTTCCATCGACTATCAAGGCTTTTGAGAATCCTAAGATTGATTTCACGTGGAGTATAAGATTTACCAAGGACTTCCAAGTCATTCATGATTTTGGTAAAACGAGTATCCAACTGATCTATTGTTTCACCAGCTTTCATATGAAATGATTCAAATCTTTGGACTGCTGTAGAAAGCTTGCTTTCTTTGATTAGGGATGTCCCTTCACAAATGATAGCTAAGCGATCCCACATTTCTTTGGCAGTTTTACATTTTAACACTTTTCCCAGATACTCGTTAGGAAGAGTGTGTAAGATGTAATTCTTGGCCAAGCTATCCAAATTATTCTGTCTCATTTCTTCTGAGGTTAGTTCTGACCTTGGTTTCTTGACGAGTGTACCAACGGGTTGATTTATGTCGAGGGCAGCAGTATTAGGGATCATGGTCACTATCGGACCTTCAGTGATGACGGAGATCATTAAGTCGTGAGTGGAACTGAAGATGGCTTCCATCCTTATCTTCCAATAGTCATAATCTTGAACCTGGAACTTAGGTAACTTGTTAGCGCTGATTTCAAGAGACATGTTTAAATGGGTAGATTAGTGCTAATCAGTTTTATGATCAAGAAGTATATGAGTCAAGTACATGGAACAAGAAACAGATATATCAAGAATATTGATCAAGAACACGTAAGCAAATATGATCTTGGACTGAGACTTTCACCCAAGCCTTGAGTTGGTTATCAAGAAACAGCAGTTCGTAAACTACTGCTCTGATACCACTTGTAGGTCCCTAAGTTGAGTTAATATCGAGGGAAGCTAAAGAAAATGTCTAGAGGGGGGTGAATAGACTTTTCTAAAATCTTTCGATATATCAGAATTACAATGTGCGGAATACGAAATTAACAATGAGCCCAATTAAAGATTATACTCAACTTATTTCGAAAACTCTGTTTCAGTGTTTACTCAACTAGACTTGTTCAGTTATGTAATTCAATCAATCAAACAGTTAATCAATTAAACAACAAACAAACAGTAAAGTAAATCAAACATGAGATTTATAGTGGTTCGACAACTTGTCTACATCCACTCTCACAAACCCAGTTGTGAAATTCTTATTAACTCGTCCAATGGAGTAATATATTCTTGTAGCTTTAAGTCCCAAGAAATAAGACTTAGATCTTCTCGATTATATCTCCAGATATATCTTCGATCTTACTAGCTATTTTACAAGTAACTAGCAACTTGAAACAATAAACGAAAATAAAACTTCTCTCTGTTCAGTAGTAGCCTTCTTCGATCTTCACTTGTCTTGCGTAGCTTCACTTTCTGAACTTCAATCTCTGAGAGTAACTTCTTCTTTGAATCTTCAATAATGTTTCAATATGTTGTAGTATCAATATTTCAGTAGTCTTTAACTAATGAATACCTTGAGGTATTTATAGACTTCCAATTCCAAGAACTTTCAGTTGTGTAACAACCTTTTCTTGAAAACTAACTTGTAACTGTTCTTCATATCCTTTCACGCGTTTCTTCAGTTAATTAGTTATTCCTTAATTAATTCCTTCAAACTTTATCTTTAACACGCTTCTGTAACTAACTTCAAATTTACCTGTCTTGTAGAGTTGCGCACATGTCTTGTCCAGTAGTAGCAGACTGCGTCTTCTACTTGTCTTGTCTAGTAGACTTCTTCAGATTACAACACAGAACAAATCTAGTCCTATCATCTAATCCTAACAAGACTATTACATTACATTAAGCTCTTGTTATAAAGCTTAGTCAACTTAGAAAAAACTATACAAAGAATCTATCTATTACATTTAAAATCATGAGCTCTATACAACAATTATTCATAGCTCAATAACAATCTAACATATACGAATAACAAAATATGAAGTACTTATAAATCGTACTTATCTTTCAATAATACTTGTCTTTTAAAACTAGTACTTGTCTTGTGAATTTCTACTGATCTGTACAAGACGACTTCAACTTAACTAGACTAGATCAGTCAACACTTAGAAAATATTCAAGTCTGCTTTTGGCTTATCAAAACTTCATCTTTTATCTTTTATCATCATTTAGGACTTGTTCTAGGATTCATATCCCAACAACACTTGTCCATTGAAATTCAGGACACTTGTCCACATCTTTTCAGGACACTTGTCCAAAGTGGGGTCAGATAAGTTGTCCTAGCTATCAAACCAAATCTTGGTCTGATAAGCACCTATTTTGGGTAATCATTGCCTACTTTGAAATATGTCCCATTCCATATACATATATCATCTTTTTGGGATTTAATTTGTCTCCCACCCAAAAGGTCACTTTCCATGCATTAAATGCCAAGATTTAATTCTTGTTTGCATTACACCTTTTCAAGCCATGATCTACCTTGAAAACTCCCCAACCATTAACTAATATTAAATAACCTCCACGTTTTGAATAAAACCAATTACTCACTGTTACATTGGTTTTTGACCACTGGATCAAAATTGGCCAACTCCCCTGAAATCAATCCTGGCCGTCCAATTTTGTTTTCCATTTTTGTTAACCGTTGAATTGCCTCAAGACCTCACCAACTCATTGACAAACATTCTTTTTAGAATATTCACTGTAGATGTTGTTAACTCTTAAATGCTTTAACATTATCAACAACATCTTAATTTGACCTTCCTTGATTTATTCTAAGTCTTTTCTGAAATGTTACATTAAATGTTGTACTAAATGCTCTCACATTCAGGAACGATTCTAGAAGCTTCTACAAGAGTCTGGAACCTGGAAGATTCCAGAAGGTTGGAGAAGGTGCTAGAAGGCTTTGGAGCATTGTAGAACGACCTGGAAGATGGCAGAATGATCTAGAAAGATCATGGAGGTTGAGGTCCTAAAAAATAGGATCTCATAATGGAAGGATCTAGAAGCTGTGTATTTCTCTATAAATACCGCCAGAACCTCTCATTTCAAAGTATGCACTATTCGAGTAACACCTCCTTGAGCGTTCAACCCTAGTTAGGAGTTATGGTCAGTAGTTGTATCTTTTAACGTACGCCTAGGGATACCGCCTTCTAGTGTACTTTGTTCTAGTCTTGAATCGAGTGAGAGTGAATCACAAGATTAGATTAGTTCTTTAGACAGTGTTTTACACTTAAGTCTGTTTGCGGATTCAGGCACCTGCCTCGATTGTAGTTTCCGTTTGTGGAATGTTGAAGTAATTGCTGAGACATTTCACACGACATTTTTGTATAACTTAGGAACTAAGTTACTTTTCGCCGTAAGGCTTAGCATAGGTTTTGTTATTAATAAAATCTATGTTAAAAATTATTCCATTGTGTTCGTATTGTGTTTTAGTGTTTTAGACTTCCGCTGTGTACTGTGTTTACTTATTCACATTCTGTTAGAGTTAATGCTACACTAATTGTCACAACATTCAGTGTAACATTGTTCTGTTTTTTACTTAAACACTAGATACCATCCCCCCACACACTTTCAGTTGGTATCAGAGCCGATACCTGACGACACTAGGTTAGATCCTTGCTTAAAGTGTGTTTTAGTTTATGTTAGCAATGGAAACACATCACATATCCACAGCACTTAGGCCACCCGTTTTAGATGGTTCAAATTATGCTTATTGGAAGCCTAAGATGCGTATGTACATCAAGTCAATTGATGAACGTGCTTGGAGGACTATTCTTACAGGTTGGGACGTACCAAAGAATCCAGCAGATGTCGATGGTGAAATTCAACTTAAGAAAGAAGTTGATTGGACAGCCGATGAGATAACAACAGCAGGATATAATTCTAAAGCCTTAAATGCTATTTTTACTTCTGTTGACACCTCTATGTTTAAAATTATATCTAACTGTTCTACTTCTAAGGATGCATGGGACAGGTTACAAGAGCATTGTGAAGGTTCCGATAGTGTTCGAAGGACAAAGCTTCGAATGTTGGGGACAAAGTTTGAGAATCTCCGAATGAGGGAAGATGAAACCATTTCATCCTACAACGAAAGGTTAAGTGAGATTATTAATGAATCACATTCTCTTGGTGACCCTATTTCAAATATTAGAGTAGTACATAAGATATTAAGGTCTGTTCCTAAAAGATTTGATGCTAAAATTTGTGCTATTGAAGAGGCAAAAGATACTGATAAGTTGAGTCAAAATGAATTAGTGAGTATTCTTAGAACCTATGAAATAAACACTAATCAAACTGATGAAGCTAAAGATGATAAAAAAGTTGTTGTTTTTAAAGGAGAGACATCAAACAAATCTGAGATTCAGCCTATCATTACTGAGGTTGATTCGGATGAGGAATTGCTTGATGAATGCCTTAACAATCCTGACAGCATTGCTCTTCTTACAAAGCATTTTAATAAATTTCTTAAGAAGTCTATGCATAAATCTAAAGGAAACATTCAGCCTAAGATCCAAATCAACACATCAACACCACAACCAGAAAGGAGGAAGAGTCAATTCACACCAAGACCATCAAAGAGTGAAGGTAAACCAAGGTATGATCCTGAATTTAGAAAATCAGTTCAATGCAATGCATGTTCTGGTTATGGACACTATGCAAATGAGTGTGCCAATACCAGACTGAAGCAAAAACTGAATTTTAGTGCTACCTTGAGTGATGAATCTGATAATGATGATCTTGATGAGTTTAATGAAAATGAAAGTGCTCATTTTACCAGAATTGATTATAATGATTCCTCAGATGATGATCTGGATGATACAGATTCTGATGTTGCACCTGATGTCTTCACATCTACAGTAACATCAAAACAGAGTCACCCAGATTTGAACTGTTTTAATGGCTTTGTTGATGATGCAGGAAAAAGGATTGATGATGAGACATATCAGAAATTGTTAGATGATTGGAACTCTCAGAAACTCTCTCTGAATTCTTTGAATAAAGAGAATGAGGATCTGAAAGACACAATCACTAAGCTAGAAGTCTTACTTACCAGAAGAGATCTTGAAGTTTGTAAACTGAAGGAGAAATTGATCAACTCTACTTTAAGTTTCAAAAAGTTTTCCAAGAGTGCTTCTACAGTGAATGATGCTATAGCTACTGGTAAATCTAATAATTATGGTTTAGGTTATGATGGCGAAACTGCTTCTATTTCTGAAAATTTTAGAAAACCTGTGAAATTTGTGAAGGCAAATGCTAGCACATCTGGTGTAACATCTGCACAAACAGATTCTCACAAGGTTAAAAGGAAGTATATTTGTCATTATTGCTTTAAATATGGTCATATTCGTCCCTTCTGCTTGAAAATGTTTAAAGATTTGAGAGCTGAATTTAAGTCATTCAGAATGTCTTCACATCCTAGGAAACATTCTGTGAAATCTGCATGGAAATCAAAAGTTACCTGTAATGTTGTTCACACATCCTTGAAAGCATGTTTACCTGGTCTATGGTATTTTGATAGTGGTTGTTCTAGACATATGACAGGACAAATAGACTACTTATCTGATTATGTGACCTTGAATGGTGGTAATGTTACATATGGTGGTGGATCAAAAGGAAAGATAATAGGAAAAGGAACTTTGAATGTTAAAGGTTTTCCTAAGCTTAAAAATGTTTTGCATGTTGATGGCTTACTTGCTAATCTGATTAGTATTAGTCAACTTTGTGATGATAATTTGCATGTAAAATTTGACAAAGAGTCTTGCTATGTTCTTAATGAAGATGATGATTGTGTAATGACTGGTATTAGGTCTGCAGATAACTGTTATCTTATTGGAACTAATGTATGCAATTTGTCAAAACATGATGAGAATGTCTTATGGCACCAAAGATTAGGACATGTAAATTACAGGTCAATGAAGAAAGTAATCACATCAGATGCAATCAAAGGACTACCTAAACTGAGTTTCCAGAATACCACTGTATGTGGATCATGCCAGAAAGGTAAACAGGTAAGAGTGCCGCATAGAATGCTGTCACATTGTTCTACACATCGATGTTTTGAATTGTTGCACATGGATTTGATGGGTCCTATGGAAACTGAAAGCATTGGAGGTAAGAGATATTCCTTAGTTGTGGTAGATGATTTTTCTAGATATGCTTGGATTGAGTTTTTAAGAGATAAATCTGAAACATTTGCTGCTTTTAAAGTTCTCTATAAAAGGTTCAAAAATGTGTTTAACTTAAAAGTTGGCCGTATTAGAACTGATCATGGTAGGGAATTTGAGAATAGCATGTTTAATGATTTTTGTGATAAGAAAGGTATCTTGCAAGAATATTCATCTCCTAAAACTCCACAACAAAATGGAATTGTTGAAAGAAAGAATAGAACTTTACAAGAAATGGCAAGAGTCATGCTTTTATCTAAAAGTCTTTCTAAAAGTTTTTGGGCTGAAGCATTGAATACAGCATGTCATATCATTAATAGAGTTTATATTCGATCTGGTACTAATCAAACACCTTATGAGATTCTGAATGTTAGAAAACCAAGTGTGAAATATTTTCATGTATTTGGTTGTGTGTGTTATATTCTGAATGATAGGGATCAACTTCACAAGTTTGATTCTAAAAGTGATAAAGGTTTCTTTTTAGGCTATTCTAGAAATAGTAAAGCTTATAGAGTTTATAACCTTAGGACTAACACTGTTCAAGAATCTGTTAATGTTGTGTTTGATGATGATAAAGGTCTTACAGATGATAAAGATGAAGAGGAAGTATCACAAGTCACTGACAATTCTGAGAATACACTGAAGTCTGATAATGCTGCACCAAATGCTAACACATCTGGAGCAACATCTACAGAACAGACAGTTGTAATTCCACAGAATGATCAGTATGTTCCCAAAACGAATCCTTCTTCAAGAATGGGGAAAAGTCATCCTTCTGACCAGATCATAGGCGATGTTGCAGTTGGAGTGCAAACAAGAGGAAGAATAAGATCGAATAAGGTAGATGTGGTAAGAACAATATGCATGTCTTCTATTTGCAATGTTGTGAATGCTGAGTGTTACTATTCTGAAATTGAACCTAAAAATGTAAATGAAGCATTAACTGATGAAAATTGGATAAATGCTATGCATGAGGAACTTAATCAGTTTGAAAGAAATGAAGTTTGGACACTTGTTCCAAGACCTAGTCATACTAATGTCATTGGAACAAAGTGGATTTATAAGAACAAAACTGATGAGTCTGGAAACATTGTTAGGAACAAAGCTAGGTTAGTTGCACAAGGTTACACCCAAGTTGAAGGTGTTGATTTTGATGAAACTTTTGCACCTGTTGCTAGGATAGAATCTATTAGATTATTACTAGCAATTGCATGTTTTATTGATATTAAACTACATCAAATGGATGAAAAAGCTGCATTCTTAAATGGCATATTAAATGAAGAAGCATATGTAGAACAGCCTAAAGGTTTTGAAGATCCACAATACCCTGATCATGTGTACAAACTAAAGAAAGCATTGTATGGTCTAAAACAAGCTCCTAGAGCATGGTATGGTAGGCTTACGGACTTTCTTTTAGAATATGGATTTATTAGAGGAGAAGCCGATAGGACTTTGTTTATTAAGCACACTGGAGAAGGATTACTAATTGCTCAAATATATGTTGATGACATTGTGTTTGGTTCAACATGTGATAAAATGCTGAACAGATTTGTTGAAGCAATGACAGCCACATTTGAGATGAGTATGGTTGGAGACTTGAATTATTTTTTAGGTCTTCAAATCAAGCAATGTAAGGATGGTATTTTCTTTTCTCAAGGTAAGTATGCTAAAAACTTAGTCAAACGGTTTGGTCTTGAAAGCTCAAAAGTAATGAAAACACCTATGGGTTCTACTTTGAAAATTTGCAAAGACAATGCTGGAAAGGATGTTGATCCAACATTGTATAGATCCATGATAGGTAGCTTACTTTATCTAACCTCTAGTAGACCTGACATTATGTATAGTGTGTGTGTTTGTGCTAGGTACCAAGCAAATCCAAAGGAATCTCACCTGAATGCAGTGAAAAGGATAATAAGATACGTTTCAGGTACAAGTGAACTAGGGATATGGTACACTAAGGACACCAACAACACATTGATTGGATACAGTGATGCGGATTGGGCTGGAGACATTGATGACAGAAAGAGTACAAGTGGAGGATGTTTCTACATGGGGAACAATCTTGTGTCTTGGCATAGCAAGAAACAAAATTGTGTTTCTCAATCCACTGCCGAGTCTGAATACATAGCTGCAGGAAGTTGTTGCACACAGCTATTGTGGTTAAGTAAGATGTTTCATGACTATGGAATTGAAAACAATATCCTCACAATTTTCTGTGATAACACAAGTGCTATTAACATATCTAAGAATCCGGTACAACACTCACTCACTAAGCACATTAGCATTAGACATCATTTTATGAGAGATTTAGTGGAGAAGAACATAGTTAAGTTGGAATATGTGCCTACTGAAAATCAAAATGCTGATATATTTACTAAGGCTCTTGACCATGAGAGATTCTCATTTTTGAGGAAATCTCTTGGTATGTGTAATATCTGAATAATTCTTGAGAGGATGTTGTCACAAATGCGGTAGCATTTGGGACAACAGCCTAAGGTGGTATAGTTATTATAGATTTGATTTATTTCTTATTTTCGTTGAATAATTCCTTTGTAAAATATTCTTGAATCTGAAATTTGTTTGTGCAAAAATAGGCATGTACTACACCTCTCAAAAGCTTGAAAAATTGAGAATGTTACAGCATACTAAAAGATGTACCAATTCACTGAGTAACTATGGAGCACGGAGTTCGCTACTACGATGCCTTCTTTTCAAAAGGTGAATTTGGTAAAAACATCAAGAGGTTCGTAATCCATTAAGTAAGTATGGGGCACGGAGTTCGCTACTACGATGTACTCTACAGGAACAATGGATCAATACGAATTAGATGCTGTAGCACAAAAAGAAGAAATGCAATGAAGAGAAAAATGCTGAAAAAATTGGCTACATTGGATAGGTAAAACCTGTGAAAAACCAATGTTGAGGTGTATGTCAAATCCTTGAGCACAACATTACATGATTCAATTATATTTTTATAAGTTGTAATTATTTAATTAATTGTGAGAATTTATTTTATTTATTTATAATTATACTAACCACGTTCCTTTTATTATTTCAGATTATACACATTTTTTATTTTTAATTAATTCTAGAATATTCTTAATTTAATTAATTAATTAAGATTTTACCCCACTAACTCACCCATGATTTACTTGTGGCTGAATTTGTGGAGCATTATCCATTCAATCTAGAATTTTCTTTAAGTCAAGCCTTAATCACACGTACATTATTCCAACTACTAAGCTCTCTCTATATAAATACTCCCATTTCATGTTTTTCTAAGCTTTGTAATTAATTGAGTAAGTTGAGTATTAGTTTTGCAGATTTTGTTATAAGATATTTTGTGTTTATCTCGATTCTTGTGTTGGTTCTTTTCGAATTCTTGGTTTAAATGGCAGGAAACAAGAAATTAAACTCACAGAAACCAAACTCTCCCAACTCACAACCGTCATCTTCATCCCTCTCTAATCTGCATACTCTAGCTTCCATGGCTGCTTCACACGAAAATTCACCCCCAACTGCCACAACCGTCACACCCACTCCAGCTACTCCGACAACCATCCACATCCCAAACCAAGCTACACTCTCCGAGCTGAGCCAGGCGGTTGAGAATTTTTCTCAATCGATGAGATCACCTAATCCACCCATCCTCACGATTGGTGATATGTCCATTGACATCTCTCACTACTTGCGCACCCAAGAAGTGATCACTACTGCACCTTCTTCATCCACAGCCGAAAAGCCCCAAATTCCGAGCCCTAACGCTGAAACAGAGGCCCCGACTGCTGCCTCTATGGGGGAGACTGAAAAGGAGATTGAAGAATCCCCTGTTGCTGAGTCAAAGGAGCCGTCGAATGCGGAGACATCCGACAATGAGGACGCTCAAATGGAGGATGCTGAAGAATCCGACAAAACCGACTCTGACATCTCGAAATCCGACTCTGAACCGATTCCTTTCAAGAGGAATGCTGAAGAGAAGAAGAGAAAGAGGAGCCCAGTTCCAAGAAGACGATCAGGTCGAGTTTTTACTCGATTTGATTACTCAGACTCTTTGAGGAAGAAGAAGAAGCTAGGTGGTGATGTTGCTGAACCAATTCAGTTCTTCTCTGAATCTGAAGAAGAAGTGGTGATTGAGAAGCCAACTAAGAAGAAAGCTGATCCTAAGGGGAAGGGAAAGGCAAAGGTTGATGCTGTTCGAACAATGCCTGAAGAACCAGAACATGATTCTGATTCTGAAATGGAGATTTGTCTCAGGGATATACAACAAGCCCTGAAGAAGAATGCTGCCTCACATGCTGAATCAAGTGCTCCAGCACCAGAACCTGATGATGGAGGTGATTCAAGCAGTGCAGCTTCTGACAAAAGCTCTGAAAAGGAAGGGGAATCAAGCTCTGAGTCAAGCTCTGAAGAGGTGAAAGAACCAAGCTCAAAGGACACTACTTCTGAGGAAGGTAATTCTGAAACTGAAGTAGATTCTGATATTGATGGATTGGTTGATAAGATAACTAGGTTGTCTAGGAGGAAATTGTTGATGGAAAGGAGAATTCATATTTCTGATTTTGAGAGTAAGAATTTGATTCAATTCTTAGAGGATAGAAAGTTGATGAAAGCTCTGAACTTGTGTGATACTTTTGTTTCTGATTGGGTGTATGAGTTTTATGCTTGTCTGAGGAAGAGTAATGGTAGGAGGAGTTCCCGTTGGTATGGGAATGTACAGTTTAGGGGGAGTATAGTTCCATTTACACCAGAATTGATCAATGATTTCTTAGGCATAGAACCAGTTCTTGATGATGATGAACCTGATTTGGATGTTGTTACTGCTTCTATGACTGGTGGTTTATTGACTAGATGGAGGAATGGAATGTTGGCTAAAGACCTTACTTCTCTTTATTCTGTGTTGCACAAATTGATTGTTTATAACTGGATACCTTCCACCAACTCTACCAAAGTGACAAAGGATCAAGCAATCTTGCTTTATAGGATAGTGGTTTTGAGGAAGTTTAATTTGGGATTGACCATTTTCCACCACATGATGAAGTTTAGTGGTGATATTTCTGATAAAGGAAACCTTCCATACCCTGTGCTTATATGTTCATACTTGAAGATGCATGGTTTTAGCCCTAAGAAGACTGAAGTTCTTAGAGGTAAGGTTCCTTTATACACCATTTCACCTGCTTTGCTCATTGGTGAAAGAGTGAAAGATCTGCCCTTGCACAATCCTGGAAGTTCTTCTCAAAGACCAGCTCCTGCTCAACCACAACCTCAACCTCAACCAGCACAGAGACCTGAACAGAACACAGCTGCATCTAATGCTGCACCAGATGCTGAGAACATTGGTGGTAACACTGACACCACTTTTTCTGTTCCCAGATCTTTTATATTACTGCAGTTACAGCACTTACAGGACCAGATTGATGAGCTCCAGTTCATCAAAGACAAGTGGACCAGGCTACTTTCCACTACAACAGGGGGAGTACCACCTTCCACTTCAGCTAGAGCTTCTGGAGTTGTTATTGAAGAGCTGAATCCTGAAGATGTTGAAGGTGTACCTGATGCTGCTCCTGCTACAGAGAATGGAGGAACTGCTGCTGCTAACAATGTTATTGCACTCTTTGCATCAACTTGTTTTATTGAGGAACCAGAGGAGGCTGATGAAGACAAGTTTGCAGATGCTGCTGAAGATGATGAGGATATGGAAATCCTCTATGCTGATATCTAGAACAGATGATGCAAGACAGGGGGAGTACTGAAGTACAGATGGCACATGTGCAGGAACTTGATGCTGCTGCTATTGTTATAGCAATTCATGCCATTTTCAGTCCTACTTTTGTTTTTGATATTCTGTTATGTTTAAGTTAAATTCTGTTTATTCTGATACAATATTTACTATTTCTAGTTGATAGGATGTCTATATTTATCTTGCTTAATTTAGTTTGTACTAATGATATCTGATTACTGCTTATTGCTTAATTTGTTTTCCTATCATTAATTGCTTACTGCATGATGAATATGCCTTGTTTAGTTTATTTTTCATAGTTTTTTGCTCTGTTTATATTGTTTAGTCCTTGTTTGTTTTTTGTTTGTTTGTTTTTTGAGTCTTACATAAGTCTTAGAACTAATCTGGTATATACCCTTATATGCTCTGATTTAATCTTTGATTTTTGTAAATGTTATATGTTTGTAAACAAGTGTACTGTTTATACTTGTTTTGGTTTTGAATAAGATTACTTTGATCTTATGGCACGGATCTTAGTAAAATTATTCTTGATCTTCTTTTGATTTGATCAAACGGTTACAACAGGTATTGTCTTGACTAGTATTTAGCTTTGATGTTCAACATACCTAAATACATAATACTGAGTATGTATAGAAATATATGTGCATCAGGTGTGTTGTAGTCGAAAGGTCAAATTGGGGGAGATTGTAGATGTTGTTAACTCTTAAATGCTTTAACATTATCAACAACATCTTAATTTGACCTTCCTTGATTTATTCTAAGTCTTTTCTGAAATGTTACATTAAATGTTGTACTAAATGCTCTCACATTCAGGAACGATTCTAGAAGCTTCTACAAGAGTCTGGAACCTGGAAGATTCCAGAAGGTTGGAGAAGGTGCTAGAAGGCTTTGGAGCATTGTAGAACGACCTGGAAGATGGCAGAATGATCTAGAAAGATCATGGAGGTTGAGGTCCTAAAAAATAGGATCTCATAATGGAAGGATCTAGAAGCTGTGTATTTCTCTATAAATACCGCCAGAACCTCTCATTTCAGAGTATGCACTATTCGAGTAACACCTCCTTGAGCGTTCAACCCTAGTTAGGAGTTATGGTCAGTAGTTGTATCTTTTAACGTACGCCGAGGGATACCGCCTTCCAGTGTACTTTGTTCTAGTCTTAAATCGAGTGAGAGTGAATCACAAGATTAGATTAGTTCTTTAGACAGTTTTTTACACTTAAGTCTGTTTGCGGATTCAGGCACCTGCCTCGATTGTAGTTTCCGTTTGTGGAATGTTGAAGTAATTGCTGAGACATTTCACACGACATTTTTGTATAACTTAGGAACTAAGTTACTTTTCGCCGTAAGGCTTAGCATAGGTTTTGTTATTAATAAAATCTATGTTAAAAATTATTCCATTGTGTTCGTATTGTGTTTTAGTGTTTTAGACTTCCGCTGTGTACTGTGTTTACTTATTCACATTCTGTTAGAGTTAATGCTACACTAATTGTCACAACATTCAGTGTAACATTGTTCTGTTTTTTACTTAAACACTAGATACCATCCCCCCACACACTTTCATTCACAAGTCTTAAGAATCCCCACAAACACTTCTTCCCAAGTATTCGAAACCCTAGCTTTCATCTTCTTCAAACACTCTCAAACTCTCTCAAATTTCTCTCTGTAACCTTCAATGGCTCCCAAAGCAAAACCTGAGATGGTTTTTGATTTCACCAACAAGGGACTTGACCTTAATTTTGACTATCTCAGCCACAAGAACAACCTTACTTTTGAGCCAATTCTCTCTTTTGAAAGTGAGGATCCTGAAGTAGTTCCAACTTTAAGATGGTTAAGGAGAGCAGGTCTCCAGAAGTTCATGCAAGAGAAGCCAGACTCTTGTCTTGAATCCTACATGGCAGAGTTCTTTGCTTTTCTCAAATGGAGAGGCAAACCTGAAGATGGAGAAGTTGCCACAAGATTGTCTTTTGTTGCAGAAGGAGAAGAGGAGGAAAGATTTCACAGGGTGAAATTTTCTGAGGAGGAAGTTGATGCTGCTTTTGGATTGCCTTCAGAGGGAAGGAATCCAGAATTTTATGGAAATGGACTTGAGCAAGAAATTGCTCAAGATTGGCTTATCACTCCAGGGCCATTATCCTCTACACAACACAAAAGAACCCTCAAACCAAAGTTTCTTACCTTATTTGAGGTTGTTGCAAAGAGCTTGCTCAACAACACTGGAAGCTTAGAGCAAGTCAGCCATCCAAGGATAAGGATTATGGCAGCTGTGATTGATGCCAGTGACAAAGGCATTAAGTTCAACTGGAGGACCTTCATCTTGTCTGAGATGATGAAGGAAAAGGCCAAGTTCAAAGTAAAAGCTCACAACAAAGTTGTGATGGAAGTAAAGCTGAGATATTGCACCAGGGCAAGTCTCTTAATTGAAAAGTTTGCTCACTACTCTGAGATGAAAACTTTTGCAAAGCCCCTCCCTGCCTAGAAAATCATGTTCAGAAAGCTTAGTAAGAAAACTGAGCAAAGAAGGTTGCAACTGGCCAAACCTGCTGAAGAGAAGCCAAAATTGAAGAAAAGAACTAAGGCCAGAGCTGTAAAGACAAGAAAGGTGTCTCAAATCCCTTCAAAATAAAAGTCAGGAGCCTCAACTGAGATTGAAGAGGTTGCTGAAGAGGGAGTGAATGTGCCTTCTGATCACTCAGAAGAGTTGAGGCAGAGATACAATGAGACTAGATAAAAGTCTAAGGGTGAAAAGAGGATCAGGGAAGTTGTCCCTGAGAAGGATGGAGAGGGAAGTGGAAGCAGTAGGGCTAGCAAGAGAAGGGTCAAGCCTACTGAAAAGGTGTTAAAGCTTCAGGAGGAAAAGTCTCTACAACTTGCTAGCAGAGCTAAAAGCAGGACCAAGTCTAAGTCAAGGACTAACTCATCTGGTTCTGGAACTCCAGAATCCAAGGTCCCTAAAGGTCAACCAATAGAGGCCAACCTTCCTGAAACCCAAAATGCTGAACCCAACTCCCCTGAAACCCATGAAACTCCCACAAACCAACCAATCACCCCTGTCAATCTTACAAAGAGATACTCTCCAGAAGGGAGTGTGCAAAGAAGTGGGATAGATGTGCTTGCAGACTTAGTTGTAGATGAGACAAGATTGTTGTCACCCCTTGACTCATCCATGCTCAATTATTCAAAGCTTTTAGAATCTGCACTTAATGAGCCAACCCCCCTGAGCAAAGCCCCTTCAGATCCATTGCTCTCAAAAGCAACTGAAGTACCTTCAATTGCACCCAACTCTTCTGAAGCCAACATCCCTGAACTTAACCTTCCAGAGGCCACTTTAGGAGAAGACAGAGCCAACTCCCCTATAACCCAAAGTCCCCATTCAAGTGGAGATGAGGAGGAGTATACTTATGAGAGTATGCTCAGAGGAGGATCCAAGGCTACTGTGGACAGTTTGTATCCACTACTTGCTGAATTTCCAAGAATTCAGAAGACATTTCATGATTTGAGGATGCTTGTGGATGTTAAAGACAAAACTATAATGGAGATATCACAAGTCATCCAAGATAAGGGTGCAAACTGGTGGCAAGTGGAGGAAAGCAGACTACTACACTTTGCTGGTGTGCTAAAAACAAGATTTCTCATTGATGATAATGTGTTTGCAAAGCTAGTAGATGAGAAGATCATTGAGGAGAAGGAAAGAAAAGATAAGGGCATCAAACACCCTGATAGTAGCTCAAATGATGATGATTCCCCTGATGATCCCTCAAACCCCTCAAAACCCAACCCTCCTGAAACCAATCCCAACCCTTCTGAATCCAATCTGCCTTCAACCCCTCTCCTAACCTATCATAGAAAAGGCTTTGTTTCATCAGAGGTGTTGACCAAGGGTGGTAACACAACCAAAGATACATCTGCCAATGAAGGTTCTCTTGAACCCAAAGCACAACCTAAAGATGTTGAGGTTCCTACTTTAGAGGCTGGTTTGATTAAGGCCTATTCAGTGTCAGGAGAGTTGGACACTGATCAGCCCTTACTCATTCAGGATGACTCAATGGCTGCTAAAATAAGCATTGTGATCTCCCCACAACTGCCATCTTTGAACCTTGTTGAAGGTAGAGATGTTGCAAGTCTAGGTGAAGGTGTTGAAAAGGAGAGTTTAGTTGAAAAATCAGAGGGAGTAGAGGATGAAAGAGAGGTTGTGATTACTAAGATAGTGAGTGTACCACAAATAGAGGGTGGTATAAGTGAGGAAGGATAAGTTATTCTTGAAGTCAAATCTGAACTTCAAGAATCCCTTGATGAAAGGAGGCCTGATTCCTTGGGTGAGGACATTATTAATGAAGGAATAAAAGAAAGAGTTGAAAATGAGAAGAAGGCTGCTGATGTATCAGAGTCTTATGCAAAAGAAATTGAGGGTGATGAGTGTTTATTCCCTAACATTTTTTATTTGTCTAACATTGCAGGTATCTCTCTTGACCAAATATTTACAGATGAGTTCTTAACAGATGCACCCATTCAAGTAGACACTGGATCAGCACAAGCCTTGCTTGGAATGCAATCAGAAAAATTGGACTCCTTAGCTCATCAAGTCCAATCTGCTCATGCTGAAACATCTGGAGCATTGAATGAGCAAGGAAGAACTCTAGCATCTGTGGAGATGAGGTTAACTGGCTCTGAAGATGTAGTTCTCCCTACATTGGAAGCAAGGATAAGTGGAGTGGAATCTGGTCTTCAAACCATTTCCACTGAAGTTCAGAAAGCCAAAACCTCCATGGAATCCATCTCAGAAGAGGTCAAGAAGGAACAGAAGCTGCTGAGAGATAATCACAATGCCAATTTCAAAGCTCTCAGACTGACTGTCAAACAAGCCCTTGGAAAGAAGACAGCATTGCAAAGAAAAAGAGCTGAGGAACAAAGGCTTGCTATGGTAAAAGCAGCCTCATAAAAGTTTTCCCAAGAGGTAATGGCCAACATTGCTGAAGGTGCAGTGGCCAACCTCACTGAGCTTCTTAAGGCCCAACTTGATGCATCTCTGAAAGCAACCTTGGAGGAGGTTGTCCAACAAAAGATGAAGCCTGTTCTAGCTTTCCTTAGCTTGAGCAGTGATAGGATGCAGAATATACATGATGAGAATGTATATTTGTTGGAAGAGATGAAATCTCTGAACCTAGCCCAATCCCTGATGGCTACAACAATGAGTGAGCTCAAACCCCAGTGTTTTGATGCTGCCAAAAAGGGGGAAAGGGAAAGAGCAAGAGCAAAAGGTGTCTTGGTCATTGGAAGCCCAGTTAAGGGAAAGGACAAAATTGCTGAAGGAAAAGGAAAAGAGTCAGCAGTGCTGAACTTAGAAGATTTGGATGAAGAAGAGCAGTTATCAATTGCCTTGAAGAACTCAATTGCTTCAGCACAAGAGGAAAGAGTTAGGCTACAACAAAGACCAGGAGGAGAGGTATCTGGTTTGGACAAAGATGCTGAAGGTGTCCAAACTAGAGGAAAGATTAAGAAGGCCAAAGGAAACAAAAGAAAAGCTGAAACATTCACTGATTTTCCCAACAGCCTTGATCTGCCCCCTGAGTTCAGAATTGATGATGATGAGCCTACTTCCAAAAAGGCAAAGAATGCTGAAAAAGACAAAACTGCTGAAGTATCCAAGATTGCTGAAAAGGATAAATCTTCTGAAACTGACAAGAGTGCTGAAGGTCCCAAGTCCACTGAAAATATTGAAGAGTTGTTTGCTGAAGGATTTGGACCTGAGCCCAAAAAGAAGACAACTGTCTTAGCTCTTGATCCATCAAAGTTGTTTCATGAAGGGTATGGTAAAGACCCTGAAACTGGCCATGTTGAGGGCCCAAGAGAAAATGGACTTGATGGATGAGGCCAACAGAGCAAGAGATAAGAGAAGAGCTGACTTCCAAAAGCCAAGAAGAAGGAGAGCAACCTACAGCAAAATGAAGCCCCAGCTACTGATCCCAATGGACACCAAATATCCACACTTGGATAAATGGGTGCCCATTCAACTGAATGACACATGGGAAGAGGCTAAAAGGGAATTTGTCTATGACTTTTATGTCATTGACAGATGGAATGGAAGAGATGCCAACTCTTCCTTTGCTGAGTTCATGATAGAATATTACAGAGAGTTGTATCAACAATTGCTTGCAGCTGCTGATATTGCAAGAATAGAACCCAATGCCCCCAAGCCAATCATTTACATGCCTCCAAAGCTTGATGGATGGATTGACCAGTCAAGGATCCTGAGAAAGTTTCTAGAGATCCTCAAGTTGAACAAGATGACCCTTGGACCCAAAGGAACCAACCAGGAAGCCATGGAACTAAAGAAGAGAGTGTGGGCACAATATGGGATGGTGCCACCTAAAGAAGATGATCTCTGAAATGGTTAAGTTTCCCTGACTCTTTTATGCTGAAATGGATGAAAACTTAAGTTGGTTGCTAACTTGTTGATTTGGTCAACTATGCTGAAGATGCTCAAGTTGCTGATATGTTTTTGCTCTAATATCTGAATGATTAATGATCTGATAGTATATCATGATTGAAGTTTTGCTTTTGTAGTCAATTTGTGCTTATATGTAATGTTTCTCATGCTCTGATATGTTGTGTTCAAAACTATCAACATGCTGTAATGATCCTCATTTGAATGATAGTTGAACATATTGTGAATCAAGAAACACAGTTACAAAAATCTCTCTATGCCTATCCTTGAAACCTATTTACAACATGAATGGTGAGTACACTAACACATTCTTTTTCAGGAAAATTGACCTCAGTCAACCTTACTGAAGATAAGTGTATTAAGCATAGATAAATCACCTTTTGCATAGAACTGTATAGGTTTTGGCATCATCAAAAAGGGGGAAATTGTTGGGAATAAAATGATAAATGTTTTGATTGAATACCAAAACCCCCTGAGACATGCCTAAGCTTAAGATGAATATGTTCTAAGCATGTTAGAACATATAGAATAAGGCTAGATGAGAAGCGGATATGTTAGGCAGCTCTTAGATGATTAGATGCACAACTTGAGGGGGAACATATGCTTTGAAGACTATCAAGAACAAGTTCCCTTAAGGCTCAAATTCTGGAACAATCACCTAAGCTATTGAAGGCCAAGTATGCTGATCAGGAGAGTTGTCCAGAGAAGGTGTCTCTGCACAATTAAAACAAAGAACAAAGGTTCTGAAGCTTAAAGGCCAAGTATGTTGATCAGGAGAGTTGTCTAGAAGAGTTGTCTCAGTACAATTAAACCAGAACAAGTGTTCTGAAGCTTGAAAGCCAACTATGCTGAACAGATAAAGACAACTACACCCTAAAAGACTTCAATGAATCATGCTGAGATCACATCTAAATGAAGCAAAGGGAAAGAGCCAAGTCATCTGAAGAAGAGCAAGCCAACTATGCTGATAAGCATGTATGCTGATAGTGATAAGCAGAGTTGTCCATTTGATAAGGAATGTTGTCCTATCATTGGATCAACCTTCAGAAGCCATGTCCAAGTCCTAACAAGTGAATCTTAAAGTCAGACATTGGGAAGAGTGCTGCAGAATGAAGACAAAGTCTTAACAGCCGTTTATTACCCAAATGAGGACATGTCACTATCAAGAATATGTCTTCTAGTTTGAAGAACTCAAGGAAGACATTTATAGCAATTTGGGACTGCCTCTCCAACGGGCAAATCCTCAAATTTGTTTATAAATACAGAAGTGTGGAGACCATTTGGAGCACCAACTACTAAGCCAACTATCCTACAAGCTATCAAGTGCTCTCAAGCTTTCAAAGAGACTATCTTAGTCTTCAAACACTTCATCTAAGCTGAACTTACTGTATATCCATACAAAGCTTAGAGAGATATCCTAATCCTTATACACTGATCTTCATTGTAAAGGATATCTCATTAGTTGGAAACCTTACTTCAACCCTTACCCCTTTCAACTGAGAAAGTGAGAAGGTTGTAGTAGTAGAAGTGGTAGGAGCTGACTGTTGAGAGAAGAACAGTTCAGTTCTGAGTTGAGAAGAGGGTACTAGGACTCTAGACATCCTAGGGATCAATTCACCAAGGAGTGGTGTTCTTGATCAAGTGCACCTTGGCACTATAAAACAAGTTAATTCCAAGAGTGAAGGAATTATCCTGTTCAATCAGGGAAAGTGGATGTAGGAGCTTGAGTCTCTGAACCACTATAAACTCTTGTGTTGATTTACTTTTAAAGTTCTTTCATACATTCAACACTGCACACAAAACAAATCTTTCAAAAGACATATATTCAAAGACTGTGCAAAAAAAAACTGTATTGGACAAGTTCCCTGAAAACTGGACTGTACTGCTCAAAGTGATTTCAGAATTAAAGGAGTCTAAAACTAAAGGGCCAACCACTAATTCCGCACCTATAACCAACTTAGATAGTCATTCAACTAAGTACTCAGTAGTACTTAGTAGCTTGGTTATCTTTAAAAAGGTTATACATTTTCAGCAGAGTTGTCCAAGACAACATTGCTGATCTCTGGTTTGATCAAAGTTAGAAAGAATTTGCATACAAGTGTATTTCCCCCCCCCCCCTCCCATACACTTGTTATATACTCCTTTTAAGACCAACACTCTTCTAGGTTCAACACTGCTGCTTCTTTGCCTTTGAATTCTTGCACTTTCTCCTTGCCTTTGCCTTCTCCAATGATCAAGGCACCTTTTGCCCTTGCTCTCTCCCTTTCCCCCTTTTTGGCAGCATCAAAACATTGGGCTTTAGCTCACTCATTGTAGTGGCCATAAGGGATTGAGCCTGGTTTAAGGACTTCATCTCCTCAAGCAAATAAACATTCTCATCATGAATGTTTTGCATTCTATCACTGCTCAAGCTTAGGAAAGCTAGAACAGGCTTCATTTTCTGCTCAACAACCTCCTCCATGGTTGTTCTGAGGGATGCATCAAGGTTGGCCTTTAGAAGATCAGTGAGGTTGGCCATTACACTCTCAGCAATTTTGGCCATCACTTCCTGTGAGAATTTTTCTGAGGCAGCCTTCACCATTGCTAGCCTCGTCCCTTCAGCTCTCTTTTTCTGAATGGCAGTTTTCTTGCCAAGTGCTTGTTTGACAGTCAATCTCAGAGTTGTGACATTCTTGTTTTGGTTGTCTCTCAGCAGTTTTTGCTCTTTCTTGACCTCCTTGGAGATTGAATCCATACTTGCCTTTGCCTTTTACACTTCAGTGGAGATGGTTTGCAAACCAGACTCCACTCCACTAATTCTTGCTTCAATTGTGGGCAGCACCACATCTTCAGAGCCAGTGAGCCTCATTTCAACAAATGCCAAGGTTCTGCCTTGCTCATCCAAGGCTCCTGAAGTTTCAGCATAGGCAGTTTGAACTTGATGAGCTAGAGAGTCCAACTTGGCTGACTGCTCTCCAAGAATGGCTTGAGCAGAGCTGGAATCTACTTGAATATGTGTATCAGTGAGAAAGTCATCTGCAAAGATTTGATCAAATGAAATACCTGCAATATCAGACAAGTCAAAGGGGTTAGTAAATAAACACTCATCACCCTCAATATTTTTTGCATAAGACTCTGATACATCAGCAGTCTTCTTCTCATTTTCAACTAATTTTTTACTCCCTTCCATGTTAATGTCCTCACACAAAGGAACAGGCCTCCTCTCCTCAAGGGATTCCTGAAGTTCATATTTGACTTCAAGAATAACATGTCCTTCCTCACTTATTCCACCCTCATTTGGTGGTACACTCACTATCCTAGTGATAACAACCTCTCTTTCATCTACAACTCCCTCTGGTTTTCCCACTAGATTCTCCTTTTCAACTCCTTCACCTAAACCTGCAACATCTCTACCCTCAACAGGGCTCAAAGATGGCAGTTGTTGGGAGATCACAGTGCTTCTTTCAGCAGCCACTGAGTCATCCTGAATGATTAAGGGCTGATCACTGTCCAACTCTTCTGACACTGAATATGCCTTAATCAAACCAGCTTCTAAGATAGGAGCCTCAACATCTGTAAGTTGTGCCTTAGGTTCAGAAGAACCTTCATTGGCAGATGTGTCTTTGGCTGTGTCACCAGCTTTGGTCAACACCTCTGAAGAGACAGAGCCTTTCCTATGATAGGTTAAGAGAGGGGTTGAAGGCAGTTTGGTTTCAGGAGGGTTTGAAGGGCCATCTTTTCCATCATCATCATTTGAGCTGCTATCAGGGTGTTTGATTCACTTGGCAAGTCTCTCCTTCTCTTCAGCAATCTTGTCAGCTACCAACTTTGCAAACACATCCTCATCAGTGAGGAATCTTTTCTTGTTTACTCCAGCAAAGTGTAGCAATCTGCTTTCTTCTACTTGCCACCAATTTGCACCCTTATCTTGGATGACTTGAGCAATTTCCATGATTGATTTGTCTTTGACATCCTCCAACATTCTCAGATCATGAAACATTGTCTTTGACCCGTCCCACCCCGACTCGTGTTATTTGGGTCGCCCCGCCCCGGACCCGTATTGAAATGGGACGGTCCGGGTATCACCCTCGACCCGTGACCCGTTTTCATATTTATTTTGTATATATATTATACATATAAATATAATATATCTTTAATATTTTGATGTTAATTAATATATATAACAATAATTCACCTTCATAAATTTGAAAATAAATTTATAAACATGCTTCTAAGTAGGGGTGATCACGGTGCGGTTTGGCGGTTTTTTTAACAAAATTCAAATTGTCTTGCTACTTGCAGTTCGGTTTAGTATACAATTCTGAATTGCGGTTTATCTTGTAAAAATGAACATGTGGTTTTGAACGGTTACGGTTGGTTTTGGGCGGTTTGGCGGTTTATATAATAGTATATCATACAATTACAAACGAAAAATTGAAATCATACAAATTAATAGTATTAATGTCAAATGTTCATTAAAATTCTCAAGTTTTAACTAAAAATGAAAAATGTCCAATGTATTACAAAATAAATACTACTAAAAATTACTAATGTGTTTAACCCTTTAATATGTCTCACATTCTTTGTCGCAGTTAAAACTTGAATGGCAGTATGTCACTAAAGTAAAGTGGTGCCGCGTGAGAACTGAAAAAGAGAGCTTTAGAAAAAGAGGGCTAGGATTTGAATTAGAAAAATGTAAAATTTATATTTGAAAAAAAAAAATTACTCGTTTAATATGTGTATGTAGAGTAGACAGTAGTGGAATTAGTCAATTAGAATACATTACATACTGATATATAGTAATATATGATCAATTAATTTTTATATATGTTAAAAAAAATGGTCTAATATATATAATAGTATAATACAAACTTTTTATATAAAATTATTTATTAAATTAGCGGTGCGGTTAATTATCTAAAATTTAAATTGCACTGTTATAGCGGTGCGATTTCGCATAATTATTTTAATCGCGGTTTAAAGTGGTTTTTTAAACTAACGGTGCGGTGTAGTGCAGTTCGGTCGGTTTTGACGGTTTTTAAAATTTTATGATCACCCCTACTTCTAAGATTATTTTATTTATTTTTCAATACAAATTTAAATTTTATGTTATATGTTTTTTTTTTTTTTTAAATCTAATTTTTTTTAATAATGGATCGCCCCGATTTGTCCCAGCCCGCCCCGTGACTTGAACGAGTCAATCCGACCCGGACCCGAATTGAAACGGGCCGGTCAGGTCCGGGTATCTAGGTACCTGATCCGACCCGACCCATTGTCATCCCTAATAGCATCTGAGGTTAATCGAGGATACACTAATCTAAAATTTATGAAATAGTTGCAAATAATTTTTTGGAAAAAATAAAAATAGCGGTGAGAATTTATCTCACTTATTAATAGTCCAATTTGTGAATTCCAAGAAGTAATTGCGAGTTCCAAGAAGTAATTGCGAGTTCCGTGACCCTCTCCTAACAAACAAATTTGTGAATTCCAACAATTCAATTCTAGCTCAAGTTGTTTGTTCACATTTATCCATTCAAAATTTTATTTTGGAAAATAGAAGCCTAAATACTTTCTATATACACAACTTATTCACTAAAAAAACGAGATTTAGCGACGGTAAAAACTATCGCTAAACTAGTTAGTAATTGCGAGTTCCGTGACCCTCTCCTAACAAACAAATTTGTGAATTTCAACAATTCAATTCTAGCTCAAGTTGTTTGTTCACATTTATCCATTCAAAATTTTATTTTGGAAAATAGAAGCCTAAATACTTTCTATATACACAACTTATTCACTAAAAAAACGAGATTTAGCGACGGTAAAAACTATCGCTAAACTAGTTAGAGATGGCTTTTGAAATTATTTTCTATTTGTTTCTGTTTTTAGAAACAGTTTTTAAATTTCGTTTCTAATTAGGGACGAATTTGAAACCGTTTTTTTTTTTTTTTTTGTTACTGATGAGAAGTGGAATATGACACCATATGTTATCGTCTCTAATGTCAACGACCCATTTTGTATTCGGGTCAAGAAACTATTTCAAATTTCATGTCTAATTAGAAATAACTTTTTGCATCTGTAAATCCGTCTCTAAACGATAAACGACTCGTTTCACATCCTTGTCAATAAATCATCTCTAATTCGGTTTCTAATTAGAGACAGTTGTCTCAGTCTCTAATGCCGTCTTTAATCATATTTCGACCCGTGGATACCCGGTTCAAAAACAGTCTTCGAACCGTCACAAATTAGACACGGAAAACACTGTTGCTAAGAGAAATGAAGTATTAAATGCAAAATCCATTTCAAAATTTAAATTTAGAGATGAATTCAATGCGTTTACCCGTACTGACTCACGTACCCGACCCGACATCATACCCCCATCTAGCAACGACATGTGATATGAGCAAAATTATCACTAGTCTTTCTCACAATCCTATTAATCAAGTTTAGCTACTTGCATTGACGAAAATATTCAGAAATATCCTCGATATCTTAAAAAAATATATTGTCATTCCATTAGAGTTGTTAGAGTACTTGAGCTCAACTCAATAGGCTCGTTTGCAAGTCAAACTCTATTTTCAGCTTGAATAACTACCCTAGATAAAGATTTCATTTCTTCTTATCTATAAAAGTGTTGGAACTTTAAGAAAGAAAAAAACAAAAGCTGCTAGAGCTAGTGGTTTCATATTCTAGTATAAATACTAGAAAAACTCATACTAATATCTAAGGAAAAATGTTTTCTACTATCATGAACTCTCTCTCCACATTTGTGCTCATTCTCTCTCTTGTTACCCTTTTCTTTTTGTTAATGAAAATGATGAGAAAATGTGTCATCATAAGCAATCTCCCACCAAGCCCTCCAAAGCTTCCTATAATTGGAAACTTACACCAATTAGGAAACTTGCCTCACCAAAACCTCTGCAAATTGTCTCACAAATATGGCCCTGCTATGTTGTTAAAGTTGGGTAGTATCCCCACCTTAGTCATCTCATCGCCTCATTTTGCAAAACAAGTCTTGAAAGATCATGATATCACCTTCTGCAGCCGCCCCCGATCGCCCGGGCCCAGCCGCATTTTCTATGGTTGCTCGGACGTGGCCTTTTCGCCCTACGGTGATCACTGGCGCAACGTGCGCAAGATATTTGTCTCCCATCTCTTGAGTCCAACGAGGGCCGAATCCTTTTCGCGCGCCTGGGATAGGGAAATCGGTTTCTTGATCGATTATCTGTCTGTTTCATCGTTGAGTGTGGTCAATCTTGATGAGAAAGTGTTTGATTTTGTTAATGGGGTTATTGGTGCAGTTGCCTTTGGTAAGAGATTTAAAGGGAAACAGTTTGAGGGGGAAGTGTTGAAAGATGTTATGGTTGAAGCTATGCATATGATAGATAGCTTCTCAGTTGAGGACTTTTTCCCTTCATTTGGTTGGGTTGTGGATGTCTTAACAGGGCATAAATCGAAGCTCGACAAGTGTTTCCGTAAGCTCGATGGCTACTTAGAAATGGTGCTCAACGAGCATCTCAACGGAGAAAAAGGAGACGACGAAGATCTGGTCGATGTGTTGATTGCTTTGTCTAATGAAGAAAATGCCCTTATCTTGTGTAAAGAGCACATCAAGGCAATACTCATGGTAAATTCTCTAGTTATTTCTAGACCAGTTACTAACCTGGTGTAGCTTGGTCAAAAGACTAAAAAGTTGAATTTTGAAAGTAAACAGGACGAAATTTAATTCGAAAAAAGTAGGGCTTGTTGTAAGTAAAAAGTAAAAAACTTACAAGACTAAAAAAACATTTTTCCTTTTCTAATGGAACTAATGTTGTTTTTTCATATTGCAGAATGCACTTCTTGGAGGAGTTGATACAAGTTCAATAGCCATAGTGTGGGCAATGTCCGAGCTCATAAGGAATCCAAGAATCATGCAAAAAGCTCAAGCAGAGATTAGATTGAATATCCATGGAACAAAACCCAAAGTAGGTGCTCATGATCTTGCTAAATTCAAATACTTGAAAATGATAGTTAAAGAAACCCTAAGGTTGCATCCACCGGCTCCGCTTCTCATCCCTCATGAAAGTATGAACGCGTGCCAGATACGCAGTGAAAACGATGAAATTTACAATATTGAAGCTAGGACAAGAGTGTTGATCAATGCTTGGGCTATAGGGAGAGATCCAAAGAGTTGGAAAAACCCTAACGAGTTTTATCCGGAACGGTTCGACGAAAGCGAGATCGATTTTAGAGGGCAACATTTTGAGTTTGTGCCATTTGGAGGTGGCAGAAGAATTTGCCCTAGTATAAACCAATCTATTGCCACTATTGAGCTAACTCTGGCCAATCTCTTGTATTGGTTTGATTGGAAAGTCCCAAATGGTATGAAAATGGAAAATGTTGCTAGTTTGGAAGAAGAAGGAGGTGTCACTACCCATAAAAGAACACCCCTCACTCTTGTTCCTATCAAACATATATACTAATCATTATCGTTCGTAGTAATACTATGTAGAGTACGAATCTTCGTTCGTAGAGTACATAGTAATAGTTTGTAAGAGTACGAATCTCCATTCGTAGAGTATGAATCTGAATCGATCAAAAAATAACTACGACGGGTTTTCACCGTTGTCTTTCAGCAGTTTTGGCATAGTGATCCTTTTCCAATCTCTTCATTGTATGTATAGTTATGATATTTTACTCAATGAAAAGATATTAAAATAGAGAATTAGTTGCATGGCTTCAAACTTTAAATATGATTCTACTGGATCTTAAAATCTAAAATTTTAAAATTCAACCTATTCTCTTCTTTACTACAATCAATACTACATATATCAATAACCAAAGGAGTTATCCTCAAATAAAAAAATTAAAAAAAAAACCCTAGGAGTTGCTAGTGGTGTAAGGACTTAGGAATGAACCCCTCACAAATGGATTGTGAAATTGATTCCAACGAATTAATCGATCATTGAACCGGATACCAAATTTCAAATCAACATACTATAATGAAATCAAAATGTTTTTGTTGTGCTTCTAAAATAAGTTATCGATATTGGTAATTAAATATCGAGCCTAACGAGTCAATCTCGATTCAGCTCGTTAGTAAATCGAGTATTTCACGAGCTCGAGTCCGAGCTAGATTCGAAAAACAGATCTAGTTACGGCTCCTGGATATTCTTGGACAAAATAAAACACTAGAAGCTGTCTCTAAAGTTGTAGCTATAATGCAATAGCAAACAGAAACTGGCACTTAAACTCGGTCACATGATATCCTCTATTATAAATACGTGTATAAAATTACATCAATATATATATATATATATTATACTATGATGAATATGCATGTGGGGTGTATTAAAGATAGATATTTGGTAATACTACTAATCTATTTAGAGAAATACAGAATAATTTCGTGTCATCTAAACATTTTTTTCCCTGACTAGCCTGTGTTTTCAGATGAAAACATCTATTGAGAGATTTCAAATCATACATTAGAAAAGAAACAAATACTATTTAGATGTTTGATAATACAAAATTTGAATCAGTTAATTACCTCATCGTCCTCCAGACAACTCGATAGCATCCTGGTTGTTGATTGAAACTTCTCCCCATTCAATTCTTCGTTGTAACCTCTCGCTTTCTAGCATCCTCCCGACTTCAGAGTGCTGCCATAACTCCCACCTCTCCGCTAGCCCTTCACCATCGAGCATTCGCACAACCTCCGACATTGCTGGACGCTCTTCCGGTGAAGACTGTGTACAGAGGAGTGCAACCTGAATCATCATCTCCACTTCGTTGATATCATAGTCTTTTTGCAAGTTAACGTCCACAATGGCCTCCAGATTTTTCTCCTGTTGCAGTTTCTTGACCTTCAAAAGCAAATAACACAGGATGAACACCAAGAGTATACTACAAGGAAGTTGAAAACAATTGCTAGTCATGTTGTCCTATAGGGTATGTTTGATTTGGGTTTTAAAAACCAGATTTTGGGGTTTTGAAATCTAAATCCGGTTCTACTTTGGAATTTTAGAATCCGGTTTCTAAAACCCAATACATTCAACCTAATGAAAAAGGCTATTGAATTGACTGAACAGCCCAAAGCCATCACTCACTTTGGTTTGCACTTTGCACAACCAAAAATTATTCTTAGGGTCTACAAGAAGATAAAAAAATAAGAGATTTTATCAAAAAATATGTTCAAAAGAATATGAGAATATCCTCCGGTTCCGAGGGAATTTCCCGCATAGAGATTCAAAAAAAAAATCGATTTGATCCAGTTCATAATCTTTATGGGATTCCCGAAGTTATAAATGCATATAAACCCTACAAATACTAATTCCTATAAATACCTTATAACCTTATACATTGACTTGACATTCAACCTATTGATTCATGCTGTGAGATTTAGTAATATGACTGAAACGCTACAAAACTTGCTCTATAAGTTTAATTTAATTTATTATAAGCAAAAACTTCTACACATCAATTTCAGCGTACAACAAGTGCAATTTTGACCAAAATTTGACACATTCACAAAAAAACATTGAAATAGATAATGAGAAACATTGAAATTTTAGTTGATACAAAAGAAAAGTATTAGTTTGTAGGTTGAACAAAATTAATACTTATTCAATACACAGCTAATTTTATTCATCAAACGGACAAATACTTTTCCACACATGAACTAATACCTTTCGATTGTTTTTTATATGATTTGCGAAAAAATATTCAAAAAAGTTGGTTGAAATTTTTTGGTCAATATTGCACCATTTGCACGGTACAACTGGTGCACCCTAGTGTTACTCTTTATCATACGCTGCTGAAGATATAAACCATAGTGTCCAAGAAAAATAGTCATTTGTCTCAACGATAAAGTGCCCCGTGTGTGTGTGTGTGTGTGTGTGTGTGAGTGTGTGTGTGTGTGTGAGAGGGAGGGAGGGAGAGAGAGAGAGAGAGAGAGCAGTAATGGAGAGTTCATAAGTGATGGAAGCTTACATGGTCAAGCAACAAGACATCATCTTCTTCCTCCAAGCGTGAGAAATCTATAGATCGTTGGCCAGTTACAAGCTCTAAAAGCGTAATCCCGTAGCCAAAAACATCGGTCTTTTCTGATGATTTTCCTGTTGAGAGGTACTCGGGAGCTATATGGCCCATTGTCCCACGCACTTGAGTTGTTATATGAGTGTTTCGAACATCAACCAACTTTGCCAATCCAAAATCACCAACAACAGCTTCAAAATCTTCATCCAGCAAAACATTTGCAGCTTTAACATCCCTGTGAATGATTTTTGGATTACAGTGTTCATGGAGGTACTCTAGCCCACGAGCCGTCCCCAATGCCACCCGTTTTCTAGTCGCCCAATCTAGAACAGGGTCTCCCGGTTTTAGCTCTGTTTGGATATCACGTAGAAATTAAGAAAACAAATACAATTCGCCTCTACACTTAAGGAATGGTTTTTGCATTACTGCATCAAGAAGGGGTGGCCAAAATAAAAATTACAATGAAACCGAATTGAAAATAGAACCTTTTTAGGATTTTTTTCTTTCTATATTTGATGATTTTTCTATTATTTTAACCTGTATTTGGTGATTATAATTAAAATTGGTGGCCTACAAAGTACTCATCTTACTTATAGATTGATGAAATTTTGGATAGTAAAAGAAAATTAAGCAGAAACTCCAATTTAGATTGAACAGAATTACAACTAGAAACCCATAACAAACAATGCCTTTGAGAGGAAACACGCAGAGAAGAGAGGAGGTCATACCTCGTAGCCGAGAGGCAACACTCAAATTTTGCATAAAAGGGTAAACGAGAAGGCGTTCAGTTGGAGTGGTGCAAAAGCCAATCAATCGTAGCAGATTTCTGTGAACAGCCACACTTATCATCTCAACTTCACGCTGAAATGCTATATCTCCCCCGGGACTCTCGAAATCAGACAAACGTTTAACTGCAACTTTTGTCTCATCGACAAGAATTCCCTTGTAAACCTTTCCAAAACCTCCTTGTCCAAGGACTTTTTTTTCACTAAAATTATCAGTAGCAAGCTGCAATTCTCTCCACGAGAATCTCTTCAATTGGCCGAATTCTATTCTCTGGTCAACTTCACCTAAGCAAGAGCAAATAGTATCAATGTAGAGTGATATTAAGGTGGTGCTTGGTTCAGATTTTTTGATGAGAATGGTACTGAGAATCATTGAACAGTTACTTACAATAAGAATGTGGCTACATTGTTAGCGTTTGCTCTAATCTTGGAATTAGTGGGGATAAGAAACGATGGGTAAATGTTTTTTTTTTGTCCTTTAACTTTCACCAATTTTGATTTTACTTTGAGAATAGTCACTTAAGTTTATCGAATTCAATTTTTTGTCATTTTGATTTTACCTGCTTAAACAGGTTAACAAATTCAATTTTTTAGGCCTTTTAACTAGCTAAAAGGACGAAAATGTTGAATTTGGTAAACTTTAGCGACGAATTTCAAAGTCGAAAAAGTTAGCAGACTAATGGTATAAGTTAGGGGACAAAAAAAATCCATTTACCAAGAAATGATAATTGGTTGATGTATAATGGAATGATTGAGGAGAAATAATTATAGGAGGGGAGGTAGTTAATCAAAATGGGGTAATCACCAACTTATTTTGAGTTTTTCATTACCCCCATTGGAAGTATGATGAAGGTGAATTGATGATCATCTTTTATTCTAATTAACCACCACAATTACCATATATTCATTCCTTTACCATTTTCATTAAAGAATGTTGAACCAATCGCCCCCCAAAGGTAGAATAACGAAGGCAATAGTAAAATGGTTATAAGAAACAAGTTAAGAGAAACACAAATTAGAAGAAACCTGTACAATCAACAAAAACTTCGGTTCTGTAGCCTTTCTGCACACGCTTCCACAGAAATGACAGGAGAAAACATCCCAGAACAAGAAAAACTATAAGAGGAACAACTATTCCCACTATCACACCAGTCCTCGATTTACTTGAATGATCTGTACAAAGAAATACTAATGGCTCATTATCTTGCCAATTTGGCTCGAGTATTTTCAGGATTTCAATAGTCCTAATCAAAGATATTTTTATCATTTATATTTAAAAAAAATACTACCATTTGCATCGAACAACTATAATTTCATGCTGTAGGATGAGTATGCAATAAATATATATACCTGAATTTTCAGAAGCACAGCGGGGGAAAGAAATGATGCCACAGTTTAAATTGTTCCCTGTAAAACTGAATGAAGCAAAGTTCAATTGGTGTAAATTGTATACATATATAGAAATTTAAGTGCAGAAGGGTCTGTTTGATTTGGGAATTAAAAACTGTGGGATTTCGGAATCTAAATCCAGTTTTCCTTCGGGATTTTTTAATCCAGTTTTTAAGAACTCACTACACCTTCCCTCAAATACCTATGAACCTTATAAATACCATTATTTTCTCCACCACTCTCTCTCCAGTGACTCATTAATGCAAAAATGGTTTTTTATTCTCACTCTTATTCTATACTGTATATCATTTTCACACCTTTTATTCTGACTTTTGCAACTTTCAATAAAACACTCAAATTATTACACAATCAATCAATCATTTCAAATACAATTACAATTAACAATGATATAATAATACATCGCATACTCTTACATATCAATTTGACATAAAGTTAAGCCATACCCTTTTTAAATATCAAAACAAACACATATATACAATTATTATATAGTATATCAAGATTTTGAAATCCTCTAAATCCCAAATCAAACATTCCCTAAGTATTTGTATGGTTCATAATCAAACCCACTACACATGGATAAGTGGAAGTCGGTTCATACTTGTACTTGGAAATCCGAAATAATTGGTCGGGTATTTTTCCATTTAGACTATTTGAAGCAAGCTGGCTGCAATTAGTTTCATAAATGATAAGTAAAAGAGATAGAATTAATATTCATAAATATGTTCTTGTAGAACGAAAGCTGAGAAACTTGAGATTATCCATGACAGGCTTAATATACATGAGTTGTTACTTACAGATCTGTCAAGTTTGAAAGACTTGAAAGTGAATCAGGAATTGATCCAATGAGATTATTTTCACTCAAAATCCTGCTCAAAATAAACAAGTCCATCATACTTTATCAGGAATAAACAGAAAACATAAAAACTAGTTGTATTCTAATAATGTGCTTACAGAAATGTGAGCCCCTTGATATTGCCCAGAGAATACGGAATTTCTCCAGTTAAATGGTTTCTTTCAAGATCCAACATTGTCAAGCTCGTCAAATTTCCAAACTCTTCAGGTATCTTACCTGTTATGGTGTTTCCCTGTAATTCCCTGGATTAAAGAATAACGCATTAGTTGAAATCAACTTGTGCGGTCAAATTTGGCATAATTGCTGCTAAAACAGGACCTTACTGAAAATTGCAATCTAATCTAAACTTTTGAGTTTTGGTAAATAAAACCTCCTAAAAAATTGCAATTCAAACTTCCTGGCAAATTGACTCTTGCCTGTTTCTTACGTGTCATCCTACTTGGCAAAAATTTAAATCCCAAGACGTCGTTAAAAACTACCCAAACGGACAAGAGTCAATCTGCTCGGAAGTTTGAATTGCAATTTTATTTTTTTTAAATGAGGTTTTATTTATCAGGACTCAAAAGTTTAGATTAGTTTGCAATTTGTGAAAAGGCGAGAATTTAGCAGCAATTAAGCTAATTTTAGTGGGTGCAAAAGGGTGTAAAAGATGTAAAAACTGATTATACTATGAAATCCAGGAGATGGTATGCAACTGAAACTTAAATCCTTATTCCTTATATGAAACAGATGATGAATTGTTAAGAAGATCTTCAGAAAAATAGAATCGGGGAAATTTAGAAAAGGAAAACCAAAATCAGCATCAGTCAAACCATTGTAGAACTGAAGGTTAACAAGACGTACAGAGTTGCCAGTTTCTTCAAAATTCCTATTCTTGGTGACAAGGTTCCAGAAAATCCCATATTAGGCAATATCCTGGTAGAAATGCAACATGAGACATGTTACTTTAAATATGAAACTCATGAACACATACAAAGTTCAAATGTAATTTCACAAAAAACTACTCAGAAACAACATTATGTAAAATTTCTTACACTGATATTACATTGTTGTCACTATCACATGTAATCTTAGACCAAGTGCAAGGGGTAACTTGATCGTGATTCCAATCTGCAAGCTGATTGTGTGAAGCATTAAGTGAAGTCCTCAAAGCATAAAGTGCATCTCCTGTAAGACCACATAAATGAGTTTTTCATTAAAATAACAAGGAACAGCAACTACTCATCACATTTAAATAAAAGCAAAATAATTTGGTTATGATAGTTATCAAATCAGCTTTATTTAAATGAGATAAACTTTGATTATTGTGTTAAGCATGTTGGTAGGAGTGAAAAAAGACCCAATTTTAGATTGATATTTTAAATTCTGAATTGATAAAACTCACTAAACTCGAGATGTAATTCATTACATTCAACTGTATCAAGAATATCCAACATTGATAACTCCAATCCCATATCAGGATATCTTCTCTGTTTATCTTTTTTGTCTCTCCAGTTAAAGAATTTTTAATCAAAGAAATGTGTCGACGGTAAAGAATTTAGTCAACTTCTTGTGTCAATTTGAACTTCCAATTCTGTCTTCTTAATTTCTTGTCTAAATAATTTGCAGGAAGCAGCAAATCCCATAGCGAGCACAATAAAAAACCAAAGGCAACAGTATTTGAAGCATCATCCAAAGTCCAAACACACGACTATCAATCACCTATGAGACTATGACATTTACACAATGTTTGTTTTGGGTTTTAAAAACCGGTTTTAGAATTTGCAAATCTAAATCTGGTTCTACTCCGGGATTTCAAACAATTCTCCTTAAAATAATTCTTTCTCCTTACACTTTTGAAAACTACCACTATAAAAACTACAAACAATTTTTTCTCCTTACACTTTAATGTATTTAAATCATAACTCACATCACTCAATCATTACAATCACACCCAACAACAATATAATAATACAACATCATTTACTATACACATTGATTTGACATCAAATTAAATCTCACCCGACTTAAAATCTCAAAACACACACCATACTATTTATCAGGATTTTGAAAACCAATTTCCAAAAACCACTTAAGACCCAAACCAAACGGATATTAAAGGTAATTGTTAATGAACAACTTATCAGATGAGAAGTATACCTTCTGCATTAGGGGATACAAAAGAAGATAAATACACCAATGTCAAACATCCAACAAGCAGGTCCATCTCCCGTACTAACAGCAACAGCTCAACTTATGATGCACCAGAAACCATGCACTGGGTGCTTAAAAACAACTTCTGATAAAGCATTGCTCAGTTTATGTGCACCAGCATCCCGAGAGTGATGATTATATCTATAATTTCAGAAATTTAGTCATGTTAAACACAATCTATGTTGTATATAATCATGCTAACTATAGTGGCCTTGACATAAATTCATTTCTATGTAAGCAAACAGAATTTCACAAGTATGTATCCATCATTCACACGTTCTATTCACAAAGTGCCAATTTGAAAGTAAAATATTCACAGTACTTACTCATCTTCATACATGCATTAAATTTCCAAGAATTTATATGGTGTCCTAAAAAAAAAAAAGCAATTTTCCACAAATAAAAACTTAATAAAGAGTTCTACTCCAACAACTATGCATAAAAACTAATCCTCCCAAGGCCATTATTCACCCAATCAACTCCAAACTTTTTCATTAATCTTAGAAGCAACTATAAGACTATAAGAGAGGGTGCCTGGTTCAAAATTTTCAATGGTATAGAGTATCAATACATTGGGGGTGGAAAAGGAGAGGTGGTAAATCAAAATACGGGTAATGGTTAACTTATTTTGGGTATCACCACCAGGTACCACGGGTAACAAGTATAAGAAATGTGAATTGCTCATTTTTTATTCTCATTAATCACATCAATTACCTCATTTTCCTTATCATTCCAACCAAACGCCCCCCTAATTTCATATAAGTTACTCACTACTCTTACAGTCCATTTGCACAATTACAACCAGGTATGTGTGGGTTTGTGTGCAAATCAATTTTACGCAGAGCACCATTAATCGCCATTTCCCAAAAAAAAAAAAAAAAAAGCAACTCTCTCACATTAAGCACAAAACTCTTCACGACTACACTCAGAACAAAATACAATCAGAAATTCCCACTTCATTCAACAAAATCAAACACAAACAACATCTATTTTCACTATAAGCATGCATAATCACAATAAAATTAAAATTAAAATTAAAATCATCCCAACACAACTTTTGAATATACATGCATCCGTCTACATTGTGAGAGAGAGAAAAAACTTGCAGAAAAGATTAAGAAAACAACCTGAATCACAAAACAGGTGTTGGTGATTTCTGAAGCAGACATTCTTTAAACACTTAATGGCGCAACTCTGAGAATAAAAGGTTAAAAACACAAAGAAGGTTTCCAAAAAAACTCCTTTCTGTTTATGGATTTTGTGAGTAAAACTCAGCAAATGCGTGTTTTTGCTCTGTACTGCGTGTAGTTTGTGACAATACATACATTTTCTGATTCTCTCTCTCCCAAATTGTTATATTGAGCGACAAAAATTTATGGTAGTGGTGGGCCATGTGTATGTATTTTGCAATTTTCTATTTTTGCTTAATTTGGTGGATTTACGTTACTAATTTTTACTTCCACCATTCACACTTAATAGTGATGAGTACTAAAAATAACTCATTTATCTTTTCAAAATTTAATAAAAACACACTTTTTAACAACAACAAAATAACCGCACGTTTTTTTCAACTAATGTGCTCAAATGATAAATTCCCTAATTTTAAGAAGGAAAAATATAATAACTTTTTATTTCATAAAATCATTCTAACAAAAAAAACACATAAATAATACTCTCCCTGTCTCATTTTATTTGTATTTTTAGATTAAAAGGTTTGAAAATAATTGTAATTTTACACTAATTTAAGAGAATTACATGTCATGTTTTTGTTTGTTCTTTGTAATAATATACAATAAATGGTCAATTGGTCATGTAGGTAAATAGAAAAGTAAAAATGTCAACTTACACATATTTTTCATTTCTATCGAAAGCATACAAAAAATTTGAAGAAACACATTCATTAATAAATAGAAAACACTAAATTAAAATATATAAAAAAAAAACGTTATATCTGATGGCATACAAATAAAAAGGTGTTAAGTTTATATTTGGATGGGCTATGGACTCGAATGCATGTTGTGCACCCTAGTCCATGTTGCACTTTTCAATTTTACTGACTTATACTTTTTGGTAAATGGTGTTGCACTTTTCAATTATTAAACTGTATAATAATATTTTTAGTTATAGTGACTTACACTCTTACACTTTTCTTTAGACTAGGGTGCACAACATACACTAAGTGCATACTAGACCTTACCTATTTTTTTTTTATCAGTAAAAAATCTCTTATTGCATATGAAAGAATTGGCTATAAGGTGTAGCCAAAATAGTTTACATGCAAAAAGAAGACCAAAGCCAGCGGAAATAGTCAAAGTGCACTTTTATTTAATTTTAAGAGAAAGTATAGTTCATTGTATCAATAAAATATATAATGGGCATTACCTATTTGGATTAGTCAAAGTGCACTTTTATTTAATTTTAAGAGAAAATATAGTTCATTGTATCAATAAAATATATAATGGGCATATTTGTTCAATGAAAAATGTTAAAGTTTATTTGTACCAAATATTTACATTAAATTGGGATAATCATAATTCAGGAAGCCTTTAAAGGTTGAATTTTTGTTTTTTAATCTAATTTTATTCCTTTTTATACAATTTTACTTATCTCTTTTATTAAAGTGAGCACATATATTAATGAGAGAATCTGATACATTTTATCGTATTCATTTAAGTTCCACCTGAACACTGGTCCAATGAATTAAATTCTTTTGGGGGGAAGGAGATATTATGTATACACATACATATTTGTTAAATTATTGATTTAAAAGTGAGAAAAGAATAAAGTGGTTATTTATTAATAAAGTGAATTTTAAAGTAAATAATTGATGATTGGAGATTTGACATAAATTAAGTAGTGTGATTAATATAGTATTATTTTTAAAAATTAAATGAGATAATAAAATTGGACGATCCAAAAAAAAAATGTGAATAATAAAATTAAACAAGAAAGTAATGTATTTTTTATTTAGCAAAATCATGCCAACATAAAAAAGCATAAAATAATAAATATAAATTTCATTTATTTCTATTGAAAGCATACAAGAAATTCAAGAAACACATTTACTAACAAATCGAAAACATAAATTAAAATATAAAAAATAATAATCAAATTTGGTGTATACAGATAAGAAAAATTATGTATTTTTTTGATTAGTTGAAGTATTTGATTTTAAGAGAGGATTTAGTTTATTTATACTAATAAAATACATCAGGATCATATTAACGATTTAATTAATAAAAAGTTTATTTGTATAAAAAAATGGGTAATAGTTGAGGATTACGAATATTGTGCTTGTCCAAAATGTACAAAGATATTTTATTTTATTATAGGGATGACAATTTTAATTCCACCTGTCTTAATTCGATTCGATCCGTGTCATTTGAATCACTCCATTTCTAACTCATAACGAAGAGTTGGTCTCCTGTGCACTATGCACATGTCAAACCAATATATATTATTTAAACTGAAAATATGATTTAAAGTAACTTCTGTTCAAATGGTTACAACATTCAAAACTATCTATAAGATCATAAGTTCAATTCCTGCACTGACCATTTTTCTTTAAATTTCTTGTAATTAATTTTTTTTTATATATTTTTTAATAATTATAATTTAATTCTACAAAAACTGTGACCATCTTTAAATAATAATTATATTTTAACACTAAAATTTGTAATTAAATATTTTTTTAATAACTAAAATTTGTAACTAAATATTTTTTTTAATAATTATATTTTAATTCTATAAAAACCTGTGACCATCTTTCAATAATAATTATATTTTAACACTACAAAATATCTCCCACTTTTCAATAATAAGAATTACACTTTTCACTAACCAAATCTACCACTTTTCAATAATAAGAATTACACTTTTCACTAACCAAATCTACCACTTTTTAATAATAAGAATTACATTTTTCACTAACCAAATCTACCACTTTTCAATAATAAGAATTACAATTTTCAGTTAAAAATATCTACCACTTTTCAATAATAAAAATTACATTTTTCAGTAACGAACTCTACCACTTTTCAATAATAAGAATTACACTTTTCATTTAAAATATTTACCACTTTTCAATAATAAAAATTACATTTTTCAGTTAAAACATCTACCACTTTTCAATAATAAGAATTACACTTTTCAATAACAAAATCTACCACTTTTTAATAATAAAAATTACACTTTTCAGTTAAAATATCTACCACTTTTCAATAATAAGTAATTACACTTTTCAAGTTAAAATATGCATCAGTTTTCAATTAAAATATCTTTTATTTTTTAATAATGAGAATTACATATGAACCAGAAATTAATTAAAGAAAAGAAGATGTGATTACGGAGAAGAAAAAGAAGAAAGAAGTGAAAAAGAAAGCAATTTTTTTTTTTTACAGGTGTGGAAGAGAGAAAGAAAAGAGAATAAGAAGAGAGAGAGAGAGAGAAAAGAAAGGGGTTACGGGGAGAGAGAGAAAGGAGAAGAAGAAGAAAAGAGAGAAGCAATCGGTAAAAAAAATGATTACACGGAGAGAAAGTATTTAAAGGAAAAAAAAGCGTGTGCACCAATATTAGTTTGGTGCACACTGTGCATTTAAGATTTTCCCCATAACGAAATGGGACGGGTCTGGGTATCACTCTCGCCCCGTGTTCCAAACTTATAACTTATTTTTAATATTAATTTTTATGTATAGTATACATATAAATGTAACATATTTATATATTTTTGCATGTTTATTAACATATATAACAATGATTCAGCTTCATATATTTTTTTAGGTTAATATAAACTGATAAAATATAATATAAAATACAATGTGATATTTTTTCGTATAAATCTAAATTTTATGTTATATATTTTTAAAAAGTATATATTTATTATTTTTACAAAAAAAAAATTCTTTAAATTATAATGGGTCGCCCCATTGCCCCCGTTGGTTGCCCCGCTTCACCCTGTTCATGGAATGGGGCGGGTCTGAATATTTAGGTACCCGTCTCGATCCATTGTCATCCCTACTTTATTTGTACAAAAAATTAATTATTCTCGTAAATTACTGATCCGCGCGCGTTTATTTAATTATTTTAATGAGCTTTTGATTGAATTTCATTTTCATTTTCATTTACATTGAGTACTAAAGTTGTAGGATGGAAAGAATGACCCGTTTGATCCCTGTTATTTTTAATTTTTATATATATTTTTTTGTATGGAATAGTTTTTATATTTCTCGATCTGCTCCTCTAGATTCTAGCTACCGATTCTAGTTGTGAAATTATCTGTGTCTTGTAGTAGCCCAAATATACTTTTTTTTTGACGAATAATAGCCCAAATATACTTACTCTTGGTTGTGTTGATAGAAAAAAGGCCGCCGAGATGTTGGTGAAGGACACCTTAGTGCGGTGTGACCCTTTTTGCTAAGAGTTTTCTTGCAAACGCCTATTTACACTTCCCATCTATTTTTCTTATGATTGAATAAAAATGACTTTCTCTACTTTTCGGTGGGATCGAAGAATTGATTCAGTATTTTTTTCTATGATTGTATTTTTTTCTTGGGCCTTTTTCCTCTTGTAAAAAAAAAAAGTAAAATTACAGGAGTTGGAAATCCGTAGTCAAGCAGATTGGTGCCGTCTATAATATTTTTTTATTAATTTTTTAAAATTTTATCTGTAATATTTGCAAGTAATAAATAAGAAACCCTAATTTAAAAAAAGAAAAAAATTGTGAATGGTCCCTGAATAAATTAAAACCTGTAAAATTAATGATGAAAAATATTAAAATGCAATTTTCACCCTTTAAAATATTAATCATGACAAATTCACGTGTTTTTCTTAAAGCGTCAATTTCATTAGAAAAAATGTGTTTGATCGCTTGAATTAAACTTCGATGTCGAAAAATCTTGGGTCGATATATCGAAAAGAAAAGCGTGAAAAGTATTATAACCGGGGCGAGTAACTAACTTTTTGAGAAAATTTTGAGGGGACCGCCATTTTAAAAGAATATTTGGGTTATGCCTTTGAAAAAAAGTAGAATATGGAGTTATAACTCTAACACCGCAACAATTAAGAGAAACAAACTTTCCAAAATAACCTAACCACCGCCTCTTTTTTCCTTTCCCCTCCTTTTTCCCTCCCTTCCTTGTAGATCAGTCGGCGCCTATTCAAATTTGGTTTGTCGGCTTTCTACGATTTTACTCTCGTCAGTCGTTGCCCATCCGTCTTCTGTTCGCCGGCCAAATACCGTCGTCTAGATCCGCTCGCCCCTCCAGTTTTATGTTTATCTTTTAATACATTTTATGTAGGTTTTTTTATAGGATTTAGTTGGGAACAATGGACAGTCTATCTTAACGGAGCTACGGTGACTGTTTGGGTGAGTGTTCCGTTGATTCCGTTTTATTTCTCAATTTTTTTCGTTGATTAGTTTTTATGATTTTCTAGATAGTTTTCTTATTAGTGTTTTTCCTTTCATTTCAGTTCCTTTGTTTGTTTTTTTATCTCTGTTTTAGATAGTCTTATATTTCTGTTTCGATAGTGTCTTCTAGTTTTATGGTTTTTATGTTAGGGTGCCATCGGTTTTGTCCGACTCCTCTACGTTATATGCGGTCTGCTTCCCTTCTATGGGACCTGTTTTCCCTCTTTAGGGACCCTGTTTTTCCCTCTTTTGGGACCTGTTGGTGTTTGGGATTTGGATGTCCCAAGATTCTCTTGGTTATCCTTTGACTTCATTATTTTATCTCTATTGTTTTGATATGTTGATATCTTAGTGTGGGGTGTCTCGTATTAAGAAATGAAGATGTGTGTTTTTTTGGTGGACAAAGGTTTCACTCGTTTTTCTCTTTCTCACGATTAGATGGGGCAACGATGTCGAGTTCATTTGGTGTGGTTTGAAAATTTAGAGTTTAGAATTGTATTATCTATCTATAATGTATTGATCTTGTAAACCTTAAAAAAACAAACAAACAAACAAACTTTCATTTATATACCATAAAAATTCAGTAAATTCTCAAAAAAAAAAAAAAACAAAACAATCACAAATGGTTTTTTTTTTTTTAACAGTAAAAAGATCTTTCATTAACCTCGAGTAAAAGGGTACTCAACCCGTATATTTACACATAAAGGTCAATGAACTATGTAACACTTTTGTATTTTTTTGAGTTATTACTCAATGATACACAAGAATGGATTGCAAAACCATGTCGATAGGGATGAGTTGGTGACCAAAACATTTTCCCCTTCAAGCCAGTTCCACAGGCTAATCTTTATTTTCTCCACAACTTTCTTAATTTCTTGTCTCGTTCCTTTAAATCTCAATTCATTTCTAATATTCCAAATTTCCCATACGGCGCACGTCCACACACTCGACATGAAAAACTTTTTCTCCTTGCTGTTTCCCAAAGCTTCTGTATGTTGTAGTGCATGAATATTAATATTGTTATTAGGCACAATATACACATTGGCCCATTTATATATCTCCCTCCTAATTTTAGCAGCAAAAGTGCATTCAACCAGCAGGTGTGTGTTGCTTTCGTTGATGTTTTCGCACAGCTGGCATCTCATCTCCTCTGCCGAAAGTGGAACTCCCCTCTTGACTAGATTATCTGTCGTAGCCAACCTCCATTTGAGTGCCTTCGATCCACACTATTGTTTTTACTCTTTGAGGTGTATAATTTCTCCATAAGCTTGCAAATTCAGATTTCATGCCAGTCTCCTCCGTTCTAGCCTCTTTCGTTAATTCCGCGTACGCCTTGTTCGTTGAGTACGCTCCTCCTGTTGGAGCCAACTCCCAGCTCCATGTAACCAACATTTTTTTTAGTATGGAGTAATAATCATGTGAGAGGGAGTCTTAAATGCATTATAAATACAATATATGTGATCGATGCACTCACTTTTAATGATTTTAGGTAAACTTATCTAGGGAATCTCGTGGATTACTTCTAACCCGATTGAGAATCTCGTGGGTCACTTCTAAGAATCTCGTAATGCCCTCAACCATTTTGAAAATCTCACAGGTTGCATTCAACTATTACTGAAATATGTTGGTACTATTTTTCGTAAAATTGGTAGACTAACATTACTTTCAAATATTTGTACACCGATGTATACATGCATATAAATGTTAGTACGATTTTCCTTTTTCTTTGAAATCTTCTATTTCTTCTTATTTTTGTCGAATTTTTAAGTGTTATGTGTCTTTTATTGTTTTTTTTATATATATATATTTTGGATTCAGATGCGTAATTTTTCATTAAATATATAAACTCTCTTGTTTTAATTTTTCATTTAAGTATTTTTTTTTTCTTTCATACATTTAGAGAAGATTGAATCGGAGATTAAGAAGTTGAAAACTTTCTATAACAAGCGATGTTTTGGATATGCTATATTGACACTTCCATTTTTTTGTTGGTAATATAAGCATTTTTGTTTTTGTTACATTAGCATTTTTTAGTAAATAAATATAAGTTGTACTTACAATTTTGGTTTGTTATAATAACACTTTTCGATACGTTACAAACCTTGTACCTTCCGCTTGGTGAAAAAGGCCCTTTGCTATAGACCAATATCTTGCTGGTATATATTTTACGTTTTTGCTATATATTTAATTAAACTAACAATCTGAATTACAAAATAAATTAATGTACACCGTACACACTAAACAAACTCCCCTGTGAATAACCACCATTGTGTTTGCTATATTGCTAATTTTTTCATTTCATTAAACTTATGTGCATTAAAAATAAAATACATGCTCTCTACGCATCATCCATCACTCTTTTTTTTTGAGCAAACAAATTCAATTTATTCAAAACAGAAACATACATTAATCGAAAGCTTATCCATAAAATCAAGAGGCTCGATCTAATTGAATGAATTAGAAATTTTTTTAGCAACTCTAACTAGTCGGTATGCAATAACATTAGCATCACATTTTACTAAATTCACATTAAAATGTTATCCGTTCCTCTAGCCACTACAGCTACAATTTAAATAAAATAATTATAACAAAAATAAATTAAACCACATATAAAATAGGATAATCATAATTCTTGAAACCGTAAGGCTGATTCCGCTACCAACTATTTGCAAGTAAATAGTGGAATATATTTTAAGAATAAAGTAATATTTATTATACACCTCGTATAAATGAAGGATAAAGCTTTAAAGATGAAAAACTAATGACATGTAATGGAAATATTAAATTCATGTTATCGTATTCATTTAAGTTCCACCTGAACACTGGTCCAGTGAATTAAATTCTTTTGGGGGAAGAGAAGATATTAGGTATACACGTACATATTTTGTTAAATTATTGGTTAAAGAGTCAGAAAATAATACTTCCCCAGTCAGTATATAAACTTACCGTTTTACTATTTTAGGTTGTTCATCTACAAATTTTCATACATTCTTTTACAAATATTTTCTAAATTTACGTTTATACGTTTTACTCTTATTTATATATAATCTCATTCAATTCTATTTTTTTTCTCTCTTAATTTTTTTTTGAAATCTTAGTATCCACAAATTTGGTAGGACTTATTTTTTTTCTCTCTCAATTACATTACTTGTACATTTGTAATATATTTATTATTTAATAATTTGTTTTAATCTATGTGTTCAAAAATTGCGAGAAGTTTATAAACTAACGAAAAAATACTACAACCTCCAACCCTTTAATGGTTTGCATAATTTTTTGACAGAAAGATTAAGAAATATAGTTGTAAATGTGTGTAGTTGATGTAGATAGAGATATGAAAAAGAAAAAGAAGAGACGAGTAGAAAAAAAAAAGGAATGAGAAAATGTAGAGAAAGATAGTGAAATTTTGAGATATAAGAAAATGGCAAAAACTTGTGTGAGACCGTCTCACATATCTTTTTCTGTGAGACGGATCTCTTTTAACCCATATTTCAAAAATTTTGGTAGATAATCCATATTTTTTTTCAGATTTTGGTTTATAAAAAAAGTGATAATGTTTAAGTAAAAAGTGATAATATTTTTAACAAAAGTGATTGTCACTTTTTACTTAAACAATATCAATTTGTGCTCAAACATTATCACTTTTTATATATGAGGGCCATCTCACGGATCTCATTTTGTGAGACAGTCTCATCCAAGACTAGCCCTAAGAAAATATAAACTTTAAATTAGAACAAATTAAAAAAGAAAGTGTAAATAACCCCAAGACCGGATACTAAGATTTAAAAAAAAAGAAAATATAAACTTTAAATTAGAACAAATTAAAAAAGAAAGTGTAAATAACCCCAAGACCGGATACTAAGATTTTAAAAAAAATGTAAACCGTACTATCTTTATCCACAACCTCTTGTTTCATTGGTGGTCAACCTCAATTTCAGCATTATTTAATTGTTTGACCAAATAAATATTTAGTGGGACTTGGCCCAAAATCTGTCAAGCCCAATTAATTACTTTTTTTTATGGAAGTTAAATATCCATCCCTTTTTTTCCTGGCCCAAAATCTGTCAAGCCCAATTAATTACTTTTTTTTATAGAAGTTAAATATCCATCCCTTTTTTCCCTCCCCATGTCTCGAACCTAGGACCTAAGGCCTAGGTAGTGGTGCTCTAACCATTTGAGCTATCCCACTTTGTCAGCCCAATTAATTACTACATGTTTCTTTGTAGCTTGGTTGGAGGAATTTTTTTTTTAGCAAAAATCACACCAAAATTATTGTTTTGCAGCTGCCCTATTCAATGAAAACTCCTTTACAATTAGAGTACGATTATAGAATGCAAGATTTAGAATTTAGGGTCAGACTCAGAAATATATTAAATTTAAGAATTGGTAAAGTTTTAGTTGTCAATTTATTTTTTATTTTATTTACAAAAAAATATATAAAATTTCAATTTAGGAATACAATTATACCCCAAATTTATATATGGATTCGCCTCTACAATCACTCCTTTATTTATTATTTTAATAATATTGTAAAATACTCACAATGCCCTTTTACTAAAAGTTACAATGGTATATACACTCCATTAGTAGATACACCTCCTAAGAGATGATCGTACCGTGACTTTTCATATACTTCGCAATGGTTATCGTAAAAAAAAAAAAAAAGGTGAACTCAACCACCCCTCTCTACATTGTCATTACACCGCGCAAATCGTTCCTCTATACTCCAAGATTTTAAAGAAGTTAAGTATGATTGGAAAACGTGAAGGACATTATAAATATGTAAGATATTCTATCTATTTTTTTATTATGTTTTTATTTTTGAAATGTAGTTAAATGTAACTCTAGGTTTTCTTTTTTTGTTTGTCATTTATTGTTCGTCGTATGTTTTGTGGTAGTTTAGGATTTAAAGTGAGATGAAAATGGTATATTTTTAGTTTCGCGCATTAAAAAATTTTAAGTTTTCGTGTAGTTTAACTTTCAGTAGTGGTTTGTCAACGGGAGGTCTTTTGGTCGACAAGACGATGCCGACAACATATACACCTATTGACAAACAATTGTCGATATAGATTTCGATAATAGATTGTCGAAATCTATCTTTTTAGAATAACACCCAAATGTATACAACGCATAGGCCAGGGCAACACACAATACCTCACCACGGTCTTCAGAAGTAGTCTTCTGCATGAAGGTCTTTCGCAACCATTCCAACTTCACTAAAGACCCACGTACACCACTCACTACATCTTTTGCAAATGTTGTGTCTAAACCCAAAGTACCAATAACATCTTCTTTGCCAAGGATGTGGTTTGCAAAACTAGATTGTACTGGTCGCCATTCAATCGGTAAACCTGTAATGCAATATACATCATCAAGTGTAATGGTAATTTCACCAAATAAAACGTGAAAATAGTTGTTATCGGGATGCCTTCGCTCGATAAAAGTAGTAATCAGGTTCTTGTTTGTTGTCTTGTAAGAGAAATTTTTAATTCGAAAAAGTCCGAATTTCTTGAAAGAAACCTCCTCAAACATCAATGATGTTGGATCTCGTCTTCCTCAACGAGTGTCCATGCTAAAAACTTACTAATGTGGATGTGGTACTTGAGCACACCGCGCCCTCCCCCCTTCCAAATATAATTGACCACGTAAGTTTAGGAAGAGGCCATCAATGGAGGATTGACCACATCTTTTTCACATCCAACTCTTCCCGATTTCATCCACGTTTACTTCCTCATCCCCCTATTCCTCTTCTACGCTTTCTTTACCTCCAGATTCTTCCTTATCGCCCGAGTCCTTATCTACATTTTCTTCACCTCTAGATGAGTCCATATCAGCATGGTATGATGCCCCAAAGTAAGTTGTTCTTCAGGTTGTTCTTGAGGTGGAGGAGGAGCGCGTTTGTCTTGAGCAGTAAAAGATGCATGAGGAGAAGGGTTTTGTTGGGCATGAAGCTCAACATTTTTCTTTCTGATAGAGACAATTGACTAACCTATTTATGTTCTTGTACACTAAAAAAAAAATCAAATTTTTACCCCCAAACTTTCGACAATTACCCCCAAATTTTGGTCGGCACATTGTTGTTGAAAATGTAAATTTTGGTCGGCACATTGTTGTTGAAAATGTAAATTTTGGTCGGCACATTGTTGTTGAAAATGTAAATTTTGGTCGGCACATTGTTGTTGAAAATGTAAATTTTGGTCGGCACATTGTTGTTGAAAATGTAAATTTTGGTCGATCAAATGTTGTTGAAAGAAAACACTTCTTTCGACAAACTAGTGTCGACAATATACATTATTGTCGACAAACTAGTGTCGATCAAAATGAATGCCATTTTGTTCGAATGCCATTTTGTTCGAATGCCATTTTGTTCGAATGCCAGTTTGTTCAAAATGAAAATGTAAAGTTTTCTTCGTACACCATTTTGTTCGAATGTCAGTTTGTTCAAAATGAAAATGTAAAGTTTTCTTCGTACACCATTTTGTTCGAATGCTTCTAACAACAACCAAACAAGTTTTCTTATAACAATATCATCAAAATCAAACGAAAAATAAATAAATTAAATTACAAAAATACTCCCATCAAAATAATAAACCCATTAAAACACCTAAATACTACAAAAAAAAAAAAATGTCGTACTCATGCAAACAAACTCAAACCAAAAAAAAAAAATGTCGTACTATCATTAATAAATGTACAGCGGAGTGTATCTATTAAGTCACTTGAGGGGGAGCGTATCTCCTAAAGTGAGTTAAAGTTATAGTAAAAGGGTAATTCGGGGGAGTTATTCTAAGGGAGTGTTCTAATTGGGGAAAAAAATAGAAGTTGGGGTGAGAGAGGCTCGAACTCTCGACCTCAGGATTACTCAGAAGCTATGAGACCTACGCGCTAGCCAACTGCGCCACCACCCCATTTGTGATTCTTTTCCAAACTTCTTTATTATGTACGTTACGTATGAATTTGAGTTTTTTATAATTTTTTCATTCAGAACTTATTTTTTGATATTAATATCGATATTTTACTCGATTGCTTCAATATTTATTTAAATGGACAATGTAAGCGTAAAAACTCTCCTGTATTGTAATTTTAAACTCAAAATTGACCGGACTAACCTTGAGGTACAATTAATTAAAAAAAATAACATAAGCAAAGAGGTTTTAAGATGTGCCAAATTCCACAAAGTATATAAATAAAATTTGGCTAAATAGTCTATACTTTTTACAGCACACACTTTTCTTTTTAACTAAATTATGTCTATACTTTTTATTTTGTTATCAAATTTAGCACAAACCTTTTTTTTTTAATATCCATACGTTTTATTTTTAATTAAACGTAGCACATACTTTTTATGTTTTACCAATTTTAGCACATATTTTTTTTCAATTAATTTAAAATACAAAATATATGTAAAAATTATCTAATAATTAAAAAGAAAAAAAATAATATCTTAAATATGTTTAAATTAAAATATTCAATTTAAATTCTACAAATTTTAAAATTTTAAAATATTTGAGAATTGAAATTATCTAAAACCATTGAATTAAAAATATATTTATAAAATTTATATAAAAAAATACAACAATTGAAACAAATTGTTCTCCTTCCATCCACCAAAAAGTATGAACATATTTTTGATGGACAGAGGGTGTAATTTTATTTTATTTTAAATAATGTTTTGAGATTGTTTAAATAATTTTTAGTTTTTTTATATTTTCTAATTAATATATAATTTTAGGTTTTTTATACAGTAAGGTATATTCATTAATTAATTAATTTAATTATATTTATAAAAAATATGAGTATAAATTGGATAATAGTAGAAAAGTACGTGTTTAATTTAATAAAACATGAAAAAATATTAGTATAATTTGGTTAAGAAATAAGTATATGCTAGATTTGAGGGAATATGAAAAGTATATGTATAATATGTGTTAGATTTGATAAAAATTGAAAAGCATGGGTTAAAATTGACGATGTGGCCATAAAATTAAAGTTTTTATCTTTCAAATAGTTCCACTAACGTTAATATAGCTAACTGGGGTCTTTCTATCGTCAGAAAGGCTTCGCACCTCCTGATATCAGGAAACTCATTAAATACCCTTAGATCATTGATCCAACGTATAAGACTGTTTTGATAGGATTGCACTTCGCAATAGTGCATTTGCTCTATGCAATATGCAATTGCACTGTTTCGCTCTACTGATAAATTAAATTAATAAATATAAAATGACAAAAATATCCTTTAAAATAATTTAATTATAAAATAACCTATAATCATATATTCTTATTAAGATTTTATTTTTAAATTAAAACTCTTTTAATAAAATTAAAATTACATATAAAAATAATTAGACAACGACAATCCTCTTGCTATTGAAACCTAAATCTGATTTCTTCCTCCTTAATCAACAAAACTGGGTAATCGAATTTGTTCTTAAATTGTGCCAAAATTTGGTTGAGATTATTCAGTCTGTAGAACTCGAGCCCCCGCGGTGGGGAAGGGGAATGTTCGGCGGAGGAGCGGCATCGGAACTTTACACCGCAGTAGAAAACAAACGACCGCTTACGCGACTGCCGCTACTGCAAATTTGAGTTCAAAGTGCAGCAATTTGGCCTCAGATTTTGGAAATGGTTAGAATTCAATCAATTGTGACAATTTAGGTTCTTTTTATGATTATAATAAACGAATGGAAGAACTGGGTGGTCGAGGAAATGTGGATGCAGCACAGAGATTTTTGGACTATATGCCTGAATGAGATAAGGTATCTTATAATTCCATGATCAGTATTTATCTCAATTGTTTGAGATAAAGTTTGGGGTGACTAGAGTTTAACATAATCCTGGAATTTTCACAGTTTCAGTTCTTGTAGACATTATAATGTAGGGTACATTGATGATACTCATAAGTCATAATCATACAGACTCATCCTGCCCTGTTATTGTGAATTGATTTGCTTTAAAAAAAAAAAAAGTTTGCAAAAGTTTGTCGGGATTATGTCAAATAATTTCATGTCAAGCATTCATTTTTGTGAAATCAAATTCAAGTTTGATAATAAGAGAGACTCGATAGCTCATGTATTATTCGGAGACTCGTAAATAAACTTGCAAATCATAAAAACTAGCTACTTATTTATAATGTAGTAATTTCTCTACTTCAAACTATATAATTATTTTTAGAGAAACGGTTGTACATATAGAATAGTCGCTGACATGAAGAAAGACAATCTAATAGACTCAAAGGCAAACCACATTATCTCACACCTCAAACTCAATAACTTTAAATAACAATTTATTTGATGATTAGAAAAAGGCCGTAAAATCAATGGAATTTGATTCAATGTTGCAGCTCAAAATTAAAGTTATACATGGCTTCTTTAATACGAAATTTTGATTGGTCTACCTGCATACTTAGTGTGTGTGGTAAAGGTATTCACATTATAACACCAGAGAAGGTGAAATCAACCCTTGATATACCTTATACTTGTAGAAGCTTTGGAGTTATAAATTGATCAGATATAGGGCATACATAGTTAAAACGAAAGATAATATATAGTGAAATATATTACGACATGTATAACTGTGGTTGCACACTAAAATACATGTTAAAATTGTGTACAAATGTCACACTCAAAATTTCAATATTGTCTTCCTCAAAAAGAAAAAAAAATCAATATTATCATAACCCACTAAAATTATGTTCCAAATTCATAAAATATACGAAAATAAACAACCATAGTCCAGAAGACCATTACAATCACAACTCGTTACAATCACATATCGTCCAGTTCAAGAAGTGAATTCTTGTATTATGATTTCATAACGCCGCAGTTTTCGTCTACAGGTTCACTGGCAGGAATGACAGACCTTTCGACGCTTCCTTCTTGACTGCACACTTCTCGAGATCTTTCAACTTGAATACAAAGAAAAAGATTCTTCAATTTTGAGATAATCCTCTTGCAATTGAAACACTAAATTTGATTTCTAATGCCGTTTTCCCTTTGCATTTCAACTTGATTTTCCTTTTCCTTTGCCATTCCAACTTCCTTTAGAGCCTTCTTCTTTTCTTCTTCAACCTGTTTAATGTTTTCCTCACAAGCTGTTTGGAACAACCTCACAAAATTTAAGAGGGTAGAAGTAAATGGATACATGAAAAAGGCAATGACTCAACAATCTTCATATCAATGTCACAATGGATTAACAACTGGCTTCGTTTTACCTTGCTTAAGTGGGACTTTTGCAGGATCTTCATTGTAATATATAGCCAAGGCATCAGCATTTCTTCCCTGCACAAAAATTTCAGTGATGAACTCAATTACCAAAGAAAATTAATCTGTATACAGCTCCATTACAGAGGCCACATCAGCCTCAGCAGTATTAACAAACTTCTTCAAGTTTTGTTAGCAAGAGAGTGTTGTTAAGACACCACACAATCATCCTTCATGTACAATCTTTTATTTATTGGCAACAATCCAGCATTTTTACAAATTCTAAACCGTTTTACTAAAGACACTGAGTAGACTTTCCATATATAGAGATTTGAGTAGCAGCATATATAATTGATGATGCTTCACAAGATATGAATTTGCAAGAACCTATGAACTTTCAAAGAAAATATGAACTCACAAACAAAATCTTCAATTTCTAGTGAATCAAATGGCATACTTTTTCATGAGAGGAGTTTATAACAAAAAAAAAAAAAAAAAAAAAGGTTGCACTCACTACATTGTAATACCAGCAACATTTCTTCAGAGTCATAATTTTATTTGCTTGATTTGTGCATCAACATGCTTAGAAATTAAACCTCTCTCAATAAGAGTGTCCTGAAACACATCTAATTTGCTTCCATCATTTGAATGTTATGCATTGATAGTTCAGAATATTATGAGAGTAACAACAAATCTCATTTTACATATACATTTGATCCAACAATCCTGAAGCAGCAAAGTCTCACCAGCCCTGAAATACATGTATGAATGGCGATTGAACACCTTAAAATCACGTGATCGAAGCTCTCCCCCTCTTCACAACAAACAGGGCATATCACATCAATATTAAAAATAATCGACACCTAGTCAATTACACATGTATCTTCTCAGATTCTTAAGTAACATTTTCAGTGGAGTTGCCTTCAATTGATTCAATTAAAAGATACACTGGTATAAGTTAAATCACAAGAGATATGATTACAAATTCAAAGGTCAAGATTAATCCTGATTGAATTAGAAGGAATACGAATCATTGTTTGCAAATGAAGAACGCATTACATCGAATCTCAAAATATAACCTTGATTTCTCGAGTATAAGCCCCATAAACGGACAATGAGAATATATAGCACAAGCCTATAGCAAAAAAACTCACAGTTTTTTCCCTAAAAGAAGACAAAATGACCTGGGGCGGAGCGGATGTCCGATTGGCGGCGCTTCTCGGCCGCAATAATGAAAGCGATCAAAATCGGCGGCGGCGCGCGACAACAACAGTGGTGAGCGACGTTGGAGTCTTTGCGGTGCTGGCGGATGATTTGGAATTTTGATACGTGAGAAGAAATTTTAAAAAATTGCAGAATCAATAAAAAGGAAAATAGCACACTTGTAGTTTTGACATCGACAAAGAGAGCAAGAGAGATAGTGCTACCACCGAACTCGAATGTTTCATTCCCGCGATTGTGGAATTTTGAAGAGGAGAACGAATTGGAGTTTTCTTAAAGCATCTCCATCAATTCCACCGTCCTCGTCACGAGGAGTAAAATACCTGAAAACAAGATACTGTAACTCCAATGAAAATCGTGGAAACATATGATCGGTAAAATACATCTCCATTCTGGGCAACCATTGAAAATTGAGATTTAGAGACTTCTATGGAGAATAAGAACAATATCAATTGATTTTAGTTTTGGTTTAAATTTGGATTGAAACATTAAGGGGTGTATTCAATTGAGATTCTGTTGGATTTTTTTGGACTTATAAAATTTGGGGTATTCAATCCGGATTTTTAAAAGTCTTTCAAAATTTTGAGGTATTCAATACGGATTTTAAAAAGTTTTAAAAAATCTTTAGGTATTCAACAGTTTATAGACTTTAATACTTTTGTTGGATTCTCCTCCAAAAATATAAATAAATTACACTATCCAAAATCTCTTCTAAAAAGTAGAGATTTCAACGGATTCTCTCAAAAGACTCTAAAGAGAAGAAAAAAAAAACTTTGTTGTTCTTCTAACAAAAGTTCTACTACTAACCTACTGCATTTTTCACCGTCATCAACTTTAACCTTTATTTTCATTAAAAAAAAATTAGCATGATTCTTCAAAAAAAAAAAAAAATAGATAGAGTTCATGTCAATTATGCCATTGGAGAAATTGCGGAGAGTGAGAGTTTCACCGCCATTATTATCGTGAAAAAGATTACATTTCTGTATTTCAAAATTCTGTTCTCAATAATATATTCTCGATCGCCACCTAATTTATAACATTAATTATTGTACAAAGATTATTAGGAATATAATATTAACATGATTTATATACATCTTTATAATATATTATGTTTATCCTTATTTCTTAAATATTTGATGTATATTTGGCAGATAAAGATACACTTTGATATAGATAAAGACCCTGAAGAGAATAATAATGATGAATAATAAAAAAAAATTGAATTAATATATTTTTGGTATTTTTTTCTAAATAATTTAGATAATTTTTTTTATATACAAGTGTGTTCGATATACGATTTGCATCAATAGTTCCAAGAGGGCGTAGTCTATGAAAATCCATGTAAATCAATAAAAAAATATGTATTCCAGAATCCTGTCAAGTCTATGAAAATCCATATAAATCAATAAAAAAGTCAGTCAAACTCTGCATGGAGTCTATGGATTTTCTAAATCCACGGACTTTTTAAAGTCCAAAAAAATCCAACAGAATCTCAATTGAATACACCCTCCTAAATTTAGTGAAATTTGAGTTTATTTTTTAAAAATATTATAAGGTTATTTTGGTAATTTTATATATATTATTTAGATAACTAATTATTTCATTTTATGGTGAAGCTAGATTGCACCATGACGAACAAAAATGAGGTGTCAATTTCTAATTGGTTTCCTGCCGTCAGGAAGGGCGGTAGAAAACCCCTAGCTAACTGATTGTTTGAATAGTTTTACATAAATGTTACTCTTCCCTAAATTTATAAACATTAATTAGGTGGTTTTGTCTTTACATATCAATATTTTTTTTTTTGACATTTTTTGTAACGTGAGAGAATAACTCTTTGTTTTTTTTTTTTTTTTTTGTATTGTAATAAACTTTAAAATTTAATTTCTCATCCACCCAAATTCCGAATCAAACAAATAATATATGAAATTGAAGCTCTCCTCGAATATCATATTTCCCAACTGTTAGACTAGAATTCCCTCTTCTTCTTTTTTCATATATGAAATTGAAGCTCTCCTCGAATATCATATTTTAAATTGAAGCTCTCCTCGAATATCATATTTTTTTTCTTTTTTTTTTCTTTAGAGTATAAAGAGCTACATAAGATTTTTTTTTTCCCTTGCAATTTTACTTACATGTGTAAGAGATTATGTTGCTCGTCATAAACAATGTAATGAGGAGTTGCAGAAATCCTCTACGGTCAAAATTACGTTGAAGGAAAAACAGAAAGATTATATAATTAACCATGACTACCCTTTTAGTTTAATCCAAGCGTGATTCTTAACTCATAATTTTTCTTTCTTTTTTTATTTAATTAATATATATAACTAATCTAGTTAATATACATGTGACACATGATATAAAATAATTTAAAGTACGATTTAAAATAGATAAAAAAAATTTCAGTAAAATTAATAATTATATGAGTGGCCAGTGTGACTCTAATACTTTTTTACGGGGCTAATTCAAACTAGATCTTATAGGACCAATTCAACCACAATAATGCATAAATAATTGAGTACGTGTCAAATGAGTCTAGCCCACCTCAAGATCTTAACTGTGCTCGAATAGTAGTAAGTCCGAGAAAAGCACGTCTTGATAAGTCCAAGTTCAGAGCGGATCATTCCACTAACAGTTGGACTTAGTTCCAAACAAATTGGAGCCCATAAATGAATAAAGTTCACAGTTATACATACACACCGGCTAAACACACACACCGTGGAATGAGGACATCCACGTAGAAAACCCAAAAATACCCTTATTCTTCCTCTTAACTCTAATTTTCATTTTATGCGGTACACCCACTCCTACTCTTCATCCCCAAATTTTCTTCTTCCTCCCTAACCGCCTCCGTCTCCACTTCCGTCGCTGCTGTAGAAGGCGGTCGTTCGTGCCCCTCCTCCTCAGCCGGCCGTTCGTGCCCCTCCCTTTCGCGACCGTTCATCCCTACCGGCGGCCCGTTGGAAGTCGCCGCCGCTGGAGAGGGACGCAACCTACGCCGACCCTCCGCCCCCAGCCCTGCGTGCGTCCCTCCCGATTTTCTCCCTTCCACGCCCCTCGTCCGCCCAGCCTCGTCGCACACACCGCCCGTTTGGTAGTACGTTATAGTGTTTACGGTTGTTGGAGTTTTGTAGATTTTTTCCTAAGAATTTGATTTGAATCTGTATTTTTTAGATGTCTGATCTTTTTTTCGGACAAATGAAAGTTGTTCAGGAATTTTTTTCAGGAAAAAGTTTCGGACATCCTTACTTTGTTCAGGTAAAATTTTCGGATAACTCTTTTTTTCGGACAATGTTGATTTGTCAGGAAAAAAATCCCGAAATACACCGTCTTACTCGGAAAAAAAAATCCCAAAATTTTGTTTAAACAGTATTTCGTAATTTATTTTATCAAAAGTCCCGAAATTTTGTGTTTCTTAAGAGTTTTATTTAATTGAAATATGGTGGTTGTTTTGATGGCGATGGTGGGGATGGTGCTTGAAATAGAATGGGTGGGTGTACTCATCTTCGCTTTAAAAAAAATATATCATACAAGAGGTATATGGGGCATTTCACATGTCCGATGAAAAAAATGTCTGGTGGTATCCTCAACAGGTCTGTGTGTGCGTATAATTGTGGCCATGAATAAATACTAAATAGTCATAATTGGCTTAGGCCCAATAAGAAATGTCCATTATCATATTTAATCGAATTGCAACTAAAAGAAATGTCCATTATCATATTTAATCGAATTGCAACTAAATGACTTTAATGCCCCGGGTATGAAATTCATATAAATATCTCACCTACCAAGTATAAAGAAACCTCTCTTGACAAGAATACATTCAATTTATTATTTTCTTTCTCCACGTATTATACAAAAAAAATTGACTTGTGTGTTGCAGTTCTTGCACCAGAGCCCTTCTCCGATATGACTTTTGTAGGATCAATGAAACAAATTCGGATCATATTAAGTGGAGAAGACGAAACTTTTTGCCTTCACTATATATGTTTTTCATTTTGTTAAATGTATATTATTGATCAAATAGAAATGTTGCTCTAAACAGTACATCTTATCAATCAAGAAATTAACTTATGTTCTATCAAAGCAAATAAGTTGCGAGAAAGAAAAAAAAATATGTGCACGAGATGAAGAGCAGTATTACTATTAATAACCTTTTGTAACACACACATATACTCCCTAGCTACGTTTCACATTTTTTATTTATCTGTTTCACATAAATTTTCATATTTCAAAATAAATTTTTTCACAACTCTTAAGTTAAAAATTCTTACTTATTTATCCTCTATGACATTACCTTTTTTTACACAAGACCATTACTTTACAACTTTAGAAAAGTTTAAAGGACCTCAATATCCTTATACTCCCCCTTTCAAAAAAAATAAAAAAATATTCTTATACTCCCTCCATCTTAAGATTATGGTCCCATTTTATTTCTCTTACGGTCGAATTAAACATCATTTATTGTGCATAAAATTCTAAATTTTATCTATGAACTTTCAAATCACTACATAAAAATTGACTTTTAGTAACATAAATTCTGTAATTATAGTTTTTCTAACTAAAAATCTTTAATGACAGAAATTGACTTTTAGTGACGGGTATGTCATTAATTCTCAATTTCATGTCACTACTTTGTAGCTAAAAATCAGTTTTCTTATAGTGAATGTATCCTTATTTAAATGATCTTGGAATTGAAAAAGTTTTTTGACTCTCACACATTACAATAATTTAATATTCATTAAATATGAGTAATTTTGACATTATATCCGCAACTAAAAGTGAATGAAATTATATTTTGGGACAGAGAAAGAAATATGAGACTATAATTTTAGAATAGAAAGAGTATCTCTGGACAGAAGTATAATTTTAAAATGTTATAGTAGTGGCAGAAAATAAAAGTAATAGCGTGGTGATTAAAGCAACAACCAAAGTCAGAAATAATTTCTGCACAATCTGTATAATAAATGCCATGGGAATCTCAGTCTCAGGGACCAAGAAACCATAAATAAAAATAACTAACTACTTATTAATTAAAAACAGGAAATATTAAATTCAAAGTATCCTGCTGCAATATCAATTTATTACTATTAACATAAATTATGTAATTCATGGGTTATAAAATATGCCATTACATTTGCACTTCCATTTAAGTGGCTTGTAATTAGAGTACCTATATCCCCCTGCAGCAGACTTTGACTCATCGGAGCACGGATCAACTCGGTGGTGACTCGGCATTGTTGGCACTTGCACCGCCGTGCATGGGTGGCACAAGTTGCATTTGTTGTGGCACCGCGGCGGCGTTGAACCCAATCTTGCCTTTTCCTCCACCACTAAACCCTTCAAATTATATAATAATATATCAGCATATATAATTATATGAAAATATTAAATTAGAGAGATAGAGAGAGAGAGAGAGAGACCTTGCAAGTGAGAGAAAGATCTAAGCAATTAGAGGAAGAAGAGAAAAGGAAGAAAAGGGCAATGGAAATTAATGGGATAAGAGAAGTAGCTAAGCCCATGTTTCTATTTTCTTCAATTCTATTCCTTTTTATGCCCATTCCTAGCTCCCATTTCTATATTTATATGTGTGTAACGGCACACAGCTGCATATGTATTTTTTTTTCTTATTTTATCCATTCACACAAATTATAATTTCCTTATTAATTAGGGTATCAAGAAAGTTTAATACCCTTATTTATTTAGACATGCGTAACGGATAGAAACCGTCGGTTACGTTTAGAAACCGCAGGTTACGGTTTTTGAAAATCGGTAACCGTAATCGAATCGCTGGTTTGCCGGTTACGGTTACGATTTTTAACCGCCGGTTACTGTTAAAAACCGCCGGTTTGCCGGTTTGCTTTTTTTTTTTTTTTTTAAATATTATCTCCGTTTTCGCTCGTTTTCACTCCGTTTTTGTTCATTTTTTATTCATTTTAACTCATTTTTTAGAAAATACATTACTAGAATTGAATAAAAATTATATAAATTAAATTTATACATTAAAAATAGAAGAATTGTGTATTAATTTTTTTTTTTTTTTTAAACCGGCGGTTAACCGACAAACCGACGGTTAACTGTCAAAACCGGCCAAACCGGCGGTTTGCGGTTTGTCAAAATGTCAAACCGTAACCGAACCGCCATTTTACGGTTACGGTTCGGCTTTTAAACCGTAACCGGCGATTTGCCAAACCGACGGTTAAAAACCGGCGATTTTACCGGTTGACCGATTTCCCCGTTACGGTTTGAACATGTCTATATTTATTTATATAAATTACAATCACAAGAAGATGATTAGTACTTTCCACTATTCCATATTATCGGTCACTTTTGAGTTTTCACTTTTTATACATATTATATTAAGAAAGTCATTTACTATTAATCATTATTTGTATAAAATAACTAATAATGGGCCCTTTTACATGTTACTTTTTCAATATTTTATTAGATTGTTCCTTTTTCATTTTAGTTTATTTTTTATTAGATTATCTCTTTTTAAGAGGAACATAAAATTACTTTATTTTTTCAACTTTCCCCCAAATATTTTAAAATCACGTCAAATGTTATTTTACCTCTTAAAATATTAATATATAATTTTTACATTAAACTTTATATCAAAGTCGAAGTTGCGTTCTAAATAAAAGTTAGAGGGGTATTAATTAATTTTATGAACCATTAATCCATTACAAAAATCAAGAATCAAGCAAAGTTGAAAAAAATAACATTTAATGTCCCATAAAAGATTTAAATCGCCAATTTTTTCTTTGCCTAAAGTGACCTATAAAGTGGAATAAATGAAGTATTTATTAGAGTTATTGTTGGAAAAAAGTGTGTACATTTATATTGATATTAGCAAAAGTGACAAATAAATATGAACACCACATCTTAAATGAAATTGAGGTATTAATATTTTTCTTTCATACCAACCGAATACTTTTCATTGTATATTTCAATCAAATTACACTGTGAAAATTCTTTTTTAACTTTTGAAAATTAAGACAATTTTTGTGGAATGAATTGATAGAGGAGTTAATTATGGTGTATATATATAGGGAAAATTAGTGTATACCCAGAAGTTGATACATTGATTTTTTTTTTTTTTATATTTTTTATTTATTAGAAGTCACTGTCGCTTTAAATATGTGTACCAACACATATTAACAGTACTCTTCAATTATTTGTGGTCACCACAAACATTTTATCTTGTCCCTCTTATAATTTACTCTTCAAAATGACACTATTCCCGCACGTGCCAATTCACACTACACTTCAAAAACACAGTAATTTTTATTTTTTAATTTAAGACGTTCGATCGTGCTGAATTATACCCTTTTCTAGAAATTTAAAAAAAGCTCGTGTGCTTCGAATTAATTGTAAATGGGATTGAAAAAAATAAAGGGATAATAAAAAATAAAAAAGAGACTTGATTTATTTAGAATTCAATAACCTTATTAAAAACATCTTTTCAATTCTTAGCTGAACTAGGGATTTAAAGTTATTCCTAAATATTTTTTAGAGAAAAATATATTACTATTAATTAATCGATTTTTCAAATACATTAATATATTTTTAATCTATTAGAGTAACTAATTGGGTATATATACACAATTAATTATATATATATATATATTAGAAATGATCACGTGCAAAATAAAATAATATATATATATATATATATATATATATATATATATATATATATTGTTACATTGTATCGTCTATTATTGATAATTGAAAAAATGAACACTCAAATTATCAAATTATAAACAATGTGTACTTTATTTATTTATTTTGTTTAATGTGATGTAAAATTTAACAAATTAACAAATTAAACTATCAATTATTTTTTTTTATCCATCTTTAATTTTTAAGGGACTGTTTTATATATATATATATATATATAATACTACATCATGAGTTAATTGTAATAAATAAAAAATTCGTTTTAGACAACTTTTAAAATAAACTCGCTTATAAAATAATTTATTAAATTAATCTTTCATTAATTTTACTTAATTTTAAAAAATTACTAAAAGTATTAAATTAATTGGGGTGGGGGTGGCCCCCTTGGTCATTGTGTGGATCCGCCTTTTGTATAATACTTCATTTGTCTCCGTGTAATTAACTCTTTTTTTTTTGTTATTGTAAATTAATTGATCTTTTTTTTAAAATGTTAACATCTTACACTTTTTTTCTACATTATTTATTTTCTATCTTTCTTTTTTTATTACTTTTCACTAACTTAATATTAAAGCCATCAAAATTGGCTAGACTCGTTGGGCCGGCCCGTCCTCGCCTATAAAAATGGTGGATTTGGTTGAGTAATATATATATGTTTAAAAGGAGGGACTATATATGCCAGACCGTATGGGTCGTGAATTTTGATGGGTTGGACCGCGAACGGGACGGGTTGGACCGTGAGCTTTAAAGAAGTAAAAAAAGGTTAAGGTTGAATGAAGAAGTAACATGTTCTTTTTCAAAATTGAACTGTGAGAAAATATGTGATAACTAAGTAATTTATGGATTCAATTTTAAATCAAGATACAAAATCACAAAAAATTGTACTCCTACTAAATAAAAATGAGATTTGAAAATGAAAATACACCAATGTCGTCCACGTATTAATGACTTTGAGAGAGACTTGATAATTTACGTAGATTCAAAATTTTTATTTTTTTTAACATTCTCTTTATAAATGCATAATGATCACGAATAGATTGATAGAGTACGTATGTTGTGAGATGTGTATTCACAAATTGACATTTGCTACTGATAGTTGAGTTGATGTGTCAATTAAACATTTGTTGCATATTATATATTGATTCACCCCTTTAATTGGCAATAATAATTTTAACAATTTGAAGGTTTAAATTTTAGTTCGGTTAATTTGTCAATTAAACAAAAAAACTATATTTGAGGTCTACTTTTTTATTATAAGTGATTAAAATTATTCACGTTAACTGAGTGTATGTAATTAAAGATTATCCAAAATTATTTGTACTTTATTTTTAGTAATTATTTATATATTGTTTAAAATTTATTATAATAATACATGTGAAAAATAAAAATAAATATATAATGAAAAAGTCTGTGTATGGGCTAGTCCGCACCCCGTCATAGATTGGGTTGGGTTGAACATTTTTCAACCCGTTCCCACCATGGATCGATCCGTCAAAACACATAAAATGATGGGTTGAAGTGAGTTTTGAACCGACCCGTTCTATTAGTCTATTTTAATAGCTCGATTTAATATCATTTTAATTTTTTTTCTTTTTAAACCTGTGCAAAAAGTAAATCGATGACGAATCAATTATAGAGGAATGGGGAGAGTACACCAATCTTGGGGGCGATTTGGAGGCTCATTTAGCATCCACTAAAATTATGCTCGAACCTCTACATAGATGAGGCAATTTTGAGGCTCATTAATCATACACAACATTAAATGTCCCTCCCGAAGTGCAAATCTCTGTACAAAATTGTTGCCATTGCCACACCGGCATAAATTTTGTCGAAAAATGGATTGATGATTTGATTGTAAAATTAAAAATAATCGTGTTTCAAATTGCAATAAAATAAATGCATGTTGTAATTGATAAACCACAAAGATGGTGATTTCTCTTACCATTAACCCAAAAAAACAAATTATGTTATTTATGAACTTTCATTTTGATTTTACATATACATTAAAAAATATATGAGATAATGTATCAATAAATTTTCTAAATTATCAACTTTTATAAATAAAGTAGATAAAATATAAAAGGATAAAAGAATGTTTGAACTTTGAACCATGTATCTCAACTTTTTAGAAATATAATAGCTTAATGTTATCATTTATACGACTACCATACTCAATATATCACACTCAATTAAATATTAATTTTTTTATACATATTATAATAAAATGAAAAAAATTTATATGGAATGAGGTTTGAATCATTTAACTCTACTTACAAATATACACATCTCTCATTTAGGTTAATGTCATACTCGTTAAATAAATGATTAATTATATATAATAAAATATTAAATAATTCACAAAAAAATACTAAGTTTCACTATTCAATTTTTTAAGAGAAAATGTTTTACACTTTTCAGTTATATTCAGTTACACTTTTGTATATAATATATACAGAAGAAATTTATTTATTTATTAAGTATGACACAACTTAGATGGTAAGTGAGCATCTTTATAATGTCGAGTTGCACGGTCTGAACCCCTCCCCAAAAGAGTAACACAAATTTACTAAAAAATACAACATAATTTTACTAAAAAAATGTAACACAGTGTTATTAAAAAGTGCAATGCAATATTACTAAAAAGTGCAACTCTTTATTATTAGAGATGTCTATCGGGCTGGCCCTAGCCCTATAGAGCCATCCCTACAGGGCTACGGGCTAAACGAGCTAGGGCCTTAACTGGTTCATACTTAACGGTCCTACAATTGTTGGGACCTAACCCTAACCCTAGCGGGCCATGGGATAAACGGGCCACTAACGGACTACAATATTTTTTTTCTTTTAAAATTAAAGGTCCCAGTTGACACGTTCAACAAGAAAATAAAATAGAAAAATATATAATTAGTTAATGATTATTGATCGGTAAATGAGAAACAAAAGTATGATTTAAACACAATTCTAGAATTTATTGATCCTTAATATGGTCAAATAAAGCTAAACAAATATCATAATCTAATAAAAAAAAATTGCATAATGCTTAGTTATGGCTATGGGCCAAATGACCCAAAATTTGTTCGCAAGTTATTTATTAAAAAAAGAAAAAAAAAAGGTAACAACTCGGGCTAGCGGGCTGGCTCTGTAGACCTGCGGGCTAACCGGTCTGGGTCAAAAAAGTTCGGATTTAAACGGGCCTATGATTCACGAACCCTAACCCTACATTTTTTAAGGTTAAACGGGTCGACCCGGTTAGCCCGACCCGGATAAACATCTCTAATTATTATCACCGACAGAAAAAATGCAAAAAGATAGAAGTGGAATTTGAACCCTTGACCTCGAATTGAATTAGTTAAGGCACTAATAGTGTTTAAAGTACGCAGTTTTACCCTATAATCCGATCCTTACCAGCTTAGAATATGAATTTAAGACCTACTAAAAAAATCACATTTTATATGGAGAAATGAAGTATATTTTAAAAAGTTCTTTAATTATTGAAATTTCATTTCACGGGCTCTTTCGATACAAAAAATTAATTAATTTATTTTAATAATTTCGTCTCTATTTATTTATTTTAAGGGTTTTGTTGGGATATGAATCCTTGAAACAATGTTCTAGTTGATGAGATTGAGTTTTGATGGTCAAAAGCAACTTAAAGTTAATGATATATGTGGTTGGAAGTCATCTTAACTAAGTCATCTTAAGAAAATTTATAATCTGAGTTACTGATCTTATGTGTGAAATATGTGAATATATTATGAACTGTTAGGAACTAAGCTGATGTTTGAATTGTATAAACATCTTATAGAATAGGACTTAGATATACTCTTCTGTATATAGTTCAGTTGAACTATATATAGGTTTTATATGTGTAAGTTTGTATTCTATTGTAATCAGCATTGTAAGTTCAGAAGATTAGAACAAGATCAGAAGACTGAAAACTCAGAAGAAGAAGAATATCATAGAAGAGTAAAAAGGAAGCATAGAAGTATTCTGAAGAAGCTCAGAACAGAAGAAAAGAAGTGTGCTTACTGGAGTAAGAACAGTAAAACTAAGAAGAGTAAGTTTACTGTGCTGGAGCAGAATAAGTTTGGAAAACTTATTATTTAAAGTGTAACTGAATATATCTGAAGATATGCTGACTTGGATAAAGAAAAGAAGTTACAAAGTCGGTTATAAAAGGATAAGTTATAAAAACAGTTTTAGAGTTAGTTGTTGAGAGTTAGTTTCACAAACTGCTAATTGTCATACTAAGTTCTATAAATACTGAAGGATTTTATACTGCAAAGACTACTGAAACTGCTACTACTGATCTAAGAGCATTTAAAAGCAATTAAAGAGTCTAAGAAGCATTCGAAGAAACTCACAGAGTTTGAAGGAGATCAATTCTGAGAAGAAGCCACTGTATTGAAGAGAAGAATCAAAGGCTACTATTCAGAGAAGTTTACTTTACATTTTAGTTTGTGATTTCTATAAAACAAGTGTGCTAGTTACTTGTAAAATTACTAGTAGATCGAAGATACACTTGGAAGCGTAATCGATAAGATCAGAGTCTTAGTCTTGGGACTTTAAGCCAAAAGAAACTCAAGAAGGAGTTAATAAAACATCACGACTGGAGTTGTGAGAGTGGATGTAGACATTTGTCGAACCACTATAAATCTTGTGTATTGATTTACTTACTGTTTTGATATTTGTTTAATATTCTTGATACTAAAAACGGTAAAGTTTACTAAGTAAAAGTTCAAAATCAAAGTTGAGTATAAACTGTAAAGGCTCACACTGATACTGAAAGTACTGATCTGAGCTGAGTAAGCACAATACTGTTCAAAAACACTAAATTCCGCATTATACACTCTGATATTTTGAAAGATTTTAAAAAGTCTATTCACCCCTCCCCTCTAGACTTTTTCTAGCTTAATCAATATTAACTCAACTTGGGACCAACAAGTGGTATCAGAGCAGTAGTTCTTCTGGACTGCTGTTTCTTGATTACTTAGAAGACTTTGAGGGAAGTCTTATGTCCTTGATCGAACTGATCCTTGAACTTTTTCTTTCTAATTCAATTACTTGATAATCTTGATCTACTTGCTATATTCATGATCTTATCTGTCTAACAACTATGGATGAATTTAATGTTACAAAACTGCCTAAGTTCTCTATCTTAGATTATGATCGTGATGGCGACTTGGCACTCATGGCCAAACAAGAGATTGAGGTATCATTTATTACTTCATTTCGTTCTTGTGATAGTTCTGAAACTGATGAAAGTGACACGGCTGACAGCGGTGTAAGAAGTAGTCTTCATCACTTTAATGAAGTGACTGAAGAAGACCTCATACTCGCTAACAAAGCCTTCATGGAAGTCAGCGACGAGAACATTGCTTTAAAACAAGAAATCATCAGTCTCAGAGAAGCACAGTCAAGAGCAGACCCTAAATTAATTACCTTAAATGAACGCTTAACAGAAGAGTTATCGCAACTTAAAGATAAGTATGCATCAATAGACAATTTATATAGTGGTATGCTCAAGACTCAAGCTCTCGAAACCAATGAGTTCAATGATTTAAAGTCTAAGTAAGAAAAGCTTGAAGAACGTAATCGTTTCTTGAAAACAAAAGTACTAAGCTTAGATCTGAAATTGGCTGATATGATTAAATCTTCCAAGATTAATCAACAACTATCAAATCAATACAAATCCCCAGCTGATAAAAGTGGATTAGGTGCTGATGTACCTAGCTCATCTACTTCTGTAATCATGAACACGAATATAATTCAGAACAATTCTATAATTCTTGATAAAGGTAAGACTGATGTACCTAGCTGAGTAAGCACAATACTGTTCAAAAACACTAAATTCCGCATTATACACTCTGATATTTTGAAAGATTTTAAAAAGTCTATTCATCCCTCCCCTCTAGACTTTTTCTAGCTTAATCAATTTTAACTCAACTTGAGACCAACAAGTTTTATTAAAACAAAAATAATTTTGGAAATCTATCAAAATAAAAGATGATACAATCTCAAAGAGTTGACCTAGTCGTGTAGGCCTGACACTAAGAAGTGTGTTCCTCTTGAGGTCTTATGTTCAAAACCCCTAAGGTGCAAACAATTCTTATGAGGCTAGTTTATACTGAACTTAATTTTGGCTTTAAGCGGGGCCTTGCCAGTGGAAGGTGGGATTGATCCCTGGATTAGTTAGCACTTGGATTGAATATCGAGATTTAAAAAAAAAATGATATTTTAAAGATCTTTTAAAGCATTAAGCCAAAACTCATTTATATATACTAATAGAGAGTTCAAATTGCTGACGTGTCGTGTTATCTCCACATTCATTCTCACTTAGATGTTGATCAATTTATAAAATTACGTTTATTCTACGGGTCAATATCACAAATAAATTGCATATTTATTTAAAATTTGATTTTTTGAAGGCTGGACTATATAGACTAATTTTTTATTTATTTTTAACGACCTTTTAAAGCATCAAGCCAAAACTCCTCTATATACTAACGTGTTATCTTCACATTCATTCTCGCTTAGTTGTTGATCGATTTATAAAATTACGTTAATTCTATGTGTCAATTTCACAGAGAATTACATATTTATTTAAAATTTGATTTTTGGAACTTGGAAGGCTGGACTATATATTATCAATAAAGATGGTTGTCCAGTTTCTGAATATCCAAAATGTTGTGTAATGACTATTTAACCTTAAATTAATTTTAATATTATTTTTTTATCAGAGATATTTTAAATAAAAATATTACAATTTTATTCATAACCATTAGCCTCACCCATATATCAATACTAATTAAATGCAAAAAATTAATTATATTATTATACTAATTGCCTAAAAATGAGATACATGTCTTCTACAGAATTATTTATCTAAAACATATTATATGCATCTTAATAAAATGAAATTGTATCATCTCTATTATTATTTTTATTTGTTAATTCAATAAATTATGGAAAGTAATACTTATATATTAAAAATTGAAATTATAAAAAATAAAATTTATTTAAACTACAGTTTATAATTATTTTAAAGTACAAAGTATACTCTTTAAATTATTTAAGTAATACCTCCTCCCTTCAATTTTATTATTCCAAAAAAAAAAAAATTCTTTTCCAATCTCATTATTCTTCTATCTTTTTTGAAAATAATATTATTCCCACTATTTTATCTCCAACCTCCAATTATCACTTATTTACTTGAATTATCATCACTTTATTAATAAATAATTATTTTATTTACAAATGGATCACAATATTCCATCCTACCCTCATGTATCTATTATATATATAAACTAATCAATACTCATTAAAATTCATGAAGACGTAATGGACATAATGAATTTAAGGTAAAGTCTAGTATGCACTCGAGTGCATGTTGTGCACCCGCACTTTTCAGTTTTACTGACTTACACTTTTTGGTAAATGGTGTTGCACTTTTCAATTATTACTAAAAATATTATTATACAGTTTAACAATTGAAAAGTGCAACACCATCTACCAAAAAGTGTAAGTCAGTAAACTAAAAAGTGCAACATGGATTAGGGTGCACAACATGCACTTGAGTCCATAGCAGACCAACTCTGAATTTAAATGGAAGGAGTATATACTAGAATATTGGTTTTAAAAACATTTCGTGGAATATTATTTATTTATTTATTTTAAAAAATATTATTTATTTATAAATAAAGTAGATAGAATAGATAATAGAGAGTAGATAAGACAAGTATATATATTGGAATAAATTTTCAAAAATAAAATGAAAAATTGACACACTTTATATGAACATTCGAAATAAAAAAATCGACACACTTACTTAATAAAATCCATAAATGCAATTTCTTATTTAATTACTCCGTAGTATACTAGGTGAGGTGTACCCATGCGGGCGTCGCACGCCAGTATTATACGATAAAATTTAATAGTTGATCATGTTTTGATATTTTTGTATTAATGTTATATCTTAACAACATATTATATTCGTTTTTATTAAAATAAGCACTTTTTTATTTTGAAAATTTATATGTTTCAATATTACGGTTTTTGTATTACTATCGATATTATCATCGATCTTGACCACAGCATTGTATTCATCAAGTCCTTTTAATTTGTAATTCTGAACACTGCAGCATACAATTTGATCATGGTTGAAAAGTCTTGATGTGTAAAAATACATACGTAAGAGAACGATTGTCTCTAAATTTTAATTTATATATATGTATAAATATTAACCGTTTATACTTAAAAAAGTTTAGTTCACGTGAATTGCTCTTAAATGGTTTGACACTGCTCCAATTGCATATGCACATGATGGTATTAAATATGAAAATGGAACTAAAAAATGTCTATGCATGTATGAGACTAAGAAATATATTAACTAATGATAAATTCTTACATACAATTATATACAATTGAATTTTTAATGGTTCAATTGAATTTTTAATCATACATATTTGAATCAAATTAAATTGTGGTTCAATTGAACCAATTGCATATTGCAACAGAAGAACGACTCTTAATGGGCTAGTCTTTTGTGAAATATTGCATATATGCATTTCAGCCATTCACACTCACATTCTTTATAGATACATCAACTGACAGCTCAACCACATTTTTTATAAATACACCAACTGACAGTTCAATTCACACCCATATTTTTTATAAATACACCCACTAGCATAAAATGTACTTAGTCGTCTTCTCCGAGCAGTTTTCGGCCACCCCAGACCGCAGCCGAACGCTTCAATTTACGACGGTCTTAATCTTTAAATATTTTCTATTTCTTTAAATATTCTTTAATAATTATTATGGATCAATGTTATTTTATATTACTACATTCAATAATATATGTTACCATATGTTATAATGTGAGTTACTTAATCAATAAAAAATCTAGAAAAAAATACTACATAAAAGAATCGGTATTACTATATAAAAAATTATATGTTACTACATACTACAATTTGAATTACTACATTGAATATGTGTGTATTACTATATGTAACTTTATCAAATGATTTGCATTACAACATGGTTATTGTGTTTACTAAATGCGATAATATATGTTACTACGTATTATAATGTGAGTTACTACACTAACAAAAACACTAGAAAAAAATGTGTTACTAAATAAAAGAATTTGTATTATTATATACAATAGTTTGTGTTATTACTACATAAAATAATGCGTGTTACTACATATTACAATTTGAATTACTAAATTTAATATCACGCGTTCGGGTAATAAACTAAAAGATAAAAAAATCACAGAAACTGGTAAAATAAACGGATTAAATTTTTTGGTCAAAATTAGAACACAAGCGGGCCAGTTGACAAATAAATTAAGAATTAACTCAAATGAATTAATGGTGGTCCAATAATATATATTTTCAGTCCATTGATTTAATAAATCAATATTTTCAGTCCAATTAACTTAATTGGTCAATATTGCATGTATGCAATATTGTATATAAATTTTTGTGTAAAACTAAACTGATTTAGGGTGCTTATACAATTTATACAGATTAGTAAAGAAAAGGTATGGTGTCAGTCGGACATCTAGAAAATAATAAAATTATAATATTTTTATTTAAAATGTTTAAAATATTTCTGATTAAATATCATTATACACCATTCTAAATGTCTAGATTCACGAATATCTTTACGGTAAAGAAAAGAGAAAAAAAGAGAGATTGAATTAGAAATAAAAAAGATGGGAGGTGTTAGATCTCGAGGCTTATAAAGTGAAAGAAAGAAATACTAAAAATAGAAGTGAGAAACAAAAAAGTACTAAGATGAGACAATGCCTAAAATGAAAAGGCTAGTACCTATATGAAAGCTTCTACTCAACAAAAAGCATTGGTCCATCCTTCTTCTCAAAATCTTGTACTCAACCAAGCTAGTTTTCTTTGTCCGTGTAATTTATTTTACAACTACTTGGCAAAACAAAAATGAACTAAACTTTAAGTTGATTAAAATTAGTCGACTTCAACGTCATGTAGTTCAAATTTGTTTGAAGTGTTATAGTGCTTTAACATTATTGTTTCAGTTTGTTCAATAATTAAACAAGTTAAGTTAGAATGAGCTTTAATCGAGGCGAACACGAGGTAAACTTCAATTGAACATTAAACTGTACCGAACATTAATGTATATTCAAACTTATTTTATATTTATGTTGAACTGAGTTTAAATAAATCTTCAATTCGTATCGAATAACTTGATTTAATTTTCAACTCTAGGCGAATGATCTCACTCGAAAGAATTTAAAAGAAATTATATATATATATATATATATATATATAATCATCTACTACTCGTTCCATCTGAACTAACATTTAAAATAATTTAAAAGTCATTTCACAATTATATATGTGTGTAATCTACGAGGGAGTCTTATTCGAGTTATACTTGCCTTTAAAATGGTCATGATTAGGATGAGCTTTGTAAACACGCGTTTGATGGTTCCTTACCCGGGTATATGTAAGATGAGTGTTTGAAATAGGTAGAAAATAACTAACTCTTTAAGGCAACTAGTACGTGGATTTCATTATGGGCCTAGAACCAGATAGTCTATTGATTAATAACCTTTCAGAGTTAAGTGCGAAATTTATAGTGTATCCATAAAAATTATATTTGTCTACTGTTTATAAATTTTTTACTTCATGCATAAACACTTTTGAAATATCAATTGACTTAATATCAGCTAATCACGACAATTTCGAATAACAAAGTACAGGGACGGAGGAACAATGGGGTAAAGGGGGCCACTGAACCCCATGAAATATATTAGTTACAATATTTACTATATACTTCATATTATATTATGCTATGCAATGTTGGCTAGTGGTTGGATAGAGTTTCATAAGTTTTTGTACCGGCCAAACCCCGTAAGTTTTTTATTTTTTTTATTTTTAATTTGTTTTTAGTGTTAAATACTATTTTTTTTTCACATATTTTTATTTCATAGATATATATTACTATATGATTAGTGATGATTGTAAACACATTTTCTAATTAAAACTTGAATGAAAGGAAAAATGATTTTTTTTTATGATATAATATTTTAGTAATTTTGACACTGTTTCGTCTCTTTTGAATCAAAACAATCAAATGTGCTTCTGAAACCAAATGAAAGTCATTTTTCAAATTAATCGAATGAGATTAATTGATAAATATAATATTATAACATTGAGTAACACTTTTATGAACTTGAAACTTTTGTCTATATTTTTATAATAATGTTAATTGGGCCCCCCAACATAAAATTTCTAGTTCCGTCACTGGCAAACTAAATATACAATATCAGTTGATAGTGTATCAGCTGATACACAACATTTTCTCTTTAACTCGATTTTATGCTTATGAAAGTATACATGTATGATGACAGTTAATAATAAAACAAGTAAACAACACACCATCATTTATAATGGTTCAGTCCTCATTGTTCTACATCCACTCTCACTGATATTAATCTCTTTTAAGGGCTTGTAATATTTAACGTGCCAAGAGTAATACATCTTGCTACTTTTATAGTTCCAAGATAAGACTTTGAGCTCAGTACACTTCCAAAGTGTAACTGTCTCCACTAGTCATTGTGAGGAACTAACACTCTTACAATGATCTTTTCAAACTAAACTTTTAGGGGTTTAGGATAGAAGGGTTGGTTTGATGAATGTGGTCATGTGAGAATTTCCCTTACAATCTGATTAGCCTTAAGTTAGGATTAAAAAATTCTCTCTAAGTTTATGATATATATGATTTTATACTAACTTAGATATGATGAGCTCATTTTCACTGTTTGAAAGATATGCTTGTTAGATCTTCATGAGGTTCTCTTGAGCTGTTTTTGATGATTAAACATTTAATGTACTATTAACTTTCCATTGTTGAGCCTTGTGTCGTGTCAGCTTTTAGGTGTCTACTTTCACTTTTCTATTGGTGCACGTCAGGTCTGATTAGACTCTTCAATACTTGATACAAATGACCTTTGACCCAGTTGACTGACTCAGCTGATCTTAGTAACTACTCTTCTGATTTTGACACTTAGGCTTCTGATTGTTTTCCCAACTGTATAGACCTCGTCTATCTAGTAATGCAGATTTGGTTTTCAGCTGTGTTTTGTCCTCTGCTGATAGAGATACTCAGCTGACAAGACCTCAGTTGATCATCAATCGAGTTCCCCCTCGACTGATTCTCCTCTTTTGATCTTGGTCTTCTTCTTTTCTCTTCTTGAGCATTGACATGTCTCTCTACCATGGGCGGACCCAGGATTGGCGGGGAGGGGGGGCCAAATATAATATTATTCAACATTATTATATGTTCGATAATAAAATTAAAATATTTTATATTTATATCATTATTCACTGTCAAATATATTAAAATAAATAAGTCTCAAAGCCTATAATTTATAATCATCTGAACTGAAAATGGAAAAAAAATAATGAATGACAAATAAATAAAAAATTGCGAAAATTTTGAAGTCTTAAAGTCTTAAAGAATTGTGTATGCAATTTTGAAGTCTTAAAGAATTGTGTATGCGCATGTTTCTACTACTTCTGTTGTGAAGTTATTAAGATGTAGAAAAGAACTTATAATCCCTAATTCTAATTCTTAAAATATAAGAAATTGAAACGAGTCACTTTTACATTGTATGATGTAATTGAGTTACAATTTTAATTAAGTTTTAATGTGACGTACAAAATAATAGAGAATATATCAAAATTTATGAATTAAAAAATATATATATTTAGATTAATTTGTATAACAAAAATATAAAAAATTGAAATATATGTTAATAATAATATTTGGACATAAATTTAATCAGTACCCCCATTAATTATTAAAAAATGAGCTAAAAGCTAATAACAAAATAAGTTAAAAGCTAATAACAAACAATTGAGTAATTAAGGAGTATATAATACAAGAAAAGAAAAACTTGAGGGGGGCCATGGCCACCCCCAAGATACGCATGGATCCGCCCCTGCTCTCCACTACATCAACTGGGTTCCCCGACCCCTCGGCTGATGCTAACCATAACCTATCTATTAGAAGATGTATAATGGAGTTGTCTATACAATACAACTTATTCTATTACAAGTTGATTTGATTTATCAAAACAATACATAGGAATATCAACTGGCCTGAATATCCCAACAACGTTTTTTTATATACTCTAAGTAATCTGTAACATAATAAATGAGATCGGTAATGGACCATCTCACACAAGTTTTCTAGCTTAATATTATTACTCATTTTATTTTGGTGAAAGCTATTTATGAAACTTTGGATACGAAGATTAATAAATATGATAGAATAAATAGTTCGATGCATTAGATGTGATGTGATTAAGAGATAAAGTAATGGGTACCGCTACTGACACCCCAAAATGTTTTATTCACACCCCATAATTTTAAAAAGAAAAATAGGTATATATAAAATGACTAAATAACCCTTATATAATAAAAAAATTGTAAAAAATATAATTAAAATTTGAAAATTATTAGAAAAAAAAATGAATCTTTGAAAATAATTAATTTAAATAAATAATTTTTTTTAATTCTGAAAAAATTTAAATGAAATCGGAAAATTTAATTAAAAAAAAATTAAATTTAAATAAAATCATAAAAAATTCTTATAAATTTTAATAAATCGTCAAAAAATAATTAAATAAAAAGTAAGAAAACGAATTTTTAAAAAGATAAATAAAATATATTTTTTAAAACAACTTAAATCTTCAAAAATATATTAAAGCTAAAAAATTTAATTATTTTTGAAGATTTAGATGATTTTTTTAATATTTTAAATTTTTATTTAACTTTATTTTATTTTTGAAGATTTAATATTTATTTAAGATTTAGTTGATTTTTTTTCGTTTTTTTAATTTTTTTTAATATTTTTCAGTTTTTATTTAAATTTAATTGATTTTATTTTTTTAATTAAAATTTTTCGACCCAATTATTTTAAAATTTTAGTTGATTTTCTTAATGTTTTATATTTTGTAATTGATTTTTCCATTCAAATAGTATTTTTTAATATTTAGTTGATTTTTTAAAAATATTTTTAATTTTTATTTAATTTTTTCGTGTTATTGAATTTTTTTTAATTGATTTTTAAAATTTATATATTTTTAAATATTTAATTAATTTTTATGATATTGTTTTAGTTTTTATTTAATTTATATTTGTTTTGAGGGATTACGGGTAAATATGAAAGAATTGGGGTGTGTATAGTAATAAAATTGATTTTTAAAAAATTTTAATGAGGCATGTTTAACATCTTGGGTATAACATTTTATAGGGTGTTAATAGCCCCACCCTAAAATAATATAACTTCTTGATATTTTTTCAGTTTATTAAAATAAAGAATTTATTAGCATCCACTAAGGATTAATGTTTATTATTAATGAATCTAACAATCCCAGACTATTTTTTATTTCTATATCGTGCAATGCTAATAAATAGTTATACAATAAACTATATATAATAAATTATTTTTATATGATTGCTAATTTTTTAGTTGTACAATAAACTATATATAATTATTATTTTTAGATAATTTATAATTTTTATACATATATATTATTTAAATATATATTTTTTTTATACGATGAACAAATTGTTTATATATATGCATTGTTAGTTATAAAATTCACTATTACAAATATTTCCCATAATAAACAAGATACTATTATACTCCGTATAAATTAGCACTTGAGTCTACTATTGCATCATCCAATCAATGTACAATTAATATTATTTATTAAAAGAGAAGGACCGATGTGCACTCAGTGCTTGTAATTGAATATATAGAATAATGCACACATTTTTACCTATACTCGCTTATAGCCCGGTGGTGGTACATAGCTTGTTCTATCTCAACGTCTTGTGTTTGAATCCCATTTTTTTAATTTTTTGCAATTATATTTAATTTTAGGACCTATTATATTTTTTAGTAATATAATGCTACACTTTTAAGTTAAATTCGTTGCATTTTTCAGTTATAGTGACTTGCACTTTTTAGTAATATTGTGTTACACTTTTCAGTTATTTTGACTTACACTTTTTAGTAATATTGTGCTGCACTTTCCAGTTATTTTGATTTATATTTTTTTAGTAATATTGTGCTGCACTTTCATTTATACTGACTTGCACTTTTGTATAATATTGTGTTGCATTTTTCAGTAATATTGACTTACACTTTTTAGTAATATTGTGTTGCACTTTTCAGTTATACTGACTTGCACTTTTTTATAATATTGTGTTGCACTTTTCAGTTATACTGACTTGCACTTTTTTATAATATTGTGTTGCACTTTTCAGTTATATTGACTTACACTTTTTAGTAATATTGTGTTGCACTCCTCTTGTTTCTGGCCCACCGGGTACGTTGCCTATTTCTTATTCACGTGATTCTCCTATTTTTGTTCAGTATGCCCCGTTTGTTACTTCTCCTTCGCAGGCCTTTGCTTCAGGCGTTGATGTATATTGTTCCACGCCGACGATCTCTCTAGTGTATACACCACCTCTTGTTGTTGCATCGAGGCAGCTTGGCTATATCTCAGCCGGAAATGAAGACTCCCTTCATCTTTTCGGCAAACCGGGTACGTCATATGTCTCTGATTCTGAATTTGTCACTTCTTCCATTGGATTTGCTCCTTCCTCCATTTCACCGCAGGCTGCCGTGCACGATGTACACGCACGAGAGATCCTAGGGATAAATCTCGAGGAAAGGCTCCTATGCTTGATCATGCTTCTGCCCCTAGGCAAATTGGCACCACCAATGCCGGACGGGGTGGTCACTCTCATCCCTCCGGCATATAGGGTACATCCACTTATCAAAGTGTATTCCATGCTTTCACCCCTACTTCTGGTAATGCTCCGTCTTTTTTTCCCTCGCAGGTACGCACCCCCACAGGTGTCTCGTATGCCAAGGTCACATCCAACAAAAAAAAAGGGCCCTCACGACCTAGTGCCAGTTTGCCAGAATCTATGAGGCCAGTTTTAGATAGAGATGTCCTGGTAGTCAATATTGATAAGGACATATTTCAGAGGAGGGTCTCCTTATTTGTGAACACGGTGATTGGTAGGGTCATCATCAAGTCAGGGGAGAAACCTTATAATCATGCACGCTTGCTTGAGACACTTTGGTCCTTATGGTAAATTCCGGATCTCAAGGCTGTTTCTTTGGGCAAGGGTTTCTTCAGTATCAGCTTTCCCACATCGGATGATAAGGACAGGATATTCGAGACTCGGTCTTGGTAGTTGCGGCCAGTTGTCATTCATCTCATGACATGGTCCCTTGATTTCAATCCGAACACCTTTAGGTCTTCGCTGGCCGAGGTCTAGGTTCGTCTCTCGGATCTCCCAATGGTGTATTGGGATCCTTTGATCTTGGAGGCATTGACATCTATGTTAGGTACTCTGGTGAAGATCGACGAGCGTACCTTACAGGGCACGATGGACCATTATGACAGATTACTAGTCGAGGTGGATATGCATTCCGCCCCCCAGACAACATTCCTTTTCAATTGGATGGTCACATATATCTCGCTCAGGTCCATTTTGAGACTCTCCTAGAATTCTGCACCTCCTACTAGATCGTGGGCCATTATCTCTCGGTTCGTAGGAAATCTGCCAAGCGGCGTGAACGAAGAGCATCTGCCCGTCGGGAACAGAGCAAGTCTAGGAGGGGTTGATGTGGCACATGTGGAGGACCCCAACTCAGCACTAGTTCCTCTAGGGAACACTTTTGAGGCCCTTTCAAATGACAACCTTGATTTCGAGCAGCATTAGGGTAACGAGTCAGACTCTGGTTCTATTAGACTGAACAACTTTTAGATGGCGCCACCTACTTTGGTCTTTTCCATCTTGGATCACGCCCGTAGTAGATATGCTAGAACCATAACATCGCCGCTTCGACGTCCTATCAGGGGATGGAGTGCCCCAACTCATGACTCTCTCAGGGACACTGCCAAGGAGCCTTTTATAGTAGAGGACTCCAGTTTGACGGAGCAAACGAGTGTTTCGAGGCATACCAAACGCTGGTCTGGGGAGGATTCTTGCTATCAGCCGCTGATGCACGGCTCGACGAGTGATCGAGGATAGTATTGTCTTGAAAAATTTACGGGGTGGGGCATATTCAGACGAGGAATGACCTTTATGAGCTTTGCCGCACTCATAACCCTGACTGGGTCGCCATCTACGAGCCTAAGGTTATGATTTCTAGCCTTCCCTCTCGTTATTTGCAGTCTTTAAATTTGGTTGTGTTTACTGTTAACGATAGAGTTGCATCGGTTCCCAATATTTGGATTCTTTGTAAGCCTACTCATGTTCCTACATCTAGAGTTTGTCATAGCTCAGATCAGATTGTTATGATTGAGACTAGGGATGCCACTCGTTCTTGGTCTTTTGGTTTTACACATGTTAGTAATTCTTATATTACTCGTCGTTTGTTGTGGTCTGATGTCTTAGCTTCTACTGCTACTAGTCTATGTGTTTTGGGTGATTTTAATGTGGTGATAGAGACGCATGAGAGAAGTCAGGGTTCTGTGGATACTCCTAGAGCTTCTCTTGATTTCAGGGAATTCATGGATGAGTCGGGTTTGATTGATTTGGATACCGCTGGGTCTCAGTTCACGTAGTCTATTCGTCGGGGTCCTAGGGGTTATACAACTGCTAGGTTGGACATAGTGTTAGCTAATCAGGCTTTTCTGGATTTATGGTTAGGCGTGGAGGTTATTGCTCTTCCCAGACATAAGTCCGATCATCATCCTCTACTCCTTACTGTCAGATCAAACTGGGTTCAGGTTTGTCGTCCATTTTGGTTCCTCAGTATGTGGTGTCAGAATGATTCCTCCAGTTAAGTTGTAGAGTCTTCATGGACCCAACCGTTGATGCACCAGAACCCTATTGTCTGTGTTATGTGGAAATTGAAGAGGCTCAAGTCTGCTTTGAAGATTTGGATCAGGACTGTGTTCATGAATGTTTTCACTCAAATCGAGTCTGCCACCCGTCACTTGGCTGACATTCAGCACCGTATAGAGTTGGAGGGTGATTTTGAGGCCGCCTTTGCAGAAGAGATTCAGGCGCAAGTTGATCTTGATGGGTTGTTGACGGCCACACAGGAATACTACACTCAGAGGAATCGTTTGCAGTGGTTGACTGACGGAGATAAAAACACTAGATTCTTTAACATTTCTTAGTAGACTAGGATCTCTAGGGGGGGTATCACATCTTTGCTCATTGACGATATCCTTACTACGGACTTGGACACCATTAGTTCCCATGTGGTTACTTATAATTCTCAGTTGTTTGCGGATGATTAGTCATCTCCTTTCGATGCTAGTATTCTGGATAACTTTTGGATATCGTTGGGACTGATGCCCATAATGGTCTCCCTGTGAGTGTTCCCTCGGCGGAGGAGGTTCGAAGGGCTGTCTTTGATATGGATGCTTCGAGTGCTCCAGGTCCGGATGGATTTGTGGGCTGCTTTTATAAGGGATGTTGGGACATTGTGGGCCATGAGGTGGTTGATGCTGTCAGATACTACTTCATTTTTAGACTTTTATCTCTTCGGTTGAACTCCTGTTTCATGACGCTTGTTCCCAAGACGGAAGGGGCCCATAAAGTGGAGGAGTTTTATCCGATTGTGATGGGTAACTTCATCTTTAAGGTCATGACCAGAGTTTTGTCTTCGAGATTGGGCACTTTTGTTAGTAGTTGTCTCTCTGCATATCAGTTTGGTTTCGTCCCGGACAAGCGGATTCACACCTACATCGCTTTGGCATTTGACGCCATTAATACCCCAGACTACCCGAGAGTTCACGGGTATATGGCCTTGAAGATTGACATGATCAAAGCATTTGACACCATTTCTTGCCGGGTTCTGGAGGCTGTTATGGCTAGGATGGACTTTTGTACTACTTTCATATCTATGGTGAGATGAGTCATGAACTCGACTAGGATTTGAGTTCTCATCTATGGGGAGCTGAATGGGTATTTTTCTTGCATCAGGGAGATCCCCTATCTCCATTGCTTTTTTGTATTGCAGAGGAGGTGCTTGGGAGATGGATTGATTGGGAGATCGAAAGAGGCTGTCTTCGTCCCATCTGATATTTCCCTCGTTATCTCTTCTATGCAGACGACATCATGATATTTTTGAGGGCCACATAGTCTAATATCAAGAACTTGCATGCTGTTTTACATGGGTATGTTCGTCTCTCAGGTCAGATCTTTAGTCCTCCGAAGTCTAGGGTTTTCTTTGGGCGTGCTGTTCCCCAAAGGCTTCGTCGTCGGATGCTCAAGGTCACAGGCATTGCAGAAGGTTCCCTTCCTTTCACATACCTAGGAGTTCCGATCTTTCATGGTTGCCCTAAGAAGGCATACTTACAGTCTGTGGCAGACGATGTTATTACTTCGTTTAGTCGTTGGAAGGGTAGCTGCCCTTCCTTGTCAGGGAGACGATGCTTAATTAACTCAGTTATCACGACCTCTATGGCCACTCTATGATGGTTTACAAGTGGCCCAGTTCGCTACTTCGCTAGGTGGAATCTGCTATGCACAAATTTCTTTGGAAGAGAGACGTTAATCGTAAGAGCGGTGCTTGTTCGGTCTCGTGGAAGAGGGTTTGTGCTCCCTTTGGAGAAGGAGGGATAGGGTTTGCTCCATTAGATTGGCGAATGCCTCCTTTATTTATAAGTTGAGTTAGGACATTCTTCAGCACAGATCTCCAGATACAACTCTACTTCATAGGAGACACTTTGCCTCGGATGGCAGATTGCGTCCCCGTGGGAGTATCTCATCTATTGGGCTGGGTATTCGTCCTCACGTTTCGAGGCTTTTTGATGGGTCGAGATGGCTGATTGGTAGGGGGTCGACAATCAGCTTCTAGCATGATAACAGGTTGGGATACACTATATCTGATAAGATTGGCCTCCCAGATTAGTTTGCTGCTACCCTGAAGAGCACAGTGGTGGACATCTTCTATGACGATTGTTGGCACTTTGAGGAGTGCTTCGTTACGGACTTCACAAATATCGTTCGAGACATCCTTCAGATTTGGGTTCTTCATAGCCCTGATAAACGTATTTGGGAAGGTACTACCTTAGGGGAGCTAACCTCTCGAGTGGCCTATGACATGCTTAGATCTCCTCTCCCTCGTATTGGCTGGTGGTCGTGGATTTGGAGTTCCTTCATTCCGATGTGTCGTTCTACAGTTATTTGGAGGGCGATATGGGGTAAGCTCCCTACTTCTGATTGGCTGGTCTCATTTGTGATTCACGGTCCTTCGATGTGTATGCTCTGTTGTAGAGACTCTGAATCTTTAGACAACTTATTAGCTCACTGTCCATTCACTCTAGAGGTTCTTCAGCATCTGACTCAGCCTTTTGGAGTCACGATCTACACGGGGATCAACTTCCTTGATATCTTCCTCTAGGCCAATAGAGTTCGGTTGGGTCCGCAGTCTTTGGAGTTATGGAGAGCGGCATTTATCACTACAGTTTGGCCTATTTGGGCTCTACGGAACAGGGTGGTCTTTGATGGGGTCTCCCCCTTATTCAGACGATGTATGGCGCAAATCGTTGCTGATATTAGGGAAGCTAATAGCATCTCTCCGTGTTATGTTAACGGTTCAGTTCGGGATCTCTTGATTGCCAGGTCTCTTGGTGTTTTGGGCAGGCACAAGCCGACTCAACATGGTTCGTCTGTTCGATGGATCCCTCCGGATCCAGATTGGTACAAGATCAACACAGACGACAGTGCAACATCCTCTCCAGGTAGGTTGCATGCATGGGGTTCTTTGTTGCAGCTATTGCCCAAGAGGTTGGTTGAGGTATTCCTTTTGAGGCAGAGTTAGCAGCGACACTCATTGCTATTCAGTATGCCCATGGCTAAGGGTGGCGGTTCTTTTGGATCGAGTCGGACTCCAGTATGACAGTTAACACTTTGATGAGCTCCACTCCTTCTGTTCCTGGCGTCTACAGGGTCTCTGGAGTTAGGTTCATCCTCTTACCACAGACATGCACATTCGATATTCTCACACTTTTGGAGAGGCCAACCAGGCGTTTGACGCAGTGGCCAAGACGAAACTCAACTGCATTTGGAGGGGCTACCCTCTAGATTTCTTACTTACTTTCTTGCATAAAGATTTGTATACCGTCTTTTACAAACATTGATTGTTAGAGGAGTTTACCTTTTTCCTTTGCCCGAGTTTTGTCCCTAAGGAGGGTTTTCCTAGAAAAGGTTTTAACGGTACTCCGGCCTCTGGCTCGACTTGTGAGCTTATGATTTTAGGTTTTCTTTTTTCTTTTATATTTCATACCTTTTTATTGACTGTGTTGCACTTTTTAGTTATATTGACTTACACTTTTTGTTAATATTGTATTGCACTTTTCAGTTATACTGACTTGCACGTTTCAGAAAATATTGTGTTTCACTTTTTAGTTATACTGACTTAACTTTTAGTAAATATTGTGTTGCACTTTTCTGTTATATCAACTTACATTTTTAGTAATATTGTGATCCACTTTTTACTGAATAATTTTTTTTCCTTAAAAGTTTAAACGTAAATGGAGCATGTGTATATTTTTAAGTACGAGTTAAATTAAAAAACCCTATTACTTTCACATATTTTTTTCATTTTATTATAATATACATATAAAAGAAACTCAATATTTTAATAAGTATGTTTGTAGTCTAAATAACTCAATCTTAAAAAAATTTACACCCACCATTTAGACTATAATAATATAATAATACAATAATATAATACATTCAATCATTAATCATTATAATCTCACCAAAGAATAATATAATAATACATTTAATAAGTATGTTTGTAGTCTAAAGAAACTCAATATTTTAATCAAGTTGGAAGATTGAATGAGTTTGTATTATTATATTATTGTTTGGTGAGATTATAATGATTAATGATTGAATGTATTATATTATTGTATTATTATATTATTATAGTATAATTATATTATTGTTGAGAAAAAATATAATGATTGGAGTGATATTATATAGATATTGTTGGGAATAAAATGAGATTTTGATTAAAATACCAAAACTCCTGATGATATGCCAAGATATATAAGTCAAATTGATTAAGTATGTTTTAGAACTGTTGAAACATATAGATCATATTAGTTGAACAGCTGATGTGTTAGGCAGCTTAAAAATGCTAGAATACATAAGTTGAGGGGAAACACAAGCTTAGTAGATCATTTAGATCAAGTTCCCTTAGGCTCAGAATCAGAAGAATTCAACCCTGCTGATAGGACAAGATCAGATGAGTTCAACCTTGCTGATAGCACAAATCAAAAGTGTAAAACAGAAGCGTCAACCCTTCTGATAGTTCAAGATTCAGAAGAACACATCTATTGAATTCAATCAAGATTTGAAGATCAAAAGTGAAGAATCAACAGAGTAAATTACCTGAGTACAAATATAGCCCAAGTCAAGAAGGCAACTATGATGATATAGTCAATCTCACTGATATGAAGGCTATCCATCAAAGCTTAACTTAAGTTTGATTCAGTGAATATGAGGAGCCAACTCAACTGAAGAAGTAAGCCAACACTGTTGATTAGCCAAGTCAGCTGAAGAGATAAGAGTGAGTACAGATCTGTCTTGATGATAAGGAATGTTGTCCTTAATCAAGATTCAACCTTCAGGAAGAATGTCTTCTAGTTGACGGTTGAACTCAAACATTGGGAATAGTGCAATCAAGTCAAGACAAAGATCCTTAGCCGTTTACTTTCCAAGTTGAAGACATGTCACTATCACGGATTCTGTCCTCAAGATACATAGTCCAAAGAAGATGGAAATAGACAAATTGAGGTTGTCTCTCCAACGGACATAACCTCACTTTGCTCTATAACTATCACGGATTCTGTCCTCAAGATACATAGTCCAAAGAAGATGGAAATAGACAAATTGAGGCTGTCTCTCCAACGGACATAACCTCACTTTGCTCTATAAATACTGGAGTTTGGAAATCATTCAAAAAGTGGAAACTACAAGCACTCTAAGCACACAAGCTTTCAAAGAATATATCATTCTTAAGTTTCCAAACACTTCCAATTCCCATCTAAGCTGAACCTATTGTATATCAATCAAAACTTAGAGATATATCCTATCCTTATACAGTTCTTTTTTTTTTTTTTCTGAACCTATTGTATATCAATCAAAACTTAGAGATATATCCTATCCTTATACAGTTCTTTTTTTTTTGAATTATATTAAATACCCATCCCTTTTCTCCTCCCCATGACTCGAACCCAGGATCTAAAGCCTAGGTAGTGGTGCTCTAACCACTTGAGCTATCCAACTTCGTCATCCTTATACAGCTCTTCATTGTAAAAGATATCTCATTTTAGTTGGAACCAACCTCAACCCTTAAACCTTTCAGGGAACCAACCTCATTTTAGTTAGAAGTGTTGTTGTAGAAGTGTGAGAATTAGATCTGTCAAGTGAAGAACCGTTTAGTTCGAGTTGAGTGAGCACTAAGACTCAGAATTCCTAGGGATCAAGGCACTAAGGAGTAGTGTGGTTGATCAGTGCACCTTGACACTATAAAAAAAGTTAATTTCAAGTGAAGGAATTATCATGTTCAATCAGGGAAGTGGATGTAGGAGCTTGAGTCTATGAACCACTATAAACCACTATGTTATTTACTTACTGCTATTTCATTCAAGTAACACATTTATACACTGCACACAAAGTTGATCTTCAAAAGATATATTCTACAAACTGTGCAAAACTGATTTGGGACAAGTCCCTTGAAAATCTGTTAAGTGCTAAGAAGTTTTTCAGAACTTAAAGGAGTTTAAATATAAAGGGTCAACCATAATTCCGCACATATAACTTACTTAGATAGTCATTCGACTGATTACTTCATAGTTCTCAATAGCTTGATTGTCTAATCAAAGTTATACATACTCAGAGAAGTTGACTAGACAACTCTCTTGATAGCCTGATTTGTTTAAAATAAAAAGAATTTGCATACACAAGTGCATCCCCCCTGTACACTTGTGTCATACTCCTTTCAGGACCAACATATATAATTTTATGTCAAATCAATATGTTTGATAGGGGTGGTGGTTTTGAGTGGATTTTGAAAACCGATTTTTAAATCTCGAAGTAAAACAGATTTAGGATCTTGAAATCCAAAACTTGATTTTTAAAACCAAAAGTAAACATAGCCTGAATGAGGGAAAAAATCACGAGTCAAGGTCAACATGGGTCAAATTTAACTAAATATTTTTTTTGCTATTAAATATTGTTTTACTACATGACTAAAATATTGTCACTACAAGATCAAAAGTGAACTACTACAAGTACAAAAATATTGTGGACACTTAGGGGAGTGTATTCAATTGAAATTCTGTTGGATTTTTTTAAACTTTAAAAAGTCAGTGGATTTAGAAAATTCATAGACTCTATGTAGAGTTTGACTGACTTTTTTATTGATTTATATGAATTTTTATAGATTTGACAGAATTCTGAAATACACATTTTTTTTATTGATTTACATGGATTTTCATAAACTACGCCCTAAAACCTAGTTAAAAAAAAAATTTATTATTCATCATTATTATATCTTCATTTTCATCACGGTTATACTCGGTCTTATTTTTCACGATGGGGTGAATCTTGATCTTCTTTATATTCGACTGGAAATTCATACCTTCTTTCCGAAAAAAGTTATGTAATCCAACACACCAAAAATTCAATTGAATAATTGCCTTTTTGGGATGACGACCTTGACCACCAAAATCATTTCTGGAGTGACGACCTTGACCACCAAAATCTTTTAGATGATATCGAACACAACAACGTAATGGGGAATTGACGTCGATTAAATATTATTGCTAACCTAATGGTGTCCGATATACTATAATTTTTAAAGAAAGAACATAATTTTAAAATATAGAGATGTAATCTTTTTCACGATAATAATGGTGATGAAAAATCTGTGATGCTTATCGAAGAACATAGTTAACAAAGTTTTTTTTTTCTTCCCAAAGAATTTGTTGAAATCTCTACTTTTTAGAAGAGATTTTGAATAGTGAAATTTATTTATATTTTTGAAAGAGAATCCAACGAAATCCATAGAGTATTAAAATTGGATTGATAGATTGTTGAATACCTGAAGATTTCTAAAGACTTTTTAAAATCCCTATTGAATACCTCAAAATTTTGAAAGACTTTTAAAAATCCCGATTGAATACCCCAGATTTTAAAAGTCCAAAAAAAATCCAACAGAATCTCAATTGAATACATCCCCTTAGTTTTTTAGTCAAATTTGTCAAAATATTTTGGAACTTTATATAATAACATATTTTTGGACTTTAATAGTAAAATATTTTATATTACTACAAAGTTAAAATATATTAGTATAATGTCAAAATATTATGCTAATATAGTCAAAACTATTGTTACGGTGGTGAGGTTGTCTCGGTTTGAGAATTGAGACATGAGCGTCATTGTGGACAAATGATACACTTATTTTTCTTTTTCTCAAGATTGAAGGGAATAGCGATACTGTAATTAATCGAAATGGTTTGAAGATCATTGAGCTTGAATTGTACTGTTAAAAAAACCTCCCTCTGTACATCCTTTCTGCATATTAAAATAAGAAACTTAAACAAAAGGGACTACCAAACTAAGAGCATCTCCAATGCTGACCAAAATCAGCAAATTAAATGAAAAATGCGGCCCAATGCATATGGTATGTTGGTGGCAATTTGCTACTTTTTTCTTTTTTGTGGCAAATTTGCCACCAACTCAAAATCAAACGAAGGTACTGTTTATATTTTTTTTCATTTTCTTTATTAATTTACTTACTTAACTTATTATTTTATACTCCCTCCATCCATGAAAAGTTGGGACATGGGGAGGTGGCACGTGTTTTAAGAAAAAGGTAGATAAAGTAAGGGTATTGTAGGGTATTGTGGGGTCCATTGTGAATAAAGTGATTGTTTGTGAATAAAGTTGATGGCAATTTGAGTAATTAAGTGATGGTTGAAGGGTAATAGTTTAAAAAAAAGGGTATGTGACTATATTTTGTGGACAAAGAATATAGGGCAAATGTGACTACTTTTCGTGGACGGAGGGAGTAATTATTATTTAAATTAAATAATGAAACAATTTTAATTTTTATGATTAATAATTATAAAATATTTAAAATTGAAAGCATATAATTTAATGGTAAAATAACATTAATAATTTAAATTATAAAATACAATAGAAAACAAAACATACATATTATAAATTTAAATTATAAAATACAATAAGCTAAAAACATATATTTTATGCAATTGAATTTGATGTTTTGTTTTATTGATTTTGTTTTATTTATATTTTTATATTAAATATACCACTTTTTTATTTTTTTTAATTAAATTAAATATAAATATAAAATTATATATCTGATGATAAATAAATATTTAATAAAATATAATTAAAAAAGATAACATTAAGAATATTTTATTAAAATATTTCTATTGAGTTAATATTTGTGTTTGATGATTGGAGATAATTTTACTGTTTGACTTAAATTTGGTGGCAAATTGATGATTTTGGTGGCAATTTGAGTTCGAGGATTGGAGATGGCCTAAGACACCCAAGATACTTTTGATTTCTTAAAAAAAAAAAAAAAATTTTTAATGTTGTTTCATATGGATTATATTTAATTTAATGTTGTTTTAATTATTATTAAGATAGATAATAAGGTATTATTGTGATGTGATTTTTTTGCTTTAAGAAATTAATGTTATAAGTCCAAATGACAGTATGCAGATTATACTAGAAGGAATGAAACACAATTCTAAACAACATACTAGAAGGAAATATCTAAAATCATTCAAAGCACCTACCATCTTCGTTGTTTTAACTTGTTTGTCACCGTCCATCTTCGAATGAGGTACTTAGAATTTTTTAAATCTGTAAGATGTATTTCCTCGAATCCTTTATAAATGAAGTTTTAATTTTTTTTTTTTTACAAATTAGATGATGATTTACATTTTTCAATTTAAAATTTTTAATTTTTAAAAAAAAATTATTCTTCAATTATTTAAATACTCAAATATAAATAAACATTTATTGAGGATATAATAAAAAAATTAAATATTTTCTTATAATATATATATGGAATAACATTTATTTTAAATATTAATCTTGGCTTGACTTGGGTGTAATATTGAACCTACAATATATTCGTAAAAAAAAAGTGTTCAGTTTTATTTTTTTTCGTCAAAAAAATGTGTTCAGTTTTATTATTGTAAAAAGATTGATCGAAGATTCTTCCACTTCGTGTACAATCATAATCCAAATAATTATACTTATATAGGTTTGTTAAAAGAATATTAAGTGAATTCAATAACTGATGACTATCAACTATCAGGATTATAAGGTGTATCTCTAGCTCCAGCATTTTGGAAGCTTTAAACAAAATATTAATAACATCTTTTATTTACCTTGTCAACATTTAAGATAATGGGGCATTAGTTTGGTGGAAGTTCTAAGGTGTAGTGGTAGCACTCGAGGCTAAAAAGTGTTATTACATCTAAAAAAAATATATTTTTATGTGTAGACAAACTTACAGTGAAATCGAGTTAGATTGTTTAGGCTATATTTATGCTTCAATTTAAATTTGCTAGAGGCATCAACATGCTAAGATGGGTAACCGTTACCTTCAGGTACTATAGCTTTACGTCTACGGTGTTTTTAGACTCGATAAGATTCCTTCATAATCCTTACCAACTACTCAAATAACCATTTATTCAAGTAACAAATGTCTTCTAAAGTATTCTAAAGTAAAGGTGTTCTAATAAAATTAACTGTCTCTTATGAATAAAAAATATAATACATGCATTTGTATAACAATAACTTCCACTATAAATTTAAACATGTTCATTTAATAAAAAATATAATACATGCATTTGTATAACAATAACTTCCCCCATAAATTTAAATATAATAACTCTTGTCTACGCTAAACATGCAATATGGAATGGAAGACTTAGTCAATGGTGTATGAGGAAACACTCATGGCTAAAACAACAAAAGAAGTAGACATAAAAATAAAAATAACAATTATATAACAAAAGAGAGTATTGATGAAAGTCACCTTGATGATTCTTGAATAGCCCAAACTATTATACTAGTGAATACAACTTTTATCTTAAAGAAATCTAATCTAAGTTCCTAACTTTGAAGCTAAACTAGGAATAAAGCTTGCAAAATATGTAATAAAAACTAGGGCAACTTACTGTAAGGACATTTTAGAAAATGTTACATGAAAAAAAAGTTATAGTGACTGTTATACCCAGTCAAAGAAGTCAATCTTTGACAATTCAATCCTAATCACCAGCTTACGTGGCGAGGACTAGTCAACAAAGTCAAGCGACGACCAGTCAACAAGAAGAAAATGTAATGTAATTATTGTATTTAATATATTTGAGTGCTCGCCCAAAAATGTTGGCGAGCAGGTGTACATTTGAGATAGAGAAGTGTCAAAAGCTTTGGGAGATGACACAAGACATGGCGACCACGACGGCGAGTGACGAGATGTTTTTCCAGCTGCTCGACACCTCGCCGAGGACGACCACCAGAGGCGGTTTAGCATTAAATGCGCCATCCCATCACCTTTTCGGGCAGAAGATAGGTCCAGTAAGGTCTTGCCACGTGTAAAGGGCGGGCAGCCCCAAAAACCACTATATAATGCCTAAAAGACTCATTCTAACACACAAGTTCTCGATTCCACACAATCACCTAAACCTAAGCAATATACTCTCCCTAAGCTCTCAAGCTTTTAGCTTCTCTAAGAAGCTACATCCTTTGTTCTTCATTTGTTCTTGCTTCGTTCTTCATTTTATCTTCGTTTAATCTTCATAACGATCCGTATAAACACGTAATAACCCCCGATCATAATACATGTTTGTATCGTACTAAAGAATAGTCCACATCCAAATCAACCCGATTAAAGTACATACAACAGTAACTACTTACAAAGTGGTAAAAAAAAATAGATGTGACTAATTTACCCTTCCCCCCACCTGACACACACATTACCCAATCTACAGTGACATAATATGACCTTTCTTCCATAATTTTATTTAATTAATTAATTCATATGAAATGATCTCGTCTCTCACCTGATATACACAGTTCCCTGATTTGGGTGAAATTTATATGATTTTAGTGCACATTTGAAGCTCATATTGCTCATGATTTCATTATTTTATTGATCAATTGTGGATACTTTGGTCAAATTGAGAGAAAGGTAGTGTCTTTGTCGTTTTTGTAGGAAAAACGAGGATTTCGTAAAAAAAAAATGGAGCGGAATGAAAAAAAGAATTAAGTCAATCGGAGGTCGGAAGCAAAAGTTACACACAAAACAATGAGCAAGCATAGCACAACTGAGTCAATCAAAGGCAAAAGGACAGCACGACCGAGCCCTAGGTCCGAGGATTCGTACATCGATATAGAGGTTGGGGCCAACAGAAGGGCACAACCGAGCCCATGTCACAGCCGAGCCCATACGGAGAAGAGGTGGAGGCCAGCACGACTGAGTCACCTAGGAGCAGCGCAAGGGACCAGCACGGCCAAGCCCCATGCATGGCCGAGCCCTGCACATTCAATCGTGGGCACGTTTTGAGCATTTCCAGCTCGGCTGAGCTCCCCGACTCGGATGAGTTGGCCCTGTTTCAGCGATTTTAGTGTATTTTCTCCATTTTTCAAGGACCTACTTGCATAACCCATTCCTAAATCCTACCCCAAGACTATATATACCCTATTTTCAGATTTTGGTCAATCTTAGACTCAATTTGGGAGCAAAAACCTACACACAAACATACACTTGGAGGTATTTAGCATTTATTTCTTAATTTCTTCACATTTATGAGCAAGACTTGGGTCAAAAGCTTGAAATTGCTACTCTCTATCATCTTCTATACTAAACTTTCTCTTTCCTTTACCCTTTATTTCATTTTGTCATTGAATTTTGTAATAATTAGATTATGAAGTTGTTTGGTGTTGATGTTGAAGACTTGGTGATGTTATCAAATATGTTATCACACAAGGCTGCAACATCTTAATTCGACCTTTCTTATTTTTCCTAAGTCTAAAATTATATGTTCTAGCTGATATTTCTTTGGATATTGTAACATCGCAGGTTGAAGATTTAGAAGATTCTACACGGTTCCAGGCTGGAAGGTCCTGGAAGGTTGCAGAATGTTGTAGAATAAGCGGTTGCATGTGAGAGACGTCCAAAATAGGCTGGAAGGACCTAGAAGACGAAAGGAATGAGATCATATTTTTTAGAAGATCATGGATGAAGGTTCTAGGCTTTCTTCCACGTCTATAAATAGGCAAGAACCGTGTTCAACATCCAACCCAACAAAGTGCCATTCTTTAAGTCCTAAACTAGCGTTCATCATGTTAGGAATTAATTGTCATTTGCATGTTCTTGTTATTGTGCCGAAGAGTTCAAACATAGACTTTTTTACACTTCTATAGATATAGAGATTATTGAGTTAGATTAGTTTTTTGTAGTGTTTTACACTTAAGCCACATTAAGACTAGATAGATTATGATATTTTGTAATCGAGTCAGTGTTGCATTAAGTGTTATAACATTTAGTGTAGCATTAGTCTTGTTTTACTTAACACACACACTTTCAGTTGGTACCAGAGCCAAAACCCAACGTCACTAGGTTTAGATCATTGTTTTAATTAGTGTGTTTTAGCATTCATTTTGCAATGGAAACACATCACATCTCTACAGCACTTAGGCCACCCGTTTTAGATGGTACAAATTATGCATATTGGAAATCTAAAATGTGCATGTATATCAAGTCTATTGATGAACGTGCATGGAGGAGTGTACTTACATGTTGGGATGCACAAAAAACTCCAGTAGATGAAGACAACGATGTTCAACTCAAGAAGAAAGTTGATTGGACGTCTGATGAGATAACAACAACATGATTTAATTCTAAAGATTTAAATGTTATTTTTACTTCTATGTTTTAAATCATTTCTAATTGTTCTACTTTTAAAGAATCTTGGGATAGATTACAAGAGCATTGTGAAGGTTCGGATAGTGTTCGAAGAACAAAACTTAGAATGCTAGGGACTAAATTTGAGAATCTCCGAATGAAGGAAGATGAGACGATAATCTTATAATGAACACTTAAGTGAGATTGTCAATGCATCACATTCACTTGGTGATCATATTTCAAATGTGAGAGTAGCTCATAAAATTTTGCATTTAGTTACTAAAAAAATTGATGCAAAAATATGTGCTTTAGAAGAGGCTAAAGATACTGATAAGATTAGTAAAAATGAGCTAATGAGCATTCTTAAAACTTATGAAATTAACACTAATCAAATTGATGAAAATAAAGATGATAAAAAAGTGGTAATATTCAAAGGAGAAACATCACAAGGTTCTGAAAACCAACCAATTATCGTCGAAGTCGATTCAGATGATGATGTGTTGAACCTATGTTATGACAATCCAAACCACATGGCCATTTTCACAAAGAATTTTAACAAGCTTTAGAAGAAGACAATGAACAGGTCCAAAGGGAATATACAACCAAAGATCCAAATCAACACATCAACACCACAACAAAAAAAGAGAAGGAGTCAATTTCAACCGAGACAATCACAAAGTGAAGGTAAACCAAGGTATGATCCTGAATATAGAAAATCAGTTTAATGCAATGCATGTTCTAGATATGGCCATTATGCAAATGAATGCGCCAATACCAAACTCAAGTAAAAACTGAATTTTAGTGCAATCTCGAGTGATGATTCAGATGATGAAAATGTTGAATCAAAAGAGGTTGAATTTGATTTTCATACTCAAGTTGATTATGATGACTCTTTAGATGATGATCTGGATGAAACAAACTTTGCTGTTGAAATAGATGTTACAGCATCTGCAACAACATCAAGTCAGAATCACCAAAATTTGAACTGTCTTATGGTTTTTTTTTATGATACAGGTTTGAGGACAGAAGATTCTAAATACGAAGTTATTGGAGGATTGGAACTCTCAGGAACTAACTTTCGATTCTTTGAATAAAGAGAATGAGGATTTGAAAGGAACAATTACCAAACTATAAGTTATCCTTACCATAAGAAATTTAGAACTCTACAAACTAAAGGAAGAATTGAAAAGTTCTACTTTAAATTTTAGAAAATATGAAAAGAGTACTTGTGATATGAATGATGTTTTGGTATTTGATAAATCTAATAATCATGGTTTAGGTTATGATGGTTGACTTTAACGAATATTTAGTCTATATGTTTGACTAACTACTTCCCCTCAAGCATAAGGGTTCGTAGTAGTAATGGAGGTATTCGACCAAGTAGTATCGACCTAGGAGGTGGGTGTGTGCAATGAGTCCCTAGAGTTGTATGTTGGCATAACCAATGTAACTACGACTTCAGGTTTTTGAATCTCTAAGATAAAGCTAAATTACTACCAAACTTCAAAGTATTAAATCAAACACAAACCTAGAAACTAATAAGTTTTTTAAATTACTAAAAGGGAGAAAATAACCAACAAGCAAAATGACCACAACTTGAGAATGAAAATTACTAACAAAACAAGAAATTGACAAATAAAACAAAGATAACATCTACGAATATAATTCGAAGGAGTGCAAGGGTGAGAGAATGCTTCGGGTGTTCTCTACCTACTGAAATTGAGAGGAATTGCTTTTACTTTGTTAATGCTTCAATTAAGGTTTGCTAAGAGCACCTAAATGCTAGGATGACAACCATTTTCCTTTGGGTAATATAGCCTTAATTCTAAGGTGTTCCAAAACCTGGTAATAAGGTTTCTTCCTCACCAACTACTCAAACAACCATTCAAATAATTAATGTCTTTTAATGGAGTTCTAATACGATTAACTCTCTCTCGACGAATTAAACGTATAACAAACACAATTGTAAACCAACAACTCACACCACAAATATACACATGTCCATGTAACTCCCGTCTACGCTAAACATGCATCTAAATATGGATTAATAGAAGTTAACACACAAAAGTACCAATAATTCCCAATAAAAGAAGCAAAAATCCTAACATCGACAATAACAAAGCTCAACAATTCCGAACTCAACAATCACATGGTTTTAGAACACCCAAAGCATAAATAAAATTAGCCCATGGTGTTTGGAGAAATACCCATGGCTAAAACAACAACAAAAAGTGAAATAGACATAAACCTTGTAATTATAGAACAAAATAGAGTTGGGTGGAAGTCACCTTGATAATTCTTCGGTTACTACAAGATAACGTAAACTCGTTCTTCAAAAATCAAATCTATGGCTCTAGTAGAAATCAATGTAAAAACTAAAATAAAAGCTAGGGTTTTTCTTGTTCTTGGACTAGATGATGGTAAGAATCCTTTTACAAACTGAGTTGGAAGGTATTTAAGGCTTCCAAAAGTGTGTGAGACGAAATTAGCAATCGAGTCCTTGAAATTCTTCAAAATTCGCGAAAACCCCCGAAATTGGTAAGTTGACTCGGTCAACCGAGTGAGTTCACTCGGCCAACCGAGTGAAAATGAATTATAGAACCAAAACTGGGTCCAGATCCCAAACGGGCGCCAGTGTGGACTCACTCGACCGCTAGTGTGAAATAATCTCACTCGGCCGCCAGTGTGAAGGTCACTCGGTCGCCAGTGTGGGATGAATTCCCTCGAAACTTTCTGGAACTCGACTCCACTTGCCCGCCAGTGTGAAGGTCACTCGGCCGCCAGTGTGGGATGAATTCCCTCGAAACTTTCTGAACCTGACTCCACTCGGCCGCCTGTGTGAGCTCACTCGACCGTCCGTGTGGTTTCTGCTCCTTGGACTTTTTCTTCTATTTATCTTGGCTTTCCTTGCTCGTCCTTCAACCGAACTTCAATTTCCATGCGCCAATGCTCGTTTTCCTTCTAAAATGGACTATTTCACCTTGTTTCCTACACTTTGAACACATTTCTTGACAACAAGGTTAGTAGCACAATTTCTATTAATTACGACCAAAATCATATCAAAATGCTACAATAATATAGCACAAATGAGCACAAATACGAGCAATCTCACACCCAATCAACCCCCCAAACTTAGAGTTGCTTATCCCCAAGCAAAGAAAAAAAAAACAAAGGAGGGTGATTGTGAAGGATTTGTGAATGGATACAATGCATAGTATAAGCACGATCAAGCAATCCCTACTATGAATGGTTCATCAACACATGCAATTGTCTACCACTTTCAAGACAAAATGTGATCTAAGCAAAGACCAATTCAGCACTTTGATTCACCACTCTCTCAAGAAGTGTTTCTCTCAACACACAAGTGTACATGGGCATGTAAACTCTCAAATGTCAATCCACAAAAAACACAAAAAACATAGGCTTGCTCATCAACTCAATTCTCTACCCATTACTTAAGCATCAATTGTCAATCAAGGAGGTCTTTCACGGGTTGTAATGTAGGCTCTTTAGAATGGGTGGGATAAATTTGGAATTAGTGACTCATTCCACTTGTAGAGCAACAAATGTTGGTATTTTTCTCATTTTTCATTCAACTCTCACACAACACTTGCTCTCTTTCCTTTATTTTCACTAAAAGTGAACTTCACCCCTCTTTTCCTCACAACATTTTAGAGTCATTTCTCTTCACTTTTGTGAGTTGAGCTTTTAGGATTTTTGTTTCCCTTTTTATTTTTCACATTAAGCACAAGCTCGTTAGATTTTTTTTTTTCAACCCCTCTTCTTCTTTTCACCTTTCTTCTCTCTTGAATTCACTTTGATCAATACAAATCCACTCACTTCAATTCCCTCACAATTTCAACCAACATTGAAGCTCTACAAATGAATATGACAATTAGGCTCATAAAATATGGTTTCATGGTGACATTTTGTAGCTTGCCAAAGAAAATCGGTTTTACGGCTCAACGGGGGCAACTATGAAAATATATCGTTTGGTGGGATTTATTTGGCCAAGTGACTTAAATTCAAAGAAATGCCTCCTATCATTTTTGACAATTTCCTCCTAAATCAAGTTTCAAACAAGTCAAAGAGCAAGTTCTAGCATGCATAATTCGTGGGTGACTCACTCAAGAAAAATTGAACCGGAATGATATTTCGATTCAAGAAGGCTCAAGTCTCTCCGGCTCAATGTGGTAAACTCAAGTGTTTTCCTAAGCCTAGCCCTTCACACAAAATGCAATCAAATGTTAGAGTCATACATGCATCGATTTCCCACTCATTAAGAAACATCACAAGATCACCTCAAGTAAACTCATGCATCCATCAACAAATTCTCCAAAAATCAACCATCACATAATGAAATCATCCATACATCCCTCCAAAACAAAACATAACAAATCCCTATCAATTGAACCAAATTCATTCAAACAATAGACGAATGTATAACGGTGTAAATGAAATTGTAAAAAAACGACCACGCCCCCCCAAACTTAGACTTTGCTAAGAAAATCTAAGTTTGGAAATGAGTGTTTACCTTTGAGTTTGCACCATACATCATTCCATCTTTCTTCATTGTGTCCTTTCTCCTCACATAGAAGTCCATGTCCAAGCTCCATTAAGCACCAACATCATACCCCATCCTACTAAACAAAACCAACCCAAAAAGATCAAAAAGCATAAAACTAACTAAAATGAAAAGAAAGCAATAAACTAATGGGTTGCCTCCCATTTAGCGCTAGGTTTAACGTCCTATGCCGGACGTAAATAAAAAAGTTCAAAATTCTCCTTCGAACTCGATATTTGGCAATCTTTCTTTGAATGGAGGATGATAGTGTTTCACATTATGCTCATCGGTGATGAAAAGATCGTCTTCCTTACTTGGCAACTCAAGATTTCCTTCAAAGTTCGCTTTCTTCATAACCAACGTGTTACGTCTCTTGAGCTTCAACTTTCTAAGGATTTTCATCACTCCAAAGTTGCACCATATTACCTCATCTCCAATTTCAAATCCTTTTTCAATGTTTATCTCCTTTGAACTCTTTCTTCTTTCCTCTTCATCATCTCTTGATTCAAGCAATTTACCGAATTTCTTTTTCTTATCAATCCCCCCCTAACTTGAATTTTGCTAAAGTTTGGGTGTTTGCTTCCATTCTTTACCATCTCTCGGATCTTTCAATGACACATTTGACAATTTATCTAGCTCCATTCCCTTACCTTTTTCAACACAAAGCTTGAGTGCTTTGATAGAGTGACATTCTTCATTACTTGGAGCATCTTTGATTGAGTCATACATGGAGAAAGTCACTTTCTCTTCATTTACCTCCAATGTCACCTCTCCCTTCTTCACATTAAGCTCAACTCCCGCCGTTGCTAAAAATGGTCTTCCAAGAATGATAGGCACTTGTTCATCTTCCTCCATTTCTAGCACCACAAAGTCGGCGGGAAACACAAATTTATCTACTTTCACTAGAATATCCTCCACAATGCCCTTAGCAATTGTGATCGATCGATCGACAAGTTTAAGTGCAATTGAGGTAGGCTTCAACTCCCCCTTTTTAAGCTTTTTAAACAAAGATAGGGGCATCAAGTTAATGCTAGCCCCTAAATCACAAAGAGCATTCCTCTTGATCCCATTTCCAATATCACACATGATGATAAACTACCCGGATCCTTCATCTTTTGTGGCATTTTCTTTTGGAGCATAGCACTGCACACCTTGTTGAATTTGACAAGCTCGGGTTCATCAATCCTTCTTTTCTTCGAGATCAAGTCCTTGAGGAATTTTGCATAATTTGGCATTTGCTCCAAAGCATCAGAAAATGGAATGTTGATGTGAAGTTGCTTGAAGACTTCAAGAAACTTAGCAAATTTTTCGTCTAACTTATTCTTCATGAATCTTTGAGGAAATGGTACCATTACCTTTGGTACCCCCCACTCATCACATGGTATGCTATTTTCTTCATTAATCTTATTTTCCTTCATCTTTTTCCACTTTGGGATTCTTTCCTCACTTTCAACTCCCTTTTTGTCTTTTGACTTCATTCCCCATTCTTCCTCATTTTCACTCTTTCCCCACTCCATCACTTCACATTCTTCTTCACTCTCTTCTTTTTCCTTCACCTTGTCTTCTCCTGATTGAGTGGGCATGGATGGACTATCATATTGAGTGCCACTTCTAAGATTTATTGCCTTGCAATGCTCTTTGGGGTTTACCTCGGTTGTTGAGGGAAATTTTCCCTTGTTTAACATTTGATTAACCGTCGTGCTCAACTCTCCAACGGACGTTGCAAGTTTCCCCACCGTATGCTCGAGGTTTTTAATTCCTTTTGAGTGTTGTTCATTGATCTTTGCTTTTTGCTCTTGAGTTTTCTTGAATAACTCTTCCATCCGTAAAAGTGTATCTTCCGTAGTAGCTTTTCCTTCACCATTAGGAAGCCTTGCCCCGGGATCAAATCCGAGTGGATATTGCACCGCACCCTTAGGGTTGGAGTAAGCCAAGTTCTCATTTCTTCGGAAGTTTTGATACCCTTGATTGGGTTGGAATGTTGAGGATTGACCACCTTGAAAACGGTTCTGTTGGGGGGCTTGATATGGGCGCCCACTTTGGAAATTTTGTTGGTACCCTCCTTGATATTGTGGTCAACCCATGTAGTTCACATCCTCCGCTTGATTCATAGGAAACTCTTCTTGAACCATAGGTAATGGGCTCTCACGTGTTTGATTAGATGAAAGAGAGTTCACCTTCTCAATCAAAGTGGTGACCATTGCCTTCATGGCTTCCATTTCATTAACTTGGTCCACTCGATGTCTTCCCCCTCTATCAATCCTCATTTTAAAAGAATTGTTTGATATACCCTCCATTATTTGCTTGATCTCTTCTGCTGACTTGAGCCATATAGAACCTCTTGCACAAGCATCCAAATGTTGTTGATCTTCTCCCTTCAACCCACAAAAGAACCAAATTGTAGTTTGCTCCAATGGAAAACCATGTTGAGGGCAAGTGATTAGGAGATTGGTAAACCTTTCCCATGCTTCCTTGAGGCTCTCATTATCTCCTTGTGTGAATTGAGATATATTTTTCCTTGCTTGCATTATTTTTGAAGGTGGATAATACTTCAACAAAAACCTCTTCTTCCATTCTTCCCAAGTTCTCACCTCTCCCGCCGGAATGCTTGTTTGCAACCATGTTTTTGCCTTTCCGGAAAGTGTAAAAGGGAATAGCCTCAACTTCTTTGCATCTTCGGACACACCATTTTGTTTGAGTGTGTCGGCTATCTCTAGAAATTGAGCCAAGTGCTCATTTGGATCTTCTTCAAAACCTTCCTCGGTCGTCCCTTCAAATTGTTTTTCTCTAAGCATTCTCAACAAAGAGGCATTTATTTAAAAATTATTAGCCTCCATATTTGGCCTTGCAATCCCATCATAATACTCTCTTTGTTGAGGCTCAAAGTACTCTCTCATGGGCCTCCCAAGTTGTACTGGACGAGGCTCTTGTCTCTCCGGTTGAGGTGAAGCGGGTATTTCTTGAGGGAATGCACCTTGGGGTGGATGGTATGGATAAGGTGGAGGATAATATCCTTGAGGTGGTGGATAATACCCTTGAGGATATTGTGGATAAGGATATGGTGGATAGCCTTGAGGATACCCTCCTTGTTGAGCATTAGGGGGATACCCTTGAGGTTGTCCTCCATAAGGGCCTTGATTGAACACACCCCCATTTTGAGCATTAGGGGGTGTTGTATGACATTTCCTGCACCTCCTTGCAATTGACCATCTCCTTGATGTTCGACTTGGAGATCTTCTTGAGTATTTATCTCATCACTTTCATCATCTACCACGGTACCCGGCGGTTGATTTTGTCTATTATCCGCAAGATTGATAGGTTCAACTTGTCCACCACGTGCTCTTGTTATCATGCACCTATGGAAAATTGCAAATATCAAATTCTGAAAATAAAAATAAAAACAACATAAAGCAAGTAATTGTATATAGCACTAGTATTCAACTAACTCTAAGTCTCGATTATAACACTACGTCGCCTCCCCGACAGCGGCGCCATTGACTTGAACGAATTATTAGTCTATATGTTTGACTAACTACTTCCCCTCAAGCATAAGGGTTCATAGTAATAATGGAGGTATTAGACCAAGTAGTATCGACCTAGGAGGTGGGTGTGTGCAATGAGTCTCTAGAGTTGTATGTTGGCATAACCAATGTAACTACGACTTCGGGTTTTTGAATCTCTAAGATAAAGCTAAATTACTACCAAACATCAAATGATTAAATCAAACACCAACCTATAAACTAATAAGTATTTTAAATTACTAAAAGGGAGAAAATAACCAACAAGAAAAATGACCACAACTTGAGAATGAAAATTACTAACAAAATAAGAAATTGACAAATAAAACAAAGATAACAACTACGAATATAATTCGAAGAAGTGCAAGGATGAGAGAATGCTTCGGGTGTTCTCTACCTAGTGAAATTGAGAGGAATTGCTTTTACTTTGTTAATGCTTTAATTAAGGTTTGCTAAGAGCACCTAAATGCTAGGATGACAACCATTTTCCTTTGGGTAATATAGCCTTAATTCTAAGGTGTTCCAAAACCTGGTAATAAGGTTTCTTCCTCACCAACTACTCAAACAACCATTCAAATAATTAATGTCTTTTAATGGAGTTCTAATACGATTAACTCTCTCTCGACGAATTAAACGTATAACAAACACAATTGTAAACCAACAACTCACACCACAAATATAACTCCCGTCTACGCTAAGCATGCATCTAAATATGGATTAATAGAAGTTAACACACAAAAGTACCAATAATTCCCAATAAAAGAAGCAAAAATCCTAACATCGACAATAACAAAGCTCAACAATTCCGAACTCAACAATCACATGGTTTTAGAACACCCAAAGCATAAATAAAATTAGCCCATGGTGTTTGGAGAAATACCCATAGCTAAAACAACAACAAAAAGTGAAATAGACATAAACCTTGTAATTATAGAACAAAATAGAGTTGGGTGGAAGTCACCTTGATAATTCTTCGGTTACTACAAGATAACGTACACTCGTTCTTCAAAAATCAAATCTATGGCTCTAGTAGAAATCAATGTAAAAACTAAAATAAAAGCTAGGGTTTTTCTTGTTCTTGGACTAGATGATGGTAAGAATCCTTTTACAAACTGAGTTGGAAGGTATTTAAGGCTTCCAAAAGTGTGTGAGACGAAATTAGCAATCGAGTCCTTGAAATTCTTCAAAATTCGCGAAAACCCCCGAAATTGGTAAGTTGACTCGGTCAACCGAGTGAAAATGAATTACATAACCAAAACTGGTTCCAGATCCCAAACGGGTGCCAGTGTGGACTCCCTCGGCCGCCAGTGTGGACTCACTCGGCCGCCAGTGTGAAATCATCTCACTCGGCCGCCAGTTTGTGATGAATTCCCTCGAAACTTTATAGAACTCGACTCCACTCGGCCGCCAGTGTGAAGGTCACTCGGCCGTCAGTGTGGGATGAATTCCCTCGAAACTTTCTGAACTCGACTCCACTCGGCCGCCAGTGTGAGCTCACTCGACCGTCCGTGTGGTTTCTGCTCCTTGGACTTTTTCTTCTATTTATCTTGGCTTTCCTTGCTCGTCCTTCAACCGAACTTCAATTCACATGCGCCAATGCTCGTTTTCCTTCTAAAATGGACTATTTCACCTTGTTTCCTACACTTTGAACACATTTCTTGACAACAAGGTTAGTAGCACAATTTCTATCAATTACGACCAAAATCACATCAAAATGCTACAATAATATAGCAAAAATGAGCACAAATACGAGCAATCTCAAACCTAATCAATGGTGAAATTACATCTATTTCTATTTTTTTTTTAATCATGTGAAGTTTGTGAAGGCTAAAACATATGTTGAAGCATCAGCATAAATAAAACCTCACAAAGCTAAAACTTTTAAAAAGTTATTTGTTTGCCATTATTGTTCTAAATTAGGTCATATTCGTTCTTATTGCTTGAAAATGAAGAAGTATTTTGCTAATGTGAAATTGTTACCTAAAAAGTTGTCACATTCAAAGAAATATTTCTCAAAATCTACTTGGAAAAAGAAATATGATGTAACTTGTAATGCAGTCCACACCTCTCTGAAAGCACGTTTACCTAATCTATGGCTTTGCATCGAATTAAACCACATACTCCACCGCTTTATTTTGATAGTGGTTGTTCTAGACATATGATTAGGACAAATGGACTACTTATCTGATTATGTTACTGTAAATGGTGGATATGTTACATATAGTGGAGGTTCAAAAGGAAAAATTATTGAAAAATGAACTGTAAATGTTGAAGGTTTTCCTAAGCTTAATAATGTTTTGCATGTTAATGACTTGCTTGCTAATTTGATTAGTATAAGTCAATTGTGTGATAATAATTTGCATGTAAAATTTGACAAAGATTCATGTTTGTTCTTGATAAAGATGATAAATGTTTAATGACTAGTACTAGGTCAACTGATAATTGTTATCTTATTGGAACCAACAATGTATGTAATTGTCAACACATAATGAAAATGTCTTATGGTATCAAAGATTGGGTCATGCAAATTATAGATCATTGAAAAAGCTAGCCAGTGTTGAAGTTGTGAATGGATTACCAAACTTAAAATTTGACAAAACCAGTGTATGTGGACCATACCAGAAAGGTAAGAAAGTAAGAGTGTCGCATAAAATGAAGTCACATTGTTCTACACATCATTGCTTTGAATTGTTGCACATGGATTTAATGGGTCCTATGAAAACTGAAACCATTGGAGGAAAAAGATATTCACTTGTTGTGGTAGATGATTACTCTAGATTTATCTAGATTGAATTTTTAAGAGATAAATCTGAAACATTTGATGCTTTTAAAGTTATTTACAAAAGGTTCAAAAATGTGTTTAACTTGAAAGTTAGCAAGATTAGAACTGATCATGGTAGAGAATTTGAAAATAACATGTTTACAAATTTTTGTGACAAGAAAGGTATAATGCAAGAATTTTCATCTTCTAAAACTCCACAACAAAATGGAATTGCTGAAAGAAAGAATAGAATTCTACAATAAATGACAAGAGTCATGCTTACTTCTTAATGTCTTGCTAAAAGATTTTGGGCTGAAGCATTAAATACAACATGTCATATCACCAATAGAGTTTATATTCGATCTGGTTTTAATCAAACACCTTATGAGATTTCGAACAAAAAAAAATCAAATGCGAAGTACTTTCATGTATTTGGTTGTGTGTGTTATATATTGAATGATAGAGATCAACTTCATAAGTTAGATTCTAAAAGTGATAAAGATTTCTTCTTAGGCTATTCTAGAAATAGTAAAACTTATAGAATTTACAACCTTAGAACTAACATTATTCAAGAATATGTTAATGTTATGTTTGATGATGATAAATGTCTTACAAATAAAAATGATGAAGAAGATGTTTCAAAAGTTACTGAAAAATCTGGAGATTCTATAAAAACTGAAAATGTTGCTCCTAATGTTATAGTATCTGGAACAACATCGACAGAAAATTCAATAGAATCCTCAGAGAGTAATCAGCATGTTCCCAAAAGGATATTTCTTCAAGGAATGATAAAAGTCATCCATCGAATTAGATCATAGGTGATGCTATAGTTGGAGTGCAAACAAGAGGCAAAGTAAGAGCCAATAAGGTAGATGTGGTAAGAACCTTATGCATGTCTTCTATATGTAATGTAGTAAATGCAGAGTGTTATTATTTTGAAATTGAACCTAAAAATGTTAATGAAACATTAACTGATGAAAATTAGATTAATGTTATGCATGAAGAACTTAATCAGTTTGAAAAAAAGTGAAGTTTGGAAACTAGTTCCAAGACCTGACAACACTAATGTCATTGAAACTAAGTTGATTTTTAAAAATAAAATTGACGAGTCTGGTAACATTGTTAGGAACAAAGCAAAATTATTACTAGCAATTGCAAGTTTTATTAATATTAGACTTCATCAAATGGATGTAAACTGCATTTTTTAATGGTATCTTAAATGAAGAAGCATATGTGGAACAACCTAAAGGATTTGATAATCTACAATACCCCGATCATGTTATAAACTTAAGAAAGCTTTGTATGGTCTTAAACAAGCTCCTAGAGCATGGTATGGTAGGCTTACTAACTTTCTTTTGGAATTTAGTTTTATTAGAGGAGAAGCCGATAGAACTTTGTTCATTAAGAAATCTAGAGAAGATATGTTAATAACTCAAATTTATGTTGATGACATTGTTTTTAGTTCAACTTGTGATAATATGTTAAACCAATTTGTTAAAGTAATGTGGTTGGAGACTTGAATTATTTTCTAGGTTTCCAAATCAATCAATGCAAAGATGGAATATTCTTCTCACAAAGTAAGTATGCTAAGAACTTGGTTAAAAGGTTTGGTCTTGAAAATTCTAAAAGAATGAAAACTCCTATGAGATTTACTTTAAAACTTTATAAAGAGAATGTTGAAAAAGATGTTGATCCAACATTGTATAGATCTATAATAGGAAGATTGCTTTATTTAACCTCTAGTCGACCATATATTATGTACATTGTTTGTGTTTGTGTAAGGTACCAAGCAAATCCAAATGAAAAGCAAAATCGTGTCTCACAATCTACGACCGAATGCGAATACATAGTTGTAGGCAGTTGTTGTACACAACTCCTATGGTTGAGTAAGATATTTAATGATTATGGCTTAGAAAGTGACACATTAACTGTTTTCTGTGATAACACAAGTGAAATCAACATTTCTAAAAATCCAGTACAACAATCTTTGACTAAACACATAAGATTAGACATCATTTCATAAGAGATGTAGTAGAGAAAAGTATCGTGAAGTGAGAATATGTTCCCACTGAATTTTTTTTCACTAAAGCTCTTGACCATGAGAGATTCTCATTTTTGAGGAAATGTCTTGGTATGTTCACAATCTGAAAAATCCAAGATGAATGTTGTTATAAATGCGGGAGCATTTGGAACAACATCAAGGGTATGTGTAATTCTGATTAATTTAATTTATTCCATAGTTTGTTAAATAATTCCTTTGTAAAATGTCTTTGAATCTAAAATTTATTGTAAAAAAATAAACACGATTTTACACCTCTCAAATGCATATAAAAATAGAATGTTGCTCGCATACTAAAATATGTAGTTAATCATTGAAGTAACTATGGAGCACGAAGTTTACTACTACAATGCCTTCTTTTCAAAAGATGATTAATAAAATACATCAATAGGTTCATAATCCATCGAGTAATTATGGGGCACGGAGTTCGCTACTACGATGCACTCTTCTAGAAAAATGGATCAATATGAACTATGTGCTACAACACAAAAAGAAAAATATATGGTGCAACACAAATGAAGCAAACTCATGTAAAAACCGTGTTGAGGTGTATATATAAATGTTTTGAGTACAACATTAGATGATTTGAATTTATTTTTATTAGTTGTAATTATTTAATTAATTTTCTGGAATTTATTTTATTAAATGGAGTATACACTAGCCCACATTTTTTATTTTCTAGATCATGCACTTTATTTAATTAATTTTTGAGCTCATTTATTATTTTCATTATTTATTTATTCTGCAAGTTTTATCTATTAATTCCATGATCTAATATGGGATACCCACATTGCTCTTCATGATAAAAAAAATGGGATATCACTTATCAGTCATGCACATGTTTATTCTAGAAAATTCTAATTAGTGGAATATTTTAATAACTTCCAATCTTATGCTCTATATAAATCATTTTGTGGCATATATTCTATTCATCAGTGTAAGTTGAATTGTTGTGTGCTGAAATTTTTCAGAAATTCAAATTGCAATTGTGTTTGATTTTCGTGCCACTTTCTTGTGCTCTAATTATTGTAGTTGGGAGATAATTTAAAATGATAGGAAAGAGAAACTCTTCATCTCCTACATCTCACTCTGCAACTACTCCATCGTCCTCTCCATCATCTTCAAACCCACTCAACATTCTTGCATTAATGACGTCTAACCAAACCACCGAAAATGCTACATTAGTTACTGCATCAACCATGACCACACCACCACCACTAGCTGGTCCGAACACTGTAGTAATTCCTCAAAACGCTACCATAGAGGAATTCACACAGGTAATCCAAAACATCTCCTCTAATCTTCTAAATTCGATGCTTATGCCTAAAATTTTTGTTGGAGACGTTCCTCTGAATTTTTCTACTCAAAATCCATCCACTGCCTCTACACCACAAACCCCCAAATCGAAAAACCTACTAAGCCCGAAATTGAACTCGAAACCGCCACTCCCACTGAAACCACTCCGATTGCTACTCATGTTTCTATAAAAACTAAAGCAACTACGGAATGTGATACTTCCATGGCTGATGCCGTGTCTGAGAAAGCAGAGGATTCTGCTCACACTGATTCCTCACTCTTGAAATCAAGTGACTAAGAGCCATTGCCTCTGAAAAATCTGCCTTGATAAAGGGGAAAAGGAAGAGAAACCCTACTCAGCCAAGAAGAAGGTCGGGTTGTGTGTTTTCGAGGGTGAACTATGCTGAACCTTCAAGGAAAAGAAGCTTGTAGCAGGCGATGTTGCTGAGACTCCAATTCAAGCACAAACTCTAAAAAGGATGACTCTGATGGTGGAGTTGCTGAAACTGAGAAAGTAAATTCTGAGGAGGATGTTACCTTGTTCGAAATGTGCAAGAAGAAAGGCAAGAAACCAAAGCAGAAGAAGGTTGCTACTCCAGATGTTGAAGCAAATGTTGCAGCACCTGCACCTGAGGATAGAAATGGTGATGAAAACCCTGATGACAGTAGCACTGATGGTTCTGATCAACCTGGTTCTGATTCTGAAAACACCTCTGATGGTGATGAAGGTACCCCTAATTTTGATACTGATTAAGAAATGGAATCTTCTGAGGATAGATTAGCTAAGATCTCTAAAAGGAAACTGCTAATTGAATGTAGGATTTATGTTTCCAACTTTGATGTTAAGGGGTTAATTAGGTTCCTTGAGGATAGAAACTTGTTACATGTTGTTACTTTTACTGAATCATTTGTAGCAGCATGGGTTTATGAGTTTTATTCACGTTTACGTAAAAGCATTGGTAGAAGGACATCACAATGGTATGGGATTTTAAGATTTAGAGAAATAGATCTTCCATTCACCCCTGAACTGATTAATAAATTTTTGCACCTTGAAACTGTTGAGGGGGTTGAGGAACCCTCAATGGATGTGATTGCTCAGGCAATTACAGGTGGTAGAGTGATGACGTGGAAGAAAGTGATGTATGCTTGTAATCTTACTTCTCTATATTATGTTGTACATAAGTTTATTGTGTATAACTGGATTCCGTCAACAAATTCAACTAAAGTCACGATGACTCAAGCTATACTTCTTTACCGCATTGTGGTTATGAGGAACTTTAATCTAGGGATGATGATATTTCATCACATGATGAAGTTTTCTGGGACAATTTCTGAAAAGGGTAATCTGTCGTACCCTTCTCTTATTTATGGATATTTGAGAAGCAACAACTACCAACAAGAGAGACATGACATGTTGAGGGGGAGAGTTCCTCAAATGAAAGTGTCACATAAGTTGATGGGTGGAGATATAGTTATTGATATCCCTATACTTGGTCCAGAAAGAGCTCAACCAAAAGTCCCTGATGTTGTTCTGAATGTTCCCAACACTCATTTGCAGGATTCCATAAACGAGTTGCAGTTTATGAAAGATTATTGGATGAAGATGCTTTCTGCTACATTAGGGAGAGTACTTGCTGCTTCTGCACCAGTTCCTGATGTTGGTGTGAATAAGTCTAGGGAGTTAGAATTGAAGAAGTTGTTAATGCTGATACTAATATTGTTGCAAACTTTGCAACATTGGTGATTAAACCTGATGATGAATAGGTTTATGGAGATCTTCTGGACCTTGTTGGATATGTGTGAACAGAGCTTGAAGACAAAGTGATGAAGACTCAGCTACGTTATGTGCTCAGGAAGAATTAGAGACATGTTTTAAATTGTTGTTTTGTATTGTGCGGGCCTTTTATATTTCCGGATCAGTTTTAGTCCTTTTTAGACTCTTTGGGCTATGCGCATAGATAGGCCCATTAGTTAACATCTATATATAGCTGTTGTTGTAAATTGATTGAGGCAGTTGAATGAGAAAACACATTTTCTTGGAATTAATTCCTTTGTGAACATATCAACGACATTCTTTGTAATCAACGTCTTTTGTTCTTCCATACCAACTCGACGGTATTCCCTTGCGAATCAAAGTCGTGTTCATCGTATCTCCTTGTATTGTAAGCTTCCGCTACATCAGTTGGTATCTAGTTACCAGTCGACGCTCCTACCATGCTGCCTCGTCGTGACGCCAACCGGGATTCGGATCTTGCCCAACGTCTAAACGCGTTAACCACTCAACTCACTACAGTCGTGCAACTTCTAACTGCCCAAGCAACACCTGTTCCCAATAACCACCCCCACCGTGTACCCCCTCCTGATCATGCCCAGAATCCAGTCGATCTGTCAAACGATGAGATCACGATCGATAACCCTTTTACCCCCCTCAATCCCCACAATGCGCGTTCCGCCGGCGATACTCACTCTTGGGAATCCTCGTTCAGAGTTGATCTTCCCGAGTTCTCAGGTACCCTTGATCCAGAAGCCTTCATAGAATGGCTGATCGTGATTGAAGATTTACTATACTTCAAGAACGTCCCACCGGACCGCCGTGCCCCCTTTGTCGCCACCCGTTTTCGCGACCGTGTTGCTTCTTGGTGGTACCAACCTCGTTCAGAGTTGATCTTCCCGAGTTCTCAGGTACCCTTCATCCAGAAGCCTTCATAGAATGGCTGATCGTGATTGAAGATTTACTATACTTCAAGAACGTCCCACCGGACCGCCGTGCCCCCTTTGTCGCCACCCGTTTTCGCGACCGTGTTGCTTCTTGGTGGTACGAGGTTCGTACCTTGCGCTCTCGACGCGGAAAGTCCAATCTAATCTCTTGGGAAAAGTTCAAGAAATTATTACGTGCAAAAAATTCTTGCTTTTCAATTATACCCGCGTTCTTTATCAACGGTTACAAAACCTTCGACAAGTAAATCGTTCCGTTGATAGCTATGCTACTGAGTTTTATCAACTCACTTCTCGCGTAGAAATTAATGACAATGATGATCAGCTGGTGTCCAGATTTATCGGGGGTTTTCTTCTTCCATTTCAAGATGTACTGAATTTACTCGCTCCAATTTCTGTTTCGGAGGCCTACCAACGTGCTACTCTCCTCGAACGACAATTTAACCGTCGTTCTCCAGGCCCCTATTTGTCTCCGACGACTCGTACCACGGAGACCCCATCCTCGTCTTCGGACACCCGCCCTTCATTCCAACGTACATCGGCTAACCCTCCACACCTGTTCGCCCGCTTGGTTCATCTTCAGCCCTACGTCAAGGTCATTGTTTTTCATGTGGAGAACCTGGCCATCGAATTTTTGGAGGGTGACCAAGGCCCAACTTTGATTTTACGTCGTGCCTACCTGACCCTTTATCTCCCCGAACCCCCTGCTCAACGAAATTGCTTGTTTGAGTCATGTTGTACGATTAATGGGAAAGTATGTCGTTTCATTGTGGATTCCGGTGCCTGCGAGAACGTGGTTGCTGCAGAAGCGGTCACCAAACTCAGCCTTCCATCCGAAAAATACCCATGCCCTTATCGTCTTTCGTGGCTCCAAAAGGGCAGCAATGTCGAGGTCAATCGTCGGGTTTTGGTAAAATTCTCCATTGGCGATAATTATGTCGATTCTTCGTGGTGCGACGTTGTTCCTATGGATGCTTGTCATCTTCTACTTGGCCGTCTGTGGCAGTATGATAGGGGAGCATTCCATGGTGGACGTCGCAATACATACACATTCTTATTTGAAGGCATGCACATTACTCGCCTACCATCCCTCCCACCTGTCCCAAAACCCATTTCTCATTCCCCTATCGTCCTATTACTCTCACGTGCCGCTTTCATCCGAGAGACGGAGGCAGCACCTTGCACACTACTACTTCTCCCACATGATGTCTCTATAAATCATAATATTCCTTCTGTTGTCCTACCTTTATTGTAGGAATTTCAGGATGTATTCCAGTCGGATTTACTTTCAGGCCTCCCACCTCTACGCGACATTCAACACCGTATTGATTTGATTCCCAAAGCTCTATTACCTAACCGCCCCCATTATCGAATGAGTCTGTTAGAACATGAGGAGCTTCGTCGCCAAGTCGAGGAGCTAGTTTGAAAAGGCCATACCCAAGAAAGCATAAGTCCTTGTGTCGTACCCATCTAACTTATCCCAAAAAAACTGGTGATTGGCGAATGTGCGTCGACAGTAAAGCCGTGAACAAGATTACCGTTCGCTATCGTTTCCCGATCCCGCACTTGGACGACCTCTTAGATCAATTGAGTGGTGCCATGATTTTTTCCAAATTAGATCTTAAGAGTGGTTACCACCAAATCCGTATCCGACCGGGCGACGAGTGGAAAACTGCTTTCAGCTTTTTGAGTGGTTGGTAATGCCTTTTGGCCTATCGAATGCCCCAAGCACATTTATGAGGGTCATGAACCAAACATTATGACCTTTGATAGGCTCCTGCATTGTCGTCTATTTTGACGATATTTTGATCTATAGCAAATCCGAGTCCGAACACCACACTCACATTCGGGCTGTTCTTGCGATCCTCTACCATGAAATTTTTTATGCGGCAACAGCTAAGTGCACTTTTTTTTTTACACAGACCGTCCTCTTCTTGGGTTACAATATATCGACAGAAGGCATCCATGTTGACGAGTAGAAAATCGCCGCCATCTGTGAATGGCCTACACTAATAACCATGACGGCTATCCGAAGCTTCCACGACCTCACTTCTTTTTACAAACGGTTCATCCCACATTTCAGCACCATTATAGCCCCATTATCCGACGCTATACATGCCAAATTTTCACATGGACAGCAGCCGCTTATGTAGTTTTCAATAACATCAAACGGAAACTCACCCATGCCCATGTCCTCATCCATCCAAATTTCACAACTCCTTTCGACCTACATTCAGATGCATGAAAGGTAGGCATCGAGGCCGTCCTCAGTCAAGGAAAATGCCCCGTGGCGTATTTTAGTGAGAAACTCATCGGCGCACGTACGCGGTACAATACTTATGATATAGAATTTTATGTCGTTGTCCGTGCAGTCCAACATTTGACGTCATTACTTGTTTCATAGAGAGTTCGTCCTCTACACCGATCATGAAGCACTCAAGCATATTGCCACTCAAGATTCCATTTCCGCACGACATGCAAAGTGGGCTGCAAGTTGTTGAAGTCGGGGCAGCTAAAGCGAGATATCTTGCAGGCCAACTAAGCCTTTCTTTAATAGCTTGATCGATTCATCCCAGGAAAAGTTCCAGCATAACACTCTCACACCCAACTCCGAGGTAGTCCAGCAGCAATTCACGTTCATTGTTCACCACCAATCGGTTGTCACTAACAAAGTAGTCGATGAACTCAGTCGACGCCACTGCCTTCTAACCGAAACACGCTTCACCGTCCCAAATTTTTATACATTTTGCGACTTGTATGCCACTGATGCTTATTTCAGCCTGATTCTTCAAAGTCTAGCCTCAGGCCTTGTGTGAAATTTTACCTTAATGGACGACTTCATCTTTAAGGGAACACAATTTTGCATCTCGGACTATAGCCTCCGCCAGCACATTGTCACCGAATCCCATACTACAGACCATGTCGGGCGTGATAGGTCCATAGAACTGGTCTTGCGACATTTCTTTTGGCCGACTGCTCGCCGAGACGTTGAGCGATTTGTTGCTCGCTACCGTATATGTCAATTAGCTAAAGGAATAACGTCCAACGCTGGACTGTACCGCCCCTCCCCATTCCTAACCGTCCTTGGACTGCAATCAGCATGGATTTCATCCTTGGCTTACCCAGGACACAATGCGATAACAATTCTATCTTTGTAATTGTCGATAGATTCTCTAAAATGGTCCATTTCATTCCTTGTAGGCGCAGTGCAGATGCCGTCAACGTGGCTCAACTCTTTTTTCGCGACATCTTCTGCTTACACAACCTCCCATCCTCAATCGTCTCGGATCGTGACACCCGCTTCATCAGCCACTTATGGTGCTCCTTGTGGCGTATGGTGAATACTCAATTGAATTTTAGCAGTGCCTATCATCCGCAAATTGACGGTCAAATGGAAGTTGTCAATCGTTCCTTGTGTAACCTTCTCCGCTGTTTAGTAGGCAATAACCTCAAAACATGGGATACGAAACTCAGTCAAGCTGAATTCACCCACAACCTTGTGTTAAACCGAAGCGCGGGCTACGCCCCGTTCCACGTCGTCTACGGCCTCCTTCCTCGTGCTCCAATTGATTTGGTGGCGTTACCCTCTTCAGCCCTGACTGATGCCCGGGCTAGCGACATGATTGAAGACTTACAACGTATTCATGTCGACACTTATAGCCGCCTTGTTTCGTCCACTCAGAAGTACAAATCTGCCGTTGATGCTCATCGTCGTGACATCTAGTTTAGTGTTGGCGATTTGGTATGGGCCTTCCTCACCAAGGACCATTTTCCACCTAGAGAATACAACAATTTGGCATCGCGAAAGATTGGTCCCGTTGAAATAATTGAGAAGATCAACCCCAATGCTTATCGCCATCACTTCCCTGCATATTCGTATCAGTGACGTTTTTAACATTAAACATTTAGTCCCATTTCATGGCGATAATCCCGAAGAAGACTCAGCTCCCGGTGATTCGAGGACGAATCCTTTCAAATAGGGAGAGAATGATGAAGACTCAGCTACATTATCTGCTCAGGAAGAATTATAGACATGTTTTAAATTGTTGTTTTGTATTGTGCGGGCCTTTTATATTTTTAGATCAATTTTAGTCCTTTTTAGACTCTTTCGTCTATGCGCATATATAGGCCCATTAGTTAACCTCTATATATAGTTGTTGTTGTAAAATTATTGAGGCAGTTGAATGAGAAAACACATTTTCTTGGAATTAATTCCTTTGTGAACATATCGACGACATTCTTTGTAATCAATGTCTTGTGTTCTTCAGTGCCAACTCGACGGTATTCTCTTGCGAATCAGCGTTGTGTTCATCGTATCTCCTTGTATTATAAGCTTCTGCTACATCACAAAGGGAGGCTGAACTTCAAAGATGCAATGTGCAAGAGTTTGTTGTTGCAGTTGTTGTTACATCAAATGATGCATCTTGTTCAGATTATGCCTTACTGTTTTGATTGTCTATTTCTCTGATTTTTCGGTTTGATTTGCTAAGTATTTACAAACTCAATACTTTATTTCCTTTAGTTATTTAGGATATTATATTAGTTGATAGGAGTTCACTTTACCTTGAACTTAGTTCTTTTTATATTGCTTTGATTATAATTTGTTTCATAATTCTTTTTAGGTTTGATTGTTTTTACTTTGAAACAAGTTGTGTTAAATGAGTATATTACTTACTCACTATATTTAGTATTCAGAGTACTAATGTCATTTAGTCTTGAATATTTTCTTGTTTTTGTCTCTATGTGATCATGTTGGTCCTGAAAGGAGTATGACACAAGTGTATGGGGGGGGGGAATGCACTTGTGTATGCAAATTCTTTTCACTTTAAATAAAATAGGCTATTAGGAGAGTTGTTTGGACAACTACTCTGAGTATGTATAACTTTGTTCAGATAGTTAAGCCACTGAGAACTATGAAGTAATCAGTTGAATAACTATCTAAGTAAGTTATGTGCGTAATTATGGTTGGCCGTTTATATTTAAACTCCTTTTAATTCTGAAAACTTTCTTAACACTTAAAAAGTTTTTCAGGGAACTTGTCCAAAATCTGCTTTGCACAATCTGTATTGAATGTCTTTTGAAGATCAGTTTGTGTGATGTGTGTGAATGTGTTACTTGAATGAAATAGCTTGAAAGTAAATAACACAAGAGTTTGTAGTGGTTCAGAGACTCAAGCTCCTACATCCACTTTTCCTGATTTAACTGGATAATTCCTTCACTTGGAATTAACTTGTTTTATAGTGCCAAGGTGCACTGATCAACCACACTACTCCTTAGTGCCTTGGTCCCTAGGAATTCTGAGTCCTAGTACTCACTCTCAACTCTGAACTAAACTGTTATTCTCTTGACAATTCTAGTTCTCACACTTCTACAACAACACTTCTAACTTTCCTTGAAAGGTTTAAGGGTTGAGGTTGGTTCCAACTAGGTTGAGATATCCTTTACAATGAAGAACTGTATAAGGATAGGATATCTCTCTAAGCTTTGAATGATTTACAATGAGTTCAGCTTAGTTGGTAACTGGAAGTGTATGGAAACTCTAAGAATGAAATATTCCTTTGAAGAGCTTAAGGTTTTTAGGCTTTGAATGCTTGTAGTTTCCACTCCTTGAATGGTCTCCATACTCTAGTATTTATAGAGCAATTGTGAGGATTTGTCCGTTGGAGAGACAGCCTCAAATTGTCTATATTTGTCTTCCTTGAACTTAGCATCTTGAAGATACATTCTTGAAAGTGACATGTATTTAATTTGGGAAGTAAACGACTTGGTGCTTCTTGTCTTGACTTTAATGCACTCTTCCCAATGTCTGACTTGAAGATTCAGCAGTCAAACAATATACACTTCTTCTGATCATTGATCCATGATTAAGGACAACTTTTCTTATCATCAGAACTGATCTGTGTTCAAGCTTATCTCCTTCAGCTGACTTGGCATATCAGCAGTGTTGGATAACTTCTTCAGTTGAGTTGGCTCCTCATCTTCAATGATCATTTTTTATAGCTTCTAAGTATGTATTCTTCCATATCAGTGGAATTGACCCCATCAGCACAGTTGTCTCTTGGTTTAGACTTGATGTGATCATTTCTGATTTAGTGTGCTGATCAACTCTGCTGGACATCTCTTCTGATCTTGATTGTGTACATGTCAGTAGACTTGGTCCAATGATGTATTCTTCTATTATTGTCCATCAGAGAGGTTGTTTCTTTTACTAGGCTGATTTTTCTATCAACACAGTTGAGCACTTCTGAACTTGACTATCAGCAGGGTTGAGACTTGTAGGTTTTGAACCTTGAGCGAACTTTATTCTTGTAATCTTCTTAGCTTGTGTTCCCCCTCAACTTGTGCATCTAACATCTATAAGCTGCCTAACATGTGAGTTGTTCAACTAGCCTGATCTATATGTTCCAACATTTCTGAAATATACAAACAGAAATTTCACACTCCATGGCTTTCATTTCCCATTCCACATTTTACAATCTCACACCTTTCATTTTTCATTCCACATCCACTGAGTGTGAGTGTACGCATTGTATAAGTTGAACACAATAAAAAAAATTGCGTTGAACACTGAATGTATTAATAAAAAAGTTGAACACAATAAATAAAGTTGAATACAATAAATAAAAAGTTGAACACTTAGTGTTGAACACAACGATAAAAAAGTTGAACACTTAGTTACAAAGGAACACACCTTCTTTTTTTACTCAAAATAAAGGCATTTGGACCTTCGTTTCTGTGCTATTGTCAAATATGTGTCCTCCCAGCAAATTATATCAAGATACAATCATGCCACTCATTTCAAAGAAAAAAAAAAGCATTGAGCCAAACTCAATGTATGAACTCACTAAGTCAGACGGTGTTTGACTCTGCAACCTCAACAGTCCTTCAATGGCGTCTTCGGCTTTGCAACCTCAACACATGCCTTCAATAGCGTCTTCGGCTCTGCAACCTCAACACAGGCCTTCAATGGCGTCTTCCAAGACTCATCAGATTCTGCAACCTCAACAGGTTTTAAATAACATCCCATCATTGACACTGCCTGATTTCTGCCCGTTTAGACTAAAAACGAGTCTCGTCTAGACTAAAAAATGACCATTAGAGTCGATCTAAATATAAATATTAAATCCACCATTAGAGGCAAGCTCCATCTTCGCCGGAGTTAAGCTCGAACGACACCATCTTCGCCGACGTCGATCTCGTGAAGGCGGAAGAGCTTTCTCTCTATCTGCATTTTTCACATTTGGAAGGTTTGGAGAGAGGGGATGGGATTGGAGGAAGAGCATTTAAATTTTGAAATAAAAGACGGAAGAGAGAGAAATGAGTGGGATATAACTTATTAGTGAAACAGTACATTACTAATTTTCCCACTTTGTACTTAGTTGCAAGTTGAAAATTGATTAGTACCCTTGTTGCTATAGAGTGGGTCACTTTGTATCCCATTGTAAATAAACTAAAAAACTGTCTAATGAAGCAAATTGGGTTATAACGGTATAAAAGAAGGCAAGAGTACATGGAAATCTGATTTGGGGAGCTATTTATAGCTTGGAAGAGTGTTTGCGACTAATTTTACACTCAAGTCCCTCGAAAATATGAAAATTGGTATAAAATCACCGAGAATGAGTTGTCTCGGCCGAGTTGCCCTATTTTTCCTCTTCTTCTTGTTTGTTGTGGAACTTTGGTTCCCAAACTCCGATTGACTAGATTCTTTTTTTTCATTTCACTTCTTTTTTCGAGACACTTTCAATGGTGAAATTATCTTCTTAATTCCATAAAAAAATTCTTGGGAAAAAAATTTGAACTTTTCCTTCGTCATGATTTCCTAATCTTTTCACTCTGTATTCTAATCCTTTTGCCATCCTAATCTTTTTAACATGTGTCATAATCCTTTCACATTCTTTCATAATCTTTGAACACAATTCTCAACAACATAGATTAGTGACACAATTTCAACAAATTAAGATCAAAATCACATCGAAATGTTATATATGACAAATATAAGCACAATTAAGAGCAATCTCACATCCAATCAATGTTAAAATTCAGTTTAAAAATATCTCAACACATTCACCTCTACAAGTACTTATAAACCAAATTAAGGGTGTGTTTGCAAATCATAGTGATTGATTTAAAGTGATTAAAATTGATTTTTGCAATAAAATTGAAAGTTGATAGTGTTTTAAAATTAAGCACTTTAAATCAATTGTGTATATGTTGTGGTGTTTACAAAAAAAAACCATTTTTTTTTATAAATTTACAAAAAACACCCTTATTACATTTGGATACATAATGTGTAAAGATGAAATATTATTTAAATTGTGTGGGCAAAATTGTAAAATTGGTTATTATAATGATGAGAAACACATAGAAGCTATTAGAAGTAGGTGGAGGGGTGCTTCACCAAAATCACTTTTAACAAATTAACTTAATCACTCAGTTGTGTTTGAAAACACTTCAAAAGTGATTATATTTGGAAAAAAAAAGTGGTTTTAAGCACCTTATAGTGTTTGAAAACACCCCCTAAGTACCATATTTTTTTCTCCGTCACACTCTATCTAATGACTCGTTGATGTCAATATGATTATTCTATCCAATGACTCATGTAAAATTCGATTTTAAAATATTTAGTTTACCCTCAATTTTTTAAAATAATGGTTAGCAACATAATCATTTATTCACTAAATCCCTTTATCAGACTATTAATTGAGTATTTAAATTTTCAAGATAGTGTAAATCAATTCCAACACTTATATTCACCTTCTACAAGAAAATTAATTAGATTCTCAAATGCTCATCTCTTTCGTTATTTTTTTTTTCTCTTAAAATCCAGTCTTTTTTTTTTTTTTTTCATTTGTTGAATAAATTTAGTATTTAGATGTTCAAGATAGAGTGAATCAATTCCAACATGCTTATATTAACTTCTACAATAAAATTTAATAGGTTCGCATATGCTCTCATCTTTCTTTATTTATTTCCTTCTTATTATTATGTTAGCTTTTAAGTTTTTTTTATCTTTCATTTTAAGATTTTTTAAGTGAATATTTAGATTTTTAAGATAGCATGAATCAATTTCAACATGGTTACATTTACTTTCTAAAATTAATTAATTAGATTTTGAATTGTTCACTTCTTCAATATATATATATTTTTTTTTTTGTCCTTAAAAACTTAATTAGCTTGTAGCTTCATCTTTCCGATTTCATTTCTGATTTAATCAAACTAAAAAATAATTATAATAAGTCACATAAATTGTATGTTAGTTTTAGAGGTGTCCGCACCATACTATATACACAAGTTAATAAGTAAATGCACGGCATGTTTTTAGTTTCAAATAAAGTTTGTACCAAGTCATTTCAAAGGGAGGGGTAATTACTCTAGGTATTTTTTAAACCTTCTTTTTACATTTTAGTACTATTTTTTTAAGAGTTATTGTTAGGTGCAAAATGACTCCAAAGATTACTACTATACCCTTTTGTTTGAATTTTAAACTTTAACATGATGTGACCTTTCAATTGACTTTTATTTCTTCAATCTTCTCCCAATTTTCATTTCCTTTCAACAACAATTTTAATATTCCTTTTCTTTACAAATCAACAAAATATCAAAATAGATTCCAAAAAGTAAATAAAAAAATAACAAAAAATACAAAAATCAATTTACAAAAACATGAGTCATTTTTCGAGTCATAACATTTTGCACAAATGACCAAACAAAAATTTGCACGAACTAACAAAAAAACTTTGCATCATAGTTTGTTATATAATTGCACCAAACAATAAAATGTTTGCACTACACTAAATCATGATTGCACAAAAGAACAAATTTCAGAAAATTAAGAATTAAATCCCAAAAAATAATAAAATTATTATTTTCAAAACTAATAAACAACTGGCAAATAGGTTTGAATCAAACCCAAAAATAATAGCTGACAAATATGGCATAACCTTGGTGCAAGGTTTACTGCATACTCTAAGAAAATACTCATTAGTAAGAGTTTGAATATGTATATGTGTGGGCGGGAGCATCTATGGACCAAGAAACAAAGTAAGAATTTTTTTTATGTCACGGTATCCGATCCAAGAACCGACTAATTCGAGGGGAATAATTCTACTGTTCCGCCCCGTTTAAAGCCAGAGTTTTGAGCTCTATATGAACATGATCCCATAGAAATTGTTTACACCTTATGAGTTTCGAACCTAAGATTTAGAGAGGAGTACACTCTGGCCTAAATCCAAAGCCTACCCCACTAGGCAAACTCTTGGGGTTGAAACAAAGTAAGAACTTAAAAAAACATTTCTTGCATCAAAGCTTTCGTATCTTCAAACCAAATGAAAATTCCAGATCTGTGTGCGGGGTAAATACCAAACCCAAAAATTTCTGTATGTGGCCAAAAACAAAGTTAATACTAAAATGTAATTGAGAGTTGTAAAAAATACTTATGGATAAAAAAAACTCAATACGTAAATGTCACCGATTTTAGGGTGATAACAATGAAAAACTAAAAGAGAATGTTAAACTCCCAAAGAATAATTAATTGTATTGACAGTTGAAATTGTTTTTTTTTTTTTTTAATCAATGGCTTCGGTATAGCTCTCATAATTGTGTCGTTGGAGTGAAAATTGTTTTAACAAATGTTTATCTTTATCATTAAACACTAAGGTTAGAAAATATCTTGTTAAAAAATTAGTTTTTATTTTTATCTTCCGCATTATACGTTCTTTTAATATTTGGAGAAATTCACATTCATGAGAAAAAAAAAAAAAAAAGTAACATAGCTAATCATGTTATACATTTGTTTTTTTGTTAAAGTCTAGTATGCAACTCGAGTGCATGTTGTGCACCCTAGTCCATGTGCACTTTTCAGTTTACTGATTTACACTTTTTTGGTAAATGGTGTTGCACTTTTCAATTATTACTAAAAATATTATTATACAGTTTAATAATTGAAAAGTGTAAGTCAGTAAACTGAAAAGTGCAACATGGACTAGGGTGCACAACATGCACTCGAGTCCATAGTAGACCAACCCTTGTTTTTTAGTTTATAGGATGGAGGAAAAAAAATGGTACTTCCTCTGTACAAAAATATGTTTAGTCTTATTTTTTTATATGTTCATTCTATTTAAATAGTTAACTTTTAAATATTTTTTCTACTTTATTAATAAAGTTATGACCTATCGATAATACTCTTTATTCTTTACCCCACATATCTACTTTATACATTAAAATATAAATTATTCTTAAAACGTGTGTTCAACCAATGAGATATACTTTTCATGGACTGAATGAGTATTAATTTATTGACCTTGTAATAGTATAGTTTTGATCATTTAGTAGCATAATATTTTTGACCTTGTAGTAACATATTTTAACTTTATAGTACCATACAATTTATTCTACTACGTACATGACCAAAAATATGTTACTACGATACCAACAAATATTATGCTACAGAGTACAACATTGTCAAAGTATTGTTGTTAAAATGCCAAAAATATACCACTTTAAGTTCAAAAATATTTTGCAAAATTCGCTCAAAAAAATTGTAGTGACAATACTTTTATCTATAGTAGCATAATATTTTTTTGAACTTGTAGTAACATATTTTTGACATTAATTGTAGTAGCAAAATATTTATACTACTATAAAACCAAAATATGTTACTACAAACTTAAAAATATTATACTGCTACATGACCAAAATTATACTATTACATGGCAAAAAAAAAAATGATACTCCATTAAGTATTTCATATAGTGACAATATTTAATTTGACCTTATAGTAAAACAATACCTTAAAGTGAAAAAATATATTTAAATTGATCCAGGTTGATCAAGGTTTCATCCGCATTAACTCGATTTTGACCAACGATCTTTCATTCCAAATTTATCCTAATTAGCTTATATTAGATCTTTCATATTTAGGCGTTCGTGTTCGTGAAATCTTATGAATGTCTGATTGTTTTAGTTCAATTTCTTTCGTGTTGGCGAAGCATGAGTGTAATACGGTTGCTCATCGTCTAGCCTCTTTTGGTGTGTCTTGTGTTTCTCCATTTTGGTCTACTACTTCTGTACGACTCATTTGGAGTCCAACGTTGCTGCAGACTTTTCTGCTATTAATTAATTCTACCTTTCTGTAAAAAAAAAAAAAAAATTAATATTTCATATAATATTTTACATATTTTCAATTAGAAAAGACCATTAATGAAAACGTGTTGTGAACATGCAAAATATTGGTCGAAATTGGACACATTGATCGTGTCATATAAACGTAGTTTAAAAAATAACTAACTGTGTTCAAAAAAAAAAAAAATCAACTGGGATGTTAGATTCAACAAACTCCAATAATTTCATAATGAAATAATAATAATAATTTTGTATACGAATACGATTAGATATAAACATAGTAATTATTAAAGTAGCTACTTTTCTAAGAAAGAAACTAGCTGATGAGCTTAGTTAGGTTAACGAAAATCAACTAATCGCATAATGTGGATTATATTATAAAACTAATTATTATTTTAAATTGCATATACGGTTAGATATACTATATAATTATTAAAGGAACTAGTTTTATAAAAAATAATTATGTTCAGTAAAATGAAATGTTGCTATATAATTATACGTATTATAACTATAATAAAACAAAAATTATATGAAATATTTCATACATGAAATATAGATAATTAAGATAAATTTGAGGCTGAAATTTGCGGGTTAAACTCGGGTTAACGCAAGTTACACAGGTCACACATAATTAAAATATATATTTTTCGCTTTTAAGTATTATTTTACTACATGACCAAAATATTGTTACTATAAGGCTAAAATTTTTAAGTATTATTTTACTACATGACCAAAATATTGTTACTATAAGACTAAAAATTTACTACTATAAGTCTAAAAATATTATGAACACTTGTTTTTTATATAAAGTTGCACGTGAGTCTACTATTGCGTCATTCAATCCATGTACAACTAATAATATTTATTGAAAATTTATTAATATTGAAATATCAAGATCCATTAAAATAACTAATTCTGAATTTGAATTACAATGTCCAACGGTTACCCATAAATATTTGTAAATAATAAAATATACAAAAAACTTTTACTCCATATGAGGCAAAAAATTACAGGTCAAACTCGGATTAATGTGGGATCAAATTTAATTAATTTTTTTTATCAAGTATTATTTTATTAAATAATTAAAATATTATCACTATAAGATCAAAAGTGTACTACTACAAGTTCAAAATTATTATAAATTTTATATAATAACATATTTTTGGACTTTAATAGCAAAATATTTTATATTACTACAAAGTCGAAATATGTTAGTATAATGCCAAAAATATTATGCTACTATAGTCAAAATTATGTTACCGTTGGGTTAGGAGACAGCGATATCGTATTCTTGAAGTTGTATTGTTAATTTATGTTAATATTGTAAACCCCTAAAAAAAACCTCCACTTTCTATAAGAAACTTAAACAAAAGGGAGTACTAAGCTAAGACACCCAAGATAATTTTGATTTCTTCATTTTTTTTAATAATTAATGTTGCTTCATATAGATTATATTTTTTCCGTTTTAAGCTATGTGTCTTAATTATTGTTTGCAGACTTTTTAATAAATAATAATATTAAATACGGAGTAGATAATAAGGTATTAAGATAGATAAAAATAAAAGAGTAAAAAAGGAATAATGGAGTTTTAGTTTGGAAACTCACACTGGGCTTCAGAAAATGTGAAAATTTTGGGGGTCAACTTATGAAATACTCGTTGCTTAGCGTGAACAAATATATTTTTTAGAATATTGGTGAATATATATTAATTAAGTAAATGAATTTCTTGCTTGCGTGAACAAATGCAATTAATGTGATGTGATTTTTTTTGCTTTAAGAAATTAATGTTATTAGTCCAAATGACAATATGCAATTTTTTTTTTTTTTAAAGTCATAATGACATTTATTAAACATTAGGAAATACTAGAAGGAATCAAACACAATCATTTTTCTACAACATACTAGAAGGAAAAATCTAAAATCATTCAAAGCACCCTACCATCTTCGTTGTTTGTCACGACCATCATCGTACGAGATGTTTAGAATTTTTTAAATCTGTGTAAGATGTACTTCCTCGAATCCTTTATAAATGAAGTTTTGATCTTTCATTTTTTTACAAATTTATTGTTTTAATACGTGCTTTCGTTAATAAAAACCGTCAATAAAAAGCATGTTTAGTTTATATTTCTCTCCACAAAAAATATGTTCAATCTATTTAAATAGTTAATTTTTATGTATTATTTTTTTATTTTAAGTTAACATCAACACTGAATAGATTAGGTAACACTGAACAGTAGGTAGGTTAAAATGAAAAATTGTGAAAAGATTGATACAAGAGTCTTCAACTTCATACACCTCCATAACCCAAATATGAAATTTCAAAATGTTAGTATTATACTTATATAAGACACTCAAACATCCCCTATAACTCCTAATGATTTTTTGTTAGAGGGATATCAAGTGAATTAACTGTACAAACCTCTCAAAACAAAGTAAAGTATGTCGTCAATCTGCCCCAAAACCCAATAAAGATGGCTATCAAAACCACACAATTTATTAACAAGTGTACATAATACCTTGTGATGGTGCCTAGCCTCTCGTAACTGAACCCGTATGTGCAAAATATTCTTTCACCCTTTGTTTAACGTTTTAGTTGAATGATTCTATAGTGCAAAATATTCTTTCACCCTTTGTTCGACGTTTTAGTTGAATGATTCTATAGCACATTTTTTCTCTCATTGGTTGAAAAAGACAAATGAGACCATTGTAATGTATAAATGATTTTGTTATAATAAATAACACTATTAAAAAATGGGTGGATCACTGTAACACACAAAGTAAGAGGAGTTATAGCAATGAGAAACACGCCAAATTTTCTATAGCAACTAGGAACAAAATTGGTGTTGAATTATCAAATATACCCTCATTGTCTCTCTACTTTACACTAATTCATCACTCTGTGTGGGTACTATGCATATTCTGAAAAAGCATTATGTCTCCCATCACGTGATGTCACACTCAAAAAAAATTACTCCATTTTTTAATTTCAATTCATTGTTACTACTCAAAGACTTTTACTACCTTCTTCCACGTTTCTTTTCCATCATTTTTGTTTATTCTTTTTTTTTTTCTTTTGATTCTTCATCTACTAAAAAATGTAAAATAATATTATAATAAATTTTAATAATATAAACAATAAAATTATTTATTAGTAAAAATAATGATAGTATTCTTATTTACATATAAAAATATTAATTTTATTTAAAATATATATTTATTATAAATAATAAATTAATAATAAAAAATACGGAATTTATATTATTAATAATTACCCTTTAATCAATTATAATTATTAAAATATTAATAAAAAATTATTTTTAACGACCATCAATAATAATAATATTATTATTAAATAATACTAATATTAATGTAAATGGTATAAGTACTAAATCCTAAGCTATGAAATCATAAAACTAAATTTAATTTGAATATTACATAAATTATTAAATTTAAATTGAAATTGAGATTGAATCATTATCCATTCTGACTATTGTCCATTTAAAAAAACCCCTTTTTTTCTATATCACATAAAAAATTACTTATTTTGGTCTGTTTAATTTCAAATTCAAATGATAATCTCAAGCAACAAACAAGAATGCAAATGAATCAAAGAAAAGAACAACACACAATTTACATGGTTTAATCAATGTAATCTACGTCCACGAAAGATAGATGCTTATTTAACTAACTTCGAATGAATGTTACAGATTACAAGGAGAAATTATCATGAGAAAAATTCAAAAAATGACATTTTTTGTTCAGATATTCACCATTTGTGTTCAAATATTCGCCCTATGTAAATATTCAATTTTCAATTTAAATTTTAGTAACTTATGTAATATTCAAACTCAATTTAGAGGTAAGGTTTATGTTTGATACATATATACCATTTAATTTTAATAATTTATTTAATATTCAAACTCAATTTATTCACTCATTCATTACATTTATATATATATAAATGGGAAAAAAGTCAATTAGTCCTGTGTAACTTTTTACCTTTTCTGAAATGGTTCCAAAATATTTAAATGTATCAATTTATTCCTTTTTTTTTTTTAATTTTTTTTTGGTCCCATTTCGCCGCGTCCAAATAAGGAAAGTGTGCAAGTAATCTTGAAACGGAGGGAGTATAATAATTAATAGAGTTAAACATAAAATTATTATACTATTAATTCTATTGATTTAGGTTTAAGGTTTAGTACCTCATATTTAAATTTAATGATTGATTCAATTTCAATTCAAGTTTAATATCTTTTGTAATATTTAGATTTTCTATTTAGGATTTAGAGTTCAGTATCCTATGGTTAGGGTTTACTGTCTTATATGATATTTAATTTATATATTTAAAAACCACAATTTCAATTTAAATCTACTAACTTAATTATGTAATATTCAAATTTAATATAGGGTTTATATTGTTTTGTACTTTAAGAATGTAATATTCAAACTCAGTTCAATTTAGACTCCATTTAGATAAAGGGATTTTGGTCTATAAATTTTAAATCCACAATCCAAATCCACTTCACTTGACAATATCATCAACGTTCATAAATTTAATGAATGATTCAATTTCAATTCAAGTTTAGCACGTATCTTTTGTAATATTCAGATTTTCTATTTAAGATTTAAGGTTCAGTATCCTATGGTTAGGGTTTAATGTCTTATATGATATTTAATTTATATATTTAAGAATTACAATTTCAATTTACATATTCAAATTTAATATAGGGTTTATATTGTTTTGTACTTTAAGAAATGTAATATCCAAACTCAATTCAATTTAGACTCCATTTAGATAAATGAATTTTGGTGTATGAATTTTAAATTCACAATCCAAACTCACTTCACTTGTTTGGATTAAAAAGTAAATGAATGAATTTTAAATATTTAGATTAGTTAAAATGAAGAGAATTTTTAATTCTCAAAAAAACATGTCATTTAAAAATCATGTATTTTTAAATATTTTCATTTGAAATGTCTTTTTAAATCAAATTCATTCATCCAAACACAACCTTAGAGTTTACATAAGTTACTAAACCCTAAATTGAATTTGGATATTAAAAAGGAATGAGTGTATCTTTTTTATTATTTTTTTTTTTTTTTTTTTATGGAAGGAATGAGTATATCAATTAACTGATATAATTAATTACAAAAGAAACTCTCTCTTCCATGAGTACTTGTCTCAGTGTTCAATCTTGCAACGCTTAGTGTTCAATTTTGCAACACTTAGTGTTCAACCTTGTAACACTTAGTGTTCAAATATTTTAGTTTTACACCTCTCTATGTAATATTCAAACTCACTTTCAATTTAAGATTTATATTTAGTAACTTATGTAATTAATTAATTACCATTATTAGAATTTAGTACTTTATATACGATTTAAGTTTATGTTTAGCAGGTTTTTGTTTCTGTTTAGTATTATGTTTAAGACCGTGGCTCTGATTCATGAGCCTAGTAGCAGCCGACGTCAACAAGGGGACATTAGTACTTGTGTTGCAATATATAATTCTCATAACTAGGTCAATGATAATCGGGATTAAACTATATGATCGAATCTATGAAATTGAAACTATTGGAATTGTAGTTGCAGCAGAATACCATAGAGAGGTGTTCGTTTTGAGCGATCCTATTGAAAAATCCTTATAATGATAATGGTAATTAATTAATTACATAAATTATTAAACATAAACCTTAAATTTAAATTGAGTTTAATATTACATAAGTTACTAAAACTTAAATTGAAATTAAATTTGAATAAGGTTTTTCTACGGTCAGGTAGAGTGTTCACACTTCCTAACATTAGGAGTCCAATTAAAACTTGACACCTCACATCACTTCGTCATATGGCGATTTAGCTTCGCAGTGACATAAAATAATTAATATTCTTATTGTCTTAATTGTCATGATTAATTACAAAAGAAACTCAGTCTTAATTGTCTCAGTGTTCAATCTTCCAACACTTAATGTTCAACCTTGCAACACTTAGTGTTCAAATTTTTGAGTTTTACTAGTAACTTACGTAATATTCAACTTCAACTTCAATTTAAGTTTTAGTAATTATGTAATATTCAAACTCAATTTCAATTTAGATTTTAGTAATTTCTGTAATATTCAATTTCAATTTAAATTTTATTAACTTATGTAATGGAGTATTCAAATTTTATAATTTATGTTCAATTTAAATTTAAGTTTAATATTTTTAATAGTATATATATATATATATTTTTTTTTTTTTGAATTTAAGTAAATTATAATTAATTTAATTTTATGTTAAAATCCTTAAAAATCTCAAAACAAATTCTCCGTATAATTTAATTATTTTAGGTATTAGACTTGTTACCAACGTAAGGTACTAAACTTGTTATCAACGTTCATAAAGATAATAGATCAATAATTCTAGTTTTTCATTTATTGATATATTAATTTTTTTTAAATCGTTAATATTTTAAAATAATTAATCCTAGTTTTAGTAGGTTAGATAAAAAAATAAATTTCATTTTTTTTATTCTCCTAATTTCCAATACTATTTTTAAAACCATAAATATTTTTCGGAATATAAAAAAAAAATTAATCTTATCAAAGACATATACTGGCCGATTTTTTCAATTACATTAAATTCACATATAATATAAATTCCAGGTTCTTATATCAAAAAAAAAAATAAAAATCAAAACAAATTCTCTGTATAATTTAATTATTTTAGGCATTAAGCTTGTTACCAAGTAAGGTACTAAACTTGTTATCAACGTTCATAAATTGGATAATAGATCAATAATTCTAGTTTTTTGAATCAGATTTATTGATATATTATATATATATATTTTTTAAAAAATCGTTAATATTTTAAAAAAATTAATCCTAGTTTTAGTAGGTTAGATAAAAAAATAAATTTCATTTTTTTTATTCTTCTAATTTCCAATACTATTTTTTAAAAAATAGATTCCATAAATATTTTTCGGAATATAAAAAAAAATAATCTTATCAAAGACATATATTGGCCGATTTTTTCAATTACATTAAATCCACATATAAATTCCAGGTTCTTATATCAAAAAAAAAAAAATCAAACAATCTGCCATTCAATAATATCAAAAAATATAAATCTTATCAAAGCCATATACTGGCCAATTTTTTCATTTACATTAAATAAAAAAAAAATTAACAAACTGCCATTCAAAAATTCTTAGACTTTTGGTAGCTTGGTAGGAGGGGAGGTGACATGCGTACGACTCCTAAGAATTTCTGCAACCTCATTTTTTTTTTCTTTTTGTATTTTTTGTTCTTTTTGTATTTGAAGGGTAAAAATGACATTCCCTTTTACTTTTTGTGTGTAATTGTAATACAAAAAAATTCATGTATGTAATTGCTATACATTACTAAATCTTGTACCCTATTGGAAAAAATCTCTTAAAAAATAAAGTAACACGGGAATACGGGATGGTTCATAAAGTAGCATGTGGTGGTTTATAAAGTATTACAAATTCATGTTCGAAAAGTGATACCCACACTAAAAATGTGTTACTAGATTAATACAATTGTATTAATAAAAGAACAACCATTGCCACATGATTAAATATATGTTTCTAAATGAATAAAAATATGCTAGGACATGAAAAGGAAAAAAATAATCAACAAAAACTTATTTCTACAAATTAATGTTACTTCTTCTCAACCAAACCCAGCAAAATAACCAGACAGCTAATGAATCCAAGCAAGAAAATAATTAAACATGTTTCTTTCATTCAACTTATTTAAGTTGATTTACATCACAATATTTCCTCTACGATCATATACCTCCAACAATATAAACAAAAAATTCCCCAAATCAGAGAATGTCGACCCCTTCTAATAAGTTAGATTTTATATAAAAGAAGTTAATACGAACCACTATAGAAATACTCCGTATTATGTTATCTTCGTTCATATAAATTGACATTCATGCCATATCATGAAAAATATACAAAAGTATTTATTTAGTCAACACAACTCAACTTATTATATAGGAATTGATCAATCTTAATCAATTATTTTAGGTTTAAGTATAATTTTTTTTTCCAGGTAAATAAAATAAGTTTAATCTAGGGTTTACAACTTTCGCACTTGAGTTTATTGATATTTGTCTAACCGATAAGTTCATAGTTGTTAGTAGACCAGTTATCAGTCTCAAGCTCATTTTACACTTACATATTCACTAGGCTAGATACTATTTAGAGTGAGATAAGATATCTACTAAATCTATAAATGTAGTTGATTAGAAACGAGGCATAACATTCAAAGCAATTTGTAGAAAAGTATATTTTCTCTCATTTACTTTTTTATGACTCGTTTTGAGACTACACAAACAATACAATTATAAGAAGTATATCATTTATCATTCATTGCTAAAATCATTACACTCATATTTATATTCCTTGCAACAAACCAAACAAACCCCATAACTAAATTATGTTAGGGAATGTTTGATTTGAGAGTAAAAAAATTAAATTTTAGATTTTGAATTTTAAAATTTAAACATTTAGAAAATGTGATTTTTACTAAATACTTCTCCTCAAACATAAGAGAACATAGTAGTATATACGAAAGTGTTTCGACGAAGTAGTTATTGAACTACAGAAGGTGGGCTAGTGCAATGGATCTGTAGAGTTGTATATTGTCATAACTAATGTAGCTACCATTTTTGGTGTAATTCAAACTAAAGCTGAGGAACACCTTAAAGAGGATAAATTAAACCAAACTCGATTAAAAGCCAACTAGTGATTTAACTACTACACATGAAAACAAGATCATGATGAAGAACAGATACAATAGCTAGAAAGTAAATTGACTAAGAAATCAATAAATAAACAATGAAATGCAACTAAAAGTAAATATCAACTACGAATTAAACTCGAAGAAGTGGAAAGGTGGTGTGAATACTTCAGGTGTTCTATACCTAGTGAAATCGAGTGAGATTGTGTATACCATGTTTATGCTTCAATTTAAATTTGTTAGAGGCATCAAGATGCTAGGATGAGTAACCGTTCCCTTTAGGTACTATAACTTTAAGATTCCTTCATAATCCTCACCATCTACTATTCAAGTGACGAATGTCTTCGGGGTTTCTAATACAAATAACTCTCTCTCGACGAATTGAAAGCATAATACATGCATTTGTATAACAACTCCCACCATAAATTTAAACATGTTCATGTAACTCTCGTCTATGTTAAACATGCCTCAAAATATGGAAGGCCTAGCCAATGGTGTTTAAGGAAACACTCATGGCTAAAATTACAAAAAAAAAAAAAAAATAGAAATAGACATAAAAATAAAAATAAAAATAACAATTAATCCCTCCGTCCCTCAAAATTTTTCATACTTTCCATTTTAGTTTGTCTTCTAAAAGTTTGCATACCCAAAAAAAGAGATAATCACCACTCCTCACCCTAACAATATACACATATTTACAATTAATGTCATTACTTTTGTGGCCCATTATACACTCAATCCACCTACTTTATTTACTTTATAAGTTTATATATAAAAGTTTATAAAATTATCATTCTAACACTCTCATCAGTAAACTCTTTTCTTAAACCATGTGCTCAAAATTATCTGCAAACTTTTCGAGGACAGAGGGAGTATATAACAAAAGAGAGTATGGGTGAAAATCACCTTTATGATTCTTCAATAACCCAAGCTATTATACTAGTTAATACAACCTTTGTCTTAAAAAACCTAATATGAGTTCCTAACTTTGAAGTTAAACTAGGAATAAAGCTTGCAAAATATGTAAAAAAAACTAGGGCAACTTACTGTTAGGTACATTTTAGAGAGTATTATAGAAATAAGGTACATGAGAAAAAAGTTATAGTAAGTAGGTACAAAGTGGTAAAAATAAATAAATATAGATCTGTTATTGACTAACGTACCCTTCTCCCCCACTTAACACACACACTATCCAAGCTACATTGACATAATATGATCTAGGGGTGGGGGAAAATAGTGAAATTTCAATATACCGAGCTTATTGTACCGAAAAAATACCGAAATTATTAAAATTTTCGGTATGATAACGGTATACCGAAATTTTTTGATATTCGGTAAGAAACAATATACTCATATATACCGACATACTGAAACCTTAATAAAATAATAATTTTATAATATAATTTATAATTTTATATTATTATTTAAATTTTAAAAAACAAAAAATTAATTAACTTTAAAATATAGAATTTAAATACGGACTTACATCTTACCTAACCCATTAATCTAACTCACACATTAACGCGTAAAGTTAAAATTCTCATTCAAAACTCCATCTTCCCCAAATTGTAGAAAACCTTATACTCAGCAGAATTTCTTCTTCCTCAAATTGAAGAAAACGTTACCTCATCGTCGCACACACCAGTCGCAAGTCGCCCGCAGTCTTCCTCTCTCCTGCAGCCTGTAGTGTTCCGCTTTCCCACCGCCTGCAGTCGCCGCTCCTTGCCGCACACAGTCGACCTCTTCTATCGCAAACAGTATGTCAGCGCTCCCCCGCCGCAAGCAGTCAGCCACTTCCCGCTGCACGTAGTCGGTCGTTCTTCTGTAACTTCTGCAACTGGGGTGTGAGTTCTTTATGCATAACCTCACAGGCTCACATCCCTCACTTCTAAAACTAAAAAACAGAAGATAAATGATTTTTTTTTTTTTGCAATTCAGAAGATTTTGTTATGATAAAGGTATATCAGTATGAAACGATATTTCGACATATATTGAGATGAAGAATCAAAACATCTTCTGAATTATACTTTTGGAAGAATACAAAGTATGAATGTGTTTACAAGTAATGAATTCATCTTATGAAATAGAAACAAAGTGTTAGCCTATTTAATATGCTAATGAGTAACTGCTAATCTAAACCAACTAATTAACTGTCTAACTAACTTGCTTACTAAAGATAAAAACCTGGAGTGAATAAATCTAAAGGGTGTATATCAAGAGTGTATTTATCCACCCTTATACCCCCTCAAAATGGGAGTGAATGTCCAACAGGCCCATTTTGGCCTTATGACTGGAAAATTCAGCAGGAGACAATGGTTTGGTGAAGATATCAGCCAAGTTTTCAGTTGTAGGGATGTGAACAAAAGTGAAGAGGCCAGCTTGAATCTTCTCCCTTGTGAAGTGAAAATCCAAGGAAATGTGTTTTGTCCTTTGATGCAAGCATGAATTATGGGCAATGGAGAAGGCACTTTTGCTATCAGTGTACATGGTTGAAGGTTGTGAAAGTTGAACTCCCAAATCAGCAAGGATGTAGTGTATCCATTGTAACTCACAAGTGGTGGAGGCCAAGGCTCTATACTCAGCCTCTGCAGAAGACCTGCTCACAGTAGATTGTTTCTTGGATTTCCAAGAGATTAGAGAAGAACCAAGAAAAATACTAAAACCAGTGATACTTCTCTTTGTTTCAATGCATCTAGCCCAATCAGAATCAGAAAAAGCATGTATTTTCAAAGGGATATCTTTAGGATAAAAAACACCATTACCAGGATTACTCTTAAGATATCTTAAAACCCTATGAACAGCAGTCAAATGAGCCACAGTAGGAGATTGCATGTATTGACTAAGAGTTTGAATAGCATATGAAATGTCAGGCCTTGTGACAGTTAAGTAAAGAAGTTTACCCACAAGCTTCCTATAATGGCTAGGATTAGTTAGAACAGGAGAGTTGGCATCAAAGCTCAACTTAGAGTCCATAGGTGTGGAACAAGGCCTACTACCCAAATAACCAGATTCATGCAACAAATCCAAAGCATATTTTCTTTGACAAAGAGTAAGACCTGTGCTGTTTCTTGCAACTTCTATCCCCAAAATATATTTCAGAACACCAAGGTCTTTAATAGTGAACTTGTTATTCAAAAAATCTTTGACAGTGTTGATACTAGCAATGTTTGAACCAGACACAATCAAATCATCAACATAACAAAGGACAACAGTAAAATCAACTCCATCATGCTTAGTAAACAAGAAAGTATCAGCCCTTGATTGAGTAAATCCCAGGCCAATCAAGGAGGTAGTTAATTTGGTAAACCATTGTTTAGAAGCCTGTTTTAAACCATACAAACTCTTATTTAATTTACAAACTCTTTTATCATTGTTAGAGCAATAACCAGGAGGAGGAAACATGTATATTTGTTGGTCTAAATCACCATGCAAGAAGGCATTATTTACATCTAATTGGTGTATATGCCAATCTCTAGTAACAGCAATAGCCAATAAAATTCTAACAGTGGTGATTTTAGCAACAGGGGAAAAAGTATCAAAGTAATCTATTCCCTCTTGTTGGGTGTAGCCCTTAGCAACCAACCTAGCTTTATATCTCTCTATTGATCCATCTGAATTGTATTTTACTTTATAAATCCATCTACTCCCTATGCAGTTTTTACCTATAGGTAAATCTACAAGAGTCCAAGTATTGGTTCTCTCTAAAACATCAATTTCCCTTTTCATAGCAAGAATCCAATTGTCATTAAGGATTGCTTGTTTGTATGTTTTAGGTTCCTGTATTTGAGAAATGGAAGCAGTGAATTGCTTGTGAGAGGTAGATAACCTATTAGTAGTCAGATAATCATGTATGGGATATTGTTTTCCAGATGAAATGAAATTCAATTTAGCATGATCAATGGAAGCAGGTAAATCAGTTTCATAAACTTGCAAGTATGCAGGTTGGGTTTTGGATCTAGAAGGTCTAGTGTAAGTTTCCATCTCCTCAGAATGAGTGTCAAGAGTAGGTTGTATGATATCAGATGGGTCATGAAGGACCTCAGATTGAACAACAGGATCAGAATGAAGAGAAATGTTATTGGGAGTTGAAAGAAAAACATCATCATCATCATCAATAACATCATCAAAAGAAGGGGGTACAGACTGAGGATGCATAACAGGTGGAATGATGTTTTCAAAAGGAAATACATTCTCAAAGAAAACAACATTTCTAGAAACAATAATCTTGTTAGCAGATATATCAAACAATCTGTATCCTTTAGTTCCAAAGGGATAACCAATGAAAACACATTTGGATGCCCTAGGATCAAATTTGTGTCTGTGAGAGGCTAAAGTACTAGCAAAACATAAACAACCAAAGGTTTTGAACATAGAATAATCAGGTGGTTTGCCATACAACATTTGAAAGGGTGTTTTCTGTTTGAGGACAGAAGAAGGAACTCTATTTATAATAAAAGCAGCAGTTTTAATGCATTCTCCCCAAAATTTTAAAGGCATAGAAGACTGAAAAAGGAGTGATCTAGCAACTTGAAGTAAATGTTGATGTTTTCTCTCAACAATGCCATTTTGCTGGGGTGTTTCAACACAAGTAGTTTGATGTATAATACCCAAATTATGGTAGAATTCAGATAAAATAAACTCAGTGCCATTATCACTTCTTAATGTTTTTATTTTAGCACCAAATTGAGTTAGCACCATGTTGTAGAAATTGTGCAAAGAGAGTTTAACATCACTTTTGGCCTGTAAAAGATAAATCCAAGTACATCTACTATAATCATCAACAATGGTGAGGAAAAATCTATGGCCAGTAATAGAAGATTCAGAAAATGGACCCCAGACATCACAATGAATCAAGTGAAAAATTCTAGGGGAAGAAGAAGTGCTTAAAGGAAATGGCCTTCTCTTTTGTTTAGCTAAAGGACATACAAAGCAGTTGTTATGAATGCTAGTAGCTTTTACATCTAGAGTAGGAATCTGTAACAAACATTTGCTAGATATATGTCCTAACCTCTTATGCCACAAATCAAAATTACAAGAGTCATTATTGATAGTACTACAAGACACATAGTTGCTAGAGGGGTGAGCAGTTTGTAAGAGATATAGGCCCCTAATCTGCTCAGCAGAACCAATCATCATCTTGGTGGAATTGTCCTGTAATATACAATGAGAAGACAAGAAGCTGACAGTGCAGTTTGAATATCTAGTCAAATGGCTAATAGAAAGAAGGTTAAATGTGAAATCAGGAACATACAACACATTATATAAGGTGAGATGTTCATTAATGATAATATTTCCCATATGAGTAGCTGTAGAGATAGCATTATTAGGTAGAGAAATCTTAATATTGGCTACAGATGGTGGAGTAGTGAATAAAGATAAATCAAACACCATATGATCAGTAGCACCAGTGTCTAAGATCCATGTAGAGATTTTAACAGAGGTAAAACAGGAACTGGATGTAGAAGTTAAACATATAGGGAACATACCTGGATCATTGGGGGTGACAACTTCCTCAATGTGAGCAGTAGAAGCCCCTGCTACAGATGGGTGTATGTCCCTTTTATCATTCATGTTCTGCATCTTAGAAAAGCTCAAAAACTTATCAAAAAGATCTTGAGTACAAAGAGGGTTGGAGTCCATTTGGAGATCCTGTCTAATAGAAGTATTGGCAGTTTTGTTGGACTCCTTAATTGGAGGACCTATAGGGCCTCTCCACCTAGGGGGAAAACCAATGATTTGAAAACACCTATCAATAGTATGACCAATGCCATCACAGTGGCTGCACTTAATAGGTTTTCTCTTGTCCTTATAAAATCTAGAATTCTTGGAAACCATGGCAATAGAATCAGTTTGAATAGGATTAGAAACAGTGTTTAGAGTTCTTTGGGATTCTTCTTGAAGTAGTAAACCATATACTTTGGACAAGGCAGGAAAGGGAGATTGAAGTAAGAATTGGCTCCTAATAGTACTATAGGAGTCATGAAGTCCTACCAAAAATTTCATCACAGCATCTTGCTCTAGGGTTTGGGTCATCAGTTTAGGAAGATCACAAGTGCACCCATCCATAGCACCACAAGAACATTTAAGGACAGGTCTAAAACTTAAGTATTCATCCCACAAAGCTTTAAATTGATTATAGTAACTAACAAGGGACTGAGAGCCCTGAGAAATCGTACTTAGAGATTTTTCTAAATGGTAGACCCTAGTTCCATCAGAAAGAGCATATCGAATAACTAATTCGTCCCATACATCTTTAGCAAGAGAAAAGTACTCTAATGTTCTCTTAATATCAGGAGAAATAGAGTTCAGAATCCATACCAAAACCAGGTCATTGGCCCTAACCCAAGCGGCATGTGTGGACGGGTCCTCCTCTTCGGATGGAATTGTTAGAGATCCATCGATCAAGCGAGCTTTGTTCTTCACACTGAGGCTCCGCTTAAGGGCATGGCTCCAAGAAATGTAGTTGGTGCCGTTGAGAGGCTCGAGGACGATGGAGACCGCCGGATTGTCGTTTTGGTGGAGGGCCAGTGGAGAGAATGGATTATTGGCCGGATCAAGGGAGTCGGGATCGGTGACTGTTGGTGCCATGGGTGCAATAGTGAGCAGCGAACAAGACGGAGGCGAGGCCGATCAGAGGAAGGTCGGGAAAAAAAAATCCGATGAGCCCTTAAATTCAAAAGGGGGAAAAATGAATCGATATGAGAATCGAAGATTGTGAAACACATGCGGCAAGATCGAATGGTCTATCAATTTCCACACGAAACTGATACCATATTGAGATGAAGAATCAAAACATCTTCTGAATTATACTTTTGGAAGAATACAAAGTATGAATGTGTTTACAAGTGATGAATTCATCTTATGAAATAGAAACAGAGTGTTAGCCTATTTAATATGCTAATGAGTAACTGCTAATCTAAACCAACTAATTAACTGTCTAACTAACTAGCTTATAACATATCAAGAGTGTATTTATCCACCCTTATAACATACCAAATTTTTGGTACAATAAATAGTATGTGGTTTTTTTAATCAAATTTTTGGTATACCGAAATTTTCAGTACAATATCAGTATGAATTTTATCAATATTGAAATTTTCGATACGATATCTACATAATTTTTTTCAATATTGAAAATTTCAGTACGTTTCGGTATACCGTACCAAACCACCCCTAATATGACCTTTCTTCCATAATTTCATTTAATTCATTTTTCATTCATCATTCCACACTCCATGACTTTCATTTCCCATTCCACATTTCACAATCTCACGCCGTTCATTTCCCATTCCACATTTACAATCTCACGCCTTTCATTTGTCATTCCACATTCACTATGTGCGAGTATACGCATTGTACAAGTTGAACAATTTTTTTTCGTTTTACACTAAATGTATTAATAAAAAGTTGAACACAACAAATAAATTTGAATACAATAAATAAAAAGTTGAACACTTAATGTTGAACACAACGATAAAAAAGTTGAACACTCGGTTACAAAGGAATGCACCTTCTCTTTTACTCAAAATAAAGGCATTTAGACCTTCGTTTCTGTGTTATTGTCAAATATGTATCCTCCTAACAAATTATATCAAGATACAATCATGCCTCTCATTTCAAAGAAAAAAAAAAGAAGCATTGAGCCAACTTACTGAGCCAAACTCAAATGTGTGAACTCACTAAGTCAGATGGTGTTTGTCTCTACAACCTCAACAATCCTTCAATGGCGTCTTCGGCTTTGCAACCTCAACACAAGCCTTCAATGGCGTCTTCCAAGACTCATGAGACTCTACAACCTCAACATACCTTCAATGGCCTTAAATAGCGTCCCATCATCGATGCCGCCTGATTTCTGTCCGTTTAGACTAAAAAACGAGTTTCATATAGACTCAAAAATCACCATTGGAGTCAAGTTTTAGGCAAGAATTGTAAACATTACTACCATTGGAGTCGAGCTCCATCTTCGCCAGAGTTGAGCTCGAACAACACCATCTTCCCCGACGTCGATCTCGTGAAGGCGGAAGAGCTTTCTCGTTATCTGCATTTCTCACGTTTGGAAGGTTTGGAGAGATGGGATGGCTTTGGAGAAAGAACATTTAAATTTTGAAATGAAAAATGGAAAAGAGAAAAATGAGTGGGATATAATTATGAGTAGAACGGTACATTAGTAAATTTTCCCAGCACTTTGTACCTAGTTGCAAGTTGAAATTTGATTTGTACCTTGTTGCTATAGAGTGGGCCACTTTGTACTCCATTGTAAATAAACTAAAAGAAACTATCTAATGAAGTAACTAGGGTTATAATAGTGTAAAAGGAGGCAAGAGTCCTTGAAAATTTGATTTGAGGAGATATTTATAGCTGGAAAGAGTGTTTTTGACTAATCAAGTCCCTCGAAAATATGAAAATTGGCATAAAATCAACGAGAATGAGTTGATTTGGCCGAGTTGCCCTGTTTTTCCTCTTCATCATGTTTGTTGTGAAACTTTATTTCTCAAACTCCGATTTAACTCGATCCTTTTTTTCATTTCACTTCTTTTTTCGAGACACTTTCAATGGTGAAATTATCTTCTTGATTCCGTAAAAAAAAATTTTGAACTTTTTCCTTCGTCTTGATTTCTTAATCTTTTCACCATGTTTCCTAATCTTTTTAACATACTCCTATGTCCTAATCCTTTCACATTGTTTCGTAGTCTTTGAACACAATTCTCAACAACATAGATTAGTGAGACAATTTCAACAAATTAAGATCAAAATCACATTAAAATGTTAAAATATATGACAAATATAAGCACAATTACGAGCAATCTCACATCCAATCAATGTTAAAATTCGATTTAAAAAAAAAAATCTCAACACATTCACCCCTACAAGTACCTATAAACCAAATTGATACTATTTTTTTCTTCGTCACACTCTATCTAATGACTCATTGATGTCAATATGATTATTATACGTGAGTATGGTCCTTCACAAACGATGGTCGAATATGTTGGATGACACTGAATGATGTGTTATCATGGAACATTTTTTACTTGCTTGCAACTTGATTTATTGTTCAACATTTATTTTAGACATTTATATTTAGAGGAGTGTACCCTTTTCCTTAACCTCGGGTTTTGTCCCTAAGTAGGGTTTTTCTGGGCAAGATTTTAACGACACTTCGGTCTGGCTCGATCTGTGAGCTTATGGTTTCAAGTTCTCTTTTTATTTTATACATCATACCTTTTATTGTCAATATGATTATTCTATCCAATAACTCATTGATGTCAATATGATTATTCTATCCAATGACTCGTTGATGTCAAAATGATTATTCCACCAATAAAATGCTTAGTATACCCTTAATTTTTTAAAACAATGTTAAGAAACATAATCATTCATATATTCACTAAATCCATGTATCAAACTATTAATTGGGTATTTAAATTTTCAAGATAGTGTAAATCAATTCCAACATGCTTATATTCACCTTCTACAAGAAAATTAACTACATTCTCAAGTGCTCACCTTTATCGTTTTTTTTTTCTCTTAAAAACTCAATTTTTTTTTCATTTGTAGATTAAATTTAGTATTTAGATGGTCAAGATAGAGTGAATCAATTCCAACATGCTTATATACACTTCTACAATAAAATTTAATAGATTCGCATATGCTCTCATCTTTCTTTATTTGTTTCCTTCTTAATATTATGTTAGCTTTTAGGTGTTTTTTAAAGATTTTAATTGAATATTTAGATTTTCTTTCTTTATTTGTTTCCTTCTTAATATTATGTTAACTTTTAGGTGTTTTTTTAAGATTTTAATTGAATATTTAGATTTTTAAAAGAGCGTGGATCAATTCCAACATGCTTACATTCACTTTCTAAAATTAATTAATGAGTTTATTAAAAATACAAGACAATCTCTAAGACCCATAAACAAAATGAGACAAAAAAATTTAACAAAACAATTAAGACCAAAAGAGGTTACAAAATTCCTAATATGCCCTTTCTTTATTAAATTAACAATTAAATCTAATAATATACTCTTATATTTCTCATTTCAAAACTCACCCCCTTCATATTCAAAACCCTAAAAGGGGCGGATTAGGGTTTTTTTTAAGGTTGCAGTCGTCACCAACTACACCGCTCGGAGAATCGAGACGCTGGCCTCCGTGTGAGTGGCAGAGATGGATGAGGGTGGTGGCGACGACGATTTGACCATTTCTTCCGACGATTTCTGATCCGCGATTTAGTTGTTTGAGGTATTTTGCTGGTGGTTTAGCTTCAGTGGTTTTTTATTTCTGCCTGATCGGCGGTTAGCTCTTCCTCGTCGGCGATTGGTTCGCGATGGATCCAGATTTAATTTTGATTCGTCGTCGTTTAATTTGATTCTCGTCGTCGATGAAGCTTGATTTTGCTTCTCTTCGCCGACGTCTTTCAAATCAGCATTTCCGCCAGAATTGACGCGTTGTTGGCCAATTTGAGTTCAGTCTAGCGATTGAGTTTCCCGCCCTCACAAACACTACCCCTTTGCATGCTCATTGACGAAGTTGAGTTTTTAGGTAAATTCTTGAATTATTCTAACTTTTTTCATTTTCTGAGATTAAGAAAATGTGAAACTGTATTTTTTAGTGTTTTTGTTCTGTGAAGAAATAAGTTTGTTTTGATGTTTTTTTAAAAGAACTCTGTAATATTTCTTATTTGTGATAGAATGGGAGTAGACGTGAGATTGCATGTTCAGAAATTTGGTGAGTGTTGTATATTTATGATTGATTGCTTTATTTGTATTATTTGAAAGGGTAATACAATGCATTTGTGTATTTGTATGCATATTTTGAACTCAAAGATGTTGTTCGAATTGTTGTATTATTTATTTAAAGTGCATAAGTATTGCCAAAGGGATTTAAATAGTTTACTCGGAAAAGGACCGGAAACTGTGATTTAAAATTAAATGAATATGAAAACCTTTTCACTTGTGTACTTTCTATAGATTTGGATTCTTGTTGATTCAATTTCGGACTACTTTCAATAAACGGAGGTTGCTTTCTCACCATATATACATCTATCCAAATCCCTTATGTTATATTGTGTATAATGTCATGTCAACGTTGTATTTAAACGTAACTTTTCTTTACTATATTGGTTTCTGTATGTAATTACGGATATGTGATTCTAAATCTTGTGCAGCCGATCAAGCCACAGCTGATGAAAAATTTGTATGAACTGAAAGGGAAAGTATGAGTTTCAGACTCTTGTCTTCTACTCCATCATGTTGATTCTTGGTAGACTTGTTGTACATGTGTTGAATGGTTCTTGATCATGTTCACTCTACTAACTATATTCTACTGCTTTCTTTGACAGCTTATAGACCCCACCAAGCCCAGAGTAGCAATGAAAGTCCCTTCAAAAAAAGAAAGAATATTAATAGGTGAAGCTCGCACAAAACTGCTTGCACTAATGAATGAGTATGTGTTTTTCGTTCATATTAGTAATTTACATTTTATAAGACAGCATCATGTCTGTTATCTAACTCTCCTTGGGTACTAAATCAGGATCACTATATGTTAAATAATTTCTTAAGCGATGTTTATTTTTTGTTTTAAAATTAGGTTTTGGTATTTTAAGATCGTACACATGTTTTATTTCGGAATTTAAAAATCAGTTTTCAAACATCACTCAAAACCAACCTTATCAACACTCGGTTTCCTCGCTGAGTTGGAAATGGGTGGTTGTTGTTCTTGCATGTTTTCTTATTCATCTGGATGTAATGCTTTAAGAAGATAATAATCACATCTGAATTTCATAAACTAAAATTATATTTTTGTTGTAGGAAGCTGACGTTATGAGAAGCAGATTAGAGGAAGCTAAACAGAGAAAGGTGATTCTTGCTGTTGAAGTTGGGGATACACTTGAAGTTGGGTTTTGCTGATAACGCAACATGCAATTTTCGTTGCATATATAAACCCAATTTATTGCATATATTTGTATGTATAATGCATATTCAGTTTATTTTCGTATAATGTAATTTTTAGATTCAATAGTTTATTTACTTCACGAACTAGAAAAATCATAATTATTATAGAATTTATGATAAAGTCTTATATTATTATTATGCAATGCACATATTAGATATATGCATCCCCTATAAATATGCAATGCACATATTATATATATGCATCAAACTATCAAGAATATCCTATAAATATGCAATGCACATAAATTACGCTAATCATAAATTACAATATATCAAAAATATGAAGAATATCAAATGCACAACTTAAAAAATGAAAGATTTCTTACATGCGAAAACTCCTTTGTACAAACAAACGAAGGATCAAACCATAACATACAATAGATGAAAAGAACGAAACAAACATACCTTCAATCCTTTTTTGTGCAGATAGTGTTGGATTCTTCAGAAATCTTCAGTGGAGAGTATCGTATGTGCACAGATAGAAGGAATGATCTCGAATTTTAGGAAAGTAATTTGAATTGGAAATTGCCGATAATCGAGGGATAAACTCTTAGCTTTTTAAAATTTAATTCATTTGACTTTGCATATTTGACATTAATTAAATTAAATGATTCGAAAATTGAAATTAAATGTAAGATAAGGGTAAATTGGTACAATTATGTGACATTTTATCTTTAATTGAAACTTTAAAAAATTTAGCTTGAATCTTAAAGACTAAGGGTTGTTTGTCCTATATTGTTTTTTTCCCTTAATTAATTAGATTCTGAATTGTTCACTTCTTTAATTTTTTTTCTTCTTAAAAACTTTGTTAGCTTGTAGCTTCATTTTCTTTTTGATTTCATTTTTTGATTTAATCAAGCTAACAAATAATTATAAGTCACATAAATTGTATGTTAGTTTCAGAGGTGTTCACAAAATAATATATACACAAGTTAATAAGTAAATGCACTACATGTTCTTAGTTTCAAATAAAGTTTGTATCTGTTGGGATAAGCTTATAAATGTTGTATAGAAGCATATATTTTATGTTCATATTGATGTAATACTATAGTTTTAAGTTGACTAAGCTGTTTTATAAAGATTAAAGTAATGTAATAGTCTTGATAGATTAGTTGATAGGACTAGATTAGTTCTATTGAGAAGAGAAGACTACAAGAGAAGAGAAGACTTGTGCAAGACAAGACAAGTGCTGAGAAAGCTGAAATATTCTAAGTGTCAAGAGAAGACAAGTCAAGTTCACGCAGAGAAGAAGTAAAGATAAAATCGTATTGTCAAAATAAAGATAAGAAGAGTTAGTTATGGAAATAACTAACTAACTGAAAGCGCGTGAAGATTTAAGAAGAAACAGTTATGAAGTTTGTTAAAGGAAGTTATCAAGAAAGGTTGTTGAATAACAAACTTACCTTGAGAAGAAAAAGTCTATAAATAGTTGGAGACTTTCAACGATTGAAGACTACTGAAATTGTGAATACTGAAGCGCGTACTGAAGAAATTCAAAGCAAGGAAACTCGCAGAGTTTTGAGAAGCGAAGTTTGAAGAAGCCCATAATAGACAAGTGTTATTCAAGAAGAAGGCTACTGAATATAGAGAAGTTTTTCTTTATAGTTTTTGTTATATAAGTGTGCTAGTGTTCTTAACTAAATCACTAGTTGTTAGATCAAATATATACTTGGTAGTATATTCGAAAAGATCGAAGTCTTAGTTCTTGGGACTTAAAGCTACAAGACAAGTTAATAAAATTTTACGACTAGAGTTGTGAGAGTGGATGTAGACAAGTTGTCGAACCACTATAAAATTCATGTGTTGATTACTTAATGTATTATTTGTGTTTGATTGTTGTTAATTGATAATCTGCATATAAGATAAACCAGTAAGGTGTTCATTGAATAGTTGAGTATAATTCATAAGGGCTCATATAAATATGATATTCTGCATAGTTAATCCTTGATATTTTGAAAGATTTTTAAAAGTCTATTCACCCATCCCCTCTAGACTTTTACTAGCTTACTCAATCTTAAACTCAACTAGGGACCAACAAGTGGTATCAGAGCAGTAGTTCTTTTGACTGTTGTTTCTTGATCACTAGAAAAGACTTTGAGGGAAGTCTTAGTATCCATCTGTATTTGATCCTATCATCTTACTTGATCTTTCAGTCTCTGTGATACTTTTGATCTAATTGTCATATATCTACTGATCTCCTTGAACAATTGCTATGGAAATCAATGCTAATAAGCTACCTAAGTTTCCTGTGCAAGATTATGACTATTGGAAGCTCAGAATGGAGGCCATATTCAGTTCTACGCATGATCTGATGGTGTCTGTCGTCAAGGAGGGACCAATTATCACCATGACCGCAAATACTGCTACTCTCGAACCATCCAAAATTGTAGGCGTGCTCGTGCCAAAACCAAGGTCAGAACTCCCTTCAGAAGAAATGAGGCAAAATAATCTGGACAGCTTAACAAAGAATTACATTTTACGTACTCTACCTAATGAGTATCTGGCTAAAGTATTAAAATGTAAGACTGCTAAAGATATGTGGGATAGACTTGCAGTCCTTTGTGAAGGGACTACCCTGATCAAGGAAAGTAAGTTGTCTACTGCTGTACAGAGATTTGAATCATTCAAATGAAAGCTGGCGAATCTATCGACCAGTTGGATACTCGTTTTACACGTATTATGAATGATCTTGTAGTGTTAGGCAAGACTTATACTAATAGGGAGATTAACTTGAGGATTCTTAAGTCGTTAGACGATAGATGGAAGATGGTCAAGATGATCATCAAGAATACTCAAGATATTGATGCATGGTCTGCTGAAACAATGTTTCAAACACTTAAGGCACATTAGTTCGATCTAGATGAAGATGATCCTGTAGTCAATAGTGAAAAGGAGATAACCATATCCAAGAATGTTGCTTTGAGTGCCTCCTCGTCTAGAAATGCTAGGACAGTCAACTCTAAGTCTGCTAGTATTAAAGATGAACAATATAGGTTTGATCTAAGTCTAAAAGATCAGATGATTTTAATGATCAAGAGGTTTGACAAGCTGAACAAACGATATGGTAGATATAAGCACTTTTACAAAGACTATAGAGGCGCTACGAACAAGGACTCGTCTGAGAACAAAAGAGATAGAAACTCTTCCGAAAGGAGAGATGAAATCTCTAAAGAGACCAGACGACATAGAAATCCTGAGGATAGGAAGGTTAGACGTTCGTCAGATAGACGATACAAGAAAAGGGATACTTCTCCTGTGAAAAAGTCTACTAATGACCCTCTATGCTATAACTGTGAAAAGTCAGGTCATTACATATATGAATGTCCAGACCTGAGTTCAGAAGATCGAGAGGAAAGGAAAGCTCGACGCGATCGGAGATACGACAAAAATAAGAAGGCAATGATGGCTTACAATGACTATTCCTCTAGCAACGAGAAAGAAGCCTTCATAGCAGACGATGACCTAATCCTAATGGTAAAAATCGAATAAGAGGTATCATCTGCAACTTCTTTTCGTTCATGTGATGACTCAGAATCTGATGAAAGTGATACTGCCGACAGTGGAGTAGGGAGTAGTCTTCATCATTCCACTGGAGTGACTGAAGAAGACCTCATACTTGCTAACAAGGCATTCATGGAAGTCAGTGATGAGAACATCGCTTTAAAATAAGAAATCATTGATCTTAGAGAAGCTCAGTCTAAGATAGATCCTAATATAACTGTCCTAAACAAACGCTTGATAGAAGAGTTGAGTCAACTCAAAGACAAGTGTGCATTAACGGACAAGTTGTATCAAGACCTGTTAAAGACACATGCTACCGAGACTAATGAATTCAATGTTTTAAAGAACAAATGCAAAAAGCTTGAAGAGCGCTATAAGTTCTTAGAGACTGAAGTCGTAAATCTAGACCTTAAACTAACTGACTTGGTTAATTCTTTAATGATTAATCAACAACTGTCAGATAGGTATAGGGCTCCAGATGACAAGACAGGGTTGGGTGCAGATACACCTAACTCGTCTACTCAAGTCATTAAGAACCCTATTGTTGCTAGTTCAAGTTCTTTGACAAATGATAAAGGGAAAAGACCAATGGAATACGATATTAAAGCATCATCCAAAGGTGTTGTACACAAACAGACTAAAGTTAACAATCCGACAACCAAAGGAGGTAGAAAGAATGTTAACAACAGACATGTTCCATTTAGAACAAGTCAAAAGAGGTCTACTAACCGTGGACGACGAAACCAGGTCAGATACTAAGATTGGTATCCTCAGGAGACAAGTTCTAAACAAGTACAAACTCGTTGGAATGAGCCTAGACCTCCTTTCATAAGGCAGTCTCAGCTCTATTCAACAAGGCCTAGGAATATTGCTCCAAAATATCGTACTCAACATGTCTTATATCCTCCACCTTTATCATACGATATCATTGGTGAGGAAAGACCAAAACGTGTCTATAAACCGTATGGCCCAAATGCATATAAGCCTTATTCGGACTATCAAAGGTCGATGCCTACTCAAGTAGAGGTCAAGTCGAAAGGCTATCTCAAACGAGTAGACCCAAGGTCTGAAGATAGATCAGATAAGGACAACATGGTACTATTTTGTAACAAGCATGGTAGAAAGCTTAAGAGGTCTCATTTGTTTAAAACTCTTATGTACATATGGATTCCTCTAAACTCTACTAACCCCCCAGGACCCCAATAGACAAGAAGGGTACCTAAGTTATTAAATATCATCATTGTAGGGTCGACTCGACTTGTACAAGAAAGGTGGTTCTGTAGGAGAAACTTGGTACATCGATAGTGGTTTTTCACACCACATGACGGGTACTAAGGCTCTTCTATCGAGCTAATGTGAACAAGAAGGACCCAAGGTGATCTTTGGTGATAGCTCAATGGCTGTTACAAAAGGTTTCGTATACATCAGAAATTGAGATGTAGAAATACAAGACGTATCATACGTTGAAGGTTTGAGGTACAATTTACTTTGTGTTTCTCAATTTTGTGATCGTGGTTATAAGGTACAATTCAAGAGTCGCAAATGTGAGATCATAGACAAGAGAACCCATACTGTTCTACTCGTCAGCGTATACATTGTGAACTAGAATAGCTGTCTAAGGGATACTTGCCTTCTTAGTAAGAATCCTAAAGAGATCAATTGGTTATGGCACAGACGCCTATGCCATATGAACTTTAAGGTTATTAATAAGATTGCAAGAGATTACCTCGTTGAAGGTATACCCAACGAATTCTATTTCAAGTCACATGTGTGACGCATGCCAGAAAGGTAATCAGGTAAAAGGTTCTTTTAAATCTATTCATACTCTCTCAACAAGTAGAGTCTTAGAATTTCTACACATGGATCTTCATGGTCCTATCACTCCTCCAACCTTGAATGGTAGAAGGTACACGTTTGTTGTGGTAGACGACTATTCTAAGTTTACTTGGGTAGTCTTCTTACACAAGAAGAGTTATACACAAACTCTCCTACCTGATCTGTTGAAGAGGATTCAAGTTGAGAAAAGTCAGCCCATTATCAAGATTCGTAGTGATAAGGGGACTGAATTTATTAATATCTATATCAAAGAATTTTGTTCTAAAAGTGGTATCCAACACTTAACTAGTGCAGCTAGGACACCACAACAAAACGGTGTAGCTGAGTGACGGAATAGGACACTCAAGGAAGCCTGTAGAACCATGATAGTCGAGTATAACACTCCTCATAAGTTTTGGGCGGAGGCGATCAATACAGCTTGCCATACCCAGAACAGAAGTGCAATCAACAAAGCACTAAGTAAGACACCCTACGAGGTATGGAAAGGTAGAAAGCCTAGAATTTTATATTTCCATATATTCGAATCCAAGTGTTTCATCCATAACAATGGGAAAAGTAAGTTGAATGCTTTTAATGCTAAGGCAGACGAGGGGATATTCTTAGGATACTCCACTACGAGCTAAGTATTCAGAGTATTCAACTACTCTACTCTTTGTGTGGAAGAAACACCACATGTTGTTTTCGATGAATCTAGACAGGACTCGTCTACCGACCAGATCAGTGAGAAAGTGAATGATTTAAAGATTCAATCTGACAAAGAACCAGAAGTATACGAATCAGTACAAGCCTACAATCCATTCCTGAAAGCCCTCGAGTCAGATGACGAGGTAAAGGTAAGTGACAAAGGTAAGTCTACTAGACCAGTTGATATGCCTGCACTAGTTGACTCATCTACTCCTGATAAATCTACTAGTATAGACAATGTAGATATGCATGATGATGCAGTTGACTTAGATGATGAAAGCGTGCCTGTTAAATCTAGAAAAAACATGGAAATCTGCACATACTACTGATAATATCATAGGTGACTCTACTAAAGGTGTAAAGACTAGACGACAACTCTTTGAGTCGCAAGAACAGCCTAGTCCATCTTAGTTTTGCTGGTGTTGTTTCCTTTCATCTATCGAGCCCAAAACCGTTAAAGAGGCATTGGCTGATAGTAATTGGATCATCGATATGCAAGACGAGTTGAACCAGTTTGTTCGAAACGACGTATGGGAACTTGTCGATAGACCAGAACACCATAATGTAGTTGGCACTAGGTGGATTTTCAAAAATAAGAAAGATGAGAATGATTTAGTCGTGAGAAATAAGGCTAGACTAGTTGCCCAAGGCTATTCACAAGCCGAAGGCATAGACTATGATGAAACCTTCGCACCTGTTGCTAGACTAGAAGCCATTCGATTGTTTCTTACATATGCTGCTTATATGAAGTTTACTGTGTTTCAAATGGATGTTAAAAGTGCATTTCCTAACGGTATTCTTGTTGAAGAAGTATATGTAGAACAACCTCCAGGCTTCGAGGTAAAAGGCAATCAAGTATACAGGTTGAAGAAAGTTTTATACGGATTGAAACAAGTTCCAAGAGCCTGGTATGACACACTCTCTCTCTTTCTACTTGAAAACGGTTTTACTAAGGGCAAGGTCGATAGAACCTTGTTCAGAAGACAAGAAGGGAAGGATATCATACTTGTTCAAATTTACGTGGATGATATCATTTTTTGTTCACCCAACAAAAGCATGAGCGAGAGATTTTCAAAACTCATGCAAAGTAAATTTGAAATGTCTATGATGGGAGAAATGAATTACTTTCTCGGTTTTCAAGTAAAACAATCTGATGAAGGCATATTCATAAATCAAGCCAAGTATACTCGTAATCTACTTGATAAATATGACATTAAAACCTGTAAAACTTTTGGAGTATATACCAATGCTACACGTCCACCGCATGGACCCTGATGAACGAGGTAAGTGCATCGATCAATCATATTATTGTGGTTTAATTGGTTCATTACTCTACTAGACTTCCAGTAGACCGAATATAACTTTTGTTGTTGGTGTGTGTGCACGATTTCAAGCTAACCCCAAGGAAAGTCACATGGAATCTGCTAAAAGAATATTGAAATATCTGAAAGGAACTATTAATCGAGGTTTATGGTACCCTACAGATGATGATCTATTCTTAAGTGGATATTCGGACTCGGACTTTGGTGGTTGCAGAATAGATAGGAAATCAACATTCGGTTCATGTCAATTCCTAGGTTCTAAACTCATTTCATGGTTTTCAAAGAAACAGACAAGTGTAGCAACCTCTACTACTGAAGCAGAGTACATGGCTGCAGGTAGTTGTTGTAGTCAGCTATGTTGGTCCTGAAAGGAGTATATAACAAGTGTATGGGGGGGGGGGGGAATACACTTGTATGCAAATTCTTTTCAACTTTGATCAAACCAGAGTTCAACAAGAGAAGAAATCCGAGAGGCACTAAACATCCTAGAGAAAGGAGAGAGTAGAAATCCGATACTCAGAGTGCATTTATAGGTGGAAGAAACATCCTAGATAACATTGTTATCCTGAATGAAGCAGTAGATGAAGCCAAGAGGGAGAGAAAGGAGAGAGTATTCTTCAAAATAGACTTTGCGAAGGCCTATGACTCGATCGATTGGAGTTACCTAAACGCAATGATGGAGTGCTTCGGTTTCCACCACAAGTGGCGGGGCTGGATTATGGAGTGTGTCTCCACGGCATCGGCTTCGGTCTTGGTGAATGGCATCCCCTCGGGGGAATTTAGATTGGAGAAGGGTCTTCGCCAAGGGGACCCCCTGTCTCCTTTTCTATTTTTGATTGCAGCGGAAGGCCTAAGTATCCTAATGGACAAAGCAACAGAGTCGGGTCTATTCAAAGCCGTGGAAATTGGAAAAGACAAAATCAAGGTATCCCACTTACAATTTGCAGATGATACAATACTTATGGGGTTAGCAAGCGAAGACAATGCCTGGCTAATGAAAAGACTGCTAAGAAATATGGAAGTAATGTCAGGCTTAAGGGTGAACTTTGACAAATGTTCACTGATAGGCGTCAATACAGGGGAGCAGCAGATGCACAAAATGGCTGCAATTTTAGATTGCAGAATTGAGAACACACCATTTTCCTACTTGGGCCTGAAAGTGGGAGCAAATTATAGACGTATCACAGAATGGACGCCTATAGTCGAGAAAATCAGAAATCGTCTTCGAAGATGGGGCGACAAGAAAATATCGATTGGTGGAAGGATAACGCTTCTGAACTCAGTGCTCTCATCTCTACCTATCTGTAGGTCCCTAAGTTGAGTTTAATAACGAGTAAGCTAGTGAAAATGTCTAGAGGGGGGTGAATATACTTTTCAAAAATCTTTCGATATATCAAAGTACGATGCGGAAATCAGAATATAATAATGGACAAAGCAACAGAGTCGGGTCTATTCAAAGCCGCGGAAATTGGAAAAGACAAAATCAAGGTATCCCACTTACAATTTGCAGATGATACAATACTTATGGGGTTAGCAAGCGAAGACAATGCCTGGCTAATGAAAAGACTTCTAAGAAATATGGAAGTAATGTCAGGCTTAAGGGTGAACTTTGACAAATGTTCACTGATAGGCGTCAATACAGGGGAGCAACAGATGCACAGAATGGCTGCAATTTTAGATTGCAGAATTGAGAACACACCATTTTCCTACTTGGGCCTGAAAGTGGGAGCAAATTATAGACGTATCACAGAATGGACGCCTATAGTCGAGAAAATCAGAAATCGTCTTCGAAGATGGGGCGACAAGAAAATATCGATTGGTGGAAGGATAACGCTTCTGAACTCAGTGCTCTTATCTCTACCTATCTGTAGGTCCCTAAGTTGAGTTTAATAACGAGTAAGCTAGTGAAAATGTCTAGAGGTGGGTGAATAGACTTTTCAAAAATCTTTCGATATATCAAAGTACGATGCGGAAATCAGAATATAACAATGAGCCCAATTCTAGTTTATACTCAACTTATTTCGAGAACTCTGTTCTATGTATACTCAACTAGTCTTGTTCAGATAAGTAATTCAATCAATCAAACAACTAATCAATTAATCAACAAACAAAACAGTAAAGTAAATCAAACACGAGATTTTATAGTGGTTCGACAACTTGTCTACATCCACTCTCACAAACCCAGTTGTGAAATTCTTATTAACTCGTCCAATGGAGTAATATGTTCTTGTAGCTTTAAGTCCCAAGAAATAAGACTTAGATCTTCTCGACAACACTACCAAGTGCTTCTTCGATCTTACTAGCGATTTACAAGTATCTAGCAACTTGAAACAGTAAACAAAAATAAAACTTCTCTTCGTTCAGTAGTAGCCTCCTTTGATCTTCACTTGACTTGTGTAGCTTCACTTTCTGAACTTCAATCTCTGAGAGTATTTTCTTATTTGAATCTTCAATAATGCTTCAGTTTGCAGTAGTATCAGTAGTCTCAGTAGTCTTTGATGAATAAATACCTTGGGGTATATATAGACTTCCAATTCCAAGAACTTTCAGTTGTGTAACAACCTTTTCTTGAAAACTAACTTGTAACTGATTCTTCTTATCCTTTCACGCATTTCTTCAGTTAAATTAGTTATTCCTTAACTAACTTCTTCAATCCTTATCTTCAGTACGCGTTTCTGTAACTAACTTTAGTCTTCTTATCTTGTTTTGTTGAGTCGTGTGCACTTGTCTTCTTCTCCAGTAGTAGACTCCGTCTTCTACTTGTCTTGTGCAGTAGACTTCTTCAGATTACAACATAGAACTAATCCAGTCCTATCATCTAATCCTAACAAGACTATTACATTACATTAAACTCTTGTTACAAAGCTTAGTCAACTTAAAAACTATACATTGATTATATACGATTACATACGAAATAATATGAGCTTCTATACAATTTGAATAGCTCAGAAAAATCCTAAACAAATATAATCAAAGTACTTATAAAACTTACTTGTCTTTTAAACACTTAAACTTTTCTTTCAAAACATAACTTGACTTGTGAACCTCTACTGATCTATTCAAGACGACTTCCATAACTAGAATAGGTCAGTCAACACTTAGAAATTATTCAAGTCTTCTTTTGGCTTATCAAAACTTCATCTTTTATCTTTTTATTATCATTTAGGACTTGTTCTAGGATTCATATCCCAACAATTTCCCCCTTTTTGATGAAGCCAAAACTACTTGAATCTTTTCACAATAGTAGACTAGTTAAGTAGTTATCTTGTTTTAAACATCAAAATAGTACTTATCTTTTCATTCATTCAAAATATGTTCAGTAGATATTACACATACTTAATCAAAATAAAAACTAAGTACCAGAGAAAAACTAATCTGAAAGAGTACCTCCTTCTGGATTTGGAACACAGAATGCATCTAGAAGTCTCTTGTGAATAACTCTGATATGGTCTTCATCTTCAATTTTCTCTTTGTCTAACAGCTCCTCTTCAAATTTCTTGATCTGGTTAAGATCAACTCTTTTTCCTGAGCTGGTCATAGGTGACTTCCATTTCGGAAAGATCGGCACTAGAATGTTGAAATTTGCGGCGGCCGATATCCTCATGACTAAATTCCAAAGCAACTTGTTTTGACCTTCCATGAATTTGTCAAACATAGCATACATCTCATCTGGACTTTCAGACTCACCATATTTCCGAATAATCCAATGATCCAGTTCCCATTGCCTCTTCACTTTGAGCCATTCTTGACGATGCTCTTTGTCAATGAAGTAGTCAATGAACTGATCTTCCATCTCTTCTTCATCAGCCTTCAGCTTCTGCAATCTTTCAATATGCTTTTCAACTTTCTTCTTGCTAGCATAATGACTTTCATCATGAGGATCAACAATCTTTTGTTTCTTCTCAACTGCAGCAATTTCTTCAGTTTCTTCAAAAGCTATCTTCCTTTTAGATCGTCTGGTCTGAACCTCAGCTTCTGGAGATGCAACACTTTTGCCCTTCTCCAATCTTTTCTGCTCATCAGCTTCAGCTTGCTCCAGCTCTGCAGTTTTAACAAGCCTCCTTTTAGGCCTTCTTAGCTCTTGCATAGCAGTAGCAGCATCATTCTCTTCTGGTTCAACACTCGCCTTAGACAAGCTAACTTTCTCCACTCTACTTGCCTCTTCCCCCTTTTTGGCTTCATCATGTGCCTTAAGAGTGAAAAGACTTGTAAAGCGAGTCATTTCTTCCTTCACTGCTTCCTTCATTGCTTCAGCAGCGAGCTCTATCTGAGTTCCAATATCAGACGAGAACTCTTCAACCAAAATGCCATGAGGAATGTTCAATAGTCTCTTTACAAGATCAACTAAGGCTTTACGAGGAAATAATTCTGAGTGGTCTTGAACACCACTATTTTCTTTCTGTTCCATCTCCCAATCCATAAAGTTGGAGATTCCTTCCATGCCTTGAATAACCTCAAAAAGATCGTCGGTTGATGATTTCTTAAGTGCAAACCAGGTGCATATCCTGAGAAGGATCTCAAACTGCTCTGACGCGTAGTCAACTTCGAGAGTTGAGAGCTTTCTCTTCAAATTCTTGGTCACCTGGGCACGAATTCGCTTCTCCCTCAGACACATCGGATAATATACCAGGGAATCAAATCTAACATCAGACGGGGTCTGAGCAGGTGGGGTCCCTGTCTCAGTTATTGCAGTGGCAACTGGCGTCTTGTCTGAAGTTAATGGGTTGGAGGGTTCAACATTTTCTGTTGAGGTAGAGGGAATATGGGCTGTGGTTTCTGGGGGCTCTAATGTATCTTGGTTTGGTGTGACAACTGTCGAAGTATCAGTTGTATCCTGTATGGAAGTGTTTTCAGGATGACTGGCCCTAAGCGGTAATGCTGCCAGTACTTGAGAGGTTGAGGGTACAGGTCGAGGCCTAGATCGATGTGACCTAGCCTTGGTTCGAATAGAGGGGAGAGAGAGAGGAATTGAAACAGATTGAGTAGAGGTACCAACCTGCGAACTCGACTCGACTGGACGAGTAGGCGATCCAACTCTTACGAGAGTGTACATTTCAAGAATTTGATCACTCGACTCCTTCTCTTGTTGCGACTCTTCATCTGACTGAGTCTTTTCTGAGTCATCTGCACTAGACTCGACTTTTACAACTTCCTCCGATTCGTCATCGTTTGACTCGTCTTCTGAAGAACTAGACGAAGCAGCATACGACATCAAATCCATCAGATTCATCTCAACTTGCCTAGGAGCAGCTGGTCTAGCAGCGACTTGCTTCCTCAAGGCCTCCTTCTTCAAATAGAACTTCAAGGGATGAAATGATTTTCCTTTACTCCATTCCGTCTTGTTTGGCATTAACAAGGGAAGTAGAATACTTAGCTTGTTTCCATATCCAACAACATTTGATACCACCCAATTCCGAGTATGAGTATCAACTCGAACACTTTTCTCAAAGTACATGATTCGATCTGCAATCAGCTTGAACCAATTTCCTTCTGTAATTCCGTCAAAAATTGCAGCCATCACCCTTGCTTTAACAAGAGTAACAGAATCATGAGAACCAGTGGCACATAACAGAATTTTGCTGGCTATGTCCAGTAGAGTTCGATACTTCTCCAGAAGATCCATCTTCTTGACTGCGGGGAGCTTGCCATCCGGTTTTAACCTCAACTTCCTTCCACAAAATATACTTAGATATCTTGCTTCTTGACCAGCTGCGTAGTTTTCCACATCAATAGTTCCAATAGGCAACTTCAGATGCTCAAACATGGCTTCTCGAGTGATTTCCACCCGATTTCTTCCAAGGAACGATTCAATCACATCTCCTTGTCTGGTGGCGTTGGCAAAGAACTCAAGAACCTCTTCCTCCAGGACGACTTGAGGAAATGCCTCCAAGTAAGGTTTCAAACCACATCTGCTGCATTTGGTCAAGATCTCCAAATTTCCATCAGTGTGTTTACCTTTGAAGAACACCGAAGGTTCAACATGCACTTTGTTTTCTGATATGAATCTGCCGAGGTCGAACCTAGCTTGCATGTTAGTCCTTACATAAAAAATAGAGATGATCGTCATAGTGATAGTTTGAGTAAGAATCAAAGATTGAGAATCACAAGGAATTTTGAAAGCTAGAATAGGACAATTAAGAAAACGTGGGACGAGTAGTGTGTAAGTGTTGAGTTTTGTTAACACACGATGTTTGAATCAATGGTGAAGATTGAAAACAAATGATCCAACGGTTGGGACTCTTGGTATTCAGTTACGGAATCGAGAAAATAATGCGTTTTGATATTTGTAAAATTTGGAATCCACCTTTCCTATTGGTTAAGACAGAGGAGTGAACTCATCTGACCTAGGATAGTAGGATTTGGCGCGAACTGGGTGTATACACCTCATTAAAATAGGAGTGTATAAATCGAGTTCTAGGGTTTTCCAAAAAAATATCAAAATACTATAATATTCTTAATTCACATTTATTAAACACTTAGAGTATTTCAAGTTCAAGCGAGCACTTATCTTGTCTGTTCGAGTCTATCCAGAACAGACGAGTAGACTCAAGCACACAAGACGAGTTCCCCTTACGACTGTGCTTGTCTATTTTGAACATCAAATGACTAGTTAACCTGTCTTATTTGTGCGACGGATTAGATAAGATACAGGTAGTAGATTAGAATAATTAAAACGAATATCAATCTTTAAAGCAATGAACAAGGTTTCGAACAAGATGACTTTTAACAAACTTAAGAGTCAACACAAGGCTTTTTAAGAAATCAAAGATTCCCCCTTAAATGTTTATTCCCTTAGTATTACCCTCAGCTTTACCAGCTTCCTCATCGAGTTGTTTGGTCATCTTGTCTGACCTTGTATACCTGTCTTTTGAGTGAGTAGACGAGTGCTCTGTTCTTTTTGTGGTGACTTGTCTGTTTCTCCTTTCTTCTTAGAAATGTACCTGACTGGTTAGTACATAGCTATAGGCAAGTAGGGTCAAGATCAATTAGTCCTAGACTAATGCATAACTCACGAAAACGAGCCTCAGCTAATGGTTTTGTGAAAATATCAGCTCTTTGAAAATCAGTGTGAATCTTTTCCATGCGAACATCCTTCTTTTCTACATGATCACGTATGAAATGGTGTTTCACATCGACGTGCTTACAACGTGTGTGCAGAACAGGATTTTGTGTAATGGCAATAACACTGTTACTATCACAGAATATAGGAACATTTGATTCACAGATATTATAATCTCTAAGCTGTTGAATAAGCCATAATAATTGACTACAACAACTACCAGCAGCCATGTACTCGGCTTCAGTAGTAGAGGTAGCAACACTTGTCTGCTTTTTCGAAAACCATGAAATGAGTTTTGTGCCTAAAAATTGACAAGAACCAGATGTAGATTTCCTATCTATTCTACAACCACCAAAATCAGAATCAGAGTAGCCACTTAGAGATAAATCATCATTTGAAGGATACCATATACCACGATTGATGGTTCCTTTCAAATATTTCAGAATCCGTTTAGTGGTTTCCATATGACTCTCTTTTGGGTTAGCTTGAAATCGAGCACATACACCCACAGAAAATGCAATATCAGGTCTACTAGCAGTCAAGTAGAGTAATGAACCAATAAGACCACGATAATAAGATTGATCCGTACATTTACCATTTTCGTCTGGATCCATCATGTAGGTAGGTTGCATAGGAACTCCAGAAGATTTACAAGTCTTAATACCATACTTGTCTAGTAGATTACGAGTATACTTTGCTTGATTTATGAAAATCCCTTCTGGGGTCTGTTTTACTTGAAGTCCAAGAAAGTAATTCATTTCACCCATCATCGACATCTCAAATTTACTTTGCATGAGTGTTGAGAAACTTTCACTCAGCTTTTTGTTAGGTGAACCAAAAATGATGTCATCTACGTAAATTTGGACGAGTAAAATGTCTTTCCCTTCTTGTCTTCTGAACAAGGTTCTATCTACCTTGCCCTTAGTAAAACCATTTTCCAATAGAAATTGAGAAAGAGTATCGTACCAGGCTTTTGGAGCTTGTTTTAGTCCATATAAGGCCTTCTTTAATCTGTATACCTGGTTACCTTTGACTTCGAAACCTGGGGGTTGTTCAACATACACTTCTTCCGCAAGAATACCGTTAAGAAATGCACTTTTAACATCCATTTGATATACGGTAAATTTCATGTAAGCAGCATATGCAAGGAACAATCGAACGGTTTCTAGTCTAGCAACAGGAGCATATGTTTCATCATAATCTATGCCTTCAGCTTGTGAATAGCCTTGGGCTACTAGTCTAGCCTTATTTCGAACAACGACATCATTCTCATCTTTCTTATTCTTGAAAATCCATCGAGTGCCAACTACATTATGATGTTTAGGTCTATCGACAAGTTCCCAGACGTCATTTCGAACAAACTGGTTCAACTCGTCTTGCATAGCGATGATCCAATTACTATCAGCCAAAGCCTCTTTGATGGTTTTAGGCTCGATAGATGAGAGGAAACAACACCAGCAAAACAAAGATGGACTAGATTGTTCTTGTGACTCAAAGAGTTGTCGTCTAATCTTTACACCAACAGTAGAGTCACCAATGATATTTTCAGTATCATGAGCAGATTTCCATATTTTTCTAGTCTTAGTATGCATATTATCATCATCTAGATCAGTTATTGCATCATGCATTTCAATATCATTTACATCAGAAGATTTAATAGGAGCAGACGAGTCGACTAGTTCAGGCATGTTAACTGGTCTAGTGGATTTACCTTGAACACTTACCTTCTCCTGATCATCTGACTCGAGAGCTTTCATGAACGGGTTATAGGCTTGCACAGATTCATAAACTTCTGATTCTTGGTCAGTTTGGATCGATAGATCAGTTACCTTCTTACTGATCTGGTCGGCAGACGAGTCCTGTAGAGATTCATCGAAAACTACATGTGGTGTTTCTTCCACACATAGGGTAGTGTAGTTGAATACTCTGAATGCTTTGCTAGTCGAGGAGTATCCTAAGAATATCCCCTCGTCTGCCTTAGCATCGAATGCATTCAACTTGCTTTTCCCATTGTTATGGATAAAGCACTTACAACCAAATATATGAAAATATGAAACTCTAGGTTTTCGACCTTTCCATACCTCATAGGGCGTCTTACCTAGTGCTTTATTGATAGCACTTCTGTTTTGGGAATGGCATGCAGTATTGATCGCTTCTGCCCAAAACATCTGAGGAGTATTATACTCTGTCAGCATGGTCCTGCAGGCCTCCTTAAGAGTTCTGTTCCTTCGCTCTGCTACTCCATTTTGTTGTGGTGTCCTTGCTCCTTAAGAGTTCTTTAATATAGCAGTTAATAAATTCAGTACCCTTGTCACTACGGATCTTGACAATGGACTGATTCTTCTCAACTTGAATCTTCTTCAACAGATCAGGTAGGAGTGTTTGTGTATCACTCTTCTTGTGTAAGAAGACTACCCAAGTGAACTTAGAATAGTCGTCTACCACAACAAGTGTGTACCTTCTACCGTTCAAAGTTGGAGGAGTTATTGGGCCATGTAGGTCCATATGTAGAAGTTCAAGAACTCTACTTGTTGAGAGGGTTGGAACAGATTTAAAGGAACCTTTTACCTGTTTACCTTTTTGACAGGCATCGCATACATTTGATTTGAAATAGATTTCGTTGGGTATGCCTTCAACAAGGTAATCTCTCGCAATCTTATTAATTACCTTAAAGTTCATGTGGCAAAGACGTCTATGCCAAAGCCAACTGACTTCTTTGGGTGTCTTAGTAAGAAGACAAGTGTCCCGCGGACAACTATTCCAATTCACAATGTACACACTACCTTGTCTTATGCCGACGAGTAGTACGGTGTGAGTCCTCTTGTCTATAATTTCGCACTTTTGACTTTTGAACTGCACTTTGTAGCCTCGATCACAAAACTGTGAAACAGATAATAGATTATATTTCAAACCTTCTACGTATGATACATCTTGTATCTCCACGTCGCCATTTCGGATATAGCCAAAGCCTTTTGTGATGGCTGTAGAGCTATCACCGAATATAACCTTTGGTCCTTCTTGCTCATGGTAGCTTGATAGAAGTGCCTTGGTGCCAGTCATGTGGTGTGAACAACCACTGTCTATGTACTAAGTTTCTCCTATTGAGCCACCCTTCTTGTATAGATCGATTCGACCCTGCATTAGATGATATTTCATAATTTAGGTACCCTCCTTGTTTATTGGGGTCCTGGGGGGTTAGTCAAGTTCAATGGAATCCAAATGTACATTGGAGTCCTGAACAAGTTTGATCTTCTAAGCTTTCGACCATATTTGTTGCAAAATAAGACCCTGTTGTCCTTGTCTGGCCTATCAGCAGTTCTTGGGTCTACTCGTCTGAGGTAGCCTTTTGACTTGACCTCTACTTGAGTAGGCACATGTCTGTGATAGTCAGAGTAGGGCTTGTATGCATTTGGGCCATACGGTTTATAGACATGTTTAGGTCTTTCTTCTCCTTCGATATCATACGATTCAGGCGGAGGATATAAGACTGGTTGAATGCGATGTTTTGGAGCCCTATTCCTAGGCCTAGACGAGTAGAGCTGAGTCTGCCTTATGAAAGGAGGTCTAGGCTCTTTCCATTTAGTTTGTACTTGTCTAGTACTTGTCTCCTCAGGATACCAGTCCTCGTATCTGACCTGATTAGGTCGTCCACGACTCCTAGTCCTTTGTTGACTTGTTTTAAGCGGAACAACCTTGTTGTTAACTTTCTTTTTACCTCCCTTGGTAATTGGAATGTTAATTTGAGTCTGTTTGGGTACATTGCCTTCGGATGGAGTTCCAATATCGTATATCATTGGTCCTTTTCCTTTATCATTAGTCAAAGAGCTTGAGATGAAAATAGTAGGGTTCTTAGGAACTTGAGTAGATGAGCTGGGTGTCTCAGCACCTATGCCTGTCTTGTCAGCAGGAGCCCTATACCTATCTGACAGTTCAAGGTTAACCTTAGAAGAGTTAACCAGGTCAGTAAGTTTAAGGTCTAGAGTGACAACCTCAGTTTCTAAGAACTTATTACGTTCTTCAAGCTTTTTGCACTTGCTTTTTAAAACATTGAATTCATGTTTCTTAGTAGCATGTGTCTTAAGTAGGTTTTGATACAACTTGTCTGTTAATGCACACTTGTGTTTGAGTTGTCTCAACTCTTCTTGCAAGCGTTCATTTAGGACTGTTATATTAGGATCTACTTTAGACTGAGCTTCCTTAAGATCAGTGATTTCTTGTTTTAAAATGATGTTTTCATCGCTGACTTCAATGAATGCCTGGTTAGCAAGTAGGAGGTCGTCTTCAACTGCACTAGTAGAGTGCTGAAGACTACTCCCTACTTTGCTACTGGCAGTATCACTTTCATCAGAATCTGATTCATCACAAGATTGAAAAGAAGTGGCAGATGATACCTCTTGGTCGATTTTAGCCATGCAGCATAGACCATCATCTACTATGAAAGCTTCATCGTGATCTGGTTCAGACGGGTAGCTAGATGAGGATGATGGCAACTCGTCTGAGTCAGAATCAGAGTCATCATTGGCCATCATTGCCTTCTTGCCACGGTTGTATCTTCTTTCCCTTCGTGCTTTGCGTTCTTCTCGATCATCAGTGCTCAGGTCTGGACATTCATATATGTAGTGACCTGGTTTCTCACAGTTATAGCACAAGAGATCATTAGTAGCCTTTTTAATAGGAGAGTTATTCCTTCGTTTATCACGTCTATCAGAACGAGTAATCTTCCTACTATCAGACTCTCTATCTTGTCTGTTACCTTTCGAGACTTCGTCTCTCCTTTCGGACGAGTTTCGGTCTCGTCTGGTCTCAGACGAGTTCTTAGAAGCAGACCCTCTATGATCTCTATAGAACTTCTTATATCTTCCGAAACGTTTATTCAGCCTATCAAACTTTCTAACCATGAGGCTTACCTGATCCTTCAGACTAAGATCAGTATCTAACTCGTCTTTCACAGAAGCAGACCTAGTCTTAGTCTTTGACCTGTCTACCTTAGACGAACTAGCCTTAAAAGCAACGTTCTTAGATACAGCATGTTCTCTGTCACTACTTGCTATGGGTTCATCTTCGTCTAAATCAAACTCATGGGCCTTTAGAGTTTGAAACATGGTCTCTGCTGTCCTCACGTCTATATCTTGGGTATTCTTAACAAGCATTTTTACCATTTTCCATCGACTATCAAGGCTTTTGAGAATCTTAAGATTGTTTCTCGCGGAGTATAAGATTTACCAAGGACTTCCAAGTCATTCATGATTTTGGTAAAACGAGTATCCAACTGGTCTATTGTTTCACCAGCTTTCATATGAAATGATTCAAATCTTTGGACTGCTGTAGAAAGCTTGCTTTCTTTGATTAGGGATGTCCCTTCACAAATGATAGCTAAGCGATCCCACATTTCTTTGGCAGTTTTACATTTTTGCACTTTTCCCAGATACTCGTTAGGAAGAGTGTGTAAGATGTAATTCTTGGCCAAGCTATCCAAATTATTCTGTCTCATTTCTTCTGAGGTTAGTTCTGACCTTGGTTTCTTGACGAGAGTACCCACGGGTTGATCTTTGTCGAGGGCAGCAGTATTGGGGATCATGGTCACTATTGGACCTTCAGTGATGACGGAGATCATTAAGTCGTGAGTGGAACTGAAGATGGCTTCCATCCTTAGCTTCCAATAGTCATAATCTTGAACCTGGAACTTAGGTAACTTGTTAGCACTAATTTCGAGCGACATGATTCAAGAAGATGCGTATCAAGAGACAATTAATTCCAAGTACAGCGATAAAGAACAAGTATGAGTACGTACAATCTAGGACCAAGACTTTCACCCAAGTCTTGAGTTGGTTATCAAGAAACAGCAGTTCGTAAACTACTGCTCTGATACCACTTGTAGGTCCCTAAGTTGAGTTTAATAACGAGTAAGCTAGTGAAAATGTCTAGAGGGGGGTGAATAGACTTTTCAAAAAATTTTCGATATATCAAAGTACGATGCGGAAATCAGAATATAACAATGAGCCCAATTATAGTTTATACTCAACTTATTTCGAGAACTCTGTTCTATGTATACTCAACTAGTCTTGTTCAGATAAGTAATTCAATCAATCAAACAACTAATCAATTAATCAACAAACAAAACAGTAAAGTAAATCAAACACGAGATTTTATAGTGGTTCGACAACTTGTCTACATCCACTCTCACAAACCCAGTTGTGAAATTCTTATTAACTCGTCCAATGGAGTAATATGTTCTTGTAGCTTTAAGTCCCAAGAAATAAGACTTAGATCTTCTCGACAACACTACCAAGTGCTTCTTCGATCTTACTAGCGATTTATAAGTATCTAGCAACTTGAAACAGTAAACAAAAATAAAACTTCTCTTCGTTCAGTAGTAGCCTCCTTTGATCTTCACTTGACTTGTGTAGCTTCACTTTCTGAACTTCAATCTCTGAGAGTATTTTCTTATTTGAATCTTCAATAATGCTTCAGTTTGCAGTAGTATCAGTAGTCTCAGTAGTCTTTGATGAATAAATACCTTGGGGTATATATAGACTTCCAATTCCAAGAACTTTCAGTTGTGTAACAACCTTTTCTTGAAAACTAACTTGTAACTGATTCTTCTTATCCTTTCACGCGTTTCTTCAGTTAAATTAGTTATTCCTTAACTAACTTCTTCAATCCTTATCTTCAGTACGCGTTTCTGTAACTAACTTTAGTCTTCTTATCTTGTTTTGTTGAGTCGTGTGCACTTGTCTTCTTCTCCAGTAGTAGACTCCGTCTTCTACTTGTCTTGTGCAGTAGACTTCTTCAGATTACAACATAGAACTAATCTAGTCCTATCATCTAATCCTAACAAGACTATTACATTACATTAAACTCTTGTTACAAAGCTTAGTCAACTTAAAAACTATACATTGATTATATACGATTACATACGAAATAATATGAGCTTCTATACAATTTGAATAGCTCAGAAAAATCCTAAACAAATATAATCAAAGTACTTATAAAACTTACTTGTCTTTTAAACACTTAAACTTTTCTTTCAAAACATAACTTGACTTGTGAACCTCTACTGATATATTCAAGACGACTTCCATAACTAGAATAGGTCAGTCAACACTTAGAAAATATTCAAGTCTTCTTTTGGCTTATCAAAACTTCATCTTTTATCTTTTTATTATCATTTAGGACTTGTTCTAGGATTCATATCCCAACACTATCTATCATCTGTCCTTTTACCGCATCCCAAAAAAAACAGTGAGTGATATTGTGTGTTTGCAAAGAAATTTTTTGTGGGGGGGTGGGGTTGATTCTAGGAAGGTGGCCTGGATAGATTGGGAAAAAATATGTCTTGAGAAAGAAAAAGGGGGGTTGGGGGTACGTAATCTTGATTTATTTAATAGGTCTCTATTGGGTAAATGGGGATGGAGATTTCTCTTGGAGAAAAATAGTTTATGGGTTAGGATAATTACTTCGAGATATGGAGAGAATTGGGGGGAAGGGAGGGGGTTTGTTTCCAACTGGGCGAATGGGTAGAACATCCCTATGGTGGAAAGATATTCTGAGAGTAGTGGAGAGGGGTGAAATGGGTTGGTTTAAAGAGAGCTTAGAAAGGGTGTTAGGTGATGGGAATGAGGCGCGCTTCTGGGAGGATGATTGGACGGGGGAGGGAGCTCTTAAAGAGAAACACCCTAGGCTGTTTTATAATAATCTAGACGAGGGCAAATGTGTGGGGGAGATGGGAAGGTGAGAGGACGAGATTTGGAAGTGGAACTGGAACTGGAGACGGAATTTATTTGATAGGAAAATTGAATCTTTTAATGCACTCTTAGCTGTGGTTGAAAGGTTCCAACCAAAAATTGGAGTGCTGGATTCTTGGAGATGGAAGAAATCAGCAACAGGAAGTTTCAACACCAAAGAGACATACCTGATGTTCTCCAAACAAGTGAATGCAGCCTCAGTACCGGAAGAATTGCAGAGGGCCTTCAAACGGGTATGGAGCAACTTTGCCCCAGCGAAAGTTAAAGCAAATGCGTGGAGAGTGTTATGGGGGAAGCTACCTACGAGAGTTAACCTGCGTCGGCGTAGAATTCTAACCCAAGGTGACGAGTCGCGATGCACATTCTGCAGTAATCAAGAGGAGACGGAGGAACACATTTTCTTCAATTGTCCAGGAACTGCAACAGTATGGTCAGAATGTCTTCAATGGCTACAGATTCCGACGGCATTACACGCGAGACCACTTGAACATTTTCATGGATTTACCAGCTTAGGCCGTGGAAAGAGAGGAAGAAGTATTACAACTTGTGTATGGCTGGGGTTAGTATGGCTCTTTTGGAAATATAGGAATGCAATCATATTCCAAAACGAGGTATTTTGTACTACGAAAGTCATGTCGGAATTAAAATCGAGATTGTGGTGTTGGGTCTCCATCAAATATCCCAACTGCTGCAATCTGCCGTATAAGGATTGGATATCCAAATTTCCAGTGCATATGTTAACTTAATGTTGTTGTGTTTAGGAATAGAGAGCTCAGCTCTTTTTTTCTGAGATGTAAACTTTGTCACTGAGGGTATATCTTATACCCAGGAAGCAATAATATCAGTTCTTTGATTGACCAAAAAAAAAAAAAAACTCTGCTGAAGATGTATAACCTTTTCTAAGATAACTAAGCTACTAAGTACTACAGAGTACTTAGTTGAATGACTATCTAGGTTGGTTATAAGTGCGGAATTAGTGGTTGGCCCTTTAGTTTCAACTCCTTTAAGTTCTGAAATCACTTAAGCAATATAGTCCAGTTTTCAGGGAACTTGTCCAATATAGTTTTGCACAGTCTTTGAATATATGTTCTTTTGAAGATCAGTTTTGTGTGCAGTGTTGAATGTATGAAAGTGCTTGAAAGTAAACCAACACAAGGGTTTATAGTGGTTCAGAGACTCAAGCTCCTACATCCACTTTCCCTGATTTAACAGGATAATTCCTTCACTCTTGGAATTAACTTGTTTTATAGTGCCAAGGTGCACTTGATCAAGAACACCACTCTTTGGTGAATTGATCCCTAGGATTTCTAGAGTCCTAGTACCCTCTTCTCAACTCAGAACTGAACTGTTCTTCTCTCAACAGTCAGCTCCCACCACTTCTACTACTACAACCTTCTCACCTTCTCACTTGAAAGGGGTAAGGGTTGAAGTAAGGTTCTAACTAATGAGATATCCTTTACAATGAAGATCAGCGTATAAGGATAGGATATCTCTCTAAGCTTTGTATGGATATACAATGAGGTTTAGCTTAGAAGAAGTGTTTCAAGACTAAGAATGTCTTTTGAGGACTTTGAAGCTTCAGAATAATTGTTCAGTTGGATGTAGAATGGATGCTTCAAATGGTCTTCACACTTCTTGTATTTATAGACAAATTTGAGGATTTGCCCGTTGGAGAGGCAGTCCCAAATTGCTATAAATGTCTTCCTTGAGTTCTTCAAACTGGAAGACAGATTCTTGATAGTGACATGTCCTCATTTGGGTAATAAACGGCTTGTAAGACTTTGTCTTCATTCTGTAGCACTCTTCCCAATGTCTGACTTTAAGATTCACTTGTTAGGACTTGGACATGGCTTCTGAGGTTTGTTCCAATGATAGGACAACATTCCTTATCAAATGGACAACTCTGCTTATCACTATCAGCAGACTTTGCTTATCAGCATAGTTGGCTTGCTCTTCTTCAGATGACTTGACTCTTTCCCTTTGCTTCACTTGGAATTGATCTTAGCTTCATTCTTTGAAGGCTTTTAGGGTATAGTTGTCTTCATCTCTTCAGCATAGTTGACCTTCAAGCATCAGAACATTTATTCTTATTTAATTGTGCTGAGACAACTTCTCTGGACAACTCTCCTGATCAGCATACTTGGCCTTGAGCTTCAGAACCTTTGTTCTTGCACAGAGACAACCTCTCTGGACAACTCTCCTGATCAGAGTATTTGAATATACTTGGCCTTTTGAGCTTTAGAACCTTTGTTCTTGCTTTAATTGTGCAGAGACAACTTCTCTGGACAACTCTCCTGATCAAAGCATTTGGTCTTCAATAGGCTTAGAGATTGTTCCAGAATTTGAGCCTTGAGGGGACTTGATCTTGATGATCTTCAAAGCATATGTTCCCTCTCACATTGTGCATCTAATCATCTAAGAGCTGCCTAAACATTTCAGCTTCTCATCTAGCCTTATGCTATGTGTTCTAACATTTTTAGAACACAATCAATTATGACTAGGCATGTCTCAGGGGGTTTTGGTATTTAATCAAAACATATGTCATTTTATTCCCAACAATTTCCCCCTTTTTGATGATGCCAAAACCTATACATTTTATGCAAAAGTGACTTGACTACACCTATTACATTTATCTTCAGAAGACATGACTGAGGTGAATTTTCCTGAAAAAGAATGTGTTAGTGTACTCACCATTCATGTTGCAAATAGGTTTCAAGAATAGGCATAGAGAGATTTGTGTTTCTTGATTCAAAATGTGTTCAACTATCATTAAAATGAGAATCATTACAGCATGTTGATAGTTTGAACAAAAACATATCAGAGCATGAGAAACATTACATATAAGCATAGATTTACTACAAAAGCAGAACTTAATGATATACTATTAGGTCATTAAGCATTCAGGTATCAGAGCAAACATATCAGCAGCTTGAGCATCTTCAGCATAGTTGACCAAAACAACAAATTAGCAACCAACTTAAGTTTTCAGCATATAGGAGTCAGAAAAACTTAGCCATTTCAGAGATCATCTTCTTTAGGTGGCACCATCCCATATTGTGCCCACACTCTCTTCTTGAGTTCCATGGCTTCCTGGTTGGTTCCTTTGGGTCCAAGGGTCATCTTGTTCAGTTTGAGGATCTCTATAAACTCCCTCAGGATCCTTGACTGGTCAATCCATCCATCAAGCTTTGGAGGCATGTATATGATAGGTTTGGGAGCATTGAGTTCAATTCTTGCAATATCAGCAGCTGCAAGCAATTGTTGATACAACTCTCTGTAATACTCTATCATGAACTCAGCAAAGGAAGAGTTGGCATCTCCTCCATTCCATCTGTCAATGACATAGTAGTCATAGACAAACTCCCTTTTAGCCTCTTCTCATGTGTCATTCAGCTGAATTGGCACCCATTTATCCAAGTGTGAATATTTGGTCTCCATTGGGACTAGTAGCTGAGGCTTCATCTTGCTGTAAGTTTCTCTCCTTCTTCTTGGCTTTTGGAAGTCAGCTCTTCTCTTATCTCTTGCTCTGTTGGCCTCTTCCATCAAATCCATTTTCTCTTGGGCCCTCATCATAGCCAGTTTCTGTTGAGATTCAGGGTCTTTGCCATACCCTTCATGAAACAACTTTGATGGATTATTGAGTACCACAACCTTTGTCTTCTTTGGTCCAGGTCCAAAGCCTTCTTCATATAATGCTTCCACATCTTCAGTAACTTTGGCACCTTCAGCAATGTTGAACATTTCAGAAGACTTGTCTTCTTCAGCAATTTTGGACATTTCAGCAATTTTGTCCTTTTTAGCACTCTTTGTCTTTTTGGAGATAGGCTCATCATCATCAATTCTGAACTCAGGAGGCAGATCAAGGCAGTTGGGAAAATCAGTGAATGTTTCTGCTTTTCTTTTGTTTCCTTTGGCCTTCTTGATTTTTCCTCTAGTTTGGACACCTTCAACATCTTTGTCAAAACTAGACATTTCTCCTCCTGGTCTTTGCTGTAGCCTAACTCTTTCCTCTTGTGCTGAGGCCATTGAGTTCTTCAAGGCAATTGCTAATTGTTCTTCTTCATCCAATTCTTCTAAATTCAGCATAGCTGGTTCTTTTCCTTTTCCTTCAGCAGCTTTGTCCTTTCCCCTTTCCTGGGCTTCCAATGACCAAGGCACCTTTTGCTCTTGCTCTTTCCCTTTCCCCCTTTTTGGCAGCATCAAAACACTGGGGTTTGAGCTCACTCATTGTTGTAGCCATCAGGGATTGGGCTAGGTTTAGAGACTTCATCTCTTCCAACAAATATACATTCTCATCATGTATATTCTGCATCTTGTCATTGCTCAAGCTAAGGAAAGCTAGAACATGCTTCATCTTTTGTTGGACAACCTCCTCCAAGGTTGCTTTCAGAGATGCATCAAGTTGGGCCTTAAGAAGCTCAGTGAGGTTGGCCACTGCACTTTCAGCAATGTTGGCCATCACTTCTTGGGAAAACTTTTCAGAGGCTGCTTTTACCATAGCAATCCTTTGTTCTTCAGCTCTTTTCTTCTGCAGTGCAGTCTTCTTGCCAAGTTCTTGTTTGACAGTTAGCCTGAGAGCTTTGACATTGGCATTATGATTATCTCTCAGCAGCTTTTGTTCCTTCAGTGGAAATGGTTTGGAGACCAGTTTCCACACCACTAATCCTTGCTTCCAATGTGGGTAGCACCACATCTTCAGAGCCTGTTAATCTCATCTCCACAAATGCTAGAGTTCTTCCTTGCTCATTCAATGCTCCTGAAGTTTCAGCATGAGCAGATTGGACCTGATGAGCCAAGGAGTCCAACTTCTCTGATTGCATTCCAAGCAAGGCTTGTGCTGAGCCTGTATCTACTTGGATAGGGGCATCTGTCAAGAACTCATCTGCAAATATTTGGTCAAGGGAAATACCTGCAATGTTAGACAAATCAAATATGTTAGGGAATAAACACTCATCACCCTCAGTTTCTTTTACATAAGACTCTGAAACATCAGCAGCCTTCTTCTCATTTTCAACTTTTTCTTTTCTTCCTTCATTTAAAATGTTCTCACCCAAGGAATCAGGCCTCCTTTCATCAAGGGATTCTTGAAGTTCAGATTTGACTTCAAGAATAACCTGTCCTTCCTCACTTATACCACCCTCTATTTGTGGTATACTCACTATCTTAGTGATTACAACCTCTCTATCATCCACTACTCCCTCTAATTTTTTGACTAAATTCTCCTTTTCAACTCCTTCACCTAGACCTGCAACATCTCCACCTTCAACAAGGTTCAAAGATGGCAGTTGTGGGGAGATCACAATGCTTATTTCAGCAGCCACTGAGTCATCCTGAATGATTAAGGGCTGATCACTGTCCAACTCTTCTGACATTGAATAGGCCTTAACCAAACCAGCCTCTAAGTTAGGAACCTCAACATCTTTAGGCTGTGCCTTGGGTTCAGAAGAACCTTCATTGGCAGATGTATCTTTGGTTGTGTTACCACCCTTGGTCAACACCTCTGAGGATACAGAGACTTTTCTAACATAGGTAACAAGAGGTTCTGAAAACCTACTTGCTTCAGAAGGTTTGGATTGGGAAGGTTCAGGGAGGTTGGCTTGAGAGGGTTCAGAAGTGTTGTCTTGAGGAGGGTTGGAAGGGTTTGAGGGATCATCATTCCCATCATCACTTGAACTGCTATCACGGTGTCTAATTCCCTTAGCAATTCTCTCATTTTCTTCTTCAATCTTCTCCTCTACTAACTTTGCAAAAACTTCCTCATCAATGAGAAATCTTGTCTTTAGCACTCCAGCAAAGTGTAGCAGTCTACTCTCCTCCACTTGCCACCAATTAGCACCCTTATCTTGGATGACTTGAGAGATCTCCATCAATGTTTTGTCCTTGACATCTACCAACATTCTCAAGTCATGGAACATTTTCTGAATTCTGGGAAATTCAGCAATCTGTGGGTACAAACTATCCACAGTGGCCTTGGCTCCACCTCTGAGCATACTCTCATAAGTATACTCCTCTTCGTTCTCATTAGATGGAGAACTTTGGGCTATAGGGGAGTTGGCTGTGGTTTCCTTAATTGCAGCTTCAGGCAAGTTAAGTTCAGGAGGGTTGGCTTCAGAAGGGTTGAGCTCAATTGAAGGTACCTCAGTTGCTTTTAAGAGCAATGATTCTGAGGGGGCTTTGCTCAGGGGGGTTGGCTCATGAAGTGCATGTTCTAAGAGTTTGGAGTAATTTAGCATAGATGAATCAAGAGGGGACATGAGCCTTGTCTCATCTACTGCTAAATCTGCTAGCACATCAATGCCACTTCTCTGCACACTTCCTTCTGGAGAGTATCTCTTAGTGAGATTTACAGGGGTGATAGGCTGGTTGGGAGGGGTTACATGAGTTTCAGGGGAGTTGGGTTCAAGATTTTGGGTTTCAGGAATGTTGGCTTCTATGGGTTGGCCTTCAGGGACTTTGGACTCTGGAGTTCCAGAACTAGAAGAGTTGGTCCTGGACTTAGATTTTGTCCTACTTTCAGCCCTGCTCTCCCTTAGAGCAATTTGAAGAGACCTTTCTTCCTGAAATTCCAGCACCTTCTCAGTGGGCTTGGCCCTTCTCTTGCTTTCCCTACTGCTCCCACTGCCTTCCACTTCTTTCTCAGGGACAACTTCCCTGGGCCTCTTATCACCTTTCTTCTTTTTCCTTGTCTCATTATACTTTAACCTCAACTCTTCTAAGTGGTCAGAAGGCACATTCACTCCCTCTTCTGCCACTTCATCAACTTCAGCTGATGCTCCTGAGGCTTCTCCTGAAGATATTTGAGACACTTTCTTTGTTTTGACAGCCCTGACTTTAGTTCTTTTCTTCATCTTGGGCTTCTCTTCAACCTTTTCAGCAGGGTTGGCCAGAAGCATCCTTCTTTGCTCAGTTTTCTTGCTGGGCTTTCTAAACAATATTTTTTGGGCTGGGAGGGGTTTGGCAAAGGTTTGCATCTCAGAATAGTGAGCAAACTTTTCAATCAAGAGACTTGCCCTGGTCCTTCCATCACAACCTTGTTGTGAGCTCTTACTTTGAACTTTGCCTTTTCTTTCATCATCTCAGACAAGATGAAAGTCCTCCAATCAAACTTGATGCCTTTATCACTGGCATCAATCACTGCTGCCATAATCCTTATCCTTGGATGGCTTACTTGCTCTAAACTTCCAGTGTTGCTGAGCAAACTCTTTGCTACAACCTCAAATAGGGTAAGAAACTTTGGCTTGAGGGTTCTCTTGTGTTGTGTAGAGGATAATGGCCCTGGAGTGATAAGCCAATCTTGAGCAATTTCTTGCTCAAGTCCATTTCCATAAAATTCTGGATTCCTTCCCTCTGAAGGCAATCCAAAGGCAGCATCAACTTCTTCCTCAGAAAATTTCACCCTGTTGGTCCCTGAACGAGTAGTGAATGGGATTAAAGTCTAGAGGGGAGGGGTGAATATACTTTAAAACTTTTTTTTTAAGAGAGTTGGGGAACCTCTTCTGATTCCTATGTCAACTGGACTGCAAGTCTGCTGGTCCAGATGACTATAGTGATCTGTATGAAGAGATTGTATGCGGAATTATGGTAGGCCTTGTTTAGACTCGTTCTTTTGTTTCTTATGAAAGTGTTAACTTGTTTTTACTTAATGAAAGTGCTCAGCTGATGCTGGTTTGAAAGTTGTGGCCTTTGTTTAAGAATGTTGAAAGCACAGTATGCACTATATAAAATATATGTAGAGACAGAAATGTAAAGTGCAGAAATGTAAATAACACCAGGTTTATAGTGGTTCGGATATACGATCCTACGTCCACTCTCACGTCCTAACGTGATGTTTAATCCCTTTAATTTACCACAAATTACAAGGGTCTTGACCTTTATAGTCCCAAGGATAGGACTTTGAGATCTGAGCCGTCCTAACAGCTACGGTCTCCACAAGTGATTGTAAGCACTTGCACTTTGAGGGGTTAAAAAACTTTAACCTTTCGGTGAGGGTTTGGGGTTTTTGAAGTGTATCCAACTAATGGTTCAAGCTTATAAATTGCTTAACCACTATGCCTAAAACAATAAATATACAATATGAACAGGTTTCAGGTTCTTATGGGTTGGATAGAAATCACTTAAGAGCTAAAAGTATTCTAAGGATTTCTGGGCTCTTGGAGAATTCTTAGAACAGTATGGCTTTTGCTTGATTGCTTGCTTAGCTTGTTGAATTCTCTCGATGTGATCTCGTACTTGTGATTTCTCATCCTCTTGTATTTATAATGGTGATTGCTTGCAACTAGCCGTTGGAGTTGACTAGCCGTTGGGACAATCTTTCCATATTGGCTTGATTCCTTGATTCCAGCTGCTTGATTGCTCCAATCCTGGGATCATGTCAATCTTCTAAATAAGGTAGGTCTACATTTGAATTGCAAGATGACTTTGGGAATCAGCCGAGTCCTGGAAGAGTACATAGTCTTCTGATCTGTACTACTAGTCTTCTGACTACTCTTCTGGCCTTAGGTCTTCTGTCTTCTGATATCAGCCGAGTAATACTCGTCTGATCTGTGAATTATTTGTGCTGCTTTAGGCCATCTTCAATCTTGGACTCCATCAGATAAGTAGGTATACAAGCACCTTACTTAACTGGCCTTCAAGGATCTTCTTGTCTTCATGTCTTCTACTCTTCTCATCTTGAGGGAGCGCATGTAAGCCGGGACTGTGCTAATCAGCTGATATCTATACAGTTGATCACACAAGACTAGTCTAAGCTGTTCTATACAAAGTCAGCTGATCCTATTACATTTATAAACTCTAAGTGTTTTGGCCATCAAAACTATTCTAACATCAAGTGGGTCTTAGGGTGAATTTACATCCCAACAATTTCCCCCTTTTTGATGAAGCCAAAACTATATTTGATAAATGCTCTTAGTAAATAAGAAAAGAGTTTATAAACTTCATAAAAACTGAAGTATCTGATGAAGACAATGAGAGTTTGTCTTGAAAGCAAAGAGAACTAAACTTGATTATATATAGAGCTTTTACAGATTACAAGTGATAGTTTCTTTAAAGCTTTGAAAGTAGTCTTCATCAGGTCTTCTGATCTTCAGATGCGAAAAGCAAGGTACAGACGAGTTCGAACTTCTTCCATGTGCTGCAGGTCTGTAACTTTCTCCTCTTCATAGATTTTCTCTAAAATCCTTTTAACTTCAATCCAGTCTGTCCTTCCGGAGCTCAGAGAGGGAGGAGCCCATTTAGGTTCTTCTGGAGTTAGGATTCTGCAGTTGTCATGTTCTTTGGCTGTCTTGACTACTTCTTTCCAGAATTCTTGATCTTCAATGTTCATGAACTGATTGAACAGAAAGAATTCATCTTCATAGGTTGGGAGAGGGCCAAATTTTCTTACAATGTGGTGTTGAATTTGCCACTTCTTCTTCAGAGGATACCACCTTGGTAGCTCATCTTGAAGGGCTAGATAATCCACATAGTTGCTATCAAACACCAGGGTTTTGTCTTTGACATTGTCTTCTTTTGCTTTGTCCCTGATTGCTTTCCTGAGTTTGGCTATTTTCCTTTCGAATTTGGCTTTGACTGCCTTCGCATCTTTTAGCTTCTTCTGCTTAAGCTCTTGAGCTTCAAGCTCTTTTCTTTTCTTCAGCTCTAAAGCCTCTTTCTCTTCTGCAGTAGGCTCTGCTGGAGCTGACTTCTTGCTTGACTGAGCTTGCTCATCTGCCTTTCTTTTCCTTGTCATCCTCTTCTCAGGAACTTGTTCTATAGAGGCAGTGATCTGTAGGCTCTTGGCAGGAGCTTGAGTGGGAGCTTGGGTGTCTTCTTGAGCAATTTCTTTGCCTTTGCCTTGCCTGCTCTTGATTTTGCTTTTTAAACCACCCAAGGTTTCGTTCAGCTCATCTTGAGATACTACCATCACAGCTTGCTGTGCAGTAGCCTTCTCTAGAGCCTTTATCAATACATCTTCCCCCTTTTTGGCTTCAGCAAGTGCAGCCGCAAAAGGCTTCATGGCATTCAGAATCTCCACTTTCAGAGTCTGCTGAAGGTCCATGGCATTGACTTTGCCAATATGGGTCAGATGAGTGATGCTGTGGTCTAGGATCTGAGCATGAGAGTTGGAGGAGGAGGCAGCTTCAAGTTTAACTGTAAGTGCTTCCAATTTGGCTTCTGTCTCCTTCAGCTGAGTCTGAAGTTTCTCATTCTCTACTGTAGCTGATTGGAGAAGAGCTCGACCTTCAGTAGCTCTTGTTTCAACATCTTCAATTCTCTTCTTGTAAGTGTTTTCCATGCGGTTGACCTCATTAGTGTAGAGTTCAGCAAACTTGGTGGAAGTGTCACCTGCCTTCTTCAGAATGCTGGTCAGATACTCACTTATCTGATCGTGAAGAGACTCTCCAAACTTGTCTTCAATGTCAATGATCTGGTCATGAAGACGAGTTCTCTGCTCCTTAACAGCCTTTTCAACATATCTTCCAAGCTGTAGGCCTAAACCTTTCTCAAAATGCAGGTCTATTGCAGCCTTGACCTGTGAGCATATGTCTGCTGTATAGTCAGCTGTTGAAGTAGAAGTTGAGGCAGTGCCTTGAGGCTTTGGATGAACAATCAGTGCTTTGCCTCTCTCTTCAGCTGAAAGGTACTCTTCATTGAGGAATGTGGTAGTGGCCTTAACCAGGTGAGTCATGATATTGTCTCCTTTATCAATGAAGTGAGTTAGAGTATCCTTAGGCATAAAGTGATCGGGAATAGTGATTACTTCTCTTTCAATCTCGGCTTTGTCAGCTGGTTCAGCTGAGTCTTCCGTAGGGACGGATGCAGCTGAGTCATTCACTTTTGCTGTGTCAACTATCTGCTGACCTGATGTGCCTTCTGGGATAGAGGTATCATCAGTGGGAATTCCTAGAATCATGTGGCATACTGCTGCAAGGGCCTCTTCTAGCAGCAGTTGAGCAAAAGATTTAACTTGAGCAACTTTCTTCTGCTCCATTTCCCAGTCGAGGAAATTAGCCTTTCCTCCCATTCCTTCCATGACCTCATTATCTTCTCCCTTGTGCACATAGGATAGTGCACCATGCTATACTGAGGTTGAGAGGGGCCTGCTTCATCCAGGTCTTCTGGTGCAGATGGGGTAGTGAGGATAGGGGATTGAGTGGTTGGAATGGTTTCCTCTGCTGTGTGAGTATCAGCAGGGATTTGGGAAGTGATATTTTCTTGATCTTAAGTGGATTGATCATCAGCAGGGTTTTGAGTCTGCTGATCTGGGACTATTTCTGTTTGAAGATCAGTAGATGGTTGGGATTGATGATCTTGGACATCTGCCATTTGAATATCAGCAGGGGTAGGCAAATGTGGCTCTGGGGTTGTTTGAGGTTGGGCTTGTTCCTCTGCTGTGTGAGTATCAGCAGGGATTTGGATATCAGTGTTTGAGGGTTCAGATAGGGTTGAATCATCAGAAGGGTGGAAGGAAGTAATAGGGGCTATGCTCATGGGAGTAGGGAGCCTGGATTTCTTGGTTTTCTTAGTGAAAGATGAATTGTTCTTCTTTCTCTTCTAACCCTTCGACAATTTAGAAGGAGTAAAAGTGAGAGAGGGATTAGAGGTACCTGCCTTCTTCAAGGGAGAGGCAGTTGGAGTGGCATCTGAATCAGATGGGGAGATGAGTCCTGATCTGATTAGAAATCGTCTTTGTGCTAAGGTTTGATTGTCATCATCATCATCCTCAGCAGCCTTCTCCTGAGCCTCTTCTTTGGATGGCTCCTCTTCTTCTTCAGCAGAGTCATGAACAGACTCTTCTGCTTCCTTAACAACATCTTTGGAAGATGTTTCAGCCAACAGCTTCCTCTTCTCTTCTTTCAACCTTGCTGCCTCAGCAAGAGCTTCATTTCTCAAATAATACTTGGAGGTGTGGAAGGTCTTATGAGGTCCCATCTTGTACTTCTTTGGGAGAACATCTGGAAGGATGATGCTCAGCTTGTTGACAAAGCTGACTGTAGATGTGACCTTCCATTCTCTTGATTGAAGGTCCAAAGTAACCTTCTTGGCTTCAAGAGCAATCCTATTCAAGACTAGCCCTTGCCAATCTCCATCAATCTGATCCCAGATTGCAGCCATAACTCTAACTTTTAGAGTGGTAACAGCACCATGGCTAAAAGTGTTACCAAACAACATCTTGCCTGCAATATCCATCAGGGTTTGAAATTTAGGTTCAAGTTGGGATTTCTTGAGCCCAGAGGTATCCTCAGCCTTGACCCTTCCATCAGTAAACATCTCCATATACTCCTTTTCTCTTCCCATGATGTAGGTAGAGATGTCTATCTCTCCCCTTGATAAGCCGAACAGTTCTTGAAGGATCTCCCTTGAGATCTCGATTCTGTGTCCACCCATGACACTTTCAACATGAGAATCCATCATCACTGCGTTTGCATAGAAGGTCAGCACATCTTGTTCATAAACATTTGTTGGTGCTGCTTCCAGCAATCACGAAGGTTGAGATTGATGCAGCGAAGAAGGATCTCCTTGTTCGCAGGTGTATGTTTGCCCTTGAAAAACAGAGCATTCTCAGTGAACACTTTTCCTTCCTTAGACCACTTTTGAGTATCTAAGGTGCCGATACTCTTGGTCTTCTCGTCGTAAATTTTGATGATTCCCATTCTGGATGTTGAGTATTGAGGGTAGGAATGCTTTAAAAAAATATATTTCAGGACGAGAGAGATTTGAGAGTAATTGAGTATTGTGAGCGAAAGGAGTTTGGAAGAGGTTTAAGAGTTTGTATATATACTCCAGCAAGAACTTGATCTAACGGTCAGATTGGATTTTAATGTGGAGTAGTGCCCAAGATTTCCTTCTTTGATTTCGGGCCATTCCTTAAGTTTTGCCGGCTGAATTTGCCATTTGGCAACTGATGATTTGCTGGCAATATGGTAATCAAGTATTAATGACATCATACCAAAAATAGCCGTTGTGACTAATTTTGTGGCAAGAATTGATCATCAAGGCCGTTTTCTATAAGTGAATTGCATTCCTTATATAAGCCAATTTCTTTAATTACATTCATGAATGAATCTAGAATGAATTACATGATCAAAGATAGTCATTATACTCTAAAATAAAGTCTTCTTATCAGCAGAGTGAGGTCTTCTGATTTCATCGAAATGTCTGCTGATTTTCCTTGAAAGTCTTCTGGTCAGCTGAGTTGGTCATCTGATCAGCTGAGTAGAGGATATGTGTTTGCTGTAATGATCCAACCTGGATGGATCCTTCCAGCTTTATTGTGAGTGATGATCCAACCTGGTTTGATGGATCTTTCAGCTCCTTCTTTAAACCAAGTGGGACTAGCCTAGATGAAATCCCACTGGCTTAACTGCTCCTCACCATCAGATGGGATGTAGCATCTAATGTGTCCTTGTTGAATTTCTTCGCTTCTTTTGAAAGAGAAGAAAAGTTGGAAGAGGCTTCAATGGAGTGTGAAGAGAGAGCCATGGACTTGGTCTCCTTGACGTCATTTGACAAAGTGGTCTTTGATAGCAAGCTCTCCATGTAGAACTTCCCCCTGGAGAAGAAGCTCTGCTTGCTTGCTACTTTGTCCTCTGCATCTCTTCTTCCTTTAGTTTTCAACAAGAACGTCTCTTCTTTCTTTAGTTTTCATAGGCATACTTATGTTGGATAACCCAAGTATGCTGATCTGCATCATCTTCATTTTCTGGACAAATCTTCATCTCCTTCACCCAAGACCTTGGTTGAGGGATGATCTCCATTCCATCTCTTTTCTCGATTATCTCCATACCTGAAACAAGAATAATAGTTAGTGATTTGTGTTCTTAGGTGTTCTCATAACTTCCTCCTTTTATAGAGGTAGAAATGAGGTAATGGAGCATAAGATGACAAAAACTATAGAGTTGATAGGTCTGAATTTCTGAAAAGCTATTTCTTAAGATCAACAATGAGATTCTTGATCTAAGGGTTTACATTTAAAGAGATTCAGACTCTATCTTATGGAATGCAGAATTTATAAATTTTTGAACAAGAGTTATTTGGAGTCCGTACAGTGCATGTATACTGTTGAGTCGGTGAGGATGGTGTATTAATCCAACCAAGTATGACTCACTAATATACTGTATACTTGTATAGTGATAAAGTATTTTATGAAGAATAGTTTATTACTATACATAGATATACATTGCGTAAGTAAAGATTACCAATTAACTCTATTCAAGTCTTCTGAATGTAAGTATATAATGCAATGCAGATTATAGAGTATTTCATCAAGGTTTCTTAAGGTATCATTGATTCCCCCTTGATTAGATGACTCTATGTTTTCCCTCAGCTCTATTTGTCTTCATCGGGAAAAACTTACCTGGAGATGAGGGTGTCTATTCACCTCATCTGATCCTCCTAGTCTGCTGCAATTGTATCAGCTGAGGTCTTCAGCTGATCTTGAGCTCTTCATGTGCTTGGATCCAAGAGTCCTAAGCTATAGCATAGGGTCTTGAATCTTTCTTCAGCTAGGGGCTTAGTCAAGATGTCTGCTCTTTGGATATCTGTGTGAATTTTCTCCATCTTGATGTCCTTTTTTTCAAGGTGATCTCTTATAAAATGGTGTCGAATGTCGACATGCTTGCATCTTGTGTGAAGGACTGGATTTTGAGTGATGGCAATGGCACTGCTGCTGTCACAGTAGATAGGGACTTCTCTTGCCTCTACATTGTAATCCTTGAGTTGTTGAACTAGCCAGAGCAGCTGACTACAACAACTTCCAGCTGCCATATATTCTGCCTCAGTGGTGGAGGTTGCAACTGAAGTTTGCTTCTTTGAGAACCATGATATCAACTTGTTTCCTAGGAATTGACAGGTTCCAGATGTGGATTTCCTATCAATTCTACATCCTAAATAGTCTGAGTCAGAATAACCACTCAATTCTAGATTGTCATCAGCAGGGTACTATAGTCCTAGATTGACTGTTCCTTTTAGGTACTTGAGAATTTTCCTTGCTGCTTCTAGATGACTTTGCTTTGGGTTTGCTTGAAACCTAGCACATACTCCTACAGAAAATGTTATGTCTGGTCTGCTAGCTGTAAGATATAGTAGAGATCCAATAAGCGCTCTATATTCAGCTTGATCAACTGCCTTTCCAGACTCATCTGGTTCCATTTTGAAAGATGTCATCATTGGAATCCTTGCAGTCTTGCTTTGTAGAGCTTTGAATCTTTCCAATAGGCTTTTGGTGTACTTGGACTGATTGATGAAGATCCCTTCTGGACTCTGTTTGACTTGGAGCCCTAGGAAATAGTTCATCTCACCCATCATACTCATTTCGAATTTTCCTTGCATAAGTTCAGAGAACTTCTTGCACATATCTTGATTTGGTGATCCAAATATAATATCATCTACATATATTTGCACCATTAGAATGTCTTCTCCTTCTTGTATTCTGAAAAGTGTTCTGTCAACTTTGCCTTTTGTGTAACCATTGTCAAGTAGAAATTGTGACAATGTGTCATACCAGGCTCTGGGAGCTTGCTTCAGACCATAGATGGCCTTCTTCAGACGATATACTTGATCTCCTTTTTCGAATCCTGGAGGTTGTTCTACATACACTTCTTCTATCAGAATACCATTAAGAAAAGCACTCTTGACGTCCATTTGATATACCTTGAAGCCCATATATGATGCATAAGCTAGAAACAGTTGAATGGCTTCTAATCTGGCTACTGGAGCAAAGGTTTCATCATAGTCAATTCCTTCAGATTGTGAGTATCCTTTTGCAACTAGCCTTGCTTTATTTCTAGTTATCACATCATTTTCGTCCTTTTTATTCTTGAATACCCACTTTGTTCCTACTACATTGTGATTTTCAGGACGATCTACCAATTCCCATACTTCATTTCTTTCGAATTGGTTTAGTTCTTCTTGCATAGCAGTGATCCAATTGCTATCTGTCATTGCTTCTTCTATGTCAGCTGGTTCAATGTTGGACAAGAAAGCACACTAGCAGAACATAGATGATTGGGGGTTCTGATTCAGTTGTCTTCTGGTCTTGACACCTGAGTCTGCTCCTCCTAAGATGAGGTTTGTTGGATGGTTATTTCTCCATGTATGTCTTACAGGAGTATCTGCATTAGATGAGCTTGGATTCTCATATGTTCTAGTGCCATCAGGAGGGTTGACTTGATTAGGTCGATCATCATCTGTATCTTGTGTGTCAAAGAGATCATTCCCCCTTGCATTTGGGATTGTTGCATCTTGATTATGGACAACTTTCTCAGCTTGAGTTTGAGATCTAGTGACTGGTCTGTGTGGTTTATCCTCCTCTGGTTCTTCAGGAAATGGTTCATTGACTTCAATAAACTCATCAGACTTGGTCTTGATCACTAGTTTCTTCATCTGATCTACAGCCGAGTCTGTTTCTACTGCACTCTTTTCACAAGATTCATAAAAAACAACATGAGGTGTTTCTTCCACAAGAAGAGTTCGTTTGTTGAATACTCTAAATGCTTTGCTAGTCGAGGAGTATCCCAAGAATATCCCCTCATCTGCTTTGGCATCAAAAGCATTCAACTTACTTTTCCCATTGTTGTGAATGAAACACTTACAACCAAATATATGAAAGTAAGATACTCTAGGTTTTCTTCCTTTCCACAGTTCATATGGGGTTTTCTCATGGATTTTGTGAATACCTGACCTGTTTTGAGTGTGACAAGCTGTGTTGATAGCTTCTGCCCAAAGCTTCTTAGGAGTGGAGAATTCAGCAAGGAGTGTTCTTGCAGCTTCTTTGAGCGTTCTGACTCTTCTTTCAGCTACACCATTTTGTTGTGGTGTTCTTGCTGCACTTGTCTCATGCTGAATACCATTAGAAGTACAATAGGCAATAATATAAGAGTTAATAAATTCAGTGCCTTTGTCACTTCTAATTTTCACAATAGGTTCTCCTTTCTCTACTTGGATCCTCTTTAATAGTTCAGGAAGCTTCTGCTGAGTTTCACTCTTCTTGTATAAGAAGACAACCCAAGTAAACTTGGAGTAGTCATCTACAACAATAAGAGTGTACTTTCTCCCTGTTAGTGTGGTTGGAGTGATTGGTCCAAAAAGATCCATGTGAAGCAATTCAAGAGCTCTGTTGGTTGATGCTGTCTTCTTGGTCTTGAAAGAGACCTTTGTTTGCTTTCCTTGTTGACATGCATCACAGACCTGATCTTTACAGTAGAGTTCATTAGGCAGACCATCAACTAAGGATTCCCTTGCTAACTTGTTCATAGTCTTAAAGTTCAGATGACTAAGACGTTTGTGCCATAGCCAGCTGACATCTTTAGGGCTCTTCACAAGCAGACATGTATCCTTAGGACAACTGTTCCAATTTTCAAGATACATACTTCCTTTTCTAGTTCCTGTTAGAAAGTTTTGTTTTGTTCTTTTATCACTTATGAGACACTCATTTTTAGAGAATTTTACTGAGTAACCGGTGTCACAAAAATGAGAAACAGATAATAAATTAAACTTTAAACCTTCTACATATGATACATCATGTACCTCAATGTCACCATTTTGAAGGGTGCCATATCCTTTTGTGTTACCGTGCGCGTTATCACCAAAGAAGACTTTTGGACCTTTCTTTTCTGTGTAGTTGGTCAGCAGGTCTTTGGTTCCAGTCATATGGGTTGAGCATCCACTATCTATGTACCATATTTCTCCTGCTAGACCTCCTCTTCTGTATAGGTCCCTCCTTTCCTGCAAGAAAGGTTAAGTCTTAGGTACCTATTTTGTCTTGGGTCCTTGGGTGTTAGTACTACCCTTGGGAACCCACATATACATTGGTCGTTTGAATAACCTTGAGCACTTGAGTTGTTTCCCTCGGGCATCACAGAACCAAATCTTACCAGTTAACACCTTGGACTGATCTGATTTGTTGTTTGTGTCAGCTAAGTAATAGTCAAATGGTTTCCCTTTATAGGAGTGTACATACATTATCTTTTGACTAGTTACATTCGGCCTGGGTGCATTAGCTGGTCGATGCACACGATTATATGGACCATACTCTTCTGTTCTCACAATATCATAAGAGATAGGGGGTGCAAAGAGAACAGATTTGTGTGAAGAATATTTCTTCTTCTTGGCTGGAGCAGCATACAGCTGAGACTGTCTCAGACGAGATGGTCTAGGCTGTTTGCTGTTCCTCTGTACAGGTTTGGGGTTAACTTTTCTTTTACCATTTTTGGTGTTGGAATAGTTAGCCTTAGTTGGTACAGATGCCTTTTGGTTCATATTGGGTTCATTGTGTTTAGAACACTCACCCTGTTCATGTGTCTGAGTAGTGCACTTGTTAGGTGTACTACCCCCAGCTGGAGAGGATGTTGATGGATTAAGTTCATAGCCAAAACCCATCTTATTGCCATTTGATCTATAATATTCAGAGATACTTTCAATAGTAGTCGAAGCTTTATTGAACTCTGATATCTTTTGATTTAGGCATTCCTTCTCCTTTTCTAAGAGCTTGTGTGCTTGGAAGAGGTCTTCGAACTTAGATTGTAGTATACGAAATTCCTTGGTTTCTAAGGCTTGATTTTCTAACATCCCCTCATACAACTGAGTTGTTGTGGTATTTTCTTCCTTAAGAAGTTCCACTTCTTTGGTCAACCTTTCATTCATGGTGACTAACTCATGGGTGTTATCAAACTTAACCTTTTTCAACCTAGCAATTTCTTTCCTTAAATCCTTAGTCTCCTCTTCCACTTCTATAAAAGCTCTAGTGGCAATATCCAGATCACCTTTTACCTTTCTTAACGATTCATAATAGGTGTCTTCTGATTCGCCTTCAGATGAGTTTATGTCATCTGTTTGTGAGAAAATAGGTGAATGGAAAGTAGTAGTGTAGGAATTTACCTCATTTTCTCCTATGGCCATCATAGCTAGATCATCTGAATCATCTGAGTAGATTTGACAGTTTGGTGATGTAGGAAGTTCATCACTTTGATATTCAGATTCTTCAGTCACCATTGCTTGCTTATCTGAATTTCTTCTGTCTCTTCTTGGCCTTCTTTCTTCTTTGTCATCCAGCTCAGGGCATTCATAGACATAATGTCCTGGTTTGCGACAATTGAAGCATGCTCCAGGTTTTTGATTTGAACTGCCTTTCCTTGGAGGAGTGGCATCTCTTCTTCTGGAGCCTCGGCTGTCAGATGACTCCATATCCTTTCTAGGATACCTTTCTGGTGTTCTTTCTCTGGAGCCTCTAGAGGGTGATCTGTCTCTTCTATCTTTGTAGTTTCTATAGAATTTTCTATATTTGTTGTTGAGAGTGTTCATCCTTTCGAATCTTTTGATCATAAGGGCCATTTGCTCTTTCAGACTCATGTCTGATCCTTCAAAGTCTTCTGTTTTCAGAGAGGTCTTGCCAGATGAGGTGCTTGCAGCTTTTGTATTTGCTGCCTTGAAAGCTACAGTCTTGGAAGTAGATGGAGTTGCAGTAGGTTCATCACTTCCTGAGTTTTCTTCTCTTTCAAGATCATATTCATGAGCTTTTAGGTTCTGAAATAGAGTCTATGCAGACAACTCCTTGATATCTTGAGTATCTTTGATGATGGTCTTCTTGAGTCTCCATTTCTTGGTTAGAGAGTCTAAGATCTTTAGATTTTTCTCTCTATTTGTATATTTCTTGCCCAGAGATTCTATCTCATTGATGATCTTGGTAAATCTATTGTCTAGTTGATCAATAGACTCTTCTGGTTGCATCTTGAAGTGTTCAAACTTCTTGACTGCTGTTGTCAGCTTGCTCTCCTTGATCAGCTCAGTTCCTTCACAGAGGAGTGCTAGAGCATCCCACATATCCTTAGTTGTTTCACAATTGATTACTTTTGCAATGTACTCATTTGGAAGAGTTTGCATGATGTAATCTTGAGCAATGCTGTCAAGATTTGACTGCTTCATTTCTTCTGGTGTGAGGTCCTTCATCGGCTTGGGGGCAAGTTCTCCAACTGGAACTTCTGGATCACCATTTGCAGTGTTGACTGCCATGATGGTGATTGGGCCTTCGGTGATTACTGACCACATCTTGTAGTGGACTGATGTGAGATTCTTCCTCATCCTGATCTTCCAGTAATCATAATCCTCCACTGAAAACTTAGGCAACTTACGCATATTAGCACTCATGCTGTATGAGTTTTCGAAAACAAGTTTTTCAAAAGATCTGTTCATGAGGACTACAGAAAGACTCCCTAAGGTCTTCTGATAATCTAGAGACAGTAGTCTGATAGAACCACTGCTCTGATACCACTTGTTGGTCCCTGAACGAGTAGTGAATGGGATTAAAGTCTAGAGGGGAGGGGTGAATAGACTTTAAATCTTTTTTTTAAGAGAGTTGGGGAACCTCTTCTGATTACTATGTCAACTGGACTGCAAATCTGCTGGTCCAGATGACTATAGTGATCTGTATGAAGAGATTGTATGCGGAATTATGGTAGGCTTTGTTTAGACTCGTTCTTTTGTTTCTTATGAAAATGTTAACTTGTTTTTACTTAATGAAAGTACTCAGCTGATGCTGGTTTGAAAGTTGTGGCCTTTGTTTAAGAATGTTGAAAGCACAGTGCATGGTGCATACCTCCTCAATTTCATTTTTTTTTAAATTCAAATTATCTACACCCATTCATATAATTAGTTCACCTCCCAAATTATTTTTTACTATAATTATCTACACTTACACATTTAATGAGTTCACCCCTACCACAAATATATGTACTCGCTCATTTAATGAGTTCACCCCAAATCATTTTTTTACCACGGTTATTTGCACCCGCTCATTTTTTCATTTTTTTTTAAATTCAAATTATCTACACCCATTCATATAATTAGTTCACCTCCCAAATTATTTTTTACTATAATTATCTACACTTACACATTTAATGAGTTCACCCCTACCACAAATATATGTACTCGCTCATTTAATGAGTTCACCCCAAATCATTTTTTTACCACGGTTATTTGCACCCGCTCATTTTTTGAGTTCACCCCCAATTTTTTTTACCACGGTTATATGTACTCGCTCATTTTATGAGTTCACCCCCAAATCATTTTTTACCACGGTTATCTGCACCCACTCATTTTATGAGTTCACTCCCAAATTATTATTTTATCACGATTATCTGTACCCACTCATTTTATGAGTTCACCCCAAAATATTTTTTAAAAAATAATCACATTTTAAAAAATTATATTATCTTTTAATTAATTTACACAAAATATAATAAAATAAACTCTAATTTATATATTTACAATATACAAACGAGTTATTATCGAGTTACCGTCGATTCACCACCAAGTAACCCATACTTTTTAAAAAAAATTGTAAAAATATAATTAATAAAAAACTATCGAAATTAGCCACAAATCTCGATTTTTTTCTTTTTAATTTTTTTCCCCTCCTCTTTTCCTTTTTTCTTCCCATTTTCAATTTTTTTTTCCAAATTTTTTATTTCTTCATTTTTTTTTCTTTTACTTTTTTTTTCGGTCTTTCTTTTTCATTTTTTTCATGTGTATTTTTTTAATTTTAATACAAAATAATATTATAGGTATGATTTTATTATATTCTATCGGCGGTGTACCTGAATTTCAATTTTAATTTGATGAGTAAAGGACATGTCGAAAATCCATGTCGGTCGGTGGGTGACCTAGCCACCACCATATCCGACCACCCCTTCGACGGCGACGACGACACTTTCGTCCCGGCCGCTTAAGCCCCCTCCTCAAATCGCAATCATGATTCTTCAATTCCATGACAATCGACATCATCTTCCATCTCGGCCACGATCCATGGCAGTCAAAAACCTCTGCTCATTTCGACCACCGACGCGACTGCTACGATCAATCTCCTTTGTGTTCACGATTCAGGAGCTTCTCCGGCATCAATGGCACTCGCCTGCAACACTCACTTCGCTCTCGTTGTTCGTATTTGTCCAAATCGAAGCTACATTGCTTCGTCTTCTTCACCATGCTCATGCGCAGCCTCTTCCTCCGGTTGACAACGGTCCGACGGAGGACTGTGAGTATGTTGTCGATGGATCTCTGATCAGTCGGCACTCGGAGCCGGTGAGCTTGTCGATTAAATCTCAAGCGGCGACTGCTGACCTAGGGTGCCCTTCTATTTGGCTAGGGTTCTCTTCAATTGGGCTTGGTAATATGCACCCCCTATTTTCTTCAGTACACCCTGGTCTGCACTCCCTCCACTTTTTTTATGGTATTATTGTTAGTGGTATTGGTATTACTAGTTATTGATTGTGGTATTACTATTAATACACTATTGAATTAATATTATTGATTATTGATTACAGTATTATTGATTATTAATTGTGGTATTACTGGTTATTGTTTGTGGTATTACTGATTGTGTGGAATTATTTATTATTAATTAAGGCATTACTGCTTATTATTATTGTTTATGTTATTATATATTATTGTTTATGGTATCACTGATAATTATTTTTGGTATTACTAAATATAATTTGATTTGTGAAATTATTTGTTATTGTATAAGATATTAATGATCAATGTTTATAGTATTACTAATTACTGTTCATTCCTTCATGGTATTACTGATAATTATTTTTTGGTATTACTTTATATAATTAGATGTGTGAAATTATTTGTTATTGTATAAAATTTTACTAATTAATATTAATGGTATTACAGATTACTGTCCGTGGTATTACTAATAATTATTCTTGGTATTATTGAATATAATTAGATGTGTGCAATTATTTGTTTTTGTATAAGATATTACTATAAGCTATTACTGATTATTATTAATGGTATTACTGATTATGATTTATGGTATTACTGGTTATTACTTATTGTACTAGCGACTATAATAAAATTATATATATAATATTATTTTATATTAAAAATTTTAAAAATACTAAACAAAAAAAAAAGAAAAAAAAAAGCAGGAAAAAAATGAAGAAATAAAAAGTTTGAAATAAAAACTGAAAATTGAAAAAAAAAATTTAAAAGAAAAAAAATTGAGATTTATGACTAATTTCAATTGTTTTTTTCAATTATGTTTTTACGATTTTATTTTTAAAAATATGGGTGATTTAGTGGTGAATCGACGATAACTCAGCTGCAAATTGTAAATGTATAAATTAAGGTTGATTTTATAATATTTTGTGTAAATCAATAAAAAGATAATATAGTTTTTTAAATATAATTATTTAAAAAAAATATTTGGGGGTAAACTCATAAAATGAGCGGGTGCAGATAATTTGGGGGTGAACTCATAAAGTGAGTGGGTGCTGATAATTGTAGTATATATATAATTTGGGGGTGAACTCATAAAATGAGCGAGTGTAGATAATTGTGGTAAAAAAATAATTTGCGGGTGAACTCATAAAATGAGCGGGTGTAGTTGTAAAACAATGATTTTGAGGTGAATTCATAAAATGAGTGAGTGCAGATAACTGTGGTAAAAAGAATTGGATAAAAAGAATTGAGGTGAACTTAAAAAAATAACGGGTGCACATAACTCCTGGCCCATATTCTATTTTGGTGATGTATGCATGGTACATGCAAGGGCACACAAGTGTGACCCATATAAAATATATGTAGAGACAGAAATGTAAAGTTCAGAAATGTAAATAACACCAGGTTTATAGTGGTTCGGATATACGATCCTACGTCCACTCTCACGTCCTAACGTGATGTTTAATCCCTTTAATTTACCACAAATTACAAGGGTCTTGACCTTTATAGTCCCAATGATAGGACTTTGAGATCTGAGCCGTCCTAACAGCTACGGTCTCCACAAGTGATTGTAAGCACTTGCACTTTGAGGGGTTCAAAAACTTTAACCTTTCGGTGAGGGTTTGGGGTTTTTGAAGTGTATCCAACTAATGGTTCAAGCTTATAAATTGCTTAACCACTATGCCTAAAACAATGAATATACAATATGAACAGGTTTCAGGTTCTTATGGGTTGGTTAGAAATCACTTAAGAGCTAAAAGTATTCTAAGACTTTCTGGGCTCTTGGAGAATTCTTAGAACAGTATGGCTTTTGCTTGATTGCTTGCTTAGCTTGTTGAATTCTCTCGATGTGATCTCGTACTTGTGATTTCTCATCCTCTTGTATTTATAATGGTGATTGCTTGCAACTAGCCGTTGGGACAATCTTTCCATATTGGCTTGATTCCTTGATTCCAGCTGCTTGATTGCTCCAATCCTGGGATCATGTCAATCTTCTAAATAAGGTAGGTCTACATTTGAATTGCAAGATGACTTTGGGAATCAGTCGAGTCCTGGAAGCCGGGGCTGTGCTAATCAGCTGATATCTATACAGTTGATCACACAAGACTAGTCTAAGCTGTTCTATACAAAGTCAGCTGATCTTATTACATTTATAAACTCTAAGTGTTTTGGCCATCAAAACTATTCTAACATCAAGTGGGGCTTAGGGTGAATTTACATCCCAACACACCCTGTGAAATCTTTCCTCTTCCTCTCCTTCTGCAATATAGGACAGTCTTGTGACAACTTCTCCATCTTCAGGTTTGCCTCTCCATTTGAGAAAAGCAAAAAACTCTGCCATGTAGGATTCAAGACAAAAGTCTGGTTTTTCTTGCATGAACTTTTGGAGACCTGCCCTTCTCAACCATCTCAAGGTTGGAGTAACATTAGGATCCTCACTCTCAAAGGAAAGGATTGGCTCGAATGTGAGGTTGTTTTTGTGGCTTAGATAGCCAAAATCAAGGTCAAGTTCCTTGTTGGAGAAATCAACAACCATCTCTGGTTTTGCTTTGGTAGCCATTGAAGGTTACAGAGAGAAAAATTTGAGAGAGATTGAGAGTGTTTAAAGTAAGTTAGAGCTAGGGTTTCGAATACTTGGGGAAGAAGTGTTTGTGGGGGATCTTAAGACTTGTGAATATTCTAAAAAGAATGTTTGTCAATGAGTTGGTGAAGTCTTGATGCAATTCAAAGGTTAACAAAAGTGGAAATCAAAATGGACGGCCAGGATTGACTTCAGGGGAGTTGTCCAATTTTGATCCAATGGTCAAAAACCAATGTAACAGTGAGTGATTGGTTTTATTCAAAACGTGGAGGTTATTTAATATTAGTTAATGGTTGGGGAGTTTTCAAGGTAGATCATGGCTTGAAAAGGTGTAATGCAAACAAGAGTTAAATCTTGGCATTTAATGCATGGAAAGTGACCTTTTGGGTGGGAGACAAATTAAATCCCAAAAAGATGATATCTGTATATGGAATGGGACAGATTTCGAAATAGGCAATGATTACCCAAAATAGGTGCTTATCAGACCAAGATTTGGTTTGATAGCTAGGACAACTTATCTGACCCCACTAGGACATGTGTCCTGAAAAGATGTGGACAAGTGTCCTGAAATTCAATGGACAAGTGTCCTGAATCATTTTAGGTCATCTCTTCTGAATTTCAGTAGACTTGACCAAGTCTGCTGATCTTTAATATCAGTTCCCCCTTAATTAATAATCTCCTTTGGACTCATTTATCCAATCTTCCCTGGATCAAGAAGACCCAACTCTACTGATAATTCCAGAAATCTTGCCTCTGCAAGTGGTTTTGTCAATATATCAGCTTTTTGATGATCTGTGTGGATTTTCACCAACTTGATATCCTTCTTCTCCACATGGTCTCTAATGAAGTGGTGCTTGATGTCCACATGCTTGCATCTTGTGTGCAATACAGGGTTCTGTGATATTGCAATAGCACTATTGTTGTCACAGAAGATTGGCACTTCAGTAGAGTTGACATTGTAGTCTCTTAATTGTTGTCTCAACCAAAGGATTTGAGCACAACAGCTTCCAGCAGCAACATATTCAGCTTCAGTGGTAGAGGTAGCCACAGTGTTCTGCTTCTTGGAGAACCAAGATATGAGTTTGTTGCCCAAGAACTAACAAGTCCCTGAGGTGGACTTTCTATCAATTCTACATCCTCCATAATCAGCATCTAAGTAGCCAGTTAACTCAATGTTGTCATCAGCAGGGTACCAAAGGCCTAGATTTTCAGTGCCTTTGAGATACCTTAAAATCCTTTTTGCAGCCTCAAGATGGCTTTTCTTAGGATTTGCTTGAAACCTTGCACAAACACCTACTGCAAAGGTGATGTCAGGTCTGCTGGCAGTGAGATAGAGGAGTGAGCCAATGATTCCTCTATACTCAGTAGAGTTGGTTGAAATACCACTCTCATCAGGATCCATCTTCCAATTTGTGTTCATTGGGATCCTTACTGGCTTGCTAGTTTTACACCCAAACTTTTTGATCATTTCTCTGGTGTACTTGGCTTGATTGATGAAGATTCCTTCTTTAGATTGTTTGACTTGAAGTCCCAAGAAGAAGTTCATCAGACCCATCATGGACATCTCAAACTTGCTTTGCATGAGCTTGGAGAACTTCTCACACAGCTTCTCATTGGGGGATCCAAATATGATGTCATCCACATATATTTGGACAAGCAAGATGTCCTCTCCTTCAGTGATTCTGAAGAGGGTTCTGTCCACAGTTCCTTTGATGAAACCATGATCCAAGAGGAACTGTGACAGTGTGTCATACCAGGCTCTTGGAGCTTGCTTGAGTCCATATAAAGCTTTCTTCAGTCTGTAAACTTGGTTTCCAACTTCAAAACCAGGTGGTTGCTCCACATAGACTTCTTCTTTCAAGACTCCATTCAGAAAGGCACTTTTGACATCCATTTGGTACACTTTGAACCTCTTGTGGGCTGCATAGGCTAAGAACAACCTTATTGCTTCTAGCCTTGCCACAGGTGCAAAGGTCTCATCATAGTCAATGCCTTCTGATTGACAATAGCCTTTTGCCACTAATCTGGCCTTGTTTCTGACAATCACATCATTTTCATTCTTCTTGTTCTTGAACACCCACTTGGTTCCAATAACATCTTGATGTGAAGGTCTATCCACCAGCTCCCATACATCATTCCTGGTGAATTGGTTGAGCTCTTCTTGCATTGCTGTGATCCAGTTTGCATCCTGAAGTGCTTCATCAATGTCTTTTGGTTCCTGTTCTGATAAGAAACAACAAAACATAGCACTTTCACCATGAAAACTTCTGGTTTTGACTCCTATACTTGGATCACCAAGTATCAGATCAATAGGATGGTCAGACAACCAAGTCCTTCTTTTTCTGATCCCTTCAGTAGAGTTGTCCTCTACTAAGGTTGAGTCACCAGTGTTATAGAATTCAGGATAATTGAATGCAGGATCTAATTCAGGATCATATTCAGGGATGTTGTCCTCAATGTTTAGAACATTGGTATTTTCAACATTTATGGTTCCCCCTTGAATATTGGATCCATTAACTACCTCAACAGAGCCTGCTTCTTCATTGGTAGTTTTTACCTGAGGATGAACTGGGATTGAATCATTCAGTTCATCGTTTTCTTCAGTGGGGTTTGCTTCAGGAATATTGCCTTCAAGATTGTTGTCCAGTGTTGTGTTTTCAGGGAGATTGGTTTGGACAACATCTATGAATTCAGTGTCCTCTTCTTTTAGGCTCAATCTGGTTGTTCTTTGTGTGATCTCTTCAGGGTCCATGTTTTTGCTCCTGATCTCAATGAGAGATTCATCAAACACAACATGAGGTGTTTCTTCCACTATAAGGGTTTTCTTGTTGTAGACTCTGGAAGCTCTACTGATTTGAGAGTATCCAAGAAATATTCCCTCATCAGCTTTGCTATCAAAGGCTTTCAACTGTTCTTTCTCATTATTGTGAATGAAAAACTTACAACCAAATATGTGAAAGTATGACACTTTAGGCAATCTTCCTTTCCAGAGTTCATAAGGGGTTTTGCCTTGCCCCTTAGTAATCAAACACCTATTCTGAGTATAACATGCAGTTTTATAGCTTCAGCCCAAAACCTTTTAGGTAGATTTGAATCAGCAATTAAAGTTCTAGCAGCTTCTTTTAGAGTTCTATTCCTTCTTTCTGCAACTCCATTTTGTTGAGGAGTTCTAGCTGCTGAGGTTTCATGAGCTATTCCATTTGAAGTGCAATACTCATTGATGTATGGATTTATGAACTCAGTGCCTTTATCAGATCTTATCTTGATAATGCTAAGGCTTTTCTCATTTGACAGTCTCTTTAAAAGTTCAGGCAGTTTGACTTGTGTTTCCTTCTTATTAAGGAGAAATACTACCCATGTGAACTTAGAGAAATCATCTACTACTACCAATGTATATTTCCTTCCATTTATGCTTGAAGGGGTAATTGGTCCAAATAAGTCCATATGTAAAAGTTCAAGTACCCTTTCAGTAGAGATGACTGGTTTTCCTTTGAATGAGGCTTTAATCTGTTTTCCTTCTTGACATGGTTTACACACATGTTCTTTAATGAAAACCTCATTAGGTAGTCCTTTTACTAATGCATTTCTAGCAAGTTTGTTCATTGATTTGAAGTTCAGGTGGTTTAGCCTTTTATGCCATAACCAGCTTTGTTCACTAGAGCTCTTAGCAATGAAACATGCAGCATCAGTAGACTTGTCCCAGTCTGCAAAATACACATTTCCTTTCCTAGTCCCAGTCAATAGAGTTTGTTGAGTCTTATCTTTAATTAGGCATTTTCCACTTGAGAACTCAACATTGAAATCTTTATCACATAATTGACTGATACTTAGGAGATTATATTTGAGACCAGCTACATAAGATACATTGGTCACTTTGATGTTACCAATCATCAAAGTACCATAACCTTTTGTTGTTAGTTGTGAGCTGTCTCCAAATGTGACTTTTGGGCCTTCTTTTTCAATAAAATCAATGAGGAGTTCCTTGTTTCCAGTGATGTGCCTTGAGCATCCACTGTCAAGGTACCATGCTGTCTTTTTGCTCATACTCCTCTTCTTGTGGCCCATAGGTACCTGCAATTAGATAGGTTTATGTACCCTTTGAGTTTTGGGTCCTGAGAGGTTAGCAGTACCTTTTGGAACCCAAACTTGCCTAATTACCCTGATTGATTCAAGGTGGCTAAGTTGTTTTCCTTGTGCATCAACATACACTGCATTTCCTTTAAATGCCTTTGGGAAGGTGTGTGTGAAAGTGTTAACTCTATAAGTTTCAGGAGGGTTGTCAAATCTCCTGAACTTATGAGTTCTTTGTGCAGCTTGATGAAATCTTTGAGGAAAGGTCTTTTTATGCCCATTACCCTTTGGCATGAAGGGTTTTGGTTGTCTCATTTTATTCTGCCTTTGAGGATAGTTGTCCTTTGGGCCTAGTCTCCTGAAGCACTTGAGTAGGCATTTCATCTATTTTGCCGTTTCCTTTGTTCAGTGGCTGAATCATTTCATTTTCAGCTTGTTGTGCCACTGATTTAACAAAGATTTTCTTAGTGTTACTTGTTGAAGCAACATTAAGACAAGGTGAAGATTCAAATGGATCAAAACCTAATCCACTTCTTTGAGCCATAGGTCTTTGATAACTTTGAATTTCCTCTATTGCTCTAGAGGATTTGTTCAAAGCAGACATCTTTTGTTTCAGGCTCTCTTCACTTGATTTAAGAATGTCATACTCATGTGAGAGGTTTTCAAACTTAGCTTGAAGAATTTTTAGTTCAAAATCTTTTCTCTTCTGAGTAAGTAATTGAGCATCAATCTATCCTTGTTGGTCAACTATCCTGAGATTTGCTTCCTCAAGCTCTCTCAAGACTTGTTGATATAACTCAGTAGATTTGATGTCAACTACTGTCTCAGCAGGTTTTGAAAGCTCAATTGAAAGTCTTTCATTTTCTCTCACACAATTATCATGAAATTCTTGCAATCTAGTGAAATCTTCCATCAACTTCCTAAGGGAAAGTTTCAAGTTGACTTCACTCGTGTTCTGTGATAAGAATGATGGTGAACTAGAAGTGGAGGATACCTCATCATCCTCAATAGCCATGTTACACACATCATCATCATCATCACTGTTAGAGAATAGTCCATCAGAAGAGTTGAGACTTTCAGCACTGTCAGATTCATCACCAGCCATCATGGCTTTTCTGTTGGTGAATTTTTTGTCTCTTTTGGTTTGCCTCTCTCTTCTTTCTTTAGAGCTGGGTTCAGGGCAATCATACTGGAAGTGCCCTTTCTTCTTGCAATTGTAGCACAGATCCTCATCATCATCTTTCTTGGATTCATCTCTTCTTTTGGATGATGAAGGTTCAGCTCTACTGGACCTTCTCCTATCAGAGTACTTGTTCTCTGATCTTTTCTCTTCAGGCTTTTTGTCTTCGGCCTGTTCTTCAGGAGAGTTGTACCTTCTCCTGAATCTGTTGTCTTGGTAGAATTTCTTGTATCTACCAAACCTCGAGTTGAGCTTGTCAAACCTCCTTGTCATAAGAGCCATTTCTTCCTTCATTTCAGTCTTAGAGACTGACTTTGATGATCTTGGAGTGGGTTGCATTTCAGGTTCAGCAGCTTTGGCTTTAAATGCCACTCCTTTGACTGGTAAGGAAGTCTCTTCTGCTGGCTTTCTTCTATTGAGGTCAAACTCATAGGCTTTGAGTTCTGAGAAGATTTGTTGCATGGGCATGGTATAGAGATCCTTGGTGTTTTGCATCATGACAGCATAGACATCCCACTTTTGAGTGAGACTTCTCAAGATTTTCAAACCAACTTCTCTCTTGGAGTACACCTTACCCAATGAGTTGATTTCATTCATCACATCAGTGAATCTACCATCAAATTTGTCAATGGATTCTTCAGACTCCATTGTGAATTATTTAAACTTCTGCACAACATCTTGGAGCTTATTCTCCTTGATCTTTTCTGTACCCTCACACATCTCAGCAAGAGTATCCAAAATTTCTTTGGCAGTTGTGCAGTGGTAGACTCTACCCATGATTGCATCTGGAATTGTTTGGTAGAGGGTGTTCATGGCAAGATAATTCAGATTATCTTTCCTCTTTTCATCAGCAGTGAAGTCATCTTCATCTTTGGGAATCAGTTCCCTTATATCAGCTCTTTGCTCATCTGTCAACCTGGGGTTAGTTTGAGTAAACACAAAAAGACCTCTTGTGATTACTCTCAATGTGTCAGTATGAAGAGATGCAAGATGAGCTCTCATTCTGATTTTCCAGAAATCATAATTGTCTATAGAGAACATGGGCAGTTTGTGATGTGAAATGTGGTTGACTGGATTTGTGACCATGTTGTCCAATCCTTGAACAGCATCATGAGGGACAGCATTGTGGTTGGCCATAGCTTAAGAATAAGATGTCAGTCAAATGATAAGATTTCAGATAGATCAATTCAGTGACCACACCAAATATGTGATTTTGAAAATCAAGATGGATTTTCAGAAGCAGTGGTCTTTGAACCCCTGCTCTGATACCACTTGTTGGTCCTGAAAGGAGTATATAACAAGTGTATGGGGGGGGGGGGGAATACACTTGTATGCAAATTCTTTTCAACTTTGATCAAACCAGAGTTCAGCAAGTTTGTCTTTGGACAACTCTACTGAAGATGTATAACCTTTTCTAAGATAACCAAGCTACTAAGTACTACAGAGTACTTAGTTGAATGACTATCTAGGTTGGTTATAAGTGCGGAATTAGTGGTTGGCCCTTTAGTTTCAACTCCTTTAAGTTCTGAAATCACTTAAGCAATATAGTCCAGTTTTCAGGGAACTTGTCCAATATAGTTTTGCACAGTCTTTGAATATATGTTCTTTTGAAGATCAGTTTTGTGTGCAGTGTTGAATGTATGAAAGTGCTTGAAAGTAAATCAACACAAGAGTTTATAGTGGTTCAGAGACTCAAGCTCCTACATCCACGTTCCCTGATTTAACAAGATAATTCCTTCACTCTTGGAATTAACTTGTTTTATAGTGCCAAGGTGCACTTGATCAAGAACACCACTCCTTGGTGAATTGATCCCTAGGATGTCTAGAGTCTTAGTACCCTCTTCTCTTCTCAACTCAGAACTGAACTGTTCTTCTCTCAACAGTCAGCTCCTACCACTTCTACTACTACAACCTTCTCACCTTCTCACTTGAAAGGGGTAAGGGTTGAAGTAAGGTTCCAACTAATGAGATATCCTTTACAATGAAGATCAGTGTATAAGGATAGGATATCTCTCTAAGCTTTGTATGGATATACAATGAGGTTCAGCTTAGAAGAAGTGTTTCAAGACTAAGAATGTCTTTTGAGGACTTTGAAGCGTCAGAATAATTGTTCAATTGGATGTAGAATGGATGCTTCAAATGGTCTTCACAATTCTTGTATTTATAGACAAATTTGAGGATTTGCCCGTTGGAGAGGCAGTCCCAAATTGCTATAAATGTCTTCCTTGAGTTCTTCAAACTGGAAGACAGATTCTTGATAGTGACATGTCCTCATTTGGGTAATAAACGGCTTGTAAGACTTTGTCTTCATTCTGCAGCACTCTTCCCAATGTCTGACTTTAAGATTCACTTGTTAGGACTTGGACATGGCTTCTGAGGTTTGTTCCAATGATAGGACAACATTCCTTATCAAATGGACAACTCTGCTTATCACTATCAGCAGACTTTGCTTATCAGCATAGTTGGCTTGCTCTTCTTCAGATGACTTGACTCTTTCCCTTTGCTTCACTTGGAATTGATCTTAGCTTCATTCTTTGAAGGCTTTTAGGGTATAGTTGTCTTCATCTCTTCAGCATAGTTGACCTTCAAGCATCAGAACATTTGTTCTTGTTTAATTGTGCTGAGACAACTTCTCTGGACAACTCTCCTGATCAGCATACTTGGCCTTGAGCTTCAGAACCTTTGTTCTTGCACAGAGACAACCTCTCTGGACAACTCTCCTGATCAGAGTATTTGAATATACTTGGTCTTTTGAGCTTTAGAACCTTTGTTCTTGCTTTAATTGTGCAGAGACAACTTCTCTGGACAACTCTCCTGATCAAAGCATTTGGTCTTCAATAGGCTTAGAGATTGTTCCAGAATTTGAGCCTTGAGGGGACTTGATCTTAATGATCTTCAAAGCATATGTTCCCCCTCACATTGTGCATCTAATCATATAAGAGCTGCCTAAACATTTCAGCTTCTCATCTAGCCTTATGCTATGTGTTCTAACATTTTTAGAACACAATCAATTATGACTAGGCATGTCTCAGGGGGTTTTGGTATTTAATCAAAACATATGTCATTTTATTCCCAACAAGCTATTATGGTTAATGCAACAACTAAGAGACTACAATATTGTAGAATCTAATGTACCAATATTCTGTGACATTCAAAATCCTGTTTTGCATACTGGATGTAAGCATGTAGATGTAAGACATCATTTCATACGTGATCATGTTGAGAAGAAAAACATTTGCATGGAAAAGATTCATACTGACATTCAACGAGTTAATATTCTTACAAAACCACTTCCTAAAGCACGATTTAGAGAGTTATGCATTAGCTTATGATTGATTGATCTAGACCCTACTTGCGCATAGTACTGTACTAGCAAGACAGGTACACCATAGCAAGATATTTGCAGAATAGATGAGTTCAACATAGACAAGTCACATCACTTTCAGACTCGACTCGATCCAGGTAAAACAAGGTCAGACAAGATGACCAAACAACCCGATGAGGAAGCTGGTAAAACTGAGGGTAATACTAGGAGAATATACATTTAAGGGGGAATATATGATTTCTTAAAAATCCTTATGTTGCCTCCTGAGTTTGTTAAAGTCATCTTGATCAAAACCTTTATTACTGCATTTGATTGAAATAAAAGTTAAATATTCTACTCTACTACATGTATCTACTCTCACACGTCGCTCAAGATGAGATAGGTACATGACAATGTTTGATCGTCAGACAGACAAGCATAGTCGAAGGGGGAACTCGTCTAGTGCAACTAAAGTCTAGTAACATGTTATGATGAACTCGAACAGACCAGATAAACTCTTACATTTCTGTATAATTCACTAAGTGTTTGGAAAGTAATTAAGGATAGTATTTTAATTAGAAATTGCGAAATTTTTGGAAAAAACCTAGAATTGGATTTATACACTCCATTTAATGAGGTGTATACACCTAGTTCCCGCCTAAACCTACTACATTAGGTTAGATGAGTACACTCTTCTTTCCTAACCAATAGCAAGGTCGGATTCCAAATTTTACAATATCAAATCACATAATATTCTCGATTACATTACTGAATTCCAAAGGTTTATTTCTTACCATTGGATCGCCCTAACCGATCTACACCACTCGTTCAAAAACCCCAAATTCATAAAACCATCAATTCCTGAAATTACTCCCCACGTTCACTCGACTTTCCTACTTTCAAACCTTTGATTTCTATAAACCCTACTACTATCTGTGTTAGTTACATTCTATACTCTAAAATGTCAATTGTTACTATTCTCGATGTCGAATCAAACATGCACGCAAGGTTTGATGTTGGAAGATATGCAGCTGAAGGAAAAGTGCATGTAGAAAGCTCAATGTTCTTCAAGGGGAGGCACTCAGAAGACAACAAGGAGATCCTCATCAAATGTTTCAGATGTGGATTGAAGCCATATCTGGAAGTTGTTCCAGAAGTAGTCCTTGAAGAAGAGGTTTTGGAATTCTATGCTACTGCTACTCACCGAGGCGAGTACATTGAAGCATTTATTGGTGGTAAGTGGATCAAGATAACCAGAGAGATGCTAGATGATGTTTTCGGACTGAAGCAGGGTTCAATTGATGTGGAACTTTATGCTTCTGACCAAGAGTTGAGATATCTAAGTATCTTCTGCGGCAAGAAATTGAAGCTAAGCAACAACGGCAAGATTCCTACAGTAAAGAAGAAGCAGTTGTTGCCGAAATACAAAACTTTGCTCGACATTGTAAGCAAGATGTTGTTTGGTGTCACTGGAAGTTTTGATTCAGTCACTCTTCAGAAGACAAGAGTGATGGCTGCCATATATGATAGAATGACGGAAGGAAACTGGCAAAAGTTGTTGATGGACCGTGTTATGTAATTTGCCAAGAACGTTAAAGTGGATACTGATGCCAGAGAATGGGTAGTATCTGCCACTATGAGTGTTGGAAACAAACTCAATATTTTGCTACCAGTCTTGTTGCCGAACAAGAAGGATTGGAGCAAAGGCAAGCCATTTCATGTCTTGAAATACTATTTGAAGAAAGATGTTGTGGATAGACAGACGAAGGAAAGGAAAATTGAGCGTGAGCAATACAGAATTAACCCTCGAGACGCCATGATAGAGGCTGAGTCGTCTACTGAGGAAGAAGAAAAAGGTGGAACTAGTGGAGCACTAATTGAGTACGTTTCGGATGAGGCAATGATAGAGCCAATTGATGATTCTGAAGAAACAGCATTAGACGAGTCTTCGAAAGAAGAGATGGAGATGGAAGAGGAATACAATGCAAGAGTTGGCAAGATTTTGAGAAGTCTGCCTTCACCACAATCACCTCCTCCTACTCGTTTGGTGGCCGAAACAAGCTCTTCACCAGCCAAGAAGGCTAGAATGGTTAGTACTTCTACTCTTCTATCTCCTCCTTCTATTCCGATTAAAACCAAGTCAAGAACTCTTCGTTCTCGTACCAGACCTGCTCCCCAAACCACTCCCAAGTTCGTTCAACACTTAAGCTCTTTGTTAACCCAAGACACTACTATATATGCTCCTGCTGATACTTCGACAGCAGACATACTTGTCCAAACCACATCAAAGCCCCAAGAAACCACCACCCAAAATATATCCTTACCCACAACAGAAAATGTTGACCCTCCTAACCCATCTGTTTCGGGAACTCCACTAGCTGACACTTCATCAACTGAGCTGAGGACCCCACTCACTCAGACCCCTCCCAAAAACATATTTGAATCCCTGGTCGACTATCCAATGTGTATGCGTGAGAAGAGATTGCGTGCACAAATGACCAGAAATCTGAAGAAAATTCTGCCATCAATCGAGATCGATACGACTTCTGAAACATATGAGAAATTGATCAGAATATGCACATGGGTTGCATTAAGGAAAGGTCCGTCTGAAGACATGTTTGAAGTTATTCTCGGCATGGGCGGAATAGCAAACTTCCAAGACTGGGAAATGGAACAGAAAGAGAATAGTGGAGTGAAAAGCCACAATGAGTTGTTATCGTCTCAAGCCTTGACTGATCTTGTCAAGAGGATGCTCAATGTTCCAGATGAGATTATTCCTGTAGAAGAACCTAAGGAATCAGCCCAGATCAGTGGAAGAGTTGATGCTGCTATTAAATTTTCGGAAGATGAGTTGATGCTGGAAGCTGAACCAGTAGAAGAGTTGAAGTCTTCTGGTCCTGTGATAGATCTGGAGAATGTTTATGATCAACTGAGAGGAATTATCTTCGAGTTCCAAGTTGAGCATGCACATGTTCCGAGGTGCAATATTGGTCAGATCACCAGACAGGTCGAAAAGTATTTTCCTTCTAAAACGTGTGCTTACACTGCAAGGCTAGTTGAGATGATCAAGAAGGAATGTGATGAAGCTGAACATAGAGCGAAAGAAGCAAGGTTAGCTATCATTCCTTACTCTCCTATCTTGAATCTGAAAGCTCTAGCTGGAAGTGTGTTACTAGTAGTAGAAGACGAGGTCTTAGCTACTGAGTCAGAAGTCAAGCTGATTGAAGTTCTGATTGCTGATGAATCTATGGAAGACGTTGTGATTGAAGATGTTCAAACAACGAGTGCTCTCAATGTGTCTATAGATCAGTAGAAAGATGATCTAAGACAAGTCGTGAAGAATGCCATAGATGAGTTCTTGAAAGTTGATGTCAAGAAGGTATTGCAAGAACAAAACAGTTCTCTCGTAACTGATTCTAAGGTAATGATCATAAACGAGGTGAATCAATTGGATGTTGCCTTCAGACAAGAGATTTCAATCAATTAGAGACGTACCTTCAAAACCAAGTCGAATATTCTGAGAAGAGTTCAGTTGACTTCGCAAGAGTTCTAGCCAGAGAATCGAAGAAGATGGAAAGAGTCTATCGAGTAAAGATTGAGATTGCGGATGAGCATAGACGAGATGAGTATGCTCAATTGCAAGAAGCCAGCTCTCAACTTACCGAAATGGTTGAGCAGAACAGATTGCTGAAGTTGACTACTACTCACTTTAAAAATGAGTTCAATCCTACATCTAAGAAGCTCGAGTACACTGCTGATCGTGTTGAGAAGCTGAGTCAAGATAGAAGTCATCAGAAGCAGATTGAGAAAGCAACTAATTTGATGAAGCAAGTTGTACAGGAATAGATGACTAGATTTACTTCTCTTTTCACCTTAAAGGCGAGTGATGAAGCCAAAAGGGGGAAGAATTTGAAGAAGTAAAAGAGCAAGAAACTGAGGTTCAGACTGAAGTTCAAGAGACAAGTCGACCTAGAAGAGGAAGACTTTTGAAGGCTGTTGAGAAAGAGCAGATCAGTGTTGAAGAACAGTTGAGGTTGGCGAAAGGAAAAAGTAAACACATTCATTCAAGCAACAATTGGAGAGCCCTTTACTTACTGGATAATAGAAGGTTGCCCTCCATAGCCATTTCAAGGAAGCTGCAAATAGACAATTCGAAATGCTATCTCTCCAACGGATAGTTGATCAAATTGCTCTATAAATTCAGAAGTGATCTAAAGGATTCATACATCCAACTATTTTATATCAAACTATCATCAAGCAATCAAAGGAAACCAAAGTTATTCTTAAGAATCCCAAGTTTCTTGATCACTTCAAAAGCTAAGCCATTTATTGTAATATCCCAAGCTTAGCATTGAGATATCCTAAGCCTTTACACTGTTCTTATTGTAAAGGATATCTCTATTAGTTGGAACCAAAACCTCAAACCCTTACCTCATTGAGTGAAGTAGTGTTTGTTGTAGTAGTGAGGAGTTAAGGACTGTTATTGAGAAACACAGTCTTAACTCAGAAAGATTGAGCACTAGGACCTAGATTATCCTAGGGATCAAAGCACTAAGGTAGTGTTGTTGATCAGTGCACCTTGGCACTATAAAACAAGCTAATTCCATTGTTAAGGAATTATCCTGTTCAATCAGGGAAAGTAGATGTATGAGCTTGAGTCTCTAAACCACTATAAATTGGTGTTGGGAATAAAATGAAATATGTTTTGATTAAATACCAAAACCCCCCCTGAGACATGCCTAAGTCAATATAATTGTGTTCTAAAAATGCTAGAACACATAGTATTAGGCTAGAAGAAAAGCTGATATGTTAGGCAGCTCTTAGATGACTAGAAGCACAATGTGAGGGGGAACCTATGCTTTAAAAATGATCAAGATAAAGTTCCCTCAAGGCTCAAAATCTGGAACAAACACTAAGGACAAGCATACTCCATTGAAAACCACATGCTCTGATCAGGAGAGTTGTCCAGAAGAGTTATTTCTATGCAAGAACAAGATTGCAAAGCTCAAAAGGACAGGATTAGTCAAATGCTCTGATCAGGAGAGTTGTCCAGAGAGGTTAACTCTGTGAAAAACATCAACTCTGAAGCTAAAAGACCAAATATGCTGATCAGGAGAGTTGTCCCAGAAGAGTTGTCTCAGCAAGTTTGAACCAGAACAAAGATTCTAATGTTTGAAGGTCAACCATGCTGAAGAGCTAGAGACAACCATACCCTAAAGAACCTCATTGAAACATGCTAAGATCACCTTGAAGTGAAAGAAAGGGAAAGAGCCAAGTCATCTGAAGATGAGCAAGTCAACCTTGCTGATAAGCAAATCTGCTGATAGTAATAAGGAGAGTTGTCCATTTGATAAGGAATGTTGTCCTATCATTGGATCAATCTTCAGAAGCCATGTCCAAGTCCTAACAAGAAGTCAAACATTGGGAAAAGTGTTGCAGAATGAAGACAAAGTCTTACAAGCCGTTTATTACCCAATTAAGGACATGTCACTATCAAGAATCTGTCTTCCAGTTTGAAGAACTCAAGGAAGACATTTATAGCAATTTGGGGCTGCCTCTCCAACGGGCAAATCCTCATTTTGTCTATAAATACAAGGAGTGTGAAGACCATTTGAAGTATCAATCCATCTACCTATCCATTCTACATCCAACTGAGCAACTATTTTGAAAGCTTCAAAGTCTTCAAAAGACATTATTAGTCTTGAAACACTTCTTCTAAGCTGAACTCACTGTATATCCATACACAAAGCTTAGAGAGATATCCTATCCTTATACACTGATCCTCATTGTAAAGGATATCTCATTAGTTGGAACCTTACTTCAATCCTTACCCCTTTCAAGTGAGAAAGAGAGAAGGTTGTAGTAGTAGAAGTGGTAGGAGCTGACTGTTGAGAGAAGAACAGTTCAGTTCTGAGTTGAGAAGAGGGTACTAGGACTCTAGACATCCTAGGGATCAATTCACCAAGGAGTGGTGTTATTGATCAAGTGCACCTTGGCACTATAAAACAAGTTAATTCCAAGAGTGAAGGAATTATCCTGTTAAATCAGGGAAACTGGATGTAGGAGCTTGAGTCTCTGAACCACTATAAACTCTTGTGTTGATTTTCCTTACAAAGTACTTACATTCATTCAACACTGCACACAAAACTGATCTTTTAAAAGATATATATTCAAAGACTGTGCAAAACTGTATTGGACAAGTTCCCTGAAACTAAACTGGACTGTATTGGATTGACAAAGTGATTTCAGAAACTTTAGGAGTCTAAACTTAAAGGGCCAACCACTATTCCGCACCTATAACTCCCCTAGATAGTTATTCAACTAAGTACTCAATAGTACTTAGTAGTTTGATTATCTTAGAAGAGTTTATCATCTTCAGCAGAGTTGTCCAAGACAACCTTGCTGAGCTCTAGTTTGATCATAAGTTGAAAAGATTTGCATACAAGTGTATCCCCCCCCCCCATACACTTGTTATATACTCCTTTCTGGACCAACAAGTGGTATCAGAGCAGGGGTTCAAAGACCACTGCTTCTGAAAATCCATCTTGACTTTCAAAATTCACATATTTGTGTGGTCACTGAACTGATCTCGTTCTGAAATCTATAATCTGTTGACTGACTGTATATTCTTGAAATATGGCCAACAACAATGCTGTTCCTCCACCTGCTGCTCAAGGATTGGATAACATGGCCACAAATCCAGTCAATCACATTTCACATCATAAATTGCCCATGTTCTCAATAGACAATTATGATTTCTGGAAAATTAGAATGAGGGCTCATCTTGCATCTCTTCACACTGACATGTTAAGAGTAATCACAAGAGGACCTTTTGTGTTTACCCAAACTAACCCCAGAGTGACAGATGAGCAAAGAGCAGATGTAAGGGAACTGATTCCCAAAGATGAGGATGACTTCACTGCTGATGAAAAGAGGAAAGTTAATCTAAATTATCTTGCCATGAACACCCTCTATCAAACAATTCCAGATGCAGTCATGGGAAGAGTCTACCACTGCACTACAGCCAAAGAAATTTGGGATACTCTTGCTGAGATGTGTGAAGGCACAGAAAAGATCAAGGAGAACAAGCTCCAAGTTGCTGTGCAAAAGTTTGAACAATTCTCAATGGAAGCTGAAGAATCCATTGACAAATTTGCTGGTAGATTCAGTGATGTGATGAACGAAATCAACTCCTTGGGCAAGGTGTACTCCAGGAGAGAAGTTGGATTGAAGATCTTGAGAAGCCTCACTCAAAAGTGGGATGTCTATGCTGTGATGATGCAGAATACCAAAGACCTCTCTTCCATGCCCATGCAACAAATCTTCTCAGAACTCAAAGCCTATGAGTTTGACCTCAATAGAAGAAAACCTGTTGAGGAACCTTCAAATCCTACTAAGGGAGTGGCATTCAAAGCCAAAGTTGTTGAACCTGAATTGCAACCCACTCCCAGATCATCAAAGTCAGTCTCAAAGACTGAAATGAAGGAAGAACTAGCCTTGATGGCTAGAAGGTTTGACAAGCTGAACACAAGGTTTGGTAGATACAAGAAATTCTACCAAGACAACAAATTCAGGAGAAGATACAACTCCCCTGAATATCAGGCCAAGGACAAAAAGCCTGAAGAGAAGAGATCAGAGGACAAGTACTCTGATAGGAGAAGGTCCAGTAGAGCTGATCCTTCATCATCAAAAGGAAGAGATGAATCCAAGAAGGATGATGATGAAGACCTATGCTACAACTGCAAGAAGAAAGGGCACTTCCAGTATGATTGCCCTGAATTAAGCTCTAAAGAAAGAAGAGATAGGCAAGCTAAAAGAGACAGAAAGTTCACAAATAGAAAGGCCATGATGGCTGGTGAAGGATCTGATAGTGCTGAAAGCTTCAACTCTTCAGATGGACTGTTCTCAAACAGTGATGATGATGATGATGTGTGCAACATGGCTCTTGAGGATGATGAGGTATCCTCCACTTCTAGCTCACCATCATTTTTATCACAGAACACTAGTGAAGTCAACTTGAAACTTTCCTTTGGGAAGTTGATGGAAGATTTCACTAGATTACAAGAATTTCATGATAACTGTGTGAGAGAAAATGAAAGATTGGCTATTGAACTTACCAAAAACTCTGAGGTAGCTGTTGATGTCAAATCTACTGAGTTGTATCAACAAGTCTTGAGAGAGCTTAAGGAAGCAAATCTCAGGATAGTTGACCAACAAATAGAGATTGATGATCAACTACTCTCTCAGAAGAGAAAAGATTTTGAACTGAAAATTCTAAATGCCAAGTTTGAAAACCTCTCACATGAATATGATATTCTTAAATCAAGTGAAGAGAGCCTGAAATTAAAGATGTCTGCTTTGAACAAATCCTCTAGAGCAATAGAGGAAATTCAGAGTTATCAAAGACCTATGGCTCAAAGAAGTGGATTGGGTTTTGATCCATTTGAATCTTCACCTTGTCTTAGTGTTGCCTCTACAAGTAACACTAAGAAAATCTTTGTTAAATCAGTGGCACAACAAGCTGAAAATGAAATAACTCAGCCACTGAATAAAGTACAGGGCAAATTAACTGAAATGCCTACTCAAGTGCTTCAGGAGACTAGGCCTAAACCCTTGGAAAAGGTCAAGGCTCCTGAACACAAGAGGAATATTGGTCAGCAGAGTAGACCCAATGGGAGGGCAACTCTACTGAACAATGGTCAGAGGAGTTATCCAAGGTATAATCAGCCTAGGCCAACTCATCTGAGAAAGCCTCAGCTGGATAGACCTAAGGACAACTATCCTCAAAGGCAGAATAAAATGAGACAACCAAAACCCTTCATGCCAAAGGGTAATGGTCATAAAAATGCATTTCCTCAAAGATTTCATCAAGCTGCACAAAGAGCTCATAAGTTCAGGAGAATTGACAACTCCACTGAAACTTACAGAGTTAACACATCCACACATACTTTCCCCAAGGCATTTAAGGGAAAGACAGTGTATGTTGATGCACAAGGAAAACAACTTAGCCACCTTGAATCAATCAGAGTAATTAGGCAAGTTTGGGTTCCTAAAGGTACAACTAACCTCTCAGGACCCAAAACTCAAAGGGTACCTAAACCTATCTAATTGCAGGTACCAATGGGCCACAAGAAGAGGAGCATGAACAAAAGGACAGCATGGTACCTTCACAGTGGATGCTCAAGGCACATCACTGGAAACAAGGAACTCCTCACTGATTTCATTGAAAAAGAAGGCCCAAATGTCACTTTTGGAGACAGCTCACAAGCAACCACAAAAGGTTATGGTACTTTGATGATTGGTAACATCAAAGTAACCAATGTATCCTATGTAGCTGGTCTCAAGTATAATCTTCTAAGTATCAGTCAATTCTGTGATAAAGATTTCAATGTTGAGTTCTCAAGTTGAAAATGTTTAATCAAGGATAAAACTCAACAAACTCTATTGACTGGGACTAGGAAAGGAAATGTGTATTTTGTAGACTGGGACAAGTCTACTGATGCTGCATGTTTCATTGCTAAGAGTACTAGTGAACAAAGTTGGTTATGGCACAAGAGGCTAAACCACCTGAACTTCAAATCAATGAACTTCTACACATGGATCTCTTTGGACCAATCACCCCTTCAAGCATAAATGGTAGAAAATACACATTGGTTGTAGTAGATGACTTCTCTTGGTTCACTTGGGTAGTATTTCTCCTTAATAAGAAGGAAACACAAGTCAAACTACCTGAACTCCTGAAGAGACTGTCAAATGAGAAAAGCCTTAGCATTATCAAGATAAGATCTGATAAAGGCACTGAGTTCATAAACTCTTACATCAATGAGTATTGCACATCTAATGGAATATCTCATGAAACCTCAGCAGCTAGAACTCCTCAGCAAAATGGAGTTGCAGAAAGAAGGAACAGAACTTTAAAAGAAGCTGCTAGAACCCTAATTGCTGACTCAAACTTACCTAAGAGGTTTTGGGCTGAAGCTATAAACACTGCATGCCATACTCAAAATAGATGTTTGATTACTAAGGGGCAAGGCAAAACCCCCTATGAACTCTGGAAAGGAAGAATGCCTAAAGTGTCATACTTTCATATATTTGGTTGTAAGTGTTTCATTCACAATAATGGGAAAGAACAGTTGAAAGCCTTTGATAGCAAAGCTGATGAGGGAGTATTCCTTGGATACTCTCAAATCAGTAAAGCTTTCAGAGTCTACAACAAGAAAACCCTTATAGTGGAAGAAACACCTCATGTTGTGTTTGATGAATCTATCTTTGAGATCAGGAATGATAGTTTGGAACCTGAAGAAATCACACAGAGGACAACCAGATTAAGCCTAAAAGACAAAGACACTGAATTCATAGATGTTGTCCAAGCCAATCTACCTGAACATACTATATTGGACAACAATCCTGAAGGCAACCTTCCTGAGACAAACCCCACTGATGGAAATGGTGAACTGAATGAGCCAATCCCAGTTCACATCCAGGTAACAACTACCAATGAAGAAGCAGCTCCTGCTGAGGTAGTTAATGGGTCAAATAATCAAGGGGGAACTCAAAATGTTGAAAATCCCAATGTCCCTGACATTGAGGACAACACCCCTGATTATGATCCTGATTTAGATCCTGCACTCAATTATCCTGAATTCTATAACACTGGTGACTCAACCTCAGTAGAGGACAACTCTACTGAAGGGATCAGGAAGAGAAGGACTTGGTTGTATGACCATCCTACTGACCTGATACTTGGTGACCCAAGTATAGGAGTCAAAACCAGAAGGTTTCATGGTGAAAGTGCTATGTTCTGTTGTTTCTTGTCAGAACAGGAACCAAAAGACATTGATGAAGCACTTCAGGATGCCAATTGGATCACAGCAATGCAGGAAGAGCTCAACCATTTCACCAGAAATGAAGTATGGGAGCTGGTTGATAGACCTTCACATCAAGATGTTATTGGAACTAAGTGGGTGTTCAAGAACAAAAAGAATGAGAATGATGTGATTGTCAGAAACAAAGCAAGACTAGTGGCAAAAGGTTACTGCCAGCATGAAGGCATTGACTATGATGAGACCTTTGCACCTGTGGCAAGGCTAGAAGCAATAAGGCTCTTCCTAGCCTATGCAGCCCACAAGAGGTTCAAAGTATACCAAATGGATGTCAAGAGTGCCTTTCTGAATGGAGTCTTGAAAGAAGAAGTCTATGTGGAGCAACCACCAGGTTTTGAGGTTGGAAACCAAGTATACAGACTGAAGAAAGCTCTATATGGACTCAAGCAAGCCCCTAGGGCTTGGTATGACACACTATCACAATTCCTCTTGGATCATGGATTCACCAAGGGAACTGTGGACAGAACACTCTTCAGAATCTCTGAAGGAGAAGACATCTTACTTGTCCAAATTTATGTAGATGACATAATTTTTGGATCCCCTAATGAGAAGCTTTGTGAGAAGTTCTCCAAGCTTATGCAAAGCAAGTTTGAGATGTCCATGATGGGGTTGATGAACTTCTTTTTGGGTCTACAAGTCAAGCAATCAAAAGAAGGAATCTTCATCAACCAAGCCAAGTACACCAGAGAAATGATCAAGAAGTTTGGGTGTACATCAAGCAAGCCAGTAAGGATCCCAATGAACACAAATTGGAAGATGGATCCTGATGAAAGTGGTGTTCCAACCAACTCCACTGAGTATAGAGGAATAATTGGATCACTCCTCTATCTCACAGCCAGCAGACCTGACATCACCTTTGCAGTAGGTGTTTGTGCAAGGTTTCAAGCAAACCCTAAGAAAAGCCACCTTGAGGCTGCAAAGAGGATCTTGAGGTATCTCAAAGGCACTGAAAATCTAGGCCTTTGGTACCCTGCTGATGACAACATTGAGCTAACTGGCTATTCAGCCGCTGACTATGGAGGATGCAGAATTGACAGAAAATCCACTTCAGGAACTTGTCAATTCTTGGGCAACAAACTCATATCTTGGTTTTCCAAAAAGCAAAACACAGTGGCCACCTCTACCACTGAAGCTGAATATGTTGCTGCTGGAAGTTGTTGTGCTCAAATTCTTTGGCTAAGACAACAACTCAAGGACTACAAAGTCAACTCTACTGAAGTGCCAATATTCTGTGACAATAACAGTGCCATTGCCATATCACAGAATCCTGTATTGCACACAAGATGCAAATATGTGGACATCAAGCATCACTTCATTAAAGATCATGTGGAGAAGAAGGATATTAAATTGGTGAAGATCCACACAGATCATCAAAAAGCTGATATATTAACAAAACCACTTGCAGAAGCAAGGTTTCTGGAATTATCAGCAGAGTTGGGTCTTCTTGATCCAGGGAAGTTGGACAAATGAGTTCATTCATTAAGGGGGAACTAAGTTCAAACTTCAGCAGACATGGTCAAGTCTACTGAAATTCAGAGAAGTTGACCTTACTTCTTCAGGACACTTGTCCTCAACTCTTCAGGACACTTGTCCATGTAGGGTCAGATAAGTTGTCTTGGCTATCAAACCAAATCTTGGTCTGATAAGCACCTATTTTAGGTGATCATTGTCTATTTCGAAATCTGTCCCATTGAAAATACAGTTTTCACCTTTCTGGGATTTAATTTGTCTCCCACCCAAAAGGTCACTTTCCATGCATTAAATGCCAAGATTTAACTCTTGTTTGCATTAAACTTTTTGGGACATGATCTATCTCGAAAACTCCCCCAGCCTTAAACAAACATTAAAAACCACCCACGTTTTTGAACAAAACAGTTTTTCACTGTTGCATTGGTTTTTGACCATTGGATCAAAACTGGCCAACTCCTCTGAAATCAATCCTAGCCGTTCATTTTGGATTTCCATTTTTGTTCACCTTTGAATTGCATCAAGACCTCACCAACTCATTGACAAACATTCTTTTTAGAATATTCACAAGTCTTAAGATCCCCCACAAACACTTCTTCCCCAAGTATTCGAAACCATAGCTCTAAATTTCTTCAAACACTCTCAATCTCTATCAAACCTTTCTCTGTAACTTTCAATGGCTCCCAAGGTTAAACCAGAGATGATTATTGATTTCTCCAACAAGGCTCTAGACCTTGATTTTGGATACTTGAGCAACAAAAATAATCTTCATTTTGAGCCCATAGTATCCTTTGAGAGTGAAGACCCTGAGATTACATCAACTCTAAGATGGCTGAGAAGAGCTGGTTTGCAAAAGTTCATGGAGGAAAGACCAAGTTCATGCTTGGAAGGTTACATGACTGAATTCTTTGCCTTTCTCAAGTGGAGAGGTGAACCTGCAGATGGTGAAGTTTCCACCAGATTGTCATATGTTGCAGAAGGAGAGGAAGAAGAGAAATTTCATAGAGTGAAATTCTCTTCAGAAGATCTTGAAGGAGCTTTTGGATTGCCTTATGAGGGAAGGAATCCAGAAGTTTATGGTACTGGGCATTAAGATGAAATAGCTCAAGAATGGCTATTGGTTCCAGGCCCCATCTCTTCAACACAAAACAAGAAGACTCTCAAGCCAAAATTTCTCAACCTCTTTGAGGTAGTTGCTAAGAGTCTCTTGAGCAACACTGGAAGCTTGGAGCAGGTAAGCCATCCAAGAATCAGAATTATGGCTGCTATTATTGAGGCTAGTGACAAGGGCATCAAGTTTGATTGGAGAACCTTCATTATGTCTGAGATGATGAAGGAAAAGGCTAAATTCAAAGTGAAATCTCACAACAAGGTTGTGCTAGAAGAGAAACTCAAGTATTGCACCAGGGCAAGCTTGTTGATTGAAAGATTTTCCCACTACTCTCAAATGCAAACATTTGCAAAGCCTCTCCCAGCCCAAAAGATATTGTTCAGAAGGCTCAGCAAGAAAACTGAGCAAAGGAGAATGCTTCTGGCCAAACCTGCTGAAGAACGGGTTGAAGAAAAGCCTAAGATGAAGAAGAGAACCAAGGCCAGGGCTATCAAAATAAGGAAAATGTCTCAATTGTCTTCAAGAGAAGCCTCAGGAGCATCAGCTGAAGTTGATGAAGTGGCAGAAGAGGGAGTAAGTGTGCCTTCTGACCACTCAGAAGAGTTGAGGCTGAAATACAATGAGACAAGGCAAAAGCACAATAGTGATAAGAGAATCAGGGAAGTTATTCCTGAGAAGGATGGTGAAGGCAGTGGAAGCAGTAGGGCCAGCAAGAGAAGGGCCAAACCTACTGAAAATGTGTTGGAGCTGCAAGAAGAAAGGTCTCTTCAATTGGCTCTAAGAGAAAGCAGAGCTGAAAGCAGGACCAAATCCAAGTCAAGGACTAGCTCATCTGGATCTGGAACTCCAGAATCCAAAGTCCCTGAAGGTCAACCTAAAGAGGCCAACCTCCCTGAAACCCAGAACCCTGAGCCCAACTCCCCTGAAACCCATGTTACCCCTTCCAACCAACCCATCACCCCTGTAGATCTCTCTAAGAGATATTCTCCTGAAGGAAGTGTGCAAAGAAGTGGCATTGATGTGCTTGCAGATTTAGCAGTAGATGAGACAAGACTCCTATCTCCCCTTGACTCATCCATGCTCAACTACTCCAAACTCTTAGAACATGCACTCAATGAGCCAACTCCCTTAAGCAAAGCCCCTTCAGATTCATTGCTCTCTAAAGCAACTGAAGTACCTTCATTTGAGCCTAATCTTTCTGAAGCCAACCCTCCTGAATTTAACTTGCCTGAAGCTGCAATTAGAGAAACCACAGCCCACTCCCCTATAGCCCAAAGTTCTCCATCAAATGAGAATGAGGAGGAGTATACTTATGAAAGTATGCTCAGAGGTGGAGCTAAGGCCACTGTGGACAATTTGTATCCACAACTTGCTGAATTTCCAAGAATTCAGAAGATGTTTCATGACTTGAGGATGCTTGTGGATGTGAAAGATAAAACCTTGATGGAGATATCACAAGTTATCCAAGATAAGGGTGCAAACTGGTGGCAAGTAGAGGAAAGCAGATTGCTACACTTTGCTGGTGTGATGAAAACAAGATTCCTCACTGATGAGGAAGTTTTTGCAAAGTTGGTAGCTGAGAAGATCACTAAGGAGAAAGAAAGAAAAGCTAAGGGAATCAAACACCCTGACAGTAGCTCACATGATGATGATTCCCCTGATGATCCCCCAAACCCTTCTAACCCCAACCCTCCTGAAACCCCTCAAGCCAACCTCCCTGAACCTTCTCAACCCAAGTCTTCTATAGCAGATAGACTTTCAAACCCTCCTAGAACCTACCATAGGAAAGGCTCTGTATCTTTAGAGGTGTTGACCAAGGGTGGTAACACAACCAAAGAAACATCTGACAATGAAGGTTCTTCTGAACCCAAGGCACAACCTAAAGATGTTGAGGTTCCTATGCTAGAGGCTGGTTTGATTAAGGCCTATTCAGTGTCAGAAGAGTTGGACACTGATCAGCCCTTAATCATTCAGGATGACTCAGTGGCTGTTGAAATAAGCACTGTGATCTCCCCACAACTGCCATCTTTGAACCTTGATGAAGGTGGAGATGTTGCAGGTTTAGGAGAAGGAGTTGAAAAGGAGAAGTTAGTGGAAAAATCAGAGGGAGAAGTAGATGAGAGAGATGTGGTGATCACTAGAATAGTGAGTGTACCACCAAATGAGGGTGATATAAGTGAGGAAGGGCAGGCTATTCTTGAAGTCAAATCTGAACTTCAGGAATCCCTTGATGGGAGGAGGCCTGTTTCTTTAAGTGAGGAAATTATTGAAGAAGGGAGAAAAGAAAAAGTTGAAAATGAGAAGAAGGCTGCTGATGTATCAGAGTCTTATACAAAAGAAATTGAGGGTGTTGAGTGTTTATTCCCTAACCTGTTTTACTTGTCTAATATTGCAGGTATTTCCCTTGACCAAATCTTTGCAGATGAGTTCTTAACAGATGCACCTATCCAAGTAGATACAGGCTCAGCTCAAGCACTGCTTGGAATGCAATCAGAGAAGTTGGACTCCTTGGCTCATCAAGTCCAATCTGCTCATGCTGAAACTTCAGGAGCATTGAATGAGTAAGGAAGGACTCTAGCATCTGTAGAAATGAGGCTCACTGGCTCTGAGGATGTTGTGCTACCCACTCTGGAAGCAAGGATCAGTGGTGTGGAAACTGGTCTCCAAACCATTTCCACTGAAGTACAAAAAGCCAAATCCACCATGGAAGCCATCTCAGAGGAGGTCAAGAAGGAACAAAAGCTCCTGAGAGGTAATCACAATGCCAATGTCAAGGCTCTCAGGCTAACTGTCAAGCAAGCTCTTGGAAAGAAGACTGCATTGCAAAAGAGAAGAGCTGAAGAACAAAGGCTAGCAATGGTAAAAGCAGCCTCTGAAAATTTTTCCCAAGAGGTATTGGCCAACATTGCTGAAGGTGCAGTAGCCAACCTCACTGAGCTCCTTAAAGCCCAACTTGATGCATCCCTGAAAGCAACCTTGGAGGAGGTTGTTCAACAAAAGATGAAGCCTGTTCTAGCTTTTCTTAGCTTGAGCAGTGATAGGATGCAAAATATACATGATGAAAATGTATATTTGTTGGAAGAGGTGAAGTCCCTGAACCAGGCCCAATCCCTAATGGCCACAACAATGAGTGAGCTAAAACCTCAGTGTTTTGATGCTGCCAAAAAGGGGGAAAGGGAAAGAGCTAGAGCAAAAGGTGTCTTGGTGATTGGAAGCTCAGACAAGAGTAAAGACAAAGCTGCTGAAGGAAAAGGAAAAGAGCCTACAGTGCTAAACTTAGAAGAATTGGATGAAGAAGAGCAACTAGCACTTGCATTGAAGAATTCAATGGCCTCAGCCCAAGAAGAAAGAATGAGGCTACAACAGAGACCAGGTGGTGAGGTGTTTGGTTTGGACAAAGATGCTGAAGGTGTCCAAACTAGAGGAAAGATCAAGAGGGCAAAAGGAAAGAAAAGACAAGCTGAAACATTTACTGACTTTCCCAACAGTCTTGATCTTCCACCTGAATTCAGAATTGATGAGGATGAGCCTACATCAAAGAAAGCCAAAGCTGCTGAAGAGCCCAAAGTTGCTGAGAAGGAAAAGTCTACTAAACTAGTCAAAGTTACTGAAGGTTCCAAGTCCACTGAAGATATTGAAGAACTATTTGCTGAAGGATTTGGACCTGAACCTAAGAAGAAGACAACTGCCCTAGCTCATGATCCATCAAAACTGTTTCATGAAGGGTATGGCAAAGATCCTGAAACACAACAGAAACTGGCCATGATGAGGGCCCAAGAGAAAATGGACTTGTTAGATGAAGCACAAAGAGCAAGAGACAAGAGGAGAGCTAATTTTCAGAAACCAAGAAGAAGGAGAGCAACCTACAGCAAGATGAAGCCTCAGCTTCTAGTCCCAATGGACACCAAATATCCACACTTGGATAAATGGGTGCCAATTCAGCTTAATGATACATGGGAAGAGGCAAAAAGAGAGTTTGTCTATGACTATTATGTCATTGACAGATGGAATGGAGGAGATGCCAACTCTGCCTTTGCTGAGTTCATGATAGAATACTACAGAGAGTTGTATCAACAACTACTTGCAGCTGTTGATATTGCAAGAATTGAGCTCAATGCTCCCAAGCCTATCATCTACATGCCTCCAAAGCTTGATGGATGGATTGACCAATCAAGGATCCTAAGGGAGTTCACAGAAATTCTGAAGCTGAACAAAATGACCCTTGGACCCAAAGGAACCAACAAGGAAGCCATGGAACTCAAAAAGAGAGTGTGGGCACAATATGGGATGAACCCACCTCCTGAGGATGATCTCTAAGAATGGCTAAGTCTTCTGACTCTTTCTGGATAGAAAACTATCTGATCTGAAGATATTTTTGCTATATGGTCAAATCTGCTGAAGTTTGGACAAGCCTGCTGATGTGATATGCATTGATATGCTGTTTGCTCCAATATGTTTTAGATTGCTCTGATACAAGAATTGATGTTCTACTTTGATATCTGGAATATTTAGTATTAGCTCTGATACCTTAGATCCCATGTTTAGTATTTAGTAGTAATGAAATCTTGTAATGCTATCTTGAATTCATGCTCTGATAAGTTACCTTCAACTATCAACATGCCTGTAATGATTTTTATATGAATGATAGTTGAACACTTTTGAATCAAGATACATTGTTGAAATCTCTCTATGCCTATCTTTGAAACCTACTTACAACAAAAACAGTGAATACACTAACACATTGTCTTTTCAGGAATATTGACCTTAGTCATGTCTTCTGAAGATATATGTAATAGGTGTAGACAAGTCACTTTTGCATAAAATGTGTAGGTTTTGGCATCATCAAAAATGTGTCATTTAAAGGTAAGCAAACGGGTCCCAAAGAAAATAATTAATCTCTCCAAGAACTCGCGAGTGTTTTCTTGATTTGCGAATTTTACCCAATCAGTTGTGGAAGGATTTCGATGGTGCTTCCAACATAGTGTGATCGCGTTCGTCGTTCCCATCTACTGTTGGTGCGTAAATTTACCCTAGATTTCTCCTTGAAATCAAGGGTTTTCGTCTTTGATTAGAGGTAGTTTCGCCTGGTTATTTCTGGGCGGTTATTGGTCTCCCCCATGGGCAAAACGAGGCGCTCTAAGGATATCCAGGATGTGGTAACCGCCCCTTCCGCCACTCCAAGGGCGATTTCTCGGCCACCATCACCAATGAAGAAATCTGGAACTACGACGACCCCACATAACGTCAAAAAGCGCGTGAGGGGCAAATCGATCGAAAGGGCTTTAATGGAAGATAAGATTAAAGAACTGGATGACGATGATATGCAGAGGCAAAATATGATCCAGAAGGATGTCGAAGAACGTGAGATGGCTGCGAGGGTGGATACGCAGGCCATGAATGTCGAAAGTGACGAGGAGGGAGACGACTCTGAGGAAGACGACTATGACGAAGCGAACAATGGCGTTCCGACAACAGGCGAAGGAACCCAAGATCAGGCGAATGAACGTGACTATGAGGAGTTGGCGAAACACAACCTTGATGGCACGTTGGTGGAGACTAATTTGCCGGAACTTAGGCTGCTTGTCAACAACAGAAACTTCGAACAAGGAGAATCATCGAAACAGGTTAGTAAAAGTCCTATTAATACTATGGTGTCTGATGATACTTTGGTTGAACCTGTAGGTGGTGATAAGGGTGCGTCTAAGGGGCTGGAAACGAAGAGGAAATCTAAAGCTTGGGTTAAGGGAGCTGTCCCTGAGAGTATTAAAAAGAATCGGGTCCTTAATGATGATTATAGGTTGAAGTTCGTCAAACCAACCACAAATAAGGCGATAATTCCTCTTGAGCTGGGTTCGAAGGACTGGAATTATGTCTTAATTGGATACTTCATGGGTCGCTACCCGGGGTTTCAAGCTTTGAGGCAAATATGCAAAGGGTGGAGTGTGGGTCACGAGATTAAAACACACGACTCCGGCTGGATTATGTTTAGATTCACTTCCGAAGATGACATGCAATCGGTCCTCAACGGTGGTCCGTATACCATTTGGGGGCGGACATTGATGCTTAAAAGAATGTCGTTCGCATTTGATTTCAGTGACTACGAAATATCGATCATGCCGGTTTGGGTAAAGCTTAGGAACTTACCAATGGTATGTTGGAACAATCGTGCCATTGAGATTATTGCGTCCTTTATTGGTAAGCCCCTCTTTACGGATAGACTATCTCACACCATGGAGAGAGTGTCCTATGCTCGGGTCCTTGTTGATGTCGATGCAGCCCTTCCGTTGACAAAAGAAATTAACGTACAAATGGGTGATAAAGAATGGGTTCAAAGGGTCGAATTCGAATTTGAACCTAGGTTTTGTAAGAAGTGTAGACGGGTTGGCCATACGACGGAGGAGTGTGTTCCATTGGAAGTGCGAATTGCTAGGGCTGAAGAGAGGAAGAAGGAGGCCAAAATTGCGGCTGAGAATGCTAAATTGATTTGGGAGGATGACGTTGGGTTTGTGCAGCCTAGGAATAAAAATAAGAATGTACACGGAAGTGAGGGTGACGTGGGAAAAACGAAGTTAAGGGCTGAAGCTGAACTAGTCATCTCTAGTAGCAGATTTGATGTTCTTCGCGACGAAGATGAAGAGGCTGGAATCGCTCAAACGGCTGAAGACGAACGCATGGAGGTCGAGGATGATGATCCTCAATCCGAAATTGCGGAGAAGATCGATAAGTTTGAAAAGTTGCAGCATCAAGATTGGACGGTGCAAGGTAACAAAAATCCTATATATAATAATGCTAAAACAGGTAATTTGGAGGCGGGTCGAAGCACGAAAGGCGTACCAAAAGGTAATGTTACGAATAGGGGCAACGGGGGTAACCCCAAGGGTGGTCGATGATCATAGCCACTTGGAATGTGAGGGGTTTGAGGGGTGCTTTTACCCTCAAGAAAATAAAAGACCTCATTAATAAAAAGAATATAGATGTTTTTGGTTTTGTTGAAGCTAAATTGAAACAGGAGAACGTGGATGTTATTGCCAAGAATTTTGATGGTTGGGAGCATGTTCATAATTTTGAGCACAGTCGCATGGGCAGAATTGTTGTCGTGTGGCGTGGTGATAAAGTTGATGCGTTGGAGATCACTAAAACGGACCAGGTGATCAATTTAAAATTTCGTTGTTTAATTACACAAAATGTCTTCACATTTTCGTGCATTTATGCAAGAAACACGGTGGTCGAGCGAAGGGCGTTGTGGGATACACTTATTAACTACAACGAGAGATCTAGAGAGCCGTGGATTCTAGCCGGTGACTTTAATACGATCATGAGATGGAATGAGCAAGTTGGTGGTGTAGAGAGGAGTCATGATAGGATGGAGGACCTTATTAACTGTGCCACTACGATTGGTCTTAGCGATGTTGCCTCTATTGGTAGCTTTTTCACTTGGAAATCGAAAACTATCAAGAGTAAGCTTGACCGCGTCATGGTTAATGGTAGATGGAATGAGTTGGGTTGGAATGCGCATGCGGATTTCATTACGTCGCCGTACGAGTCGGATCACGCTTTGTCCATCACGACGGTGTTTGATGAGAGTAGAAAGGTTAGTAAACCGTTTCGTTTTTTCAACATGTGGACGAAACACGATAAATTCTTAGATATTGTCAAAAGAAGTTGGGAGGAGGAGGGTTTTTGGGGTTGCAAGCAATATATTGTGGCCAAAAAACTCAAGAGACTTAAGGGGCCTCTCAAGGAACTGAATAAAAAAGAGTTTATGAATATTTCGAGTCGTGTGGAGCGGAGTGACAAGGAGTTGGAGGGGCTGCACCTGGAAGCCATGACTAACGATGATCCGACGAGAGTTGAGGAGCTTGAGGCGAGTATTAGGGCGAAGAAGATTGAGGTCGGTAAACTCAAAAGCTGGGAGCATAGCTATTTACGTCAAATGGCTAAGAACAAGTATGTCACGTGTCAAGATAAGGGGTCCAAATATTTTCATGCCATGATTAAAAAGAACAAGAAAAGGAATTTTATAGCGTGCTTGCAAACGGATGATGGGGTTACTAAGTCACAAAGTGAGGTGGCAAAGCATTTAGTTGATTATTATGAACAGTTGTTGGGTACCGAGGCTGATGTGGTCGACCTGGACGAGAAAGTAGTTCGTAGGGGTGTGCGGCTTGACGACGACATGGGCAGTGAGTTAATTAGGGCTGTGGACGAGAAGGAAATCAAGGATGCGTTGTGGTCGATTGGCAACGACAAAGCGCCTGGTCCCGATGGCTATTCGGCGGCATTTTTTAAGAAATCTTGGGGGATTATTAAAGACGACATCGTCGACGCAGTTCTGGAATTTTTTACTTCGGGTCAACTGCTTAAGCAAAGTAATTGCACGTTTATTACGCTTATACCTAAGAAAACGCATGATGTAGGTGTCACGGATTTTCGACCTATATCATGTTCTAATCTTGTGTATAAAGTGATTAGTAAAGTGCTTGCCAAAAGACTTAGTAGGGCCGCGGCCATGGTGGTTTCCGATAACCAAGGTGCGTTTATTCCCGGGAGGTTGATTAATGAGAATGTGTATTTAGCTCAAGAGCTTATTCGGCGTTACTCCACGGCTTCGGCGTCTAGACGGGCGATGATCAAGGTCGATATACGCAAGGCGTATGATTCGGTTTCTTGGAAGTTCCTTAGACAGCTTATGATTGCCTTGAAGTTTCCGAGTAAATTTGTCAATTGGGTCATGGAGTGCACTACGTCCCCATCTTATTCAATTTTGGTGAACGGAGAGCCGTGTGGTTTTTTCAAGGGCAACAAAGGGCTTCGCCAAGGTGATTCTTTATCCCCTTTTCTTTTCGTTATATGTATGGAATATCTTAATAGGGCGTTGAGGGTTAATGCATGTGGGCGGGGGTTTCGTTTTCATCCCAAATGTGCTAAGTTGAAAATTACGAATCTCATGTTTACCGATGATTTGCTTTTATTCTCTTATGGTAATGCTAGTTCGATTGGTATTCTTTGTAATACGCTCACGAATTTTGAGGGGGTGTCCGGATTGGGTGTTAGTCCTCATAAATCGAGTATAGTGTTTGCCGGGGTTAGTGAGGGGGAGAAGGAGCATATTCTTGGGTCGATTGGGTTTAGCGAGAGTTCTTTGCCTATTAATTATTTGGGGGTACCTCTTGTGGCTAGTAGGGTTAAGATTAAGGATTATGATCCTATGCTTAAGAAGATGCAAGATTTGGTGGTTAGTTGGGGGTCGGCTACCTTGTCCTACGCCGGTAGATTGGAGCTCATTAGGGCTGTAATTTATGGGATTTTAGGATATTGGTTTGGTATGCTCCCTATGCCTAAGTGTGTGGTGCGTAAGGTGGAGACGCTTTGTAGGAAATTCTTGTGGGTTGGGAAACCGGCCTTGGTTGCGTGGGGTGATATTTGTAATGACAAAGAGGATGGGGGGCTTGGGTTAAAAAAGATGGAGGGGTGGAATAAGGTGCTTGTTAGTAGGACTCTTTGGGATATTCATAACAAGAAGGACTCCCTTTGGGTTCGTTGGGCGGGGAACTATTGGTTGAAAGGGGGTTCGATTTGGGACATGAGATGTACGGATAAGAGCTCTAGATTGCAATGGAATGTTCGGATGATGATGAACTCGTTGGTTAGAGCTTACGGTGGCGTGAATAATGTTATTGATAGGTTGGAGGCGTTAAGTACGGCCAAAGGGATTAGTGTGGGGTGTCTTTACAAGGAGTTGTATCTTTGTGAGAGCCGGCTGGATTTCAGATTTAAAGATCTTTGGAGGGGCCATATTCCGGCCAAGTTTGGTTTCATTAGTTGGTTGGTGGCGAGGGGGAAGATTAGGACGAAGGATTTGGCGTATGTTGATGTTGATGACAATATGTGCATGTTTTGTGTTAATGGTGTGGAGACTGCCCATCACCTTTTCTTTGAGTGCCCTTTTGTGACTTACATTTGGGAGAGAATTGAGAGGTGGATTGGGTGGAGGGGTAGGTTGGATAGTATGAAGGATATTTTCGATGAGATTCATAGGTCGAGAGGTATTTCGATGGGTAAGAAAAATGTGATTCGGTTGTGTGTTTGTGCGGTTGTTTATCATGTTTGGAGAGTTCGTAATAAGGTTAAATTTGACGGCCATAGGGATCACATTGATAGCATTGTGCGTAAAATTCAACTTAGCACTTGTTTGCATGGGAGTATTGTTAAGGGGTTTGATTGGCATGGTTTGTAGTACTTGGTTGGTTTTTTGGATTTGGTACTGCTGCTTTGTGTGGTCTTTGCAGATTTGGAAGCTTCGACCATGGTGGAGTGTTGGATGGGTTGTTCATAAGGAGCAGGGCTTGTACGCGTGCATGGGCGGTCGGGTCGAGCTGGTCGAGGAGCTTGGTTGGCGCTGGAATTTTGTTATGCAGCATATTGGTTGTAGCTTGTGGAGTTTTTGGCTTGTTAATTTTTACAATTATCTTGTTGTAAAAGTTGATATTGTTGTGTGACATGTTGTCGATAACGGAATATTTGTAAAGGGAGGAGTACCATCTCAAATGACGGACCACGGTTTTCCCTATCTTGGGTTTATCCCATTGGGTTTACCAAGTGGGGTTTTTTACCCGAAGTCTAGATGGGGTGGGAAGATGAGAGTCGAGCGTGATGTATCGTTGTTGGCGTCATTCCATTTGGAGTGATTCGTTTTTGGGCAATATAGTTTTTAAATTTTTGCTCAAAAAAAAAAATGTGTCATTTACTTACTGCATTTATTTCTTACTCACAATACTTATTAAGACCATTCTTTAAAAAGTAAGTTCAGCATAGTAAAACTGTTTTGGACAAAGTCCCTGATCAACTGTTTGTTTTTCAGAAATTAACTTTGAGTATTCTTTCAAAGAAAAGGCCAACCACATTCCGCACTTAGCAACTCTTTTAGATATTTATCCAACTGAACACTTTATAAGTTTTCAGTAGGCCAAGTATCTATTGAAGTTCACTCAGGCTAGTTGTCAGACAACCTCCCTAATTAGATCAAACTGTTTTCAAAAATAAAGAATTTGCATACACAAGTGCATTCCCCCCCCCCCCATACACTTGTGTCATACTCCATCAAGGACCAACAAGTGGTATCAGAGCAGGGGTTCAAAGACCACTGCCTCTGAAAATTCATCTGGTTTGTCAAATCACATTATCACTGTGGTTACTGAACTGATCCAATCTTTTCTGAAAAACATATCTGTGTTTATCTAACCAAATTCTATCAAGATAGAATACAATGCAGTTCCAGGAGATGCTGTCAACACCATCAACAACAAGGGTCCAAATCAAGTGAACCACATTTCACATCACAAACTGTCAATGTTCTCAATAGAGAACTATGACTTCTGGAAAATTAGGATGAGAGCACATCTTGCCTGCCAGCATGATGAAATGCTAAAAGTCATCACCAGAGGACCATTCACCTTCACCAAGCTAAATCCCTAGGTCACTGATGCTCAGAAAGCAGACCCAAGGGAACTACTGCCAAAGGATGAGGATGAATTGACAGCTGAAGAAAGAAAAAGGCACAACCTGAACTACATTGCCATGAACACTTTGTACCAGACTATTCCAGATGCTGTGATGGGAAGAGTGTATCACTGCACCACAGCAAAAGAAATCTGGGATACCCTAGCACTTATGTGTGAAGGTACCCAAAAGATCAAAGAAAACAAGCTTCAAGTGGCCATCCAAAAATATGAACAATTTACTATGGAGCCCAATGAAACTATTGATCATCTTGATGGCAGATTCACTGACATCATGAATGAGATAAACTCTCTTGGCAAGTTCAATGCCAAAAGAGAAGTTGCACTGAAAATCCTAAGAAGTCTCACATCCAAGTGGGACATATACTCAGTTATGATGCAGAATACCAGCAATCTTGACAACATGCCCATACAACAAGTGTTCTCTGAACTCAAAGCATATGAGTTTGATCTGAACAGAAAGAAGGTGCATGAAGAGCCATCCTCCTCAAGCAAAGGTGTTGCATTCAAAGCTGCTGAGACAGAAAAGAAGGGTGCACAGAGATCATCTCAGACTGTCTTCAAAACTGAGATGAAGGAGGAGCTGGCACTCATGGCTAGGAGATTTGAGAAGCTCAACTCCAGATTTGGTAGATACAAAATGTTCTACCAAGACAACAGGACCATGAGAACATTCATCTCTCCTGACAGCAAATCAGAGGACAAACTCTCTAATGAAAAGAAAGAAGATAAATATGCTGATAAAAAGAAGTACAGTAAAGGTGAACCATCATCATCCAGGAGAAAGGAGTGCTCAAGCAAGAGAAATGATGATGAAGATGTGTGTTACAACTGCCAGAAAAAAGGTCATTTTCAGTATGACTGTCCTGACCTATGTTCAAAAGAAAGAAAAGAGAGGCAGAATAAAAGAGACAAGAGGTTGAACAACAAGAAGGCCATGATAGCTGGGGAATCAGCAAGTGAAGAATGTGTGTACTCATCTGATGATGGACTATTCTCCAACAGTGACAGTGATGAGGACTGTCAAATGGCTCTTGAGAATGAACAGGTGTGTTTATCTTCCAACTCTTCAAATAACACACATGATTCCAGTGAAATCCACTTAAAACTCAACTTTGGAAAGTTACTAGAGGATTTCACCATACTGCAGGAAGTATGCAATATGGCACTAAGAGAAAATGAACAGTTGAGATCTAAAGTCAAAACCTCCAACCTTCCTGAACCTGAGTTTGACATCAGATCAACTGAGTTGTGTCAACAGATTGTGAGAGAACATAATGAAATGTCCCTCAAAGTCTCTGAACAACAAAAGTTGATTGATGAACAAAATCTGGCTCTAAAGAAAAAGGACTTTGACCTTAGAACTCTTCAAGCTAAATTTGATAATCTCTCAAATTAATTTGATACTCTTAAATTAAGTGAGTAGAGCCTAAAACTAAAAATGTCTGCCTTGAACAAATCCTCTAAGGCAATAGAGGAAATTCAAGGGTTTCAAAGACCAATGACTCAAAGAAGTGGATTAGGCTACAATCCATTTGAACCCTCACCTGGTCTTAGCATTGCTTCAACAAGCAACACTAAGATGACCTTTGTAAGGTCAGTGGCTCAACAAAAACAAAATGAAATGGAAGTGAACCAGCCACTGATCAAGGGTAAGGGTAAGGAAACTCTTATACCTGCTCAAGTGAACAATGCTCCCAAACCTAAATCAAAGGAAAAGGTTAAGAACATTGTACACAAGAGAAATGAGTTTCAGAAGGATAGAACCATTGGAAGGCCAACCCATCTGAACACTCATCAGTGGAGTTGTCCAAAATCTACTCAGAAGAGGCCAACTCAAATGAGGCAACCTCAACTGGACAGATTGAGGCCCAACCCCACGAACAGGTATAACAGTTTCAGGAAGCCTAGACCCTTCATGCCAAAGGGAAAAGGCCATCCTAGCTCCTATCCTCAAATGTCTTTCCAAGCTGCACCTAGGCCTAGTAACATCAGGAGACATGTCCCAAAGAAATTCACTAACTCTCCTGAACCTTACAAGACTAACATTTATGCACAGAAACCACCCAATGCATTTAAGGGTAGGACTGTGTATGTAGATGTAAATGGAAACCAAGTTAGTCACTTTGAGTCAATCAGAGTAATTAGGCAGATTTTGGTTCCAAAAGGTACACCTAACCCCCTAGAACCCAACATTCAAAGGGTACCTAAGGTTTGACTTTGCAGGGTTGCAAGGACCACAAGAAGAAGAGAAGCATAAACAAGAGAACAGCATGGTACTTGGATAGTGGATGTTCAAGACATATGACTGGAAACAAGGAGCTTCTCTCAGAATTCATTGAAAAAGATGGTCATTCACTAACCTTTGGAGATAGCTCTCAAGGGATCACAAGAGGATATGGTACATTAAAATATTGGTAGTGTAAAAATTGCTGATGTTTCATATGTCCTAGGCCTAAAATATAATTTGTTATCTATAAGTCAAATTTGTGATAAAGGATACAGTGTTGAATTTGCACCAAATGAATGCACTATCAGAGACAAATCAACACAACAGGTGCTACTAACAGGGGTGAGAAAGGGAAATGTTTATTTTGCAGATTGGAGCAAAACCCCTGAAGCAGTCTGTCTTGTTGCCAAGAGCTCAATTGAGCAAAGCTGGCTATGGCACAAAAGACTGAACCACCTGAACTTCAAAAACATCAACAAACTGGCAAGGAATTCTCTAGTGAAAGGGCTTCCAAATCAAGTGTTTACCAAGGAACATGTATGTCAGCCATGTCAGGAAGGAAAGCAAATCAAAGCTTCATTCAAAGGAAAGCCTGTCATTTCCACTAAGAGAGTTCTCCAACTACTACACATGGATTTATTTGGTCCAATTATAGCAGTAAGCATAAATGGAAGAAAATATGCTTTAGTAGTTGTTGATGATTATTCCAGGTACACTTGGGTAGTATTTCTACTAAATAAAAAGGAAACTCAAGTCAAGCTACCTGAACTGCTGATGAAATTGAGCAATGAAAAGGGCCTAAGTATTGTCAAAATCAGATCAGACAAAGGCACTGAATTCATAAACTCATACATCAATGAGTACTGTAGAAAAAATGGCATCTCTCATGAGACTTCTGCAGCAAGAACCCCTCAGCAAAATGGTGTTGCTGAAAGAAGGAACAGAACCTTGAAAGAAGCAGCAAGAACACTAATTGATGAATCCAAATTGCCTAAAAGGTTCTGGGCTGAAGCCATCAGCACTACATGCCACACTCAAAACAGGTCCTTAATCACTAAAGGTCAAGGTAAAACCCCATATGAACTATGGAAAGGTAGATTGCCCACTGTTGCTTATTTTCATATATTTGGTTGCAAGTGTTTCATTCACAATAATGGGAAAGAGCAATTGAAAACTTTTGACAGCAAAACTGATGAGGTAATATTTGTTGGATATTCACAAGTCAGTAAAGCTTACAAAGTCTACAATTGCAAAACCCTTATTGTGGAAGAAACACCTCATGTTGTGTTTGATGAATCTATTAATGAGTTCAGGGACAGAAACCTGAATATTGATGAGATAACACAAAGAACAACCAGATTAAGGCTTCAAAGCAAGAAAACAGTGTTTGTAGATGTTGCCCAGCCTGAACTCCATGAAAATCAGAAACTGGACAACCTACCTGATGGCAATCAACCAGAGGACAACCAACCTGAAGGAGAAATTGAACTGACTGACCCCATCCCAATTCAAAACCAGGTAACAACTACCAATGAAGAAGCAGGCTCTGCTGAGGTAGTCAATGGATCAAATATTCAAGGGGGAACCAATGAAAATGTCAATATTCCTGACAATGAGGACAATGACCCTGAATATGATCCTGAACTTGATCCTTCAATTAACTTTCCTGAATTTAATGAATCTAGTGATCCAACCTCAGATGAGGATATTCCTCCTGAAGGGATCAGGTCTACAAGGACTTGGTTGCATTACCACCTAACTAGCCTAATACTTGGTAATCCAAGTGAAGGGATCAAAACTAGAAGATTTCATGGAGAAAGTGCTTTGTTTTGTTGTTTCCTTTCAGAACAGGAACCAAAGGATATTGAGGAAGCACTTCAAGACACCAACTGGATTATTGCCATGCAAGAAGAGCTGAACCAGTTCACCAGAAATGAAGTGTGGGAACTGGTGGATAGGCCAACTCATCAAGATGTCATTGGAACCAAATGGGTATTCAAAAATAAGAAAAATGAAAATGACATCATTGTGAGAAACAAAGCAAGACTGGTGGCCAAAGGATACTGTCAATCTGAAGGGATTGATTATGATGAGACATTTGCACCAGTGGCCAGACTTGAAGCAATCAGACTCTTCCTAGCATATGCAGCTCACATGAGATTCAAGGTGTATCAAATGGATGTGAAGAGTGCATTTCTCAATGGGGCACTTAAAGAAGAAGTGTATGTTGAACAGCCCCCAGGCTTTGAAGAAGGTGACAAGGTGTACAGATTGAAGAAAGCTCTCTATAGCCTGAAGCAAGCTCCAAGAGCTTGGTAGGACACCTTATCACAGTTTCTCCTAGATCATGGTTTTGTCAAAGGCACTGTTGATAGAACCTTGTTCAGAATCTGTGAAGGAGATGATATTTTATTAGTCCAAATCTATGTGGATGACATTATATTTGGATCTCCAAATGAGAAATTGTGTGAGAAATTCTCTAAACTCATGCAAAGTAAATTTGAGATGTCAATGATGGAATTGATGAATTTCTTTCTGGGACTTCAAGTCACTTAATCAAAGAAATGAATATTCATCAATCAGGCCAAATACACCAGGGACATGATCAAGAAGTTTGGATGTGCTTCAAGCAAACCAGTTAGAATTCCAATGAATACTAACTGGAAGATGGATCCTGATGAAAGTGGAGTATCCACCAACTCCACTGAATATAGAGGCATCATTGGATCCCTACTATATCTCACTGCAAGTAGGCCTGACATCACATTTGCAGTTGGAGTATGTGCCAGATTTCAAGCAAATCCAAAAAGGAGTCACCTTGAAGCTGCCAAGAGGATACTGAGATATCTCAAGGGAACTGAGAATCTTGGACTATGGTATCCAGCTGATGACAACATTGAGCTCACTGGATACTCAAATGCTGATTATGGAGGTTGCAGAATTGACAGAAAGTCCACCTCAGGAACATGTCAATTCTTGGGCAGCAAGTTGATCCCATGGTTTTCAAAGAAGCAGAATACAGTTGCAACTTCAACAACTGAAGCAGAATATGTAGCAGCTGGAAGTTGCTGTGCTCAGATACTTTGGCTTAGACAGCAACTCAGAGACTACAAAGTCATCACCAATGAAGTTCCCATATTCTGTGATAACAATAGTGCAATTGCCATTTCACAAAATCCAGTGCTCCACACCAGATGCAAACATGTTGATATCAATCATCATTTCATAAGGGATCATGTGGAGAAGAAAGATATCAAGCTTGTCAAAATTCACACTGATAAGCAAAAAGCTGATATCTTGACAAAGCCTTTAGCTGAAGCAAGATTTCTGGAACTTTCAGCTGAGTTGGGCTTACTTGATCCAGGGAAATTGGAGAAATGAAGAGGGAAGCTCAAATGAAGGGGGAAATTCATAAAGTTAGACTTCAGCAAAGTTGACCAACCTCACTGAAATTTTTTGGCTAAAAGAGAAACTCAGTAGAATTGTCCATATAGCTTTCAGCAGTGTTGGTCAGGATGATTGACCATGAGGGACCCAGTCAGCAACATTGGGACCCACTCAGGACTGTTGGTCAGTTATTTTGGTCAAAATAGAGGTCAAAACACTTATCAGGACGTTTGTCTAAGGTGATAAGTTGATAAGTGCTATCTTTAGCATTGATTAGACATTTAAAAGAATTCTTGGGGTAAGAGTAGCCTATTTTTAGGATGGCATGTACTATTAAGGTTTTTGCCCCCAAATGGCAAATCAGCATTTAATGCAAAATCTCATTAAAGATTGCATTAATTACTGTGCTATTGATCAAGACCATTGATTAACATTTAACCTACATCCAACCGCTCTTAAGCCACTACCCCACTACATCCACTTTGCCTTAGGATTTGTCCACCCCCAATTCCTATTATCCAACAGTTAACAAAACTGCTGGATATAAAAACCCTCAATTTTACCCTCATTTCTCACGCACCCATATTTTTCAAATCCTTAAGCATTTCTTTTGAATTCCTTTCAAATCTTCACAACCTTCTTACTCTCAAAACCCCATGGCTCCCAAAATCAAAAAGAGAGAAACTTGTAAACTTCAATTATCCATCTTTGGATATTGATTTTACCTACCTAAGCAACATAAATTCATTATGGTTTGAGAAAATTGTAGCCTTTGACAGCCCAGATGAAGAAGTCCATCCTGTTCTACAACGGCTAAAGGATGCAGGGCTCCAACAATTCTTAGGCACCAAACCAGATTCATGCCTCAATCCATACATGGCTGAATTCTTTGCTTATCTAAGGTGGAAGGGCAAGAAAGGTGATGTATGCACCAAACTGACTTATGCAGAAGAAGGAGAAGAGGAGGAATCCCAACACACCATCATCTTCTCTTCAGAAGATTTGGATGCAAGCTTTGGGCTGCCTTATGAAGGTCTCAACCCTGAAGTTTATAGAGAAGGAGAGGAGCAGGAGTTTTCAAAACCATGGATGAAGGTACCTCAAAAGCTTGCAGGTGCTCAAAACAAGAAAGCCTTAAAAACAAAATATGAGCATCCGTTTGATATTGTGGTAAAAAGTTTGCTTAGTCATTCTGGGAGTGTGGAGCAAATAAGTATGCCAAAATTGAGAGTAATGACTATTTTGATTGACTCTGCTGAAAGAGGAGTCAAGTTTGATTGGAAAACTTTCATTCTAGGAAAGATGATGAATGAAAAGTATAAGTTCAAGGAGGTGAAGCACCACAAGGTTATGGTGGATGGAAAGCTTTAGTACTGCACAAGAGCAAGCTTGCTCTTGGAAAGATTTGCCCACTAAACCCACCTTCAAGCCAAACCAAAGCCATTTCCAGCTCTTAAAGTTATGTTCAGGAATCTGTCCTCTAAGACAGAAAAGAGGAAGCAAGGGGCAGCACCAAAGCAAGCCCTAACAGTTACACTTGTTACCAGATCTTCTCCAAGAAAAATGAAGGCTCAGACAGTGAAATCTCAGCCTAAAATGAAGTGTTGGGATATAAATTCACCCTAAGCCCCACTTGATGTTAGAATAGTTTTGATGGCCAAAACACTTAAAGTTTATAAATGTAATAGGATCAGCTGACTTGTATAGAACAGCTTAGACTAGTCTTGTGTGATCAACTGTATTGATAGCAGCTGATCAGCACAGTCATGGCTTACATGCCTATCCTCAAGATAAGAAGAGTAGAAGACATGAAGACTAGAAGATCCTTGAAGACCAGATATGTTAAGGTGCTTGTATACCTACTTATCTGATGGAGTCCCAGATTGAAGATGGCCTAAAGCAGTACAAAGAATTTCCAGATCAGAAGAGTAGTACTCGTCTGATATCAGAAGACAGAAGACCTAAGGCCAGAAGAGTAGTCAGAAGACTAGAAGTACAGATCAGAAGACTATGTGCTCTTCCAGGACTCGGCTGATTCCCAAGTCATCTTGCAATTTAAACGAAGACCTACCTTATTTAGAAGATTGACATGATCCCAGGATTGAAGCAATCAAGCGGCTGGAATCAAGGAATCAAGCTATTATGGGAAGATTGCTCAAACGGCTAGTCAACTCCAACGGCTAGTTGCACTCAATCTCCATTATAAATACAAGAGGATGAACACAGAAGCAAAAAAAAAAAAAAAAGAGAGAATTCACAAGCTAAGCAAGCAATCAAGCAAAAAGCCACATTGTTCTAAGAATTCTCCAAGAGCCAGAAATCCATTAGATTATCCATAGCTCTTAAGTGCTTCCTATCCAACCCTTAAGAACCTGAAACTTATTCATATTGTATATCAGTTGTTTTAGGCATAGTGGTTAAGCAAATTATTAGCTTGAACCATTAGTTGGATACATCTCAAAAACCCCAAACCCTCACCGAAAGGTTTAAGTTTTTGAATCCCCCCAAAGTGCAAGTGCTTACAATCACTTGTGGAGACCGCAGCTGTTAGGACGGCTCAGATCTCAAAGTCCTAACCTTGGGACTATAAAGGACAAGACCCTTGTAATTTGTGGAAATTAAAGGGATTAAACATCACGTTAGGACGTGAGAGTGGACGTAGGATCGTATATCCGAACCACTATAAATCCGGTGTTATTTACTTTCTGCACTTTACATTTCTGCTTTTACATTCATTGTTATATATAGTGCATACTGTGATTTCAACACTCTTCAAAAAGGGCCATAACTTTCAAACCAGCATCAGCTGAGTAGTTTCACAAAGTAAAACAAGTTACAAGAACGAGTCTAAACCAGGGCCACCATATTTCCGCATATAACCTCTTCAGTCAGATCACTATAGTCATCTGGACTAGCAGACTTGCAGTCCAGTTGACATAGCAATCAGAAGAGGTTCCCAACTCTGTTTGAAAAAGTTTTAAAGTCTATTCACCCCTCCCCTCTAGACTTTAATCCCATTCACTACTCGTTCAGGGACCAACAAGAAGAAAATGATCTTCTCCAGACAGCCAGTCCCACAATGGAGGTGCCACTTCTGAAGAAATTGATAAGGTTGAACAAGAAGGGGTCAACCCTCCTGAAGTAGATGAAGAACTCAGGGTAATTGTCCCTATGCAGCCTGAAGTGGTCACTGAGTTCAGGGACCTTGAAAAGCCTACAAGAGCTGAAAGAAGAAGAAGGATCATCAAAACTTCTGAGAAGCAGAGGTTAATTGAGGAGGAGAAACAGAAAAGGGAGTTTTTCAAGGAAATTAAACAAGCAAGTAGGTCTAATTCCAAAACAAGGTCAAAATCCAAGAGCCCTGGAGCCAACTCTCCTGATATTCAATCCCAGAGAATATCACCATCACATGATGATCCAAAGCCTGAAGAAGAGGAGTCTAAGACTCCTGAGGATGCTCCAATTGTGGCTAAGAAAACCTACTCTCCTGAAGGTGCCCCTGACAGGACAGGTATTGATGTCTTGGTTGATCTTGCTGATATAGAAGACAGACCATTCTCCCCCCTTGATCCTAGACTTCTTTCTTACACTAAACTTCATGAAACTGCTCTTCAAGAAGGTGATCAACTTACCTTACCACCCATTCGAACCATTCCTTTGAACCTTCCAATAACCCCCTCATGAACACTGCTCTCTATAGCACCTGAGACCCAAATCATTCCCACATCTTCTGAACCCAACCCTACTGAACCCCAGTCCAACCTTCCTGAAGCCCAAACCAACCCTTCTGAATCTCAAGACATCTCTTCTAATGAAAACAATGATGATGACAGTGGAGAAGAGTATACTTATGAGGGGATGCCAAGGCTAATGTTGATCAACTTTATCCTGGATTAAAGGACTATCCAAGATTACAGCAACAGTTCTATGATCTCAGAGCACTTGTTGAGATCAAAGATAGAATAATGGTAGAGATCGCTCAGGCTATCAAGGATAAAGGTGCAAGCTGGTGGCAGGTGGAGGAGAACAGGCTGTTACATTTTGCCAATGTTAAGAAATCCAGTGTGTTGACCACTAAGGCCTTGTTCTGCACAATTGTGTCTGAGAAGGTGCTTGCTGAAAGAGAAAGGATAGCAAAGGGGATCAAACACCCTGACAGCACCTCAGATGATGCTGATGCTAATGATGATGATGATGACACCACCAACCCCAGCCCTCCTGGATTAAATTCTGCTCATGTACATTATTTGACTTACTCTTCAATTAAGGACTTTGATAAATCAGAGGAGTTGACCAAGAATGGTGACTCAGTCCAAGATACATTGGCCAAGGATGGTTCTTTTGAGCCTGAGGCAAAGCTTGACAATGTTGAGACTTCCATAGGAGAAGCTGGTTTGACTAAAGCCTCATCAATGTCAGAGAAGTTGGACATTGACCAGTCTTTAGTCATTCAGGATGACTCAGTGGACTTAGGAAGCCCAAGCACTGTGATCTCCCATCAACTGCCCTCTATGCATCCTGTTGAGGAAATGGAGGTGTCAGGTTTAGGACCTGAAGGAGTTGAAAAGGATAGTAGTCATGAAAAATCAGAGGGAGAATGTGGTGAGTGTGAGATAGTAGCTAGCATGTGTGCACCACAAAAAGAGGGTGATGAAGTTGAAATGTTGAGTGCAACTCAACATGAGAGTCAGGTTATTCTTCAAGTCAAATCTGAACTTGAAGAATCCCTTGGTGAAAGGAGGCCTGATTCTCCAATGTATTTGAGTCCGTCAAATGTGAATGAAGAAAAGAATATAGTTGAAAATGAGAGCAAAGGTGCTGATGTATCAGACCTTATGGGAGATGAAAATAAAGAGGGTGTTGAGGGAGAATTACCTAACCCTTTGAGTTTTGCAGATTCTGTAGCTGTCACAATTGAACAAATTTTTGCAGATGCTTCCCTTACTGACATTCCAGTTGACACTGATGTTGACCTTGAAGCAATCTCAGCTAATGTGTCTACATTGAACAAGATCTACTTTGAACAAGCAAATGCAACAGAGGCTGGTTTGCAAATTGCTACACAGACTGCAACTTCCATTGAGGAGCAATCAGAGAAGTTGGACATCCTGGTCAGAGAAGTTGGGAAGGCTCATGCAGAAACTACTGACACCCTTGATGGCCAAGGAAAGACATTAGCCTCTGTTGAGATGAGGCTCACAGGCTCTGAAGAAGTGGTCTTGCCCACCTTGGATGCCAGAATCAGTGGCATTGAGACTGGTCTGCAAACAGTCTCAACTGAAGTCACAAAGGCTAAGGATGCAATGGCAACTTTTACAAAGACTGTGAAGCAAGAACAGAAAAGCCTAAGGGAAAGCTACAAGCACAATGTTATTACCCTGAAGAGGACAATCAAGGATGCCTTGGGGCAAAGGACAACAGCTCAGAGAAAGAAAGCTGGAGAGCTTAAAGCTGCAATAGTGAAAGAAGCTGCTGAGAAGTTCACTATGGAACTTATGGCCAAGGTTTCTGATCAAGTGGTGGCCAATCTCACTGACCAGTTGCAGGCCAAGCTTGATCAATCCTTGAAGGCCACACTTGATGAAATTGTTGCCCAGAAGATGAAACCAGTCCATGCCTTTCTCAGTATGGCAGATGATAGGATGCAAAACATCCATGATGAAAATGTCTATCTGCTGCAAGAACTGAAATCCCTCACTCACTCTCATTCCCATCTCTCTGTCACAATGAGTGAGTTAAAGCCCCAATGTTTTGATAATGCCAAAAGGGGGGAAAGGGAGGGAGCAAGGGCAAAGGCAAAGGGAACCTTGAAGATTGGAGAGCCTAAGGGAAAGGACAAGCAGCCTAAGATAGAAGAGGAGGAAGACATTGGAAAAGGCAAAGGGCCTATGAATATGGAAGATCTTACTGAAGAGGAACAAATTCAGATTGCAGTAAAGAAGTCTATGGCTTCTATGGTTGAAGATCAGGCTAGATGGAAACAGAGGCCTGGAGGGGAATCTGCAGGCTTGGACCCCAAGGATAAGGTGATTGAAGTAAGAGGGAAAGTTGCCAAAGCCACTGATAGGAAGAGAAAGGAGCAAGCATTCACTGATTTTCCAACCAGCCTGACTTTGCCATCTGAATTTCAAGCTGAAGAGGCAACCCAAGTGAGAAAGTCAAAAAGGCTGAAGAAAGCAACCAAGTTGCCTGAAATTCTGGAAGAAGAAACTGAATAAGCTGAACTGGACAAGGAGCCTGAAGTGAGAAAGCCCAAGCTTGCTGATGACCCCTCAAAGCTGTTTGAGGAGGGTTTTGGAAAAGATCCAGAAACACAAGAGAAGCTGGCTCTTCAGAGAGCTAAGGAAAGAATGGATCTGTTGGTTGAGGCCAACAAAGCAAGAGATGAGAGAAGGGCTAATTTCAAAGCTCCAAGAAGAAGAAGAGCTTCTTCTTACACAAGGTTGAAACCTCAAATGCTTCGAAGATGGGACACTCAATACCCTCACCATGACAAATGGGTGCCAATCCATTTGAATGATGCATGGGAGGAGGCCAAGAGGAGTTTTGTTTATGACTTCTATGTCATAGGCAAATGGCTAGGTGAAGATGTTGAAGAAGTGTTTGGCCAGTTCATGTTTGAAAATCACAGGGACTTGTATCAGAAGCTGTTTGCAGCAGCTGACATGGCAAGGATAGAATTCAAATCCCCTGGTCCCATTTTGTACATGCCTCCCAAGTTCAATGGGAACATGATTGATGAAGGGAAGATCTTGGAGGAGTTTATCTCCATCATGAAGATGGAGAAGATGAAGCCTGGCCCAAAAGGAACCAATCAGGACATCTGGGAACTGAAGAAGAGAGTCTGGGCTCAGTATGGGATTGCTCCCCAAGATGATGGCTCACTCTAAAGAATAAGCTCTCTTTCCCTTCTATCTATGCTTTTAATCTGTTGTTATCTTTGTGTGTCTGTTTAGCATAGTGAGTCCTTTTAATTTTCCAGCACTGTAATGTCTCTTGATATATATTAAAGGATCACTATTTTCATCAGACATAACAACTCATTATCTCAACTAACCTGACATAACCTATATACTTGATTTATTATTGTGCTAACAGTTTGTTTCAGGAGAATTGATCAGATCATCTATCCTGAAGACAAAATTTAGTGTAAGTCAAGTTCCCTTTGTAATAGGTTTTGGCATCATCAAAAAGGGGAAAATTGTTGGAAAATAAAGTGATTTTGATTTAGATACCAAAACCCCTGATTGATGATGATCAGATTAGTTGAGATACATCTAAGTATGCATCAGTCTACTTGTCTCAGGATAGTTGAGACAGTAAAATTGCTTAAGTCTAAATCTCAGAAATGTTGTGAGATTTATAGTTCAGGATAGTTGTCCAAAGATGGAATGTTAGGCAGCTTGTTAAGTGTTAGGACAAGTCTGCTGACTTCATAGAGACAAGGTTGCTGAAGGGGACAACATGGCTGAGTGATCAAAGATAAGAAGACAAGCTACATTGTACTGATAAGAGCTACATCAGAACAGCCTTTGAAGTTTTGATGATCTAGAGCATTGAATGATGATTACTCAGAAGACAAATTTAATGGAGCATTTATTGCCAACAAGCCTGAACAAAGCATTGAAGACTTAGGAGCATTAAAGACTGAAGAATTGAATGAATGTTGGAACATTCCAACTACAGCAGGAATGTTCAGGGCACTTGTCCCATCTGACCATTGGTAGAGTACAAAGTCTGCCACAATCAACCTTGGGAAGTGTGCATATTTGGAAACTGACACAAGTCTTTACAGCCGCATTTTTCAGAAGTCAACACATTCATTCAAGAAACCATTGGAGAGCCCTTTACTCACTGGATAATAGAAGGTTGCCCTCCATAGCCGTTTCAAGGAAGCTGCAAATAGACAATTTGAAATGCTATCTCTCCAACGGATAGTTGATCAAATTGCTCTATAAATTCAGAAGTGATCTAAAGGATTCATGCATCCAACTATTTTCTATCAAACTATCATCAAGCAATCAAAGGAAACCAAAGCTATTCTTAAGAATCCCAAGTTTCCTGATCACTTCAAAAGCTAAGACATTTATTGTAATATCCCAAGCTTAGCATTGAGATATCCTAAGCCTTTACACTGTTCTTATTGTAAAGGATATCTCTATTAGTTGGAACCAAAACCTCAAACCCTTACCTCATTGAGTAAAGTAGTGTTTGTTGTTGTAGTGAGGAGTTAAGGACTGTTATTGAGAAACACAGTCTTAACTCAGAAAGATTGAGCACTAGGACTCAGATTATCCTAGGGATCAAAGCACTAAGGTAGTGTTGTTGATCAGTGCACCTTGGCACTATAAAACAAGCTAATTCCATTGTTAAGGAATTATCCTGTTCAATCAGGGAAAGTGGATATAGGAGCTTGAGTCTCTGAACCACTATAAATTGGTGTGTCATTTACTTACTGCATTTATTTCTTACTCACAATACTTATTAAGATCATTCTTTAAAAAGTAAGTTCAGCATAGTAAAACTGTTTTGGACAAAGTCCCTGATCAACTGTTTGTTTTTCAGAAATTAACTTGGAGTATTCTTTCAAAGAAAAGGCCAACCACATTCCACACTTAGCAACTCTTTTAGATATTTATCCAACTGAACACTTTATAAGTTTTCAGTAGGCCAAGTATCTATTGAAGTTCACTCAGGCTAGTTGTCAGACAACCTCCCTGATTAGATCAAAATGTTTTCAAAAAGAAAGAATTTGCATACACAAGTGCATTCCCCCCCCCCCCATACACTTGTGTCATACTCCATCAAGGACCAACAATAAGTATGCTAAAAAGAAGGTGTTAGGCAAACATATCAAAAGACTTCAAGATTGCAAGGAGAATCCAAAAGTGATTGAGAATGCTCTAGTTGATAGATTTATTGATGCTGAACATAGAGATGTTTGGAAAATTGTCAAGAAGAAGTGGGAGATTGCTCACTGGATTGTTCGCAGATATGGTGATATATCTAATCAAGATGAGTTGTTTGTAAACTTTGAGAAGTTCATGGAAGCTGAAGACAACGACTTATGGAACTTGATTATGAGGATTGTAACTGTTGTTGGTTATAACATTATTTCTCCAGAATTTCCTAAGTGGGAAACTCCTATGTTAGGCTCTGGTAAAAGAATTGATTATAATGCAATTAAGAAATTTGAAGAACAACTGCTGGAAGACGAGAAGATCGACAATGAAGATCATATCTCTGAAATTCATAGAAGAATCCTTGATGCATTCCAAGTACTAGATTCTGAAGCTGATACCCCAAGTGGAGAAAGCATGGGATGAAGATTGTAAGTGTTTTACTTTACTTATTTCGATTCATTTTGCTAAGTAATTGTAATAGTTCTGATCTGATTTACAATGAATGAAAAAAAGATGAAATATTTTGATAAGATAACTACGTAACTGATCTATTTACTTAAAATAATTCAAGTAGTTTTGGCTTCATCAAAAAGGGGGAAATTGTTGGGATATGAATCCTAAGACAAGTTCTATTTGATGATGAGATGAGTTTTGATAAGCCAAAAAGATAACTTGAATATATTTCTAAGTGTTGACTGATCTAGTTATGAAAGTCGTCTTATGACAAGATCAGACAAGTATAAGTATACTGAAAATAAACTAAGTATTGAAAAGAAAAGTTTAATTAAGATTTTATGATAAGCTTATAAATGTTGTATAGAAGCTTATAGTTTATGTTCATATTGATGTAATAGTTTTAAGTTGACTAAGTTGTTTTATAAAGCTTAAAGTAATGTAATAGTCTTGATAGATTAGTTGATATGACTAGATTAGTTCTACTGAGAAGAGAAGACTACAAGAGAAGAGAAGACTTGTGCAAGACAAGACAAGTGCTGAGAAAGCTGAAATATTCTAAGTGTCAAGAGAAGACAAGTCAAGTTCACGCAGAGAAGAAGTAAAGATAAAATCGCATTGTCAAAAGAAAGATAAGAAGAGTTAGTTATGGAAATAACTAACTAACTGAAAGCGCATGAAGAGATAAGAAGAAACAGTTATGAAGTTTGTTAAAGGAAGTTATCAAGAAAGGTTGTTGGATAACAAACTTATCTTGAGAAGAAAAAGTTTATAAATAGTTGGAGACATTCAACGATTGAAGACTACTAAAATTGTGAATACTGAAGCGCGTACTGAAGAAATTCAAAGAAAGGAAACTCGCAGAGTTTTGAGAAGCGAAGTTTGAAGAAGCCCAGAATAGACAAGTGTTATTCAAGAAAAAGGCTACTGCATATAGAGAAGTTTTTCTTTATAGTTTTTGTTATATAAGTGTGCTAGTGTTCTTAACTAAATCATTAGTTGTTAGATCAAAGATATACTTGGTAGTATATTCGAAAAGATCGAATTCTTAGTTCTTGGGACTTAAAGCTACAAGACAAGTTAATAAAATTTCACGACTAGAGTTGTGAGAGTGGATGTAGACAAGTTGTCGAACCACTATAAAATTCATGTGTTGATTACTTACTGTATTATTTGTGTTTGATTGTTGTTAATTGATTAATTGATAATCTGCATATAAGATAGACTAGTAAGGTGTTCATTCAATAGTTGAGTATAATTCATAAGGGCTCATATAAATCTGATATTCCGCATAGTTAATCTCTGATATTTTGAAAGATTTTTAAAAGTATATTCACCCCTCCCCTCTAAACTTTTACTAGCTTACTCAATCTTAAACTCAACTAGGGACCAACAGTACCAAATCATTTCCAAGGGAGAAGAAGGTTGTTGCTACTTATGGATTGTAAATTAAACTGTTAGTTAATCAATGTCCAAGTCACTTTGAAGAGAAATGTTAGCAAATATGTAGGGGGTAACTACTCTAATGTATTTTTTATACCTTCTCTTTAAATTTTAGTACTACTTTTTTTAGAAGTTATTGTTAGGTTCAAAACGACACCCAAAGATTGTTATTATACCATTTTATTTGAATTTTAAACGTTAAACATGATGTGACCTTTCAATTGACTTTTATTTCTTCAATCTTTCCCCAATTTTCATTTCGTTCAAACAACAATTTTAATTTTCCTTCTTCACAAATCAACAAAATATCAAAATAGACTCAAAAAATAAATGTAAAAATAACAAAAAATACGAAAATAAACTTTAAAAAACATGAGACATTTTTTAGTCCTACAACACTTTGCACAAATGACCAAACAAAAATTTGCACAAACTAACAAAAAACTTTGCATCATAGTGTGTGTTATAATTGCACCAAACAATAAGATGATTATACTACACTAAACTGATGGTCCCCGAATTCTATTGGACGAGTGTTTTAAGATATGTAAGAAAAACTAACTCTACTAGATGACTTGGTCAGCTGACTTCGCTAGGGGTTTAGGACTAGTTAGTCTGCTGATTAATTACCTTTCAGAGTTGAGTGCGTAATTGTAGTGTGGCCATAAAATTATACTCGTCTACCGCTTACAAAAATTATTTTCATGCATAAACAGATTTGGGTTATCAGCTGACATGGTGTCAGCTGATCATGATAGTTCGAACAAAAAAACTGATTAATGCATGATAATAACACATAGATTTATAGTGGTTCGAACCCTAGTCCAACATCCACTCTCACAGCCCTAGCCGTGATATTAATTCTTTATAAAAAGGAGTTTTTGCTCTTTAACGTCCCAAGAGAAGATGCCTTGCTACTTTATAGTCTCAAGAGAAGAGTTTGGATCCTTTGACACTTCCAAGTGTACTCGATTCGCTAGTCATTGTGAGGGGCTAACACTCTTAGAGTGATTTCACAAAAACTTAGCTTATAAGGGTTTTAGGATAGAAGGTTGGTTTAGTGTATATGAACTAGGTGAGATTTTCCCTTACAATATAATTTAGCCTCAAGTTAGGATTGGGAAAATCTCTCTAAGCTTTGGATATGTATATGACAATACGGGCTTAGGATGAATTCACTCACTGATGGAAGAAGATGCTTGTTTTTTGGGAAATGAAATGATTTTGATTAAGATACCAAAACCCCTGATTGATGAATGTTCATGATAGTTGAGATATAATATGATCAGCTTAGATGTCTCAGTAAAGTTAAGATGTGTATCAGACTAGATGTCTCAGGATAGTTGAGACAGAGTTGTAAAAATTAGCTAACTATAGAATATCGCAGGAAGGTTGAGATCTTAGCTAATCAGGTTAGTTGTCCAAAAGCTGGCATGTTAGACAGCTTAAGTATTTGTTTAGTTAGTTTAGGGGGAACTCAACTTGTGAAGACAAAGTCACTGAAGATACAAGACATTGGACAATCCTGCTGATATGACCCAAGTGAGTTGATCAAAGATAAACACTGTCTCATATCTGGAAGCATTTATGAAGTCTTTGTAAGAAGAATTCAATGCAAGGCTGAAGTACAATGAGTTATGAGCATTAAAGACCAAACAGCCTAAGAAGCATTAAAGGTTGAAGAGTGAAGTTAAGGCAGAAGACAAAGACTGAAGAAAGATGGTGTCAAGAAGAATATTCCAAGAATGTTCAGAAGAAATGGTCATTCTAACCGTCTGAAAAGAGTTAGATACTAACACAATCTACCTTGGAAAATGTATCTAGAAATTGACACAAGCAGAGTAGTCAACTGTTCATTAACAGTAAATATCTAGCCACTCTATCCTACCATTGAAGAACCTTTATAGCTGCTGGATAAATCAAGAAACCAGTCCATGGTAGCTGCAGATAGGGAATTTGAACGTTGGCTCCTCCAACGGTCAATTGTTCAAATTCTCCTATAAATACAGAAGTGATTCAAGTTGTAAAGGCACCAACCAGAAAACAATCCAACATAACACGGGAAACATAAGCAATTACAAGTATACAAGCTTAAAATCTTTCAATCATTCATACCAAGTTTCCTGAATCACTTCTAGGAAAGCCACATTGTATTATCCTAAGTTTAGCAAGAGATATCCTAACCCTTTACACTGATCTCAATTGTAAAAGATATCTCATCTAGTTGGAACCATACCTTAAACCCAAACCTTTCAAGAGAAAGTAGTAAAGTTTGTTGTAAACGTGAGGGGCTAAATGTTGTTAAGAGAAAACACATCTTTAGTTCAGAGATATTGAACATTAGGGCTCAGAGTTTCTAGGGATCAAGGCACTAAAGAGTAGTGTGGTTGATCAGTGCACATTAGCACTATAAAATAAACTAATTCCAAAGAGTGAAGGAATTATCCTGTTAAATCAGGAAAAGTGGATGTAGGAGTTTGAGTATCTAAAACACTATAAATTGTCTGTGTTATTTAATTATTGCACTGCATTGAATTGGTCACATTCATACACAACACACAAAACTGGTTTTAAAAGATTCTAGCATTGAAAAGTTTGAAAATTTGTCTTTGGACAAGTTCCATGATAAACAGTTTTGAGAAATTAAAAAGGAGTTTTCTTACATTTCACACTAAATAACTTATTTACATAGTTGTCCAATTGATTACTTAATAGTTTTCAGTAGGTTGATTATCAAAACAAAGTTATCACACTCAGAGAAGTTGTCAGACAACTCTCATAATAGGTCAAAATATTTGAAAAAAGAAATTTGCATACACAAGTGCATTCCTCCCCCCTCCCTCCCTCCATACACTTGTGTCATACTCCTCCAAGGACCAACAAGTGGTATCAGAGCAGGGATTCAAAGACCACTGCTTCTGAAAATCCATTTTGATTTTCAAAACTCATATTATCTTTGGTCACTGAACTGATCTATTTCTAAAAAATACATTGTGTGATTTATCTAACCACATATTGAAAAGATGTCTAATAATGCAGTTCCAGGAGATGCAGTAGAAACTATCAACAACATGGGTTCCAACTCATTGAATCACATCTTTCATCACAAGCTGCCCATGTTCTCAATTGAGAACTATGACTTTTAAAAGATCAGAATGAGAGCTCGCCTTGCTTGCCAACATGATGAGATGTTGAAGGTTAAAACCAATGGACTATTCACCTTCACAAAGGCAAATCCCAAACTCACTGATGCTCAGAAAGCAGATCCAAGGGAGTTGTTGCCAAAAGATGAAGATGACCTGACTGCAGAAAAAAGAAAGAGGCATAATCTGAATTATGTTGCCATGAATACTCTTTATCAAACCATTTCAAATGTAGTGATGGAAAGTGTGTACCATTGCAACACAGCTAAAGAGATATGGGATACTCTAGCACTTATGTGTGAGGGTACTCAAAAGATAAAAGAGAACAATCTTCAAGTAGCCATTCAGAAATATGCGCAATTCACCATGGAGCCCAATGAGACTATTGATCATTTTGATGGCAGATTGTTGGGATATAAATTCACCCTAAGCCCCACTTGATGTTAGAATAGTTTTGATGGCCAAAACACTTAGAGTTTATAAATGTAATAGGATCAGCTGACTATGTATAGATCAGCTTAGACTAGTCTTGTGTAATCAGTTGTATTGATCTCAACTCATTAGCACAGTATTGGCTTACATGCGCATCCTCAAGATGAGAAGAGTAGAAGGCATGAAGACTAGAATATCCTTGAAGACCAGATAAGTAAGGTGCTTGTATACCTACTTAACTGATGGAGTCCAAAGTTGAAGATGGCCTAACAAAGCACAAAGAATTGTCAGATCAGAAGAGTGTTACTCTTCTGATATCAGAAGACAGAAGACTTAAGGCCAGACGAGTAGTCAGAAGACTAGTAGTGAAGAGATCAGAAGACTAGGAGCTCGTCCAAGACTCGGTTGATTCCAAAGTCATCTTGCATTTCAAATGAAGACCTACCATTCTTAGAAGATTGACATGATCCCAGAATTGAAGCAATCAAGCGGCTGGAATCAAGGAATCAAGCAAACATGGAAAGATTGCCCCAACGGCTAGTCAACTCCAACGGCTAGTTGCAGCAATCATCCCTATAAATACAGAGGATGAGAAATCACAAACAAGAAGTCACTACGAGAGAATTCACAAAAAGCTAATCAAGCAAGCAAGCAACAAAGCCTTATTCTGTTGAGAGTTCTCCAAGAGCCCAGAAATCATCAGAACACCTTCTAGCTCTTAAGTGATTTCCCATCCAACCAAAGAACCTGAATCCTACTCTCATTGTATACTCATTGATTTAGGCACAATGGTTAAGCAATTTATAAGCTTGAACCATTAGTTGGATACATTCAAAAAACCCAAAACCCCCACCATAAGGTTAAGTTTTTGAACCCCTGTAAAAGTGCAAGTGCTTCCAATCACTTGTGGAGACCGTAGTAGTTAGGACTGCTCAGATCTCAAAGTCCTACCCTTGGGACTATAAAGGACAAGCCCTTGTAATTTTTGGTAAATTAAAGGGATTAAACATCACGTTAGGACTTGAGAGTGGACGTAGGATCGTATATCCGAACCACTATAAATCTGGTGTCATTTACATTCTGCACTTTACTTTATTGCTTATTCATATCTTTATAGTGCATATTGTGTATTTCAAATATCTTCAAACAAGGCCATAATCATCAAACCAGCATCAGCTGAGCTTTTCATTAAGTTAACAAGTTAGTGTTTTTCAAAAGAACTCAAGAACGAGTCTAAACAAACAGGCCTACTCACTTCCGCATTTAATCTCTTCAACAGATCACTATAGTCATCTGGACCAGCAGACTTGTAGTCCAATTGACATAGAAATCAAAAGAGGTTCCAAACTCCTTTGAAAAAGTTTTAAAGTCTATTCACCCCTCCCCTCTAGACTTTAATCTCATTCACTACTCGTTCAGGGACCAACAAGTGGTATCAGAAGAGAAGAAGAAGTTGGCTGAATTATCCTCCAAGGATGCAGCTGAAGAAGCAGAAGAGTCTGCTCATGACTCTGCTGAAGAGGAAGAGGAGTCTACCAAAGAGGAGGCTCATCAAAAGACTGTTGATGATGATGATGATGATGACAATCAGACTTTATCTCAAAGAAGATATATGATCAGATCTGGGCTCATATCCCCATCTGATTCAGATGCTACTCCATCAGTCTCTCCTCTAAAGAAGGCAGGTATCTCTACTCCCTCCCTTAAATCTACTCCTTCAAAACTTTCTAAGGGTCAGAAGAGAAAGAAGAACTCTTCTTCTTTCACAAAGAAGTCTAAGAAATCCAGGCTCCCTACTCCCACGAGCATAGCCCCAATTTCATCCTTTAACCCTACTGAAAGTGACAACCCATCTGAACCCTCAATCACTGAAACCCAAACCCCTGCTGATACTCACACAGTAGAGGATCAAGCCATGCCCCAGATCACTGCTGATACCCAAACAGCAGATGACCAAATCCAGAACCCTTCTCCATCCCCTGCTAATGATCAACCAGCAGATGACCAAATCCAGAACCCTTCTCCATCCCCTGCTAATGATCAACCAGCAGATGATCAAACTCATGCAGAAACCTCAGAAAACACTTCCCAAATCCCTGCTGATACTCACACAGCACAGGAAACTATTCCAACCGCTCAACTCCATACCTCTTCTGCACCACAAGACCTGGCTCCAGCAGAGCTAACTCAACCCCAGTATAGCATGGTGCACTATCCAATGTGCACTAGGGAAAAGATCATGCGAATGAAGATTGCCAACCTGCTAAAGTCCACTGTTCCTGGAGTTGATGAAGATTCAATCCAATTTGAACAAGTGCTGAGAGTATGCACTTGGATTGAGCTGAGAAGAGATGATGTGGATGACCTCATTGAAGTCATGGAAGGAATGGGAGGAAAGGCTAACTTCCTCGACTAGGAAATGGAGCAAAACGAGGTTGCTCAAGTCCGATCATTCACTGAGTTGTTGCCCACAGAGTCTCTGACCAGGGTATGCCAAAGGATTCTAGGAATCCCCTCTGAGGTCCCTTCTGGACCAGACACGACTACAGATGATACAGCTGAACCAGCTGAGAAAGAAGAAAAGGAAAGAGAAGTGATGACTGTCCCATCTCACTTCTTTCCTAAGCATGAGCTCGATCACTTCATCTTTCAACCTCGTCAAAGGAAAGGTCGATTGTTTGCTCGTCTGGTTGGTGTCACAACAAACTTTCTAGAAGAAGGTTATCTCACTGCGGAAGAAAAGGGAATGGCCCTAGTTGTCTACAATCCACCTACCATTCCAATACTTCCACAGGAAGCTCAAGGTACTGCCTCACCCTCTACTTCATATATTGATATTCAAACAGATATATGTGTGCTCAAGTCAAGGAAGCAATAGACACACACTTCGACAAAGGACTAGGCTTGCAGCTGGCCAGATTCGTTGAAAAGGCTATTCATGAGCAGAAGACTCGTCTCACCGATCAAATCCTTGACATCGATGACAAGTTCGGTGAGGCACTCCATAATCAGCTAGAGGAGTATCTCAACTTATAGATGAAGAAATCAGCAGACAGGACCAAGATGTTTGTTGATCTCTATGCAAATGAGATTAACCGCTTAGAGAACTCCTACAAAAGCAGACTCGATGATGCTGAAGCAAGAGCCACTGAAGGACAAGCTCTACTTAAATCAGCTGCTGAGGCAAATGAGAAATTGCAGAATCAGCTGAAGGAGACAACAGCCAAATTAGAAGCACTCACGGCTAAACATGAAGCTGCCTATTCTTCAAACTCTCATGCTCAGATCCTAGAGCACAGTATCACTCATCTGACCCGAGTCGGCAAGGTCAATGCCATGGCTCTCAAGCAGACTCTGCATGTGGAGATTTTGAATGTCATGAAGCCTTTTGCGGCTGCACTTGCTGAAGCCAAAAAGGGGGAAGATGTATTGATAAAAGCTCTGGAAAAGTCTACTACTCAGCAAGCTGAACTAGTAGTAGCACAAGATGATCTGAATGAAACCTTGGGAAGCTTGAAGAGCAAAATCAAGAACAGACAAGGCAAAGAAGCTGTTCAAGAAGAAACTCAAGATCCTGCCAAGAATCTAAAGCTCACTGTCCCTACAGAACAAGTTTCTGAAAAGAGGATAACAAGGAAAAGAAAGGCAGATGAGAAATCAGTTCCAGCAGAGCCTACTTCAGAAGAGATAGAGGCTCAAGAACTGAAGAAAAATAAGATGCTTGAAGCTCAAGAGCTTAAGCAAAAGAAGCTAAATGATGCGCAGGCAGTCAAGGCCAAGTTTGATAGGAAAGTGGCCAAACTCAGGAAAGCTCTTAAAGACAAAGCAAAAGAAGAAACTGTCCTAGTATTTGACAGCACATATGTGGATATGTTGGCACTACAAGATGAGTTACCAAGATGGTATCCTCTAAAGAAGAAATGGCAAATCCAACACCACATAGTGAGAAAGTTTGGTCCCCTTCCTACATATGAAGAATAATTTCTCCAATTCTCCCAGTTCATGAACATTGAAGATCAAGAGTTCTGGAAAGAAATAGTCAAGACAGCCAAAGAACTTGACAACTGCAGAATTCTAACTCCAGAAGAACCTAAATGGGATCCTCCCACTCTGGGCTCCGGAAGGACAGACATGATAGAGGTCAAACGCATCCTGGAGAAGATCTATCTTGAAGAGAATGTTACAGACCCTCGACACATGGAAGATGTTCGAGCTCATCTGTTCCTTGCCTTCCGAATCTAAATCAACAGAAGACCTGATGAAGACTACTTTAGAAGTTCAAAGAAACTAACACTTGTAATCTGTAAAATCTTCATATATTCAAGTATTAGTTCTTTTTGCTTACAAGACAAACTCTCATTGTCTTCATCAGAAACTTCATGTTCTAAAGATTTTATAAACTCTTATCTTATTCATTAAGAGCATTTATCAAGTATAGTTTTGGTTTCATCAAAAATGAGGAAATTGTTGGGATATAAATTCACCCTAAGCCCCACTTGATGTTAGAGTAGTTTTGATGGCCAAAACACTTAGAGTTTATAAATGTAATAGGATCAGCTGACTATATATAGATCAGCTTAGACTAGTCTTGTGTAATCAGTTGTATTGATCTCAACTCATTAGCACAGTATTGTCTTACATGCGCATCCTCAAGATGAGAAGAGTAGAAGGCATGAAGACTAGAATATCCTTGAAGACCAGATAAGTAAGGTGCTTGTATACCTACTTAACTGATGGAGTCCAAAGTTGAAGATGGCCTAACAAAGCACAAAGAATTGTCAGATCAGAAGAGTGTTACTCTTCTGATATCAGAAGACAGAAGACTTAAGGCCAGACGAGTAGTCAGAAGACTAGTAGTGAAGAGATCAGAAGACTAGGAGCTCGTCCAAGACTCGGCTGATTCCAAAGTCATCTTGCATTTCAAATGAAGACCTACCATTCTTAGAAGATTGACATGATCCCAGAATTGAAGCAATCAAGCGGCTGGAATCAAGGAATCAAGCAAACATGGAAAGATTGCCCCAACGGCTAGTCAACTCCAACGGCTAGTTGCAGCAATCATCCCTATAAATACAGAGGATGAGAAATCACAAACAAGAAGTCACTACGAGAGAATTCACAAAAAGCTAATCAAGCAAGCAAGCAACAAAGCCTTATTCTGTTGAGAGTTCTCCAAGAGCCCAGAAATCATCAGAACACCTTCTAGCTCTTAAGTGATTTCCCATCCAACCAAAGAACCTGAATCCTACTCTCATTGTATACTCATTGATTTAGGCACAATGGTTAAGCAATTTATAAGCTTGAACCATTAGTTGGATACATTCAAAAAACCCAAAACCCCCACCATAAGGTTAAGTTTTTGAACCCCTGTAAAAGTGCAAGTGCTTCCAATCACTTGTGGAGACCGTAGTAGTTAGGACTGCTCAGATCTCAAAGTCCTACCCTTGGGACTATAAAGGACAAGCCCTTGTAATTTTTGGTAAATTAAAGGGATTAAACATCACGTTAGGACTTGAGAGTGGACGTAGGATCGTATATCCGAACCACTATAAATCTGGTGTCATTTACATTCTGCACTTTACTTTATTGCTTATTCATATCTTTATAGTGCATATTGTGTATTTCAAATATCTTCAAACAAGGCCATAATCATCAAACCAGCATCAGCTGAGCTTTTCATTAAGTTAACAAGTTAGTGTTTTTCAAAAGAACTCAAGAACGAGTCTAAACAAACAGGCCTACTCACTTCCGCATTTAATCTCTTCAACAGATCACTATAGTCATCTGGACCAGCAGACTTGTAGTCCAATTGACATAGAAATCAAAAGAGGTTCCAAACTCCTTTGAAAAAGTTTTAAAGTCTATTCACCCCTCCCCTCTAGACTTTAATCCCATTCACTACTCGTTCAGGGACCAACACAGATTCAGTGACATCATGAATGAGATCAACTCTCTAGGAAAATTATATTCCAAGAGAGAAGTGGCACTCAAAATTCTGAGGAGTCTCACATCTTAGTGGGATATCTATTCAGTCACGATGCAGAATACAAGCAATCTTGATAATATGCCAATGCAGAAAGTCTTCTCTAAACTCAAAGCCAATGAGTTTGATTTGAACAGAAAGAAGGCACATGAAGAGCCCTATAGGGCCTCCACATCCAGCAAAGGTGTTGCATTCAAAGCTACTGAACCGGAAAAGAAAAGTGTTCAGAGATCATCAAAGTCAGTTTCTAAGGCTGAGATGAAGGAGGAACTGGCTCTCATGGCCAGTATATATATGTATATTCTATTTAAAAAACGAACTTTTAAGTATTTTTACTACTTTATTAACAAAGTTATGATCTATCGACAATACCCTTTACTCTTTATCCCGCTCGCATATCTATTTTATACTCTTTACCCAGCATATCTACTTTATACATTAAATGATGAATTATTCTTAAAACCTGTGCCCAACGAATGAGGCATATTTTTTATGGACGGAAGAAGTATTAATTTATTGACCTTGTAATAGCATAGTTTTGATCATTTATAGCATAATATTTTTGATCTTGCAGTGATATATGTTGGCTTTGTAGTAGCACAATTTATTCTACTAAATGGCCAAAAATATGTTACTACAAGACCAAAAAATATGCTACTATAAGACCAAAAAATATTATTCTACGACATTGTCAAGGTATTGTTATTAAAATGCCAAAAATATACCACTTCAAAGTTCAAAAATATTTTGCCAAATTCGCTCAAAAAAAAAATAGGTATCTAGATAAAATTGTAATGACAATATTTTGGCCTTATAGTAGCATAATTTTTTTGATCTTGTAGTAACATATTTTTTGGCGTGTGCTAACTTATTTGTGACATTGTAGTAGCAAAATATTTATACTACTATAAAGCTAAAATATGTTACTGCAAAACCAAAAATATTATGCTACTATATGACCAAAATTATACTACTACATGGCAAAAAAATGATATTATATTTCATTTAGTGACAATACTTTGACCTTATAGTAAGACAATATCTTAGAGCGAAAAAATCTATTTAAGTTAAGTTGATCAAGGTTTGACCCGCATTAACTCGGTTTTGACCATCAATTTTTCATTTTAAATTTATCCTAATTAGCTTATATTAAAAATATTTCATATAATATTTTACATATTTTCAATTCAAAAAGACCATTAATGAAAACGTGTTGTGAACATGCAAAATATTGGTCGAAATTGGACATATTGATCGTGTCATATAAACATAGTTTAAAAAATAATTAAACTGTGATGTTAGATTCAACAAAATCCAATAATTTCATAATGAAATAATAATAATAATTTTATATTTTATATGCGAATTAAAAATACGATTAGATATAAACATAGGCCAAATACTTGTATGCACTCAATTTCAAATTATTTGCACCCATTCATTTAATTAGTTCACCTTTCAAATCATTTTTTACTATAATTATCTGCACTTGCACATTTAATGAGTTCACCCCCAAATCTTTTTTTCCCACGTTATTTGTACTCGCTCATTTTATGAGTTCACCCCAAAATCATTTTTTACCACGTTATTTGTACTCGCTCATTTTATGAGTTCACCCCCAAATCATTTTTTACAACGGTTATCTGCACCCACCATTTTATGAGTTCACTCACAAATTATTGTTTTATCACGATTATCTGCACCCGCTCATTTTATGAGTTCACCCAAAAATAATTTTTAAAAAACAATCACATTTAAAAAAATTATATTATCTTTTTATTAATTTACACAAAATATAATAAAATAAACTCTAATTTATATATTTACAATATGCAGACGAGTTATTGTTGAGTTACCGTCGATTCACCACCAAGTCATCTCGATTTTTTTCTTTTTAAATTTTTTCCCATAATCTTTTCCTTTTTTCTTCCCATTTTCATTTTTTTTCCAAATTTTTTATTTCTTCGTTTTTTTTTTTTTCCTTTCTTTCTTTTTCATTTTTTTCATGTATATTTTTTTAATCTTAATATAAAATAATATTATAGGTATGATTTTATTATAGTCGATCGGCGAGGCACCTGAATTTCAATTTTAATTTGATGAGTAAAGGACCTGTCGAAAATCCATGTCGGTCGGTGGGTGACCCAACCACCACCATATCCGACCACCCCTTCCACGGCGGCGCTTCCGTCCCGGACGCTGAAGCCCAAGACCCCTTCTCAAATCGCAAACGCGATTCTTCAATTCCATGACAATCGACATCATCTTCCATCTCGGCCACGATCCATGGCGGGCGAAAACCTCTACTCATTTGGACCACCGACGCGACTGCTTCGATCAATCTATTTTGTGTTTGCGATCCAGGAGCTTCTCCGACATCAATGGCGCTCGCCTGCAACACTCAGGTCGATGTCGCTTCGCTCTCGTTGTTCATCTTTGTTCAAATCGAAGCTACATTGCTTCGTCTTCTTCACCATGCTCCTGCGCAGCTTCTTCCTCCGGTTGACGACGGTCCGACGAAGGACTGTGAGTATGTTGTCGATGGATCTCTGATCGGCCGGCACTCGGAGCCGGTGACCTTGTTGATGAAATCTCAGGCGTCGAATGCTGACCTAGGGTGCCCTTCTATTTGGCTAGGGTTCTCTTCAATTGGGCTTGGTAATGTGCACTCCCTATTTTCTCCAGTACACCCCGATATGCACTCCCTCCACTTATGATATTATTGTTATTGGTATTGGTATTATTATTTATTGATTGTGGTATTACTATTAATACACTATTAAATTAATATTAATGATTATTGATTACGGTATTATTGATTATTAATTGTGGTATTATTGGTTATTGTTTGTGGTATTACTGATTGTGTGGAATTATTTTTTATTGCTTAAGACATTACTGATTATTATTATTATTATTATTATTATTTATGGTATTATATATTATTGTTTATGGTATTACTGATAATTATTTTTGGTATTAATGAATATAATTTGATTTGTGAAATTATTTGTTATTGTATAAGATATTAATGTTCATGGTATTACTAATTACTGTTCATGACTTAATGGTATTACTGATAATTATTTTTTGGTATTACTTTATATAATTAGATGTGTGAAATTATTTGTTGTTGTATAAAATTTTACTGATTAATATTAATGGTATTACCGATTACTGTTCGTGGTATTACTAATAATTGGTTTTGGTATTATTGAATATAATTAGATGTGTGCAATTATTTGTTATTGTATAAGATATTATTCATTATTGTTAATGGTATTACTGATTATTGTTTATCGTATTACTAGTTATTACTTATTGTATTAGCGACTATAATAAAATCATACATATAATATTATATTATATTAATATTTTGAAAAATATATACTAAAGAAAAAAAAAGCTGAAAAAAAATGAAGAAATAAAAAGTTTAGAATAAAAACTGAAAATGGAAAAAAAAAATTAAAAAAAAAATTGAGATTTGAGACTAATTTCAATAGTTTTTTTAAATTATATTTTTAGGATTTTATTTTTAAAAACATGGGTGATTTAGTGGTAAATAGATGGTAACCCGGCTGCAAATTGTAAATGTATAAATTAGGGTTGATTTTATTATATTTTGTGTAAATTAATAAAAAGATAATATAGTTTTTTAAATGTAATTATTTTTTAAAAAAATATTTGGGGGTGAACTCATAAAATGAGTGGGTGCAGATAATTTTGGGTTGACTCATAAAGTGAGTGTGTGCAGATAACTGTAGTATAAATATAATATGGGGGTGAACTCATAAAATGAGCGAGTGCAGATAATTATGGTAAAAAATTAATTTGGGGGTGAACTCATAAAATGAGCGGGTGCAGTTGTAAAAAAAAGGATTTGATGGGTGAATTCATAAAATGAGTGGGTGCAGATAACTGTAATAAAAATATGATTTAAGGGTGAACTTATTAAATTAGTGGGTATAGGTAAAATATAAATAAAAAATTAAAATTAAAATTAGGGGGTATGGTGCAAACGGATGCACACAAGTGTTACCCTAAACATAGTAATTCAAAAAGTCGATAAAAATAAATATTTATATTATATATAATTAAATAATTTTATAAAGTAAATTCTAAATAAAATTTATAAGAATCAGACGAAATTATAAAAATCAGACGAAATGAGACGTTGAATTTTTATCATTTAATAAATATGAAAACAACTTTTAAAAAAAAAAATTATAAAATTTAAAAAACAAACCCTTTAAGTAATATTAAAATAATTCTTAATAAATTGTAAGTCAACCAACCCTCAATATCAACCACAAAGCCTTAAATAAATAAATATTTTTGTTAATTGCTAATTAAATCACAATTTTTTCTTATTTTCAATCTAATCTAAATTTTAAGATAATTGCAAATAAATCACAAACTTTAAATATTGTTGTAATTTAGTCTTTTTGACAATTTTAATTGTGTTCGAAACTAACATAATTTAGACTTCTCAATGACATAACAACACCTTAATAAAAAAATATTGTTTTTCAATCAAACCAAATATCAAAAGGTATGGTTTAGGGACAAAGTAGACTTCTAAGAAGTCTAATTTGCAATAATATTTAAAGTTTGTAATTTACTTGTAATTATTTTAAGGTTTAGATTAGATTGCAAATGAGCGAAAGGTCGTGATTTAATTTGCAATTAACTCTTTTTAAAATTAACAACTTCATTAAATTATGACACATAAGTCAAATCAACCACAAAATGACAGAAAACCAAATTAACCACAAAATGACACATCATCAATTTAAACTCCATATATAAGGGAATTATATATTATAGAAGTAGTGTATGTATATATAACAAATTTGTTAATCTTGTAAAATAATATAATTATTTATATAATAAATATTATGTATAAAATTATATAATAAGTTTTACATATATATTTTCGAGCTCTATTTTTTAAATACATTAAACTTATAATAAATTTAAAATAATTGCAGAAAAAATTACTTGAGATATAAGATAAAATTAATTATAAAATAAAATTTAATAACTAATTAAATAAAGAATTGTACACACCAATAAAAATACATTTTACATTGTATTTTACTCAAAAGTACATTAAATAGTTTAAAAATAAATTAAACTAAGGAATAAAATGAATACTACAATAAAGTTAAGTAAATAAAATAAAATTTAATTTAATTAGTCAATATTAAAATAATAAAAAAATTCAACATTTCATATCAACCACAACACCTTAAATAAATAAATAATTAATTAGAAAAAAAATTCAATAGTTAATAAGAATATAATATTTTGAAATAGTTTATGAATCATATCTTACTCAACCAATAACTTAATTACACATCATACTTTTTAAAATTAACAACTTCATTAAATTATGACACGTAAGTCAAATCAACCATAAAATGATACATAAGTCAAATTAACCACAAAATGAAACATCATCGATTTAAACTCCCTATTAGTATATAAGGGGATGAGTCGTTTTGACCTTTCGTTTTCTTTACAAATTATATATTGTTTTACACTTTTTAATGCAAATTAATTGCATTTCTTTCAAATTTAACCTTAAGATTACTAAATATTTACATAGATGTATTCCTTTTTTTTTTTTTTTATGAGATGTACAAGTATTAATTAAGGGTAACATGAGAAATAATTTATTTTCTTAATATGTGTGCATGAGCTTAGAATGACATATATTTTGAATAGGAGGGAGTATATAAATTCAGATCTTATATTAAACTGGAAACAATTCTAAAGCCATATGAACACAAGTCGTTCAAGAGACCGGGATCCCGTTAAAAATCTTGCTAAGGAAAACTCTCGTTTGGAACAAAATTTTAGGCAAAGAAAAGGTAGGCCCCTCTAAACAATTACGTAAATCTGTAAAACTCAGAGTGAATGTCTCGAAACAAAAGATTACGAACTTGTTCCGGCGGATCATCCCACCACCTATATATGTTCACTTCTATGGCTGCCAATGCATCCGCCACTACATTTCCCTCGCGATAAACATGAGTCACGACCAACGTTACCCCTTCTGCTGAAGCACAGATTTGTTTCCACAAGGATCGAAGATGACATGGTAGTTGTGGCGCAGCAGTTGTTAAGAGCCTTATGACAAATGTTGAGTCTGATTCCAGCCATAAATTCCCCAATCCTTGACTGAATGCGTGGCGGAGTGCATGCCGAGCGCCATGAGTACTTCTGCCTCATATGAAAATCCGCGCCCATAAGTCATAGCGAACCCTCCCAGAAACGTACCCACATGTTCTCTAAAAACAATCGCCCCTTTGATCAGTCTCGAAGCCATAAATTCAAGAAGCCTCCTTATATATCAACATGAACCTTAAACATATCCAATATTTTGCCAAATGCATGCTTAAAATAAATGCAACTACTAAACAGGTGATCAATGTCATCGGGGAAGTTAATAAGTCCATTTCACATAGAGTTTTTACAAATAAGTTCAAGGTTTAAATTTTGTTACAAATAAGTTCATTATGGCACTTAAATGTACAACTCTGCCCTTTAATTTAAATTGATGCTGAAAATACAAATTAGTTAACGGATTTAATATTCATATGCAGAATCGAAACAAACCTCGTTGATTGCGCTAACTTATTGCACTTACCAAATTTTCAAAAGTTTCCAAAATACACGAAATCGTAATTACCCATCTGCATACACTAGCTCAGACCAGAAATATATCTGCATTTCACCATTTTTTTCTTGACGAAGACGATGATTGACTCTAATCGATAGGATTTTGAAGGTAAGTATTTATTAATTAACTTTCCAAAATTCAAATCATTTTCTAAAACCAGAAGATCCGAGTAATTAGAAATGTCTTATACGAAGTATTAGAAATATTCTGAATATTCTGTATATCACATGAGTAATTAGAAATATCTTATACGGAGTATTTGAAATATAATGAATATTTTTCATATCACGGCTTATGCATAACCCATTAGTCACAATTCTCATGTATGCAGATTATGTTTATGCATACAAGTTATTTTCAATTTACATGTACTATCGCTTCTGGTTTGTATATTTCTTTACACATTTATAAACTTCTGCATTTACTCTTAATTTTATAATTGCATAAAACAATACGAAAGAAATTGCAAGTTGTAATTGCATAAAACAAAACAAAAATTGCACAACACTTAACTATAATTGTATTAACGAGCAACTCATAACAAAATTGAATTGCAATCGAACCGAATGCATGTAAAACTGAATTGCAACCTAACCGAAAGTCGAATTTTCATATTAAGCCAAAACTACTCAGTCTACTCCACCTAGATTAAACCAACATCAAATAAATATGAAGAACAATTACTGCCCAAATCAAATTATAAAATTAAACCAACACCAATGACTGTTGTCATTCATTCAATGTCTGTCGCGAAAACATTATAAACAAAACATGGCTACTGCCCTGATGATCAATTTCTCATTCAATGGAATACTAAGCAAAAAATTGTATCCTAAAACAGAGATGTAAAAATTAATTACCTGATGTGATGCTGAAAAAGGAAAAGAGATGTAAATACCATATAGTAATCTACAAGTTTTCACCCAATCTACAACACTTAAGCTCCAAAATCTACAACACCTAATACTCCATCTGTCCAATTTTATTATGTCCATTTTTTCGGGCACGTGTTTTAATGTATATTGATTAGTTTATGTATAAAGTACATAAGTTGGGGGTATGATGGGATGTTGTGGGGTCCATTATAGATAAAGTAATTGTTTATGAATAAAGTTAATGACAATTTGAGTAAATAAGTGATGGTTGAAAAGGTGTAGATAAAGTAGTGTGAATAGTAAATTTTCCAAATAAGGAATGAGAATAATAAAATTGGAAAGCACAAAAAGAAAAATGAAAATTATAAAATTGGACGAAGGAAGTAATACATTAGTACATAAATTTATCTCTTGATTTTGCCGTCGGCGAGTTGCAACGAGTTGTGAGGAGGACAGACCGCAAACGTGCTGCAACGGACTGGCGAAGAGGACGAGTGGGATGCGGGTGGACTGAGGGGCATCGCCGTCACGTGTCGTGTCGCCGCTCGTCACCGTGTCGTGTTACAAAATGGGGAATTGGGGATTGAGGGGCGAGGGCACGGAGTGTGTTTTTGAGTGGGTAGTTTTTTTTGGAATTTCGTACTCCTCTATATATATATATATATATATATATTCATATTTAATATAATTGTAATTATAATTTGAATTAATAATTAATTTAATAAAAAGGTAGGTTTTTAATCATCAATTTGACTCTAATAGTAATGCTAAATAAAAATTCTCCTTATTTGTAAGAAGATCTATAAAAATGACCATTAGAGTAAATAATCTCATGCGATCGTTGGTAGCCTAACAAAGCATGCAAACCCTCGGTCCCGAGATACCCCTTAAATGAAGATACTCCCAGGAGAGAAGTTTGCCATGAATCGCGTGCCACAAGACAGTCGAACGTCTCAGAGGGATAAACGGCCCCCAAATCCACTCCCTCAATTCACCTTTGGAAAATGGGGCCAAATATGCTCATATGCCAGCTTGACCGTCAACCTGCCATGTGTGGACGATGGCCAAATTAAAGCATCGTCATTCAAAGCACACACATAACCAACAATATCTGCAACGATGTCAGGGAACAATCTGACAAAGTCCTTATCCAAATGCCAAATACTATCCACTAAATAATCTGAAACCACAAAGCTGAGAGCAGGACGCATTGATGGAGGTATATCTAGTCGATCTGCAACAATATAGCCTACCCAATTATCCATCCAAAAATTAACCTTCCGCCCATTCCCACCAATCCGTCGTGCATTATCAGAAACATGCAGCAAATGTGGACGCACTCCTCGCCAGACCGAAGATAACATTGAAGAGGTTCTGATTACCCCAGAAGGCATAAATGATGTGCGTCTCAAAAAAACCAACGGCAAGCCTTAATCAGCAAGAAGACTCCAAGCTAATTTGCGCAGATACGCCGCATTAGCACAAACAATCGAGCGGACCCCCAAACCACCCTCATGCCTCGACGTGATTACTTTGGACCAAGGAACCAAGCAAAAGTCCATGCAGTCTACGTCTCCCGTCCAAATAAAATTGCACATCGCTCTCTCAATACGATTCAACAACGCCCGCGGCCATTTATAGACCATCATAGTATGAACCAAAGAGGAAGTAATGACGTGATTTACTAAACAGACTCGGCCCGCTAAAGAAAGAGTTGAACCCTTCCAAGCAACAAACTTACTCAAGATTTTATTCGCAATCACGCGAAGCATGCACCAAAGCTCTAGGCGCCCCCTTAAACAGTGGTGCTCCCAAATAAACAAACGGGAATGATCCCGAGCTCATGTCAAGCATAATTCGCACATACCTTCAATTGTTGTGAGTGACATATTTTTTACCAAAATAAGCACAAGATTTTCTTGGATTGAAAACTTGTCCCGATAGAACACCATATGTATACAATACAGTTTGCACAACATGCACAGTCAGATGATTTGCTCGACAGAAAATGAGAATGTAATCCGCGTACTGGAGGGATACTAGGCATGCCAGAGGAACTAGTTTTATAAAAATAATTATGTTCAATAAAATCAAATGTGGTGAATTATATGTATTATAACTATGACATAAAAACTTATATGAAATATTTCATACATGAAATATAGATAATTAAGGTAAATTTGGGACAAAAATTTATGTGTCAAACCCGGGTCGACGTGAGTCAACTGATAAGTGTAACAAATTTATTGAAGCACAATTTCAATTGTATAAGTGTAACGCATCCAAATAACACCCACATAAACAATTATTATTTTAAAACTATTTAGTATTGAATTTCAACTATCCTGTTCGAATTCACACTTTATCTAGTTATAATGGCATTTCCTCATGATTTTTGCTGTTAGAAGACAGTGTGGCATTAAAGAAGAAATCTAGATTTCGATTTCTTTAATGGCATTTCATCATTTGAACATTTTATTTGTTCTTTATTTGAATATTTTAATACTTTTTTAAAAATATGATAATATTATATCAAATGTCACTACTTTATAAACACTAAAAAAAAAAAATATTGTAACTTATATTTGTCATAATACTAATAAACAATTTATACATATTCAAAAGTTATGAATTATTTATTACTTTTCACCGAAACAAGATATGAATATCATTAAGAGAAGATTTGAAATTCATAAAATTGATAAAATCTGTAATTAAAGGTGCACCAATGCAAGAGATTATCCAACAAAGTCAAATAGTGAAACATTAAATCGTGCCTCTTCCCTATGCTATTTATACTCCATTTTTTCTTTTATTTTTTCACTCATGAGAAGAAGCAACAAAGATAGTGTGATGGAGAATCTTCTTCATTAACGTTTCATCAGTTACAACTTACGCAACCAATGACATAAATTTCTTGTTTCTTTCTCCCTCTCCCTCTCTCTCTCACACACCCTTCATTTGTGTGGGGGATTCATTCTTCTTCACAGATCCAACAACGCCACAAAGCCTCGGTAATTTCTTGCTCCCTTTTTTATTCTTTTTCGCCCCACATTCTTCTCGTTTCTTGATTAAATGTTTTTTTTTGGGTGTGTGTGTGTGAATGATTTTGTGAAACCTCGGTGCTGTTTATTACGTTCTTTGGTAATTTGTCACGATTTCTGTTTCCACCTCTTTCTGATCTGTAAATGTGTTGAAATTTATAGTAATTTCATGGTGTGGGCTATGCCATTCTAGCTGTTTGACCCCTGATTTTGCTGTTAATTCATCATTTCTCATGTGGGTTATTTGATTTTGATATAATTCAGTGAAATGTGCTTAACTTAATAATCGATTTGTTGTTACAAAATTCAGAATCGGTTTGTTGTTGGAGATCATTTTGCAGTCTGTGTTTGATTTTTCACTTAATAATTGCATTTATTGGGTATTTATTTATTTACCTACTATGGAAGTAGGCCATCTCTTTCTGTGGTTCTGAGCTAATAGTTGAAGATTTTTTGTTAATTAGGTCGAAAAGATATATCAGTCTAAGACCATTAGGTTTTATGTTTGATTTCCCCTTGAAGGGGAAAACAGAGCTTTTTATATACTCAGATTGGAATTATAGTAATAAACAATGCTTTCCATGTTATTAAAATGCTATCCATGTATATTTAAACTTGAGGGTCCAATTCCTGAACACCGTTTTTGTGTAGGGCTTGGTTATCTTGCTTTTATGGATGAGGATAGCAGTTATCGAATGTGGGACGAATTAATACCGGATGCACTTGGATTAATATTCAAGAATCTTTCGCTTTCTGAGGCACTAACGGTCGTACCAAGAGTTTGCAAGGCATGGGGACGAGTGGTGGTGGGCCCGTATTGTTGGCAGGAGATAGATATCGAGGAATGGAGCAGGAATTGCAAGCCTGAAATCGTGGAACGAATGCTTCAGTTACTGATTTCTAGAAGCTGTGGTTCGCTCCGGAAACTCTGCGTCTCTGGTGTCACTAGCGACGAAAGTATCTTGTTCATAGCGAATAAGTAAGCACTATATCTTTTTACCGTTTTTCGGGTTTCATTTATTACTACGCTTTCTAAATTTAATGCAATATAAAAGGTTCAAATTGCATGCATTATTACGTAATTTACGTATCTCTGTCGTTTACTGGTCTTCAGAAATCAATTGATTCAATGGACTTATAGGTTCAATTATCTATCTGATTCTATTCAAAATGGTGTTCCTACTTATTTGTCACTTTGCTAATATCAACAAAATTTACCCTTTTTTTCCACCCCTAATAGACACTAGTAATTAGGATGGAGGGAGTGTAATGTAGAGTTAAATGTTCGTTTTTCCGCAGTTCTCATGGAAATACACTCTGGTTTAGTTTATAGTTGGAATTCTTGCATTGTAATATACTGTATATAGGGATATACTTAAATAGAATTGGCGTATTATGTTACTTGCATAATTTAGCCAAATTTCAGAGAATTTTCGAATCTTACTTTTTTCCTCTTATATGATTCATCTTGGTTTCTTCCAGTGCTCGATCGCTACGAACTCTGTGTATGCCAAGAAGTGAGATAAACGATTCAATAATTGAGCAAGCTGCTCCAATGCTATCCGCAGTCACTTCTCTCGATTTGAGCTCCTGCATGAATATAGGAGCTCAAGCACTCAAAGCAATTGGGAACCACTGTAAGTCTCTAACCAGTTTACGAAGAGTAATGCACCCTGTTGAGGTCATCGACAAACTTTCCCAAGACGATGAAGCCCTAGCCATTGCTGCTACAATGCCAAGACTCAAGCATCTCGAGATTGCCTACTTGCTCGTAGACACATCAAGTGTAATCAAGATTCTTGAAAACTGTAAAGAGCTCGAGTTGCTTGATTTACGGGGGTGTTGGAAGGTAAATTTAGACGATGAGTTTGTGAAAAAGTTTCCAAAATTGAAGGTTGTGGGGCCCGTTATCATGGATTGTTATGATATGAACGGTTGGGATAATTACTCGGATGACTCGGAGTCTACGGATTACCTTGCTTGGGACTTAGCTGCTGATGAAGTTGACGATGATTATGCTGAGATGTTGAACGAGGATTTCTGGGAAGATGAAGAGATTATCGATGATGTTGAGCTGTGGTTTTATGATGTTAATGCTGTGGATGCTGGTTATGATTGGCCTCAATCTCCTTGAGGTATTATGGTGGATCTTGAGGCTTTAATACTTTTAGTTTTAAAGGTATAATATGTGTATGTAATCTGCTCTCTATGTTTGTAATGAACTATTTGCTATTGATGGAATAAAAAATGTACTTGCTACTTTTAGTTTTGCATGGAATGAGTGGTTATTCAATGCATGTTTTAGGCTGAATAATGCATTCCTAATATGGCATCAAAGCATGTTATCCGTTCGCTCTCTGCCTAGGGATGTAAACGTATTGAATCGATTCTTATTCAATCGTGAAGATATTTGAATATTCGTATTTGTATTTAATTGCTATTTGAATATATTAAAATCGATTTGTATTCTATTTGAAATCGATACACTCTCCTTTAGTCTCTCACTCCAAAATCCGGCTGCCTCCTTCCCCTCCCGCTTTACCATAGGAGTCACCACAGGATTTGGGTCGGTCCTGGTGTGGTCGATTCTTCTTCTTCTCGTTGAGAGATTTCTACAGGGTTGAAGCGGGTGGGTTTTGGGGCGAGAGACCTTTGAGAATAATGAAACTGGAAAAACACCCATGTTTCACTAATATGCCTTCTCTAAGACTGTTGAACGTCTAAGGTGCGTCGTCGTTTGCAACGCCAAGCGTCTCGTTTTGGTTTATTTTGGAACTTGATTGTGTATCCACAGCCACAGGTGGTTTGCTAGCTTTTCTTTTGATGGTTTGCTAGCTTTTCCAATTAAAAGAAATGGGATGAAGCTGTTTTTGTTGTTGCTCCTACTTTTAACACAATATTAATGAATATTCTGAATATGGAGTTTGTAAACACACACTCCAACTTCAGACACTGATCCTATATACCCTCTCTTGGTAATTGGTCTCTTGCCGTCGACCCCAAAAATAATTATTCACCTTAACCGATCAACTATGTAATTGAAATGTAGAATATTCAAAATCCAATTATGACATCCCTTCTCTCCCACTTTACTCCTCACTTCTCTCCCACTTTACTCCTCGAAACAAACGTACTGAGATAAATGTGATTTCACATCTTTTTAACCCTAAATGGCTGGGAGAGGAATTTTTTTTTTTAGGGTAGGAACAGATCCAGTGTAGATGGGGTGGGGCCTGTACCTCAGAGGATTAGAGCACGTGGCTAAAAACCACGGTGTCGGGGGTTCGAATCCCTCATCGCCCACAATCGGTCCAAAAGGAAAGTACCTTTCTCGCATAGTTTTACCTCAAACGATTCTACCAATTTAGAACTCGATAATTTCAAATCTTATCTTTAAATTAGTGATACAATCTAACTACGGAGTATATTTTATTTTTAATCAATGAGAAGGTACTTTTGTAAAAAAAAAAAAAAAATCAATGAGAAGGTACTACTGGCTAATTAATCTATTTCCATGAATAACAAAAAAATATATGTATGCTAATCTTAAATGGAGCATAAATGGATTTATTTATCTATATTCTTGTTCCTTTATTGACCCACAACTTCACATAGAAAAAATTATGACAATGTCCCGATTCATGTTCAAGAACATCATTTGATAAAATGCAAAATAAGAAACCTAAACAGCAGCCGTCACCACTCGATCACCATTTCCGCGCCGCCAACTTCACTCAAACAGTGTCAAAGTCACATAAAATTAAAAACTTAGATATCTCCAAAAAAAAAAAAAATCGACATATTTTCAATCAACTATTGTCAAAAAATATTTTAATTTTATTTTTAAAAAATTGGACAATAGTTTTTCGAAATTACAAGGATTGATCGAAAATTGACATCATTTTCAATCCTGATCTATCGATTTAAAAAAAAAAAAATGAAGAACAACATGCTTGCGTTGCGGCTCCTTTCTGTGGAAGTAAGGGTGTGCAACGGGCGGTTTGGTTAACCAAACCAAACCGCCCATAAATCGTAAATTAAAGTATAAATCGTTCTTTTTTTTTTCAAAACCGTAAACTAAACCGTATTTATTAAAATTGTTCGGATTGAAACCATAATATTTCGGGCAGTTAGGTCGATTTTGACCGAACTGAAATTTCACTCATTTTTTTCCTACACATTAATTAATAAACATGTAAAAAGCAATATCAACAGAAAACACATAAGAAAAAATGAGTAGGGAGAGGAGAGTAACTGAGTGAGAGCACTGAGCACCCAGGGAAAGACACAAAATATAGAAGAAGAATAGGTAGGGACGTAGGGTTTTTGGTCTGTTCTTTGGGCTTGGAATTGGGTTTGGCCGTTTGGGTTTAGAAGTAATATTTATTTATAATTCTATATAATATATATATATATATATATATATATATATTTTACAATATAGGGAGAGTTGCATTTTGGTGCCATTTGGATTTGGTCATTTTCATTTGGTGCTACCTTTTTAAATAGTTTCAATTAGGTGTCAAATGGGTTGTAAGATTACATTCTTACCATTATAGTGTAGAAGATAAGATCCTTACCCTTATAGTGTAGAATATAACTTTTTCTTGTCTTATCAACTTTTCTCCAATCTCTCTCCTAATAAAAACTTTCATTTTCATTTTTTTAACCAATAATTTCAAAATTCACAAAATCAATAAAATTCATAATAATTTTAAATTTTCCTTCTTTCATAAATTAACAAAATTAATTAAAAAAATACGAAATCAACAAATTCACAATTATTTTAATTTTCATTATCTCATCATTTTCATTTTTTTTTTCTAGCTGACCAATTTTAATTAACAAAAAAATACAAAATAACAAAAATTACGAAAATAAATTAAAAAAAATACAAAAATGAATATAAAATTCACAAAGTCACAAAAAATACGAAAATAAAATTTACATCAATGAAGAAAAAATATTTGCATCAATGAAGAACCTATTTGCATCAACGAAGAAATAATTTGCATTAACAACAAATGAATTTGCACCAACAATTCGAGTAATATTCCTTCAATATTCCTACAATAATAACCAGAAATCATACATTTCGAGTTCCATGAAAAAAAGAAAATACAAAAATACAACCAGGGCAGAGGTGTACTTTGTAAAGTGATGGGTGTGTTTGTACAACTGGGCTTTGTGCAAGCCCTAGGGCAAAAGACGACGACGACCTTCGTCTTCCCGGCGACCGTGGCGAAGCAGATGATTCACGTATTTCAAACTCTAAAATACACGACCGCAAGTATACGGTGTATATTGTAGCGAAGTAAGTACGAGGTCGGTCTCACAGGGAGTGGGAGTGTAAAAGTGGAGTTTGTTGATCTAGTTCTAAATAGACGTGATAAAAAATTAAGTGTTTGATTACCCTAAATTGCCTACCAAATTGTGACAAATAAACAATAAAAGAGTAATGGATAAAATCGACCAAGTATGCTCATGCAAATCACAAAAATAAAGGGAAAGTAAATTAAAATCAAATAGAGAAGATAGGTTCCAAGACAGATGTCACACTAAAGGGTCAATTTATGATTAAAAGCCTATTTAAGTGGTGTTGTGTTTATTCCTATAGGGTTGATCACTAAATAATGAATTAAAAGTTTTTTCGATCCAATTAATCCAAATGAAATATCACACAAGCATGTATCTCTATCAAACATGCATTATATAACCCTAAAAGGCTCCTAAGATCATCTAATACCCTCCCAATAGTTGATCCTCTCTCGAGCTCACAATAAATTGGGTTGAATGCTTAAGTACGAATAATGAAAAAGATCTCTCAATCCAATTTCAATTAATAATAAATAAAACATATTATCATGGTCATTGACAACATGTCTTGCAATGAAAATTAAGCATTCAAATAGAAATAGACAACAAAACCACCAAATAAACAAGAAATTAATTCATAAACATCATCCAAAGTGTAAACATAGCCCTAGAACCAAAAGTGTTCTAGCCAACAATCAACATAATTAAAGTCTTGAAAAATTTAAATGACAAAAAATAAAATAAGAAAGCTTAGTCTCTTCTTGAGGTGTTCTCCTCGTGAGCGGATTCTCCAAAGGTATGCCTCCCTCCTCTTCTCCCTCCTTTCAAAATATGACTAGAGGGTTTATTTATAACTTGAAAATTAGGGCTAAAACTTATATAGAAACTAATTATAAAAATCTTTCCAAAAATATAATTTCATTTTCTCTCTTCAATTTCCAAATCTTCTCTCTTTCCTTTTTCTTCAAATTTCATTTTCTTCTCTCGGTCACTGGCTTGGGGCTCAGGCTGCTTATTGGGCCCAAATTATTTCTTTGAATTAATTTGGCTCGTTTTACCCACGAAATCGATTTCTTCCTTCGTTGACTTCACTAAAAATTAGGTAAGTATTTTTACCTTCCAAAATAGTCATTTTTCCTACAAAAACGACAAAACACCACATTTCTCTTATTTTGACAAAAACATCCCATAATCGACCAATAAATCAATGAAATCACAATTAAAATGAGCTTTACATGTGCATTAAAAACGTGTAAATTCCACCATAATCAGCACCGGCGGCCCCATTAATCGCAAATCTCGACGAAGATGAAGCCCAACGCGTGAGGGTCGTCTTCTCCGACTTCGTTGGCGAACAAATCTGTTGGGAATAAAATGAGATATGTTTTGATTAAATACCAAAACCCCCTGAGACATGCCTAAGTCAATTGATTGTGTTCTAAAAATGCTAGAACACATAGCATAAGGCTAGATGAGAAGCTGATATGTTAGGCAGCTCTTAGATGATTAGATGCACAATGTGAGGGGTGTTGGGAATAAAATGAGATATGTTTTGATCTAATACCAAAACCCCCTGAGACATGCCTAAGTCAAGATAAATATGTTCTAGCAATGTTAGAACATATAGATTATAGGCTAGATGAGAAGCTGAAATGTTATGCAGCTCTTAGACAATTAGATGCACAATTTGAGGGGGAACCTACTTTTAAGATGATCAAGATCAAGTCCCCTCAAGGCTCAAAATTCTGGAACAATCATTTAAGAACAAGGACACTCTATGGAAAACCAAAAGCTCTGATCAGGAGAGTTGTCCAAAGAAGCTGTCCATATGCAAGAACAAGCTTACCTAGCTCAAAAGGACAAGGCTACTCAAAAGCTTTTGATCAGGAGAGTTGTCCAGAGAAGCCAACTCTATGAGTAAAATGCTCTGATGATAAAAGACCAAATATGCTGATCAGAAGAGTTGTCTCAGCAAGATTAACAGATACTCTAAAGGTTGAAGGTCAACTATGCTGAAGAATTAAGGACAACCATACCCTAAAGAAATGCAATATGCCAAGATCATCTTGGAGTGAAATAAAGGGAAAGAGCCAAGTCATCTGAAGAAGAGCAAGCCAACCTTGCTGAAAAGCAAAACTGCTGATAGTGATAAGAAGAGTTGTCCAGATGATAAGGAATGTTGTCCTATCATTGGATCAACCTTCAGAAACCATGTCCAAGTTCTAACAAGAAGTCAAACATTGGGAAAAGTGCTGCAGAATGAAGACAAAGTCTTACAAGTCGTTTATTACCCAAATGAGGACATGTCACTATCAAGAATTTGTCTTCCAGTTTGAAGAATTCAAGGAAGACATTTATAGCAATTTGGGGCTGCCTCTCCAACGGGCAAATCCTCCATTTTGTCTATAAATACAGAAGTGTGAAGACCATTTGAAAGCATCCAACTAACCTCAACAGAATCAATCTACTCAAGCATTCTGAAGCTCATAGAACATTCAAGCTTTCAAAAGACTATCTTAGTCTTCAAACACTTCTTCTAAGCTGAACCCATTGTATATTCATACACAAGCTTAGAGAGATATCTTATCCTTATACACTGATCTCCATTGTAAAGGATATCTCATTAGTTGGAACCTTACTTCAATCCTTATTCCTTTCAAGTGAGAAAGTGAGAAGGTTGTTGTAGTAAAAGTGGTAGGAGCTGACTGTTGAGAGAAGAACAGTTCAGTTCTGAGTTGAGAAGAGGGTACTAGGACTCTAGACATCCTAGGGATCAATTCACCAAGGAGTGGTGTTCTTGATCAAGTGCACCTTGGCACTATAAAACAAGTTAATTCCAAGAGTGAAGGAATTATCCTGTTAAATCAGGGAAAGTGGATGTAGGAGCTTGAGTCTCTGAACCACTATAAACTCTTATGTTGATTTACTTTACAAGTTCTTACATTCATTCAACACTGCACACAAAACTGATCTTTCAAAGATACATATTTAAAGACTGTGCTAGACTGATTTGGACAAGTTCCCTGAAGCTTAACTGGACTGTTTTGGATTGGGAAAGTGATTTCAGAAATTAAAGGAGTCTAAACTTAAAGGGCCAACCACTATTCCGCACATATAACTCCCCTAGATAGTTATTCAACTAAGTACTCAATAGTACTTAGTAGTTTGATTATCTTAGAAGAGTTAATCTTCTTCAGCAGAGTTGTCCAAGACAACCTTGCTGAACTCTGGTTTGATCAAAGTTGGAAAGAATTGCATACAAGTGTATTCCCCCCCCCCATACACTTGTTATATACTCCTTTCAGGACCAACAAGTGGTATCAGAGCAGGGGTTCAAAGACCACTGCTTCTGAGAATCCATCTTGATTTTCAAAACCCTCATATTTGTGTGGTCACTGAACTGATCTCTATCTGAAATCTATTACTTGTTGACTAACTGATTATTCTTGAGATATGGCCAACAACAATGTTGTTCCCCCACCTGCTGTTCAAGGATTAGACAACATGGCCACAAATCCAGTCAACCACATTTCTCATCACAAACTGCCCATGTTTTCAATAGACAATTATGATTTCTGGAAAATTAGAATGAGGGCTCATCTTGCATCTCTTCACACTGATATGCTCAGAGTAATCACAAGAGGACCTTTTGTGTTTACTCAAACTAACCCCAGATTAACAGATGAGCAAAGAGCAGATATAAGGGAACTGATTCCCAAAGATGAGGATGACTTCACTGCTGATGAAAAGAGGAAAGATAATCTGAATTATCTTGCCATGAACACCCTCTATCAAAGAATTCCAGATGCAGTTATGGGTAGAGTCTACCACTGCACCACAGCCAAAGAAATTTGGGACACCCTTGCTGAAATGTGTGAGGGCACTGAAAAGATCAAGGAGAACAAGCTACAAGTTGCTGTGCAGAAGTTTGAACAATTTTCAATGGAGTCTGATGAGTCCATTGACAAATTTGCTGGTAGATTCACTGATGTGATGAATGAAATTAACTCATTGGGCAAGGTCTACACCAAGAGAGAGGTTGGACTGAAAATCCTGAGAAGTCTCACTCAAAAGTGGGATGTCTATGCTGTAATGATGCAGAATACCAAAGATCTCTCCACCATGCCCATGCAACAAATATTCTCAGAACTCAAAGCCTATGAGTTTGACCTCAATAGAAGAAAGCATGTTGAGGAACCTTCAAATCCTACTAAGGGAGTGGCATTCAAAGCCAAAGTTGCTGAACCAGAAATGCAACCCACTCCCAGATCATCAAAGACAGTATCTAAGGCTGAAATGAAGGAAGAACTAGCCTTGATGGCCAGAAGGTTTGACAAGCTCAACACAAGGTTTGGTAGATACAAGAAATTCTACCAAGACAACAAATTCAGGAGAAGATACAACTCCCCTGAAGTTCAGGCTGAGGACAAAAAGCCTGAAGAGAAAAGATCAGAGGACAAGTCCTCTGATAGGAGAAGATCCAGTAGAGCTGATCCTTCTTCATCTAAGAGAAGAGAAGAATCCAAGAAGGATGATGATGAAGACCTGTGCTATAATTGCAAAAAGAAAGGGCACTTTCAGTATGACTGCCCTGATTTGAGCTCTAAAGAAAGAAGAGAGAGACAAGCTAAAAGAGACAGAAAGTTCACCAATAGAAAGGCCATGATGGCTGGTGAAGAATCTGATAGTGCTGAGAGCTTCAACTCTTCTGATGGACTATTCTCCAACAGTGAAGATGATGATGATGTTTGCAACATGGCCCTTGAGGATGATGAGGTATCCTCTACTTCTAGTTCACCATCATTCATCTCACAAAACACTAGTGAGGTTAACCTGAAACTTTCCTTAGGAAAGTTAATGGAAGATTTCACTAGATTACAAGAATTTCATGACAATTGTGTGAGAGAAAATGAAAGATTGGCTACTGAACTAACCAAGAACTCTGAGGTAGTTGTTGATGTCAAGACTACTAAGTTGTATCAACAAGTCTTGAGAGAGCTTGAGGAAGCAAATCTCAGGATAGTTGACCAACAAAAAGAGATTGATAATCAACTACTTTCTCAGAAAAGAAAAGATTTTGAACTAAAAATTCTGAATGCCAAATTTGAAAACCTCTCACATGAATATGATATTCTTAAATCAAGTGAAGAGAGCCTGAAATTAAAGATGTCTGCTTTGAACAAATCCTCTAGAGCAATAGAGGAAATTCAAAGTTATCAAAGACCTATGGCTCAAAGAAGTGGATTGGGTTTTGATCCATTTGAATCTTCACCTTGTCTTAGTATTTCTTCTACAAGTAACACTAAGAAAATCTTTGTTAAATCAGTGGCACAACAAGCTGAAAATGAAATAATTCAGCCACTGAACAAAGGAAAGGGCAAATTGAATGAAATGCCTACTCAAGTGCTTCAGGAGACTAGACCCAAACCTTTGGAAAAGGTCAAGGCTCCTGAACACAAGAGGAATATTGGTCAGCAGAGTAGACCCAATGGAAGGGCAACTCTCCTGAACAATGTTCAGAGGAGTTATCCAAGGTACAATCAGCCTAGGCCAACTCATCTGAGAAAGCCTCAGCTGAATAGACCTAAGAAAAACTACCCTCTAAGGCAGAATAAAATGAGACAACCAAAACCCTTCATGCCAAAGGGTAATTGTCATAAAAATGCCTTTCCTCAAAGATTTCATCAAGCTGCACAAAGAACTCATAAGTTCAGGAGAGTGGACAACTCCTCTGAAACTTATAGAGTGAACACTTTCACACACACTTTCCCAAAGGCATTTAAAGGAAAGACAGTGTATGTTGATACACAAGGAAATCAACTTAGCCACCTTGAATCAATCAGGGTTATTAGGCAAGTTTGGGTTCCCAAAGGTACAGCTAACCTCTCAGGACCCAAAACTCAAAGGGTACCTAAACCTATCTAATTGCAGGCACCAAAGGGCCACAGAAAGAGGAGCATGAACAAAAATACAGCATGGTACCTTGACAGTGGATGCTCAAGGCACATGACTGGAAACAAGGAACTCCTCACTGAATTCATTGAAAAGGAAGGCCCAAATGTTACTTTTGGAGACAGTTCACAAGCAACTACAAAAGGTTATGGTACTTTGATGATTGGTAACATCAAAGTATCCAATGTATCTTATGTGGCTGGTCTCAAATATAATCTCCTAAGTATCAGTCAATTCTGTGATAAGAACTTCAATGTTGAGTTTTCAAGTGGAAAATGCTTAATCAAAGATAAGACTCAACAAATTCTATTGACTGGAACTAGGAAAGGAAATGTGTATTTTGCAGACTGTGACAAGTCTACTGATGCTGCATGTTTTATTGCTAAAAGTTCTAGTGAACAAAGTTGGTTATGGCACAAAAGGCTAAACCACCTGAACTTCAAATCTATGAATAAACTTGCTAGAAATGCATTAGTCAAAGGACTACCTAATGAGGTTTTCATTAAAGAACATGTGTGTAAACCATGTCAAGAAGGAAAACAGATTAAAGCCTCATTCAAAGGAAAACCAGTCATCTCCACTGAAAGGGTACTTGAACTTCTACATATGGATCTGTTTGGACCAATTACCCCTACAAGCATAAATGGTAGAAAATACACATTGGTAGTAGTAGATGACTTCTCTAGGTTCACATGGGTAGTATTTCTCCTTAATAAGAAGGAAACACAAGTCAAATTACCTGAACTTCTTAAGAGATTGTCAAATGAGAAAAGCCTTAGCATTATCAAGATAAGATAAAGGCACTGAGTTCATTAATTCTTACATCAATGAGTATTGCTCATCTAATGGGATAGCTCATGAAACCTCAGCAGCTAGAACACCTCTGCAAAATGGAGTTGTAGAAAGGAGGAATAGAACCCTGAAAGAAGCTGCTAGAACTTTAATTGCTGATTCAAATTTACCTAAGAGGTTTTGGGCTGAAGCTATAAATATTGCATGCCATACTCAAAATAGATGTTTGATCACTAAGGGGCAAGGCAAAACCCCCTATGAACTCTGGAAAGGAAGAATGCCTAGAGTGTCATATTTTCATATATTTGGTTGTAAATGTTTCATTCACAATAATGGGAAAGAACAATTGAAAGCCTTTGACAGCAAAGCTGATGAGGGAGTATTCCTTGGATACTCTCAAATCAGTAGAGCTTTCAGAGTCTACAACAAGAAAACCCTTATAGTGGAAGAAACACCTCATGTTGTGTTTGATGAGTCTATCCTTGAGATCAGGAATGATCATTTGGAACCTGAAGAAATCACACAGAGGACAACCAGACTAAGCCTTAAAGACAAAGACACTGAATTCATAGAAGTTGTCCAAGCCAATCTGCCTGAAGAACCTACATTGGACAACAACCCTGAAGGCAACCTTCCTGAGACAAACTCTACAGATGGAAATGGTGAACTGAATGAACCAATCCCAGTTCACATCCAGGTAACAACTACCAATGAAGAAGCAGTTCCTGCTGAGGTAGTTAATGGGTCAAATAATCAAGGGGGAACTCAAAATGTTGGAAATACCAATGTCCCTGACATTGAGGACAACACCCCTGATTATGATCCTGAATTAGATCCTGCATTCAATTATCCTGAATTCTATGATCAAATTGACTCAGCTTCAGTAGAGGACAACTCTGTCCTCTACTGAAGAGATCAGAAAAAGAAGGACCTGGTTGTCAGACCATCCTACTGATCTAATACTTGGGTCAAAACAAGAAGATTCCATGGTGAAAGTGCTCTTTTCTGTTGTTTCTTGTCAGAGCAAGAACCAAGTAATATTGAGGAAGCACTTCAAGATGCCAATTGGATCACAGCCATGCAGGAAGAACTCAACCAATTCACCAGAAATGAAGTATGGGAGCTGGTGGATAGGCCTTCACATCAAAATGTTATTGGAACAAAGTGGGTGTTCAAGAACAAGAAAAATGAAAATGATGTGATTGTCAGAAACAAAGCAAGACTTGTGGCAAAAGGGTATTGCTAACATGAAGGCATTGACTATGATGAGACATTTGCACCTGTGGCAAGGCTAGAAGCAATAAGGCTCTTTCTAGCCTATGCAGCCCACAAGAGGTTCAAAGTATACCAAATGGATGTCAAGAGTGCCTTTCTGAATGGAGTCTTGAAAGAAGAAGTCTATGTGGAGCAACCACCAGGTTTTGAAGTTGGAAACCAAGTTTACAGACTCAAGAAAGCTCTATATGGACTCAAACAATCCCCTAGGGCTTGGTATGATACACTGTCACAATTCCTCTTGGATCATGGATTCACCAAGGAAACTGTGGACAGAACTCTCTTCAGAATCTCTGAAGGAGAGGACATCTTGCTTGTCCAAATTTATGTAGATGACATAATTTTTGGATCCCCTAATGAGAAGCTGTGTGAGAAATTCTCCAAGCTCATGCAAAGCAAGTTTGAGATGTCCATGATGGGGTTGATGAACTTCTTTTTGGGTCTACAAGTCAAGCAATCTAAAGAAGGAATCTTCATCAACCAAGCTAAGTACACCAGAGAAATGATCAAGAAGTTTGGGTGTACAACTAGCAAGCCAGTAAGGATCCCTATGAACACAAATTGGAAGATGGATCCTGGTGAGAGTGGTATTCCAACCAACTCTACTGAGTATAGAGGAATAATTGGTTCACTCCTCTATCTCACTGCCAGCAGACCTGATATCACCTTTGTAGTAGGTGTTTGTGCAAGGTTTCAAGCAAATCCTAAGAAAAGCCACCTTGAGGCTGCAAAGAGGATCTTGAGGTACCTCAAAGGCACTGAGAATCTAGGCCTTTGGTACCCTGCTGATGACAACATTGAGCTAACTGGCTACTCAGATGCTGACTATGGAGGTTGTAGAATTGACAGAAAGTCCACTTCAGGGACTTGTCAATTCTTGGGCAACAAACTTATATCTTGGTTCTCCAAGAAGCAGAACACAGTGGCTACTTCCACCACTGAAGCTGAATATGTTGCTGCTGGAAGTTGTTGTGCTCAAATCCTTTGGCTAAGACAACAACTCAGAGACTACAAAGTCAACTCTACTGAAGTGCCAATTTTTTGTGATAACAATAGTGCCATTGCTATATCACAAAATCCTGTCTTGCACACAAGATGCAAACATGTGGACATCAAACATCACTTCATTAGAGATCATGTGGAGAAGAAGGATATCAAGTTGGTGAAAATTCACACAGACCATCAAAAAGCTGATATACTAACTAAGCCACTTGCAGAGGCAAGGTTCCTGGAATTATCAGCAGAATTGGGACTTCTTGATCCAGGGAAGTTGGAAAAATGAGTCCAAAGAAGTTCATTGATTGAGGGGGAAATAAACTCAAACTTCAGCAGACTTGGTCAAGTCTACTGAAAATCAGAAATATGACCTTACCTCTTCAGGACACTTGTCCACTGACATTCAGAACCCTTGTCCACATCTCTTCAGGACACTTGTCCAAGTGGGGTCAGATAAGTTGTCCCAGCTATCAAACCAAATCTTGGTATGATAAGCACCTATTTTTGGTGATCAATACCTATTTCGAAATCTGTCCCATTGAAATACAGTTTTCACCTTTCTGGGATTTAATTTGTCTTCCACCCAAAAGGTCACTTTCCATGAATTAAATGCCAAGATTTAACTCTTGTTTGCATTAAACTTTTTGGGACATGATCTATCTCGAAAAACCCCCAGCCTTAAACAAACATTAAAAACCACCACGTTTTGAATAAAACAGTTATTTCACTGTTGCATTGGTTTTTGACCATTGGATCAAAAAGGACAACTCCCCTGAAATCAATCCTAGCCGTCCATTTTGGATTTCCATTTTTGCTCACCTTTGAATTGGTTCAAGACCTTACCAACTCATTGACAAACATTCTTTTTAGAATATTCACAAGTCTTAAGATCCCCACAAACACTTCTTCCCCAAGTATTCGAAACCCTAACTCAAATTTTCTTCAAACTCTCTCAAAGCTCTCTCTGCAAATTTCAATGGCCCCCAAAGTTAGACCTGAGATGCTTGTTGATTTCTCTAACAAGGATCTAGACCTGGATTTTGGCTACTTAAGCAAAAGCCAATAGTATCCTTTGAGAATGAGGATCCTGAAATCACACCAACCTTGAGATGGTTGAGGAGAGCTGGACTTCAAAAGTTCTTGGAAGAAAGACCAAGCTCTTGCTTGGAGAGCTACATGGCAGAATTCTTTGCCTTCCTCAAGTGGAGAGGCAAACCTGAAGATGGTGAAGTATCAACCAGATTATCTTACACAGCAGAAGGAGAGGAAGAAGAGAGATTCCACAGAGTAAAATTCTCCTCAGAGGATCTGGAAGGAGCTTTTGGACTGCCTTATGAGGGAAGGAATCCAGAAGCTTATGGTACTGGTCATGAAGATGAGATAGCCCAAGAATGGCTATTAGTTCCAGGCTCCATCTCTTCAACACAGAACAAGAAGACTCTCAAGCCAGAGTTTCTCAACCTTTTTGATGTAGTGGCTAAGAGTCTCTTAAGCAACACTGGAAGCTTGGAGCATGTCAGTCATCCAAGAATCAGAATCATGGCTGCCATTATTGATGCCAGTGATAAGGGCATTAAGTTTGATTGGAGGACCTTCATCATGTCTGAGATGATGAAGGAGAAGGCAAAATTCAAGGTGAAAACCCACAATAAGGTGGTGCTAGAAGGGAAAATCAAGTATTGCACCAGGGCAAGCTTGTTGATTGAGAGGTTTTCCCACTATTCTCAAATGCAGACCTTTGCAAAGCCCCTCCCAGCCCAGAAGATCTTGTTCAGAAAGTTGAGCAAGAAAACTGAACAGAGAAGGATGCTCATGGCCAAACCTGCTGAAGAACAGGAGGAAGAGAAGCCTAAGATGAAAAAGAGAACAAAGGCCAGGGCTGTCAAAACAAGAAAGATGTCTCAATTGCCTTCAAGAGAAGCCTCAGGAGCATCAGCTGAAGTTGATGCAGTGGCAGAAGAGGGAGTGAGTGTGCCTTCTGACCACTCAGAAGAGTTGAGAAGGAAGTACAATGAGACTAGGCAAAAGAAGAAGGGTGATAAGAGAATCAGGGAAGTTGTCCCTGAGAAGGAAGGAAGTGGAAGCAGTAGGGCCAGCAAGAGAAGGGCCAAACCTACTGAGAAGGTGTTGGAGCTTCAAGAAGAAAAGTCTCTTCAATTGGCTCTAAGGGAGAGCAGAGCTGAAAGCAGGACCAAATCCATGTCAAGGACTAATTCATCTGGTTCTGGAACTCCAGAATCCAAAGTCCCTGAAGGTCAACCTATAGAGGCTAACCTCCCTGAAACTCAGAACCTTGAACCCAACTCCCCTGAAACCCATGTCACCCCTTCCAACCAACCCATTACCCCTGTAAATCTCACTAAGAGATATTCTCCAGAAGGGAATGTGCAAAGAAGTGGCATTGATGTGCTTGCAGATTTGGCAGTAGATGAGACAAGACTCCTGTCTCCCCTTGACTCATCCATGCTCAATTATTCAAAGCTCTTAGAACATGCACTCAATGAGCCAACCCCCCTGAGTAAAGCCCCTTCAGATTCATTGCTCTCTAAAGCAACTGAAGTACTTTCATTTGAGCCTAACCCTTCTGAAGCCAACATTCCTGAACTTAAACTACCTGAAGCCCTATTAGGAGAACCCAGAGCCAACTCCCCTATAACCCAAAGTACCCACTCAAGTGGAGATGAGGAGGAGTATACTTATGAAAGTATGCTCAGAGGAGGAGCCAAGGCTACTGTGGACAGTTTGTATCCACAACTTGCTGAATTTCCAAGAATTCAGAAGGCCTTTCATGATTTAAGGATGCTTGTTGATGTGAAAGACAAATCTATGATGGAGATATCACAAGTCATCCAAGATAAGGGTGCAAACTGGTGGCAGATAGAGGAAAACAGATTATTACACTTTGCTGAAGTTTCAAAGACAAGATTCCTCACTAATGAGGAAGTATTTGCAAAGTTGGTGGATGACAAGATTAATGAGGAGAGGGAAAGGAAAGCTAAGGGCATCAAACACCCTGACAATAGTTCCAATGATGATGATTCCCCTGATGATCCCTCAAACCCTTCAAATCCCAACCCTCCTGAAACCCCTCAAGCCAATCTCCCTGAATCCTCTCAACCCAAGTCTTCTATAGCAAACAGACTTTCAAACCCTCCTAAAACCTATCATAGGAAAGACCCTGTATCTTCAGAGGTGTTGACCAAGGGTGGTAACACAACCAAAGACACATCTGCCAATGAAGGTTCTTCTGAACCCAAGGCACAGCCTAAAGATGTTGAGGTTCCTATACTAGAGGCTAGTTTGATTAAGGCCTATTCAGTGTTAGAAGAGTTGGACACTGATCAGCCCTTAATCATTCAGGATGACTCAGTAGCTGCTGAGATAAGCACTGTGATCTCCTCACAACTGCCATCTTTGAACCCTGTTGAGGGTGAAGATGCTGCAGGTTTAGGAGAAGGAGTTGAAAAGGAGAGAATAGTTGAAAAATCAGAGGGAGTTGAGGATGAAAGAGAGGCAGTCATCACTAAGATAGTGAGTGTACCACCATATGAGGGTGGAATAAGTGAGGAAGGACAGGTTATTCTTGAAGTCAAATCTGAACTTCAAGAAACCCTTGATGAGAGGAGGCCTGATTCCTTGAGTGAGAACATTATTAAAGAAGGGAGAAAAGAACAAGTTGAAAATGAGAAGAAGACTGCTGATGTATCAGAGTCTTATACAAAAGAAATTGAGGGTGATGAGTGCTTATTTCCTAACTTGTTTGACTTGTCTGATGTTGCAGGTATTTCTTTTGATCAAATTTTTGCAGATGAATTCTTGACAGATGCACCTATCCAAGTAGATTCAGGCTCAGCTCAGGCCTTACTTGGGATGCAATCAGAGAAGTTGGACTCCTTGGCACATCAAGTCAAATCTTCTCATGCTGAAACCTCAGGAGCATTAAATGAGCAAGGAAGGACTCTAGCATCTGTAGAAATGAGGCTCACTGGCTCTGAAGATGTTGTGCTACCAACCCTTGAAGCAAGGATCAGTGGTGTGGAAACAGGTCTCCAAACCATTTCCACTGAAGTTCAGAATGCCAAATCCACCATGGAAGCCATCTCAGAGGAGGTTAAGAAAGAGCAAAAGCTGCTGAGAGACAATCACAATGCTAATGTCAAAGCTCTCAGGCTCACTGTCAAACAAGCTATTGGAAAGAAGACTGCATTGCAAAAGAGAAGAGCTGAAGAGCAAAGGCTAGCTATGGTGAAAGCAGCCTCTGAAAAGTTCTCCCAAGATGTGTTGGCCAACATTGCTGAAGGTGCAGTGGCCAACCTCACTGAGCTTCTCAAAACCCAAATGGATGCATCTCTGAAAGCAACCATGGAGGAGGTTGTCCAACAAAAGATGAAGCCTGTTCTAGCTTTTCTTAGCTTGAGCAGTGACAAGATGCAAAATATACATGATGAGAATGTATATTTACTGGAAGAAATGAAGTCTCTAACCCAAGCCCAGTCCTTATTGGCATCCACTATGAGTGAACTGAAGCCAGAATGTTTTGATGCTGCCAAAAAGGGGGAAAGGGAAAGAGCAAGGGCAAAAGGTGCCTTAGTGATTGGGAGTCCAATGAAAGGGAAGGACAAAGCCCCTGAAGGAAAGGGAAAAGAGCCAGCAGTGCTAAACTTGGAAGAATTGGATGAAGAGGAGCAGTTAGCATTGGCATTGAAGAACTCAATGGCCTCAGCTCAAGAGGAAAGAGTGAGGCTACAACAAAGACCAGGTGGTGAAGTATCAGGTTTGGACAAGGATGCTGAAGGTGTCCAAACTAGAGGAAAGATCAAGAAGGCCCAAGGAAAGAAGAGACAAGTTGAGAAATTCACTGACTTCCCCAATAGCCTTGATCTTCCACCTGAATTTAGAGTTGTTGATGATGAGCCTACCTAAAAGAAGGCCAAAACTGCTGAAATATCCAAAGCTGCTGAAAAGGACAAATCTTCTGAATCAGACAAAAGTACTGAAGGTCCCAAGTCCACTGAAGACATTGAAGAGCTATTTGCTGAAGGATTTGGACCTGAACCCAAAAAGAAGACAACAGTCCTAGCCCATGATCCATCAAAGCTGTTTCATGAAGGGTATGGCAAAGACCCTGAAACACAACAGAAATTGGCCATGATGAGGGCCCAAGAGAAAATGGATCTGATAGAAGAAGCCAACAGAGCAAGAGATGAGAGAAGAGCAAACTTTCAGAAACCAAGAAAAAGGAGAGCAACTTATAGCAAGATGAAGCCTCAGCTTCTAATCCCAATGGACACCAAATATCCACACTTGGATAAATGGGTGCCAATTCAACTGAATGATACATGGGAAGAGGCCAAAAGGGAGTTTGTCTATGACTATTATGTCATTGACAGATGGAATGGAGGAGATGCAAACTCTGCCTTCACTGAGTTCATGCTAGAATACTACAGAGAGTTGTATCAACAACTACTTGCAGCTGCTGACATTGCAAGAATTGAACTCACAGCTCCCAAGCCAATCATATACATGCCTCCAAAGCTTGAAGGATGGATTGACCAAGCAAGAATTCTGAGAGAATTCACTGAGATCCTTAAGCTAAACAAGATGGTTCTTGGACCTAAGGGAACCAACCAAGAAGCCATGGCATTGAAAAGAAGAGTATGGGCACAGTATGGAATGCTGCCACCCCCTGAGGATGATATTTGAAATGGCTAAGTCTTCTGACCTTTCTTGATTGATCAACTATGCTGAAATATGGTCAAGATTGCTGATGTGGTGTGCTAATCTGTTTGCTCTGATTTGTTATGGACTGCTCTGATACAAGCTCTGTGCTCTGATGCTGAAAATCTTATTTATGTCTTGAATTGTTAGAATGAAATGCTCTGATGTATTTAAGTGTTATTGATTCATGCTCTGATATGTTAATTTCAACTATCAACATGCTTGTAATGATCTTTGAATGAATGATAGTTGAACTTATTTTGAATCAAGAAACACTCATCTCTCTATGCCTATCTATGAAACCTACTTGCAACAAAAACATCGAATACACTAACACATTGTCTTTTCAGGAATATTGACCTTAGTCATGTCTTCTGAAGATATATGTAATAGGTGTAGATAAGTCACTTTTGCTTAAAATGTGTAAGTTTTGGCATCATCAAAAAGGGGGAAATTGTTGGGAATAAAATGAGATATGTTTTGATCTAATACCAAAACCCCCTGAGACATGCCTAAGTCAAGATAAATATGTTCTAGCAATGTTAGAACATATAGATTATAGGCTAGATGAGAAGCTGAAATGTTAGGCAGCTCTTAGACAATTAGATGCACAATTTGAGGGGGAACCTACTTTTAAGATGATCAAGATCAAGTCCCCTCAAGGCTCAAAATTCTGGAACAATCATTTAAGAACAAGGACACTCTATGGAAAACCAAAAGCTCTGATCAGGAGAGTTGTCCAAAGAAGCTGTCCATATGCAAGAACAAGCTTACCTAGCTCAAAAGGACAAGGCTACTCAAAAGCTTTTGATCAGGAGAGTTGTCCAGAGAAGCCAACTCTATGAGTAAAATGCTCTGATGATAAAAGACCAAATATGCTGATCAGAAGAGTTGTCTCAGCAAGATTAACAGATACTCTAAAGGTTGAAGGTCAACTATGCTGAAGAATTAAGGACAACCATACCCTAAAGAAATGCAATATGCCAAGATCATCTTGGAGTGAAATAAAGGGAAAGAGCCAAGTCATCTGAAGAAGAGCAAGCCAACCTTGCTGAAAAGCAAAACTGCTGATAGTGATAAGAAGAGTTGTCCAGATGATAAGGAATGTTGTCCTATCATTGGATCAACCTTCAGAAACCATGTCCAAGTTCTAACAAGAAGTCAAACATTGGGAAAAGTGATGCAGAATGAAGACAAAGTCTTACAAGCCGTTTATTACCCAAATGAGGACATGTCACTATCAAGAATCTGTCTTCCAGTTTGAAGAATTCAAGGAAGACATTTATAGCAATTTGGGGCTGCCTCTCCAACGGGCAAATCCTCCATTTTGTCTATAAATACAGAAGTGTGAAGACCATTTGAAAGCATCCAACTAACCTCAACAGAATCAATCTACTCAAGCATTCTGAAGCTCATAGAACATTCAAGCTTTCAAAAGACTATCTTAGTCTTCAAACACTTCTTCTAAGCTGAACCCATTGTATATTCATACACAAGCTTAGAGAGATATCTTATCCTTATACACTGATCTCCATTGTAAAGGATATCTCATTACTTGGAACCTTACTTCAATCCTTATTCCTTTCAAGTGAGAAAGTGAGAAGGTTGTTGTAGTAGAAGTGGTAGGAGCTGACTGTTGAGAGAAGAACAGTTCAGTTCTGAGTTGAGAAGAGGGTACTAGGACTCTAGACATCCTAGGGATCAATTCACCAAGGAGTGGTGTTCTTGATCAAGTGCACCTTGGCACTATAAAACAAGTTAATTCCAAGAGTGAAGGAATTATCCTGTTAAATCAGGGAAAGTGGATGTAGGAGCTTGAGTCTCTGAACCACTATAAACTCTTATGTTGATTTACTTTACAAGTTCTTACATTCATTCAACACTGCACACAAAACTGATCTTTCAAAGATACATATTTAAAGACTGTGCTAGACTGATTTGGACAAGTTCCCTGAAGCTTAACTGGACTGTTTTGGATTGGGAAAGTGATTTCAGAAATTAAAGGAGTCTAAACTTAAAGGGCCAACCACTATTCCGCACATATAACTCCCCTAGATAGTTATTCAACTAAGTACTCAATAGTACTTAGTAGTTTGATTATCTTAGAAGAGTTAATCTTCTTCAGCAGAGTTGTCCAAGACAACCTTGCTGAACTCTGGTTTGATCAAAGTTGGAAAGAATTGCATACAAGTGTATTCCCCCCCCCCCCATACACTTGTTATATACTCCTTTCAGGGCCAACAAGGGGGAACATATGCTTTGAAGATTATCATGATCAAGTCCCCTCAAGGCTCAAATTTTGGAACAATCACTAAGGCCAAGCATACTCTATTGAAAACCAAATGCCTTGATCAGGAGAGTTGTCCAGAGAGGTTGTCTCTATGCAAGAACAAGGTTGTAAAGTTCAAAAGGACAATTTTACTTAAATGCACTGATCAGGAGAGTTGTCCAAAGAGGTTAACTCTGTGCAAAAACAAAAGCTCTGAAGCTCAAAGGCCAAGTATGCTGATCAGGAGAGTTGTCCAGAAGAGTTGTCTCAGTAAAATTGAACCAGAACAAATGTTCTAATGTTTGAAGGTCAACTATGCTGAAGAGAAAGAGACAACTACACCCTAAAAGACTTCATTGTATCTTGCTGAGATCAATTCCAAGTGAAGCAAAGGGAAAGAGCCAAGTCATCTCAAGAAGAGCAAGCCAACCTTGCTGATAAGCAAAGTATGCTGATAGTGATAAGCAGAGTTGTCCATTTGATAAGGAATGTTGTCCTATCATTGGATCAATCTTCAGAAGCCATGTCCAAGTCTTAACAAGAAGTCAAACATTGGGAAAAGTGCTGCAGAATGAAGACAAAGTCTTAACAGCCGTTTATTACCCAAATGAGGACATGTCACTATCAAGAATCTGTCTTCCAGTTTGAAGAACTCAAGGAAGACATTTATAGCAATTTGGGGCTGCCTCTCCAACGGGCAAATCCTCAAATTTGTCTATAAATATAGAAGTGTGAAGACCATTTGAAGCACCAACTACCAAGCCAACTATCCTACAAGAAAACAAGTGCTTTCAAAGCTTTCAAAGACTATCTTAGTCTTCATACACTTCTTCTAAGCTGAACTTACTGTATATCCATACAAAGCATAGAGAGATATCCTAATCCTTATACACTGATCTTCATTGTAAAGGATATCTCATTAGTTGGAACCTTACTTCAACCCTTACCCCTTTCAAGTGAGAAAGTGAGAAGGTTGTAGTAGTAGAAGTGGTAGGAGCTGACTGTTGAGAGAAGAACAGTTCAGTTCTGAGTTGAGAAGAGGGTACTAGGACTCTAGACATCCTAGGGATCAATTCACCAAGGGGTGGTGTTATTGATCAAGTGCACCTTGGCACTATAAAACAAGTTAATTCCAAGAGTGAAGGAATTATCCTGTTCAATCAGGGAAAGTGGATATAGGAGCTTGAGTCTCTGAACCACTATAAACTCTTGTGTTGATTTACTTTCAAGCATTGTCATACATTCAACATTGCACACAAAACTGATTTACAAAAGAACTTACATTCAAAGTCTGTGCAAAACTGTATTGGACAAGTTCCCTGAAAACTGGACTGTATTGAATTGACAAAGTGATTTCAGAAACTAAAGGAGTCTAAACTTAAAGGGCCAACCACTATTCCGCACATATAACTCCCCTAGATAGTTATTCAACTAAGTACTCAATAGTACTTAGTAGTTTGATTATCTTAGAAGAGTTAATCATCTTCAGCAGAGTTGTCCAAGACAACCTTGCTGAGCTCTGGTTTGATCAAAAGTTGAAAAGAATTGCATACAAGTGTATTCCCCCCCCCCCCATACACTTGTTATATACTCCTTTCAGGACCAACAAGTGGTATCAGAGCAGGGGTTCATAGACCACTGCTTCTGAAAATCCATCTTGGTTTTCAAAAATTCACATATTTGTGTGGTCAGTGAATTGATCTCTATCTGAAATCTCTTACATGTTGACTAACTGCTTATTCTTGAGATATGGCCAACAACAATGCTGTTCCTCCACCTGCTGTTCAAGGATTGGACAACATGGCCACAAATCCAGTCAACCACATTTCATATCATAAACTGCCCATGTTTTCAATAGACAATTATGACTTCTGGAAAATTAGAATGAGTGCTCATCTTGCATCTCTTCACACTGACATGTTAAGAGTAATCACAAGAGGACCTTTTGTGTTTACTCAAACTAACCCCAGGGTGACAGATGAACAAAGAGCTGATATAAGGGAACTGATTCCCAAAGATGAAGATGACTTCACTGCTGATGAAAAGAGGAAAGATAATCTGAATTATCTTGCCATGAACACCCTCTACCAAACAATTCCAGATGCAGTCATGGGTAGAGTCTACCACTGCACCACAGCCAAAGAAATTTGGGATACTCTTGCTGAGATGTGTGAGGGTACAGAAAAGAACAAGGAGAACAAGCTCCAAGTTGCTGTGCAAAAGTTTGAGCAATTATCAATGGAAGCTGATGAGTCCATTGACAAATTTGCTGGTAGATTCACTGATGTGATGAATGAAATCAACTCATTGGGCAAGGTGTACTCCAGGAGAGAAGTTGGATCGAAGATTTTGAGAAGTCTCACTCAAAAGTGGGATGTATATGATGTAATGATGCAGAACACCAAGGATCTCTCCTCCATGCCCATGCAACAAATCTTCTCAGAATTCAAAGCCTATGAGTTTGACCTCAATAGAAGAAAGCCTATTGAGGAACCTTCAAATCCTACTAAGGGAGTGGCATTCAAGGCCAAAGTTGCTGAACCTGAAATGCAACCTACTCCCAGATCATCAAAGTCAGTCTCAAAGACTGAAATGAAGGAAGAACTAGCCTTGATGGCTAGAAGGTTTGACAAGCTCAACACAAGGTTTGGTAGATACAAGAAATTCTACCAAGACAACAAATTCAGGAGAAGGTACAACTCTCCTGAAGATCAGGCCAAGGACAAAAAGCCTGAAGAGAAAAGATCAGAGGACAGGTACTCTGATAGGAGAAGGTCCAGTAGAGCTGACCCTTCATCATCAAAAGGAATAGATGAATCCAAGAAGGATGATGATGAAGACCTATGCTACAATTTCAAGAAGAAAGGGCACTTCCAGTATGACTGCCCTGAATTAAGCTCTAAAGAAAGAAGAGAGAGGCAAGCCAAAAGAGACATGAAGTTCACCAATAGAAAGGCCATGATGGCTGGTGATGAATCTGATAGTGCTGAAAGCTTCAACTCTTCTGATGGACTGTTCTCAAACAGTGATGATGATGATGATGTGTGCAACATGGCTATTGAGGATGATGAGGTATCCTCCACTTCTAGCTCACCATCATTCTTATCACAGAACACTAGTGAAGTCAACTTGAAACTTTCCTTTGGGAAGTTGATGGAAGATTTCACTAGATTACAAGAATTTCATGATAATTGTGTGAGAGAAAATGAAAGATTGGCTATTGAACTTGCCAAAAACTCTGAGGTAGCTGTTGATGTCAAATCTACTGAGTTGTATCAACAAGTCTTGAGAGAGCTTAAGGAAGCAAATCTCAGGATAGTTGACCAACAAAAGGAGATAGATGATCAACTACTCTCTCAGAAGAGAAAAGATTTTGAACTAAAAATTCTGAATGCCAAATTTGAGAACCTCTCACATGAATATGATATTCTTAAATCAAGTGAAGAGAGCCTGAAATTAAAGATGTCAGCTTTGAACAAATCCTCTAGAGCAATAGAGGAAATTCAGAGTTATCAAAGACCTATGGCTCAAAGAAGTGGATTAGGTTTTGATCCATTTGAATCTTCACCTTGTCTTAGTGTTGCATCTACAAGCAACACTAAGAAAATCTTTGTTAAATCAGTGGCACAACAAGCTGAAAATGAAATAATTCAGCCACTGAACAAAGGAAAGGGCAAATTAAATGAAATGCCTACTCAAGTTCCTCAGGAGACTAGGCCCAAACCTTTGGAAAAGGTCAAGGCTCCTGAACACAAGAGGAATATTGGTCAGCAGAGTAGACCCAATGGAAGGGCAACTCTACTGAACAATGTTCAGAGAAGTTATCCAAGGTATAATCAGCCTAGGCCAACTCATCTAAAAAAGCCTCAGCTGAATAGACCTAAGGACAACTATCCTCAAAGGCAAAATAAAACGAGACAACCAAAACCCTTCATGCCAAAGGGTAATGGTCATAAAAATGCCTTTCCTAAAAGATTTCATCAAGCTGCACAAAGAACTCATAAGTTCAGGAGAGTTGACAATTCTCCTGAAATTTACAGAGTTAACACCTTCACACATACTTTCCCTAAGGCATTTAAGGGAAAGACAGTGTATGTTGATGCACAAGGAAAAAAACTTAGCCACCTTGAATCAATCAGGGTAATTAGGCAAGTTTGGGTTCCAAAAGGTACTGCTAACCTCTCAGGACCCAAAACTCAAAGGGTACCTAAACTTATCTAATTGCAGGTACCAAAGGGCCACAAGAAGAGGAGTATGAGCAAAAAGACAGCATGGTACCTTGACAGTGGATGATCAAGGCACATGACTGGAAACAAGGAACTCCTCACTGATTTTATTGAAAAAGAAGGCCCAAATGTTACCTTTGGAGACAGCTCACAAGCAACAACAAAAGGTTATGGTACCTTGATGATTGGTAACATCAAAGTAACCAATGTATCTTATGTAGCCGGTCTCAAATATAATCTCCTAAGTATCAGTCAATTCTGTGATAAAGATTTTAATGTTGAGTTCTCAAGTGGAAAATGCTTAATTAGAGATAAAACTCAACAAATTCTATTGACTGGAACTAGGAAAGGAAATGTGTATTTTACAGACTGGGACAAGTCTATTGATGCTGCATGTTTCATTGCTAAGAGCTCTAGTGAACAAAGTTGGTTATGGCACAAGAGGCTAAACCACCTGAACTTTAAATCAATGAACAAACTTGCTAGAAATGCATTAGTTAAAGGACTGCCTAATGAGGTTTTCATTAAAGAACATGTGTGTAAACCATGTCAAGAAGGAAAACAGATTAAAGCCTCATTCAAAGGTAAACCAGTCATTTCTACTGAAAGGGTACTTGAACTTCTACATATGGATCTCTTTGGACCAATCACCCCTTCAAGCATAAATGGTAGAAAATACACATTGGTTGTAGTAGATGTCTTCTCTAGGTTCACATGGGTAGTATTTCTCCTTAATAAGAAGGAAACACAAGTCAAACTACCTGAACTTCTCAAGAGACTGTCAAATGAGAAAAGCCTTAGCATTATCAAGATAAGGTCTGATAAAGGCACTGAATTCATAAATTCATACATCAATGAGTATTGCACATCTAATGGAATAGCTCATGAAACCTCAGCAGCTAGAACTCCTCAGCAAAATGGAGTTGCAGAAAGAAGAAATAGAACCTTAAAAGAAGCTGCTAGAACCTTAATTGCTGATTCAAATTTACCTAAGAGGTTTTGGGCTGAAGCTATAAACACTGCATGCCATACTCAAAATAGATGCTTGATTACTAAGGGGCAAGGCAAAACCCCTTATGAACTCTGGAAAGGAAGAATGCCTAAAGTGTCATACTTTCACATCTTTGGTTGTAAGTGTTTCATACAAAATAATGGGAAAGAACAGTTGAAAGCCTTTGACAGCAAAGCTGATGAGGGAGTATTCCTTGGATATTCTCAAGTCAGTAGAGCTTTCAGAGTCTACAACAAGAAAACCCTTATTGTGGAAGAAACACCTCATGTTGTGTTTGATGAATCTATTCATGAGTCCAGGAATGAAAATCTGGAACCTGAAGAAATCACACAGAGGACAACCAGACTAAGTCTAAAAGACAAAGACACTGAATTCATAGATGTTGTCCAAGCCAACCTACCTGAAAAACTCACATTGGACAATAATCCTGAAGGCAACCTTCCTGAGACAAACCCCACTGATGGAAATGGTGAACTGAATGAGCCAATCCCAGTTCACATCCAGGTAACAACTACCAATGAAGAAGCAGTTCCTGTTGAGGTAGTTAATGGGTCAAATAATCAAGGGGGAACTCAAAATGTTGAAAATACCAATGTCCCTGACATTGAGGAAAACACCCCTGATTATGATCCTGAATTAGATCCTGCACTCAATTATCCTGAATTTTATGATCAAAATGACTCAACTTCAGTAGAGGACAACTCTACTGAAGAGATCAGAAAAAGAAGAACTTGGTTGTCTGACCATCCTACTGATCTAATACTTGGTGACCCAAGTATTGGAGTCAAAACAAGAAGATTTCATGGTGAAAGTGCTCTTTTCTGTTGTTTCTTATCAGAACAAGAACCAAGTGATATTGAAGAAGCACTTCAAGATGCCAATTGGATCACAGCCATGCAGGAAGAACTGAATCAATTCACCAGAAATGAAGTATGGGAGCTGGTGGATAGACCTTCACATCAAGATGTTATTGGAACTAAGTGGGTGTTCAAGAACAAAAAGAATGAGAATAATGTGATTATCAGAAACAAAGCAAGACTAGTGGCAAAAGGTTATTGCCAGCATGAAGGCATTGACTATGATGAGACCTTTGCACCTGTGGCAAGGCTAGAAGCAATAAGGCTCTTCCTAGCCTATGCAGCCCACAAGAGGTTCAAAGTGTACCAAATGGATGTCAAGAGAGCCTTTCTGAATGGAGTCTTGAAAGAAGAAGTCTATGTGGAGCAACCACCAGGTTTTGAGGTTGGAAACCAAGTTTACAGACTGAAGAAGGCTCTATATGGACTCAAGCAAGCCCCTAGGGCTTGGTATGACACACTGTCACAATTCCTCTTGGATCATGGATTCACCAAGGGAACTGTGGACAGAACTCTCTTCAGAATCTCTGAAGGAAAGGACATCTTGCTTGTCCAAATTTATGTAGATGACATAATTTTTGGATCCCCTAATGAGAAGTTGTGTGAAAAATTCTCCAAGCTCATGCAAAGCAAGTTTGAGATGTCTAGGATGGGGTTGATGAACTTCTTTTTGGGTCTACAAGTCAAGCAATCAAAAGAAGGAATCTTCATCAACCAAGCCAAGTACACCAGAGAAATGATCAAGAAGTTTGGGTGTACAACAAGCAAGCCAGTAAGGATCCCAATGAACACAAATTGGAAGATGGATCCTGATGAGAGTGGTGTTCCAACCAACTCCACTGAGTATAGAGGAATAATTGGTTCACTCCTCTATCTCACTGCCAGCAGACCTGACATCACCTTTGCAGTAGGTGTTTGTGCAAGGTTTCAAGCAAATCCTAAGAAAAGCCACCTTGAGGCTACAAAAAGGATCTTGAGGTATCTCAAAGGCACTGAAAATCTAGGCCTTTGGTACCCTGCTGATGACAACATTGAGTTAACTGGCTACTCAGATGCTGACTATGGAGGATGTAGAATTGACAGAAAGTCCACTTCAGGGACTTGTCAATTCTTAGGCAACAAACTCATATCTTGGTTTTCCAAGAAGCAAAACACAGTGGCTACCTCCACCACTGAAGCTGAATATGTTGCTGCTGGAAGTTGTTGTGCTCAAATTCTTTGGTTGAGACAACAACTCAGAGACTACAAAGTCAACTCTACTGAAGTGCCAATATATTGTGATAATAACAATGCAATTGCAATATCACAAAATCCTGTCTTGCACACAAGATGCAAACATGTGGACATCAAGCATCACTTCGTTAGAGACCATGTGGAAAAGAAGGATATCAAGTTGGTAAAGATCCACACAGATCATCAAAAAGCTGATATATTGACAAAGCCACTTGCAGAGGCAAGATTTCTGGAATTATCAGCAGAGTTGGGTCTACTTGATCCAGGAAAATTGGACAATTGAGTCCAAAGGAGTTCATTCATAAGGGGGAACAATCTTCAAACTTCAGCAGACTTGGTCAAGTCTACTGAAACTCAGATGAAATGATCAGGACACTTGTCCATTGAATCTCAGGACAGTTGTCCACATCCTTTCAGGACACTTGTCCTAGTGGGGTCAGATAAGTTGTCCTAGCTATCAAACCAAATCTTGGTCTGATAAGCACCTATTTTGGGTAATCATTGTCTATTTAGAAATCTGTCCCATTGAAAATACAGATTTCACCTTTTTGGGATTTAATTTGTCTCCCACTCAAAAGGTCACTTTCCATGTATTAAATGCCAATATTTAACTCTTGTTTGCATTAAACTTTTTGGGACATGATCTATCTCGAAAATCCCCCAGCCTTAAACAAACATTAAAACTCCACCCACGTTTTGAACAAAACAGTTTTTCACTGTTACATTGATTCTTGACCATTGGATCAAAATTGGACAACTACCCTGAAGACAATCCTAGCCGTCCATTTTTTATTTCCATTTTTGCTCACCTTTGAATTGCATCAAGACTTCACCAACTCATTGACAAACATTCTTTTTAGAATATTCACAAGTCTTAAGACCCCCACAAACACTTCTTCCCCAAGTATTCGAAACCCTAGCTCAAATTTTCTTCAAACACTCTCAATCTCTGTCAAATTTTCCTTCTGTAAACCTTCAATGGCTCCCAAAGTTAGACCAGAAATGATCATTGATTTCTCCAACAAGGCTCTAGACCTTGATTTTGGATATTTGAGCAACAAAAACAGTCTTCACTTTGAGCCTATAGTCTCTTTTGAAAGTGAGGATCCTGAGATTACACCAACCCTGAGATGGTTGAGGAGAGCTGGATTGCAAAAGTTTATGGAGGAAAGACCAAGCTCTTGTTTGGAAAGCTACATGGCTGAGTTCTTTGCCTTTCTCAAATGGAGAGGTAAGCCTGAAGATGGTGAAATCTCTACAAAGCTTTCTTATGTAGCAGAAGGAGAGGAGGAAGAGAAATTTCATAGAGTGAAATTCTCTTCAGAAGATCTTGAAGGAGCTTTTGGATTGCCTTCTGAGGGAAGGAATCCTGAACTTTATGGTGTTGATCATGAAGATGAGATAGCACAAGAATGGCTTTTGGTTCCAGGCCCCCATCTCTTCAACACAGAACAAGAAGACTCTCAAGCCAAAATTTCTCAATCTATTTGAGGTAATCACCAAGAGTCTTATGAGCAATACTGGAAGTTTGGAGCAAGTCAGCCATCCAAGAATCAGAATTATGGCTGTAGTTATTGATGCTAGTGACAAAGGCATCAAATTTGATTGGAGGACTTTCATCATGTCTGAGATGATGAAGGAAAAGGCCAAATTTAAGGTGAAAGCCCACAACAAGGTTGTGCTAGAAGGGAAACTCAAGTATTGCACAAGGGCAAGCTTGTTGATTGAAAGATTCTCCCATTATTCTCAAATGCAAACCTTTGCAAAACCCCTCACAGCCCAAAAGATTCTGTTCAGAAAGCTCAGCAAGAAAACTGAGCAAAGGAGGATGCTTATGGCCAAACCTGCTGAAGAAAAGGTTGAAGAGAAGCCTAAGATGAAGAAAAGAACTAAGGCCAGGGCTGTCAAAACAAAGAAAATCTCTCAAATATCTTCAAGAGAAGCCTCAGGAGCATCAGCTGAAGTTGATGAAGTGGCAGAAGAGGGAGTAAGTGTGCCTTCTGACCACTCAGAGGAGTTGAGATTGAAGTATAATGAAACAAGGCAAAAGAAGAAGGGTGATAAGAGGATCAGGGAAGTTTTCCCTGAGAAGGAAGTGGAAGGCAGTGGGAGTAGTAGGGCCAGCAAAAGAAGGGCCAAGCCTACTGATAAAGTGTTGGAGCTTCAGGAAGAAAGGTCTCTCCAATTGGCTCTAAGAGAGAGCAGAGCTGAAAGCAGGACCAAATCCAAGTCAAGGACCAACTCATCTGGTTCTGGAACTTCAGAATCCAAGGTCCCTGAAGGTCAACCTATAGAGGCCAACATCCCTGAAATTCAGAATCTTGAACCCAACTCCCCTGAAACCCATGTTACTCCTCCCAACCAACCCATCACCCCTGTAAACCTCACTAAGAGATACTCTCCAGAAGGAAGTGTGCAGAGAAGTGGCATTGATGTGCTAGCAGACTTAGTAGTGGATGAAACAAGGCTTTTGTCCCCTCTTAATTCATCCATGCTAAATTACTCCAAACTCTTAGAACATGCACTCAATGAGCCAACTCCCTTGAGCAAAGCCCCTTAAGATTCATTGCTCCCTAAAGCAACTGAAGTACCTTCATTTGAGCTTAATCCTTCTGAAGCCAACCCTCCTGAACTTAACTTGCCTGAAGCTGCAATTGTTGAAACCACAGCCCACTCCCCTATAGCCTAAAGTTCTCCATCAAATGAGAATGAGGAGGAGTATACTTATGAAAGTATGCTCAGAGGTGGAGCTAAGGCCACTGTGGACAGTTTGTATCCACAACTTGCTGAATTTCCAAGAATTCAGAAGACATTTCATGATTTGAGGATGCTTGTGGATGTAAAAGACAAAACCTTGATGGAGATATCACAAGTCATCCAAGATAAAGGTGCAAACTGGTGGCAAGTGGAGGAGAGCAGATTGCTACACTTTGCTGGTATGATGAAAACAAGATTCCTCACTGATGAGGAAGTTTTTGCAAAGTTGGTAGATGAGAAGATCATTGAGGAGAAAGAGAGAAAAGCTAAGGGCATCAAACACCCTGATAGTAGCTCAGGTGATGATGATTCCCCTGATGATCCCTCAAACCCTTCAAACCCCAACCCTCTTGAAACCCCTCAAGCCAACCTCCCTGAACCCTCTCAACCCAAATCTTCTGTAGCAGACAGACTCTCAAACCCTCTTAAAACCTATCATAGGAAAGGCTCTGTATCATCAGAGGTGTTGACAAAGGGTGGTAACACAACCAAAGACACATCTGCCAATGAAGGTTCTTCTGAACCCAAGGCACAGCCTAAAGATGTTGAGGTTCCTATGCTAGGGGCTAGTTTGATTAAGGCCTATTCAGTGTCAGAAGAGTTGGACATTGATCAGCCCTTAATCATTCAGGATGACTCAGTGGCTGCTGAAATAAGCACTGTGATCTCCTCACAACTGCCATCTTTGAACCTTGTTGAAGGTGAAGATGTTGCAGGTTTAGGAGAAGGGTTTGAAAAGGAAAATAGAATCAAAAAATCAGAGGGAGTTATGGATGAAAGAGAGGTAGTAATCACTAAGATTGTGAGTGTACCACCATATGAGGGTGGAATAAGTGAGGAAGGACATGTTATTCTTGAAGTAAAATCTGAACTTCAAGAATCCCTTGATGAAAGGAGGCCTGATTCCTTGGGTGAGAACATTATCTATGAAGGGAGAAAAGAAAGAGTTGAAAATGAGAAGAAGGTTGTTGATGTATCAGAGTCTTATACAAAAGAAATTGAGGGTGATGAGTGTTTATTCCCTAACCTGTTTGATTTGTCTAACATTGCAGGTATTTCTCTTGACCAAATCTTTGTAGATGAATTCTTGAGAGATGCCCCTATCCAAGTAGATACAGGCTCAGCACAAGCCTTACTTGGAATGCAATCAGAGAAATTGGACTCCTTGGCTCATCAAGTCCAATCTGCTCATGCTGAAACTTCAGGAGCACTGAATGAGCAAGGAAGAACTCTAGCATCTGTGGAGATGAGATTAACTGGCTCTGAAGATGTAGTGCTCCCTACATTGGAAGCAAGGATAAGTGGAGAGGAAACTGGTCTCCAAACCATTTCCACTGAAGTGCAAAAAGCCAAATCCACCATGGAATCCATCTCAGAAGAAGTCAAGAAGGAACAAAAGCTGCTGAGAGACAATCATAATGCCAATGTCAAAGCTCTCAGGCTAACTGTCAAGCAAGCTCTTGGAAAGAAGACTGCATTACAAAAGAAAAGAGCTGAAGAACAAAGGCTTGCTATGGTGAAAGCAGCCTCTGAAAATTTTTCCCAAGAGGTGATAGCCAACATTGCTGAAGGAGCAGTGGCCAACCTCACTGAGCTTCTTAAAGCCCAACTTGATGCATCCCTGAAGGCAACCTTGGAGGAGGTTGTCCAACAAAAAATGAAGCCTGTTCTAGCTTTTCTTAGCTTGAGCAGTGATAGGATGCAAAATATACATGATGAAAATGTATATCTATTGGAGGAAATGAAATCCTTAAACCAGGCCCAATCCCTAATGGCCACAACAATGAGTGAGCTAAAACCCCAGTGCTTTGATGCTGCCAAAAAGGGGGAAAGGGAAAGAGCTAGAGCAAAAGGTGCCTTGGTGATTGGAAGCCCAGTCAAGGGAAAAGACAAAGCTGCTGAAGGAAAAGGAAAAGAGCCTGCAGTGCTGAATTTAGAAGAATTGGATGAAGAAGAGCAACTAGCACTTGCCTTGAAGAATTCAATGGCATCAGCACAAGAAGAAAGAATGAGTTTACAGCAGAGACCAGGTGGTGAGGTGTCTAGTTTGGACAAAGATGTTGAAGGTGTCCAAACTAGAGGAAAGATCAAGAGGGCAAAAGGAAAGAAAAGACAAGCTGAGACATTTACTGACTTTCCTAACAACCTTGATCTTCCACCTGAATTCAGAATTGATGATGATGAGCCTACATCAAAGAAGGCCAAGGCTGCTGAAGAACCCAAAACTTCTGAAAAAGACAAGTCTTCTGAAATGGTCAACATTGCTGAAGGTGCCAAAGTTACTGAAGATGTGGAAGCTTTATATGAAGAAGGCTTTGGACCTAGACCAAAGAAGACAAAGATTGTGGTACTGAATGATCCATCAAAGTTGTTTCATGAAGGGTATGGCAAAGACCCTGAAACACAACAAAAATTGGCCATGATGAGGGCCCAAGAGAAAATGGATTTGATGGAAGAGGCCAACAGAGCAAGAGATAAGAGAAGAGCTAACTTCCAGAAACCAAGAAGAAGGAGAGCAACTTACAGCAAGATGAAGCCTCAGCTACTAATCCCAATGGACACCAAATATCCACACTTGGATAAATGGGTGCCAATTCAGCTGAATGATACATAGGAAGAGGCTAAAAGGGAGTTTGTCTATGACTATTATGTCATTGACAGATGGAATGTAGGAGATGCCAACTCTTCCTTTGCTGAGTTCATGATAGAATACTACAGAGAGTTGTAACAACAATTACATGCAACTGCTGATATTGCAAGAATTGAACTCAATGCTCCCAAGCCTATCATCTACATGCCTCCAAAGCTTGATAGATGGATTGACCAAGCAAGGAATCCTGAGGGAGTTCACAGAGATTCTTAAACTGAACAAAATGACCCTTGGACCCAAAGGAACCAACCAGGAAGCCATGGAACTCAAGAAAAGAGTATGGGCACAACATGGGATGGTGGCACCTAAAGAAGATGATCTCTGAAATGGCTAAGTCTTCCTGACTCTTATATGCTGAAATGGATGAAAATTTAAGTTGGTTACTAAATTGTGTTTTGGTCAACTATTCTGAAGATGCTCAAGTTGCTGATATGATGTGCTCTAAAGCCTAAATGCTGAATGATTTAAGAGTATATCATACTTTTGTAGTAAATGTGTGCTTAATTATAATATTTCTCATGCTCTGATATGTTTTTGTTCAAACTATCAACATGCTGTAATGATTCTCATTTGAATGATAGTTGAACATATTTTGAATCCAGAAAAACAAATCTCTCTATGCCTATTCTTGAAACCTATTTGCAACATGAATGGTGAGTACACTAACACATTTTCGTTCAGGGATATTGACCTCAGTCATGTCTTCTGAAGATAAATGTAATAGGTGTAGTCAAGTCACTTTTGCATAAAATGTATAGGTTTTGGCATCATCAAAAAGGGGGAAATTGTTGGGAATAAAATGAGATATGTTTTGATTAAATACCAAAACCCCCTGAGACATGCCTAAGTCAATTGATTGTGCTAGAACACATAGCATAAGGCTAGATGAGAAGCTGATATATTAGGCAGCTCTTAGATGATTAGATGCACAATGTGAGGGGGAACCTATGCTTTGAAGATTATCATGATCAAGTCCCCTCAAGGCTCAAATTCTGGAACAATCACTAAGGCCAAGCATACTCTATTGAAAACCAAATGCCTTGATCAGGAGAGTTGTCCAGAGAGGTTGTCTCTATGCAAGAACAAGGTTGTAAATTTCAAAAGGACAAGTTTACTTAAATGCACTGATCAGGAGAGTTGTCCAACGAGGTTAACTCTGTGCAAAAACAAAAGCTCTGAAGCTCAAAGGCCAAGTATGCTGATCAGGAGAGTTGTCCAGAAGAGTTGTCTCAGTAAAATTGAACCAGAACAAATGTTCTAATGTTTGAAGGTCAACTATGCTGAAGAGAAAGAGACAACTACACCCTAAAAGACTTCATTGTATCTTGCTGAGATCAATTCCAAGTGAAGCAAAGGGAAAGAGCCAAGTCATCTCAAGAAGAGCAAGCCAACCTTGCTGATAAGCAAAGTATGCTGATAGTGATAAGCAGAGTTGTCCATTTGATAAGGAATGTTGTCCTATCATTGGATCAATCTTCAGAAGCCATGTCCAAGTCTTAACAAGAAGTCAAACATTGGGAAAAGTGCTGCAGAATGAAGACAAAGTCTTAACAGCCGTTTATTACCCAAATGAGGACATGTCACTATCAAGAATCTGTCTTCCAGTTTGAAGAACTCAAGGAAGACATTTATAGCAATTTGGGGCTGCCTCTCCAACGGGCAAATCCTCAAATTTGTCTATAAATATAGAAGTGTGAAGACCATTTGAAGCACCAACTACCAAGCCAACTATCCTACAAGAAAACAAGTGCTTTCAAAGCTTTCAAAGACTATCTTAGTCTTCATACACTTCTTCTAAGCTGAACTTACTGTATATCCATACAAAGCATAGAGAGATATCCTAATCCTTATACACTGATCTTCATTGTAAAGGATATCTCATTAGTTGGAACCTTACTTCAACCCTTACCCCTTTCAAGTGAGAAAGTGAGAAGGTTGTAGTAGTAGAAGTGGTAGGAGTTGACTGTTGAGAGAAGAACAGTTCAGTTCTGAGTTGAGAAGAGGGTACTAGGACTCTAGACATCCTAGGGATCAATTCACCAAGGAGTGGTGTTATTGATCAAGTGCACCTTGACACTATAAAACAAGTTAATTACAAGAGTGAAGGAATTATCCTGTTCAATCAGGGAAAGTGGATGTAGGAGCTTGAGTCTCTGAACCACTATAAACTCTTGTGTTGATTTACTTTCAAGCATTGTCATACATTCAACATTGCACACAAAACTGATTTACAAAAGAACTTACATTCAAAGTCTGTGCAAAATTGTATTGGACAAGTTCCCTGAAAACTGGACTGTATTGAATTGACAAAGTGATTTCAGAAACTAAAGGAGTCCAAACTTAAAGGGCCAACCACTATTCCGCACATATAACTCCCCTAGATAGTTATTCAACTAAGTACTCAATAGTGCTTAGTAGTTTGATTATCTTAGAAGAGTTAATCATCTCCAGCAGAGTTGTCCAAGGCAACCTTGCTGAGCTCTGGTTTGATCAAAAGTTGAAAAGAATTGCATACAAGAGTATTCCCCCCCCCCCCATACACTTGTTATATACTCCTTTCAGGACCAACAAAACCTGAGTGAACAAATGCCGATTTGAACGAAAACCATCGTCGATCTACACCATCGAAGCTTCATCCTCACCGGCTAGGCTAGGGTTGCAGACGGTGGCGCCGGCCAAGTGATTCGGGTAGAATTTACGCATTTTAGAGCCACATGTGAAGCATGTTTTTGATGAGATTTCATTGATTTATGCATTGATTATGATGATTTGAGCCAAAATGAGAGAAAGGTTGTGTTTTGTCGATTTTGTAGGAAATAAGATGAAATTTGGAGCAAAACACCAACCATACTTTACTGGATCAGGAAGAGAAGTGCACGGTTGGATTCGCCTCGAAAAACGGAGTGGAATAGTCTAAAGAATCGAGTCAATCGGACAACCGAGGCGAAAGATATGCACGAAACAAATTTGGAGTGCCCAGCAACTCGGCCGAGCCAACCAACTCGGCCGTGCCCTTGATCAAGGCAGATTCTGGAACCAAGTTCCATCCGGCCGAGCTAGCTGATCCGGCCGAGTGCGAGGAAAATTTTGGAGAGACAACTCGGCCGAGTTGGACCACGCGGCCGAGCTACTGAAGGATGCAGAATCTGGAACCATTTGCCACTCGGCCGAGCTGCTGAACAAAGTTTGGACGCTGGAATCAATTGCACTCGGCCGAGTGGGGCAACTCGGCCGAGCCCTGAAGATTTTGGCCACGATTTTAAGACTCCAACTCGGCCGAGCTGTCCCACTCGGCCGAGTCACCTCTGTTCTCGGTGCCTTTTGCATATTTTGTCCAATTTCCAAGGACCTAAGTGCAATTTTCATCCTTAAGCCCTACCCCAACACTATATAAGCCCTCATTCTTGAAACCCAAGACATTCTCCCCCAATTCCTCAAATTCCACACATAGTTACACACACTTTGAGGTGTTTTGGCCATTTCTTCTTCATTTCTCCATCAAATCAAGGAAGAAAGGATGCAATAGCTTGGAAATTCAATTCTCTACCACATTCTTGACTAAGCTTCCTCTTTCCCCTTTCTTTTTACTTAGTTATTTCAATTGATTTTGTAATTTGACTATGCTAGTTAGTGGCTAGAACACTTTTGGTTCTAGAGCCTTGTAAATACTCTTGTTGAAGTTTATGAATTAATGTTTTACTTATTTGGTGTTTGTGTGGCTTAATTCTATTTGGATGCTTGATTTTCATTGCAAAGCATGTCATTAGTGTACAATGATGATGTGTTAATCCTAGTTAATTGAATTAGGTTGAGAAATCTACTTTGATTAATTGATTGCAAGCATTTGACCTAATTTTATTGTGAGATTGAAAGATAAACAATGATTAGGAAGATGTGTGATGATCTTAGGAGCTTGATTGGGTTTTATTGTGCAATTTAGGTAGAGATACTAAGTTGTGTGATATTTCCTTTGGATTACTTGGATCGAAAGAACTTTTAATTCATTATTATGTGATCAATCTTATAGACAAAGCATGAACACCACTTAAGTAGATAGTTAATCATAGATGGATTCATTAGTATTGCATGTGCTTTAGAACCTACCTTCTCATACTTGAATTTCATCCGTTTTACTTCTCGTTTTCTTGATTTGCATGTTAGTTGATCGATGCGTTATTATTCTTTATTGCTTATTTGTGACAACTTGGTAGGCAATTTTAGGGTAATTCACCACATTCACTTTATCGATCGCGTCTAAATAGAATTCAGTTAACAAAATACACTTTTACGTTTTACCTCCTCGTGGAATCGACCTCGTACTTACTTCACTACGATAGACACCGTATACTTGCGGTCGTTTATTCTAGCGTTGTAAAATACGTGAATCAAGTTTATGGCGCCGTTGCCGGGGAGGTTTTTATAGCTCTAGAGTGTAGGATAATCGAGTTTTAGTTTAGACATTTTACTTGTTTTCCTTATTCTCAAAAATCCAAAAATATTTGTGTGTTTTACTTTGATTCCACTTGTAATTCTCACTTTTTCTTGAACTTTTGTTTAGACATGGCCTATGATCACCCGAGCTAGGAGAGATCGACAAGTGTTGCTACCCCTAGAATCGGAAATCGAAGCTCGTTGTCGAAGCCAAAACGCCGAAAGGTGAAGAATTTATTTGGAAGCCATGAATAGAAGAGAGAATCCATTAGTGGAGGAGGTTGAGGAAGAAGTTGATAATCAAAGGCCGAATATAGAGGAAAGAGACAGGGCACCAAGGGTGAATGAGGAGCATGGAATTCAAAGAGTTTTGAGGGATCACTTTCGACCCATCCCAAGGCCGTACGGAGGAGCGGGTAGGGAACCCGTTGACGCTCATAACTTTGAGCTCAAACCGGCGTTGATCATGATGGTCCAAAACAACCAATTCGGAGGATTGTCGAAGGAGGATCCCAACCTCCATTTATCTCAATTCTTAAAGATAAGTGGGACGGTGAAGATAAACCGAGTCCCTCAAGACTACATTCGTCTTCAATTGTTCCCCTTCTCACTCCGTGATCGTGCAAAACAATGGTACATGTCTCTTGATCTAAGGACGATAGAGAATTGGAATGATTTGGTGGATGTTTTCCTAATGAAGTATTTTTCCCCAAGCAAAACCATTCAAATACGGGGGGAAATATCTTCATTCCGACAAGATGAGGATGAATCATTAGCCGAGGCATGGGAGCGCTTCAAAGACCTTATAAGAAGTTGTCCTCAACACGGGTTTTCAAAGGATCAAACCATTTGTTATTTCTACAACAGGATGGATCACCGTACAAGAGGGATGGTAGATGCTTCGGCCGGTGGAGGGTCTTTGTTGGGAAAGACGACGGATGAGGGTTATGTGCTTCTAGAGGAGATGGCAAAGAACGGGAATCAATGGCCATCCGAGAGAAGGCAAACCCGGAAAGTTGCTTCCACTCGAGAATCGGAGGATTTTGCTACTTTATCCAATAAAATGGATAAATTGACTTCGATGATGACGGCCAAGTCATTAGTGGGACCAAGTGATGATCAATATGAAGAGGCTCACTACATGAACAATCAAAGGGACCGACATTTTCGAGATAGAGGTTGGAATGAGAGGCAAAACCCTCCTAATCCGAATCAATATCACCCCGGGTTGAGGCAACATGAGAACTTCTCTTATGCTAACACAAGGAATGCCATCATACCACCTCTAAATTTCAATGTGAGAGATGGAGAAATTGTGGAGTCTTCATCAAAACCGTCTTTGGAAGACATGTTTGGCGCATTTATGGGGGAAACCAAGAATTTTATGAGAGAAACGAGGGATAATGCGACCAAGACTTGGCAAAGACTTGATGAACAAGGAGAGATGATCAAAGATGTGACCACTCACATGAAAGCTATGGAGAAACAAATGAGCCAACTCTCTAATGTCATTGGGAGTCAACATACACCGGGTCAATTTCCTTCAAATACGGAGCTTAAACCCAAGGAGAATTGTAAGGCCATCAAACTAAGGAGTGGGACAAGCTATGAGGGGCCAAGTATGCCACAAGAGGAGGAAATAGTGAATGCACCCAAAGATGTTGATAAAGAAGAGAGGCATGAGGAAGAAAAGCAAGATGAAATAGTGAGAGGAGAGGACAAAGAAGGGGAGAAGAAGAGTGAGGAGACAATCCCTCCTCAAGACAAAGGCAAAAAGGAGGTACCTCTTCCATACCCTCAAAGATTGAAAAAGAAAGGGTTGGACAACAAATTTGCCAAGTTCGTGGAAATGTTTAAGAAGATTCATATTAACATTCCATTTGCCGAAGCACTTGAGCAAATGCCCCACTACTCCAAATTCCTAAAGGAGATCATGTCAAACAAGAGGAAGATGGTGGAGTACGAAACGGTGCATTTGACCGAGGAGTGTAGCTCGATTATTCAAGCTAAGTTGCCTCAAAAACTTAGAGATCCCGAATCTTTCACTTTGCCATGTGTCATCGGGGATGGAGGTACATTTCGAGCCTTGTGTGATTTGGGAGATAGTATCAATCTTATGCCATTATCCATATTTAAAACTCTTGGTTTGGGAAAGCTTACCCCAACCACAATGAGTCTCGTATTGGCGGATAGATCCATGACGTACCCTTTGGGTATAGTAGAGGACGTGTTGGTTAAGGTGGACAAATTCATTTTCCCGGTAGACTTTGTGGTGTTGGATATGGAAGAAGACAAGTGCATTCCACTAGTCTTGGGAAGGCCGTTCTTGGCAACCGGTGGAGCTATCATAAATGTGAGGAAATGGGAGTTAGAGCTTCAAGTGAACAATGAAAAAGTTTTGTTCAACATCTACAAGGCCATCAAGTTTAGAGATGATGAAGATGAGGTTTTTTAGTGCAACATGATCAATAGTGTGCAAGATTGTGTGGATATGCACATGGAGAAGAGCAACTCAAAGGATCCACTTGACTTTTGCATAAGAAACTCTCTTACCTCTCCTTCTCTTATCCCTTTTGATTTTAATTATGATGAACTTGATGATATGGAATTGTTTGAATATATGTCTTCTCTTGATGTTTTGAAGGAGCTTCCAATCAAGAAGGAGGAGAAATTCATGGAGATACGACAAGAAGCCAAGTTTGGGGGGGTTTTACTTGAAGAGTGTCAAAAAATTCCTAACAAAAATCTTGACACTTGGCCCTCATGTTACTCATTGGAAGCACCAAAGGATGGAGCTAAAGAGAAACCAAAAGCTCAAGAGAAAGGGAGGAAGCTAGACTTGAAACCACTTCCGGATCACTTAAGATATGCTTATCTTGAACAAGGTGACCTCTTTCCGGTTATTGTTTCTTCACACTTGCATGAGCTTGAATTAGAAAAATTGCTTAGGGTGCTTAGAACTTATAAATCGGCTATTGGTTGGGATATTTCGGATTTGAAGGGTATACCGGCTCATATTTGCATGCATAAGATTAGACTAGATGAGTCTATTAAGCCTAAAGCCCAAGGTCAAAGAAGATTGAATCCCATAATGCAAGAGGTAGTGAGAAAAGAGGTGTTGAAGTGGTTAGATAATGATATAATTTTTCCCATAAGTGATAGTGAGTGGGTGAGTCCAACACAAGTGGTACCTAAGAAGAGGGGCATGACTATTGTTACAACCGATGCTTTAGAGGCAATTTCCACTAGGACCATTGTGGGGTGGAGAGTATGCATTGATTATCGGGTGTTGAATAATGCCACTAGGAAAGATCATTTTCCTTTGCCTTTTATTGATCAAATGTTGGATAGGATGGCGGGATACGAGTATTATTGATTACTCGAGATATAATCAAATTTTGATTGATCCCAAGGACCAAGAGAAATCAACTTTTACTTGCCCTTATGGTACTTTTGCTTTTAGGAGAATGCCATTTGGATTGTGTAATGCTCCCGCCACCTTTCAACGATGTATGATGGCTATTTTTCATGGCATGATTGAAAACATAATGGAGGTATTTATGGATGATTTTTCTGTATTTGGTTATTGTTTTGATACATGTCTACGTAACCTCTCTTGTGTTTTGCAAAGATGCATAGATACTAACTTGGTGCTCAATTGGGAGAAATGCCACTTCATGGTGAAGGAAGGAATTGTGCTTGGGCACAAGGTTTCGGCTAAGGGACTTGAGGTGGATAGAGCAAATATTGTGGCAATCGAGAAGTTACCTCCACCAACCAATGAGAAGGCGGTGAGAAGTTTTCTTGGGCATGCCGGATTTTATAGAAGATTTATCAAGGATTTTTCCAAGATAGCCAAGCCCATGTGTTCATTGTTGGAGAAAGGGGCCACTTTCATCTTTAGTGAGGAGTGTGTGAAGTCGTTTGAGATATTGAAGGAGTCCTTGATTAAAGCTCTCGTGTTGGTGACACACGATTGGAGTCAACCGTTTGAGATTATGTGTGATGCTAGTGATTATGCCATTGGAGTAGCCTTGGGTCAAAAGAGAGACGAGCTCTTTCATGTGATCTACTATGCAAGCAAGACCTTGAATCCGGCTCAAAAGAATTACACCACAACGGAGAAGGAGATGCTAGCAGTGATCTATAGCTTTGACAAGTTTAGAGCATATTTGGTGGGAGCTAAGACCATAGTGTACACGGATCACACGGCTCTTAAGTACTTGATTGAGAATAAAGAGGCTAAACCAAGGTTGATACGATGGGTGCTCCTTTTGCAAGAGTTTGATGTGGAGATTAGAGATAGAAAAGGGTGTGAGAATGTGGTGGCGGATCATCTCTCAAGACTTGAGAATGTGGAGGAAAAAGATGTACAAGTCCCTATCAAGGAGTGGTTCCCCGATGAGCAAATTCTTGCTATCAAAGAAGCATGTCCATGGTTTGCCGACTTTGTGAATTACATAGCCACCGGAACACACCCACCAAACCTCTCATTTCATCAAAAGAAGAAGTTCTATCATGATGTCAAGTTCTATGTTTGGGAGGATCCATTCCTCTATAGATGGTGTTCGGACATGATCATGAGGAGGTGCCTAGGGGAAGATGAGTGGGAGAAAGTGATTGAGGAGTGTCATTCATCTCCTTATGGAGGACACTTTGGAGCAAATCGAACGGCCCACAAAGTTCTTCAAATTGGTTTCTATTGGTCATCCATTTTTAGAGATTGTGAAGTGTTTGTGAAGAAGTGTGACAAGTGTCAAAGGATGGGGAACATTTCAAAGAGGCATAAGATGCCTATGAAGAATGTGATTGAAGTGGAGCTCTTTGATGTGTGGGGGATAGACTTTATGGGGCCATTCCCTACTTCCCATGGGTTTTCATACATCCTTTTGGCCATTGACTATGCTTCTAGATGGATTGAGGCCATTCCAACCATTACCAATGATGCCAAGGTGATCCTTAACTTTTTGAGGAAGAACATTTTCACTCGTTTTGGCACTCCAAGAGCACTAGTAAGTGATGGTGGTTCACATTTTTGCAATCGATGGCTAGATCAACTTTTGACAAAGTATGGAGTGAAGCATAGGGTGACCACACCTTATCACCCTCAAGCTAATGGACAAACGGAGCTTGCTAATCGAGAAGTGAAGCAAATTTTGGAAAAGACCATTGGAATCAAGAGGAAGGATTGGGCCATTAAGTTGGATGATGCTCTTTGGGCATATCGAACCGCCTACAAGACACCTTTGGGCACATCTCCTTACCAACTTGTGTATGGTAAGTCTTGTCATCTACCCGTGGAAGTGGAGTTGAGAGCTTGTTGGGCTATCAAGGAGCTAAATCTTGATTTTAAGGCATCCGGAGAGAGAAGAAAGATGATGTTAAATGAGCTTGATGAGTTTATGAATGTAGCTTTTGAGAACTCCAAGATTCTCAAAGAAAGGGCCAAGAAGTTTCATGACAAGATGATTGAAAAGAGGGAGTTTCAAGTGGGAGAACAAGTTCTATTGTTCAACTCAAGGTTGAGACTATTTCCGGGCAAGTTGAAGTCAAAGTGGTCGGGGCCCTTTGTGATTAAGAATGTAACTCCCATGGGAAATGTGGAACTTATTGGTAAAGATGGAACAACCTTTGTGGTGAATGGTCAAAGAGTGAAACACTATTTTGGAAGTGAGCAACTTCGAATGGTGGAGTCACTTCGTTTGGATGAGGCTTGAAAGTAGGAAGAAACCGTCTGGCATAGGACGTTAAAAATAGCGCTTCTTGGGAGGCAACCCAAGGTTTTATTGCTTTCATGTTTTTATTGCTTTGATAGTTTTGATAGCTTGGTTTATTTTGTAGGTATGGATGAGAAGTATTTTGGATGTCATAGCTTGAAGAATGAAGAAGAAAGCAAAACCAACTTTGGAGAGGGGAAGCAAGTGTTGCAATGGTGATCTTTGAAGAGCTTTGGATGTGCAAGGAGGGAGGTAACAACTTGTAGCCCCAAACTTAGAATTTATACATAGTAAAATTCTAAGTTTGGGGGAGTTATTTTTTCTTTCATTCTTTTACAAGTTGTTACCCGTGCACCGGTTCGTCATTCTACTTGTGTCACATATTGCACCGGTGCACACTTGGCTTTCACTTGCTTATATTGTTTGATTTGGTTTTGATCATATGTTGGGTAGTGGATCTTTGGTGAAATGTGAGCATGAATAATCATTGGAATCCATGGTTGAGTAGTTGTGGTGATGTCTATTTGCTTTGATTGTATGCATGATTGGTGTTGGAGAATAGTGTCATGTTGTGTTCATGTTTGTTGATCTTTGATAGTATGGATGCATGGCGTGTTGTTGTTTGGGAACATTTGATGAATGTGAGAGTCCTATTGAATAAACCGGTGAGAATTGAGCCATAAATCGAGCATATAATCTGGTTTAGTTCATTTGAGAGTGGACTAGGTTATTGCTAGTGATTCTAGAACTTGCCCAAGTTCTTGTTTGAAAGCATGATTGTGTGAACTTTGTGATGTGATATAGGCCATCTTGTTCTAAAGAGTCACTTAGCCAAAATTTCCCAAAACCGAAGTAATCTTCCGTAGTTAGCCCTTTGAGCTTAATTCCTCATTTTCTTGGCAAACTACAATGTGAACCACTTAGCCTTTTTGAGCCTTTGATACCTACATCTAGTGGGGGATAAAAGACAAAGTGGATAAACATGTGCTTGAAATGTCTTTGGTGAAGGGAGAAATTGGAAAAGTTGAAAGAAAAAGAGAAAGATGAAAATAAAATCAAGGGAAAAGAAAAGAGGGACAAAGAGCCCCAAAGCTTGAAAAGAAAAAAAAAATGGTTCAAAAGATGAGGTGATGAATGCTTGAAAAAGAAAATAAAATGAAAAGTGAGAATGAAGTTTGTAAGCTTTGAAAGTGAAAGCACACATTGTAAAACAACAAGCTTTGTCCTCCACTAAAAGAGTCACAAATTCCCAAATTCATCTCACCTTGTCCAAAGAGCCAATGTTACATCCTTGATAAAGTCCTATTGATCACATTGTTGAGAAATTGAGTGTTGTAGAAAGTAGAAGTTGGGCAAGCATATAGTGATTGCATAGCATAACTTGGTTGATGAGTGCATTAATATCCTCAATTTGTTTGTGTGTTTGAGGGAAACACTTTGTCATGTGAGTAGAGGACTTGAGCATTTGGATTATGTTTCCCATTCACAATGTGTTGTGTGTTTGTGCATTCTTTGATTCATAAGTGTGAATTGCAATAATGAGCCTATGATCTTCATTGAGAAATGCACTTTGAGAAAGAGACATCACTACATCTTACTTTGCATGTGTGATTTGCATTGAATATTCCATTGTGATCATTCCACCCTCATTGCTTTAAGTGCTTAGTTGTTTGGGGACAAACAACATTTTAAGTTTGGGGGGGTTTGATTCGGGTAGAATTTACGCATTTTAGAGCCACATGTGAAGCATGTTTTTATGCATTGATTATGATGATTTGAGCCAAAATGAGAGAAGGGTTGTGTTTTGTCGATTGTGTAGGAAATACGATGAAATTTGGAGCAAAACACCAACCATACTTTACTGGATCAGGAAGAAGAGTGCACGGTTGGATTCGCCTCGAAAAACGGAGTGGAATAGCCTAAGGGGCTGTTTGGTTAGGGATTGTGGTGGATGGGATGGGGATGGGGATTTGAAAAATGTGGATGGGGGTAATCCATGAATAGTAATTGAATAAAAATTGTGTTTGGATAGAGATTGAAAAATAGGTGTGGATGAAGAACTTTATGTCAAATCAATAGTGATGTTGTATTATTTTATTATTGTTAGTTAGTAGAGTAATTAGTGTAAGGAAGAAAAGTAGGAGAGAGAATAAATGTGTGGAAGAAAAATAGGAAAGAGAATAAATGTATGGAAGAAAAAGTAAGAGAGAGAATGAGTAATTAATATAAAAATATGATGATGTAATGATATAAAAATAGGTATATAGGTGTATTATAGGGGTGGATGAGTATTTGAATGGGTATTTGGATGGAGAGGGATGGAGAGGGATGGGATGGGGGATGGCCCATCCAAATCCGGATGGGCCAATCCCTAAACAAACACACCCTAAAGAATCGAGTCAATCGGACAAACGAGACGAAAGATATGCACGAAACAAATTTGGAGTGCCCAGCAACAAACGAGACGAAAGATATGCATGTTAGTTGATCGATGCGTTATTATTCTTTATTGCTTATTTGTGACAACTTGGTAGGCAATTTTAGGGTAATTCACCACATTCACTTTATCGATCGCGTCTAAATAGAATTTTGTTAACAAAATACACTTTTACGCTATACCTCCTCGTGGGATCGACCTCGTACTTACTTCACTACGATAGACACCGTATACTTGCGGTCGTTTATTCTAGCGTTGTAGAATACGTGAATCACCAAGGCCCCCGTGCGGCGCTTTGTAAGGGTGATTGTCGTCCCTTCGTCTTCACTAGCGCCGATCTACACCGTCGAAGCTTCATCCTCACCGGCTAGGATAGGGTTGTAGACGGCGGCGGCGGGCAAGGCCCCCGTGCGGCACTTCGTCTTCACCGGGGCTAGGCTAGGGGGGCCGCTTCGTCTTCCTTGTTGTGGTGCTTCGTTACTGACGGAGGCGGCCATGGTGGAGGCTCGGACGACGGCAGCGGCCATGGTGGAAGCTCGGACGACGGCGACGGCCATGGGGGAGGGGGAGATTAGGGTTTGGGATATTAGGATTTAGGAGATATTTGAATGAAAGGAATGAAATTGTAAATGAGAAGAAAGTAGTATTTATATAGGGGTAGAAAGGGTTGACACCAATTTTGCACCTAATTGAAAATGGAAGGGGTAGATGGCAGGTAATAAACTCTACAATATTATATGTATATATAATATTATTTCATTTCGGTTTGGTTTTGTTTTGTTTTGTTTTTTTTATTTTTTCATCAATGAAAATCGTAAACTAAACAATACTAAAAAAATCAATTCTCAAAATTGTAAACCGAACCATATTTAATAGTTTGGTTCGATCGATCGATCGGTTGGTCAATCTGAACCATAATTTGCACACTCATATGTAGAAGAATGGGCATGTGAGCAATGGAGTGGTAGATTTGTGAGGTTGGAGGACGGTGTGGGGGGTTTGGGGTGTGTTGCAGAAGAAGAAACTAAAAAAAAAAATCAGAAAGGAAAAAAATAAGGAAGAAAAAGAAATAGGAGGTCGCGTTGTGGTGGTGCAGTGGCGGTTCTGGGCGGGGTGGTGTGGATAGAGGGCGACATGGTGGAAGAGCGGGGTTTTTTTTAGAGGTGAGGAAGAAGAAAAGTGAGAGAGAAAGAGAGGAATGAGGAAATTATGAATTTAGTGGTAGGGTGTATTTAGCTTTTTTTTAAACTATAAGGATCAGTTTTCTTTATTGCAATAGCATAATGAAGAAGATAGTTCAACCACATTAATTGGCGGGTCTATCCAGTTACAAAGTGTACCGAAACCACGTGATTCCCTAGCTATCGAGTGTGCCACCATGTTGGCACTCCATTTAGCAAAAACCACTATAACGTTTGTGAATTGAGATAGTAAATTTCGGCAAACAAGAATATAATTCCTGAAAGATGAGTCCAAACTATTACCGTAGGTGATGGCATCAACAACAATTTTAGCATCCCCCTCAAGAATACAATTATCCAATGATAGCTCCTTCAACCACGAAAGCGCTTCGAAAAAACCTATAGCCTCCCCTGTTCCCACCTCCATGCAGCCTTGGAGCACCATAGATCTGCCTCTTATAATAGTTCCACTCGAGTTTCTAAGAATAAAGCTCAGCCCCGTTTGATTTGAATCCGTGAAGAACGAGGCATCTACATTCAATTTCAGAATTCCATTTTGGTGGGGGTGGGGGGTATGCCACGCTGCACGGTGCTCTTTGTTAACAGCAGCTTGTGTTACATCTCTGATCGGCTGGGTCAAGGCCTTCCACTCGCTCCAATAACTTACCGACAGATGAACAGCTTCAAACGGGGCTCTTCGGTTGTTGTCCCAAACCATGGTATTCCTTTCTTTCCACATTTGCCAAAAAACCATAGCAAAGCTAGCTGAAACTTCTTTAATCGGGTTGTTGGCCATTTCCAAAACAAACTCCCTCAATGAGTGCACATTATTCTCCCGATCACGAACTTTCGATATCAGACCAGCACTAGCCCAACAATCCCTTACATATTGACATTGCATAAAAAGATGCAGCCCATTTTCCTCACCCCAAGTGCACATCACGCAGTCCGTGACATTGGTCACTCTTTTTGTCTGCAGGTTCACCTTCGTTGGTAAGCTGTCCCGACTCGCCCGCCGCAAGAGGTCCTTCACTCTCGGCGGAACATTTAATTTCCAAATTAAATTCCACTCTCCTCCCACTTTTAGGCTGGGATCCGAATTCATTGATATGAGGAGGTAGTACCCTGTTTTGACGCTATACGTGCCCTTCTTGTCTAGTTTCCATATTAATTTGTCGATCGAACCCAGCGGTGGAATTGGTGTCCGAAGGATTCGGTCGACATCTTCAGGTATAAGCTCCCGAAGTAAATCCAAATCCCAACGTCGTTCAACTGGATCGAAAAGGGCAGAGACACTTAATTCTTCTAGACCTTCAACATTGGAAGAAGTTACTCGACCGTTTTCAGGGTCGCTGATCCAAGCATCTGACCAAAGTCCAATATCTTGGCCTGAACCAATTTTCCACCTTAATCCAGCACGAATGAGATCCGGGCTAGCATGGATACTAGACCAAGTGTAGCTTAGGTTCCACCCAATGCTCGAATTATTGAATTCTCCCCTTGGGAAGTAACGAGCCTTAATCACTCGACAAACCAAGGCGTCTGGCTCCTTGATTAATCTCTAGCCCATTTTGGTAAGCATTGCCATGTTAAAGCTGTGAAGATCTCGAAATCCTCTTCCCCCACCACTTTTATCCATACGCAATTTATCCCACCGCAACCAGTTTATTCCTTTGCTCGCATCGGTGGAATTGCCCCAAAAAAATTTATTAATCATCATTTACAGCTCATTCAAGAGTGTGGAGGGCAATAGAAACGTCGTCATACAATACGCCGACACTGCTTGAGCTGCAACCTTGATAAGTACCTCCTTACCGGCTTTAGAGATCTTTCGGTTCCTCCAACCTTATAGCTTGACCCACATGCGCTCTTTAATATACTCAAATATTTCTCTCTTCTTTCGGCCAATTAGGGAAGGCAGCCCGAGGTATCGACTCGTATTGATGTTATTTTGGACCCCCAAAATTGTCATGAAGTCGGCTCGCCTGTTGTTCGTCACATTCTTGCTAAAGTACACCCCTGACTTCATGTAGTTGATAGCTTTCCCCGATGTTCTTTCGTAGGCATCTAGAATTTGTGGAGCACGACGACAATAAGCTGTCGTCGGCGAATAAGAGGTGTGTAATTTGTGGAGCACGACGACACACTCTGTTTCCATGAAGTGAGCCGTTAGCGCTTGCAAAATTCAACGCAGCCGATAATCCCTCTGAACATAAGATGAATAGATAAGAGAAAAGAGGATCCCCTTGGCGCAGGCCCCTCTCCGGAACAATAGGGCCTATCACGTCATCATTAACCAGAATTGTATAACGGACGGTCTTGACACACATAAGCATCCACATCACCCACTAGTCTGTAAATCCGAGCTTTCTAAGTATTGCCTCGAGATATGTCCAGTCCACACGATCAAAGGCCTTACTTATGTCAATTTTGAGTGCCACGTCTCCCCTGGTGCCTTGCCTTTTATTTTTCATCGCATGGATAGCTTCGAAGGCTATAATAATGTTATCTTGTATCACACGTCCGGAAATAAAAGCCGATTGGGCTTTATCCATTAACCTTGGTAGAACCTCTTTAAGCCGATTACACAGTACCTTCGAGATAACTTTATACACGACATTACATAAAGAGATGGGTAGGAGATCACGTACCGTTTGGGGACAATCGATATTTGGAATAAGGACCATGTTTGTGTTGTTCAGGTCTTGTGGAAAGAGCCATATGTTCAGCCAATTGCTTCCCTCATGGAAGATATCATCACCCAACAGGTCCCAATAATGCTGGTAGAAGGATGGATTAAATCCATCAGGTCCCGGTGTTGTATCTCCTTTCATTTGCTTCATCGTTGTGTCAAATTCCAATTTGGTAAACTCATGTACCAATAAATCATTCTGCTCAGCTGTGATTACACTTTCGAGAAACTACAGGAACACTCCGCTTTCATCTCGATTATGATTGTGTTTGAAGAGGCCTTTGAAATAATTGTGCACCAAGTCACAAATGCCTTCCTTTGAGTCCACCCAAGCGTCTCCGTCATTTTTCAACCGAGTAATTTTGTTACGTTTTTTGCGAGAGGTTGCTGATTGATGAAAAAACTTTGTGTTGATGTCGCCCCCCGTAACCAATGAAGTTTGGCTCTCTGTCTCCAGTATACTTCCTCTTGTCTAAGAATTTAACTCAATTCCATTCTAGCTTGGCAGAACTGCTGTCTCCCATTAGTACCCATATCTCCCTGCAAATTGGTGATCCTTCTTTCTAGATTTAATTTTGAGGTTTTGAAGTGTGCATCGATTTTTCCCCCAGTCCATCAGAGTTTTGCTCATAACCTGCAAGCGGTTATTAATATCCATATCCCTTCTGCCTTCCCAACAATTTTGAACAATCGATCACAACCCCGGTTCCTCAAACCACTGATTTTCGAATCTGAAAACTCTACGCTTGAAGCCGAAACTTGAGGGCTCAGTGTTTAATAAGATTGGGACGCGGTTTGATACCAGTGCCACTAAATGTAGGAGTTCCACGTTGGCGTAGCGGTCATGCCAAGTCGGATTTGCCATTGCCCTATCCAATCTCTGCTCCACCATTGTGTTAGGATCGTGACCCCGACTCCATGTGAATTTATACCCTCTGAATTGAACATCCGTTAATTGGCAATCAGTAATGGCTTCCCGAAATCCACGGTAAAGAGACTGGGGTGGGGGTTACGACCTCTTTTATCCGCTGGTGTCAAGAGGTCATTGAAATCGTCAATGCATACCCACGGCAAGTGGTTGGTGTGGGTTATGGAGCGAAGAAGATTCCAGGATAGGTGACGTTTATTTCGTTCTGAGAACCCATAATATCCTGACAATTGCCAATTTCCATGAATATCAGTAATAAGCATATTAATATGGTTCTATGAGTAATTCATAACAGTGTACACATTATTATTCCATAACATTGCTAAGTCGCCACTTCGGCTGATACAATCAACAGTGAAACAAGAAGCAAATTTATGTTTTACACGAATAGCTTCTAATTTAACTCCATAAGATATTGTTTCCATAAAAAAAAAAATAACATCAGGCCTTCGAGCTCGCACAAGCTCGCACAGTGCCGGAACTGCATCCAGGTGGCCCAGCCCTCTGTAGTTCCAACTTAGGATTTTCATTGATCTCGGTTGGCCACCGAATCGGGACCAATCGATAAAAAACGACCAATTTCATCCATTTCAGAAAAAAAGTTCGTTGCCATGGAGGGTATTGAGTCTCTTTCTTTTCCTTAATTCCAGGAGCGCGACTTCACCTTCAATTTCACCGTCCTCATTAATGGGATTTTCAGAATAAATGGGGTTACTGATTATTGCAGTGCCAGATGTCTCCCCATTAATTCCCATACTAGATTTTCACTCGTGCGATGCACGGGCTTGCTTTAATTTTTTTATAGTTAGTAAAAGATAAATATCCATATATAAACACATATAGATATCTTAAAATCGTCTCACATAAAGGGTTTAAAGTTTTGCTACTGTTGTCTTCATAGTTTGTTTGGTTACAAATTTTTTTTATCTTTAGTATTACCTACTTTGAACCAAATGTTTCCTTTTCTCTTTTTTCATTTCTTGTAATCTATCACCAAGATATAGAAGTTGTTTATCAATTGCCACTAATTAATTGATCTTATTAACATGAGGCTTAAAGTATCAAATAGTGACAGAAGTATGATAACTTTTAGTGGTTAGAGAATCACTACCTAGGCCGAGATATTTTGATTGGAGTCATGAAATTTGTGACTTTGAAATAATCAAATAGTGATGAATGCAATAATTCTTGACTAAAGTACCAAGATTCAAAAGTTGTCCATCACATATAGAAATGAGTGTCCTCTTTCGTTGCTTATATATAATCAATCTTTTGATCGTATGATGCATTACCAAATTCGACACGGCCAAGATCTCAAATGATTCGTATTTCTCCTATATTAACAATATCAAAACGTTTCATTTTATAATCATTTTCCTGCATAAAGTTTATCACAATAAATATATTCGTGTGAGATATATCCCGAGTAATGGCATTTAGCAAGAACAATAGATAAACATGTTACTATAAAAATCTTAAAATTAGAAGAGGATGCATTTAAGAGCATCATCATAACCAAATCTCCATCACTAACGTTCATGTTGTATATCCGCTTATGAAGAGACTAATGTAAATACCTCGGGGACGATCTCTTGTTAGTATGACAAAGAAAATTGGTCTATCAACATCCAATGCTTCTCACAACTGGATGAAGCTCATACATCATACAACAAATAATAATTAAATCAATATAACAAATACAACCTAAGCGTGTGGCTAGCAACGACAACATTGAGTGAATTCAAAGTCCAACTTAATGTGTCTATAACTGAGTTTCCCAGAAACTCAATCACAACAACCACATTAATATTGTATTCAAATGCAAGGTATTCAATCAACATGAATTTAGGTAACACAAATTGCATACACGACCCTGAATGATCAAAATTTCAAGCAATAACTTAGACAGCTTCTAATAGGTCTAATGAATCTCAAATCTAATTTTCACAATTGAATTCAGATCGCAACTGCTGACTGTGGTGGCTCCTCTCCTCTTCCCGCTTTGCTGCTACTTGCATTCTCACTCTTCACCGACATTTTTAGATCAAATTATCTAGCCTCAATAACATGTTTGGCAATAACTTGTGAAAATTGAGATCAGGAAACATGAATTTCGAAAACTTTTACAGGATCATAAATCCTAAATAGTGAAAATGAATGAAATTTGAGAAACCTTGTGCGCATTTTCTGCAATTAATACAAATTAAGAACTAAATGTTTCACTTAGGCAAACATAAAATTTAAGCGACATCTATATATACATATATGATTATATCGATCCTGGAAGTAGAAAATGAACAAAATATAATTATGTTATAAATACAATAGAGATCTGGTGAAAATAAAATTAAAAAATTATACCATGTCGATCAGCCCAAAATACTTCACCACCTAAAGATAAATGAGTTAAAATCTAAAAGAAAAAAAAAAAAAAAAAAAAAAACCCCATAAAGCAATCATAGTGGGCTTTTCACAATTTCATAACATTAATAATAATTCTGAATATATCATATTAGACATCACATAATCCGCATGAATGTAACCTGCACCAAGTAAGCCAAACACGATTAATATTCACTAAAACTCAATTCAAACGACAAAATACAATAGAGATCTGTCGAAAATGAAATCCAAAAATTATGCTTCGGAAAGAACAAAGATGACAGGAGGGGAAAGAACTAACCCAACTACAGATTATCGCACAAACCGCAATCCAAATATCCAGAGTTGGCAAGAACAAAGGCGCAAGAACTGGAGAAATCAGAAATCAACAAAATTGAGATTAAAACGGGCGCCCTTCATTTCTTGTTCTATTAAACATGCACAAACATTAATAGTTAATCAAAAATTAATTAAACTATTAAAACCAAATCACAACACCCACTTGAGCAATCGAAGCCGCTCGTACTTCGGATAATACATTATGAAAATAAAATATAGCTCATCACTTTCTTTGCATTCCATCTCTTGCTAAATTTAAGAATTAATTAATTTGAATGAACTAATAATGCAAATACCCTGAAGCCGTAAAAATATTTGCCCCTTATGAAGCCGTAAAAAGAAACCCATAATTAAAAAAATCCATCTTCCAATCAATTGCTTCAAAATTCTGGTTTATAAAATTGAAAATTATGATTAACAAATAATACCCATACTAACAACTGAAAATAAATAAACTTAGAGATATGCTTCATTATTCACCTCGGTCGAATTAGTAGCACAATAAAACAACATTAGATCGAGATTGAATATTTCAACCTATGAATGACTACAACCCATCTAATTCAGAAATCCATCTAACAACTTCGAAGACAATCTCATTCAAATGCAAAATTAATTACAAATATGTTCTAATTACTATATACACACTTATAATTTCTACTACCGATTTTGCTTCAAATATAAATTTAACTTACTGGTCTGAAACTTCAAAATCCAGTACTGCAATGACTAATCACAATCTCTCCATTGGTAACTTTAGTTGCATCCGTTGAAATAGCTATATGCATCATGTACCATCCATCTGTACATTGATGAAGTACTTATGTAACAATTGATGGGTTACATATGTTGCGGTTATTTGCATTTAACAAAAAATAATGCCTTCTCCAAACGGCATCCCTAGTGACTGTATAGCTTTCTCATGAAACAAAGAGAGGCATAGGAAAGAGCTATTGGTGTTATGGTTGATATTTTTATTTTTTTCCCTCCCAATGACAAGCTTTTATTTAAAATGGACACACGTAGAAATATTAGATATCCTAAATTGACACTTGGCATATGCTGGAGAGACTCAATCCTCCTTTTATATACAAAAAATATTAAATAAAATCATTTAACAACCTACAATGTTGATTTCCTATCATAGTTTATGTGATGTAGATAGGATGTTAAGTAGAATTAATACTCACAATTTTAGACAGTTTGAGCGGCTAATAATCTAAGTTGGTTGTTTATTTGGAATTGACATTTGACATAAAAACAACCAAACTTCCAACCCCCTCTTAGGTATTATATCAAACACTTATTGGGCACAACTCAATTGAAAGAACTAATAATGCAAATACCTAAAGCCGTAAAAATATGTGCCCCTTATGAAGAATGATGGCAGCACCTGCATATATAGGCAACCATTTAATAGCATCTCAAACTGACCCTGCTTGTAATTATCCATTCCCTTTGCAAGAGAACCTATCCTATCACAATTTTTGGCTTCTTGATTACAACACATTTTCTTGAACTCTTGCCCTATAAAAATAAAATAAACACCATCAGTATTTTCTAGTCCATACAAAACTCCTAAAAATGAGGTACATAAACTTCAAAGCATGCATATATCAATAAAGGGAACAAATTGTATCCTTACCGGCCAAACGTGCTAAAGGCCTTCACTGTCTCAGTTTTCCTTAACGTAGAGTGGCAAATTCTCAACAAATATAATCCTAATTAACAACTTACTTTTATTATCAAAACCCTCATTCTCACAATCATTAGAATCCGTAAGCCTTAATTACAAATCTTCAATCGTTCCTGTGAATTTTCTGCATGCCGAACGGATTATTATTGGAGAAGAGGGAATTAGAAGTTGGGTTTTGTTCCTGAAATTCACCATCTTTGGGAAACCAAAATCATATCATCCACAAATCACGAATATCGCACAAAAAATGAAACCTAATCATCGATGTATACCAATTAGCACCGAGAGCATGAAATTAGTAAATAAATGTATTCTCAAAGCATCAACTAATCACATCAACATCAGCTCCATGAATTAGACAATAAAAGTGCCTTAATTAGTATAGTCAACCTCTCTGTAACCTGCCCAATTAAGGGAATTGGTCTTAAACCCAAAAAAACACATAACCAGTTTACAAACTAATTAGACTATATATTGATTGGAATTCAGATATCCGGTATGCAGCATATAAGATACTATCAATCAAAGAAAATTTAACAAAAGGGCAGATCATACCTGCAGACGCAAGGAAAATGGAAGATTTCTGAAAATTCTTGCCTAGATGTGAAGAAAGAAAAGTAATCAAATAGTAATTTAAAGCAGAGATTGAATTTTCAGTATTTGTATAAGTATCCGGGAATTACCGAAGACATCGACACAGACGAAGTGAACTGCCGTTGCTGCCGAAATATCTTCCCGTGTACTGAAGCTTTGTAGATGTTACAGACTCCTTTCGAATGCCGCCCGCTTCATTCTAATGTGTAAAAATTACACATGCGGGGTAGAGTTTTCAACCTGTTTTGAATTCTGATGCCCTTCCCTTACATAGAGCTAGATTGATCGATGAATTGAGAAGGAACTCATACCTTCTCTGAATTTCGCTGCCTCCAAACGGTTCATCTTCATTTTTGTCACCGATTGACCAGAGCCAAGCGCTGAACGGAGTGAAGCAGGACTTCGCCATCAAAGACGACGTAGACAATGGATAGTAGTAGTATATTCTTATTCTTTGGTTGGAACTGAAAAGACACACAATTGAAGAGGAATGTGAACCGAATGGTGGAGTTGCAACGCTTGGCGAGAGTGAGTTATTTCAAGCTGACACGTGGCGAGAATATAGATAACTTAAATTGACACGTGTCAAGCACAGGAGAGCCGTCGTCCTCCTTTTATATATATAGATTTATAACCCCCAAGTGGTAGGAATGTGGCGTTACATCCTTTGATTTTGAATTTTCCACATTTTCGCTTCTACCATCAAGCAATTTTAGAAAGAAAATGATAGTTTAGATAATTTGATGGAAGTGCATCTACAAATCGTCATTTTTAGAGAGAGTGCATGCATGTATCAAGGGAATGTCTAACGTGCATGGAGAAGTATATAACCCGCTATAGCTGGCAATTCGAGTCATCTGGTCCAGCCCAACGGGCCAAGTGATGTCCGTGGGCTAGGTTGGGTCGGCCCATGAACTGGTCGGGACTACAAAATTGGAGTCCAGCCTAGCCCATCCTGGACTAGCGGGCCAGCCTAGTCCATTACATCATTTTTTTAAAATATTTCTTGTAAAAATTATATACTAACTAGTAACTACGCATAATTTATAAACGATCATAACAATTATAGGATTAATATACACAATAAGTTCCGCACCATGGAATAATTTTTTGTTTTTTTTTTAATATTTTTAGCCAAAATTATATATATATAAACCTTATTATGTATTGGTCACATATTCACATTATATTTTTAATTTATACAAGTAATTATAATTAAAAATACACATTACTAATATATTAACTATACCTAATTCATAAACGACCATAACCAGTATAACATTAGACTATATGATAAGTTCAAATAAAATTAATTCATAAGTTTAAATTTCAAAGTTAAAATAAAATTTAAAATATAATAATATTTAAGTATATACTACTTTACTAATTTTTTAATTGTTTATTTGTCTAAAAAAAATTGTTCGGGTTAAACAGAAATCTGCCTAGCCATTAGACTCGTCGAGCCAATCGAATCGGACTAAATAGACCTGATTCTATATGGGCCTATAATTTTAGAGTCAACACATGTTGAATTAATCTTAAAAGAACATCGGAGTGGGCCCAAATTGTGTCCGCTCAATAACTGCAAAGCCTTATTTTTGTACCAATTATTGTGCACCTGCCACAAAAGGGAGCTCACGTGGATTTGTTAGTTTAATTGAGAAAAAGAATATAAGTCAATTAAAAAAAAAAGACATTCTCGTAAATTTGGAGGCTAAATTGGTAGTAAAAAAAAATGGTAGCAGTTAGTAAAGTGAGCCCCAAATTGTATGAAAAGGTGAGACCCTCTCGTGTGTGCACAGTAAAACCTCTATAAATTAATAACTTTTGGGATAATGGAATTTTATTAATTTAAAGATATATTGATTTATCCATACATTAATATTTTATTAATTAAAAGAGAGTTTAGTCTAGTATCCACTTGGGTGCACTCTAATCCATGTTGCACTTTTTAGTTGTATTGACCTACACTTTTTCATAATTTACACTTTTTGGTAAAATGATATTGCACTTTTCAATTATTAAACTATATAATAATATTTTTCAATTTTATCGCACAATCCATACAACTTGATTTAAATTATCATATAAACTTTAAAATTTAATCCATCAATTCAAACATGAATTTTAAATCAATTTTTCAAATTGTCCCACTAAATCCTATCCTAATATATCTATCCTATCATAATATATCTATCATATCAGCCAAACAAGCCCTAAAAGTATAAGTTAGTATAACTAAAAGTGAAATACCATATTTCTGAAATGTGCAAGTCGGTATTACTGAAAAAAGCATCACAATATTAATGAAAAGTGTAAGTCAATATAACTAAAAGTGTAAGAGTCTATAACTGAAAAGTGCAACAAATTTTTTTACTGAAAAGTGCAACACAATATTATTAAAAAGTGCAAGTCAGTATCACAATTTTTAATGAAAAGTGTAAGTTATTAAACTGAAAATTGCAACAGAATATTACTAAAAAAATGTAAGTCACTATAAATAAAAATATTATTATACAGTTTAATAATTGAAAAGTGCAAAACCATTTTACTAAAAAGTGTAAGTCATGAAAAAGTGCAAATCAGTACAACTGAAAAGTGCAACATGGACTAGAGTGCACAACATGCACTCGAGTGCATAGCAGACCAAGAGAGATTTTTTAAATTCATCAAACTTAGTACATATGTATTAAAAATAAATGAGTTTGTTTTATTAATTATATTCATGTATCAATCAATTCTCTGTAACTAATTAAACATGTTCATGTATAATATCAATTCATTGTATACAATTAACTATTATATTCATGCACCTATGTATCAATTCAATTCAATTACTTAAATATACATGTTTACATTAATTCGTTGCACTTAAATAACTATTATAGCCAATTAAATATATTCATGCATGATTAACGAAACATATACTATATAAATCTCAATATGGAAATAAAAATTCATTCATAACACACAACCATGTCTTCTCATTTAAAAGGCATTGCAAAATCATCCATGAGTGATCGCGTAAAGATTTGAGTATAGGAGACACCATCTCACATGCACTCAAAAAGATTTACAAAAGTGGGTTGATGAAAAATATTTATAAGAGAGATCATACCATAATATTTATAATTGTAATATTTATGAATTTTGAGTGATTCTCCTGTGCGCTCGAGTGTACAGATCAACTTTTTTTTCTTTTCTTTTCTTTTAATATTTTATTTTTATATTTATTTTTATAAATATTTTCTCAATTATAAAAGTGTAAGTAGTAATTATCAAAAAGTGTAACATTAATAATAAATAAAAAGTGTAAGTAGGAGTAATTATCAAAAACTGTAACATTAATAATAAATAAAAAGTGTAAGTAGAAGTAATTATCAAAAAGTGTAACATTAATAATAAATAAAAAATGCAAGTAGTAACTAATAAAATATGTAATATTAATAATAAATAAAAAATGCAAATAGTAACTAATAAAAGGTGTAACATTAATAACCAACAAAATTATGCGGTAATATTTTTCAGCTACAATTTATAACAATTGTCATTAATATTATGTAGTCATTTTTATCAAATTGTTCGATTAAAATAAAAATAAAGGCAAAAATAAAATAAAATGGGGGACAAATTTAAACTGTGTAATTCGACCTTATAAAAATGTTCATTTACTATCTAAGTTGTTGAGATAATCAATAATAAATTGTTTTATTACACTTTTTAGTTACAGTGACTTACACTTTTTAGTAATATTGTGTTGCACTTTTCAGTTATAATGACTTACATTTTTCATTAATATTGTGTTGCACTTTTCAGTTATAATGACTTACATTTTTCATTAATATTGTGTTGCATTTTTCAGTTATAGTGACTTACACTTTTTAGTAATATTGTGTTGCACTTTTCAGTTATAATGACTTACACTTTTCATTAATATTATGTTGCACTTTTAAGTTATACTTACTTGCATATTTCAAGAATATTGTGTTTCACTTTTTAGTTATATTAACTTAGATTTTTAGTAAATATTGTGTTACACTTTCTGTTATATCGACTTACATTTTTATAAAATGTTGTGTTTCATTTTTTAGTTATATTGACTTTTAATTTTACCAAAAAAAAATATGTGAAAACTATCTATTTTTTTTACTTTAAAAAAAGGAAACAAACAAAAAAAGGAAAAACTATCCATATTTTTTAATTAAAAAAATAGGAAAAACTAACGCAAGACTCACGCCGCAAAAAAAAATGGTCAAAGGTCAACACTCGAGGAGTGTATATGAGACAAAGCCATAAATTATTAATTTAAAATTTTAATGGGATCTAATATTTATAAATGAATTTTTCAAAAAAAAAATATTATTTTATTGTTTTATCGAATTTGATGATTTTTTACAAAGGTTCAAATTGGGATCGAAAGATTTTATTATTTTAGAGAGAGTATTAATTTATAGAAATTTTAGTGTATATGAAATATTGTTTTATGTAGCATAGAAGGGCGATTGCACGACTCGTCTGATACCCGCTTGATCGTATTCAGATTTAATGAATTTAATGCGGGTTCAAATTTGAATTCAACCCATTAACATCTTTAAATTTATGGGAAATTTGATTTTTAATCAATTTTATTAATTAATTGGTAATTAATGATAATATGGAACATTCATCTTTAATTAATTAATTGAGGACATTAATTTTAATTTTCAGAAAATTAAATGACATATGATATCTGATCTCATAGTAAATGTGTGTTTAAAATTTTATAATCGATTTTGTGAAAAAAAAAATTTATAATCGATTTTTTTTTTTGAATTACATTAAATACCCAGCATTTTTTCCCTCTTCATGAATCGAACCCAAGATCTAAAGCGTAGGTAGTAGTGTCATTGTCCTTGCACTTGAAAAAAGTGAATCATTTGAGCCACATGGGACAAATAAAAGGAAAAATACTTAAAAAAATCAATTAATTTTTTTATACTAGCCACACCCTGATTAAATGCACTCCCTCCTCCAAAACTTTAATTTATTCTTTTTGTTCTCCTTCTTCACCTCATTTTCTCTCTCATTACAGTCGTCCACCGTCGCTTGATTTGGGTGAAATTTACACTTCTTCTTCTTTTTTGCACATGTGAAGCTCATTTTGATAGTAATTTCATTGATTTATGGGTTGAATATGATGGTTTTGGTCAAAATAAGAGAAATGTAGTGTTTTGTCGATTTTGTAGGAAAAACGAAGGATTTTGGGAGCAAAACACCTACCACACTTCATTGGATCAAAGAGAGAAGCACACCATTGAATCCGTCTCGAAAAATAGAGTGGAATAGCAAAAAGAATCGAGTTAATCGGAAGTCGGAAGCATAAGTTACGAGCAAAACGAGTTGAGGACCATGCCACGGCCGAGTGTTCAGTCTCGGCCGAGTTGGAGTGATGGACTGCAAGTTGTTTTGCCATGCCACGGCCGAGTTGAGGAGGAAATTTTCCACGGCCGTGCTTACAGTCTCGGCCGAGCAACCCCTACTTTCGGTGTCAATTGTGTATTTTCACCATTTTTTGAGGGACTTACTTGCATTTTTACATCCAAACCCTACCCCAACACTATAAATACTCTCATTCTTGAATTCAAACATATCTTACCCCTTTCACAAGAACTCTACACATACAAACACATACTTGGAGGTAATCACCATCCATTTCTTCAAGTCTCCACCAAATCAAGCAAGGAAGGAGTCAATAGCTTTGGAATTCAATTGTCCATCATCCATTAGACAAATATTCCTCCTTCTCTCTCTTTTTATTTGCTTATTTCATTAGTTAGTGTTAATTAGATTATGTTGATTGTTGGTTAGAACACTTTTGGTTATAGGGCTTTGTAAATATTTAGATTGATGTTTATGAACTAATTTCTTACTTTAAATGGTGTTTGTCTCTTATTTGTGTGCTTAATTCTTATATGCAAGCATATTGTTATTGATCATGATAATGTGTTTGATCTATTGTTAATTGGGGTAGTATCGAGAGATTTATTTCATTGATCGTACATAAGCATGCAACCCAATATTATTATGATCTCGAGAGAGGATTAATTATTGGGAAGGAATTGAATGATCCTTTGGGCTAATTTAGGTGATACGATATTTGTGAGGTAGAGATACGAACTTATATTACATTCTCCTTTGGATTAGTTAGATCGAGAGATTGATTAATTCTTCTTTAGTGGTCAACCTTATAAGAGGACAAACTTAATTGCCATGTGAATGAGGCATAAATCATAGATGAATGTCTAAGTATTGCAAATGCCTTGAAACCTATTTTCTCCTATTTGAGTTTCATCTGTATCTTTCTCGTTTTCGTGAATTGCATGAACTTTGATCGATTTCTTATTACTCTTTATTGTCTATTTGTGACACTTTGTTAGATAATTATTAATTAGAGGTGATTTCATCATTCAAACTTATCGATCGCCGTCTATTTAAAAATTAATCAACAAACTATACTTTTACACTACACCTCTCAGTGGGATCGACTTTGTATTTGTCACGCTACGATATACATTGTATACTTGCGATTGTGTATTTTGGTGTTACATAATACATGAATCACCGCCGCCCCACCTTGATCGTTGCCCTCGCCCCTCGCTGCTGGGAATAATAGACAAAAAAATAAAAAAATCAAGATCCCTTCCCCTCTCCCCTCCCACCCACCGCCCCAAACCCCCACACCCCCTCCCCACCCACCGCCCCAAGCCCCCGAACCCCCAAATCCATCTGCAGCGCGTCTTTGTCCCATCCAAATCAGGGTTTTTTTAAAAAAAAAATTGACCAATCAGTATCGAAATGATACACTCTCGTCGATAAATTGTTGTCGACGAGAGTGTATATTTTCGACCCTAGTTTGTCAATTTATTTTTGAATTTTTTTTTTTTTTTTAATTTTCGGTCAACCAGGGTAGAAAATACACACACTCGTCAACAACAATTTATTGACGAGAGGGTATATTTTCGATCTTGGTTGGTCGAAAATAAAAAATAAATCTGAATTTTTTAAGTTTTTTTGGAATTTCTAGATGAATTTGGTGGTTGTAAATGGTGGTGGTGGTGACGGCGGCTACAATTAGGGTTATAGTTTAAATGTTGAGAAGGAGTGTATTAAGTAGTGGGGGTCCATTTAATACTGATATTTTACTTAGAAGGGTATTTTAGATTTTTTACATCAATATTAAATTAATAAAGTTGAAGGTGGAGTGCCCTTAAACAAGTCGGAGGTGCATATAGCTATACCCAAAAAAATCATTTGGACCATAATAAACAAATGAAAAAAACAAAGGGCGTGGTTATACACACACACCAACCTATTGAGGACACCCACTGGCTAAGTACACACACTCTGAGATGAGGACACCCACGGTGAAAACTCAAAAATACCCTTCTCCCTTCTTAAAACCCTATTTTCTTTTTCTCTTTTCTTCTCAATTGCTACCAGCACACCCACTCACCTTTTTCTCTTTTCTTCTTCATGCCAAAGTCGCGGTCGACGCTGCCGTTGGATAAAGGTGTGGCTGACGTCGACGCCTCTGGAGAAGGCCCACGTCACGGCCACTGGAGAAGGGCGCGACCGACGTCGCTGGCCGCTCCAGCCTCGCTGCCTCTTCCCCAGCCCCGCCCCTCGTCTACCTCACCGCCTCTTCCCCAGCACCGTTCCTCGTCTGCCTCGCCACGCACGCGTGCCCCTTCTCCGCCCCTCGTTTGCCTCGCCACGCAGCGCCGACCCTCTCCTTCGCGGCCGTTCGCGGCCGCAGCCCCTCCCTCTCTCGTTCGCGGTCGCACCCCCTCCCCTTCGCAGCTGCCTCCCTCCCTAGCCGCGTCGGCTGCCATCCTCTTCGTCCGCGCAACAGCGACGCCGACCTCCCTCCGTTCGTGCCCCTCACCGCCGCCGTGCCGCTTCAGGTAAGTTTTAAGTTTCTGAAAATTTTGAAAAATTAGGTTTCTGAAAATATTAGGGTTTTTGTAAGTTCGGGAATTTTTCTCGAACAACTCGTGTTTGTGCATGAAATTTTTTTGAACAATTTGTATTTGTTCAATAGAAGTTTTCGAACAACTTGAGTTTGTTCAAGAAAAAATTTCGAATAAGATGCTTGATTTTTTTTTCGGATAAATGAAATTTGTTCATGATTTTTTTTCGAACACATTGAGTTTGTTTTGTAAAAAAATTCGTACATCTTAACTTTGTTCATATAAAATTTTCGAACACCCTTTTTTTTTTATTGTTGAAATTTTGTGTTTTTATCGTAGTTGTTTTGGTGGTGATGTTGTGGTGATGATGGGGATAATTCTAGAAATAAAATGGAATGGTGGATGTACTCATCTTTGTTTTTTTTATAAATTTTATATGAGGGGTATATGAGACATTTCACATGTCCTTTCATATGAAAATAAATGTTTAGTGGGTGTACTCAATAGATTGGTGTGTGCGTATAACCGTGGCCAAAAACAAAAGGAGGTGTGATTGTTGTGCTGGGCCACAAGGTAAAATTAAAGGGTCATGGAGACACGAAAATTTGGAAAAATAAAGCTATCTTTGAATGCTGCTAAAAGGAATTTAACTCTCAAAATTGACAGTGCTGGAACGAATAACACCAAATCAGTTGCAACAGTTTTTGGAATTAAGGGTTCAAATCGTCTTTTAACTTTTTTCACTTTTTTGTTCTATCCGTGTTAATATTGTATTGCATTTTTTAGTTATATTGTGTTACATTTTTTTGTAATATTGTGTTGTATTTTTCAACTACCGTTCATAGCAATTTTCATTAATATTATGTTGTCGTTTTATTAAATTGTTTGACTAAATAAAAAAAGGGGGTTGTAATTCGAACTAAGATGCTCATTTACTATTTAAGTTGTTGACATGCTCAATAAATATATATATTTTTTGTATATTCATATTAATTGCAAAAAGAAAATAAAGAAAAAAATATTAGTGAGGGGTGAGTTTCAAACATAAAAAAGGTCCAAAAAAATAAAAAAACGGTTCAAATCGTGTAATTCGACCTTATAGAGATGCTTATTTACCTACTAAGTTGTTGTCATACTCAATAAATAAATTTATTGTGTATATACCATATTAATTGCAAAAAAAAAAAAACATTTGTGAGTGGAATGAATTTCAAACTATGTAAATCAACCTTAGAGACATGTCCACTCACCGTTTAGACTGTTGTCATATTTAATAAATGAATTATCTTCTTTAGTATATATAATAATCAATAATATTGTATTGTATTTTTCAGTTACAGTGACTTAAACTTTTCAGTAATATTGTGTTGCACTTTTTAGCAGTAATATTATATTGCACTTACACTTTTCAGTTATAGTAACTTACACTTTTTAGTAATGTTGTGTTGCAATTTCTAGTTATAGTGACTTACACTTTTCAGAATTATTATGTTTCACTTTTCAATTATACCGACTCACACTTTTTTTTTTTGAACAAACAAGGAGAATCTTAAAATAGGAAATTGGGTGTACATTTCTCCTTGATGCAATTGGAAATATTATCTCCAAACCAATCTTGAGGCATTGAAGAATTCCGAGCTAATTCAGCCAGTGCGTGAGCAATTCCATTCTGATTTCTTAAAATATGCTGACAATCCCACACTAGCTCTTCCTCAACATACTTTTGATACGGCAAATAATGGAATTTTCGTACCCGTCAAGCATCTGATTGCATCAATCGCTAACGCATAGTCCGTTCGAATTCCCCCAATAGTGATACTTTTATCCATACATACTCTAAGACCAATCTCAGTTGCTTTCAACTCGGCTGCTACAACAGTGCCTGGATTATCAATTTTTTTGCAGCCCGCTAGTAATGCCATTGTATTATTCCTTATCAGGAGTCAGGACATAACCAATATCAAAGAAACTTTTATCGCTATCAAAGGCTGCATCTGTATACAGAACATTACCTGAGTCTCTAGGATTAGACAGAAATCTCATCTTTTTACTGTTTGAGTTGTACCGACTCACACTTTTTAGTAATATTGTGTTGCACATTTTACTGAATAAAACTTTCCACATAAAAGTCTAAACACATTTTATTTAAAAAGTTTTAGTCGCTATAATTGAAAATTATAATTGAATATAACTGAAAAGTGTAAAAAAAAATCTCTTAAAAAATTGAATAGTGGAACTTAATATTTTTTGTGAATTATTTATTATTTTATTATATATAATTAAAAAATTATTTATTTAACGAGTATGTAAGTAGCCTAAATAAGAAATGTGTGTGTTTGTAAGTACAAATTAAATGGTTCAAACTTCATTTTTCACCTACATTTTTTTTTTTATATTTAACGGGCAAGTTTGGCCGGGCCAGGTGGACCAGATCGGGTCGGTGGGTCAGGTCGAGACAGGAGAACTAGGTCAGATGGGTTGTGGCATGGGGCACTCAAGTTCTTACATGCAATAAGACTTAGGCCAAAAATATTGTACATCTTGAAAAGTTAAAAACATTACCACTTTTTTACATATACATTGTAAATTTAGATCAAGGGTGATTCGTCTCCTGAAATAAGATCCATCAATCTCATCCAAAACTCATTCAAAATATATACCACGTTCCCATGCCTTATATTTTTTATTTTATAAATGATAAATTAAATCACCACATTTAATTTATTTGTAATTTAATTTAAATTTTTAAATAATTATAAATAAAACATTAACTTTAGACTTCGTGATAGTCTTATTTATACTTGAAAATCCGACAAAATTTAGATTTCTTGCTAACATGACACTTTCTTAATGAAACAACATTATTTTTAATTTGATAGGAGTATAATTTTAAAACGTCTGATTTGAGCACAAATGAAACAACCAAAAAATCTAATTTACAACAATATTTAAAGTTTGTGATTTATTTGTAATTATTTAAAGGATTAAATTAAGATTGTAAATGATGGAAAAATAATGATTTAATTTGAAAATAACTCAATTATAAATACGATGAGATTTCTTTTTAAAAAATGAGAGTGCATACGAATAACCGAATATACGATAAGATTTAGAAATAGTTGAACCCACAAGTTTTGTCGGCTGAGGAGGAGCTTCAATAAGGCCGGACCACACGTAAGAGTGTGACAGCGATTATGAGTGTCGTGTAATGTTAAGCTTCAACACGAAATATTTTTTTTTCTTTTTTTAACTCAAGTTATAAGAAGTATTAATTAAATAGTTTTATTTATAATTAAAGTATAAAATTGTAAAATAATGTGAGTTCAATTAGGCTCGTGAGCCTACTATTGAGCTCGAATTCAAGTTGATTTTGAATGTTTCTCGATGAGCTACCTCGGTGTTACTCTAAATATTAGAAAACATTCTGGATCCTTGTAATTGTGTAAAGATAGTAAAGGAACAGTAAAATAAAAATGAAATGCAATTATATAGTAGTAAGCAAAAGCACATGAGGGCAACCGCATAGTAATTTATTTCTAAAACAACACATATAAATCTCTCTAACTTCAAAACAACACAAGGTTCATAATTTATTTTTGCCCTCTGCCATTTCAAGTTAAAAAAAAACAACAAATTTTAGTTTTGATGGCAGCGGCAATACTTTTCGTCGAATTGGACCTAAATCGACATACAAAAAATACTTCTTCGATCATCAAGACAAACGCTGGGACGACATCCTTTTCTTCCTTAATCTCTCAGACACGATGAAAGCCAATTCAAGAGACTGTGAAGCATTCAACCTTGGGTCACAGTGGGTGTGGTAACGGGAGCTTAGGTCGTCATATGTCACCGTTCTCGACCCTCCGATACATTCTGTCACGTTCTGGCCTGTCATTTCAAGATGAATACCACCAGGGTGGCTGCCTTCCTGCTCGTGAACATCAAAGAATGCCCTAACTTCCGCCTGTGGATAAACAAGACAAATTAGCTTCAACGAAATATTATGTCGCCTAAAAGGATAGTTTTGTCCGGTCACAATAATGATAATGGGTTAAAAGTATCCATTAAACATAGTATTCGAATATTTCCCCTACACGACAAATTTAACCGTTACGTAAAAGGGTTATTTTGTCCGATCGATATAATGATCATGGGTTAAAAATATTCAACAAAACGGAATATTCGACTTTTTCCCATACAAGCAATGGCACGACAAATTTAACCGTACGCAAAAAGTCAAACAAGTATGGCCTACTTGAAAGACACACATAAGTTCCAATAAATCATGTGGCAACTGTTTGTTGAAAGCAATAGAAAAATATGGTATAAACCTAACTTCCATTGCTCACCTACCTCAACACCTTCTTCACCACGAGATGTAGTAGCTAAACACATTTCTCACCAAACATTTTGGGCACAATCATTAACAATTGATTTCTAATTTCTTACCAAGTTTTAAACTTTTATTTGATATTTTATTTCACAATATGTCTAGTGTATGTGTATGACGCCGACACACTGCATGCTCTAGTGAAATAAAATAGAAGATAGAAAAGCACAATAAGTTATAGAAGACCACAATACCACATGTATTCATTTGGGAGCTACCCTACTTAATTTCCAGAGATATTTATTTTCTCTCTGTTTTATTCTTCTTATATTAGGAAAATATTGTCCTATTAACTTTGCAACGAAAACAATCAAATTAAATCAATTAACTTCTTATGAGGAATGCAAATGAACCAATTCACAACAAAAATATTAGTACTAGATTAGACGATGAGAAACAGAAGCATACCAAGATTGAATCAAAAGCACGAGTTTTGAGTCCGCAAGGTGCCTTGATTGTGTTTCCATGCATCGGGTCACATACCCACGTAACAATTTGTCCAGCATTACGGACCGCTCTGATCAAATTGGGAAGCTTGACCCTCATGTTCTCAGCACCCATTCTAACGATGATCGTTATTCTTCCCGGTTTGTTACTGGAATTCAAGATTTCAATCAGCTTAGTGAGCTCATTCGGATCCATCTTCTGGCTCACCTGAAAAATGAACCCCATCTTTAGAATCAATTCTATACAAAACAACATTTATTGATGGCAAATATATTTCAAACACTTTTTTGAGCAAGATTGGTACCTTAATACCAAGAGGATTTGAAACCCCTCTTAAGAACTCAACATGGGCCCCATCGAGTTGCCTAGTACGTTCCCCAACCCAAAGCATGTGAGCCGAGCAGCCATAGTAGAGCCCAGAAGTCGAATCCAACCTAGTGAGTGCTTGTTCATAAGGTAGCAACAAGCACTCGTGAGAAGTCCAAAAATCAGTCGTCGACATCACCGGATGATCAATTGTAAGACCTGCAGCCTCCATGAATCCCAGAGCTTCATCAACCCTATGAGCCAATTCTTGATACCTGTCCACAATTTCAAACATTAGAAATCAAATCATACAATAACACAGTAAAATTAAATCATACACCAATTTTCATTCATTAAACACACCTGTCCCCTTGCTCACTATTCTCAACAAAATCAAGATTCCACTGAGTAACCCTCTGCATTGCTGCATAACCTCCAGTGGCGAAAGCCCGAAGAAGATTGAGGGTCGATGCAGCCTGGCAATAAGCCCTTACCATCCTATTAGGATCTGGAATCCTTGATTCTTTAGTAAAAGCATCCCCGTTGATGTTGTCTCCCTTGTAACTAGGGAGCTTGACTCCATCAATCTCCTCGTACGGATCCGATCGAGGTTTGGCAAACTGACCTGCCATTCTTCCCACCTGATGGAAACCATTCATATAAACATATACTATTATATAACACTATTCATCAACTAAATTAAAATCAACAACTCCAATTTTCAAAAGATAGTACTCCTCCCAAAAAAGTCTTCACACTCTGAAAATGGAAAATTCTCCAAAAACTCTGCCCTCACAATTTGACAGTATCAAAATGACATTACTTAACAACTCATTTTTTTATTTTATGCATAAACCTACTCATTACTTAACTTTCTAAAAAAAAAAAAGTGCCCTCCCACCACCTATGAAGACTATTCGGGAACGGAGGGAGTATACAAAAATGGAAGTCAAATAGTATCTGGTAAATACTAAAATCCAACAAGAAGGCACGGTTTACACCATATACAGATATTCCATTAATGCTCCAATTATTAATTTATCAATTATATTCAAATCTGGGCCCTAAATAACAAACAGGGTAAATTTTCAAAATTCCTAAATACAGATCTACAACCCTAATTTCAAAATGAACAATTAAAAATTGAAAATGGCGACATTTTATACCTTGATCACAGGCAATTGGCCACCAAAGGAGAGGACAACGCTCATCTGGAGCAGGATTCGGAAGGTATCTCGAATGTTGTTGGCGCTGAACTCTTTGAAGCTTTCGGCGCAGTCGCCGCCCTGGAGGAGGAAGGCTTTCCCTACGGCGGCATCCGCCAGTCTCTCTTCCAGATTCCTCACCTCTCCGGCGAACACCAATGGAGGGTACCGCGCCATGGTGCTGAGTACCGATTCGAGCTCAACGGCGTCGGGGTACTCGGGGAGCTGCAAGGCCTTCTTGGTTTTCCATGACTCCACGGACCACTTGGGGGCGGAGGTCGGCGGCGCGGCGGTGGTGGATTTGGCTGGCTCAGCTGCATGCACGGCTGAAATTAGGCGGCGGGCGGAGGCGGGAGATTGGTGGCAGGGGAAGGATGGGGATTGGGCGGGGGAGGAGAAGAGAGTTTGTGGCTGAATGGCGCATTTGGAGGAGAAAGCGGCGGAGGTTTGTATAGCAGACATTTTTGGTGTTAGAGAGCAGCCTTTTGCAAAAATCGAAACACAGAAGAGAGAGAAAGTGGGGGAGAGAGAATTGGCCTCTTCTTCTGATGAATTGGTGATAGTTTCTTGAATGGCTTATATAGGAAAGCGAAGGGGGTGTTTGGTGAAATCTATTAAAAAATTGAGTCAAATAAATTTGCCAAAGGTTAGGTGTCATAAAGTAATGCTAGGGGGATGGTTGTTGGCTTTGCAATTTATTAATCTCTCCTTTTTTGTTTATAAACTTTTCATTACCTTTTTATATAGAGATTAAGAAAAGTAATTAAATAATAGATATAGAAAAAATAATGTAATGTAATTCACAAAGTGGGATAGGTCAAGTGCTTAGAGCACCACTATCTAGGCCTTAACAGATAAATCAAAATGATAAAATGAAAAGCTTATAGATAGACGGAGGGAGTACATTTTTTATCTTTTTATTTATACATACATGAAAGATGTTTTGGATGAGAAGATATTTTTTTCTACTTTATTAATAAAGGTGACGAGTTACCAACAATGCATTTTATTCGTTACTTTACGTATCTACTTTATAATTAAAATGTGAATTATTTTTAAAATATGTGTAAAAAAAAGTGAGCACACTTTTGATTGACATATGTAATAGATATAATACAAGTAATTTGATTATAGATGTGAAAAAGAAATTAAGATATAAAAATTAAATTAAGTGACATTATATGTAAATAAAAGTAAAGTGTAATGATATAAATTTAAAAGTTATTTATATAAAAAAAAATGTATCTGAATCTTATAGGTGAACATAGCAAAATGTTAAAATGAGAAAGTTATACACCAACAAAGGATTGATCGGATGTTATGATTGTGATTACATTCTTTACAATTTCTTAAGATATACTCACTTTATCTTAAGTTAGATCGTGCATTTACTATTTATGTATAATTTATTACTCCCTCCGTCCAATTTTATTATGCCAACTTCTCTGGGCACGGGTTGTCGGGTTTTAATAAATATTGATTAGTTCATTCATAAAGTAGATAAGTTGATGGTATGATGGGGTATTGTGGGGTCCATTTATAAATAAATGATTGTTTATTAATAAAGTGAATGGCAAAGTGGGTAAATAAGTGAAGATAGGAGGATGGAGATAAAGTAGTATGAATAGTATTGTTTCCAAAAAGAATAAAATTGGACAAAAAAAAAATGGAAATAATGAAATTGAACGGATGAAGTAGTATTTAAGGAATAAAGTAAAAGACATAAAAATCTTTTAAGTAATAAAGTAAATAATAAAATATTCGGTGAATAAAATAAAATTATTTAAATATTTTGTATTGATATCGGTCCAAAGGATCATATCACTTCTTTAATTTCATCTTTCAATATACTCCATTTATTTCATAAAGTTAGTCATCTTTACTATTTTGTTTAGAATTAAATAATATATTTTTTGACATATTTAACTCTTATTAATAAAAATTAATATAGAAAGAGTAAAATATCAACTTATCTTATCAAAAAAAAGAAAAGAGAAAATACATTAATATATTTTCAATAAAAATGAAATATTGTAAAAATTAAACAGGAATAGTTTAGAGAGTTACGTGGTAAAAATAATAAAAATGATAAACTTTTTTAAACAAAAATTAAGATCAAAAGCAACATTTTTTTTAAAACGGAGAAAGTAATAATGATATTAATTATTACATCACCTTTTATATGATGAGAAATAGGTTGAAAATATTAATTCTTGTGTTTTACTAAATGTGATCTTATAATTAATTTATGTAGTCTACTTTAATTGTTTATAATTAGAGGTTCGATTTATTTGTTTATTTGTTTTGTTATCACTTTTTATATGATACCTACTCTCTAATTCAATTGAACATTTGCTAAAATGATTAATTCCGGCTTAATTAAATATTTAATTGAAATAAAGCAACTTCATTATTTTTAATTATCCCTTCAAACAATTTAATATTATACCTAATGACATTGTTTTTTTTATTATTATTCTTATTCATTTTAATCGACTATTATACCTCGATCAAAAAGTAACTTTATCTTTTTTAACATAAATAAAACACGCATATTTTAAAATCTGTACAAATAATAAATGTCATATTGAATAAGGGACGGATGTAATATTAATTATTATCACCTTTTATGATAATGATATTAATTATTATATCACTTTTTATCATCTGTTACTATATAATGACAAAAACTTTTATAAGATTGTGTTATTTATAAGATACATTTAATTTGCTACTTTTATTGTTCAATTTTATTATTCTTATTTTTTTTTGTCTAATTCTATTATTCTCATTTTAAAATAAAAATACAATACACATTACTTTATCTTCATTTTTCAACCACCACTTACTCAAATTGATATTTACTTTATTTATAAACAATCATTTGATATATAAATCGATCTTACAATACATCATACATTTAATTTATCTACTTTATACATAAATTAATTAATACTATTCATTATATCTTGTATCAAAAATAAAATAAAATTTGACATAATAAATTTGAACCGTGGCAGTACTTATTTTTGTATCACATTAATACGTAGGGACACCATTCATTTTTTCTCCACTTGTATTTTTTATTCCAATTCAATCAATAACATAGTGACACATGGGTAATAAAATTATTTATATGATCCATAAATTCATGGAATCCCAAACATGACTAAAAATTTAGAATAAATTTCAATCGTATATACCTAAAAAATAAATAACATATATCAGCACATACGAAAATTATATATTACAACTTTATATCGATCTGAATTTTAATGGAACACATGCATTAAAATAATTATATCATGATATTTTTTTTTATTTTTTTTTGTATTGCAAGGAATGACTACATACTTTTACATAATATATAAAATAATGGTTGACAATTTATGAATGGTTGGTTTCAATGATTTAACTCGTCCAATATCATATAAAAATTATATCATAATTTATCTTCTGAAATTCCAATTTAGAATGTGATGCAATTCCGACCACATGCATGATTTACTTAATTTATTTTATTTCTTTTTATAATTTGCAGATAATACATTATAAAACAAAACATTACAATGTGAAATTGGAAAAATAAAAATGACTTTTGCATTTCATGTACAATATGAAATTGGAAAAATAAAAATGACTTTTGCATTTCATGTTTGAGTATAGAAATAAAACTCTATACTGTTCAAACAACAAGCTGTAGCCTGTGTATAAAAATTTCTTATTATTAGACTATTATTATATATTACATCACAAAACTAGCAGAATATATTGGCTGCCGATTTAGACTTATCAATGTTTTATTTTAATATAAGAATTTTATTTAGTAGTCAACAATTTACTTCTTTAGACAAAGTGAGATAGCTCAAGGGTTCGGTTCGAGTCATGGGGAGGAGAAAAAAAGGGATGGGAATTTAACTTTCCATAAAAAATAAAAAATAAAGGGTTAGTCTTATGTGAAATATTGCATACATGCATTTCATCCCAATTAGGCAAGTCAAAACCCTAAGTCCAAAAGTCAAATTAAGTTAATTTTAAAAAATTCGCGGATCATAGGTCTGGATCCGGGTTGCCCAGAAAATTCGCGGGTTGCAAACAGGTGGTTTACTACATGACCAAAATATTGTTACTACAAGGCCAAAATATTACCACTACAAGGCCAAAAATTTAATACTACATGTCAAAACATTTTGAAAAATTCACCAAAAAATAAAGTCTCCAGAATATTTTTGAACATGTAGTAATACACTTTTGACCTTGTAGTGATAAAATTTTGGTCTTGTAGTAACATTGTTTTAGTCATGTAGTAGCCGAATAAGTCAAAATTATTTTAGTAATTTTGCCCCCAAAAAATAAGTGTCCAGAATATTTTTGAACTTGTAGTAATACACTTTTGACCTTGTAGTGACGAAATTTAGTTCTTGTAGTAACATAATTTTGGTCATGTAGTAAAATAATAATATATTAGAGTGAAAATAAATATTTTAATTAAGGTTGACCCGCTTTGACCCGTGTTGACCCGCGTTGACCCACAAATTTTGACCTAATTACCTTAATTAGTCATATTGCATGTATGCAATATTGCATATAAGTTTTTGCGAAAAATAAAATAATTTACTTCTTTAAATATTACTAGAACATTAGTTAGTTCACCTTGAACATTTAGCAAGTAGAAGGAATAATACATTATTATACTTCATACATTCAAAAAATAAAAAAATAATAATAACTTTTGCATCTGCATTTCAAAAAAATTATTTTACCCCTTGTATTTTTATCTATCTTAATTTTACTTGTAGTTTTGTTTATTTTGATTTTTCACATTCATACCCTTACTTACACAAAAGAAAATTGACTTGATTAATAATTTTAAGCAGTCAATAAAGGACAATTTATTGTTATTAATGACTTTTGGTGAGATAAACTATAATGATATAATCATTAAATATTATTTTTTGTCATTAAAGACTTCTCAGGCAGAAAATCTATAATGACATAAATCTGTCATTAAAAATTAGTGTTATTTTATTTTTTTCTGTCACTTATCAAAAAGTAAAAAAAAAAAGTGAGGAAAAGTAGAGAAAGTAAATTTAAAAGCAAAGTGTAGCAAAAAAAAAAAAGTGATAAAAAATGAAAGTATAATACACAAAGTAATGCCCCATCCCAGGGTTTCAAAAGCCTTGTTGAGTTCAATTGTGCGCTCCTTGCTAAGCAACTATGGCGCCTTATCGCATACCCAGAATCCTTGGTTACACAGGTATTCAAGGCCCGATACCATAAATATTTGGATGCCTTAGATGCCTCACCAGGACCTAACGCATCATACATCTGGAGGTCCTTATGCTGGAGCAAAAACCTGTTGCAAGAGGGATTAATATGGAAAATTGGTGATGGCACCAAAATCAACACAAAATGGGATAACTGGATCCCTTCTTTAGCAGGCGGAAGAATAAAATCCAGTATCTCTTTTGAAGGAAATAACAGTGTGGCTGCATTCATAAACAACGGCGACTCATGGAATGACCAGAAACTAAACAACAGCTTCCTCCCCTACGAGGTGGACGCGATCAGATCAATTCCCATCGGAGGGCCCGGAAAAAAAGACATTAGGTATTGGAGATGGGAGAAAAAAGGAAAATATACAACGAGCTCGGGCTATAAGAGGGCAGTGATCGCGGCAGCTTCACAACCCAATCAGGAAGGCCCATCAAACACCGATGAACAGAAAAAACGGTGGAGAACAATATGGGAGCTTAACGCACCGCCAAAGGTCAGAATTTTCATCTGGAAAATAGCTTGGGGCATCGTCCAAACAGAAACCAACCTAGCCAGACGTGGGATCCCAATGAATCCTAACTGCTTCTTATGCGGATACCCTCAGGCTGATGAGGCTCACGCATTGGTTTTTTGCCCAGCAATACGGATTATCTGGAAACAAAATGGAATGTGGAAACTAATGAAGACAAGATCAGCGCTCACATTGGGCGAACTGATATGAGGCTTTTCGGAGATACTAAACACACAGGAATTCACGCTGTTGTGCATGAGGTTATGGGCGACGTGGAAAGATAGATGCAAGGTAAAACATGACCCCAAACACCAACATGCCAACCCCGCTTCCCTACCCGAGAATACTACGAAGTGGGTGGAATCATTCCTCTTGGATTATCAGAAAGCAAAAGCAGCCTTGAACACCCACCAACAGGCTGCTAAACCAGATACCCATATAGAAAAATTCAAGGACTTCAATGGAAACAAAATGATTGTTGATGCTTGTTTTGATGACGAAAAGAATAATTACTCAATTGGGTACGGAATACTTGATGCAGCAAACACCTGCCTGGCTGCTGGTTACCAAAAAATCCAACCAACTGGATCAGTCCTCGGTGCAGAAACTCGTGCAGTAATCGAAGGAGCTCGGAAGTTGAGAAACCTTAACATCGGAGCAACGCGCATCTTCACGGACTCTATGGATACTGTATCGGCAAGTCAACACCAAACAGAAAGATTCTTTGGCCCAGAGGAGGATGCAATCAAAGAGCTAAGAGAAATCACACACCGAGACGACATACAAGGCATCCACTACTTACCCCGGTCGAAGACAAAGATAGCGCACAAGTTGGCTACTACCTCTCCTATTCCTCAAGCTCGGATAGGAGCAAAGATCCCTAGATGGGTCCGAGAGATGGCTCGCGAATTATTGTAAACGCTCATTGAGAAAGCTCTCTTTCTGGTTTCAAAAAAAAATGCCCCATCCCAAAGTAAAATACAAAAGTTTATACATGTAAGATAAAATCTTGTGATAGATGGTCTTATACATGACACGGGTTTTTATCACATATAAAATGATCGGTGGGTTTATGATCCTACATGAATCATATTTTAAAATATAGTGAAATGTAAATACTAAAATGAGGTTATGTTTCATACGTGAAACCGTCTTCCACAATAATATGGAACCGTCCCAAGACAGGTTCACTTCACTTGTCTTCTTTTTACGATTGGCAATGTTATTTGCATCTTTCGATGCATTAGTTAATGGTATTTGACTTAATTGTTCTACCAGCCATTTTTCCGTTATAATTAATGATATCTTTCTAATTTTCAACGTTCTTTATTCAAGTGTGCAAGTACACATAATATTAGAAAGTCTAATCACAAATGACAACGAAACGACTGACAAAGTGGGATAGCTCAAGTGGTTAGAGCACCACTACCTATGCCTTAGGTCCTAGGTTCGAGTCATGGGGAGGGGAAAAAGGGATGGGTATTTAACTTGTAATCAAAAAAAAAAAAAATGACAACGAAACGACTGAACAACGATGAACTCTTAAAGAATAACTTTAGTTTCGCGTGCTTCAATATAATTACCAAACACCGAGTTACCATAAATTCTCCGAGCAAATAACGTTTACTACGACACTTTTGCAATCTTCCATAGTCTTGTCCAACCTCATCGCCTTCAAGGCCTCCAAAAACCTCATAGCTACATCCAAAACTCAGTAATTGATAATGAGGGTTTGCACCTACAAATTCACCAATGATTCGCAAGATGATCAAAAGTATGCCCTTAAAATTATTTTCTTATGTAAACTGTTATTTTTAATGAAATTAATAATGTGCAATATGTAAAATAATCATATACTTAATATTTTCTTTTGAAAAGAAAAAAAGTAATAATCATTAATAGTGAACATATAAACAAATGATAAATTATCATGATCAACAAGAAATAAATGGAAGAGGACATAATTTGTTCATTTCTTCTTCCTAAAACTTTTATTTTGCCATTTCTAAAATTAAAAAAATGCTTTAAAAAACTAATAACCAATTTTTTTAATTACAATATGTAAAATTTATGGTGAAAAAATTGAATGTAAAAAGAATATACTAAAAATTGATTTTTTTTAAAAAAAAACAACAATAACAACAACAATTGGTGGTGAGGGAGAGGGAAACCCCTTGCTATTTAAGTTGGCGACGGTATGTCGAGAAAATTAAACTCTCACCAATTTGCTTCTTGCTAATTAATTGGCAAGAAACGATTACCCTTGTCAGAAAAAGTATTGTTTGGTAGAATCAAAACCTGCGTCACAAGCGTCTGAACAAGTCACTCAAATCACCAAACCACGAACACATCTCGTGAATATCTCGCGAGATATGTTATTTTATGGCCTAGCTAAATTAAGCAAACAAGCCACTAAACCCACCAAGTCACAAACACATCCCCTGAATATCTCGTGAGTTATGTAATATATGTCATTTTATGGTCTAAATTAGGCGAATTTGTCATGTTGGACTAAAATCGAACGCACAACCTGAGGTCGCCTGTGAGGCGCGCCCACCACTTAGGCTAGACGAGTTTATTGTCCTTATTCCCATATATTATCAAGGGTGCAAAAGTTGAAAATCGGTAGTCGGGCGGATTTCAGTCGCCTAACACCTAGGTCGCCTAACTTTTTTTTTTCTGCGCAATTTCTCAAGCAATAAATACGATATCCTAATTCAACAAAAGCAGGAAATTGCAAATATAATGTCGAAAAATTACAAAATTCAGTTTTCACGCCTAAAACGATGGAATTTGACAAAAAAAATGTATGACCTCATTGCAATTTCTTTACTTAAACTGTCATTCACTTTATTCATAAACAATCGTTTTATTTATAAGTGAACCCCACAATACTCCATCATATCTCCAATATATATATACTTTAAAAATAAACTAATCAATTAAAATTTAATTTACCTCCACCCTCAAACCATTACTTATTTATTTAAATTATCATTTATTTTATTTATAAACGATCATTTTATTTATAAATAAACTCTATAACACTCATACAATTGATATATCTCATAAACTAATTAACATATATTCATTAAAAGTCGTTATTTGAGAAACGAGGTGAATTTGAACGGAGAGGTTATATACTCTCTTCGTCCTACAACTGTTTTCACACTTTCCCTATTCGTCTGTCCCACAATTGTTGCACACCCTTAAAAAGGAAATTCCTTCATAAACTCACCCTCACAATAATATTCACATATTTACACAAAATGTTACTCCCTCCGTCCCACAATAACCTTCACACTTTCCTTTTCGGGACGTCCCACAATAACTTTCACACCCTTAAAATGAAAACTCTTTATAAACTCCACCCTCACAATATCCTTAATTTTACACAAATGACATTACTTTTTCTTCACACATACACAAAAGTCAACTCATTTATTTACTTTATACATAAAATTTTACAAAATTACCCCTCAAAACTTCATTCATTATTACACTTTCTTAATTTACGTGCCCACCTACATATGAAAGTTAATCCGGGGCGGGGGGAGTATTACTTTTACACTCATTTCAACCACTTTTTTTACTTTATTAATTTAACTTTACAAAATTATTCATCAACATCCCCATTGTGAACAATGAGATATGATCACCGTTGAATTGGTGAGTGGGGAATAACTTGTATTTATAGGAGTAATTACAGTATAACCTAATTACATGATTTTAGGAAAAGATAAATATAACAAATATGTCCTATATACAAGGAATGTTTTGACTATTCCTTAATATCCCCCGTCAAGCGATGCGTGGGATGAGGAAAAACGCAGAGCTTGGATCGAAGGAATTCAAACGTCGGGCGAGGAAGGCTCTTCGTGAAGATGTCGGCGAGCTGGAGATGTGTGGGGATGAACTGTGTGAGTAACTTGCCAGAGGTGACGAGCTCGTGAACAAAGTGACAATCAATGTCGATGTGCTTTGCCCGTTTGTGTGCCACTGGATTTTGGCTAAGGAACAGGGCGTTGTTGTTGTCGGAGAGGAGAACGGGGCGAGCTGGTAACGGAACGCGGAGCTCGCGGAGCAGAGAGGTTAGCCAAATGACCTCGGCAGCTGCATTGGCTAAGGCACGATACTCCGATTCACAAATAGAGCGAGCAACAGTGGGCTGCTTCTTGGCACTCCAGGACACCAGATTTCCACCTAAGAAAACTGAATAACCATATGTTGATCGACGAGTTTCCGCACAACGAGCCCAATCTGCGTCCGAGTAGGCGACCACAGAGGAGTCTGGTCGTCGAGTGAAGGAAAGGCCAAAGTTGACAGTGTGCTTAACATAGCGAAGAATCCTCTTTACTGCCGAGAAGTGGTCGCTGGTCGGCGCCTGGAGAAACTGACTGACATGATTTACCGAGAAGGATAGATCAGGTCGAGTAATGGTGAGATACTGGAGGGCGCCCACCAAGGAGCGATAAAGAGTTGGATCCGAAAAAGGGTCACCAGTGCTGACCAGGGTTTCGCCCGCGGCCAAGGGAGTGGCAATGTGCTTGGAGTCTTGAAGTTCCGCTCACTCAAGAATCTCGCGAGCATATTTGGACTGCCCGACGAACAGCCCAGAAGGGGTGTAAGAGATTTCCAAACCCAAAAAGTAATTAAGGCGACCGAGATCTTTGAGTGCGTACTCCTTGTTCGCCCTAGCAATAAAGCGAGCAACAGTGGCGGGGTCATTCCCAGTGACAATGATATCGTCCACATACAAAAGTAGATAGACGACCGAGGAACCATGAAATAGGTAAAACAGCGAGGAGTCAGACTTGCACGCCTTGAAGCCAATGTCGAGCAAGAAGGAGCTGAACCGCTGAAACCAGGCCAAGGGGGCCTGGCGAAGACCATATAGGGCCTTCTTTAGTTTGCACACATGATCCGGGAGCCGAGGATCGACAAAGCCAGGAGGTTGAGTCATGAAGACTGGTTTCTGGAGATACCCGTTAAGAAAAGCGTTCTTGACATCCAACTGATGGAGGGGCCAATTGTTTTGAACAGAGAGAGCCAAAATAACACGAACAGTGGTCGCCTTGACAACCGGGCTGAAGGTGTGCGAGAAGTTTGTGCCAGGGATTTGGGTGAAACCCTGAGCGACCAGTCGGGCTTTGTGTCGTTCAATGGAACCATCTGATTTGTACTTTGTTCTAAAGACCCATTTGGAACCAACAATGTTCGCATCCTGAGGGCGAGGAACAAGATCCCAAGTTTTGTTAACTCGCAAAGCATCAACTTTTTCCTGCATGGCGGCCAACCATTCAGGGGACTTGGCTGCAGACTTGAAACTACGGGGTTCCGATGAGGTAGTGAGGGCACTGAGCAAGGCAGTGGAGGCCAAGTTTAGTGGGTATTTCGGTTTGAATATCCCAGATTTAGCTCGCGTGATCATTTGGTGGTTGGACCGTGGTCGCTCCATTGGTGGGTTAGTGGTCGGCAGAGGTTGCTCGGCCGGTGCAAGAGGAGCAGGTGGCTCCGCAGTAGGGACTGGCGGAGGAAGTGGGTCCCCGCCAGGATCAGAGATACATGCCGAGTAGGGCATGGTTGAAGTAGGAGCAATAGACTCAGGAGAGGAGTCATTCGAGGAGCCCAGGTCGGCGTCCAAGAAGGAAGAGACCACTACATTGGTCGGCAGGGGCCGAGCAGAACCTGAAAAAGGAAAGCAACCTTCATCAAATATAGCATGTCGAGTAACAAAGACTTTGGAGGAGTCGGGATCATAACACCGGAAGCCATTGTGAAGGCTACTATAACCCAAGAAAATGCATGGTCGGCTGCGAGGAGATAGCTTGTTCGAGGCATAATCGCGTAAGTATGGAAAAACCCGTCAACCAAAGGGCTTGAAATTCCCATAGAGAGGCATAGTACCGAACAGAACCTGAAACGGCGATTGACCACCCAAAATGGAGGATGGAAGACGGTTAATGAGATGTACTGCAGTAGCAAAGGAATCGAACCAAAATTCACTCGGAGCACGGGCATGGAAAAGCATGGAGAGACCAGTTTCAGTTATATGGCGATGCTTTCGCTCGGGGTGTGTAAGGGCATGACACTCGACGTAATATTCCATGGTCGGTCATGAAGGTGCGAACAGTTTTGTTAACGAACTCAGTACCACCATCACCCTGAAAAACTTTTAGAGATGTCGAAAATTGGGTGCATACAAACTTGTGAAATGCGACCAATGTAGCAAAAACTCAGATTTCGCACGGAGAGGATATATCCATGAGAAATGAGAAAAGTCATCGACGAACACAACATAATAGCGAAAACCAGAAAGCGCAGTTACGGGGGCGGGACCCCAAAGGTCGCAATGAACTAAATCAAGAGTAGCAGAAGCACGTTTGTCATTAATGTGAAAAGACAAACGTTTTCTCTTGGCCAACTGGCAAGAGGTGCAAACAGTAGGGTTCGGTAAATCGGAATTAACAGATATATGCCCTAATTTATTTAAATCCTTAATAACATCAAAAGGAACATGTCCCAAACGAGAATGCCATAAATCAAAGGAAGCGCGAGCAGCACCGGGCTTCTTCAAGGTAGCGACCAAAGCTGGGAGTGCCCGTTCCAACACGTACAACCCCTGTTCACAACGCCCCTGAGCCACCACCTCCTTGGTAGCCCGATTTTGAACAACAAATGTCTTGTCAGAAAAGCAAACATCAACTGGAAAGTCAGACGTGAGCTTGCTAATAGATAAAAGATTCTTGGTGATATGAGGAACAACAAGAACATCTAGAAGACCAATATCCTTAGAGATTGAATGCAAACCAACATGAGAAATCCGTAGTGAGTGACCATTACCAACAATAACCTGACCATTACCAGAATATGGAGCCGAATAGTCCAGATGCGAAGTACTGGAAGTCATATGAGCCGAGGCTCCTGAGTCAACATACCAATCCGAGGAGGACGGCGAGGAGACTGTGCAAGCCGAGTGAAAGGCTTGAGCAAGGTTGGTGGATTGGTCCTCGGACAGGCGGGCGGATGGGCGAGCAAGGAGATGAGGATCTGGTCCGCGAACAAAACGTTGAGGGCATTTGGTGGCATAGTGCTCGCCACGACAAATTTGGCAACGAGGGACGTAGGATTTCCACCCTCCGCGACCACCAGAGAAGTCGGAGCGACCACCACGAGAGAACCCAGAAGGGCGACCACCAGTATGGTCGCGAGTGTTCGAGCGAGCAGAGGGTTGATCGCGAGCATAAAAGGCAACTGGAGCGGGTTCGGCGAGATCAGGCTTGTTCATGATCTCAAAGGCAATTGCTTGATGTAGTAAGTCACGGAAAGCAGGCACAGGTGAGAGGGTCATTCTGGTGTCGGCAAACCCGCTGAATTTGGGGCCAAGACCCCGTAGAAACCAGTGGGACATGTCAGATTTGTCCACTGGTTTGCCAATGACGGCAAGTTGGTCGCACAATGCCTTAAAGCGCCGACCGTAGTCGGCAACAGGGAGAGAGTCACGCTTGAGAAGAAGGAGCTCCTCACGAAGTTGGGTAATTCGTGACTGGAAGGAGTGACTGAAAGCATCCTCCAGAGCAAGCCAAGTGTCACGGGCCGTGTCACATTGAACGACCTCGGCCAGGGTTTCTTCAGTGAGAGAGGAGAGGAGAAGGGCAAGTACTTTCTGATCCTTCGATTTCCAGGCAGCGAAGGTCGTGTGAGTGGCGGCAGGGGGGCGGATGTGTCATCCACAAGGCCATAGAGATCGACACAAGTAAGCATCGGGACAACCTGCTTCTTCCATAGGAGATAATTGGAAGAAGAGAGTTTCACTGTAACCATATGAATAAGGACATTCATAGGGATAGAAGAGTCTGCCATTGAAGGGAGATGATCGAGGGGGACAAGCTCGATGATAGGTGAAGTGGCGGCGGCACAGTGGCGGCGGCGGCCGTAGAGAGAGAGAAAGAGAAACTAGGGTTAGGGTTTAGGATCGTGTTTAGGCTGATACCATGTGAACAATGAGATATGATCACCGTTGAATTGGTGAGTGGGGAATGACTTGTATTTATATGAGTAATTACAGTATAACCTAATTACATGATTTTAAGAAAAAATAAATACAAAAAATAAATATAACAAATATATCCTATATACAAGGAATGTTTTGACTATTCCATAATACCCACATATTACACTTTTTCTTATAAAATGTGTCCATCTTGTAGTGCAAACAATCTAATAATATTATTCCTTTTCTTTACTTGTAAATCTGAAAAAATAATATTAATATCCTCAATCGTCTAACTACTCCCGATTAGTTTTTGGTTGGTGTGGGAGTGTGGCTGCTAGGGGTGATATAGGTATTTCAAGTAAGAATCTGGCACATGCTTTGTTAGATGCTTCCCTCTCTGACACACTGGATTATTTATAACTTATAAGGACAGACAGCCACTATATGATTGAGTTGAATATACTGTCCTTATTTCCTTTTTCTTTTTGGCACTTTTCACGTGTTTAATTGTCGCACTCTCACACACCCTTAATTAATCATTAATTACACGTTTAATTAATTAATACTTAGTATAATTTAAAAAATTATATACTCCGTATATATTAATGTTAAAATATGATTACCTTAATTAAAAGTTTTTTTCATCATTTTATTCCGCCATACACTCTCATATAAAAAAATTTGTGGTCTTTAAATTTAATTTATTATATTGGAGTATAATGAAAAGTCATCTATCTCTCTCTTGGGCGCTGGTTGGTTAGGGATTGTGGTGGATTAATCAACTGGGAATGGAGATTGAAAAAATATGGATGGTGGTAATCCATGAATAGTAATTGAATAAAAATTGTGTTTAGATAGAGATTGAAAAATAGGTGTTGATGGAAAACTTTATGTCAAATCAATAGTGATGTTGTATTATTTTATTAGAGTTGGTCTCCTGTGCACAGTGTCAATCCTATATCTATATACAAAGACAAATATAAATAATTAAGTAATAAATGTTCTAGTGGTTATAGATACCTTTCATAAGCATCAGGTCACAGGTTCAAATCCCTTTCAAACTTGTTTTTTTTCGTTTTTTTTTTCGTGTTTTTTTATTGTTTTTTTTTCGTTTTTTTTTTTCTGTTTTTTTTTCATTTTTTTTCGTTACTCACTTCCACTTTTCAATAATTACTCACTTTTCAATAATAATAGTCCCTACTTTTCATTAATAAAATTTCCATTTTTTGTTTCCCTTTTTTTTTCGTTTTTTTTTTTCTGTTTTTTTTTTCGTTTTTTTTTTCTGTTTTTTTTTCGTTACTCACTTCCACTTTTCAATAATTACTCACTCAATAATTACCAACTTTTCAATAATAATAGTCTCTACTTTTCATTAATAAAATTTCCACTTTTCACTAATAAAAGTTAATTATCACTTTTCATAACAAAATTACCACTTTTCACTAATAATATCTACCACTTTTCAGTAACAAAATTTCCACTATTCAATAATAATAGTTACCACTTTTCAGTAACAAAATTTCCACTTTTCAATAATAAGAATTACACTTTTCAGTTAAAATATCTACCACTTTTCAATAATAAAAATTACATTTTTCAGTTAAAATATCTACCACTTTTCAGTAACAAAATTTCAATTTTTCAATAATAAGAATTACACTTTTCAGTTAAAATATCTATCACTTTTCAATAATAAAAATTACATTTTTAAGTTAAAATATCTACCACTTTTCAATAATAAGAATTACACTTTTAGGTTCAAATATCTACCACTTTTCAATAATAAGAATTACACTTTTCAATTAAAATATCTACCACTTTCAATAATAAAAACTACATTTTTCAGTTAAAATATCTACTACTTTTCAATAATAATAATTATATTTTTCAATAATAAAATCTACCACTTTTCATTACTTTATTAATTAATTAATTAATTAATTAATTTACCATTATTAATTAATTACGGTTCTCATTTTTATTGACCAATATTTACAATTATTAATTAACTTACAATTCTCATCACTTAATTAATTTACAATTATTAATTAATCTATAATTTTCATTTTTATTTTGCTTATTGCTATCATTGTTAATTTAATTAATTAAAACGGGTATATTTAATTATAAATTGTATCGTTAAAATTATTATTAAAATTGAAAAAATGTTATTTTTATTATTGAAAAGTGGTAGATTTTGTTATTGAAAAATATAATTATTATTATTTAAAAGTGGTAGATATTTTAACTGAAAAATGTAGTTTTTATTATTGAAAGTGGTAGATATTTTAACTGAAAAGTGTAATTCTTATTATTGAAAAGTGGAAATTTTGTTACTGAAAAGTGGTAGATATTTTAACTGAAAAATGTAATTTTTATTATTGAAAAGTGGTAGATATTTTAACTGAAAAGTGTAATTCTTATTATTGAAAAGTGGGAATTTTGTACTGAAAAGTGGTAACTATTATTATTGAAAAGTGGAAATTTTGTTACTGAAAAGTGGTAATTTTGTTACTGAAAAGTGGTAATTATTATTAGTGAAAAGTGGAAATTTTGTTATTGAATAGTGGTAACTGTTATTAGTGAAAAGTGGAAATTTTATTAATGAAAAATAGCGACTATTATTATTGAAAAGTGGAAGTGAGTAACGAAAAAAAAAATGAAAAAAAAAAACTATAAAAAAAAAACTAAAAAAAAAGTTTAAAAGGACTGTAATTAATTAATAATGGTAAATAAATAAATTAATTAATTAAGTAATGGATTATAAATTAATTAATAGGAAAAAAATGGAATTATAACCGAAAAATGGATAATAAGTTAGAGCAGGAAGAAAATGACAAAAGCATGTGCACCAAACCTGTTTTAGTGCACATGGTGCATTTGAGAATTTCTCATTTTATTATTATTAGTTAATGGAGTAATTAGTGTAAGGGCATCTCCAACGCTGCCTCTAATAAGCAAACTAAAGTAAAGAAACAACTCAAACGCATACTTAATGTTGGTGGCAATTTGCCACCATTTTCTTTTTGGTGGCAAATTTGCCACCAACTCAAATCTCTATTTAAATTTTTTTTGTCTACTTAATTTATTAATTTGCGGTTTGTTGTCAATTTACCTTTTCGTTTATGTTTTTTTATGAAATAATTTTAAATTTTATGATTAATAATTATGGAATATTTAAAATTTGAAAGCATATAATTTAATTGTAAGACAACGTTAGTAATTTAAATTATAAAATACAATAGAAAACAAAAATACATATTATAAATTTAAATTATAAAATACAATAGGATAAAAACATACATACTACGAATTTAAATTACAAAATACAGTAAAAAATGAACTAAATTTAATACAACATACGTAAACAAAAATAAGCAAATGAAATACAACTTAAATATAAATACTACGGATTTTAATAATATTGGGATAGACTACTTCCAAACTCTCAAATATTATCAAAATATTGTTCAAATGAGGTGGAGATATATTCAGATTGAGATTGATGAGAACTTAATTGCTTGCATAATTTTGAGCTGGTCATTTCGAAACCACTCAAATTGTGATATAATTTATATTTTATGCAATTGAATTTTGTGTTTTGCATTGTTTCATTGATTTTTTTTATATATGTTTATGTTAAATATATCACTTTTTTTATTTAACTAATTTAATTTAAATATAAAATTATATATTTAATGATAAAAAAATATTTAATAAAATATAAATAAAAAAAGATAACATTAAAATTTGAGTTTGATGATTGAAGATAATTTTACTGTTTGACTCAAATTTGGTGGCAAATTGATGATTTTGGTGGTAATTTGAGTCCATGGATTGGAGATGGTCTAAGGAAGAAAAGTAAGAAAAAGAATAAATGTGTGGAATGAAAAGTAAGAGAGAGAATAAATGTATAGAAGAAAAAGTAGGTGAGAGAATGAATAATTAATATAAAAAATGATGATGTAATTGTATAAAAATAGATATATAGGTGTATTATAGGGGTGAATGGGTATTTGGATGGAGAGGGATGGGATGGGGGATGACCCATCCAAATCCGGAGAGTTTATTAACAAAGTAGGACAATCCATAAGTGATTTAAACAAAGTAAGACAAAAATTTCTAGTAAAACAATTAAGACCAAAATAGCCTACAAAATCCTCCTTTTGCCCTTATTTTGATATTATTTGAACTGTCAAACTTTTTCAAGAATATCCCCCAATTTCGGGTTACATTCCATGTTTGAATTCAATCTAATTTGAATTCAATTCAATTCAAATCGTATAGTGTCTACTCGCCTGCAGTCAAACATTTTCCAAAAAATTGATTAATTTCCATTGATGAATTACTAACATACCAAACATTTAAAAAAAAAAATGATGAATCTCCATCGCCGCCGATCTTGGATACTCCGTCGCGACGACGAGTAGGAGGGATGTCCGATGCTATCTCCATCGCCGCCGATATCGGATACATCGTCGCGCCTCCTTCTTCTCAGGTATGTTAAACAACCAACTCACGCACTCGCGCATTGAAGGTGTTTGCGAATATGCTCGATCGGATTAACGCCTTCTAATTTGTGTTACAAATTCTGACTATTCAAAAACTTGATGCATTTCCACAGTGTACGATTCACACACTGGAGGTGTAAATTGCCACCCAGCCAACATCTCTCCAAGCTTTGAGCCTCCCCCTCCTTCTCGACGATAGTGGAGGTGTAAATCGCAGCACCAGGCCGGCCACCCATTACGGCTATAGGATTCAGATTAGTTTTTTCGAATGATTTATTGATTTTTTTTATCTAGTTATTTGTATATTACTTGTAGGAATTTGGAGATCTAGGTGCTAGTTCATACAAATATCCATTTTATTTGGTTCTAGGGTCTATAAGATTTTTGCACTATTCAAATGGATTGAAAAGTGAAGCAAAAAAAATCTTCAATTTATCTTTGAAATCCTGTGTTTTCTAAGGCAGTGTTATTCAATCTATGCAGTTGAGCAAAAAATTGGAGGGTACAGTTGGATTTGGATGGAATGAAGCATGTCAAGTCAGAAAATGGAGTAGTGAGTATCTACAAAATTGAAGTTTGCTCCTTAGATGAACATATCATATACAGTAGTAGTTAATTAAGCAGAAATTGCAATAATCTTATATTCATTTGATTAGTTGCTTTGTAAAAATTGATTTTGTATATTGGAATGTTTGGAGTCATGATAATTGTAAAACGTCTTTTCGTCTTATTTATATGAGGCTTTCGAGCTTTAAATCTATTTCTTGAAATATCATATACAGGGGAATAAGACACCAAGAACATGAATTTTTTTAATTTGGGGAGCTTGGAAACAAGTGCACCTAATTTACTAGAGTAGGGTCAATTGTAGATACAAGTAATTTAGGAAGTATATGCAATTATGGGTTGCATATATAAAAAAATGCATGCATATTTGAAATTATATGCACTTATCGGTTGCATATAATAAAATATGCATATAAAATTTATGATACAGTCTTATGTTATTATTATGCAATGCACATATTTGATATATGCATCCCCTATAAATATGCAATGCAGACATTATGTATATGCATCAAACTACCAAAAATATCATACAAATATGCAATGCATAAATGCACAGCTTAAAAAACCAACGATTTCTTACATGTGAAAACTCATTTGTACAATCAAACGAGTAGATGAAAAGACGAAACAAACATACATTCAATCATTTTCCTTCAGATATAATTTAGGGATAATCTCTTACCTTTTTAAAATTTAATTCATTTGACTTTTCATATTCTACATTAATTAAATTAAATAATTCAAATCTGAAATTAAGTATAATTATTTCAATTTCGAGTTTTGGAACATCAAATAAGGAAAACTACTTAAAAAAATTAAGTGTAATTAATTGCACGTTTAAGTTTAAAAAAAAAAGAAAAAATCTTAGCATTGCTTAAAAAATAAAATTTTTAGTGAAGTGATGGTTACAAAATTCATAGAGCTAATTCAAATTTACCGAGAACGATTTCGATTGTGCAACGCTTGAAATATTCAAAAACTTATATGGAGATGAGCACAGTAATCGAATATGCACAAAATAAAATTTTATGAAATATTTTAGGAATGTTCATTTGAATTAAAACCAGCGCGAGATTCTAGGAGAAATATCCTTCCAGCTTAATTTAAATTTAAAAATCTTGGCTTTCCTAATTTTAGCTTAACATAATTAATTGAATTCGAAAATCATACTTAATTCGAAATCAGGGGCATAATAGACTATAACTAGTTCATTTTGTCCTTAATTGTTTTACTAAAAAAATTTGTCTTGAAACTTAAAGTCTTAGAGTGAATTGTCCTATTCTGTTTTTTCCCCTTGGATTGGCCAATCTGATGGAGATATTAATTGATGGAAATCAATATCAAATATTTTATGTGTTTGTTGTTCTTGATCGTTGATAAGATTGAGGCTTGCGCTGCGTCAGTTGGTATCAGAGTTGGGAACGATGCCTTCCAAACGTCAAGATACATCCTCTTCCGACGATGTTACGCAGATCCGCCAACAAGTGGGATCTCTAATCACAAAGATGGCCGCTCTCCGTATTCGACAAGACCAGTTGGACATGCAACATAAAGAATTGATCGCCAGCCTTCGCGTTCATCTTCCCGGTTTTGGTGACGTATACGATGGTCCCCCCATATACGACGACGACATCGTTGCTCCCCTCTACGAGGAATTTGTGTGTGACGACGACGGGTATGATGGCCCTCCGATATTTGATGAGTACGACGATGATAGTCTGCAAGAATATTTTGTGAGGGATGACGAGGACCTTTCTTTGATCACCCGACAAACATGTTTCCCTCGTCCTCAACCGGATAGTCCTACTCTACGTCCTTCGATATTTCAGTCATCTTGCACCGTGGGTGGCAAGATATGTCGATTTTTAGGCGTTTCGGATACTTGCGAGCATGTTGTTGCTGAGGTTGCAGTCTATAATACGTGGTCATGCTTGCAACGTTCACCCGTTTTGGTGTCTTTTACGATTGATTCATCTTACAAGGTGTCTATTGGTTGCGTCTCGTCAGATTGGTTTTCTTGCTTGTTAATTCGAATACCTAGCAGCTACCTCTTCGTTCTCAATTGCGTTGCTCGGATGTTTTCAACGTCGTGGATATTATTGTGCTTTCGGATGGACCTCGCCATGTTTTCGATTCGAGGGCGAATCGTCTCCCACCCGGAGAGAATGATGGAGATATTAATTGATGGAAATCAATATCAAATACTCCCTCCATCCACCAAAAGTAGTCCCATGGAGAGTGGACACAAGTTTTAAGAAAAATGTAGATAAAGTAGATAAAGTAAGGGTATTATAGGGTATTGTGGGGTCCATTGTGAATAAAGTGATTGCTTGTGAATAAAGTTGATGACAAATTTAGTAATTAAGTGATGGTTGAAGGGTGATAGTTTTCATAAAGTGTATGGGACTACATTTGGTGGACAAAGAATATAAGGATAATATGACTACTTTTCATGGACGGAGGGAGTATTTAATTAGATATTTATACTTATATTTAGGAGATTTGTTTTGATTTTATTATATTTAGTATTTATATGTTTCTTATTCTCCAAGTATATTTCATATTATAAATAGATGAGTTCTAGAATGTTATTAGGGAGTTGAATTGATTAATAAAATAGATGGTTTTGTCCCTTCGGTTTATTATCGTCCCTTCGGTTTATAATCGTCCCTTCGGTTAATTATCGTCCCTTCGATTTATAAGATCAAGGCTTGCGCTGCGTCACAATCCCAAACCAAACACACCCTTAGGGCATGTTTGTTTTGGGATGGGAAATCCGGATTTGGGATTTCGAAACTCCACCCCCGTTACACTTTGGGATTTTGATTCAGGATTTCAAAATCTCACACCATAAATCTCAAAATCTAGTGGATTTCAAAATCCTAATGTTTTTTGTGTTTTGTGTTTGTTTTGAGATTTATGTAGGGTAAGATTTAACTTTATAGTATAGGATTATAGGTTTTATAGGTATTTATATAGGGTTTGTAGGTATTTATAGAGTTGACTTATAGGGTGAGATTTTGAAATCCTGAATCAAAATCCCAAACTGTAACGGTGGTGGAGTTTCGAAATCCCAAATCCGGATTTCACATCCCAAAACAAACTTGCCCTTAGGGTTCATGAGTAATTATTCTCCAATTAAACGATTTTTTACTTCAACCAGGACATACGATTGTTTTCGTTGCAATCCTCGTGAAGAAATTTCGTTTTATTTAAAAGTCTTAACTTGTAAAAGAATGTGATATTAATTCTTGTATATTAATTCATAATACTCCCCTCACTCGTGGACCGAATTATTAATTTAAAAGCCTTTAGACTCTGATACCATAAAAAAAATTGTTTCATCTAAAAGTTTGAACTTATAGAGAGACGTAGAATTCACATTTATATTAATTTCCTAATAACTCGCAATCTTCAAACGAGTTTTCCAATTGAATCATCATGTGAGGAACTTTAGAGTGTTTGTGTAAAACTAAAAGAAGTTTATTTTTGTCTCACAAGTGATTAAATGTGGGGAGCTTCCTAAAGGCTATTTAAGAAGTGTACGTTGTTGTTTTATATACATGTGCACCAAACACCAAATACAATTTAGTCTTTTGAGAGGGGTGAGAAATGAGAATCAATGTAAACTTGTAATAGGGTAGGGGTGGGTGTCGAGCGAGGGAGAGAAAACATGTGTAAATGTACAAATGTTTCATACAGTGATATTTCCTTCATGAGCCCATTATTTTTCTTCGATTTTATATTTTTTTTTCACGTTAAATTCACGTGTTGTTGATTGTTATCTTATTTCTCGTTTGTTTCGTTTTCCCCTTAGGAGAATGATGACTTAATTTCTCAACGGAGCCTCCATAACGATGATGTGACAAAAAACAAGTTTGAAATAATTATGTGTGAGTTTGAGATTAAAAATTAGATTTGTTTTTTTTTATTATAATAATTAAACGGTGTGGTATGATTTTTTAGTGAATTTTATGGGTTGGAGTTGGACCTTCTGTCGGGGCATTGAGTTTATAAGCATAGTTTTATTAGTTGAAGTATTAAAAATGCATTAGGTGCAACTTGTGCATACAAGAATTTGTCAACAAACTTTGAAAGTTACTCATTTTACCATTTTTAGCATCTCATCGAAAGTTACATTTTTCTTTTTTCAACACTCAAGTAGAGCTGTTATTCGAGCCGAGTCGAGCCGAGTATTTGAGGTTCGAGCTCGACTCGAGCTCTTATCGAGTCGAGCCTAGTTCAGCTCGATAACATTACCGAGTTAAAAATTGAGCTCGGCTCGACTCGTTAACGAGTCTAACGAGCCTACCGAGTCGAGCCTAATGGAATTTTTTACAAAAATTTAGTTATCGAGCCTAACAAGTCGAGCTCGAGCCGGCTTGTTAGTAAATCGAGTATTTAACGAGCTCGAGCTCGGCTCATTAAGCTAAACGAGTCGAGCCTTATCGAGCCTTAACGAGTCTAGTATTTTATATTTTTTTTCCTACGTCTTTCTATCTTTTTTCCTACTCAAGTCACTCACTATCCGTATTCTATATTTTTTTTCCTACGTCTTTCTATCTTTTTTTTTTCTATCTCTCTTACTTAACAATTCACTACACATATAATATTAGGTAAAGTCTAGTATGCACTCGAGTGCATGTTGTGCACTCTAATCCATGTTGCACTTTTCAGTTTTATTGACTTACAATTTTTAGTGAATGATGTTACACTTTTCAATTATTACTAAAAATATTATTATACAGTTTAATAATTGAAAAGTGCAACACCATTTACCAAAAAATGTAAGTCAGTAAAACTGAAAAGTGCAACATGGACTAAGGTGCACAACATGCACTCGAGTTCATTGCAGACCAACCCATAATATTATATTTTTTAATACATATGCCAAAAGCAAATAGACCATTTTTTAAGGGAGGAGATTGTATGTTTTATTGTTGATACTTGTGAAACTTGTTTGTCGTATGATACCAATACAATTACTCCTATAAACTAATATTACAGTAATACTTATCATATAAATTGATACAATCATTCTTAATTATAAACTAATATTATGACATTTATTCACACCTTTCAACGTATTAGTTTATAAAAGTAATGCTATCATTGAATAAATGATATGGTATTATATATATTATATATCCAGAATTTTACGAGAAACAAGTTTCATATAAGATTCTATTTTTAAAAATATACACAAAATATAAATTAGGACTCTGCACATAATTTATTATTGATAATAATTGTATGGGACGATTTTAAACAAAATCATGAAACGAGTCTTATTTACCATATTATTATGATTCATGATCCCTGCCCAATTATATTTCAAATTAAAGTATGATTCATATACTAAGGAGAGTCTCTCATGTATAGGCCTGTCTCGCACAAAAGTCTTTCTATATTGTTTTGAATTCGAATACTCAAATATTAAATATCCTCAAAATACGATTCAGAAAAATTTCCAATCCCCAAATTATGCCCAACCCTACTTGACAAATACTATTATAACTAATAACTATACGAGCAATTTCCACGAGTATTTCTTGAAGAATTTCCAAACTTCTTATTTAAGAAATATTATTTTTTGGACGATTCAAGAAAGAAGTTAATTGAACTATACTCTCTTTTATATTTGCACTCAATAATTTTTATTTTTATTCAGTAGACTAGAAATTAGAAGAAAATAAATTATTTGTTGAAAAAAAAAAAAAAGAGTAAACTCATAACTAGGAGTAGTAAGATTTTTAGAAATAAAAATACAAGTTATTTTAAAATTTGGAGGGTAGTGTTCCCTTAACCTCCTTTTATAGGACAATTAGTTTCTAAAATAGAGTTCCGTCTCATAAATTTGATGTTGGATCATCGGATAGATGTATTACCACGTTTTCCTCTCGATCTCATATATTATAAAATCAAACACTTGATTGCATATATACTATTAAAAACAATAAATGATCAATTAAAGATCTTCGAAATAAAATAGTGAAAAAAATAATTAATAAAAAAAAAAAGACATAATAACTCTAGACTATATATTACCATCAATAAATAAATAATAACTAATCTGAGAGAGGAAATATTTGTGACGCTCAATATGTATTTAATGAAATATATCAATCATTTGACGAGGAAGCATTTGAATAAAAAAAATGGGAAAACCGTCAGCTTAATCGAAATTGACAATTTTTTCCCATAATCGAAATCGAATTGTTTCTAATCGATTGCAGATCGGTTTCATAACCTAAACCGACGAACCGCCTAACAAGCCGGTGTTTTTGCGCATGTCTACTCAATGTTCCACTACCATTAAATATTATTCTCTCCATCTCGAAATTGTTTGCACCACTTTATAATCACGCAAATTAAGAAAAATGTATAATAAATGGAGTGTTGAGGGGTAATTTTTTTGTAGAAATTTTTGTCATTATATTTTACTAGTATATTACTCGTGTGTTGCACAATTTCGTGAGTATATATAAAATGACTATAATATTAGTTTTTTTTTTTTTTGTTAAATGTTATCTTCGTTGGGAAAAAAATGTGTTCTTTATTGTGTTAAATATAGTAGATTAAGTAATTTTATCAAAGCTTAAAAATCAGTAAAATAGGAAGTTTTATGCTTATATTCAGCAAAAAACAGTCTAAAAAAAAATCAGCAAATTTTCTAAAAAAAAAAACTGTCAGCAAGTTTTACTACATATATTTAGCAAAATTCAGGCTAAAACCCACAACAATAAGAAAGAAAATTAGGAAGTTTTTCCAGCATAAAAAAAATCAACAAGTTTTCAGTCAAAATAAAATAATCAACATATATATTCAGCACACATCAGCCTGAAATTTAAAAAATCAGCAAGTTTTAAGCTTATATCCGGAAAAAAAAATTACAAAAACCAGCAAGTTCTCTACAAAAAAAACAAAAAGAAAGAAAATCAGAAAGTGTTTTTTTATTGAATAGTTATGAAAAATTATGAGAGAGTAATTGGATGTGAAAAAAAAAGTGAACAATTATTATTAATGTGATGTCTCTCGGAGGGTAGGTCTTCTATATACTCAGCTCCTTATAAGAAATTCAACGATCAATCATTGAAAGTTAATTTTTTCTTTTTATTATTTACAATTTTTAATTGTAGTGAATTACACTTTTTAAAATAATATTTTCAGTTATACTGACGTATACTTTTTAGTAATGTTATATTACACAGTTATATATACATGCATTTTTCAGTAATATTTTATTGCACTTTTCAGTTATACTTAATAACTTACATTTTTCATTAAATATTGTATTGTATTTTTCAGTTATACTGACTTACACTTTTTAATAATATTGTGTTGCACTTTTTAGTTATCTGTGTTGCATTTTTCAATTATAGTGACTTACATTTTTTTATTAAAAAATGTGTTACACTTTTTAGTAATATTGTGTTACACTTTTTAGTTATATATAGTAATGACTTACACTTTTCAACATACATATTTAAAAAAAAAAAAAATTAACTAGTCAACTCGATTTCCGGATCGAGTCTATATAAGACCAAGCCCTATTGATAATGAGAAAAAAATTGAATGTCACTTTTTTTTTGTTGAATAATATGTACTCTATCCGTTCATCAAAAGTGTGTTCATTTCTTTTTTTTGGATTCACAAAAAATATGCTTATTCTATTTAAATAGTTCACTTTTAAATATTTTTTCTACTTTACTAACAAGATCTACCAAATATATTCTTTACTCATTATTCTAAATATATTCTATATAATTAAAATATAATCACTACAAAATTTTGCTGAAATAAAGAGGGGAATTAAACCCTTGCTATTTGGCGAGGAATTTAAAGAGGGACACAAATAAAGAGGGAATTGGCGAGGGATTGAATCACACTCGCGAATTAGCGAGTGGAAAAAAATGCCCTCGCCAATTTACGAGCGCGTTGGCGAGGGTACCAAAATCCCTCGCAAATTGGCGAGAGAAATTAATACCCCTCGGGAAATGAAGAAACCCAGGTGGCGAGGGATTGGTTTTTTGGAAGTTGGCGAGGGCGGAATTAATGCCGGGGAGTATATATACTAATGGTTATATATTAATTACTGTAATTAATATATATTACTGTAATTGTTAGATATGATTAATTAATTATAGTTAATTATCATTATTTGATTGATTAAATAGTTAAATATTGTTAATTATATACATATGGAAAACAAATTAATTAAACATAATTATTGAATAATCATGAATTAAAATTGAATCAATTAATAAGGTTTTTATATCTATAAATTTTATAATTGTTATAAGTTGAAAATTCAGCTGAGTTATTTTTGTACAATTATAATAATTATAAACTATTGTTTTAATATTTTTTAAAGTAACAGATTTCTTTAGTTTCCAAATTTTAAATATTTATCTTTTACTTTCAAATTTAATGGTGTATTTATTTTTAAGTTTTAATTATTAATGATACTTGATATTTATTTTTAATGTTAAATTTTTAATTTTAATTATATTTAAGGTATATATATTCAAATATTTTTTTACTAACAACAATGATTTAATTACAAATTTGAAATATATATATATATATATTTATGAAGAAAATTAATTAAACATAATTATTGAATAATCATGAATTAAAAAAAATGTAATTTGAGAACAAAATTAAACACAACTAATTATTTGTAACACATAATTTTATAATTTTCCATTTAGAAATAAATATATTAAATATGTTTTGACAATTTAAAAATAAACAAGTAACTTTAATTTTATAATTGGAAAACAAAATAAACAGAATTAATTATTTGTAACACATAATATTATAATTTCACATTTAAAAATAAATATATTAGATGTGTTTTGACAATTTAAAGATAAACAAGTTACTTTGAAGGAAAGAAGAAAAAACTGAAATTATAATAGGGGATTTCACATATAAGGTCTTTTCACCTAGTGATTTTTTAAATAAGAACATGTTTTAAAATAGTTTCAAATTAAGATCAAAATGTAACATAAATGTACCATCATGCCCTTACTATTTAAATTTCGAATTTAATATATAAAAAGTCAATTAGTTTTAAAATTTAAATGTTTGTCTATCAACTCTTCGAAAATTGCGCTAATCAATTAAGACATTCAAAATTAAAACTTTCCTAAAGCTAACGTCAATTGATCTGCAGAAAAATAATTGAGTCATCACTTTTATATATATTGAGTCATTACTTTTGTATTTATTTATTTCATTATATAAGCAAAATCAAGTAATTATATTATATAATATTAATATGAAAAATGAATATAATTTAAATAGGATACACATGAAATACTAAATTTAAATTATGCAACTTTATTACATAAAAGGAAAAAAATAACCTTATATTATAAATTTGACGTTTTAAAAAATAAAATATTATTTTTATATATATTAATTCAACATAAAATAAATGTCATATAAATAAAAATATGTAATGTAGAAAAATATGTTTATTTATTATTTCATTAGTGTAGAAAAATTTATATTATCTTGTAATAATGTTATAATACATTGAAGTTAAAATTAAATTCTCATTAATACATATGACCCATTAGATGTCACACATTCTCCACTACCAAATAAAGGTTTATATCTCAACTTCCCCACTACTTGTAACTGATATTTTGGTGAGGGTGCCAGCAAACAACTTTCGTTTTATGCATTATTTATGATTATTTTGAGCTAAAAATGAGAATGTAAACAACTTTCGTTTTATGCAGAACGAGATAAGATTTTTTGCACACACAATACTATGCAGAAGGACAAACATAAATTCTGCATATTTTTTAAATATTGCAATCAGTTTCTTTATATTCGTTGCATATTATGAGACTGATAGGGTATATCAAATTCAACATACATATAAGTATGTTGAAAGTCTTGTATCTCCATTACCAAGTTTAGATATGTAAATAATTTTTTTTGATGGTATTTGATTATATAGTAAATTATTTTGCCGTTGTTGATGGTTTTAATGTTCTGAATATAAATATGCAATTTACAGTGTAGTATGTAGAAAAAATAAAAAAATATTTGTATAATAATATTAATAATGTAGAAATAGACAATATACTATTTGCATATTCAAAGTTTGTTATGCATAAAAAATATATTTATGCCGATCAGATCTGCATTTTTGAAAAGATTCGCCTTTACAGTATACACTCTATATCAAAGAATAGAAAATAACCAAAGCACAAACCTTCAGCTTAAATTGAAATTGAACAAATTCTACCTACTCTAATTAAAAACACCATGATGATCAGCGCGACATATTTTCTAGTCCTCCCAAAATTGCTCAAGTAGTTAATTATCACTATCAACTACAAAAATTATCACTCCCAGATTTTGTTACAGAAACAAAATGGAGAATGCAACATATGTTTGTCGGAGATTGAAGATGGGGAAGAAGACACGATAATATCTCATCACTCTCAATTAACTAAATATTTAATGTAGGATGTGATCAATTAATGAATAACGTCTAGTGTGACAACGTTCTACTCCCACTAAGCAACTCCAAGATAACACTATATCCATCTATCCTAAAAAAAAACAAAATCAATCTAAAAATAAAGAAGCACTATTTTTGTACAAAAATAATATTCCCCTATAACTCGTGGTCAACTCAATCACATGACGCTTTCCACAAGAGAAAAAAAAAAACACAAAATCAATGTACTCTCAAGAAAATACTCATGCATCTAAATAAACAAATGATTAAAAATCATTACTCACTATTATAAACACAAAAAAATAATGTACTCCTTCACTATAACATGATATTTAGATGCTTTCATGAAAAAGAGATCAAAAGAGTGAAAAAACAAATGATAAAAAATTATTACTCACTATTATAAACACCATGAAATCATCTCACAACCGATCTGTAACAAATGCGTAAATTAACTGTACTCTTTAGCGTGGGCAACACAACCGATCTGTAAAAAATCGTAAAAATGGAACCAGTCACGTCGCCGCGAAGGAGATTGGGTGGGAGGTTCGATCGTGGACGACGACGAGAAGGAAGATCTGCCATCGATAATGTTTTTTTCTTCCATTCGGGGGGTTTGATCGTCTTCGGCGCCTATGTTCGTGGTGAAGACAGATCAACATTTTTGGATGGAATATGTGGAGGAGATTTGTTTCAAAATAAAAATATTTAGATGATATTGAAATTAAATCTGAAAATGAAAGTCTCCCGAAATTATAGGGAAAGTAGAATTTAAATTTCATTTATAATTATAGTTTTTAAAGAGGAAGGGTATAAGGGGATTTTTATGTAGGTTTTTGACCTTATTTAAAATTATTATAATTTTTGTTCTTAATTAAAAAACTGTCTCTAAGAATGGCCCTTTTTAAAAATATTCTCATTATAATATATATATATATATATATATATATATATATATATATATTAATTGCATTTAAAACATAACGACTAAAGCTCCTAGCCTAAACGACACACAAGGAGCGCATAAACTCTTCCCGTTCCGGAGGTCCCGAGTTCGGTTCTCGCGTGTGTTTGGGAGAGAGATAATGCCATTAAATTGGCTAGTTGGGGTGGGAGTTGGGGGTTCAAAACCCAAAATTCACAATTTTTTAAATTAATGAAATTGGCGAGGGTGGAGGCCCTCTTTAATAAGCGAGTGGGCCCCCCTCTTTAATTGGCGGGGGGGGGGGGGGGGGGGCGCACCCTCTTTAATTCGCGAGTGGGGACGCGCCCTCTTCAATTGACGATAGTGCTCTCGCCAATAAATTAGCGAGGAACACTTTGGCGACAGGGAGTCCCTCTCGCCTATGCTGTCGCCATTCCATTTAAAGAGGGTGAATCCCTCGCATTTGCCCTCTTTAAATTGACTGTTTTTTTTAGTGAATTTTTTTAATAATATGTATAAAAAAAATTGAGCACACTTTTGGTGGAGTATAATGAAATTGAACTCGCATTTTACCAAATTGATTTTATATTAAAGTGTGTTTAATATTGAATTTTTATGTTATAATAATTTATATTATTAATAATATTAATATAAATAATCACAAAAACTTATATACAATATTGCATACATGCAATATTGACTAATTAAGTCAATTGAGCTGAAAATATTGACTTATTAAGTCAATGGACTGAAAATATATATTATTGGGCTACCATTAATTCATTTGGGTTAATTCCTAATTTATTTGTTAACTGGCCCGCTTGTGTTCTAATTTTGACAAAAAATTTAACCCGTTTATTTTGTTAATTTCTGTGATTTTTTTATCTTTTATTTTATTGCCGAACGCGGGATATTAAATGTAGTAATTCAAATCGTAATATGTAGTAACACACATTATTTTATGTAGTAATAACACAAACTATTTTATATAATAATACAAATTCTTTTATTTAGTAACCCGTTTTTTTCTAGTGTTTTTGTTAATGTAGTAAATCACATTATAATACGTAGTAACATATACTATCGCATGTAGTAAACACAATAATCATGTTGTAATGCAAATCATTTGATAAAGTTACATATAGTAACAAACGCATATTCAATGTAGTAATTCAAACTGAAGTATATAGTAACATATAATTTTTTATATAGTAATACCGATTATTTTATGTAGTATTTTTTTCTAAAATTTTTATTGATTAAGTAACTCACATTATAACATATAGTAACATATATTATTGCATGTAGTAATATAAAATAACCTCGATCCATAATAATAATTAAAGAATATTTAAAGAAATATAAAATATTTAAAGATTAAGGCCGTCGTAAATTGCAGCGTTCGGCCGCGGCCTCGGGTGGCTGAAAACTGCTCGGAGAAGACGACTAAGTACAATTTCTGCTAGTGGGTGTATTTATAAAAAATATTTATGCTAGTGGGTGTATTTATAAAAAACATGGGTGTGAATTGAACTGTCAATGGGTGTATTTATAAAAAATGTGGGTTGAACTGTCACTGAGTGTATTTATAAAGAATGTGAGTGTGAATGACTGAAATGCATATATACAATATTTCACAAAAGACTAGCCCATAAATAATATATGGAGAACAAAAAAACTTATAACATTTGTGGCATTTTAAATTTATTATAGCATTAATATTAGATAATTAAATATTATTATTATTACAATAATATTGTAACAGTATTTCTATTACATTAAAAAAATTATTATGAGTATAATTAATATATTCAGAATAAAAGCTTAATTAATATTTTTTAACATTTCAAATATTATTTTTATAATATCAATATATATTTATATTGTAATAATATATTTTAAAATATATTATTAATATTAATATAATAATATTAGGAATAGTAGTATAAGTAATATTTAACATAAAACTTCATATTATAATGATATTTAAGAGTAATGTTAATATTTTACATTTAAATTATATTAATAAAATATTATTAATATTAATATCGAGTAATATTTAATCTTACATTTTATATTAGAATAATATTTAATATTAAGAATATATTAGTAATACTAATATTATTAAAACATTGAAACTTAAAAAATACTTTTGTTTTTAGTTTTTTAAGCACAGTTATAATATTTGTTTATATAATTCATTTTTAATTAAATAGTATTATCATATTAAAATTGTTAATAATAAAAAATATGAATATTATCAGATTTTTGAGAATGCTGTTAATTATAATATTGTATTATTTAATTAATATTCTTTGTTGTATTTGCAAATATATGTTACTTGTCCGATTATAGTAACACAGATGGAAGCAAATTTTTCTAATTTCTTGTGTGCGAAGTTTTTGTCTCTAGCTATTTCTTCAAAATGGACGATTTAAATGTAAAAATATTTTACAGAAGTCTCACCACATCTTCTCACATAACTCGTACCAAGACCTCACAATTTAAATAGTGGTGCTCTAACCATTTAAACTATTCAATTTTATCATAAACATAGTGATATTACTTGATAAGAAACGTAGTAATACAAATTGTAAGAAATTATGGGTATAACTCCTTCGTACAACAATTTTTCCAAAACAATTGTTAATTCTTGAGATAAAAACTGAAAATCATTTATGGATGAAAACGAATGCAAACACAGGTACACAACATATTTCCAATAATTAATTAAAAGAAAAACAAGAATCGTGCATAAAAGAACATACATGCATAATATAATTAAAAACACACGTGTACGTTGGTGAGGATTGGGGTTTACTAAATAAAACGTATATAATTTGCTATTTAGAGGAGTAGGCTGAGGAAATAGCTAGGCAAAAGAATATCAAATGACGTGTTTCATTTTATATTTTAAATATTTTAGGAATTGTACCTAATTTTGAAGAACTTAGCCAGATTAAAATTAAAATATAAAAAAATTAATCATACTAATGTATAGCTTACTCAATTTTATGTACAAGTACTTTGTAAAATGTTGCACACTAGGCACTATTTATTGCCTGCCAACAACCAAGACAGTAACCGCGGATATTTTACTAGTAGTAATTAGTAGTATTATTTGAATTTGCCAACAAATAGAGTAATCTCAAGTAGTTTGATATATTTCTACTTTTTTAACTTCTTGAGCTCACAATGATATTCAAAATTTACTAAACATAAAAGTTTATTAATTTGTTTGAAATTAAAGTGCTTGACATCTTATATATATTAAATTGAATTATATTGTTGTTGTTAAGGGAATCCAACTATTTGTGAGCTCGACTCAATCGTATAGATAAACGAGTTCAAGCTCATTAGATATTAGATTTACTAACGAGTCTGTTTAATTTTTTTTTTCCATTAACTAAACTCATCTTGATTCGATGGGCTTGTTAGGCTCGTTTATGGAAATGAAATTACTTGTTTCAATTTTGGTGTTGCACAGTTTATTGAACTATATGTATTGTTCATGGGCGGATACAACTATATATAATTGTACCCCCAAATTGAAGATTTCATATTATTTTCTAAGGTAAAAATAAAATAAAATTAATAATGTCAAAAAAATATCTCAACAACTAAAATTGTACCCTTTCAAACTTAATATTTTCTGCATCCTCAAATTCTAAATCTTGGATCCGTCACTGAGATGATTGACATATGTCATATTTAAAAAATAATTAACGTCCTATAATATTGAACAAACACGTGTTAAAGATCCAGCGAGTGTGGAACATCAAATTGAATGCAAAAAAAAATGGACCAGAGGAATCAATTTTTTACATTCATATATAAAATATAGTCAATTAAAGGAAAATTCGGCCACTAATATAATTTGATTTGTGAATTTTTTTAAAACTATCTAATGTGTAAAATATTTCACACTTCTCATCTTTATTTATGAGTTGATCTAGTTTTTTTTGCGCAGACAGGCTTTCATTGTAGTTGTACCATTTCAAAATATAGGATCATATATCTAATTAGGAGTAAATATTATCATCGATTAAGTGACCTAATTAATTTAAGTATAGGTATTTACGTGCAACTATATACACACCAATTAAATCAATGCTTTATCCCATCAAAGTTCATCGTTTGACATTTAATTCAATCCTTATCTTTTATTAAAGCATCTTAATCCAACATAATGAATTTATATTTAAATAAAATATAAAAAAGAACGTGGTAAAAGTTAAAATTTTATAAAAGTGTGTATATTACGTAAGAAAAATTTGATTAAGACGTTCTCATGTGATAATTTTATAATTCTTTTAAAAATTAAGTATCACAAAAATAGGTTAAAGTATCACGTTGATACAATTTTTTATTATTTATATTGCTCATATAAAATTTTAGGAAAAATAATGAATATGAATAATCAATTTAATTATTTGAAGAAAGTATTTCTTCAACTTAATGTAAAAAAAAAATTGAAAAGTCCACCCGCGAAAGTCCATTGTCAGCGTGGATTGGTCTATTTCTTCAATTTAGACTCACTTTTATACCGACTTATAAAATCATACTTCGACCCACTTTTTAGGTGGAGCTGACTGACTCGACGAGCCTAACCCATTTTAACGGATTTACCATAAATAATGATAAGTAGGCTCATCAAATAAGTGTCGACAAAGTGGGGGCAAACTTAAAAAATGAGTGTATGAATTGTATATATCTTATGAGGGTATGAATATGACTACACGTCCTCTATTTTTCATATTATTACATGATTTTGTTAATAAAATTAATAGAATTAATTTTGAAATAAATTTGGCATGTTCTTGTCAACGTCATAATGCTACATAAATTCGTTACAAATCAATTATTCATATTTAGTAGAAAAATATTGCAACCACTCAATCGATAAAAGGTTGACATTTTGTGGCTACAAGAGGTGCATGCTAATTTAATTAATACTCCATATGGGGTCTTTAAAAAAATGTGTGTTGTTATTCAGGCCACATTACATTCTTATGCACATTAATTTAGCCATTTAGGTGTCACATCAAGTAGTGTCACTTTTAATATTTCATTATTTAATTTATTAATTAGGAGTACGTATCATTAAAATTAATTATTTTTTAATACTAATAAATGCTACACATATTAATGATTAAATGAATTGATATATTAAGTGAATTGAAATAATAAAAAATAACCATAGAAAATATCTTAGAAATAAAACCCATAAGTAAGTATTTGTATAATTTATTACACAGATATTGTGGCATGGAAAAGCATGTCCAAGTCTTGTGCCCAAAAAATATCTTGAGAACATTAATGTGGATTATCATGTTTGCCGCCAATCCATGCTTTTGTTTGAAATTAATAAATTATTGTGTGGGGAAATTTATTATTAGACCCCAAAATTCCAAAATAATTGTTTTTTTTTTTTGGGCACTTTAGAATAAATTATGCTTGTTATAAAATACTACTATTAAATTATTTAATTATTGTGTGGGGAAATTTATTATTAGACCCCAATATGATTACTTTTTCTATTGATTGTTGTATTCACTTCAACATTTATTTAATTATCAAATTATTTGGTAACAAAGGAGTATAAGAAAAAAATGTTGTATTTCGCAGTTACAAAAATGTAATGATGTAATTGCACTAAATAAGTAATTAATTTTGAGTGTTGAGAATTTAATTAATTAATTAATATACCAACTTTACCAATATTAAAAAAAAAACCTCTCTAAAACTAATACCTAATTTTTTCAGTCCCGACTTGGCCTCTTCAGTGAATTAATAATTTTGATAACTTAATAAGATAATCCTTCATCAGTCAAATTTCATTATTTTTTTTATTTTTTTTGACGGTTCAATTTCATTATGTCTATTTTTTAAAAAAATATATAAAATTAGTAAAAAAAATAATTTAAACTAATACCTATATTTACAAGAATGATATAATTCCACTTAAGTGTATTGCAACATCAATTAAGTTCAAATTATTTTCTTTATTAATTTTATATTTTTTTATTTAATTTGATTTTATCCCTAACAAATGAGAATATTAGATAATGTTTACATGTAAATAGGAATAAAATATTTTTAACTAAACCTACGTGATATTTTTTTCCTCTGATATATTCTTTCCTCTGGCCAGCGACTTCATCCCCTTAATTTTTTTCGCTTTAAAACCAATGATATCACCAAACTAAATGTTGGTTATGGACTTTCATTAATTACCAATCACAAATTTCATTTATAAATAAAGAAATTACAATTAGGTTCAGCGAATTGCTAAAATTACTTGGAATTTTGCATATAACAATGGACCACTCAGAGTAGTTTTTAAATTTTAATACACCTATAATTTAAGTCTCTTAATATAAACAAGGGTGGATACATTTTTCCTTCATTGAATTTTCATGGAGGATCACCAAAAGTTTTTTTTTTTTTATCACCAATCATATTTTAACATGAGATTAATTATTAAAATTATTTTTTGTGTAAATTTGTTATTATATTATATAAATTCAATTCTTTTAGACCGGGGCCCGTTAAAATCTTTCTAAGTAAACCCTCCTTAGGGATAAACCTTAGACAAGGAAAAATGTAGACCCCTCTGAATCTATAAAATTCATTACGTAAATCTTTGAACAGAAGAGTTCTAATCTGCTTCGTAGGCTCTTCAAACCAGCGGAATCCATCTATGTTCATTGATGCCAAAATATTTTGGTTTACTACATGACCAAAATATTGTTACTACAAGGTCAAAAAATTACCACTACAAGACCAAAAATTTAATCCTACATGTCAAAACATTCTACAAATTCACCCAAAAAATTAACTGTGCAGAATATTTTTGGACATGTAGTAATACACTTTTGACCTTGTAGTGATAAAATTTTGGTCTTGTAATAACATTGTTTTAGTCATGTAGTAGGCGAATAAGTCAGAATTATTTTAGTAATTTTGCTCAAAAAAAATAAGTGTCCAAAATATTTTTGGACTTGCTGTAAATACACTTTTGATCTTGTAGTGACAAAATTTATGTCATGTAGTAACATAGTTTTAGTCATGTAGTAAAATAATATTTTAGAGCGAAAATAAATATTATAATTAAGGTTGACCCGCATTTGACCCACAAATTTTGACTTAATTAGTCAATATTGCATGTATGCAATATTGCATATAAGTTTTTGCCAATATTGGTTAGTCTTATGTGAAATATTGTATATATGTATTCTATCCCAATTAGGCAAGTCAAATCTCTAAGTTCAAAAGTCAAATTAAGTCAATTTTAAAAAAATCGCTGGTCATAAGCTTGGATCCGGGTTGCCCAGAAAATTCGCGGGTTGCAAACAAGTGGTTTACTACATGACCAAAATATTGTTACTACAAGGCCAAAATATTACCACTACAAGGCCAAAAATTTAATGGGAAAATTATTGTTAAGGTCATTTCACTAAGAGTTTTTATCTAATAGGGCATATGTTTTTTTTTTAAATCTATTAAGGTGAAAATGACACCTAATAAGACATTGTTGCCCTTTACCAATTTAAATAATTTGAAATTAATAAATATTAATAATTTGAAATTAATAATTTTGAATTAATGCAGTTCCTAGTTATAAGCACCTTCCAATTATTAAAAAATTCCTAAAATTAAGCAATTCGAATTAATTGTTAATTATTCAAACCAATTCGAATTAATTGTTAATTATTCAAACCAATAAAATTAAAAAATCTGCATTTTATGATCCTTCCAATTATTCAAATATTCCTAAACTTAAGCAATTCGAATTAATTGTTAATTATCCAAACAAAAAAGTTAAAAAATCGGCATTTTATGATTCAGAATAAGCGTGTCATAGAGTATACAATTCCCCATATTTTGAATATGCATATATATATGAAATAGATTATGAATTTTAATATGAGAAATGAATTTTGGTATGTAGAAATGGGTTATGTAGAAATGGGTTATGAAGACATATGTTCATTTCAATATGAAGTTTAAAACGGCATACAAGACTGAATTTTTTGGTATGCATAAAATAACATGAACCAATGTGCACAGAGTGACATGCATATCAATATGCAAAATATATGTGCACATTTGTAAATGACATATTCAAACATCGGTTATGTTTCATATGAAAAGTTCATTTTGATATGAAGTTGTAAGAGTAGTATATGCACCTTTCAGATGCACTGCGAATAGCAATTGAATAATAAGTCATTCGAAAATCAAGCTGGAAAAGCTGATTGTAAACAAACAACATGTGAATAAACAACTTTTTTTTCCATAAACTTAAGTATAATCGTATAAAACAACACCAAAATTACATGTTACATTCTTTCCCCATGGTGCTTTTGTAAACCCCTCTGCTGTTGCACCCTCATGGCCTCTCACCAGCTGAATGTACTTATCCGCCTCATTCGAGTCCATCACTAGCCTTGACAATACCGCATGTTACATTCTTTCCCCATGGTGCTTTTGTAAACCCCTCTACTGTTGCACCCTCATGGACTCTCACCAGCTGAATGTACTTATCCGCCTCATTCGAGTCCATCACTAGCCTTGACAATACCGTTCCTCTCTTGCCGTGCTCGCACCGAATCCTCTCATTGAGATGCAGATATGTCAGATAATCAAACCACTGGAGCAAATAAGGTATCAAATTACACATAGGAATATCAAGATTTAAATATGACTACTAGCTACAAGAAGAGCAAAAGCTTGTTGCAAATAATAAAAACAAGAGAGAATCAATAAGATCATAACCGAAGACATATCTAAAAAAATTTAAATACATCATGGAATTGTGATGACAAGAGAAAAGCATAACACGAATTCTTTAACATGTTTTCAAATGAGTAATTTGAAACAGGGGAGCACGAAGATGAACAATAGCATCAATGATCTCTGCAATTTACACATTCATCGATTATTTCGACAATTTAATTCAAAAGACCCGATTTCAATATCTAGGTTTCGAATGTAAACATCTAAGCTCAATTAACATGTTTTCAAATGAGTAATTTGAAACAGGGGAGCACGAAGATGAACAATAGCTCCAATGATCTCTGCAATTTACACATTCATCTATTAATTCAACAATTTAATTCAAAAGCCCCAATTTCAACATCTAGGTTTACAGCGACTCAGCGTGGGAGATCAATTACTCATTTAAAGGTAACACATTCACCAACCAATGCACTCACCAACCACATATACAATTTGAGTATGTAAGATCAATTACTCATTTAAAGGTAACACATTCAAACATTTCAACTATGTCCCCAATTATAAGTGCAGGACACTGATTTTATTCATATTTGTAAATTTAAGTAATTTTATGTGTGTATTATGCTTAGAGTTCTATGGAGTTGCAAAGCAAAGCCCATGAAACATGAAAATTATAGAGAAGAAAAGCAACCAACCTGCATCTCATAAACAAGCAACCTGCAATTCTCGAAACATAGAATTTGCACCTGGGACACCTCATCCACTTCTCAGTTTTAGAAAGATTCATCAGCATTATATCCTCATTGCTCCTCTCATCCTTCTTCAACTTCTGAAAATCAGCACAAGACATCTCAATATGCCACGGAACCTTACACGGCGCGCAGAAAAGCCGAAAACACGACGGGCATTCCGATTGCACGATTGCCTCATTACCATCATCAATCAACAGAGCAGAGCAATCCTTGAACGGGCAATAAAACCTCTCCGCCCCCAAAATCACCGCCTCACACAGAGCGTCCCCCCACCGATCGAACACCTCCTTCGGGAGAATCAAACGGCAGTGCTGTGGCTCGATGTAACCCTCGCAATTCGGAACAGGGCAGTTAATCGCGGTGATATTGTCCTGCAGCTTCGAAGCCACGTATTTCGAAATGCATTCGGTGCAATACGAGTGATTGCAACCTAACACGCGAAAAGCGTCGCTGATCGGCTTCTCTTCCACGCAAATTTCGCAAGTGAAAATTAACGGCAAGGGTTTCCCAGGGGTTTGAGTTTCAGTTTCGCGATTGTGGGAAGACCACCACGAACCACCAGAAGCATCTCCGTCGGAAACATCACAGCCATGGTGGGGAAGACCTCCGGCGAAGGTTTAGGCGGCAAGGTGGGTGCGGCGGCCAAGGTGGGGAGGGAGCTCGACCGATTGGGGTGGGAGGAGGGATCTAGGGTTTTGTTTTTTTAGGAATGAATGTGCCCTATAATTTGTTTTATTTTTTTTAGGAATGAATGTGCTGTATAATTTTTGGGAATTAATTGATAACAATTAATTATGATTTTAAATTTTGAATTACATTTCAAATATATAAATTAAAAGAGTATATGAATATTAAGGGCAAATACGGTTTTTTGACACAAAAATGACCTTATTAGGAAATTTTAAAAGTTGTATGTTTTAGTTGTTTAATAGCTTATAAAAGTGACCTTATTAGGTAATAATCTCAAATTTAATACTACTTATCAAAACATTCTGAAAAATTTATGAAAAAATAAAGTCTCCAGAATATTTTTGAACATGTAGTAATACACTTTTAACCTTGTAGTGATAAAATTTTGGTTTTGTAGTACCATTGTTTTAGTCATGTAGTAGCCGAATAAGTCAAAATTATTTTACTAATTTTGCCCCAAAAAAATAAGTGTCCAGAATATTTTTGAACTTGTAGTAATACACTTTTGACCTTGTAGTGACAAAATTTAGTTCTTGTAGTAACATAATATTGGTCATGTAGTAAAATAATAGTATATTAGAGTGAAAATAAATATTTTGGTAAAATCTAGTATGCACTCGAGTGCATGCTGTGCACCCTAGTCAATTTGCACTTTTCAGTTTACTGACTTACACTTTTTGGTAAATGGTGTTGCACTTTTCAATTATTACTAAAAATATTATTATACAGTTTAATAATTGAAAAGTGCAACACTATTTACCAAAAAGTGTAAGTCAGTAAATTGAAAAGTGCAACACGGACTAGGGTGCACAACATGCACTCGAGTCCATAGCAGACCAATCCAAATATTTTAATTAAAGTTGACCCGCTTTGACTCGTGTTGACCCATGTTGACCCATAAATTTTGACATAATTTACCTTAATTAGTCATATTGCATATAAGTTTTTGCGTTGTTTTAATTGTATGATTAAAATGCCCCTGTAAAAAAAAATAAAAAATTGTATGATTAAAAAGCAATTAATATTAATGTGCATCGGGTATGTATCAAATAGATCCTCAACCTCAAGTTGGACAACGATGAATGGAAATAACTATTGGTTTACTATATTTAAAATATTTTTTTTGAAATAATATATAGTTTTTCACCTAACCCTTTGAGCACGTAATGAATTAGTTTTGGTACTTAACGGGTAGTTGGTGACAAACGTACGTGCAACACCCAACAAACGTGTTATGAATTTAATCTAATTTTCCTTTTAAAGGAGGTTAAAGAAAACAAATGTAATACGACTTACTCAAAATAATATTATTTACATTACTTTATATTAATATTATTTATTTAAATTATTATTTATTTTATTTATAAACTATTATTTTATTTATAAATATATTTACAATACTTTATCATACTTTCAACTTATTTATTTTATACATAAATTAATTAATATTCATTAAAATATATTTGCATAATAAATTTAAATAGAGGGAGAGATTATCCTTTTAAGGTGGGTATTGCTCGTTACATTAAATCACGATTCACGAGTTGTTTTATTCAAATAGAATAATGGCCTAAATGGATTTTGATTTTACTTTATGTTTTTGTGAATTGGATGGAATTTAAGATACACATTTCACACTTAATCAAGAAGTGTAATATTCGTCACGTCATGATCAACCATGAGAAAAGAAAAGAAAAAAATGAAGGGGAAAAACTAATGATCAACCATTAGTGTGCACATGCACACTAATGCACAGGGCAACCCTTATCAAGTTAGTAAAACAAAAATTAATAATAACATGACTGTTGGTCCAGTGGTTACAACAAGTGAACATAAGTATAAGGTCACAGGTTCGAAACTTGTGACCTTCTTTTTTAATTAAAACAATTTTAACTTTTCAATTAATTGTGACCTTCTTTTTTAATTAAAACAATTTTAACTTTTCAATTAAAATATCCACCACTTTTCAATAATAAATTTTACACTTTTCAGTTAAAATATCCACCACTTTTCAATAATAAATTTTCCACTTTTCAGTTAAAATATCCACCACTTTTCAATAATAAATTTTACACTTTTCAGTTAAAATATCCACCACTTTTCAATAATAAATTTTACACTTTTCAGTTAAAATATCCACCACTTTTCAATAATAAATTTTACACTTTTCAGTTAAAATATCCACCACTTTTCAATAATAAATTTTCCACTTTTCAGTTAAAATATCCACCACTTTTCAATAATAAATTTTCCACTTTTCAGTTAAAATATCCACCACTTTTCAATAATAAATTTTCCACTTTTCCACTTAACTAACAAAATTACCAAAAATTACAATCTTCTTCTTCACCCTCCTAACACCAAACACCACCAACGATGTCTTCCACTACTGTTCAGCACTTCTGGCCATCCTTCTCCATATTCTCCCTCGCTCTAGCCGGAAAATACTCTACCGCGGCGATATCCATCGTCTTCTCCGGCGACTTCTCCGGCGAAATTCTCCGGCGACTTCTCCGGCGGAAAATACTCTACCGCGGCGATATCCATCGTCTTCTCCGGCGACTTCTCCGGCGAAATTCTCCGGCGACTTCTCCGGCGACTAATAAAAGATTGATTAATGGACCGCTAAATGTAAATGGTATAAACAAAGGATTTGAGAAGGAAGGGGAAGAGAGAGGTTATTCTTCCTTCTCTTTTTCTGCAGCTTTTAAATTGGGAAGGAAATAGGAAGAATTTGGATCGCAGTTTACAGAATAATTTAACTCACCATTAGCAAAGATGAAATCCACATTGCCTTGGATCCAGCGTGATTTGTAGTACTGACGTAGGCCATGGGCATAGTGTATGTCTTGATTGTTAATAAATCACAGAGAGATCGGTAGATGCGGCGCTTAGTTAGGGTTTTTTTTGGAGAGAGAAAACAGAATTAAAAGCGTGTGCACCAAATGATTTGGTGCACACTGTGCATTTGAGAATTTCCCAAAAAGTTTATAGTGTTGAAATAGTCAAATAAAGAACGGAAGTTCTCAAGAAAATTATTAGGGTGATGTCTTCAACTGGTCAACGAAGGTGGTTCTAAGAATATTTGGGTCTGAATCGAATTTTTTAAAAAGACTCCTTCCCTTCATATTTTTTATTCTATAAGAACTTATTAAATATAATTTAAAACAATTTTTAAAGGACTAATAATATATGATTTTTTTATACCCATTTTTAAATTTCTAAATTTTAATTAATAGATTTTTAGATTTTAAGTTATTTAATTTTAAGAGATTTTTCAATTTTTAATGTAATTATTATAATTTTTAGAAAATTTAATGAGATTTTTAGAATTATTTATTTAGACAATTTTAGATTTTTATTTTATTTTTCATACGAGTAATTTTAATGAGATTTTTAGAAATTTTTAAAAGTTGAGACTTTGTTGAGACTTTTTTTAAAAATATAAATTGAATTAGACCTTTGTTGAGACTTTTTTCTTCTAGTTTTTTCTTTCCTTCTCATTCACTAATTATTTTTTACTTTTTTTTTTAGCACTTCTCTTTATGAGTCTTATATATAGTTATATTATATATATATATATATATATATATATATATATATATATATAAAAGATGTCTTAAAAAATGGGCCCCTAAAAATTTGAAATATTTTTGGGCCTGAATCGATCGCCTCGTTGGCCTTACATTAGGACCAGGCCTGCTGGTCAAAGACTGATAATGTTGTGATAAATAAGTAACTGTCATATCACAACTTAGGATCTCTTTTATACTCCATCCGTCAATGAAATGTAGTTCCATTTGGCTAATATTCTTTGTCCACCAAATATAGTCTCATACACTTTATGGAAAATATCACCCTTCAACCATCACTTAATTACTTAATTTGTCATCAACTTTATTTATAAACAATTACTTTATTCACAATGCACCCCACAATACCCTATAATACCCTTACTTTATCTACCTTTTTCTTAAAACTTGTGCCCCACCCCAATGGGATTACATATGGTGGATGGAGGAAGTATATATACGTACTAAGAGAGAAGGGAGAGCTTCTCTCTCTAGAGAGTTGCTTCTCCCTTTCTCCACCGGTCTCCGTTGTCGACCCGTCGTAGATCCATTCTTCACGTTGCCGTCATCGTCTTTGATTTCTTTGCTGTCTTTGTTGTCTTTTCATCCTGTGGGCTTTCTGCTTCTCTCCGAGCTCTTGTGGTATTTTAGTTTTTGCTAGATCTTATGTGCAGAGTTGCTAGATCTAATGTGTAGATCTGCTAGATTTGAGTTTAGATCTAATGATTTGAGTAGTAGATCTGCAGATCTGAGTTGTAGATGTGCAGATCTGAGTTGTAGTTCTTCTATGAGTTTCTTTTTGCAGTTGAGAACTCAGATCTGCAGATTTTGAGTGTAGATCTGCAGATATGGTGTAGTTTTTTGTGGGTCTCTTCTTTGGTTGCTAGGCTCCTTGAGATTTACTCTCGAGAGTCCTTGGACTTGAGATCGGGTACTTGGTGGAACTTTGCCTATTTTTTTATTTCCTATTCTTGACATGAAACACCTTAGTGTGGGGTTGTCTCGTTTAAAGATTGGAAACCTAGACATTTGGTAAGGCAAAGGGAAACTCGCCTTTCCTCTTCTCACGATTGAAGTGGACGGCGATATCCGCATTGGTTTGAAGATCATGATCTTAGTTCGTGATTTGTAATTCTATTTGATGATCTTGTAAACCCCTCCTAAAAAAAAAACAATTTAGAATTTTACATGGAATGAAATGCTTAAATTATTTCTCCATCAAATTATTTGTTTTTTTTTTTTTTACAAAGAAATTAATTTAAAGAGCCTCAAAATCGACATTTAGGAAATCCATACATTAAAGTGAGATTAAAAAAGTAAAAACTTACTCCTCTACGCCATGAGCCAAAAAAGCTAAGCAATAAGCAACTCTATTACCTGTTCGAACCTAGCTAAAGCTAACCTCAACAAATTTATCCCAAAATTTCAATATATCTTCTACCATTGTTTCAAAGAGGGACAAATCTGATTTAGGGCTTGAAAGAACCTTAAATAGAAGTTGCAAGTTCGATTCAAGGTGTAATATGTCAATTCTCTTCTCAAATGCAAGCTACATTCCTTTTAAAGTCGCAATGCCTTCTAGAACCTCAACCTCCATAGTAAATGAGGCCTTTTAAAAGTAACACCACAATATAGAGCCCTCCGCATTCTTTGCCACTCCACCGATCCCCACTCTTCTTTCTCCCAAAACAAATGCATCTGAATTAATTTTGATAACCCCATAAGATGGAGGCTTCCAACAATTTATATGAGCTCTACTAGGTAGGCATATGGGCGACACTTTAGACCCTACCCTCCGGTACTCATCCACGAAACTCATAGTTGTAGTGCACAGGAAAATGGTCTAGAGACACTTACCTTCAAAATAAAACTTGTTATGAGCAAACCACGTCATCCACAGAAGTGTTACAAACACCTCTTGAAGCTCAGCGGACAGCGCCTAAGAGGTCTAGATTATCCACGAACCCAACGGGGCAAGTTCATGCTCCCCCTAAGTCTCCAGATGCAGCGCTGTGTCCTTCCATAATTGAGAGTCCTAGTCACAATCCCTTAGAGCGTGTTCCAGAGTCTCAACGCATATGTCACGCCTTTTGAAAAGTGAATCAACACACACAAATCTCCTAAAAAGATTGACGCGGACTGACAAAATATATTTCAAACATCGCTAGACAAACACTTGAAGCTTTGGGGCCACACTTAATTTCCATGTCCAAATCTATAATGCCTCTAGTTTGTCGAGTTTGGAGCAGCACGGAGGTCCCAGTTGTTAATCATGGCGTTAAAGTAACTTGATTGAACATTATAGATGCCATTTCTAGAGTTCCTCCACACCAAGTAATCAGATTGGTTGACTCGCCGAAGTTGAAAGCTTGTGACGAGAACCATGACGTCAACTTCCAACTCTAGCGAATCCCTGGCTCAGGCGAGCATGTTCGGTGGTTGCAAATTAATGTTTGCGTAAGAACTGTTATTTTAAAGATTAAGTTTCCTGCCTTTCTTCTCAACCGTGTTTACACCCCTTATATAAGGGTATACAAAACCTCTCCATAACGTGCCCTAATCTATACTACTAGTGGGCTAAGTAAATAAGAAGACCCAAAACAATTAGTCAAGTAAAGTATGAAGACCCAGACGAATTAAAAATAAACAAGACTGCAAAATGACTAAACTTGATAATTCCTTTTGCCATGTTAAACCCCATGGGCCGCCTTCAACCTGACTCTCAATGGTACATAATTTTTAGCCCACGACCCTCATTCGTATCATTTCCATCTTCACGAGAATCCTTGTCCTCATGGACGAATTTGGGATTATCGAATTTCGATCCATCGGGGTCGATCAAGAAAACCTATTTGTTCTTGCATTTGTGTTTGGGTGTAAAATTTTCATCGTAATTAAAACACAACCCCTATTCTCTTCTTTTTTGCATCTCATCCCAAATTAAACGTGTGACTCCAATAGTTTTAGCACGACCAACGACTGAATCTTCGGTTGTTACTGCATCTGTATTTCTTATTTCTTTATTTCCAAACTAGGGGTTTCTTGCTTCGAATCGTCTATCATTGCGCATAGTTGTTTGGTGATCGTCCCTTAGCCTCGCCATCTCGACGACTTTGGAATATGTCTTTAGTCGATAGACCCTTACTTCGGCCGCCAATTCTAACTTCAGTCCTCCAACGAATGCTCCTACGAGGGCCCTTTCTGGCCAATCTTGCACACAACTAATTAATTTCTCGAAGTCGTTTTGGTATTCCCGTAATGATTTCGTTTGTGTAATATGGGTCAGCACCTCGTCATAATCTGTATATTCCGAAGGCTCGAACCGAGTCATTAACTCTTTTTCAAACGCTCTCCATTTGATTTTCTAGTTTTTCTTCTTGTATACTCGACTCAACCATTGCCACCACAAGTTCGCCTCTCCTTCAAGATAGTAAGTTGCGTATTTTACCATTTCTTCCATCTCGATTTCATGTAGATCGAAATACTGGTTCGTCCTGCTGAGCCATGATGTCGGATCAGTTCCATCAAACGTGGGACAAAAAATTTAGGCCTTGCTCGTTGCCAATCATCTCTTCCCTTGCCGTCTCGTCGATTCTTCCTTGGTTTGTTGCATGTGTGTGTCAGATTAATTTCTTCTTCAGAACTTGAATTTGATTGTTCTTGTTCTTCGGGCGACGAACTCATCATTTCTTGCGTAAAAAAATTGTGTTACTCCTTTGCAATTTCTCCATCGTGCAATCCACCTTGTCGATATGGTTTCCCATTCCCGCATTCCAGATTCTAATTGATCGAATCGTGCTTCTAGTAATTCAATCCTCTCTCGACGGGTTCCTGCCATGGTCGTGATTCTCAGATACTACCAAAGAAAGCACCAATTTGATGAGAACCACAACGTCAACTTCCAACTCCGGAGAATCCCTAGCTCAAGCCAGCAAGTTCGGCGGTTGCAAATCAATGTTTGCGTAAGAACTGCTATTTTCAAGATTAAGTTTTATGCCTTTCTTCTCAGCCGTGTTCACACCCCTTATATAAGGGTATACAAAACATCTCCATAATGTGCCCTAATCTATACTACTAGTGGGCTAAGTAAACAAGAAGGCCCTAAACAATTAGTCAAGTAAAGTATGCAGGCCTAAACGAATTAAAAACAAACAAGACTGCAAAAGGACTAAACTTGATAATTCCTTTTGACATGCTTAACCCATTGGGCCGCCTTCAACCCGACTCTCGACGATACGTAATTTTGAGCCCACAACCTTCACTCGTATCAACTTGTTATCCTTGCCACCTCGTGGGGGTGGAAGAGAGAATGAAGATCATAATTCTAGCCATTGTAGCCATCCGTAAGAAGGCCCCTTACTTTAAAATCAGTTGGCATAACCTCCATTGGTTTATCAACAAAAGGACTATCACGACCCACCACCCACAAGTCGCCTCTCACCCTAGTAATGTGTCTGTTCCTAACCATCCAAACCATCCCAAAATTTAACACCTCTCTACATTTGATCATACTGTGTCACATAAAACTTGTGTAGTAGCCTTCCGAAGCATATAAGAAAGATCCATTCTTGAAATAACAAGTCTTGAGAGTTCTCGATAATAGGGTATTTCAGTTTTGAATAATTCGTCATCCCTATTTTGAAAGCCTAGCCTTATTAAAGATTGTAATATACCTTAGACTATTCTACCCTCATTCTTAGGCCGGTGAAGTTTCTTCTAAGCTACCCAATAAACCTGTTGTTCGTCATATTTCTAACCCCGCCAAAATTTGTACCAAGCAGGAGGGAAAACACACAGATAAGGTAGGTAAGGATGGACTGGACGACTGATTTAAGGAGAGTAAGCTTGCCCCCTGAGAAAGAGCTCTACTTTTCCAATCTTTAGGTTTATTTTCAATGCTTTGAACCAAGGCTTCGACTTGTCAATGTTCATCGGGATGCCCAAATAAACACAATGTTGGGCCACTTTATTAAACCCCATAAGGTTAGCAAGATCAACTCTCCTTTCCTCCGTTATACCTCCGCTAAAGCAAATGTCAAATTTTCAGTAGTTTATGGACTGCTCTAATGCATCTTCATATAACTTAAGGACTAATTTGATAGTATCAATCTCACTCTCATTTATCCGACAAAAAAAAAAAAAAAGTTGTTGTCAGCAAAAATGAGATGAGAAATGGGTGGGCCCCCCCTTATAGATTCGAGTCCCATGTAAATAGCCTTCTTGCACCTTTCTTCATATCAATCTAGAGAGAGCCTATGTACATATAAAAAAACAAATATGGTGAAAGAGGGTCCCCCTAACAAAGTTCCCTCTAAGGGTAGAAAGTAGAGGAATGTTGTCCATTGATAAGAACAATAAAAGACACCATACACATACATATAATGATAGTATTGGCAAGGAAAAGAAGAAAACCCATTTTTATCAAGACACTCTCAAGAAAATCTCACTCCACTCTATCGTAAGCCTTTCTCATATCTAGTTTAAAAGCAAAGGATCCTCAAGATGCCTTATTATCTTTCATGACATGAAAAATCTTGTAGGCTAACTGGGCATTATCGGTGATGAGTGTTCTTGGCACAAAAGCCGATTGACAAGGATCAATATTGGAATATAAGCAAGGTTTAATAGGGTTGGAATGGACTTAGTAACAATTTTGATGGCAACGTTACACAGATTAATGGAACTCTTAATTATTTCCTTAGTGTAGAGGTCATTCGATGTTGTGAGGGATTATTTCTCTCACAGCACAAATCTTATCTTCATAACATAAGCATCAACTATTGATTGCACAAAGTATAATCGAATTCGGGCACTCTTACCCTTACACGTCCAGAGATAGCATTTGTTGTAAATCGCTTGCCTCACCATAAGGTTAATCCTTCTGATGCTCATTGGATGACTTTAAAGAGTGTATTAAGGCATCTTAAGGATACCTTATGTCATGGCCTTTTGCTTCAAAATCAGGTCTTTTTTTAGCTATGTGCCTTTTTTTATGCTGACTATGCTAATGACCTTGCAACTTGTGCTTCTACTTCTCGACAATTTGAGGTATCGCTCGTAGCTCAACAAAGTCTGAGTATTGTGCTCTTGATTGCACTACTGTAGAAGTTCGGTGGCTCTAAAATTTATTCGTTGAGATTGGATATCCTCTTTGTGGGATTTCTTTTATACGATGTGACAACATTGGGGCCCATCTAACTGTCTTTTCATCTTGTGCACTAGTCAAGGATGAAACACATCTTGGTTGATCTACACTTCATTCGCGATTGGGTTAATAAGAGTTTTCTTACTCTAAATTATGTAAACAATATTGATTAACTTGCTGACCTTTTGACAAAGCACTCTCCCTCGTGCCTGATTCTCCTTGATTCGTTCCAAAATTTATGTTGTTGATATAACGTCAATTTTATGGGGGCGTATTAGTGTAATAATTTATGGTTAACACAAATCATGGAGTTTAATTAGTGTAGTTATTTTCTAGATATCCTTTTATTGATCAACTTCCATTTGTACAAAATATTTTTCTAAATTCCCAAGTTCTGTAACTGCATATATTGGTTTACTGTGATTAATAAAAATCATCATTCACAATAATATTTATCTTTCTTATACCTTGATGCTACCAGAATTCCAAAAGGCCAGAAATATCAAACTCTCATTTCCTCAGTTACACCTATGTTAATGCAAATGTCAAATTTTAAGTAGTTTATGGACTGCTCTGATGCATCTTCATATAACTTAAGGACTAACTTGATAGTCTCAATCTCACTCTCATTTACCCGACCAAAAAAGAATTTGTTGTCAGCAAAAAAAAGATGAGAAATTGGTGGGGCCCCTACAGATTCAAGTTTCATGTAAAGAACCTTTTTGCACCTTTCTTCGAATTAATCTAGAGAGCATCTATACATATAAAAAATAAATAGGATGAAAAAGGGTCCCCCTGACGGAGTCCCCTTGAAGGGTAGAAAGTAGATGAAGGCATTCCATTGATAAGAACAACAAAAGACACCATACACATACTTCTCCTGATAGAATTGATAAGGAAAAGAAGAAATCTATTTTTATCATGACACTCTCAAGAAAATCTCACTCCACTCTATTGTAAGCCTTTCTCACATCTAGTTTAAAAGCAAAGGATCCCCAAGACGCCCTATTATATTTCATGAAGTGGAAAATCTCGCAGGCTAACAGGTCATTATCGGTGATGAGTGCTCTTGAAAAAAAAAGTCGATTGACAAGGATCAATAATGGAATATAAGCAAGGTTTAATAGGGCTGGAATAGACTCAATAAATTTTTTTATGGCAACGTTACACAAATTAATGGAACTCTCAGCTATTTCCTTAGTGAAGAGGTCGTGAGGGGTTATTTCTCTCACAACACAAATATATTGTGGACATTTTGCAACGTCATCAAATGGACGGAGTCAAACCACACTCCACACCAATGTCTGCAAATCTTATCTTCATAACATCAACGTCAACTATTGACTGCACGGAGTATCGTTGAATTGGGGCACTTCAATATCTTACCCTTACATGTCCAGAGACAAAATTACTGTAAATCGCTTGGCTCAACATATGGTGAATCCTTCTGATGCTCATTTGACGACTCTAAAGCATGTATTAAGGCATCTTAAGGATACCTTATGTCATGGCCTTTTGCTTCAGAAACAGGCCTCTTTTGAGTTATGTGCCTTTTTTGATGTTGAATATGCTAATGACCCTGCAACTGGCGCTTCTACTTCTCGACGACAACGAGGTATCTCTCGTAGCTCTACAAAGTTTAAGTATTGTGATCTTTCTTACACTGCTGCAGAAGTTCGGTGGCTCCAAAATTTATTCGTTGAGATTGGATATCTTCTTTGTGTAATTTCTTTTATACATTGTGACAACGTTTAGGGCTATCTAATCGTCTCTTCATCCTGTCTCGTAGCAATCCATTGGAGAATGATTAATGATTTGAGGATTTAGGGTTCTTGGTTTTGGAGATTTGTTATTTATGGGGGAGATATTGAATGAGAATTATATTTGGTCTCATAAATCAAATAGAGTTTAATGTTTTTTTTTTTCGAAACATTTGTCTTAAGAAAAGATAGAGTTTTTAATTTCGAAATATTTTTTGGAATGATTTTGTTGGACATGTTTATCTACGCTTGACTTATTCATTCCATCAAATATTTATTACTCCCTCCGTCCCGAGATAAATTTAATGAAAGCACTATGTTTGAGAAACCAATATTGTACTTGATCTCTTTGGATAACATGTTGTAATTAAGGGATTATATTTTTTTAGTCCATTAAGTTGTCAAGATTTTGATTTTAGTCCACTTAGTTACCACTTTTTGAATTTGGTCTAGTAAGTTTCATATTATTTTGAATTTAGTCCATTTACACACTATTCCCGGTATATTAACCGGTCATGTCCACGTGGCTTTTTTTTTCGTTTTTCACTTTTTTTTTATACACGTGTAATTTATTTTTTAATTTAAAACAAAATGGGTGGGGCGGGTAATTAAAACGGGTTGGGTAATTAAAAAATGGTTTGGGTAATTAAAATGTGTAAAATAACACGGACCTTTCTTTTAAATTTACCCCATTCACCCAAATCCCTACCTAAACCTACCTGCGAAAAAAGAAGAAGAAAGGAAGGCGAAGAGCCGGTACAACACAGATGATGACACGAACGACGGCGAGCTAGGTAATCATCGGCTAGTATCTACGTAACGTCGGCTCGGGTCTGCAAAGTCGAGGATGAGGTTTCGTGTACCAAGCAAGATTGAAGAACCACCACCTATATACGGTACGATTCACTATTTTTCTGTAACTGTTGAAGGTGAATGTGTGTGCGTTCGATTTTTTGACTTTCGTAGAGTGTGTAGTTGTGGTTTCTGTTGGTGTTGAGTTTGTGTGCGTGTGATTTGTTGTATTGGTAATTAGAGATTTTTAGGGCATTTTATTCTATTGAGTTGAATGGTTAATATTTTAGAATTTTTTACAGATTTGTTTCAGATTTTTTAGGGATTTTTATTCGTTAAATTCAATGTTGTTGTGTGGTCCATGTTACTCTATTTTTTTAATGGGTGGTACACTGGGGTCTTAAATGTTGACTGAGTTAGTGGTGGTTCATGGGTCTTAAATGCTAAGTTATTGTTGGTATGTGGAATTTCCCGAGATTTTATCAATTCACACACTACATATCTTGGATTGATATCTGGACCAACGCTTGACCTTGAGGAAAGTAATAAACCTTTGAATTTAACGAAGGCATTTAAACCATACTGCCAGCGCAAGCATATATGCCACAAATGAGAATCCAAACACTTGTATGTTTCTTTCATTTTTTTCTTTATATTCCATAAAGGTAATCATCTCAATCAACAATTTATTTCATGACAGTAGGTAAAGAAGCCCATCTGCAGAAACTTCACAATATATATACACAAATTGTTTCTAAAATTATATACATAGCCTTCTTCAAATCCCAATATATTTTTTTTTTGTCAGAAAAAGTATTAACTTATATTAATGTCATTTCAAAGGCCATAAGTATAATGTATAGCAGTAGCATATATTCAACACTTAGGCACCTAGAACACTTATGTTGCTATTAGTTTTATTATTACTCTAATTTTTTTCTTTCTAGTTTTAATTCCGGTGTTGTGGTAATTCTAGTTTTATGCTTTATTTATTTTTAAAAAATTTGCTTTTTTATTTTCCACATCGAAATGGGAATTAGTTTACTCTCTGCATTCATGTTGGTGGTAGGATAGAAGAGGATACTTATGTGGGTGGTAATTTGTATAATTTTGATTATGTGAATGGTGATCTTTTTAACCTTTAATCTCTGAAAAAAAATTGGTGAAAATTATGGGTTTGGAGGAGAGGTTATCAGGCTGTACTTTATTGTAGAAGGTGTGTTTGAAAGAGATAAATGATGAAATAATCTTTAAATCCTTAATTCAATCCACTATTTTGGATAATAGGGAGCTAATATTATATTTTCAAAGTGATGAAGGTGGAGAGGATGATGGGTTTGAAGGTGGAGTGGGTGATGGTGATGGGATTGATGAAATTAGTAAGAGAGAAATTATCAAAAGGGGGAAACAAATTTTAACTTATGATAGTGAAAATAGTTGAGATAGTGAATATAGAGATGAATCTGAATTAGAGGAAGAAGATGAGGGCCAAAGTGATGGGGTAGAGGATGAGAGAACTAGTTCAGATGGTAGGGTAGACATTGAGGGTAGGGGTCAATCAGATGTCAATCAAAGTCAGGATGATTTCAATAGTGACAAAGCCTTTGATAGTGAGAATGAGGGTGATTCTTGTCCAATTTTCAACCCTAGACATAAGTTTACCCCTCAATTGAAGTTGAAAATGATATTCAGCACTAAGTGGGTGTTTATTGAGGTTGTTCAGGTTGATTCTGTTGTGAGGAAAATAGGCATTAGGTTGGTTAGAAATGATAGGGAAATGGTCTATGCTAGGTGTAAGGGTGAGGGATGCGAATGGAGGGTGCATGCAAATATAATCCCTAATGAACCTACCTTTCAGATTAGGGCATATTATTAAACACACACATGCCCTGAATCTTATCACATCAAAAAGATGAAATCTAGTTGGTTATCTGGGAGGTATGAGTACCAATTCAAGACAAATCCTAAGAAAAAAGTGACAGAGTTTAAAACTGACCTAATGCATGAATTTGGTGTGAACGTTACAAATCACCAGGCGTACAAGGCCAAACAAATGGCCCTAGAAGATCTCACTGGTAATGGTGACTTTTAATACAAACTTCTTTGGGATTTTACTGAAGAGATCATAAGAACAAATCCTAACTCTACCATTCTCATTAGTGTTGATACACAACCAACCAGACTAGTTTTGTTTGATAGAATGTACTTTTGATTACATGCCTTGAAGGTTGTGTTTCTGTTAGGTTGTAGGCCCTTAGTGGGAGTTGATGGTTGTCATCTTAAGGGGCCTCATGGTGGTATTTTATTATCAGCTGTAGGTGTTGATCCTAATAATAACATTTTCCCTATAGTTTATGCTGTTGTGGGCAAGGAGAATGGGGATACATGAGAGTGGTTCTTGTCTGGTTTGAAGATAGACTTGGAGATTGAGAGGGATAGTGAATGAACCTTTATTTCTGATAAACAAAAGGGTCTAATCAAGGCTTTTCAGAATATCTTTCCTAATGTAGCCCACAAGTTTTGTGTTAGACACCTCCATGGGAAATTAAAGACTGATGGTTTTAGAGGGCAAGCATTTAAGATTGCAGTGTATAAAGCTGCAAAGGCCACTACCAAGAATTATTTCAATAGAGCAATGCATGAGATTAATGAGTTAAGTCCCATGCTTGCAATGTGGTTAAGGGATAAACCTCCCGAGCAATGGAGTAAATCCCATTTCAATTGCATGGCTAAGTGTGATATGTTATTGAATAACATATGTGAGTCATTTAATGCTAACATACTACCTGCAAGAGATAAACCTATTGTGAGTATGTTGGAGTGGATTATGGACTATTTGAGGGAGAGATTGAACAAACATAGACAAAGGGTAATGAAGGGAAAGAGGTGGAAGGGTAAGCTGTGTCCAAAAATTCAACACATCATAAATGAGAATGTGAAGAAAATAGGCAGTTGTATCCCAATGAAGGCTGATGATTTACATTACCAGATTCGGATGATTGACGGGACTTAATACTCTATGGATCTTCAGAATGCCACTTGTGTTTGTAGAAAATGGGATCTCACTGTCATTCCATGTATTCATGCCATTATAACAATATATTGCCAATGATTAAGACAAGAAGATTTCACAGATGCATGCTACAGGGTTGACACATACAGGCTGGTTTATGATCACTCCACAATGCCAATTAATGGCAAAGATGAATGGGAACCTACATGTATATTATTTTCACTATTTGTGTAACTACAATTATCAAAATCATATGTTAATTATTCTTTATTTTTAATCTATATGTATCACACCACCACTTTCCCCTAATATTGGGAGACAAGTAGGAAGACCATCAAATGCTAGAAGAAGAGAGCCTGATGAGATTGTCAAGAAGAAGAGGAAAAGAACAATGGGAAGGCCTAACAATTCTCATGTACTTAAGAAAAGACAATTTCACCCAATTAAATGTAGCAAATGCCACAAACATGGACACAACAATAAAAGTTGTAAAACACCAATTTCTGAGGTAAGAAACCCTAGTATTGCATGTTTTCAATATAGTTAAATCACAGCATCTAAGACACCAATTTTTTTTTATCTTTTTAGGTGATTCCCAAGGTGGACAAAATCAGGGTGAAAGTCAGACTGTGAACCAGCCTGAAATTTCCAATGAAGAAAATCTGACTGAAAAACCCAATGTGAGTAATTATTATTTTCTACATTTGGAGTGAATGTATTGTGTTATGTTTCTGAAAATTGCGTTCTAAATATGAGATTTGACATCCTTTTATTTCCTTTTTAGCTTGAAGACCATGCCATGGAGGATGACAATGACTTTCTTGATTATAACAGTCAATTCCAAGATGACATGAATGAAGTGGTCCAAAAGGACGTGAATGAGAATGAAGTGGTCCAAGAAGGTATATGGATGATTATTTATCATTGTTTTGTTCATAAGTGATTTAAGACGAGTTCATTGTTGAGTTTATTTTTTATTGTTCTTTGTATAGATGAAGCTGACTTAGGGGACTGACACTTTGATAGTCAGGTGATTAATGATGTGTCATCTGAAGATGCTCTTTTCTCCATGAACTCTTGTCGTGTCAACACAATATTGAAAAAGTCAGCTAGGAATAGGATGAATGGACAGGCAAGTGCAAATTTTAAATCTGAATATTATAGTTTTTAAGCTTGCTATATTTTAATTAATTCATTCACTACATGTAGACTCAAGAAAGCAAACATGTTGCATGCTTAGGATCTGTGCATTCAAGAATTCCACCATCGATGCATGATATGTAAGGAAGCCGTAAACTTGCTATTGAAGGAGGGGAGAAGATATGTAACAATGAAGAATTTGGGAAAATTTGCCTCAAGGAAGAAAAAGTGAAGATGTAAATCCATTATAGTGTAACTGAAGACAGAAGAATCATTTTGTTATATCATTTTGTCCAATCATACCATCCTCTCTTTTTGTGAACTTAGATTGTGCAATCAAAAACTGCAGGGGGGTTGCTTTTATGATGAAGTTGTTTTTGTAATGAACTTTTTTATTAGGAATAAATGATGGTATGATTGTTGTAGAAATTAGGTTGGTATGATCAGATGTACTGATTCCACTTGTGACAATTTGAAAGTCTATATTATGGTTCTATTTTTATATTTTTTTAGTCTAAAGTGAGTTCTCATGCCTAAATGTATGTCTTCTCAAAGAGTTGTATTCGGTTATATATCATGCTGAAGTATTTTCTGGATGAGTTTTGCCATTATTTTGTCGTCAAAGATTAATACCAAATTAATAGATTGAAAAACACTATTAATACAATCCTGAAAAATTAAAAACAGTCACATACTCACAGATTACAAACAGGGGAATTACTATTTTGTCATCAAAGATTAATACCAAATTAAAAACACTATTAATACAATTGCTGGAAAATTAAAAACAGTCACATACTCACATATTACAAATAGGAGAATTACAAAAAAAAATAGGGAAATTACAAAATTCTACATACTACATCCACCATATTACAAAAAAAAATCCAAGAACTAATTAGAGCATATTTCATCCAAACTTCATTTTTTTTAGCATCTTTCCTCTCCATCATCGTACCACGAAACTCATGTTTTTCCTTAAACAGAGATAGAATTACACACTTAACTCTTGGAGACATTGGAGGATCTAACCACTCGAAAAAATTACATCCACCCCCACCTTGCTGAAATTTGAAAAAATTGACGAATTTGTAAATAATATTGAAAATGAGTATAAATCGAATAAATAATACTAAAATTAAAACTAACCTTCTAAGCTTTGCAACCGTAGAACCTTCGACCCGGATTTTCTTCGGTCCAAACTCTTCGTATACGAGCATTTACTCCACATGAACACAACTTATCGTTGTTGAATCCAGTAGTAGAAAACGAAGACGAAGATGACGTTTCTTTAGATGGTGAAAAAGAGGGCACGAAAAATTAATTATGGTAAGAGGGATGAAGAAGACACGAGGGTACGATTTTTCTAGATGGTGAAAATGAAAAAAATTAGGGCAGAAGATGGGAAGAAGACGAGGGTGCGATTTTTCTAGATGGTGAGTGAGAACGAAAAAATTAGGGCACAACACCTGCAATTTTTAGGTTTGGAAAGAAGAAGACCTGCAATTTTCGGGTTTGGGAAGAAGAAGAATGAGGGCCAATTCTTGGTTTTGGGAAGAAGAAGACTTGCAATTTTTTGATTTGGGAAGAAGAACTGCAATTTTTTTGTTTGGGAAGTAGAAGAATGAGCACCGATTCTTTTTTGGGTTTGAGAAGAAGAAGAAGAATGGAGGGTCGGTTATTCTGTTTTAATGAAGGAGTAATAACCCAACCCGTTTTAATTACCCACCCCACCCATTTTGTTTTAAAATTTGAATTTTGAAAAAAATAATTAAAAAATAAATTACATGTGTATAAAAAAATAAAAGCCACGTGGACATGACCGGTTGATATACCGGGAATAACCTGTAAATGAACTAAATTCAAAATAATATGAAACTTACTGGACCAAATTCAAAAAGTGATAACTAAGTGGACTAAAATCAAAATCTTGACAACTTAATGGACTAAAAAAAATATAATCCTTATAATTAACCACATGTCGCATCCACTCTACGATAGACTTACTCCTTACACTATTATTCTAATCCATTTTTAGGGTAAATGAATAATTTTATTCCTTATTGTTGTTGACATGTGTTCATTCATATCCATCGACAACAGATTAGTCTTTATGACCAAAATTGAATTATCCGCAAAGTGAAAAGAAAGTCATCTCGATTGATGTAAATAAGTGATTAAAAATGAATGACTTTTGATTTAGTAAAGCAATGCTTAGTCAAATCGATCCCCAATTCGATAATGATGGGGAATGTGGAGAGGACCTTTGTTGTGACTTGTGACCCGTCATTCTAAGACGACCAAGAGGTATGGCTACAACGCGAAGAAGTCGGAGGCAATGTGTATTTCAAACTATTGTGTTTGTCGTTTTTAGGAAAAACTATTCAAATGGCATACCTCTCGACCACCAAGAGCGAACCACCAGTCGTTTACTTCTCATTCTTGTCGAGTCCCCTACTGAACCAGACTGCCATGCGTCAACGTTAGAGCATGGAATTTATAACCTGGCTTTATTTTGGTCATCCATTCATAGGTATTAATCCATCACTTCGGGACCCTTTCGAAGTTGCACAAAAGTTATTACTTTACGTTTGGCTAGCACAAAATAGGCTTCTCCTAGAATTATTCCAAGTGTTTCAGTTGGAAGAGTTGTGCACATTTTCAATTTTCTATTAACTCATGATCTGGTTTGGTCGACCCAATCATGATATTGAAGTATAAGACATTTTCTCGAAAAAACTTTGGATCTTATTTTTAAAAAAGTGCTTTTTTTTTTACCATTCCGACTTTATTGATAGGGTGAGGAGAATTTGAAATAAATACCTCGACACTGATAGGAAAAAAAAGTTTATCTCCCTGTCTTTAATAATTGATACTAAAAGGTCTAGGCACTTAAAAGAAGTAAGCCAACATCGGTGGACAACTAACTAAGCATTACTCGTTAAAGTTGGTAAGCTCACTACTTTGGAAAAGTGAAGCTACTGATTCATGTGGATCAATGAGAGGCGTACGCGTAGACAACCAACTTTTATTCAATAGAAAATAATATCCAAACCAACCCAGCTGGTTAGTCAATCTCAAAGATCTTATCGGTCGAAAAATTGGGGACGAGCGACCACGATCCCGACCTTTCTAGCATCGGCTTTTAATAGCGACGGGAAATAGTAGGTTGGGGCTTTTGAAGAAAAATAATGTCAAAAAATGGACACCTTATTTCCCCTTCATTCGGAATTTTCGTAACTTAGCTTTATAAATTCAATCCTTACCTAGAAAAGTGGCCAACTAGGGGCCTTAGTGTCAAAGTTGACCCGGGAGTTGTTTGACCAATTAACCTCCTAACTTAGATGAGGGCTTTATTCTTTCATTTTCTGAGAGGGGGTCGACATCGATAGATCATTTTCTGGCCCACTTTACCATTCCTTTCGTGACCCAGAAGAGATGTTGGCTTAGAGAGTCGATTTGCTTAGATGAGGTCACAGTCTTTTCTTCTGTCATGGTAAGTGTGTTCTTTCTAGGACTCAACCACATGGTCTTGCTTCGTTCCTTGTTAGTCAAGGGTGCGGGAGAGGGGATAAATCCCTTAGTCAGTTGTCTAACCGATAAAACCAATGGAAAGACTGCAAAACCCAGTCCCGACCAGTCTTGACTCGACGAATCTAGTTCTTATATTTCTAGTTTCATTGACCCCTAAGGACAAAAGAAATATCTTGTGAAAATGGGGACATGGAGTAAAAACAGGTGTTAAAGAAAGACATTGAAAGGGCATGGATGAAATCCCCATGAGTCTAACACGCAAGAGGCTTCGTTGGACTGGTTTTCATCACATAAATCGTGGTTAAGGTTGTCTAGCATGAATTATACTCACGAGAGGAAAAAGAGATTAACATAATGAATATCGTGAAACATAGGTACAAGTAGACATTCGTGTCAAATTCCTCGAGTTTTGGCATGTAAAGATAGAACAAATTGTTGTTTGCACGAGCATCATGTATGATCCCTTGTGGAGAATTTAAGAGACGGGTCTTAAGATTGGTTCTTCTCCTTGGGAAAATAAATCGTAGGCCAGCACACATAGAGATGCACACACTAGATTATTGACTCGAAAAAGGCATATACTCACATCAATCATTTTAAGCGCAAGAAGTCGTATGCCAATGACAAACTTCCCGATAAAGCAATGAAGGTTTTGTGCCCCATTTTGCATATTGAAATGAAGCGTAGAGAAAAGTGACCATCGTTGGAGACTAAAAATGATGGGAATCCTATCGATAAATTAAAGAAGAGGAATAAACATCCCCTCTCGATCCAATCCATTTTCCCTAGCCTCTCCCCAAGGACCCCAACACACTCTTGAGATGGAGCTTCTAAAACCGCTTTCCTGGGGAAAAGAAATTGGATCATCTTATTCGAGTGGGTAATGAAAGCCCAAAAGAAAGAAATTGTCTAAGTATACCTCTAGATTTTGGGGCCTAGGGAATCACCATTAGCAAGAGGTCGAAATCAGATTATTTCTAATGATGAAAATAATTTTTTATCTTATATGAAATTTATGAATGTTGCCCCATTCTAAACCTATTCAAGTAACAAAATCTAGTACAAGAAAAATAAACATTGGTCGAAGAGAAAAAAAAAAAAAGGTACAACACACCTATGTTGAGACCTCCCTGAAGTTTATATCTCTTACTCGGTGTACACATCTATCAAGTGAGCTTAAAAAGTCTACGCATCCCAATTCTTTTCACGTGTTTCTCAAAAGTTATCTTAGACAACGCTTTTGAAAAATCGGCTGCATTTTCTTAAGAGCTTACTTGAGCTATTTGAATCTAGAGCAAAACTTGTTGTTGGTTTTAGAAAAATTTCATTGATATATGCTTCGTATTGATACCTTGATGCAACCCAGTTTCATTGGTTTGATGAAAGCATCATTGTCATCATATATACATGTGTGATGATATACCTTAACCAAATACATTCATAAACTACTTTGTGTAAGTTATTAATGATAATTGAACGGTTCGATGAGGTAGCTACAAGAATTTTCTTAGTTGATCCCCAAGATATCGTCGTGTTTCTCATGGTGAACACATAACCAGTTTGGGAACACATTTTATGTGGATCAGACATTGTTCATCGTTCTTGTAATCTTTTCCAATCAAGTAGTCACTTGAACAGGTATAACATATTCATCCAAATTATTTTAATCCATAAAGTGAATCTTTCAAACTGATTGAAAACACACTTCGTGGTTTAGAGTCACTTGACTTGGGTAATGAAAGAGCATCAGACACTTTCGTATATATCTCTAAATCTAGATCCTCATAGAAATATGTCGTAACTACATTCATATAAGTTGCATTTCCAGTCATTCGGAAACTACAAAGTTAATTATGTAGCGGAATGTTGTAATGTCTATTACAGAAGAGTATATCTCCTCATAGTCAATTTCAGAGCATTGTGAAAAACCTTGCACTACAGCGCGATTTTTATATCTCAAGGCCTCATTTTTCTCATTATGTTTTTTGACATAGACCCACTTATGTCCTACAGGCTTTACATTTAGTGGGGTTAGTACTACTAGACCAAATACTGTAATACTCAGAAATTTTACAATAATAATTATAATAATAATTAATCCAATCAATTCTTTATTTATTTTGTCAAAAGGAAATTATAAAATATAATATATATATAGATATATAGATATATGCGTATGTAATTTTAATACAAGAAATAGTATCAAATTATTTTCATTGACTCTCTTAAAGTGTTGCATGTATTTTTTAAATTGTTGTTTGACCCTTCATTTCTTCACATGCGCTTATAATTAATTGTGAGAATTTAAGAAATGAAGATAGTAATATTTGTAACAGTCAATTCAATATCAAATTAATAAAAGACTCTTCATTCTCTCCCCAAAAATGCTATATATATACTACTCGGGTAGAGTTTTCGAAGAAAACACATGCATTTGTCATTTTAATTTTTTTTTTTTTAGTATATATTCTTTAATTATTTAGGAATTGAGTTTAGCTTGAAAGAAAACTATATTCTTTGTTATATGTATTCAAATGGCTAGGTGATGGCAATGGCGAGGAGTAATTCAAAAGACTATTGCAACTACGACAATTATTTTGAGGTGGGGATTTTCTATTATTCTGTTTGTCATTATTAAATGCGATAAGTGATTATTTTAATATTCATGTGAAATATGATTTCTAACTTATTATGTGTTACTATTAAACTATATGTGATTATTTTGATGTTCATGTAAAAGATGTACGAGAATAGGTCTTCTGACCTTTATAAACGAGGATAGGTCTTCTGACCTTTATAAACGAGGATAGGTCTTCTGACCTTTATAAATGAGGATAAGTCTTCTGACATTTATAAACGAGGATAGGTCATCTGACATTTATAAGCGAGGTAATGTTATTGAATTTTTATGGAACTATACATGTTAACGTGAATTGATGATTTAATTACTCGTTGTATTTAGTTTTGACAAACTTGTTCCAATTGAACTGTGGTTTGCTCACCCCCTTCATTTTAACATTTCAGATTTGAGGAGCCGATTGCGAGGAGGAGCGATGGATGACAATCATTTAGTAAAACCAATTGAGTTAATACATCTTATTGTTATCCTAGATACTTTAAAATTTAATTGAATCTTTTTATTCTTTAAGCTTCCGCTAATTTTTAATTATGTTTAGAGTAAAATAAAATTATAAGCCTCGTTTCTTAAGTGAAAAGATAGTTCATGTCCTTTTATTTTTAAATTGACACTTATTTTGTAAGGGTCACACTTGCGTACACCCGTATGCACCGTACCCCCTAATTTTAATTTTATTTTTTATTTATATTTTACTACACCTACTAATTTAATGAGTACCCCTAAATCATATTTTTATTACAGTTATCTACACCCGCTCATTTTATGAGTTCACCCCAAAATCATATTTTTACTACAGTTATCTGCACCTGCTCATTTTATGGGTTCACCCCCAAATCATTTCTTTTTTACAACGGTTATCTGCACCCGCTCATTTTATGAGTTCACCCCAAATTATTTTTTTACCATATTTATATGCACCTGCTCATTTTAAGAGTTCACCCCAAATCATATTTATACTACAGTTATCTGCACCCACTCATTTTATGAGTTCACCTACAAATCATTTCTTTTTTACAACGGTTCTCAACATTCGCTAATTTTATAAGTTCACCCCCAATTTTTTTTACCAAAATTCTCTGCACCCACTCATTTTATGAGTTCACCCCCAAATTTTTTTTTTTAAATAATTACATTTAAAATACTATATTATCTTTTTATTAATTTACACAAAATATAATAATAAAATCAACCATAATTTATACATTTACAATATGTAGTCGAGTCATTGTCGAGTTACCGTCGATTCACCACTAAATCATCTATAATTTAGAAAAAAAAATCGTAAAAAAATAATTTAAAAAATCTATCAAAATAAGGCACAAATATCAATTTTTTTTCTTTTTAATTTTTCTTCCCATTTTCAGTTTTTATTCAAAACTTTTTATTTCTTCTTTTTTGTTTATGTGTTTTTTTTTTTTCATTAGTATTTTTTAAAATACAAAATAATATTATATGTATGATTTTATTATACTCAATAATACAATAAGTAATAACCAGTAATACCTAAAGATGTTTATCGGGTTGGCCCTAGCCCTATAGAGCTACGGGCTAAAAGGGCTAGGGCCTTAACCGGTTCATATTTAACGGACCTATAATTGTTGGGACCTAACCCTAACCCTAGCGGGCTACGGGTTAAACGGGCCACTAACGGGCTACAATATTTTTTTTTCTTTTAAAATTAAAGGTATCAATTGGCACGTGCATCAATAAAATAGAAAAATACATAATTAGTTAATGATCAGTAAATGAGAAAACGAAAATATGATTCAAACACAATTCTAAAACTCATTGGTCCTTAATATGACCAAATAAAGCTAAACAAATATCATAATCTAATAAAAAAAATAGTAATAATGACTAATGGATGGTAATGAGCTTCTTAATGCTTATAGTTGTGGTTATTGGTCAAATGACCCAAAATTTGTTCTAAGGTTATTTATTTAAAAAATAATAATAATAAAAACTCGGGTCAGCCCGCGGGCTAACCGGTCCAGGTCAAAAAAGCTCGAATTTAAACGGGCCTATGATTCATGAACCCTAACCCTATATTTTTCAGGGTTAAACGGGCCAGCCCGGCCCGGATAAACATCTCTAGTAATACCATTAAAAATAATTAATACTCCAATATCTTATACAATAACAAATAATTACACATATCTAATTATATTAAATAATACTAAAACCAATTATTAGTAATACCACGAACAGTAATCAGTAATACCATTAATATTAATCAATAAAATTTTATACAATAACAAATAATTCCACACATCCAATTATATTCAATAATACAAAAAACAATTATCAGTAATACAATGAACAATAATTAGTAATATAATGAACATTGATCAGTAATATCTTATACAATAATAAATAATTCAACAAATCTAATTATATTAAGTAATACCATAAACAATAATATGTAATACCATAAAAAATAATAATAATAATCAGTAATGTCTTAAACAATAATAAATAATTTCACACAATCAGTAATACCACAAACAATAACCAGTAATACCACAATTAATAATTAATAATACCGTAATCAATAATCATTAATTTTAATTCAATTATATATTAATAGTAATACTGCAATCAATAACTAGTAATACCAATATCAATAACTAATAATACCATTAAAAAAAAAGTGGAGGGAATGTAAATTGGGGTGTACTAAAGAAAATAAGGGGTGCACATTACCAAGCCCAATTGAAGGGAACCCTAGCTCTATGGGAGAGCACCCTAGGTCAGCAGTTGTCGTTTGAGATTTCATCATCAAGGTCACCGACTCTGAGTGTCAGCCGGTTAGAGATCCATCGGCAACATACTCACATTCCTCCGTCGGGCTGCCGTCAGCCGGAGGAAGAGGATGCGCAGTAGCATGATGAAGAAGACGTACAAAGCAATGTAGCTTCGATTTGGGCAGAGATTGACGACGAGAGAGAGGCGGCGTCGATCCGAGTGTTGCAGGTGAGAGCCATTGATGCCGAAGAAGCTCCTGGATCGCGAACGCAAGGGAGATTGATCGAAGCAGTCGCGTCGGTGGTCGAAATAAGAAGAGGATTTCGGCCGCCATGGATCGTTGCCGAGATGGAAGATGATGTCGATTGTCATGGAAGTGAAGAATCGTGATTGCGATTCAAAGAGGGGTCTTGGGCTTCAGCGGCCGGGACGGAAACGCCGCCGTCGCCGTCGAGGGGGTGGTCGGGCATGGTGGTGGTTGGGTCACCCGCCAACCGACATGAATTTTCGGCAGGTCCTTTACTCATCAAATTAAAATTGAAATTCAAGTGCACCGCCGATCGACTATAATAAAATCATGCCTATAATATTATATTGTATTAAAATTTAAAAAGTACACATGCAAAAAATGTAAGAAATGTAGGAAAATTTAAAATAAAAAAGGTAAAGGAAAAAAAATGAAGAAAAAAAATTTGGAAAAAAAAAATTAAAAATGAAAAAAGAGTAGGGGGAAGAAAAATTAAAAAGAAAAAAATCGAGATTTATGGCTAATTTCGATAGTTTTTTTTTATTAATTATATTTTTACGATTTTTTTTTAAAATATGGGTGACTTGGTGGTGAATCGATTTTTTAGAGTTTATTTTATTATATTTTGTGTAAATTAATAAAAGGATAATATAGTCTTTTAAATGTGATTATTTTTTAAAAAATATTTTGGGATGAACTCATAAAATGTGCGAGTGCAGATAATCGTGGTAAAACATTAATTTGTGGGTGAACTCATAAAATGAGCGGGTATAAATAACTGTGGTAAAAAATAATTTGGGGGTGAACTCGTAAAATGAGCGGGTGTAGATAACTGTTGTAAAAATATGATTAGGAGGTGAACTCATTAAATTAGTGGGTGCAGATAAAATATAAATAAAAAATTGAAATTGAAATTAGAGGGGTGCAAATCATTATTGGGTGAACTAAAGAATTTTGTGGGTGCGAGTTCATTGATGGTGAACTGAGTAAACATGTGGGTGTGTCACTAAAATTTGAGGCCTAGTCCCAAGAAAGGTTCAATAGCTGGAAACTCATAGATAGTAGGCATGGTGCCCACGAGTGCATACAAGTATTTGACATTTTGTAAAATCTACATTAATAAAAATTGGGGCGTGAACTTGTCTCTTTATCAAAGAACCAAGTTTCACCTTTCCATTAGGCCAATTTGTTTTTTATTGGCATTTTACAACCGAATGTGGTGCTTTATAATTTCTTTGAGCAACAGTATAAGAACAATTTGTGTGCAATGTAATGTTTGTCCAACTCATATGCACTCTCATAATACATAGATATTTATTTATTCTTTATAATCATAGTATCAAATATCAGAGCATTAATCTCTAATTGATTCTTCATTTTCTTACTTGGATGGGTGTCAATTAAACTAGGTACCTTCCCCTTTACTTTTTGGAGCCACGACCTCAACCACACTTCCACAAAGCGTGATTGCAACACTACCTTTGTATGCGTGAATTGATTAGATTTTTAATATAAATATAATTTAAGAAACTGTACTTACCAATCAGTATTTAAATGTTAAGTTTTTCATGCTTTGCTGTTGATGAAATTAGAGTTTACCTTTCATTTGACTCGAAGTGCCTCAAGTGCAGTGGAGAATTTGAAATTTGGGGTACAAAAATTCTTGAAGATCGGGTTATTTTTTGTTGCCTTGAATTTCTTTGATATACGTTTATCTTTTGTCATAAGTTTATCTTTCATTATTTTCTAATTAAATTAGATAGTAAATTAGCAATTATAAGATAGCAAATTAGAAAATATAATTCTACAATTAAAAAGAAAATCAAATTTCAAAGTTTCAAAGCACTATCTATCTATTTCAATTAGATTAATTTAAGATAATGTATTAAATTAACAATTATAATATAAACTCTAATTCATAACTAAATAAATTAAAAACAATAACCAAAAAAAAATTATAACTATGAATAAATGTATTAATTAAATAAAATATAAATTAAATAATTAGTTTGAGTACTTTTTTTTTTAGCATTAGTAAAGAATGAGAAATGACAAAAAGAAACAAAGCGTAATTGAGACGTAATTGAGATAGAGGAGAATTGAACTATTGAATTCAGTTAGAAAGTTGAATGTAACCTATATTTTTGTCTTTCTTTTTGCTGGTTCAATTGGGTTTTTAATTTAAATTGGTCATGTTTGCAAAAAAAAAAAAAAAAAATTATTAGACAATTTTTATTTTATACCTAACATTAAAAAAAAAAAAAAAGGAATTTGGGGGTACCATGTCCCTAGCTGCCTCCGCCACTGCTTAAGTAGCTAAATAAATAACCATTTTCGTTTTGATTTATTTTTATGTACTAATATCAGACAAGCTTGAATATACAAGGGTTGGTGCTTTATGTTTCCATATATTTGCTCAATTTTATTTCCATGCTGAGGATCCTATCTACTACAGTATAATTTTACCGAAAAAACCAATAATCTTTAAAATTTATATACATAAAAAAAAGACAATTAAATATATATCTTCATAAGCGTATGATATCACCTGAAACTTTATAAAATACATGTTTTTTTACATTTTAAGGAACCTCGTTTCCTTTGGTTGTTCTCATATTTAGTCTTCCTAAGGAAATTAATATGCACTAGTTTGTTGTATGTTAATATATTTACATAATATAATATAGAGAGCTCTTCATGAAATGACACACTTTTTAGGTGTAGTTGCAACATTTCAGTGAGTGAAAGGTGCAATCTTTCACAACGTGACTCTTCGGTGAAGTTGCAATCTTTCGGTGCTACTCTTGAGTATCTATAAATATTCAAAGGTGTGAAGAGTTGAAAAAATGAAGTGAGTAGTGAGAGTCTCTTTATATGTTAGGATTTGAGTCTTATATTATTTTAAATTAGTTTGTTTATAGACTTGCGATTTCTGCTTCTGAAATTCGATAGAGTGTAACTATCGAGTTTTTGTGGAATAGGTTTTGTACCCTGGAAGGTTAATTTTTTGTGAGAACCATTTACACCCGTGTGGAAGGAATTAATACATTTAAAGATAACACCGTTTTTCGGTGTGCCTAACCTATCATTAATTCCATTACCCACAATATACAACATAGTTAACAATAAAACAATGTATTAAAAAAATATATTAGAATATAAGTAGTTTGAAATTCATACTCATCTCCATTTTATTGTATCAAAATCTTACTAAAGGTCAGTCCACACTTCAATGATGCACTAGTAAGATGGTGATAAAGAACCGTTAAAAGAGGGTAAATGAGATGAGTTGTGAAGAAACCGTTTGTGGAGGCCCTTAGTTTGAGGTACCCTTTTAAAACCATATAACTTATGAGTTTGTTATAATACATTTTTTTAACATAACACAAAATTAACTTGAAACCATACCCTAAATGGGCACAATACTTTAAATTGTCAACATTGTTTTAATTTAAACTAGAGAATTGTTTTTTTATTTTTAATTATAAAAGTATGAGAATGAAATACAAATTTAAATTAGGTAAAAATTTACATAACTTTTTCCTCTTAAAATGAAAGAAAAAGTCAAACCTCCCTTTGTTGAATCTAGCAGTATAAGGGTTTGAATAGATTTTGAACAAACCACTTTATTTATAAATATAAATATATATTTGTGGATCTAATTGTTTATGCCTATTTAAGTGGTGGGTGGATTCAGATCAACAAATACAATCTGGTAGATAGCAGGACATCACGTGCATTAACTAGATTCCTTTGTAATAAAAATAATTTAGCTAATTATGAGAATTTGAACATTGGAATTTAGCATCTTAGTCAATCCACATTATTAAATATATCACTATCATATAAAATAAGATCAATTTATGTTACATCAATCAACAACTTATCATTACTCATTATATTGATTTAGTGATAATGATTTTTTTTTTTCAAGAAACGACAATAATTATGCAGAAATATCCATGCAACTACTAAGCCTAGCTAGTATATATCATAAATATTTCTACCTAAATGTGAATTTGACATTTTGAAAATTCAGAAAACGTGGTAGGAATAGTAATGTTATAAAAATAATATATCTTCATCGTCTCATATAGAAATAACATAAGTTTTTACTTGTATCGTGACACCACAAATCTGAATAAGCTACACGTTAAATTAATATTGTCAAGATTTGCTGTAATGTCGGAGAAAGAATCCACCCGAATTATTTTTTAAAAGCGGCAATATGTAAAAAATAATTTGTTGGAACACTACAAAAAATGAGCGATTTACCGACGGACCTACCGACGGAATTGTCGTCGGTAGGCGTGGTTTCCCGACGGAATTACCGACGGAATAATTCAGTCGGCTCTAGACTCGTCGGTACGAGTTACCGACGGAATTTTTTTTTCCGTCGGTAGTCCCGACGGGTTCCCGACGGAATAAATCTGTCGAGTCTGCCGACGGATCTTATTCCGTCGGTAGTCCGAATGACCCGTTTCGAAACCGGGTCTGATATCTGTCGACAATTCCGTCGGTCCGTCCGTCGATAGTACCGACGGACTTACCGACGGATATTTAATTTTAGCATTTTTTTTAAGAAAAATATATCCGTCGGCTTCTGTCGGTAATTCCGTCGGTACGTGCCGACGGAACTGCCGACGGATCTAGATTTTATATTTTTTAAATTCGGGATTATATTCAGTCGGTGTCCGTCGGGGGTTCCGTCGGTAGTGCCGACGGAATTATCCGTCGGCAAGTCAACCCAAAAAAAAAATAATTGACCCGGGTCACCGACCCGACCCGACCCGACCCCCGACCCGACCCGCGAACTGTTATTAAGGCCACCATATATTATTCTGGCCTTGCTAGGAATCGAACCCGGGTGTGTGGGCGCCTAGTGAAGGGCGCCTACCACTCGGACAGATGTGTTACTTGTTCGTAATTGTAGTATTAATTGTATATGTACTCATTTTCGACCCATTTATTTTTAAAATTCACAAAATTAATTTCTTTCAAATATATCAAATAATTAAATTTGAAATCTATAATTTATATTTTTATAATTTATATATTTTAAAATACTAAAATATTCATATTTTAACTAAAATACTAATATTTTTTTAGTAAAAAATTCATTTTTTTGCTAATTATTTTTAAAAAAATTTCATAAAATTAATTTCATTCACATAAATTAAATAATTAAATTTGTAATATAATTTATATATTTTTAAATACTAAAATATTCATTTTTTTTACTAAAATATTCATTTTTTTGCGAATTATATTTTTAAAAAAATCAAAAAAATAATTTCTTTTCACAATTTTTAGTTGTAACTTAATGATAAATAAATATTTTTAAATTGTACATCTAATAAAATAATTAGCTTACATTATATAATTTATTCTTCATCTTCTTCCTCTTCATCTTCTTCATCTACATTTTCATTATTTGTCTCATCTTCCTCTTCATCATCATCCTCCTCCTCCTCCTCCTCCTCCTCCTCCTCCTCCTCCTCCTCCTCTTCCTCTTCATTTTCATCATCTTCCTCATTTCCATTATCGTTTTCAATTTCGATCAATTGTGAATTTCCAGCCGTCAAGTCTACGTGGATATTCAAATCTCCCGTAAAGACTTCAGTTCTAGCCTCTATTTGTTCCGTTTGAAACGGAGAATCATCTTCATCACTCTTGTCCTTTGTAGGGACTTCTACCATTGATCTTGCCTTTACTTTGCAAACAGCGTGCCATTCAATTTTACTACGTGATGATCGTACTGGATACTTGCAGTAGTATACTTGAGATACTTGATGGGCAAATACAAATGGATCATTCCCGATATAGCTCCTTTTCGGATTAACATCGACGAGTTTGTACTCCGGATGAATCCTTGTTCCTGAAGGGCCTGAATCAAACCAATGACACTTGAACAACACTACAGTCTTTGTTGGATATCCCGGATATTCTACTTCAACGACTTCGTGCAACACCCCATAGTAGTCACTTGCATCTGCATTGTAGTTTGCACTGCTAACGCAAACACCACTGTTGGTAGTCGCTTTTCTCGATGCATACTCAGATGTATGAAATCTGTAGCCCTTCACAATATAGCCGTTGTAAGTCTTTACACGACGTAGTGGTCCTTTGCTGAGATCCTTTAAGAATCGATTCCCAAAATCGTTTGACCGTCCCTATACAGTTCAAATAATTAACATTAATTATGAATCATATTTATTTACGTAAAATTTAAGGAAATGGTACTCACACAACGTTGGAACCATCGGGCAAAATCACGTTGAAGACGAGCATCTATATCTGTATCTGAGATGTTTTGTTCTGTTCGTCTTAGTTCTTGAGTATACATCCTAATTCACAACATCCAATCACAATTAATATTAAATTACATAAATGAAGTAATGATAAAAATATGAAATACTTACTCAATGTAAGGCTGAACTTCATCACAATTCAATAACACATACGTTTGTGCTATTTCTGCCTCTCTGTTCGACTCCCACTCTCGTTCAGTGAATTTTCCTATTGATCGTCCCTTAGACTTGAATATAGACAGCATTCCATCAACCTCTTCACCGATATTGTCTGTATCTCTACCACCGTAGTTACGTGGTTCACTTCTCAACCGAGTGTTGACATGGTCTTCAAAATAATAAGAACAAAACATGCCAACCTCTTCATTCAAATATGCATTAACAATCGATGCTTCCACATTTGCCTTTTGTTTAGCATTGCGTTTCAAGTTGTGGAGATATCTGATTTATAATAAAAAAACATATATTTTAATTCAGTGAACATGCATGCATGTAGTATATATAAAAAATGAAAAATGTAAGAGTTTACCTTTCAAATGGGTACATCCACCTGTACTGCACTGGACCACAAATTCTGGCTTTATACGCTAAATGAACAGGTAAGTGTTCCATGGAGTTGAAGAAGCTAGGTGGAAAAATTTGTTCCAACTTACACAAAATCACTGGAATATCTTGCTCCAAACGAATCATATCATCGATCTTGATCGTTGAAGATGTTAAATCTCTAAAAAAAAGACTTAATTCAGTGATAGCCCTCCACACATTGAGAGGAACAACGTCTCGGAACGCAATCGGTATCAAGCGCTGCATAAAAACATGACAATCGTGACTCTTCATCCCTGAAACCTTACCCCTGTTTATGTCTGCGCATCGACTCAAGTTTGACACGTAGTTGTCTGGAAAATTCAACTCGTGAATCCAACGACACAGTTGTTGTTTCTGTGGCTTGTCCAGTGTGTAGCAAGCCTTCGGATATTTACCTGTACTGGGATCCTTTTCCAACTCTTGACGACGACAATAAATGTTCAGCTCTTCCCGGGACTTTGGAGTATCTTTCGTCTTGCCTTCTGTGTTCATCATTGTGTGGAACACATTATCAAACACATTCTTCTCAATGTGCATCACGTCCAAATTGTGTCGGATCAATAGTGAACTCCAGTATGGCAAATACCAAAAAATACTCATTTTATTCCATCCACCTGGGATTCGACCGTTGTGTTCAGCTGCATTTTCCTCAGTAGATTTTTTCAAACCCGTCCACTGAATCTCATGTAACAACGTATGTCCTGTACGGTAACATTATACTAGAAGAAATTAATAAAACATATACGTATAACATTATACTAGATCAAATAATTGTATAATTAATTAAAATACGTACCGTTTCGAATGGGCGGTCGATTGATTGTAACTGTTCTGTTCTTCAAGAAGTTGTTCTTATTCCTTCTAAATGGATGATCTCGAGGTAAGAACTTTCGGTGATTATCGAACCATGTAACTTTCCTACTCTTCTCAAGACTGAAAGCTTCAGAAAAATCCATACAATACGGACATGCTTGAAAACCAGCCGTTTTCCATCCAGACAACATAGAATATGCAGGAAAATCGCTAATGGTCCACAATAAAGCAGCACGCATCGTGAAATTCTGTTTTCTGAACACATCATACGTTTGGACACCACTTTCCCATAAAAAGATCAGGTCTTTTATAAGAGGCTGGAGATAAACGTCAAGCTTATCTTTTGGATTCGACGGACCTGGCACCAATACAGTTAGAAACATTGTTTGAGGTTTCAAGCACATCCACGGAGGAAGATTATACGGAGTCAGAATCACCGGCCACAACGAATACTGCTTTCCAAAGCTCCCAAACGGTGCAAAACCATCAGTACACAAACCTAGCCTCACATTCCTCGGTTCAGAGGAAAAATTGGGATACACGTTGTCAAGGTGTTTCCAGGCCTCCGAGTCCGCCGGATGTCGCATCTCCCTAGACTCGGTCGAAGACGAATCTGTTGCATGCCACGTCATGTGTTGTGCTGTGGCAGTAGATTGATACAATCTCATTAAACGAGGAATGATTGGAAGATAATACATCTTCTTGTGTGCCACTTTCTTCTTCGACGGCTTCGATTGACCAGCGGGCCCCTTCCGACGTGGCTCTTTGTAACGAGGATGACCACACATCCTACACATGTTCAGATTGCTATCTTCATCACCCCAATATAACATGCAACCGTTTATACAACAATCAATCTTCTCGACCGGCAATCCCATATTTTTCAGCATTTGCTTGCTTTGATGATACGTTGTAGGCACCTTATTCTCAGGAGGGCAGATCTCACTGCATAATTGTGTCATTTGCTCATATGCCCTGTTAGAAAGCTTGTTCTCGGTCTTGATAGCCATAAGTCGGGCATTAAATGACAGTTGAGAGTGTGAATCACAACCCGGATACAAATCTTGATCGAGAAATTTGAGCATTTCATAAAACCGAAATGCTTCATCCGTCGGCTCCTCTTCTACATTTGAAAAACCGGCTTCCATTATCATTGTTTGATACATATTGGGTTCTCCCTCCCCAAGTTGTTCTTCCCCACCAAACTGTTGTTCCCCACCGAACTGTTGTTCCCCACCAAATTGTTGTTCAGTACTCGTGCCGGCATGATTACCATATATTTGTCTTTCATAGATACCAGCAGTGTAATAGTATAAAACTTGATCAAAGTTATAAGGCCAACGTACTTCGCCGTGAAATGTCCAATTATAATAATTAACAGTGAAACCATTCTTCAGAACATGTACCAAAACCTCATCAATCGACTTAAATATTTTATTCTGACATTTTTTGGCATTACACGGACACTTGATACAATCCCCATGCATGTAATGTGGGTGGAGCTTTGCAAATTCAACAAATGACACAAGTTCATTGTAAAATTCACTATTCACATTTCCTAAAATGAACCTAGGAGTTTCATACATCCATCGACGATCCGGCAAATCCATCTGTTAAACATTTAACATAAAATTCTTACAAACATCCAGAAAAATGCACAACTAAACTAAACTACACATATATAAAATGCACAATTAAAATACACAACTAAACTACAAATATATAAAATGCACAACTAATTAAACTATAACAATATAAAATGCACAACTAAACTACAAAATTTAACCAAGTAAAAAAGGAAAACGTACCGAAATTTGCTTGCTCTCATACAATTTTTACAATTTCCACGATTTTTTCGACTGAGTGAGAAAGGGGAAGAAACTTTCTGTAAATATTACGCGCTACCGACGGATTTTGAAATTCCGTCGGTGCGTACATTTTGAATCTACCGACGGATTCTGAAATTCCGTCGGTATGTTGCCGCCCAACATTCCGTCTGAAATTCTGGAATATCCGTCGGCAGACACTACCGACAGAGTTTTTATTTCCGTCGGTAACATTGGCGGAATAAAAAAAAAATCGAAAAAAAAAATTAAAAAATACTTTACTTTATACCAAAATCTAACGAAAAATTATGTATTATGTATAAATTAAAAACAATAACATAAATAAACAATTCATTGACAAACAAGCATCAACCGAAATAAATATGTCCAACAGAATAATAAATAGTTCGACAGAAAAATAAATAGTTCGACAGAAAAATAAATAGTTCGACAGAAAAATAAATAGTTCAAACATCAACCCCTATACGGTACAAAAAAGTCATCATCACCAATGAAATCATCCAAGCCGTCGTCTGCGGCTGCATCTGGATTTTGATCTGGAGCATTGAAAGGGGGAACTGAACCACCAACCGGAGCATCGAAAGGCGGAGGGGGAAATGGACCAACCGGAGCAGCGAAAGGCGGAGGAGGGGGGACGCTCATCGCCTGTTCAAAGCATGTATCTATTTGATCCTGAGGCATCCCCAACGATCGACCCATAGTGTCAGCCATCTGTCGGAAGTAGTGGTTCATCCAGTTGACAATGTTCGGGTCCGGAGGAGCAGCAGTGGAGGATACAGAGGCCTGCGATGCACGCTGGGACGAACTGGACGACGCAGCTCTCACTGAGCGGCTCATCCGGCCAAGGCCAAGGACCCGTCCTCGATCAGCCGGGGCCTCCTCCAGGTAAATCCGGTTAAGATCAGGCGGAGGGGCGGCGCTGGGCCCGGCTTCATCAGCAGAAGCCTGTGTCGTCGCCTCTGCAATCCTCCGGTTCACATTCAACTACATAATTACAAAAATATTAAATTAATACATAGTTCAATACATTTAATTAATTAAATATTAAAAAACACATCACAGTTTAATTAAACTTACGTGAAGCTCAGTAGTGCGTCCATATGTGGACGTCTGCGAATCTCGATCAAACGGATGAAGAACGTTCAACCGATCCACGTGAGTGGGTTCACGCCCAAGATCCCGCTCCTATTTTGTACCAAATGAGCATATAAAAATTATTTTATATAATATTATAATATAAATAATTGAAATAAATTTAGTGAACACTTACTAGAGCAATTGAGTGCTCATACGCGGATCGGGCCCCCCCCCCGATGCCTTGACATCCCACCTCCCACATCACTTCTACGGTTGGCTCGAGCAGTTGCACACTTCCGCACGTACTCCGGGCTACTCCAATACGTGGTCAACGTGTTCCACACGTCGACTCCATCGTCCTCCCCCAACGTCGTCTGCTCCACGCCACGACTACGCCAAGCATTCCTCCAGGTGTACATAATCTCATTATACCTAGACTGACATGAAGATACCTAGAGCCTGCGGATATCGTTGTCCGAAAAAAACTCCCTATGCCAATAAGCATGTTTCTGCACATATTCGATCAGCATATTTATCAAATAATATATATAATAAATTGTTTATTAATATTTAATTGAATGCACTCAAATACCTGAAATTCCTCCCAGTATTCATCCTTTTTCGTCTGCGGCACCTTCAGCCAAGAGTAGGCATTCGCAGCAATCTTGCACTGAGTAATCACCTCAGTGCAAATCTTCGATATCTCATTATCAGGAAGTAAGCTGTGACATTATATATATATTAAGAAACAAACACATTATAAATTAAAAAACGTACAAAAATTGATGCTATTAAATATTGTTAAACCTTAAAATTATTTAATTAATTACTTACTGTACATTATCTTCAATCCATATTCTCAGTCTGGTTTCTCGGGCAAGCGTGGGATGTCGACGAGCTGCCGACGACTGAGATGACGGCGGCGAATGCTGTGGAACGGATGCCGACGACGTCAACGTAGCAGGCTCAACAGGCCTAAGTGAGGTTCTCCTACGTCGAGATCCTGAGGCCCCACTAGCATCTTGACTCATCTATTTTAATAAATAAAATTTAAAAGTATAATAAATTAATCAATAATTAATATAGTAATGAAATCAATAATTTCCTAATTTAATTAATAACATTTTAGTAATTTAAGTCAATAATTTCCTAATTTAATCAATAACAAAATCACGTTACTAATGAAATAAATAATTTACCAAACTAATTAATAATGACTTAATTTAAACAATAACAATAATTATTATATTAATCATACCGTACAACACCCCTACTTATAAGAATAATTACTAATTTAATCAACAATAATAACCTAGTTTAATTATAAGAATAATTACTAATTTAATCAACAATAATAACCTAGTTTAATTATCAAAACGAACTAACAAGAACTACATTATATATTTGAACTAACATGCAATTTTTAATTACAATTAACCAATAAAAAACATATAATCCACGTACTAACATATATTTGAATTAATTATACATATATATTCATCAACTACGTACATGAAATTTTATACGAACTAACATGCAATTTATAATAATTCAATAACAGTTTTATAATAATTATAAACATGCAATTTATAATACAATAACTTAATTAAAATTAATTAAGAATTTATAAAACGTACCGTTTAAATTTAAAAAAATTGGAGTAGATAATCGTTATGCCCTTTCTCGATCAATCCACGCACCACGCACAAGAAAATCCACGAACAGGAGACGAACAGGGAGAGGGGGACGAAAGCAAAAAAAAAATTTCCCTTATGGGGAAGAACTGCCTCTCTTCGGCAGTTCTTATATAAAAAAAAAAAATTTGGCTACCGACGGATATTTCCGTCGGTAGCACACGAATATTTATTAGTCAGTCAAAGCGGTGCGGCTACCGACGGATATTTCCGTCGGTAGCACGCGAATATTAATGTGTCAGTCAAAGCGGGTCGGCTACCGACCGATATTTCCGTCGGCAGTCGAAATTTGAACGACCGACGGAAACAATCCGTCGGCAAGCAAGGCGAAACGACACCGTTTGGCTGCGGAACTAAATTCCGTCGGGAAGTCCGTCGGCCGGTCCCGACGGAACGTGTATTCCGTCGGGAGTCAGTCGATTCGAGAATTCTGTCGGCGATCCGTCGGTCCGACCGACAGAATGGATTCCGTCGGTAGCCTTCCGTCGGCAAACTCCGCGTTTTTTGTAGTGGAACAACATGGAATATTTTACTATAAATTACTTTTTAAAGCTACAATGGATGTGTTGGTGTCTTGTGTTTAGTGTGCATGGACCGCGTGGTGTACACTAATCTATATTTCAAAACTGATTATCAGCTTTAATATGTAGCAAAAACGTAAATTTATACACAAGTGAGTTCTTTTATAGGCACATGGTTCGAATCCTGTGTCGTTATCAATCGAAAAGTGCTAATATAACAAAAAAAATGTGTCCCTCAATATAACTGAAACAATTCCTGAAAAGTGTTAATATAACAAATAAAAACACGTCACTCAATATAAGTGAAACAATCTATTTTTCATGTTTAGTGTGCATATGAGACTTTTACATATTTGTGATAAATTTACATAAAATATGTTTTTTTTTTTTATTTATCGACATTTTCTTGATATTTTTTTTATATTTTCTCGACACTATCAATATTAGGTTCAATATATTTTATTTTATTTTACAAATATCATAGAAATATTGTTATTTCTAATATCTACATTGGTGACCTAAAAAATTGGATATATGATGGTGGATATACGGGGATATTTTGGATGTTTTCATCATTGCTCATCGGTTGCCACCTTCTAGAAGTGAACAGTGAAAATATCGGATCAAGCAACTTTTGGAGGCCCTCTTTTTCTTCCTCCTCCTTGAGCTTATTCGGTTGCATTTTCACTATCACGAGTATCCTTAATATTTTTGTGGATTTTTTTTTATTTTAGTCCTATAAATTTGAAACATTCCAAAATAAATCCTTTAAGTTTCAACTTTACAAAATAAGTCATTTACCTTTCAATTTAATCCCTTTTTACATCAATTTTAATTCTTTATGTTTTGAAGGAATTATAATAGCCCTTTTTACATCAGTTTTAATTCTTTATGTTTTGAAGGAATTATAATAGTCAAACTTGGTGCCACATAGATTAAAAAATGACACTAAGTTTGACTATTATAATTCTTTCAAAACATAAAGGATTAAAATTGATGTAAAAAAGGATTAAATTGAAAGATAAATGACTTATTTTATAAAGTTGAAACTTAAATGATTTATTTTGAAATGTTTCAAACTTATAGGACTAAAATAAAAATTTCTCATATTTTTGTGGGTAATAAAAATTGTAAAGTGTATAATAGAATAATAAATAACTATAAAATATGTAATTGGGACTTGGGAGAGACAATAATGGCAAGAAAATGAGTGAGAGATGGAGAAGAATTGATATCAAGTTGACATGAATTTTACATTACAAATTAGAGGTGGTTCCAAAGTTTCTTTGGAAAATTTTAGTTTTTTTTGGCACTCTTGTTTTTATAACTTAAAAATTGTTAATAGCCTTTCAGTGTGAAAACAACCAAGTTTGTAACGCTAAATTGGACTTCCGATAGATAAGAGAAAATCGAAAATATATTTTATCTCATACTACTCTCTCGATACACCTACATCTAGTATGCAGTTGTTGTTGAATAAAAAATGTTCCACATACCGAACCACAATTTTGGTTTCAATTTTGTCCCAATTTCAATTTTGATGGTTCCGATTTCAATTCCGGTTCGAAACCGGCAACCGGCTAGCCCTTCCCACCCCCAGTCTTTTGAATATCTTCACTCTACCGAACTCAAGCGCCAATGCAGCCCATCGATATTTGCACTCTTGCAGCGCCCTTTGGCTTTCGATTTTTGCGACCATCGCCCGTCTAATTTTTGCAGATTCGATCTAGAATTCTAACTCCGCATCTTTTTGAAACGGGGCAAGGGTATATTTAGCAGAATCGTTCCAACTTCCAGATTCAAACATTGTTTAACTTTCATATATCCAGCTTGTAACTTTTATTATTCTAAACCAAGAAATATGTTTTGGTCATTTTTCTATAAGTTGTAGTGTTTAAACACAGGTTCGTTTCTTTTAATTATTCCGCTGCGGCTTATTTTCAATTCCTATTTTCCTTTTTTTTTTTTTATAATTCTTCCAAATTGAATTATTTGTTTAGTAAACCTACTGCCAGAAAAATACACATATTTCGACAAACCAAATAAATAATTCAGTTTCTAAATTTATAAGAAATCGATTTTCGGTTTTCACAGTTCAATTGATGCTCACTCAGTCAGTCACTCACAGACATAATCACAAACATCCTTTCAAAGCGCAGAAAATCCTATATCACTCTCAGGATTTTTGGCTAACATTAAAACCAGCAAACTGAAGAAGCTACTGTAAAAATATGTTCATTAAACAGGAAGATATTAATGGCAATTTGACGCTAAAGGGAGCATGTAGACCTTTAGCGTGTTTGTTCTACGGGATAGAAAATAGTACACACGAGGTATCAAACAGCACATGAATTGCCATAATGCATCCCGGGGCTAACTGCTAACGACTCAACATATAGAGTGAGAAAGCAGCTTATGAGTGAGTTGGTCCAGTCCATCTAGCACCGCCTGAGTGATTTCGACCAAATCGCAATTGATTCATATTTCAGTAATAGGGCATGTAGCGTGGTGGGCGTCTGAACCTCGGAACCTTGCTGCAGTACATGTTTACACTAAGTTATTCACCTCAATCCAACTTGAGAAATATTCAAATTTTCTAGCCACCTCTACTTTGTTCTTTAGGGAAGGACACAATTATAAGGGGGTAACAGCTACAATGGACAAAAGTTAACAAGTATAAAGACTACAGTTAAATGAATTCCCGATCACACCACAATTACTATGGACAAAAACTTATGTGAGCCATATTTCAGATTTTTGGGTTGGACAGCCCATTTTTCTTTCCAGATTTTAATGTTTGCCAAAATGCGGCCCAGACTATCACTTTTTACATCGGATCAAGGGAGACCCGTCTCACGGATGTCTCACCCAAGACCAGCTCATTACTATATATACCCTTCAAAATATTTTTAAAAAATTAATACACACCCCAATTTTATCGGGATAAAATGGGTTTAGATGTAGTGGGATATGTAAACCTTAGCTTCATAAACCCAGAGGGAGGTTGAGTTGCCTAAACCCATGGAATCTAGTTTATGAAATCCGGGTCAAAGTGTTTAAAGTTATGAGCAACCAAACATGGGAGAAGATGGGTTTACATATCAAACCCATCCCTAAAACCCACTAAACCCATGAAGCAAACATGCCCTTGTAGTATTATACCCTTCTTGCCAAAAAAAATAAAAAACACAAAGAACACAACGGTCAATTTTCAAAGGGATGAAGAGGGATGAATTTTCTGGTTCTGAAGCATAAGTGATTTTGGGTGGAAGAACGACGAATAAAGATGTAACTAAAATTTACAGCATTCGCTTGAAACGAGGGAACACTTTTGTTAAAATTCCGTTTTTCATACTGATTTGATGTTTGGTTTTGTTTGCTTACAGCACGCGAACAATTTATATGTGGGTAATATACTAATATACACATCTACCACAAGGGTATTTTTGTGATTTTGTCCGAAAAAAATCCCGGAGTGTGTACAATAGATCAGGGGTTTTGTTAACTACAGACAAATATAAAAGTAGAAGGGGCAATAACGTAGAAAATAAGTGCAGGGCCAAAAGACAAATAATTCGAAAGTGCCGGGGATACAAAATTTAAGCAAAATGTGTGTGAGAGAAAGAAAGGGAGAGAGCTTACCCATAACCATAAGGAGAATATAAATACGAGGGTGCATAAGGCCTCCGATATCCACCATACGCAAGGTAAGGATTGAAACGCCTCCCACGGAACTGTTTCATTCCAGGAACATTCGTCCTTTTCATCATAACCTTCAACACAGACATGGTACACAACTAAATTAGTAATAAACTTCACAAGGCACCTGAAATAACATTTTCTAGAACATTTTATTCAGTCAACCTTCAACTGGCGTCCGTGTAGCTCGGATTCATTCAGATTCAATGCCTCTTGAATAGCTTCTTGTTCAAGAAACTCAACATATGCAAAACCCTTAGGCTGCCCAAACTTGTCGGTCAGAATAGTTACACGATTTACTGTTCCACATGTTTGAAAGTGCTGTTGAACTTCCTCTGGAGTGCAAGCATAATCCACCTATAATACAGTACTCAGTGAGTCCAATTATATAAACTACCCCCAAATACAAGTGGTAGTAAAATGACAACTATAATTTTTTTTTTCATTTTTACTATCAATCTCTATTTTGTTGCCCTGTAACGTACACTACACAGTATTCCAAGATAGTCCATACCGTGCGTATTATTAGTTCAAGCATAAAGAAAGTAACAAAACAAGATCATCCTTGCATAGTTTCTAGAGCACACAGACCAAAAAAATATATATATAGAAAACAGCCCACTTCATTATTGCTAATTGCAGTATACGCTGTTTTCCAAATTATAGATACCCTACTCAAACCACAAGATCTTTAATATTTCATCTATTTAAGGATGAAAGAAAAATCATACCATTACAGATAAATATAGGCTATTAAGATTGAATGGGAATATGACAGGTGAACAAGAAAATCTTTCAGCTCTAATTACATGATACAACTTGGAGAGTCTAGATAGACCATTACCAAAACGATCAGTTTAGTGTAGACACTAAAACAGGCAATGTCACTTAAAAGATCGAATCCTTTTTCTTCTCGGCAGGATGAAGACACTTTTGAGCGTTTTAGATAACTAACAATGGGGGGAAACGGCTTTTATTATAGTCACCTTAACACAAACTTTTGTCTAGTCCAGAAAAAGTTAGTTAGCAACCCTTCAAGTAGCAAATACTTCAAAATGAGCTCAATAAGTTTTGAATGTAAAAAGTTAACCATCAGTCTAAGCTCCCTATATCACTCCAACAAAACAGTATTGGAGACTATACATAACTATCAGGACATATTTTCTACTGAGGGTCATTAGAATGAAACAAGTCATCTCCCTGATATGCCTTGTATTCAAATGCCTTAAAATATATTCCATATAATTATCTACAAAAGGAGGAAAAACAAAAGACATAGGAAACTTGTTGAGACTTTTGGTTCATCTTCCAATTTCCTGAACAAAACTAGAACACAGATATTTTAAGAATAAAACTAGAATTGAAGGCACTATATCCCAGTATCCCCATAGATAGTTCAAGATATTACACATTACTTTTTTGTAATATCTTTTCTAGCAAAACAATGATAAAAAATGTTCAAATAATGCACATATAACTGAAAATGTATAAACAATATGGAAGGGTTTGGTTGATGTTGTAAAAATGATGCAATATTCCTGCACATCAGATCAAATCTCAAGAAACTAATTGATGGAATTGATTTTTTACCTAAAAATTGGCAAGGATATTTATTCTTTATATCAAGAATATTTAGGACAAAATGAGCCTTCTTCAAAAAAAAAAAAAAAACTAAAATCAATGTAGGCAAATGGGTAGAAAGCACTATAATGCCATATCAGAGTAACGGCACCTCACCAAATCATGCTCTATAACCAACCAAATCTGAAGCATCAAATCCATCAGCCCAATCCTCAATCAAACTATCCATTGATATCATCATGGCAGTCAACAGTCTCCACTCTTCAGATCCATCGAGAGGGTTTGTCTTGCAGAATACCAAGACATTGGGGTTTTTTCACATCAAGACTACATTTGGACATCTCAAGGGATTTTTCATATAACTAGCCCCATCAATAAGGCATGAAACTGAAGGAACTTAATTCATGCCACATTAGCATCCTATCTCTCTCTCTTTCTTTTTTTCTTTCTTTTTTTCTTTTTCTTTTTTTTTTCCCCTCTTTTTTATCTTCTTTTTTCTATAGGCTCTTTCTTTTGTCCCCATCTTTTTTGTTTGAAATGTTTTTCTTTATCACTTTCTTTTATAGGGGGAAATCGAATTACTTTTTTCTCTCAATACTTATAATCCTTTTTCGCCTTTTGATTAAAAAAAATTACAAGTTTACATAGATAACATTAAGCGTGCCCATTAAAGAGCAGAACAGCTTTCACCACCAATATACAAGGCTAAATCCAATGCTACTCAGGAAAATGACCGACCCTGCGGCCTGCGATCATAGTCAGAAACATTAAACACAAATGAAGCCTATATATGAGAAATATAATTAGTCAGGAAACATAAAAGATTGATCACAGTTATAATCCAGATAGCCAAATTTCATAAGCCACTCTCCTTATCAAGTTGTATAATAGCATTTGGGAACCTCGAAGAATCCTTTCGGGTTTGCCACACAATCAACATAAGATTGCACTATTCTTACTTAACTCTTCCCTTTTTTCAGTAAGTTTGAACAATGAAAAGGTTGCTTTGAAAAAATGGTGTCATGGGTGACCATTTATTTTATAAGAAAAGTTAATTGTGGCATTGTTTGGGGAAAGTGGTAGGGTTTCTACTTAGAATAGTGCTCATATCAAATCTGAACTTCTCAACTCCTTCAGGGTATGTCTGTTTCGGGCTTTTATAACCAGTTTTTTTTTCATATCTCCAACTCATTTGTCAGACTCGATTTTCATATGAGATTTCTAGATCCCTATAATTCTATTACACCTATCTTACTTTTTTCAAACACAATTTCTCACAATCAATAAACCGTCTCTCTTCCTTTTCAATTTCTCTCTATTTTGGAAATTATACTCCCTTCGTCCCCTTCTAAGGTTCCCACTTTCCATTTTGGTCCGTCCCAAAGGTTCCCATTTCCTTATATGGCAAGTTGTGTCCCTACACCCTTTTACAATTAAATTTTGTTACAACAATTGCCACTAAACTACATTTACTGTTAGGGACATTTTTGTACATTAACACGTCTCAACTACCCACTACGCATTTTATACTATATTCCTTAATCTCTGTGCCAAAAGCAAAGGGGAACCTTAGAGAGGGACGGAGGGAGAATAATAATTTCATTATCCCCTACTTTTCACTTTCTCTCTATTCCTTTTCACAATCATATCCTACCTCATCCAAACATATACACATTACACAATCCAAATATACCTCTTTAATATTCATGGATTTTCATTTCCCAATCCATCACAGCCCGAAACAAACATACCTTTAAGGATATTCCTCTCACTTATATTGAACACTAATTCTCACATGTCTTCAGATATTTACTTTCATATAATGACCAATATAGTTCATTCTATGACTTTCATGACACACCGTGATGACCAGGGAGGGCTCTAAATGAGTATGCATTCAATTATTAACTCAGCATAAGGCAATGTACATGGACCAGGTAAATGTTTGTAGTTGACCATTGTAGAAAAGGGCAATTTGATCTCCAGAATCAGATTATCATTATAACATAGAACCAAAAATACATTTAAAAAAAAAATCATCAACCAAGATAGGTAATTGGAAAACCAAATTCACTAAAAATGGAAGGCTCGAGAGATCGGGATCTGAGTAAGCAGTAAGGCACAATTCAAAAGTAGAAACAAATTTAAAAGATGGCTGATCAATATCCTAAACAATGATAAGCAAATGCAAACAAAGGGGAGTGAAGAAAACTGGGACCTAAGAAAGGTGTATGGAATAATAGAAAAGTTTACTCAGAAACTTTTAGGGCAATAAAAAATTTGTTCTAGCAGACCCCATAACCAATAAAATTGTAAAAGCCAAGAGAATAAACTGTAAAAACCACTTGAATCATAAAAATGTTGCAACACTCTTATCTAGAGAAGCAAATTCAAGTATTGGATTTTATTAAATGTGTCTACTTAATCTTAATGAAGGGGAAAAAACTCTAATTAACTCAAACAGCATGAAGCTCAGTATGAGTTTCAACTCAAGAATGCAATACGAGTCAACTAGCTATATGGAGAGAGAATATCCAGGAAAAACATATACAGTAGGTCTCAGAAAACATGGAATTTGCCACCACAACTAGATGGTAAGAGAAAAACAGAAAAATGCACACAGAACCCAAAATTCAGCAAAAGATTAGACAGTTAAAGGAGATACTAGATAGATGCATCAAACACAGAATTGTGCATCAAGTATACACTAATATATTAATTCAGAGGCTTGAGGTGATTGGAAATAATTTGCACAGTACTCACATTGCCAACAAAGACAGATCGTGCATCCACCTCCTCCTTGTTTGCCTGAGAAGCAGCCGCAGTAGCAGGATCTACAAGACCAAAAAAAGGAAATATTTGAAGATGGATCAGAACGGAAAATAAAGTTTAGGAGATTTCTAAGTTACTAAATATGACAAAGGGAAAAAATATGCAGATCATGTCTAGATGAACTTACTTACTAATGATAGAAAATTAGAAAATAAAGAAATAGCTCACATTAAAAGTCACAAAACTCTTGCTGTCAGCCACTTTTTTTTTTCTTCTGTTTACTTATAATAATAGCTATTTGTCATGCAATTACCTTCATTAAGGCTGGTGTCCTACCAAGATAAATACCAATTCTTCATAGAATAAATTGTTTCCTCGTTGATTATACATACATCCCAATGAATACTGATGATCACACCAAGACAAACTTGTTTCTAAAACAAACCCACTAGACAAACATTCCAAAGAACAACTACATGATCTACATTTCAAAAGCAGGACATAACTAATTTCCCGTAATGTTAGCGCTTTAGTTTGAGCATCATAAAAAATCGTTTGTAATTCACCAAATACTTCAATTTTTTCAATCATCCCCACACCCACACAAATAATTATATGTATCCAATCAAAAGACTACTGAAGAAAATATAACAACAGAGGAAAAACATATCAACAAATTTAGAATTCAAAATTCAGAATTTTGTAAAATATAGAATACCTTGAACGCCACTCATCTCCTTCTCAACTTTAGCCTGCATTTCACGAAGGGCGGCTGCTTCCTCTTCCATCTCCTTCAATCGCTTTTTCATCTCATCCAATTCCTAATTATTGCATACAGAATCAAGCTCACGTATACGCATATAATTATTGATTAACAAATATTTACGCAATTTGCAAGATCGAATTCAATATAACCTTGGCAGCGGCATCATCCTCGGGAGGTGGCATGTCGACGTCGGCATCGGCTTCCATTTCGCCTTCGTCGGGTATTTCTGCGCCGTACACCTCATGCTCTTCTTCCTCCATCTCTCTCTCTCCCAGTGTGTGTATGTGTGTGTGAGAGTGGAAAGGGATAAACCTCCCTTTGCAGTTCGGCTGTAAGTATGGGCCTCATATCATAAACAAAGCCCAACCCATTAGCCCACTTTCAAATTTATGATTACAACTTTTAGTTTGGATTTTTTTTTTTTTTTTGGAAAGATTTGTATTTGTAACTTAGTTGCATTATATTGCACATTATTTTAAATACTTCTAGAAAAAACATAATTTATCTAATATATGGTTGGGTCATAATTAGAGGTGTGAGTTAATGGAGCCAACTCGCGAGCTACTCGTACTTCACTCGAAAAAAATATTGAAATTGACTCAAATTTAGTCAAGTCAAGTTTCGAGCTATTCGAATAATTATCGAATTCGAGTTCATACTCGACTTGAAAGTCTCGCGAACATAATTGAACTTGTACGATTTTTTTTTTTTTACTATTTTGTCATTTATTATATCATTTATATTCGTATACAGGGTATCGGGTCGAGTTGAGTCGAGCTCAAGTTTATTTTGCCATTAATTATATGAGAATTTTTATAAAAAGGGTCATTCTTACACTTATTCAATTAAGAACTAAAATTCTAATCATTTAAAATAAGGATAAATTGAATGTAAATAATCCATTATGCCCTTATCATTAAATATAAGACTAGTTTAAAATATAATTATTCAATTAATGAATTCTTCCTATAATTCCTTTTATCTCACCTTTTAATATAATTATTTAATTAATTTAAAATATGATACATTTCTTAACACACGCCTATTTAATATATAGTTTGTTTTCAATTTATGCCAAAATCGTGGGAATTGGTTTAATTCGCTTGATTTTACTTTTCCAATTCACAATTCGAATAATACAGAATCAATGTTAATTTTGGTCAATTTTCCCCCAAAAAAAACGTATTATGCATTTGCACTGTCAATTCTCTCATGAATCATGATTGCATCGTCTACAGATATGTCACATGATATGAATCATGATTGCATCGTCTACAGATACGTCATATGATGATCTTGCCTCATCAATTGATGGAAGATCATTGTACATACATCTTATATTTTCGTTCTTCGTGCTTTTTCTCTTCTTTACTCGTACACTCATCATTTGTTCAATGCAATTCAAAGATGGACTTATTCCAGCCTATGTCTTCACCACACGGAATTTTGCATGTGGGCATTCCTTGATGGGAACACTTTCTTCAGTGTCACAGTCGAGAAGACTGATGTTAATGGTGAAGCAGATGATTCAAGAAAAGATCTAATTTGCATTATTAATAGGTGGATTTAAAGGTAGATTTGAAGAAATCAGAATCAGTCTCACCCATCCCCTTTTCCTTCGTAGCCCTACGGGTAATTCCTCAATTCTATACTCTCACTATATGTCTTTTTTCGAGAAATAATTTCTTAATTAGCGCGACAAGTTAATTTGAAGTATATGCAAACCAGAAACACAACTGTGCACGCATTGTCAATTGGCCTTGTATAATTATGTATTACGCCCTTTACTCGTGCTTTTTCTCTTCTTTACTCGTACGCTCATCATTTGTTCAATGCAATTTAGGGGGTGTATTGGTTGTGGATTCTGTAGGATTTTTTTGGACTTTTAAAGTTTGGGGGTATTCAATTCGAAATTTTAAAAGTCTTTAAAAAATTTGAGGTATTCAATACGGAGTTTAAAAAATGTCTTTAAAAATCTTTAGGTATTCAACAATCTATGGATTTTAATATCTATGGATTTTGTTGGATTCTCCTTAAAAAATATAAATAAATTTCACTATCCAAAATCTCTTCAAAAAACCAGAGATTTCAACGGATTCTCTCAGAGAACTCTAAAGACGAAAGATTAGAAGTAGGGATGGCAATATTGACCCGACCCGCGGGTACCGACCCCACGCTGCGAGCTTTGGGGTCAAGTTGGATCTGCCCCCGTATTGAGTATGGGTCGGAATTGAGTCTTATGTTCGACCCGCCCCGAATTAATATATAAACTTCATATATATGTATATATATATATATATTTTTTTTAATTGGTAAAATATTTTATATATAATATTAATTTTAAAAAAAATCACATTAAAAAAAACTCTTCGCATCAATACCGAAGTTTATGAAAATCTATATAAATCAAATATAAAAAAAGTATATTCCACAATTCTATTAAGTTTATGAAAATCCATATAAATCAATAAAAAAAGTCAGTTAAACTCTGCATGCACTCTACAAATTTTATAAATCCACATACTTTTTAAAGTAAAAAAAAATTCAATATAATCTCAATTGAATACACCCCCCTTAGAGATGGACTTATTCCAGCCTATGTCTCCACCACACGGGATTTTGTCTGTAGGCCTTCCTTGGTGGGAACACTTTCCTCAGTGTCACAGTCGAGAAGACTGATGTTAATGGTAAAGCAGACTATTCAAGAAAATATCTAATTTGCATTAAATTCATTTTTCTTCATAATGATATTTGCATATGCACATAATTTACTGCACACTTCTACATTATTTATATGTTGATGCAACTTTAGTAAAAATATTTATGCATTATAGTCAGAGATTTTTCTGCATAATCAAGTTAGAGATTTTTCAGAAGAGAATATCCAATTTGATTTGACGATTTTTCTACAGATCTTCAAGTCTGAAAATGAAATTGAATATCAGAGCTTTGGGGAAAATGCAATTGAATATGAGAGATTTGTGAAAGACTTGAATATTAAAGATTTGGGGAAGACTTGAATATTAAAGATTTGGGGAAAACTTGAATATCAGAGCTTTGGGAAAAGTCCTAAAATTGGGGATGTAGAATAATCAACAGGTTTGAGAAAAAGAGAAAGATTAGAATTTCAAATTTTAAAATCGTTGACTAATTAATATATTAAGAGTAAGATAGTATATTTAAGTAGGATTTTAACTTTATTTGTACCTAAATTTAAACCTTGCTCTTATATGAAAAAAACTATAAGTGAAAAGACCTTATTGGTGAAATCACCTAATTATACCAGAAAAAATATGTTTTACATTTAATTTCGTAAATTTTTTTACTGGTAATAAAGTCGAGCTCGGATTTATCAAAATTTTTATTAGTAGAACTCGAACTTAAAAAATTTAAGCTCAACCAAATTCAAGACGAACTTCTAGTATAAAGATCGAATCGAGTTCGAGCTAAACGCTAATTAACTCGACTATACTCATTACTCTCCTAGTCGTAATTTTGACTCATAATTGCTCTTTCTATGAAAGTCTAGTGCAATTTTTAAGAATCTATGTTTTTTATCCACCTCAAAATTAAGCTTTATTTATTTATATATGACCTCATAATCTTAAATATATACCTTCTATATTTAGCAAAATATAAATATATATATTCAACTTATGTAACAACTCTCCATTTATTCTCACATTCTTTTTTTTTTCTCTCATTCAAAGTTATCTAAAGTTTTAATCTAAGTCATTGATCTCGTGTACTTTAATCTAAGCCGTTCATCATTTATCAATATATATCTAGAATTATTTACAATTTCCTCACTTTTTTCTTTCACTAATATCTTCTTTATTTTTCATCGTCTTTTTCAATGGAATCTAGTCCCCATTTACCACTTTCACCTATGGTATTTTTATTTCAACTTTTTTACAATTAAGTTTATCGTTTTTATTCTCCTCTTGCAGTGATCGGCTTCTTCTCCATAATCTTGGCCATTAATAATTTTTGGGACCCACTACTAACACTCCAAAAAATGTTAAGTACACCCCAAAAAAATAAAAAAACACACCCCATTTTTTCCTATCATACCATGCCTCACTCAAAACCAGTTCATTACTAATTTATTATTAAATACACTCCATATCTCAACCCTTCTTTTCCCTCTCACCTCATATCTTAAATTTTTAGGGTATATGTGTGTTTAGATTTTTGAATTGTTTATAAGATTTGTAGTGATTAGATTATATAAAAACTATATTATAATACATTGGCTAGTGATTGCATTAAAAAAATTGAGTTTAATATGCTTAACTTGTCTGTCTTTTGTTGTAATGTGCAAATTTATTGTGGAATGAAAATGAACAATGTTCAGCCTATTGTTCATGTACACGTACACAGGTGTTCGACCGATAGTTCATGTACGCATACACATATGTTCGAACAGGCCGTACTGTTAGATCTAGTAAGGGAACTGCAATGTAAAACACGAAAAATCGTAGATATAGATCTAAGCTGAGTCAAGGAATACCTTTTTCCGCAAGACAAATACGCCCTAGATAGTGCTCACAAGATGGTGTAATGTCTTCAAAGGTTAAACGACTTATCTTATCGGATACTGTAGCACCACTATAACAGAGATTAACGAACGTAGGGAATTTATACGAACTGAACACAAGGGTTCAAAAATTTTAGAATGGGAGGAATTCGGGTGCAAAAAACTATGTGGTTTCTAAGGTAGGAGCACTACTATTTATAGGCAAACCCTCTCTCGGAGGTTGAGATATTCGTGGATCAGATGGAGGGCAAAAATCGTGGTAAGTGGAGAAAATCGTGCAGTCAGCCAACTTGTAGAGCACGAAACGTACAGGTTCACCGAACTTGGGCTGAGTTTGAAATTCAAATCAGAAATTCCAGAACCTTCTAGCTTTTATTATTGTAGATGTTGTTAACTCTTAAATGCTTTAACATTATCAACAACATCTTAATTTGACCTTCCGTGATTTATTCTAAGTCTTTTCTGAAAAGTTACATTAAATGTTGAACTAAATGTTGTCACATTCAGGGACGATTCTACAAGCTTCTACAAGATTCTGGAACCTGGAAGATTCCAGATCATTAGAGGACGTGCTAGAAGGACCTGGAGTTTTGTAGATCGACCTGGAACATTGAAGAAGGATCTAGAGAGATCATGGGAGTTGAGATCCTAAAATGTAGGATCTTACATGGAAGACTATAGAACTCGGTTGCCCATCTATAAATACCGAAGGAGACTTTCATTATTAAGTATGCACTATTCGAGTAACATCCTATTCTGAGCGTTCATCCCTGTTAGAAGTTATGGCCAGTAGTTGTATCTTTTAGACTATGCCGAAGTGTACAAACTTCCAGTGTAGCTCGTTCTAGTCTTTGATCTATTGAGAGTGAATAATAGATAGTGCTGGGAAATAAAATGATTTTGATTAAGATACCAAAACCCCTGATTGATGATGATCAGATTAGTTGAGATACAGTCTTAAAAAGCATCAGTCTAGTTGTCTCAGGTTAGTTGAGACAGTAAAAATGCTTAAGTCTAAATCTCAGTAATGTTGTGAGATTATAGTTCAGGATAGGTGTCCAAAGCTGGAATGTTAGGAGCTTGTTAAGTGTTAGGACAAGTTTGCTGAATATACAAGACAAGCTGACTGAAGTGGACAACATGGCTGAATGATCAAGAATGATAAGGCAAAGCTTCATGCATTGATAAGGAATGTATCAAATCAATTGAAGTGCTAATGATCAAGAGCATTGAATGCTATACTCACAGAAGACATATTTAATGAAGCATTTATTGCCATCAAACCTGAACTTAGCATTGAAGACTTAAAAGCATTAAAGACTGAAGCATTGAATCAATGTTGGAACATTCTAGTTTGCAGCAGGAATGTTCAGGGGAGTTGTCCCATCTGACCGTTGGTTGAGTGTAGAGTCTGCCACAAATCAACCTTGGGAAATGTGCAAATTTGGAAACTGACACAAGTCATCTCAGCCGCATTTTTCAGAAGTCAACACATTCATTCAAGCAACCATTGAAGAAGCTTTTACACAGTGGATAATAGGATGTCAAGCTTCACAACCGTTTCAATGGTGCTGCAAATAGACAAGTTTGAAATGCTATCTCTCCAACGGATAGTTGATCAAATTTGCCTATAAATTCAGAGGTGATCAAAGGATTCAAGCATCCAACTACTTGCTATCAAACTATCATCAAGCAATCAAAGGAAACCAAAGCTATTCTTAAGAATCCCAAGTTTCCTGATCACTTCAAATAGCTAAGCCAATTCTTGTAATATCCCAAGCTTAGCATTGAGATATCCTAAGCCTTTACACTGTTCTTACTGTAAAGGATATCTCTTCTAGTTGGAACCAAACCTCAAACCCTTACCTCATTTAGTGAAGGAGTGTTTGTTGTAGAAGTGAGAAGTTAAGGACTGTTATTGAGAAACACAGTCTTAACTCAGAGAGATTGAGCACTAGGACTCAGATTATCCTAGGGATCAAAACACCAAGAGAGTGTTGTTGATCAGTGCACCTTGGCACTATAAAACAAGCTAATTCCATTGTTAAGGAATTATCCTGTTCAATCAGGGAAAATGAATGTAGGAGTATTGAGACTCTGAACCACTATAAACTGCTGTGCCATTTACTTACTGCTTTCATTCTATTGTTTGCATTGCTTTACTCCCAATCATTCATTTTCAAAGGAATCAATTCAGTAAGATAAGAAAAACTGTTTTGGACAAAGTCCCTGATTAACTGTTTGTTTTCAGAAATTAACTTGGAGTATTTTTTCAAAGAAAAGGCCAACCATATTCCGTACTTAGAAAATCTCTTAGATATTTATCCAACTGATCACTGTCTAGTTTTCAGTAGGACATGTATCTTTTGAAGATCACTCAGGCTAGTTGTCAGACAACCTTCCTGATCAAACCAATCTATTGTTTTTAAGAAGAAAAAGAAGAATTTGCATACACAAGTGCATTCCCCCCCCCCCATACACTTGTGTCATACTCCATCAAAGACCAACAAGTGGTATCAGAGCAGGGGTTCAAAGACCACTGCTTTTGAAAATCCAACTGATTTTCAAAATCATATCATTTCTGTGGTCACTGAACTGATCCAAATTTCTGAAAAACTTATTTGTGTTTATCTAACCTATTTCTATAGAAATGGCTAACAATGCAGTTCCAGGAGATGCTGTCAATACCATCAACAACATGGGTCCAAATCAAGTGAATCATATTTCACATCATAAACTGCCAATGTTCTCAATTGAGAACTATGATTTCTAGAAGATCAGGATGAGAGCACATCTTGCCTGCCAACATGATGAAATGCTCAAAGTCATCACCAGCGGACCATTCACCTTCACCAAGCTAAATCCCAAGGTCACTGATGCTCAGAAAGCTGACCCAAGGGAGCTATTGCCAAAAGATGAGGATGAACTGACAGCAGAAGAGAGAAAAAAGCACAATCTGAACTACATTGCCATGAACACCTTGTACCAGACTATTCCAGATGTAGTGATGGGAAGAGTGTATCACTGCACCACAGCAAAAGAGATCTGGGATACCCTAGCACTTATGTGTGAAGGTACCCAAAAGATCAAAGAAAACAAACTTCAAGTGGCCATCCAAAAGTATGAACAATTCACTATGGAGCCCAATGAAACTATTGATCATCTTGATGGCAGATTCACTGACATCATGAATGAGATGAATTCTCTGGGCAAGTTCTATGCCAAAAGAGAAGTTGCACTGAAAATTCTAAGAAGTCTCACATCCAAATGGGACATATATTCAGTTATGATGCAGAACACCAGCAATCTTGACAATATGCCTATGCAGCAGGTGTTCTCTGAACTCAAAGCATATGAGTTTGATCTAAACAGAAAGAAAGTACATGAAGAGCCATCCTCCTCAAGCAAAGGTGTTGCATTCAAGGCTGCTGAGTCAGAAAAGAAGAATGCACAGAAAGCATCTCAAACTGTCTCTAAGACTGAGATGAAGGAGGAGTTGGCACTCATGGCAAGGAGATTTGAAAAGCTCAACTCCAGATTTGGTAGATACAAAAAGTTCTACCAAGACAACAGGACCAGGAGAAGATACAGTTCTCCTGACAACAAATCAGAGGACAAACTCTCTGATGAAAAGAAGGCTGACAAATATGCTGATAAAAAGAAGTACAACAAAGGTGAACCATCATCATCCAGGAGGAAGGAGTCCTCAAGCAAGAAAAATGATGATGAAGATGTGTGTTACAACTGCCAGAAAAAGGGTCATTTTCAGTATGATTGTCCTGACCTCAGCTCAAAGGAAAGGAAAGAAAGGAAGAACAAAAGAGACAAGAGGCTTAACAACAGAAAGGCTATGGTAGCTGGAGAATCAGCAAGTGAGGAAAGTGTGTACTCATCTGATGATGGGTTGTTCTCCAACAGTGACAGTGAAGAAGACTGTCAAATGGCCTTTGAAAATGAAGAGGTATGTTCATCTTCCAACTCTTCTAATGACACACATGAATCTAGTGAAATCCACTTTAACTTTGGAAAGTTATTGGAAGATTTCACCAGAATGCAAGAAGTATGCAATATGACATTGAGAGAAAATGAACAGTTGAGATCTAAAGTCAAAATCACCAACCTTCCTGAATCTGAGGTTGACATCAGATCAACTGAGTTGTATCAACAGATTGTGAGAGAACACAGTGAATTGTCTCTCAAAGTCTCTGAACAACAAAAGTTGATTAATGAACAAAATCTGGTTCTGAAGAAAAAGGATTTCCACCTTAGGACTGTTCAGGTTAAATTTGATAATCTCTCAAATGAATTTGATACTCTTAAATTAAGTGAGGGGAGCCTAAAACTGAAAAATGTCTGCCTTGAACAAATCTTCTAAGGCAATAGAGGAAATTCAAGGGTTTCAAAGACCAATGGCTCAAAGAAGTGGATTAGGATATAATCCATTTGAACCCTCACCTGGTCTTAGCATTGCTTCAACAAGCAATACTAAGATGACCTTTGTAAGGTCAGTGGCTCAGCAAAAAGAAAATGAAATGGAAGTGAACCAGCCACTGATCAAGGGTAAGGGTAAAGAAACTCTTATACCTACTCAAGTAAACAATGCTTCTAAACCCAAACCTAAGGAAAAGGTTAAGAACATTGTATACAAGAGGAATGAGGTTCAGAAGGGGAGAACCAATGGAAGGCCAACCCAACTGAACACTCATCAGTGGAATTGTCCAAAAACTGTTCAGAAGAGGCCAACTCAAATAAGGCAACCTCAACTGGACAGATTAATGCCCAATCCCACTGACAGGTATAACAGCTTCAGGAAGCCTAGACCCTTCATGCCTAAGGGAAAAGGCCATCCTAGCTCCTATCCTTAAAGGTCTTACCAAGCTGCACCTAAGTCTAAGTAATTTCAGGAGACATGTCCCAAAGAAATTCACCAACCCTTCTGAACCTTACAAGGCTAACACCTATGCACAGAAACCACCTAAGGCATTTAAGGGGACTGTGTATGTAGATATAAATGGAAACCAAGCCAGTCACTTTGAGTCAATCAAAGTAATTAGGCAGATTTGGGTTCCAAAAGGTACAACTAACCCTCTAGGACCCAACATTCAAAGGGTACCTAAAATTTGACTTTGCAGGGCAACAAGGACCACAAGAAAAGGAGAAGCATAAATAAAAGAACAACATGGTACTTGGACAGTGGATGTTCAAGGCATATGACTGGAAACAAGGAGCTTCTCTCAGAATTCATTGAAAAAGATGGTCCTTCAGTAACCTTTGGAGATAGCTCTCAAGGAATCACAAGAGGTTATGGTACATTAAATACTGGTAGTGTAAAAATTACTGATGTTTCATATGTTCTAGGCCTAAAATATAACTTGCTATCTATAAGTCAAATCTGTGATAAAGGACACAGTGTTGAATTTGCACCTAATGAATGCATTATCAAAGATAAATCAACACAACAGGTGCTACTAACAGGGGTGAGAAAGGGAAATGTCTATTTTGCAGATTGGAGCAAAACCCCTGAAGCAGTCTGTCTTGTTGCCAAAAGCACAAATGAGCAGAGCTGGCTGTGGCACAAAAGACTGAATCACCTAAACTTCAAAACCATCAACAAACTGGCAAGAAACTCTCTAGTGAATGGGCTGCCAAATCAAGTGTTCACTAAGGAACATATATGCCAGCCATGTCAGGAAGGAAAGAAAATCAAAGCTTCATTCAAACGAAAGCCTGTCATTTCTACTGAAAGAGTTCTCCAACTACTGCATATGGACTTGTTTGGTCCAATCATCCCAGTAAGCTTAAATGGAAGAAAATATGCACTAGTAGTTGTTGATGATTTTTCCAGGTACACTTGGGTGGTATTTCTTCTGAAAAAAAAAGGAAACCCAAGTCAAACTACCTGAATTGATGATGAGATTGAGCAATGAAAAGGGCCTAAGCATTGTCAAGATCAGATCAGACAAAGGCACAGAATTGATAAACTCATACATCAATGAGTACTGCAGCAAGAATGGCATCACACATGAGACTTCAGCAGCAAGAACACCTCAACAAAATGGTGTTGCTGAAAGAAGGAACATAACCTTGAAAGAAGCAGCAAGAACACTAATTGCTGAATCCAAATTGCCTAAAAGGTTCTGGGCTGAAGCCATCAACACTGCATGCCACACTCAAAACAGGTCCTTAATCACTAAAGGACAAGGTAAAACTCCATATGAACTATGGAAAGGTAGATTGCCCACTGTTGCTTATTTTCATATATTTGGTTGCAAGTGTTTCATTCACAATAATGGGAAAGAGCAATTGAAAGCTTTTGACAGCAAAGCTGATAAGGGAATATTTGTTGGATATTCACAAATTAGCAAAGCTTATAGAGTCTACAATTGTAAAACCCTTGTTGTGGAAGAAACACCTCATGTTGTGTTTGATGAATCTATTAATGAGTTCAGGGATAGAAACCTGAATATTGATGAGATAACACAAAGAACAACCAGATTAAGGCTACAAAGCAAAGAAACAGTGTTTGTAGATGTTGCCCAGCCTGATCTTGATGACAATAAAAAACTGGACAACTCTAATGATGGCAATCAACCAGAAGTCAACCAACCTGAAGGAGAAATTGAAATGACTGACCCCATCCCAGTTCAAAACCAGGTAACAACTACCAATGAAGAAGCAGACAATGCTGAGGTAGTAAATGGATCCAATATTCAAGGGGGAACCAATGAAAATGTTAACTTATCTGACAATGAGGACAATACCCCTGAATATGATCCTGAACTTGATCCTTCAATAAGCTTTCCTGAATTTAATGAATCTAGTGATCCAACCTCAGAAGAGGACAATCCTTCTGAAGGGATCAGGTCTAGAAGGACTTGGTTGCATGACCACCCAACTAGCCTGATACTTGGTAATCCAAGTGATGGGATCAAAACTAGAAGATTTCACGGAGAAAGTGCTTTGTTTTGTTGTTTTCTTTCAGAACAGGAACCAAATGACATTGAGGAAGCACTACAAGACACCAACTGGATTATTGCCATGCAAGAAGAGCTGAACCAGTTCACCAGGAATGAAGTGTGGGAACTGGTGGAAAGGCCAACTCATCAAGATGTCATAGGAACCAAATGGGTGTTCAAAAATAAGAAAAATGAAAATGACATCATTGTAAGAAACAAAGCAAGACTGGTGGCCAAAGGATACTGTCAATCTGAAGGGATTGATTATGATGAGACATTTGCACCAGTGGCCAGACTTGAGGCAATCAGACTCTTCTTAGCATATGCAGCTCACATGAGGTTCAAAGTATATCAAATGGATGTGAAGAGTGTATTTCTCAATGGAGTACTGAAAGAAGAGGTATATGTTGAACAGCCCCCAGGCTTTGAAGAAGGAGATAAGGTGTACAGATTGAAGAAAGCCCTCTATGGCTTAAAGCAAGCTCCAAGAGCTTGGTATGACACCTTATCACAGTTTCTTCTAGATCATGGTTTTGTCAAAGGCACTGTTGACAGAACCTTGTTCAGAATCTGTGAAGGAGATGATATTTTGTTAGTCCAAATCTATGTGGATGACATTATATTTGGATCTCCAAATGAGAAATTGTGTGAGAAATTCTCTAAACTCATGCAAAGCAAATTTGAGATGTCCATGATGGGACTGATGAATTTCTTTCTAGGACTTCAAGTCTCTCAATCAAAGAATGGAATATTCATCAACCAGGCCAAGTATACAAGGGACATGATCAAGAAATTTGGATGTGCTTCAAGCAAACCTGTTAGAATTCCCATGAATACTAAATGGAAGATGGATCCTGATGAAAGTGGAGTATCTACCAACTCCACCGAATACAGAGGCATCATTGGATCCCTACTCTATCTCACTGCAAGCAGGCCTGACATCACATTTGCAGTTGGAGTATGTGCCAGATTTCAAGCAAATCCAAAGAAGAGTCATCTTGAGGCTGCCAAGAGGATTCTAAGATATCTCAAGGGAACTGAGAATCTTGGGCTATGGTATCCAGCTGATGACAACATTGAGCTCACTGGATATTCAGATGCAGATTATGGAGGATGTAGAATTTACAGAAAATCCACCTCTGGAACATGTCAATTCTTGGGCAGCAAGCTGATCTCATGGTTCTCCAAAAAGCAAAATACAGTTGCCACATCAACAACTGAAGCAGAATATGTAGCAGCTGGAAGTTGCTGTGCTCAGATACTTTGGCTCAGGCAGCAACTTAGAGATTACAAAGTCATCACCAATGAAGTTCCAATATTCTGTGACAACAATAGTGCAATTGCCATTTCACAGAATCCAGTGCTCCACACCAGATGCAAACATGTTGATATTAAGCATCACTTCATTAGGGATCATGTGGAAAAGAAAGATATCAAGCTTGTCAAAATCCACACTAATAAGCAAAAAGCTGATATCTTAACTAAGCCATTAGCTGAAGCAAGGTTCTTGGAACTTTCAGCTGAATTGGGCTTACTTGATCCAGGGAAGATGGAAAAATGAAGGAAGGAAGCTCATATGAAGTGGGAAGTTCACTAAGTTGAACTTCAGCAAGGTTGACCAACCTCACTGAAGTTGTCTGCCAAAAAGGGAAACTCAGTGGAGTTGTCCTTATAGTATTCAGCAATGTTGGTCAGGAGATCTGTCCTATTGGGACCCAGTCAGCAACATTGGAACCCACTCAGGCATGTTGGTGAGTAATTTTGACCAAAATAGTAGTCAAAACACATCTCAGGATGTTTGTCCAAGGTAATAGGGTGATAATTGCTATTTTTAGCATTGATTAGACATTTAAAAGAATTCTTGGGCTAAGAGTAGGCCATTTTAGGATAGCGTGTGATATTAAGGTTTTTGCCCCCAAAATGGCAAATCAGCATTTAATGCAAAAATCTCCTTTAAGATTGCATTAATTACTGTGCCATCATCAAAGCCATTGATTAACCTCAAACCTTCATCTAACCGTTTCACAGCCCACGACACCACTTTATCCATTTGGTTTTATGATTTGTCCACCCTCAATTGCTTTTGTCCAACGGTTAATAAATCCTCAACATATAAAAACTCTACGTTTTTACCCTCCTTTTCTCACGCAAACATATTTTCAAACCCTTAAGCAATTTTCTGAAAAACCTTCCAACTCTCCATTCTCCTCAATCTCAGAAAATATCCATGGCTCCCAAACTCAAAAGAGAAGAATTAGTAAACTTCAACGATCCATCTCTGGACATTGATTTTAATTATCTGAGCAACATCAATTCTCTTTGGTTCGAAAAACTTGTGGCTTTTGACAGCCCTGATGAGGAAGTTCATCCAGTCCTCCAATGGCTTAGGGAGGCAGGGCTCGAAAAATTCTTAGGCACCAAGCCTGATTCTTGCCTCAACCCATTCATGGCTGAGTTCTTTGCCCATCTAAGATGGAAGGGCAAGAAAGGTGATGTGTGCACCAAGTTGACATATGCAGAAGAGGATGAAGAAGAATAAAGTCAACACACCATCATCTTCACTGCTGAGGATCTTGATGCTAGCTTTGGGCTACCCTCTGAAGGACTGAATCCTGAGTTATACAGAGAAGGAGAGGAGCAGGAGTTTTCAAACCCTTGGATGAAAGTTCCTAAGAAGCTGGTAGGTGCTCAAAACAAGAAAACTTTGAAACCTCTATATGAGAACTTGTTTGATGTTGTGGTGAAAAGCTTGCTAAGTCACTCTGGGAGTGTTGAGCAAATTAGCTTGCCTAAATTGAGACTAATGGCTGCTGTGATTGACTCTGCTGAGAGAAGAGTCAAATTTGATTGGAAAACTTTCATTCTTGAAAAGATGATGAATGAGAAGTTCAAATTCAAGGAGGTGAAGCACCACAAGGTTGTGGTGGAAGGAAAGCTTCAATACTGCACAAGAGCAAACTTGCTCTTGGAAAGATTTGCTCATTATACCCACCTGCAACTCAAGCCAAAGCCATTCCCAGCCCTCAAGATTATGTTTAGAAAGCTGTCCTCTAAGACAGAAAAGAGGAAGCAAGGGGCAGTAGCAAAGCAAGCACTCACAGTTGCAAAGGTTACTAGATCCTCTCCAAGGAAGAGGAAGGCTCAGACAGAGAAATCTCAGCCAAAGATAAAGAAAATGAAGCAGATTCTCTGTGAATCCTCACCGGAAAGCCAGTCTGGGAGTGGAGGTGCCACTTCTGAGGAGATTGACAAAGTTGAGAAAGAAGGAGTCAACCCCCCTGAAGAAAGTGAAGAGCTCAGAGAGATTGTCCCTCTCCAGCCTGAATCTGTAACTGAGTATAGAGACCTTGATAAGCCAACAAGGTCTGAAAGAAGGAGAAGGATAATTAAGACCTCTGAGAAGCAAAAGTTGATGGAGGAGGAGAAACAAAGAAAAGAATTTTTCAAGGAGATAAGACAAGCCAATAGGTCTAACTCCAAATCAAGGTCAAAATCTAAAAGCCCTGGAGCCAACTCTCCTGATATTCAATCTCAAAGAATATCACCATCCCATGATGAGCAACAGCCTGAAGAAGAGGAGTGCAAAACTCCTGAAGATGCCCCCATTGTGGCCAAGAAGGTCTATTCTCCTGAAGGTGCTCCTGACAGGACAGGCATTGATGTATTGGCTGACCTAGCTGATATTGAAGATAGGCCATTCTACCCCCTTGATCCCAGACTTCTCTCCTACACCAAACTTCTTGAATCTGCTCTTCAAGAAGGTGATCAATTTACTCTCCCACCCATTCAAACCATTCCAATAACCTCCTCAGGAACATTGCTCTCTAAAGCACCTGAGTCCCAAATTGTTTTAAGTTCCTCTGAACCCAACCCATCTGAACCCCAGTCCAACCTTCCTGAACCCAACCTTTCTGAATCACAGCTTACCCTTCCTAAAGCCCAATCCAACCCCCCTAATTCTCAAGACAACTTTTCTGATGATGATGGAGAAGAATATACTTATGAGGGGATGCTAAGGCAGATTGCCAAGGCTAATGTTGATGAGCTTTATCCTGCTTAAAAGAGTTTCCAAGGTTGCAGCAACAATTCTATGATCTCAGAGCTCTTGTGGAGATCAAAGATAGAACTATTGTGGAGATAGCTCAGGCTATCAAGGATAAAGGTACCAGCTGATGGCATGTGGAGGAGAACAGGCTTTTACATTTTGCAAATGTGAAGAAAACAAGTGTATTGACTACTGAAGCCTTGTTCTGCATAATTGTATATGAGAAAGTGTTTGCTGAAAGAGAAAGAATAGCAAAGGGGATCAAACACCCTGACAGCACCTCAGATGATGATAATGATGATGATGATGATGACAACACCAATCCCAACCCTCCTGGCCTCAATTCTGCTCAGGTACATTACTTGACCTATCATTCAATTAAGGACTCTGATCAATCAGAGGAGTTGACCAAGGGTGGTGACTCAGTCCAAGATGCATTGGCCAAGGATGGTTCTTCTGAGCCTGAGGCAAAGCTTGACAATGTTGAGACTTCCATAGGAGAAGCTGGTTTGACTAAAGCCTCATCAATGTCAGGACAGTTGGACATTGACCAGCCTTTAGTCATTCAAGATGACTCAGTGGACTTGGGATGCCCAAGCACTGTGACCTCCCAACAACTGCCCTCTGTGGATCCTGTTGAGGATATGGAGGTGTCAGGATTAGGTCAAGAAGGAGTTGAAAAGGATGATAGTATTGAAAAATCAGAGGGAGAAGGTGGTGAGTGTGTGATTACTGGTAGTAAGAGTGCACCACAAATAGAGGGAGATGAAGTTGAAATATTGGGTGCAGCCCAATATGAGAGTTAGGCTATTCTTCAAGTCAAATCTGAACTTGATGAATCCCTTGGTGAAAGGAGGCCTGATTCTCCAGTGCATGTGAGTCCATCATCAATAAATGAAGAAAAGAATTTAGTTGAAAATGAGAGAGAAGGTGCTGATGTATCAGACCTTATGGGAGATGAAAAGAAAGAGGGTGTTGAGGGTGATTTAACTAACACTTTGAGTTTTGCAGATTCAGTTGCTGTCACTATAGAACAAATTTTTTCAGATGCTTCCCTCACAGATATTCCAGTTGATGCTGATATTGATCTTGAAGCAATCTCAGCAAATGTGTCCACTCTGAACAAAATCTACTTTGAGCAAGCCAATGCCATTGAGGCTGGACTGCAACTTGCTACACAAACTGCAACCTCTATTGAGGAGCAATCAGAGAAGTTGGACACATTGGTCAGAGAAGTTGGGAAATCACATGTTGCAACTGTTGACACCCTTGATGGCCAAGGAAAAACTCTAGCCTCTGTGGAGATGAGGCTCACTGGCTTAGAAGAAGTGGTTTTGCCAACCTTGGATGCCAGAATTAGTGGTGTTGAAACTGGACTGCAAACAGTTTCAACAGAAGTTACCAAGGCCAAGGATGCAATGGCAAAATTCACAAAGACTGTGAAAAAGGAGCAGAAAGGTTTAAAGAATCTCTACAAGCACAATGTTTTGGCTCTAAAAAGGACAATTAAGGATGCCTTGAGGCAGAGAACAGCAGCTCAGAGGAGGAAAGCTGAGGAGCTAAAAGCTGCAATGGTGAAGGAGGCAGCTGAAAAGTTCACAGTGGAACTTATGGCCAAGGTCTCTGATCAAGTTGTGTCCAACCTCACTGACCAACTGCAAGCCAAACTTGATCAATCCTTGAAGGCCACACTTGATGCTATTGTTGCTCAGAAAATGAAGCCAGTCCATGCCTTTCTGAGTATGGCAAATGATAGGATGCAAAACATCCATGATGAGAATGTCTATCTCCTGCAAGAGCTGAAGTCTCTCACTCATTCTCATTCCCACCTCTCTGTCACTATAAGTGAATTGAAGCCCCAATGTTTTGATAATGCCAAAAAGGGAGAAAGAGAGAGAGTTAGGGCAAAGGGAACCTTGAGGATAGGTGAATCCAAGGGAAAGGAAAAGGTCCCTGAGGATGAAGAGGAGGAAGAAGAAGACATTGGGAAAGGCAAAGGCCCAATGAATGTTGAAGATCTGACTAAAGAAGAGCAAATACAGATTGCTGTAAAGGAATCCATGGCTTCTACAATGGAAAGTCAGGCTAGAAGGCAACAGAGACCTGGTGGTGAATCTGCAGGCCTTGACCCCAAGGAGAAGATTGCTGAAGTAAGGGGGAAGGTGACCAGAGCCTCTGAAAGAAAAAGAAAGGAACAAGCCTTTACTGAATTCCCAACTAGCCTGACCCTACCATCTGAGTTTCAATCTGAAGAAACAACTCAACCAAGGAAGTCAAAGAGGCTGAAGAAAGCAGCCAGATTGCCTGAAATTCAATAGGAAGAAGCTGAAGAAAAAGAACAGGACACAGAGCCTGAAGTCAGAATGCCCAAACTTGCTGATGATCCTTCAAAGCTGTTTGAAGAAGGATTTGGAAAGGATCCTGAAACTCAGGAAAAACTGGCTCTTCAGAGAGCAAAGGAGAAGATGGAACAGTTGGTTGAAGCCAACAAGGCAAGGGATGAAAGAAGGGCCAACTTCAAAGCTCCAAGAAGGAGGAGAGCTTCATACACAAGGTTGAAGCCTCAGATGCTGCAAAGATGGGACACTCAGTACCCTCACCATGACAAGTGGGTGCCAATCTCACTGAACGATGCATGGGAGGAGGCCAAAAGAAGTTTTGTGTATGACTTCTATGTCATTGGCAAATGGCTGGGTGAAGATGTTGAAGAGGTATTTGTGCAGTTTATGTTTGAAAATCACAGGGATTTGTACCAGAAGTTGTTTGCAGCAGCTGATATGGCAAGAATTGAGTTCAAGGCCCCTGGTCCTATTCTGTACATGCCTCCCAAGTTCAATGGGAACTTAATTGATGAAGGGAAGATTCTGGAGGAGTTCATCTCAATCATGAGAATGGAAAAGATGAAGCCTGGCCCCAAAGGAACCAATCAGGACATTTGGGAGCTGAAGAAGAGGGTCTGGGCTCAATATGGAATTGCTCCTCAGGATGATGGAACTCTTTGAAGCATAAGTTCACTCTTTCCCTTTTGATTTTATTGCTTGTTGTTATCTTGTTTTCATCTGTATCAGTTTAGTGAGTCCTTGATTAATTTTCTGCATTGTAATGACCTATGTTATATATGAAAGGATCACTACTTTTCTATCAGAGATAACAACTCATTATCTCAACTAACCTGACATAACCTATGCTTGATTTATTGTGCTAACAGTTTCTTTCAGGAAAGATGACCAGGTCATTCATCCTGAAGATATAGTCTAGTATAAGTCAAGTTCCCTTTGTAATAGGTTTTGGCATCATCAAAAAGGGGGAAATTGTTGGGAAATAAAATGATTTTGATTAAGATACCAAAACCCCTGATTGATGATGATCAGATTAGTTGAGATACAGTCTTAAAAAGCATCAGTCTAGTTGTCTCAGGTTAGTTGAGACAGTAAAAATGCTTAAGTCTAAATCTCAGTAATGTTGTGAGATTATAGTTCAGGATAGGTGTCCAAAGCTGGAATGTTAAGAGCTTGTTAAGTGTTAGGACAAGTTTGCTGAATATACAAGACAAGCTGACTGAAGTGGACAACATGGCTGAATGATCAAGAATGATAAGGCAAAGCTTCATGCATTGATAAGGAATGTATCAAATCAATTGAAGTGCTAATGATCAAGAGCATTGAATGCTATACTCACAGAAGACATATTTAATGAAGCATTTATTGCCATCAAGCCTGCACTTAGCATTGAAGACTTAGAAGCATTAAAGACTGAAGCCTTGAATCAATGTTGGAACATTCTAGTTTACAGCAGGAATGTTCAGGGGAGTTGTCCCATCTGACCGTTGGTTGAGTGTAGAGTCTGCCACAAATCAACCTTGGGAAATGTGCAAATTTGGAACTGACACAAGTCATCTCAGCCGCATTTTTCAGAAGTCAACACATTCATTCAAGCAACTATTGAAGAAGCTTTTACACAGTGGATAATAGGATGTCAAGCTTCACAACCGTTTCAATGGTGCTGCAAATAGACAAGTTTGAAATGCTATCTCTCCAACGGATAGTTGATCAAATTTGCCTATAAATTCAGAGGTGATCAAAGGATTCAAGCATCCAACTACTTGCTATCAAACTATCATCAAGCAATCAAAGGAAACCAAAGCTATTCTTAAGAATCCCAAGTTTCCTGATCACTTCAAATAGCTAAGCCAATTCTTGTAATATCCCAAGCTTAGCATTGAGATATCCTAAGCCTTTACACTGTTCTTACTGTAAAGGATATCTCTTCTAGTTGGAACCAAAACTCAAACCCTTACCTCATTTAGTGAAGGAGTGTTTGTTGTAGAAGTGAGAAGTTAAGGACTGTTATTGAGAAACACAGTCTTAACTCAGAGAGATTGAGCACTAGGACTCAGATTATCCTAGGGATCAAAACACCAAGAGAGTGTTGTTGATCAGTGCACCTTGGCACTATAAAACAAGCTAATTCCATTGTTAAGGAATTATCCTGTTCAAACAGGGAAAGTGGATGTAGGAGTATTGAGACTCTGAACCACTATAAACTGCTGTGCCATTTACTTATTGCTTTCATTCTATTGTTTGCATTGCTTTACTCCAAATCATTCATTTTCAAAGGAATCAATTCAGTAAGATAAGAAAAATTGTTTTGGACAAAGTCCCTGATTAACTGTTTGTTTTTAGAAATTAACTTGGAGTATTTCTTCAAAGAAAAGGTCAACCATATTCCGCACTTAGAAAATCTCTTAGATATTTATCCAACTGATCACTGTCTAGTTTTCAGTAGGACAAGTATCTTTTGAAGATCACTCAGGCTAGTTGTCAGACAACCTTCCTGATCAAACCAATCTACTGTTTTTAATTAAGAAGAAAAAGAAGAATTTGCATACACAAGTGCATTCCCCCCCCATACACTTGTGTCATACTCCATCAAGGACCAACAAATAGGATTAATATTTAGACAGTGTTTTACACTTAAGTCTTTTTACAGATTCAGGCACCTGCCTCGATTGTAGTTTCAGTTTGTGAAATGTTAAGGTTATTGCTATAACATTTCACACGTCATTTTTGTACTTACAAGTTAAGTGTTTCGTCGTAAGGCTAACATAGGTCTTGTTATTAATAAAATTTATGTTAAAAATTATTTCCATTGTGTTCTTCTTCTTTAGCATGTTTTAGTCTTCCGCTGTGTTTACTTCATTCTTATATTCTGTTAGAGTCGGTGTTGCACTATTTGTCTCAACATTCTGTGCAACATTATTATGTCTTTACTTAAACACTAGATACCATACACACTTTCAATTATTGTTCCGAAAATAATATCTAAATGATTAGTTAAAACTTTGCACATAACCGAATGGGTTGGCCCAATTGCAAATGGGCTTTCAGAGTTGTTGGTTCTCCAAAAAGATGGGTCCACAAAGACCACCAAAGACCAATTGTCAAATCCAAATCCGAAGTCGGGACCGGGCCGAGCCAAATGGGCAGTGCGCACGCGCGCGTGTGGCATTTGGAAGTGTGTACCCATTTACCATAATTGAACTCTACTAACGCTTCGATGTTTAAAAAGTCTTCCATACTTTTGTAAACTTTTCATGTGGGACAAGGTGAAACATTTCACCTTCCCAATCAAACTTTTCATTAAAAGTTGTGTAATCGCTCAACTTTAAATAATTAATTTTTCACTCACCAAAAATCGGTTTTGTAACTTTAAATGTACCACGTTTATCTATTTTGTGAGTAGATCGACTATGTCAAGTTTAATTTTCCAAAATTTAACGTTTATATCATCTAATAATTTTAATTAGACAAGGGGTGTCAAAACTCATTAATTCCAAATTAATTTCAACAATCCCCCGCATGAGTGAAAATTGTGTATAGTACATCAGACTCATTGTTCAGTTCATTTTGAGACTTCAATACATCCGGAAAGTAGTTTTTGTCTTTGAACTTTTTGTAGTCGAACACCATCGGGTACACCGGCGGCTTAGTGGACGCAGTGCCTTGAATTAATCTTTCATCGTGTATACCTAATCAACAGTGTAGGCACACTTCAATATTGACTATGTTTCGTTCTCACGTTTTTGTCCGTTTCGGCCATGGACGTCCTTTGTATTAATAAATATTTGGTTGAAGCGGCCCTCACTTCTCATTAACATAGGTGATCTCCTTTTGAGTATCCCGTCATACCTAGTTCTAAGGAATCATTAAGATTCAAAGACTCAACCCTCACCACATTTTACGGATCCTTAACACTTGATACAGTGTTATCAAGAATGACCATGATTTTCAAGTGTTAGTATCACTAACATCCATAGTTTAGTTTTCTCATTTAACTAAGTTCTTGGGATCTCCAGTAATCATGGTTGGGTTTCCATTGTTTCAATTTTTCTTGTGGGTTTTAGACTCATTCCTTCTACAAGTTTGTTCATTTGATCTCGGATTATGCTCTTCGTGAGCAGATCCGCTATATTGTCGTTTGACTTCACATAGGCAATGGACATTACTCTAGTTGAGATCAAATGTCTAACAGAGTTGTGTCTCGACTTTCCGTTATACATGATGTTCATAGCTCTACCAATAGATGCTTGACTATCACAATGTACGATCATTGAGGGTACTTGTTTGTTCCTATAAGAAATATCTTCCAAAAAGTTATGCAACCATTCAACCTCTACACTGGCTAGATCTAACACGATAAATTTTGATTCCATTATGGAACAAGCAATACACGTTTGTTTTGTGGATCGATCTCCACGATACCGTTGCTCTTCCAACAGTGAATATATATCCACTAGTGGAAAATGAGTCTTTAGAGTCGGATATTCAATTAACCTCAATATATCCTTCTAGTACAGTTGGATGTCTCGTGTAGTGAAGCCCAAAGGTAAGGGTGTACTTTAAGTATCTTAAAACCCTTTTTAGAGCCTTCTAGTGCTCGTGACTTGGATTACTCGTGTACCTACTCAAGTTGTTTACCAAGCGTGCAAGATTAGGGTGTGTACAATTCATTATGTACATCACATGTTTGATGATCATTGCATATTCCAACTGAGCCACTGGTTCTTCTCTATTCTTTTTCAAGTGAACATTCAGTTTCAGGGGGGTTTTAGTAGGTGGATCGTCAAATGCGTTAAATTTCTTCAATACTTTCTCAATGCAATGAGATTGTGTTAAAGAGATTCCATTAGACGTTCTTTCAATCTTGATTCCTAGAATCGCATCTACTAATCTCATGTCTTTCATGTCAAAGTTTCTACTTAACATGTTTTTCGTATTAATTATGACGTTATGATTGTTACCCATGATTAACATGTCATCGACATATAAGCACACAATAACAAAACCATTTGGTGTATCATTCACATATACACACTTGTCACACTCGTTAATACGAAATCCATTTGACAACATCGTATTGTCAAATTTCAAGTGCCACTGTTTTGGAGCGTGTTTAAGTCCATATAGTGATCGAACAAGTTTACACACCCTTTTCTCATTTCCAGGTGTGATATAACCTTCAAGTTGATCCATGTAAATTTCAGCATTTATCTCACCATTAAGAAACACAGTTTTAACGTCCATTTGGTGTATTTCAAGATTGTGCAAAGCAGGAATAGCTATAAGTACACGAATGGAGGTGATTCTTGTCGACGGTGAATATGTGTCAAATAAATCATATCCTTTTTTTTATTTATTTAAAACCCTTAGCAACTAAACAGGCTTTATACTTTTCAACTGATCCGTCTGCTTTATATTTTCTTTTAAGGATCCACTTGCATCCCAAGGTCTTGCAACCTTTAGGGAGGTCAACCAAATCCCATATATGATTTTGCATAATCGAATCATATTCACTATTTATGGCTTATTTTCAGAGAGGTGCATCTGGTCTTGCCAAAGATTCTTTGATAATCTTAGGTTTGTCCTCCTCTAGTACGTAACGAAGTTAAGACCAAAAGTCTTATCAATTCTAGCTTTTTTGCCGCGTCTTGGTTCTTCACTCTCTTGGGTAGAAGGACCTATAGTGTCATTTGTTGTTTCGTGGGTTCTTTTACTATAACTCACTTCCTTTTTTTCCATAAATGGAAATATGTTTTCAAAGAACACAACGTTCCTTGATTCAATTGTAGTACCTTCTGTCATATCGGGTATTTTTTTACTTGTATATCAGAATTCGATAAGCATTATTGTTAAGAGCATATCCAATAAAGATGTAATCGACTATTTAGAGCCGATTTACACTTGTTTTGGAAGTGGTACTTCAACTTTAGAAAAATACCCCCACACTTTGAGGTATTTGTATGATGGTTTGCGTTTCTTCCATACTTCATAGTGAGTGTAATCATTAGTCTTGTGTGGAATTTTATTTAATATGTGGTTAGTCAACAAAATGGCTTCCCCCCACAAGTTCTGACGCAAATCTGAGTGGATTAACATAGTATTCAACATCTCTTTTAGTATTCAGTTTTTCCTTTCCGCAACACCATTCGACTGAGGTGAGTAAGGGGCTGCTGTTTGATGTATTATGTCTGATTCAGCACATAATTGTTCAAACGGAGCTACGTACTCTCCACCTCTATCACTACGAATCTATATATATAAAAGGAGGATGAGGGCTCTCCTGCTTTCGACACGTGTGCATTTGAGACCCCTCCTCCTTCTGCCATGTGTGTGCCATGTCATTTCGCCACATGTCAATATATATGTTATTTCGCCATGTGTCAAAATTGGCAAAAATCTTTGGAACATGTGTCTTTTAATTTCTAACGTCCTAAGTTAATGCATGTATTATCCATTACAAAAATAAGGAGATGGTGTGTCCTTTCAATTCTCTCCTTAATTATTCTCGCCGGTTATGTTTTTTTGATTGGTAGACATGCATTATTCATATCTACAAATATTAATGTGCATTATTTGAGTACACTAAATGCCTTTCCCTCTCTTAAATTTAAAAATGAGGTTTCACTTTCAATGTCTCTGTCTATACCTCTTGAACTTTCTCTCAATAGTTTTATTTTTATTTTTTATGAAGTGATCCTTTTAGAAGTTTTTTCACATTAACCATATTTATGACTTTAAATTGGTATGTCCAAAAGTCTTAGTTTTACATATAAATATGTTCATAATTATTTGTTGGGAATGAGAAATATTCTATGACCTAATTTGGATTTATTCATGATTTAAAAATGTAGAAGGGAACCCACGACAAAATAACCTTAAAGCTGCGGTGCTTTGCTATAATTCAATTATTATCTATTTTTTATAATTACAATAGTAGTTAATTTTATGTAATTATTACACTTCTGTTTTGAGGCATAAACCATATTGTTTTATTTATTCACATGGGGTTGAATTATGTTGAATTCAATTGCTAACTTGTGGTTCTTTATATAGATTAAGTTGGAATATATGCTAGATGTACGTAAATATGAATTTGTTGAATTTGACAAAGTAAATATGTGTGCATTTTAATTACTAAAACCTTATATTCATTGTTTCAGGATGAGGAGATGAGCGGCAAGAGGAGGATGACGTCTTTCTCTTTTGTTATTGTAAATTTTAATTAAAGAAATCATGATTTATTTTTCCTGTCAAGGGTGATTTTGGACTTCTGAGTCATGGTTTTGATATCTGTTTATGATATTTTTAATGCAAAAAAGAGGAGGCAATGGAGATTATAAGTTTGTTTGAGTTACAATTGAAATTTTCTTCAGGCGAAATGACATGCAAAATCTAAAATTTTCGTGAAGTATGTTATTGCTGCCGTTAGTTTTATTTTACACTTTCTTCTTAGGGAGGTCACCCAAATCCCATATATGATTTTGCATAATCGAATCATATTCACTATTTATGGCTTATTTTCAGAGAGGTGCATCTAGTCTTGTCAAAGATTCTTTGATAATCTTAGGTTTGTCCTCCTCTAGTACGTAACGAAGTTAAGACCAAAAGTCTTATCAATTCTAGCTTTTTTGCCGCGTCTTGGTTCTTCACTCTCTTGGGTAGAAGGACCTATAGTGTCATTTGTTGTTTCGTGGGTTCTTTTACTATAACTCACTTCATTTTTTTCCATAAATGGAAATATGTTTTCAAAGAACACAACGTTCCTTGATTCAATTGTAGTACCTTCTGTCATATCGGGTATTTTTTTACTTGTATATCAGAATTCGATAAGCATTATTGTTAAGAGCATATCCAATAAAGACGTAATCGACTATTTAGAGCCGATTTACACTTGTTTTGGAAGTGGTACTTCAACTTTAGAAAAATACCCCCACACTTTGAGGTATTTGTATGATGGTTTGCGTTTCTTCCATACTTCATAGTGAGTGTAATCATTAGTCTTGTGTGGAATTTTATTTAATATGTGGTTAGTCAACAAAATGGCTTCCCCCCACAAGTTCTGACGCAAATCTGAGTGGATTAACATAGTATTCAACATCTCTTTTAGTATTCAGTTTTTCCTTTCCGCAACACCATTCGACTGAGGTGAGTAAGGGGCTGCTGTTTGATGTATTATGTCTGATTCAGCACATAATTGTTCAAACGGAGCTACGTACTCTCCACCTCTATCACTACGAATCTATATATATAAAAGGAGGATGAGGGCTCTCCTGCTTTCGACACGTGTGCATTTGAGACCCCTCCTCCTTCTGCCATGTGTGTGCCATGTCATTTCGCCACATGTCAATATATATGTTATTTCGCCATGTGTCAAAATTGGCAAAAATCTTTGGAACATGTGTCTTTTAATTTCTAACGTCCTAAGTTAATGCATGTATTATCCATTACAAAAATAAGGAGATGGTGTGTCCTTTCAATTCTCTCCTTAATTATTCTCGCCGGTTATGTTTTTTTGATTGGTAGACATGCATTATTCATATCTACAAATATTAATGTGCATTATTTGAGTACACTAAATGCCTTTCCCTCTCTTAAATTTAAAAATGAGGTTTCACTTTCAATGTCTCTGTCTATACCTCTTGAACTTTCTCTCAATAGTTTTATTTTTATTTTTTATGAAGTGATCCTTTTAGAAGTTTTTTCACATTAACCATATTTATGACTTTAAATTGGTATGTCCAAAAGTCTTAGTTTTACATATAAATATGTTCATAATTATTTGTTGGGAATGAGAAATATTCTATGACCTAATTTGGATTTATTCATGATTTAAAAATGTAGAAGGGAACCCACGACAAAATAACCTTAAAGCTGCGGTGCTTTGCTATAATTCAATTATTATCTATTTTTTATAATTACAATAGTAGTTAATTTTATGTAATTATTACACTTCTGTTTTGAGGCATAAACCATATTATTTTATTTATTCACATGGGGTTGAATTATGTTGAATTCAATTGCTAACTTGTGGTTCTTTATATAGATTAAGTTGGAATATATGCTAGATGTACGTAAATATGAATTTGTTGAATTTGACAAAGTAAATATGTGTGCATTTTAATTACTAAAACCTTATATTCATTGTTTCAGGATGAGGAGATGAGCGGCAAGAGGAGGATGACGTCTTTCTCTTTTGTTATTGTAAATTTTAATTAAAGAAATCATGATTTATTTTTCCTGTCAAGGGTGATTTTGGACTTCTGAGTCATGGTTTTGATATCTGTTTATGATATTTTTAATGCAAAAAAGAGGAGGCAATGGAGATTATAAGTTTGTTTGAGTTACAATTGAAATTTTCTTCAGGCGAAATGACATGCAAAATCTAAAATTTTCGTGAAGTATGTTATTGCTGCCGTTAGTTTTATTTTACACTTTCTTCTTAGGGAGGTCACCCAAATCCCATATATGATTTTGCATAATCGAATCATATTCACTATTTATGGCTTATTTTCAGAGAGGTGCATCTAGTCTTGCCAAAGATTCTTTGATAATCTTAGGTTTGTCCTCCTCTAGTACGTAACGAAGTTAAGACCAAAAGTCTTATCAATTCTAGCTTTTTTGCCGCGTCTTGGTTCTTCACTCTCTTGGGTAGAAGGACCTATAGTGTCATTTGTTGTTTCGTGGGTTCTTTTACTATAACTCACTTCATTTTTTTCCATAAATGGAAATATGTTTTCAAAGAACACAACGTTCCTTGATTCAATTGTAGTACCTTCTGTCATATCGGGTATTTTTTTACTTGTATATCAGAATTCGATAAACATTATTGTTAAGAGCATATCCAATAAAGATGTAATCGACTATTTAGAGCCGATTTACACTTGTTTTGGAAGTGGTACTTCAACTTTAGAAAAATACCCCCACACTTTGAGGTATTTGTATGATGGTTTGCGTTTCTTCCATACTTCATAGTGAGTGTAATCATTAGTCTTGTGTGGAATTTTATTTAATATGTGGTTAGTCAACAAAATGGCTTCCCCCCACAAGTTCTGACGCAAATCTGAGTGGATTAACATAGTATTCAACATCTCTTTTAGTATTCAGTTTTTCCTTTCCGCAACACCATTCGACTGAGGTGAGTAAGGGGCTGCTGTTTGATGTATTATGTCTGATTCAGCACATAATTGTTCAAACGGAGCTACGTACTCTCCACCTCTATCACTACGAATCTATATATATAAAAGGAGGATGAGGGCTCTCCTGCTTTCGACACGTGTGCATTTGAGACCCCTCCTCCTTCTGCCATGTGTGTGCCATGTCATTTCGCCACATGTCAATATATATGTTATTTCGCCATGTGTCAAAATTGGCAAAAATCTTTGGAACATGTGTCTTTTAATTTCTAACGTCCTAAGTTAATGCATGTATTATCCATTACAAAAATAAGGAGATGGTGTGTCCTTTCAATTCTCTCCTTAATTATTCTCGCCGGTTATGTTTTTTTGATTGGTAGACATGCATTATTCATATCTACAAATATTAATGTGCATTATTTGAGTACACTAAATGCCTTTCCCTCTCTTAAATTTAAAAATGAGGTTTCACTTTCAATGTCTCTGTCTATACCTCTTGAACTTTCTCTCAATAGTTTTATTTTTATTTTTTATGAAGTGATCCTTTTAGAAGTTTTTTCACATTAACCATATTTATGACTTTAAATTGGTATGTCCAAAAGTCTTAGTTTTACATATAAATATGTTCATAATTATTTGTTGGGAATGAGAAATATTCTATGACCTAATTTGGATTTATTCATGATTTAAAAATGTAGAAGGGAACCCACGACAAAATAACCTTAAAGCTGCGGTGCTTTGCTATAATTCAATTATTATCTATTTTTTATAATTACAATAGTAGTTAATTTTATGTAATTATTACACTTCTGTTTTGAGGCATAAACCATATTATTTTATTTATTCACATGGGGTTGAATTATGTTGAATTCAATTGCTAACTTGTGGTTCTTTATATAGATTAAGTTGGAATATATGCTAGATGTACGTAAATATGAATTTGTTGAATTTGACAAAGTAAATATGTGTGCATTTTAATTACTAAAACCTTATATTCATTGTTTCAGGATGAGGAGATGAGCGGCAAGAGGAGGATGACGTCTTTCTCTTTTGTTATTGTAAATTTTAATTAAAGAAATCATGATTTATTTTTCCTGTCAAGGGTGATTTTGGACTTCTGAGTCATGGTTTTGATATCTGTTTATGATATTTTTAATGCAAAAAAGAGGAGGCAATGGAGATTATAAGTTTGTTTGAGTTACAATTGAAATTTTCTTCAGGCGAAATGACATGCAAAATCTAAAATTTTCGTGAAGTATGTTATTGCTGCCGTTAGTTTTATTTTACACTTTCTTCTTAGGGAGGTCACCCAAATCCCATATATGATTTTGCATAATCGAATCATATTCACTATTTATGGCTTATTTTCAGAGAGGTGCATCTAGTCTTGCCAAAGATTCTTTGATAATCTTAGGTTTGTCCTCCTCTAGTACGTAACGAAGTTAAGACCAAAAGTCTTATCAATTCTAGCTTTTTTGCCGCGTCTTGGTTCTTCACTCTCTTGGGTAGAAGGACCTATAGTGTCATTTGTTGTTTCGTGGGTTCTTTTACTATAACTCACTTCATTTTTTTCCATAAATGGAAATATGTTTTCAAAGAACACAACGTTCCTTGATTCAATTGTAGTACCTTCTGTCATATCGGGTATTTTTTTACTTGTATATCAGAATTCGATAAGCATTATTGTTAAGAGCATATCCAATAAAGACGTAATCGACTATTTAGAGCCGATTTACACTTGTTTTGGAAGTGGTACTTCAACTTTAGAAAAATACCCCCACACTTTGAGGTATTTGTATGATGGTTTGCGTTTCTTCCATACTTCATAGTGAGTGTAATCATTAGTCTTGTGTGGAATTTTATTTAATATGTGGTTAGTCAACAAAATGGCCTCCCCCCACAAGTTCTGACGCAAATCTGAGTGGATTAACATAGTATTCAACATCTCTTTTAGTATTCAGTTTTTCCTTTCCGCAACACCATTCGACTGAGGTGAGTAAGGGGCTGCTGTTTGATGTATTATGTCTGATTCAGCACATAATTGTTCAAACGGAGCTACGTACTCTCCACCTCTATCACTACGAATCTATATATATAAAAGGAGGATGAGGGCTCTCCTGCTTTCGACACGTGTGCATTTGAGACCCCTCCTCCTTCTGCCATGTGTGTGCCATGTCATTTCGCCACATGTCAATATATATGTTATTTCGCCATGTGTCAAAATTGGCAAAAATCTTTGGAACATGTGTCTTTTAATTTCTAACGTCCTAAGTTAATGCATGTATTATCCATTACAAAAATAAGGAGATGGTGTGTCCTTTCAATTCTCTCCTTAATTATTCTCGCCGGTTATGTTTTTTTGATTGGTAGACATGCATTATTCATATCTACAAATATTAATGTGCATTATTTGAGTACACTAAATGCCTTTCCCTCTCTTAAATTTAAAAATGAGGTTTCACTTTCAATGTCTCTGTCTATACCTCTTGAACTTTCTCTCAATAGTTTTATTTTTATTTTTTATGAAGTGATCCTTTTAGAAGTTTTTTCACATTAACCATATTTATGACTTTAAATTGGTATGTCCAAAAGTCTTAGTTTTACATATAAATATGTTCATAATTATTTGTTGGGAATGAGAAATATTCTATGACCTAATTTGGATTTATTCATGATTTAAAAATGTAGAAGGGAACCCACGACAAAATAACCTTAAAGCTGCGGTGCTTTGCTATAATTCAATTATTATCTATTTTTTATAATTACAATAGTAGTTAATTTTATGTAATTATTACACTTCTGTTTTGAGGCATAAACCATATTATTTTATTTATTCACATGGGGTTGAATTATGTTGAATTCAATTGCTAACTTGTGGTTCTTTATATAGATTAAGTTGGAATATATGCTAGATGTACGTAAATATGAATTTGTTGAATTTGACAAAGTAAATATGTGTGCATTTTAATTACTAAAACCTTATATTCATTGTTTCAGGATGAGGAGATGAGCGGCAAGAGGAGGATGACGTCTTTCTCTTTTGTTATTGTAAATTTTAATTAAAGAAATCATGATTTATTTTTCCTGTCAAGGGTGATTTTGGACTTCTGAGTCATGGTTTTGATATCTGTTTATGATATTTTTAATGCAAAAAAGAGGAGGCAATGGAGATTATAAGTTTGTTTGAGTTACAATTGAAATTTTCTTCAGGCGAAATGACATGCAAAATCTAAAATTTTCGTGAAGTATGTTATTGCTGCCGTTAGTTTTATTTTACACTTTCTTCTTAGGGAGGTCACCCAAATCCCATATATGATTTTGCATAATCGAATCATATTCACTATTTATGGCTTATTTTCAGAGAGGTGCATCTAGTCTTGCCAAAGATTCTTTGATAATCTTAGGTTTGTCCTCCTCTAGTACGTAACGAAGTTAAGACCAAAAGTCTTATCAATTCTAGCTTTTTTGCCGCGTCTTGGTTCTTCACTCTCTTGGGTAGAAGGACCTATAGTGTCATTTGTTGTTTCGTGGGTTCTTTTACTATAACTCACTTCATTTTTTTCCATAAATGGAAATATGTTTTCAAAGAACACAACGTTCCTTGATTCAATTGTAGTACCTTCTGTCATATCGGGTATTTTTTTACTTGTATATCAGAATTCGATAAGCATTATTGTTAAGAGCATATCCAATAAAGACGTAATCGACTATTTAGAGCCGATTTACACTTGTTTTGGAAGTGGTACTTCAACTTTAGAAAAATACCCCCACACTTTGAGGTATTTGTATGATGGTTTGCGTTTCTTCCATACTTCATAGTGAGTGTAATCATTAGTCTTGTGTGGAATTTTATTTAATATGTGGTTAGTCAACAAAATGGCCTCCCCCCACAAGTTCTGACGCAAATCTGAGTGGATTAACATAGTATTCAACATCTCTTTTAGTATTCAGTTTTTCCTTTCCGCAACACCATTCGACTGAGGTGAGTAAGGGGCTGCTGTTTGATGTATTATGTCTGATTCAGCACATAATTGTTCAAACGGAGCTACGTACTCTCCACCTCTATCACTACGAATCTATATATATAAAAGGAGGATGAGGGCTCTCCTGCTTTCGACACGTGTGCATTTGAGACCCCTCCTCCTTCTGCCATGTGTGTGCCATGTCATTTCGCCACATGTCAATATATATGTTATTTCGCCATGTGTCAAAATTGGCAAAAATCTTTGGAACATGTGTCTTTTAATTTCTAACGTCCTAAGTTAATGCATGTATTATCCATTACAAAAATAAGGAGATGGTGTGTCCTTTCAATTCTCTCCTTAATTATTCTCGCCGGTTATGTTTTTTTGATTGGTAGACATGCATTATTCATATCTACAAATATTAATGTGCATTATTTGAGTACACTAAATGCCTTTCCCTCTCTTAAATTTAAAAATGAGGTTTCACTTTCAATGTCTCTGTCTATACCTCTTGAACTTTCTCTCAATAGTTTTATTTTTATTTTTTATGAAGTGATCCTTTTAGAAGTTTTTTCACATTAACCATATTTATGACTTTAAATTGGTATGTCCAAAAGTCTTAGTTTTACATATAAATATGTTCATAATTATTTGTTGGGAATGAGAAATATTCTATGACCTAATTTGGATTTATTCATGATTTAAAAATGTAGAAGGGAACCCACGACAAAATAACCTTAAAGCTGCGGTGCTTTGCTATAATTCAATTATTATCTATTTTTTATAATTACAATAGTAGTTAATTTTATGTAATTATTACACTTCTGTTTTGAGGCATAAACCATATTATTTTATTTATTCACATGGGGTTGAATTATGTTGAATTCAATTGCTAACTTGTGGTTCTTTATATAGATTAAGTTGGAATATATGCTAGATGTACGTAAATATGAATTTGTTGAATTTGACAAAGTAAATATGTGTGCATTTTAATTACTAAAACCTTATATTCATTGTTTCAGGATGAGGAGATGAGCGGCAAGAGGAGGATGACGTCTTTCTCTTTTGTTATTGTAAATTTTAATTAAAGAAATCATGATTTATTTTTCCTGTCAAGGGTGATTTTGGACTTCTGAGTCATGGTTTTGATATCTGTTTATGATATTTTTAATGCAAAAAAGAGGAGGCAATGGAGATTATAAGTTTGTTTGAGTTACAATTGAAATTTTCTTCAGGCGAAATGACATGCAAAATCTAAAATTTTCGTGAAGTATGTTATTGCTGCCGTTAGTTTTATTTTACACTTTCTTCTTAGGGAGGTCACCCAAATCCCATATATGATTTTGCATAATCGAATCATATTCACTATTTATGGCTTATTTTCAGAGAGGTGCATCTAGTCTTGCCAAAGATTCTTTGATAATCTTAGGTTTGTCCTCCTCTAGTACGTAACGAAGTTAAGACCAAAAGTCTTATCAATTCTAGCTTTTTTGCCGCGTCTTGGTTCTTCACTCTCTTGGGTAGAAGGACCTATAGTGTCATTTGTTGTTTCGTGGGTTCTTTTACTATAACTCACTTCATTTTTTTCCATAAATGGAAATATGTTTTCAAAGAACACAACGTTCCTTGATTCAATTGTAGTACCTTCTGTCATATCGGGTATTTTTTTACTTGTATATCAGAATTCGATAAGCATTATTGTTAAGAGCATATCCAATAAAGACGTAATCGACTATTTAGAGCCGATTTACACTTGTTTTGGAAGTGGTACTTCAACTTTAGAAAAATACCCCCACACTTTGAGGTATTTGTATGATGGTTTGCGTTTCTTCCATACTTCATAGTGAGTGTAATCATTAGTCTTGTGTGGAATTTTATTTAATATGTGGTTAGTCAACAAAATGGCTTCCCCCCACAAGTTCTGACGCAAATCTGAGTGGATTAACATAGTATTCAACATCTCTTTTAGTATTCAGTTTTTCCTTTCCGCAACACCATTCGACTGAGGTGAGTAAGGGGCTGCTGTTTGATGTATTATGTCTGATTCAGCACATAATTGTTCAAACGGAGCTACGTACTCTCCACCTCTATCACTACGAATCTATATATATAAAAGGAGGATGAGGGCTCTCCTGCTTTCGACACGTGTGCATTTGAGACCCCTCCTCCTTCTGCCATGTGTGTGCCATGTCATTTCGCCACATGTCAATATATATGTTATTTCGCCATGTGTCAAAATTGGCAAAAATCTTTGGAACATGTGTCTTTTAATTTCTAACGTCCTAAGTTAATGCATGTATTATCCATTACAAAAATAAGGAGATGGTGTGTCCTTTCAATTCTCTCCTTAATTATTCTCGCCGGTTATGTTTTTTTGATTGGTAGACATGCATTATTCATATCTACAAATATTAATGTGCATTATTTGAGTACACTAAATGCCTTTCCCTCTCTTAAATTTAAAAATGAGGTTTCACTTTCAATGTCTCTGTCTATACCTCTTGAACTTTCTCTCAATAGTTTTATTTTTATTTTTTATGAAGTGATCCTTTTAGAAGTTTTTTCACATTAACCATATTTATGACTTTAAATTGGTATGTCCAAAAGTCTTAGTTTTACATATAAATATGTTCATAATTATTTGTTGGGAATGAGAAATATTCTATGACCTAATTTGGATTTATTCATGATTTAAAAATGTAGAAGGGAACCCACGACAAAATAACCTTAAAGCTGCGGTGCTTTGCTATAATTCAATTATTATCTATTTTTTATAATTACAATAGTAGTTAATTTTATGTAATTATTACACTTCTGTTTTGAGGCATAAACCATATTATTTTATTTATTCACATGGGGTTGAATTATGTTGAATTCAATTGCTAACTTGTGGTTCTTTATATAGATTAAGTTGGAATATATGCTAGATGTACGTAAATATGAATTTGTTGAATTTGACAAAGTAAATATGTGTGCATTTTAATTACTAAAACCTTATATTCATTGTTTCAGGATGAGGAGATGAGCGGCAAGAGGAGGATGACGTCTTTCTCTTTTGTTATTGTAAATTTTAATTAAAGAAATCATGATTTATTTTTCCTGTCAAGGGTGATTTTGGACTTCTGAGTCATGGTTTTGATATCTGTTTATGATATTTTTAATGCAAAAAAGAGGAGGCAATGGAGATTATAAGTTTGTTTGAGTTACAATTGAAATTTTCTTCAGGCGAAATGACATGCAAAATCTAAAATTTTCGTGAAGTATGTTATTGCTGCCGTTAGTTTTATTTTACACTTTCTTCTATGTGATTTTGAAATTTTCTGATATTTTATAGTTGCATAAGGATGTGTCTATTTAAATCAAAATCTTTGTCCACTTTGTTGATTTTTAGAGTTGTATTTTCTGGAATTTTATATGTTCTATTTTGTTAGTTGATTCTAATTGATGTATGTACTAGTTTTTTGTTATTATATCTATGATGATTCTGGGTATACGTGGCAAGTATTGGAATAAGAGATGAAAAACCACTGATTTTTCTAAATTTGTGGTGTGAAAAACGAAACTCAAATCCACTTTCAAATGGATTGGATGGTCTTGATGACTCAAAATCTTATTTTGAAGATTAGATCAGTCCAATTCACTATATTTGTAATCACCTCAAATCTATGTTGTTTTTATATATTCTTTTGATTGTCATTTTACGAATATTTAAATATTTGTTGTTCATTTGTAGAAAACAAAGAGGTATCATCATTGTCGACCTGGTAAAAATAACATCTCATATATCTACAAGGTTAATCCTCATTCATCCTCCATATTATAAATTTATTACTAAATCAAACAGTAGAAAAGCGAAGATAGGTACTCATCTACTTATGAGTTCTTGCATAGTGTGATAGTAATGCATTAAGGAGCTACATTTTAGATGAACTAACAGTTTATGGTTCGTTCGAGTTGAGTTAAACCAGATAACTCATAGTTTGAGCTTGACTCCATTACTTGTACAAATATTTAAAAATTCAATTTAAAAGGCTCTACACTTTAACTTAGTTACTATATTTGATTTCTACAAGACATAGAGGTCGAAGATTACCCTAAGATAGAAGATATATTGAAGGGATGATGTTTCCAAGCCAGTTGAGTAGGCACTCCTTACCTGTGTTGTTATAAATCAACGACAAAACAGAATTGTTAAATCAATTTCTACTAATAATGATCGCAATTATAATATGTATTCATCATGATTAATTAATTAATTAAGATTTACCTTTGAAGTCTGCTTTAACAAGTTTATTGGGTGTTTCTCTAAACTCTCCTATATAATTTGTTGATTGTTACCATGCTAATTTGATGTATATATATTTTCTTTTGTATAAGTGTATCGCTCATTTGCATAACATGTTATAATTAATTGTGGTGCATGTTCATCGAGTGATTACTATTTATGTATTGAGTTGGTTTATGGTTCAAAACAAATACTGTTGGTCCTGAAAGGAGTATATAACAAGTGTATGGGGGGGGGGGGAATACACTTGTATGCAATTCTTTACAACTTTTTGATCAAACCAGAGCTCAGCAAGGTTGTCTTGGACAACTCTGCTGAAGATGATTAACTCTTCTAAGATAATCAAACTACTAAGTACTATTGAGTACTTAGTTGAATAACTATCTAAAGGAGTTATATGTGCGGAATAGTGGTTGGCCCTTTAAGTTTAGACTCCTTAAGATTCTGAAATCACTTTCCCAATCCAAAACAGTCCAGTTAAGCTTCAGGGAACTTGTCCAAATCAGTTTTGCACAGTCTTTGAATATGTATCTTTGAAAGATCAGTTTTGTGTGCAGTGATGAATGAATGTAAGTACTTGTAAAGTAAATCAACACAAGAGTTTATAGTGGTTCAGAGGCTCAAGCTCCTACATCCACTTTCCCTGATTTAACAGGATAATTCCTTCACTCTTGGAATTAACTTGTTTTATAGTGCCAAGGTGCACTTGATCAAAAACACCACTCCTTGGTGAATTGATCCCTAGGATGTCTAGAGTCCTAGTACCCTCTTCTCAACTCAGAACTGAACTGTTCTTCTCTCAACAGTCAGCTCCTACCACTTCTACTACTACAACCTTCTCACTTTCTCACTTGAAAGGAATAAGGATTGAAGTAAAGTTCCAACTAATGAGATATCCTTTACAATGGAGATCAGTGTATAAGGATAGGATATCTCTCTAAGCTTGTGTATGAGTATACAATGAGTTCAGCTTAGAAGAAGTGTTTGAAGACTAAGATAGTCTTTTGAAAGCTTGAATGTTCTATGAGCTTCAGAATTCTTGAGTAGATGGATTCTGTTGAGGTTAGTTGGATGCTTTCAAATGGTCTTCACACTTCTGTATTTATAGACAAAATGGAGGATTTGCCCGTTGGAGAGGCAGCCCCAAATTGCTATAAATGTCTTCCTCGAGTTCTTCAAACTGGAATACAGATTCTTGATAGTGACATGTCCTCATTTGGGTAATAAACGGCTTGTAAGACTTTGTCTTCATTCTGCAGCACTTTTCCCAATGTTTGACTTCTTGTTAGGACTTGGACATGGCTTCTGAAGGTTGATCCAATGATAGGACAACATTCCTTATCATCTGGACAACTCTCCTTATCACTATCAGCAGTTTTGCTTTTCAGCAAGGTTGGCTTGCTCTTCTTCAGATGACTTGGCTCTTTCCCTTTATTTCACTCCAAGATGATCTTGGCATATTGCATTTCTTTAGGGTATGGTTGTCCTTAATTCTTCAGCATAGTTGACCTTCAACCTTTAGAGTATCTGTTCTGATTCAATCTTGCTGAGACAACTCTTCTGGACAACTCTTCTGATCAGCATATTTGGTCTTTTAGCATCAGAGCATTTTACACATAGAGTTGGCTTCTCTGGACAACTCTTCTGATCAAAAGCCTTTGAGTAGCTTTGTCCTTTTGAGCTAGGTAAGCTTGTTTTTGCATATGACTAGCTTCTTTGGACAACTCTCCTGATCAGAGTATTTGGTTTTCCATAGAGTGTCCTTGTTCTTAAGTGATTGTTCCAGAATTTGAGCCTTGAGGGGACTTGATCTTGATCATCTTCAAGGTATAGGTTCCCCCTCAAATTGTGCATCTAATTGTCTAAGAGCTGCCTAACATTTCAGCTTCTCATCTAGCCTATAATCTATATGTTCTATCATTTCTGGAACATATTGATCTTGACTTAGGCATGTCTCAGGAGGTTTTGGTATTAGATCAAAACATATCTCATTTTATTCCCAACAATTTCCCCCTTTTTGATGATGCCAAAACCTACACTATCTAAGAAAAAGTGACTTGTCTACACCTATTACATGTATCTTCAGAAGACATGACTAAGGTCAATATTCCTGAAAGGATAATGTGTTAGTGTATTCACTGTTTTTGTTGCAAGTAGGTTTCAAGATAGGCATAGAGAGATTTCTTGTAATAATGTATCTTGATTCAAAAGTGGTTCAACTATCATTCATAAAGAAAATCATTACAAGCATGTTGATAGTTGAAGATAACTTATCAGAGCATGGAATCATTACAAGTCAAGACATACTAAACATAAGATCAGAGCAAAATAGACTATTTCAGGTATTAGAGCTTTAACACCTAGAGCTAACTAATACAAGATATTCCAGATAGCAAAGTAGAATGCATCAATTCTTGTATCAGATCATTCTAAATCATATCAGAGCAAACAGCATGTCAATGCACATATCAGCAGGCTTGTCCAATTTCAGCAGATTTGACCATATTGCAAAAATATCTTCAGATAAGATAATTTTTCACCCAGAAAAAGTCAGAAGACTTAGCCATTCAAAGATCATCCTCAGGAGGTGGCAGCATCCCATATTGTGCCCACACTCTCCTCTTGAGTGCCATGGCTTCCTGGTTGGTTCCTTTAGGTCCAAGGGTCATCTTGTTCAGCTTCAGAATTTCTGTGAACTCCCTTAGGATCCTTGCTTGGTCAATCCATCCTTCAAGCTTTGGAGGCATATAGATGATAGGCTTGGGAGCATTGAGTTCAATTCTTGCAATGTCAGCAGCTGCAAGTAGTTGTTGATACAACTCTCTGTAGTATTCTAGCATGAACTCAATGAAGGCAGAGTTTGCATCTCCTCCATTCCATTTGTCAATGACATAATAGTCATAGACAAACTCCCTTTTGGCCTCTTCCCATGTATCATTTAGTTGAATTGGCACCCATTTATCCAAGTGTGGATATTTGGTGTCCATTGGGATTAGAAGCTGAGGCTTCATCTTGCTATAAGTTGCTCTCCTCCTTCTTGGTTTCTGAAAGTTTGCTCTTCTCTCATCTCTTGCTCTGTTGGCTTCTTCCATCAGATCCATTTTCTCTTGGGCTCTCATCATGGCCAATTTCTGTTGTGTTTCAGGGTCTTTGCCATACCCTTCATGAAACAGCTTTGATGGATCATGAGCTAGGACTGTTGTCTTCTTCTTGGGTTCAGGTCCAAATCCTTCAGCAAATAGCTCTTCAATGTCTTCAGTGGACTTGGGACCTTCAGTACTTTTGTCAGATTCAGAAGACTTGTCTTTTTCAGCAGCTTTGGATATTTCAGCAGTTTTGGCCTTCTTTGAGGTAGGCTCATCATCAACAACTCTGAATTCAGGTGGAAGATCAAGGCTATTGGGGAAGTTAGTGAATTTCTCAACTTGTCTCTTCTTTCCTTGGGCCTTCTTGATCTTTCCTCTAGTTTGGACACCTTCAGCATCCTTGTCCAAACCTGATACTTCACCACCTGGTCTTTGTTGTAGCCTCACTCTTTCCTCTTGAGCTGAGGCCATTGAGTTCTTCAATGCCAATGCTAACAGCTCCTCTTCATCCAATTCTTCCAAGTTCAGCACTGCTGGCTGTTTTCCCTTTCCTTCAGGGGCTTTGTCCTTCCCTTTCACTGGACTCCCAATCACTAGGGCACCTTTTGCCCTTGCTCTTTCCCTTTCCCCCTTTTTGGCAGCATCAAAACATTCTGGCTTCAGTTCACTCATAGTGGATGCTAATAAGGACTGGGCTTGAGTTAGAGACTTCATTTCTTCCACTGCTCAAGCTGAGAAAGGCAAGAACAGGCTTCATTTTCTGTTGGACAACCTCCTCCATGGTTGCCTTAAGAGATGCATCCAATTGGGTTTTCAGAAGCTCAGTGAGGTTGGCCACTGCACCTTCAGCAATGTTGGCCAACACATCTTGGGAAAACTTTTCAGAGGCTGCTTTCACCATAGCTAGCCTTTGCTCTTCAGCTCTTCTCTTTTGCAATGCAGTCTTCTTTCCAATAGCTTGTTTGACAGTGAGCCTTAGAGCTTTGACATTAGCATTGTGATTGTCTCTCAGCAGCTTTTGCTCTTTCTTGATCTCCTCTGAGATGGCTTCCATGGTGGATTTGGCATTCTGAACTTCAGTGGAAATGGTTTGGAGACCTGTTTCCACACCACTGATCCTTGCTTCAAGGGTTGGTAGCACAACATCTTCAGAGCCAGTGAGCCTCATTTCTACAGATGCTAGAGTCCTTCCTTGCTCATTTAATGCTCCTGAGGTTTCAGCATGAGCAGATTTGACTTGATGGGCCAAGGAGTCCAACTTTTCTGATTGCATCCCAAGTAAGGCCTGAGCTGAGCCTGAATCTACTTGGATAGGTGCATCTGTTAAGAATTCATCTGCAAAAATTTGATCAAGAGAGATACCTGCAACATCAGACAAGTCAAACAAGTTAGGAAACAAGCACTCATCACCCTCAATTTCTTTTGTATAAGACTCTGATACATCAGCAGTCTTCTTCTCATTTTCAACTTGTTCTTTTCTCCCTTCTTTAATAATGTTCTCACTCAAGGAATCAGGCCTCCTCTCATCAAGGGATTCTTGAAGTTCAGATTTGACTTCAAGAATAACCTGTCCTTCCTCACTTATTCCACCCTTATATGGTGGTACACTCACTATCTTAGTGATGACTACCTCTCTTTCATCCTCAACTCCCTCTGATTTTTCAACTATTCTCTCCTTTTCAACTCCTTCTCCTAAGCCTGCAGCATCTTCACCCTCAACAGGGTTCAAAGATGGCAGTTGTGGGGAGATCACAGTGCTTATATCAACAGCCACTGAGTCATCCTGAATGATTAAGGGCTGATCAGTGTCCATCTCTTCTGACACTGAATAGGCCTTAATCAAACTAGCCTCTAGTACAGGAACCTCAACATCTTTAGGCTGTGCCTTGGGTTCAGTAGAACCTTTATTGGCAGATGTGTCTTTGGTTGTGTTACCATCCTTGGTCAACACCTCTGAAGATACAGAGCCTTTCCTATGATAGGTTTTAGGAGGGTTTGAAAGTCTGTCTGCTATAGAAGACTTGGGTTGAAAGGATTCAGGGAGGTTGGCTTGAGGGGTTTCAGGAGGGTTGGGATTTGAAGGGTTTGAGGGATCATCAGGGGAATCATCATCATTGGAGCTACTGTCAGGGTGTTTGATTCCCTTGGCTTTTCTTTCTTTCTCCTCCTCAATCTTATCAGCTACCAGCTTTGCAAAAATCTCCTCATCAATGAGAAATCTTGTCTTTGAAACTCCAGCAAAGTGTAGCAATTTGTTCTCCTCTATTTGCCACCAGTTTGCACCCTTATCTTGGATGACTTGTGATATCTCCATCATAGATTTGTCTTTCACATCAACAAGCATCCTTAAATCATGAAAGGCCTTCTGAATTCTTGGAAATTCAGCAAGTTGTGGATACAAACTGTCCACAGTAGCCTTGGCTCCTCTTCTGAGCATACTTTCATAAGTATACTCCTCCTCATCTCCACTTGAGTGAGGACTTTGGGTTATAGGGGAGTTGGCTCTGGGTTCTCCTAGAGTGGCTTCAGGCAGGTTAAGTTCAGGAATGTTGGCTTCAGAAGGATTTGGCTCAAATGAAGGTACTTCAGTTGCTTTAGAGAGCAATGAATCTGAAGGGGCTTTACTCAGGGGGATTGGCTCATTGAGTGCATGTTCTAAGAGCTTTGAATAATTGAGCATGGATGAGTCAAGGGGAGACAGAAGTCTTGTCTCATCTACTGCTAAATCTGCAAGCACATCAATGCCACTTCTTTGCACATTCCCTTCTGGAGAATATCTCTTAGTGAGATTTACAGGGGTAATGGGCTGGTTGGAAGGGGTGACATGGGTTTCAGGGGAGTTGGGTTCAAGGTTCTGAGATTCAGGGAGGTTGGCCTCTATAGGTTGACCTTCAGGGACTTTGCAGCCTCAAGATGGCTTTTCTTAGGATTTGCTTGAAACCTTGCACAAACACCTACTGCAAAGGTGATATCAGGTCTGCTGGCAGTGAGATAGAGGAGTGATCCAATGATTCCTCTATACTCAGTGGAGTTGGTTGGAGTACCACTCTCATCAGGATCCATCTTCCAATTTGTGTTCATAGGGATCCTTACTGGCTTGCTAGTTGTACACCCAAACTTCTTGATCATTTCTCTGGTGTACTTAGCTTGGTTGATGAAGATTCCTTCTTTAGATTGCTTGACTTGTAGACCCAAAAAGAAGTTCATCAACCCCATCATGGACATCTCAAACTTGCTTTGCATGAGCTTGGAGAATTTCTCACACAGCTTCTCATTACGGGATCCAAAAATTATGTCATCTACATAAATTTGGACAAGCAAGATGTCCTCTCCTTCAGAGATTCTGAAGAGAGTTCTGTCCACAGTTCCCTTGGTGAATCCATGATCCAAGAGGAATTGTGACAGTGTATCATACCAAGCCCTAGGGGCTTGCTTGAGTCCATATAGAGCTTTCTTGAGTCTGTAAACTTGGTTTCCAACTTCAAAACCTGGTGGTTGCTCCACATAGACTTCTTCTTTCAAGACTCCATTCAGAAAGGCACTCTTGACATCCATTTGGTACACTTTGAACCTCTTGTGGGCTGCATAGGCTAGAAAGAGCCTTATTGCTTCTAGCCTTGCCACAGGTGCAAATGTCTCATCATAGTCAATGCCTTCATGTTGGCAATACCCTTTTGCCACAAGTCTTGCTTTGTTTCTGACAATCACATCATTTTCATTTTTCTTGTTCTTGAACACCCACTTTGTTCCAATAACATCTTGATGTGAAGGCCTATCCACCAGCTCCCATACTTCATTTCTGGTGAATTGGTTGAGTTCTTCCTGCATGGCTGTGATCCAATTGGCATCTTGAAGTGCTTCCTCAATATCACTTGGTTCTTGCTCTGACAAGAAACAACAGAAAAGAGCACTTTCACCATGGAATCTTCTTGTTTTGACTCCAATACTTGGGTCACCAAGTATTAGATCAGTAGGATGGTCTGACAACCAGGTCCTTCTTTTTCTGATCTCTTCAGTAGAGTTGTCCTCTACTGAAGTTGAGTCAATTTGATAATAGAATTCAGGATAATTGAATGCAGGATCTAATTCAGGATCATAATCAGGGGTGTTGTCCTCAATGTCAGAGACATTGGTATTTTCAACATTTTGAGTTCCCCCATGATTATTTGACCCATTAACTACCTCAGCAGGAACTGCTTCTTCATTGGTAGTTGTTACCTGGATGTGAACTGGGATTGGTTCATTCAGTTCACCATTTCCATCTGTAGGGTTTGTCTCAGGAAGGTTGCCTTCAGGATTGTTGTCCAATGTGGGTTCTTCAGGCAGATTGGCTTGGACAACATCTATGAATTCAGTGTCTTTGTCTTTAAGGCTTAGTCTGGTTGTCCTCTGTGTGATTTCTTCAGGTTCCAAATGATCATTCCTGATCTCAAAGATAGACTCATCAAACACAACATGAGGTGTTTCTTCCACTATAAGGGTTTTCTTGTTGTAGACTCTGAAAGCTCTACTGATTTGAGAGTATCCAAGGAATACTCCCTCATCAGCTTTGCTGTCAAAGGCTTTCAATTGTTCTTTCCCATTATTGTGAATGAAACATTTACAACCAAATATATGAAAATATGACACTTTAGGCATTCTTCCTTTCCAGAGTTCATAGGGGGTTTTGCCTTGCCCCTTAGTGATCAAACATCTATTTTGAGTATGGCATGCAATATTTATAGCTTCAGCCCAAAACCTCTTAGGTAAATTTGAATCAGCAATTAAAGTTCTAGCAGCTTCTTTCAGGGTTCTATTCCTCCTTTCTGCAACTCCATTTTGCTGAGGTGTTCTAGCTGCTGAGGTTTCATGAGCTATCCCATTAGATGAGCAATACTCATTGATGTAAGAATTAATGAACTCAGTGCCTTTATCAGATCTTATCTTGATAATGCTAAGGCTTTTCTCATTTGACAATCTCTTAAGAAGTTCAGGTAGTTTGACTTGTGTTTCCTTCTTATTAAGGAGAAATACTACCCATGTGAATCTAGAGAAGTCATCTACTACCACCAATGTGTATTTTCTACCATTTATGCTTGAAGGGGTAATTGGTCCAAACAGATCCATATGTAGAAGTTCAAGTACCCTTTCAGTGGAGATGACTGGTTTTCCTTTGAATGAGGCTTTAATCTGTTTTCCTTCTTGACATGGCTTACACACATGTTCTTTAATGAAAACCTCATTAGGCAGTCCTTTAACTAATGCATTTCTAGCAAGTTTATTCATGGATTTGAAGTTCAGGTGGTTTAGCCTTTTGTGCCATAACCAACTTTGTTCACTAGAACTTTTAGCAATAAAACATGCAGCATCAGTAGACTTGTCCCAGTCTGCAAAATACACATTTCCTTTCCTAGTTCCAGTCAATAGAATTTGTTGAGTCTTATCTTTGATTAAGCATTTTCCACTTGAAAACTCAACATTGAAGTTTTTATCACAGAATTGACTGATACTTAGGAGATTATATTTGAGACCAGCCACATAAGATACATTGGATACTTTGATGTTACCAATCATCAAAGTACCATAACCTTTTGTAGTTGCTTGTGAGCTGTCTCCAAAAGTAACATTTGGGCCTTCTTTTTCAATGAATTCAGTGAGGAGTTCCTTGTTTCCAGTCATGTGCCTTGAGCATCCACTGTCAAGGTACCATGCTGTCTTTTTGTTCATGCTCCTCGATCTTCTTGTGGCCCATTGGTACCTGCAATTAGATAGGTTTAGGTACCCTTTGAGTTTTGGGTCCTGAGAGGTTAGCTGTACCTTTAGGAACCCAAACTTGCCTAATAACCTTGATTGATTCAAGGTGGCTAAGTTGTCTTCCTCTAGCATCTACATACACTGTCTTTCCTTTAAATGCCTTTGGGAAAGTGTGTGTGAAAGTGTTCACTCTATAAGTTTCAGAGGAGTTGTCCACTCTCCTGAACTTATGAGTTCTTTGTGCAGCTTGATGAAATCTTTGAGGAAAGGCATTTTTATGACCATTACCCTTTGGCATGAAGGGTTTTGGTTGTCTCATTTTATTCTGCCTTAGAGGGTAGTTTTCCTTAGGTCTATTCAGCTGAGGCTTTCTCAGATGAGTTGGCCTAGGCTGATTATACCTTGGATAACTCCTCTGAACATTGTTCAGGAGAGTTGCCCTTCCATTGGGTCTACTCTGCTGACCAATATTCCTCTTGTGTTCAGGAGCCTTGACCTTTTCCAAAGTTTTGGGTCTAGTCTCCTGAAGCACTTGAGTAGGCATTTAATTCAATTTGCCCTTTCCTTTGTTCAGTGGCTGAATTATTTCATTTTCAGCTTGTTGTGCCACTGATTTAACAAGGATTTTCTTAGTGTTACTTGTAGAAGCAACACTAAGACAAGGTGAAGATTCAAATGGATCAAAACCCAATCCACTTCTTTGAGCCATAGGTCTTTGATAACTTTGAATTTCCTCTATTGCTCTAGAGGATTTGTTCAAAGCAGGCATCTTTAATTTCAGGCTCTCTTCACTTGATTTAAGAATATCATATTCATGTGAGAGGTTTTCAAATTTGGCATTCAGAATTTTTAGTTCAAAATCTTTTCTTTTCTGAGAAAGTAGTTGATTATCAATCTCTTTTTGTTGGTCAACTATCCTGAGATTTGCTTCCTCAAGCTCTCTCAAGACTTGTTGATACAACTTAGTAGACTTGACATCAACAGCTACCTCAGAGTTCTTGGTTAGTTCAGTAGCCAATCTTTCATTTTCTCTCACACAATTGTCATGAAATTCTTGTAATCTAGTGAAATCTTCCATTAACTTTCCTAGGGAAAGTTTCAGGTTAACCTCACTAGTATTTTGTGAGATGAATGATGGTGAACTAGAAGTAGAGGATACCTCATCATCCTCAAGGGCCATGTTGCAAACATCATCATCATCTTCACTGTTGGAGAATAGTCCATCAGAAGAGTTGAAGCTCTCAGCACTATCAGATTCTTCACCAGCCATCATGGCCTTTCTATTGGTGAACTTTCTGTCTCTTTTAGCTTGTCTCTCTCTTCTTTCTTTAGAGCTCAATTCAGGGCAATCATACTGGAAGTGCCCTTTATTTTTGCAATTATAGCACAGGTCTTCATCATCATCCTTCTTGGATTCTTCTCTTCTCTTAGATGAAGAAGGATCAGCTCTACTGGATCTTCTCCTATCAGAGGACTTGTCCTCTGATCTTTTCTCTTCAGGCTTTTTGTCCTCAGCCTGAACTTCAGGGGAGTTGTATCTTCTCCTGAATTTGTTGTCTTGGTAGAATTTCTTGTATCTACCAAACCTTGTGTTGAGCTTGTCAAACCTTCTGGCCATCAAGGCTAGTTCTTCCTTCATTTCAGTCTTTGAGACTGACTTTGATGACCTGGGAGTGGGTTGCATTTCTGGTTCAGCAACTTTGGCTTTGAATGCCACTCCCTTAGTAGGATTTGAAGGTTCCTCAACATGCTTTCTTCTATTGAGGTCAAACTCATAGGCTTTGAGTTCTGAGAATATTTGTTGCATGGGCATGGTGGAGAGATCTTTGGTATTCTGCATCATTACAGCATAGACATCCCACTTTTGAGTGAGACTTCTCAGGATTTTCAGTCCAACCTCTCTCTTGGTGTAGACCTTGCCCAATGAGTTAATTTCATTCATCACATCAGTGAATCTACCAGCAAATTTGTCAATGGACTCATCAGACTCCATTGAAAATTGTTCAAACTTCTGCACAGCAACTTAGAGCTTGTTCTCCTTGATCTTTTCAGTGCCTTCACACATTTCAGCAAGGGTATCCCAAATTTCTTTGGCTGTGGTGCAGTGGTAGACTCTACCCATAACTGCATCTGGAATTATTTGATAGAGGGTGTTCATGGCAAGATAATTCAGATTATCTTTCCTCTTTTCATCAGCAGTGAGGTCATCTTCATCTTTGGGAATCAGTTCCCTTATATCTGCTCTTTGCTCATCTGTTAATCTGGGGTTAGTTTGAGTAAACACAAAAGGTCCTCTTGTGATTACTCTAAGCATATCAGTGTGAAGAGATGCAAGATGAGCCCTCATTCTAATTTTCCAGAAATCATAATTGTCTATTGAAAACATGGGCAGTTTGTGATGAGAAATGTGGTTGACTGGATTTGTGGCCATATTGTCTAATCCTTGAACAGCAGGTGGGGGAACAACATTGTTGTTGGCCATATCTCAAGAATAATCAGTTAGTCAACAAGTAATAGATTTCAGATAGAGATCAGTTCAGTGACCACACAAATATGAGAGTTTTGAAAATCAAGATGGATTTTCAGAAGCAGTGGTCTTTGAACCCCTGCTCTGATACCACTTGTTGGTCCTGAAAGGAGTATATAACAAGTGTATGGGGGGGGAATACACTTGTATGCAATTCTTTACAACTTTTTGATCAAACCAGAGCTCAGCAAGGTTGTCTTGGACAACTCTGCTGAAGATGATTAACTCTTCTAAGATAATCAAACTACTAAGTACTATTGAGTACTTAGTTGAATAACTATCTAAAGGAGTTATATGTGCGGAATAGTGGTTGGCCCTTTAAGTTTAGACTCCTTAAGATTCTGAAATCACTTTCCCAATCCAAAACAGTCCAGTTAAGCTTCAGGGAACTTGTCCAAATCAGTTTTGCACAGTCTTTGAATATGTATCTTTGAAAGATCAGTTTTGTGTGCAGTGATGAATGAATGTAAGTACTTGTAAAGTAAATCAACACAAGAGTTTATAGTGGTTCAGAGGCTCAAGCTCCTACATCCACTTTCCCTGATTTAACAGGATAATTCCTTCACTCTTGGAATTAACTTGTTTTATAGTGCCAAGGTGCACTTGATCAAGAACACCACTCCTTGGTGAATTGATCCCTAGGATGTCTAGAGTCCTAGTACCCTCTTCTCAACTCAGAACTGAACTGTTCTTCTCTCAACAGTCAGCTCCTACCACTTCTACTACTACAACCTTCTCACTTTCTCACTTGAAAGGAATAAGGATTGAAGTAAGGTTCCAACTAATGAGATATCCTTTACAATGGAGATCAGTGTATAAGGATAGGATATCTCTATAAGCTTGTGTATGAGTATACAATGAGTTCAGCTTAGAAGAAGTGTTTGAAGACTAAGATAGTCTTTTGAAAGCTTGAATGTTCTATGAGCTTCAGAATTCTTGAGTAGATGGATTCTGTTGAGGTTAGTTGGATGCTTTCAAATGGTCTTCACACTTCTGTATTTATAGACAAAATGGAGGATTTGCCCGTTGGAGAGGCAGCCCCAAATTGCTATAAATGTCTTCCTTGAGTTCTTCAAACTGGAAGACATATTCTTGATAGTGACATGTCCTCATTTGGGTAATAAACGGCTTGTAAGACTTTGTCTTCATTTTGCAGCACTTTTCCTAATGTTTGACTTCTTGTTAGGACTTGGACATGGCTTCTGAAGGTTGATCCAATGATAGGACAACATTCCTTATCATCTGGACAACTCTCCTTATCACTATCAGCAGTTTTGCTTTTCAGCAAGGTTGGCTTGCTCTTCTTCAGATGACTTGGCTCTTTCCCTTTATTTCACTCCAAGATGATCTTGGCATATTGCATTTCTTTAGGGTATGGTTGTCCTTAATTCTTCAGCATAGTTGACCTTCAACCTTTAGAGTATCTGTTCTGATTCAATCTTGCTGAGACAACTCTTCTGGACAACTCTTCTGATCAGCATATTTGGTCTTTTAGCATCAGAGCATTTTACACATAGAGTTGGCTTCTCTGGACAACTCTTATGATCAAAAGCCTTTGAGTAGCTTTGTCCTTTTGAGCTAGGTAAGCTTGTTTTTGCATATGACTAGCTTCTTTGGACAACTCTCCTGATCAGAGTATTTGGTTTTCCATAGAGTGTCCTTGTTCTTAAGTGATTGTTCCAGAATTTGAGCCTTGAGGGGACTTGATCTTGATCATCTTCAAGGTATAGGTTCCCCCTCAAATTGTGCATCTAATTGTCTAAGAGCTGCCTAACATTTCAGCTTCTCATCTAGCCTATAATCTATATGTTCTATCATTTCTGGAACATATTGATCTTGACTTAGGCATGTCTCAGGGGGTTTTGGTATTAGATCAAAACATATCTCATTTTATTCCCAACAAATACTATGATGACATTTTTGGAAGAGGTAACTCTTAGAAACATAGCTTAACAAATTGTTTTAAAAAAAAGCTGTGGTATAAATTTATTGGTCACTCTATATGCTATTGTATTAGGGCATGAAACATTTTACTATATATAGTTTGAGTGAATGTATATCTAATCATGTGGTTTGTATGTTGAGTTCGTAATGTTTATGAGGCCCGATTGAGTTTGTAGGGTGTTTGTTCTATTTTTCGTCTTGATCACAACTGTTCAAGTTTTCGATGTATTGAGTTGGCAATCCATAGTAGAAGACACTAATACACAACCGAGTTTTAAATATGTGTACATGTCGAAAATTTTATTAAAAATATGTTGTGATTTCATCTTAATTATAAGAGTTTTAATATATCTATATATAAGAACATTTACTTATTCAACACAAGTCCCGTGCATTGCACGGGCAAAAACTAGTTGATTTAATTCGAGTATAAAACTGATTCTCTACTTTATTTTTATAAAGCTTAAAAACTTATATAGCTTCGTCCTTGCTTCGTAAAAGGTAAACGTAGTAGAATCTTGTACAATCATCTATAAAAGTAATGAAATACTTTTTCCCTCCTCTAGTTTGTACAAATTTTAAATCACATACAAGAAATTATAGTTTGTACATATTTCACATCATTTGGATGTATCAACATTATCAATTTTAAGTAAATCGAGATTTACTAAACGTTTTATGAATTTTAAATTTACTTACATGTTCTAATCTAAAATTCCATAAAGAGGAACATTCAATGATGTAAGTAAAAAAAGAAGCAATTTTATTAACAACGTTTTTGCCATTACGACTTACAACCATAGTACTTAATTTAAAAAGACCATTCTCGAGATAATCTTTCCTGAGAAATTATCCAAACTTGCTCAATACAATCTTATCAGATTTAAAAACTAACTTAAATTGATGGCTAACTAAAAGTGACCCCGAGATTAGATTCTTCTGGATGTCTAGTTTGTACAAATTTTATGAAAAAGTTTCCTTTTTGGGTAGTGCAAACAAATGTGGGACGGACGAATAAGGAAAGAGTGCAAACAATTGTGGGACAAAGGGAATATGATTTAGTTACAAAATTTCTACTGTCACTAAATGATGTGGAAATTGTGACAACTTTTTTTTGTCATTATAATGTACTCCCTCCGTCCAATTTTATTATGCCCACTTCTCCGGGCACGAGTTTTAATGAATATTGATTAGTTTATTCATAAAGTAGATAAGTTGAGGGTATGATAGAGTATCGTGGGTCCATTTGTAAATAAATGATTGTTTATGAATAAAGTGAATGACAAAGTGGGTAAATAATTGATGATAGGAGGGTGGAGATAAAGTAGTATGAATAATATTGTTTCCAAAAATGGTATGAGCATAATAAAATTGGACAACCAAAAAAGGAAAGTGGGAATAATGAAATTGGACGGAGAGAGTACTATTTAGTGACGAAAACGGTGGTCGTCACTAAAAGTTTATGTCACATCCCGATTTTAGGGCCTAGATGAAAACATACTTTGAGTGCTAATGAAATTCGAATTTATGAGTTTACAAAAAGATTTGCAGCGGAAGATTTAATAAAACTAAAATTTCTTAAAGAAAATTATTACCAAACTTTAATTCAATTCAAGTAAGGCTCAAAAGCTGGTTTCAAAGAAATCAAAGATTGCATTAGTGAACAACTAAGTCTAACTCGAGATGCAACTAACTAATTAAAAGCAAAAATAATATAAGGATAAACATTGCTTGGCTAGACATCCACTTCCACCGTCCCTCCACCGCAACTCCGTCAATCTGAAAATATTAAGATTATTGGGGTGAGCAAACAACTAGCTCAGTGGAATCAACCTTGTCACAGTTAAATATCAATGCAAATAAAATCATAAACTCACAAACATGCGTACATAAGTCTTCCATATATTGACCAAGTAAATTGGCCAATCTGTATACGGTGGAGTTGCCCCCAAGGATCTTACCATCCCGGACCGTAGTCCCCGCTAGCTATAACGACATTTCCGTCGAAATAACCCATAATAAACATTCTTTCATATATTGACCAATTAAATTGGCCAATCTGTATACGGTGGAGTTGCCCCCAAGGATCTTACCATCCCGGACCGTCGTCCCTGCTAGCTATAACGACCTTTCCGTCGAAATAACCCATAATAATCATAAACATAGGATCATATAGCTAAGCAACAATTAAATTCACAAATAACATTTAAAGGTGACAAAGTGAATACATAGTAAGAAAACCCCACCTTAAAGTCTTGATTAATCTCGTAATTATATAGCTTGATTTATCACGAGCGTCTCTCATCACCTAAAATAATAAATTATCATGACTTAGTATTATTATCTCTAATTAACTAATTAGTAAATATACAAAATCTTATACTACTAAGTTATAAATTCATAAATAAATAAATATATACACATATATATACACGTATACCTCTACTGGGTTATAATCAATATAATTGAAAATCCTAATTAACCGAGATGCTAGCTACTGTCACTTATCCAACTAAACTATGACCTTATTGTCAAACCTCAAACTTAGTGCCAGCTTGATAAAAATAGGGGAAAGAGTTGTCTTAGACCCTACTTTAAAGAAATCTTGATTTAGCAAAATTTGATGCAAGGACTTGGACAATTATCCCAGCAACACAGACCCAACCAACAACTCGGACACGGCACTATGCGGATTTGGATATCTTAAAAAAAAATGCAGAAACCCAATTTGATGAGAAACTAATTTACGATAATTAAAGACCAAAGATAAATAATTTCGGTTTGATAAAGATCAACTACATCTACCACTAATAGATTTATGTACACGAGAATAAATATAATTTTTAACTTGTTTTTAAAAAATCAATTGAAGAAACTGAAGTGATTTGAATTTTTACAGTAACATCTACGTACTAAACTGGGCTTAATAATTATCTAATAACATAAATATAGGCCTACTCTCAGATCCTAGCAATATAAATAAAAATAGAGATCAATATATGATATCAGAGCAATTATAATAAAGAAAAGTGGGCTAGTTGGGAATTACACAATGTTCGAAGAGGAGGCTACGGCTTCAACAATCGGTTCTCTCTGGACTTAGACGACACTCAGGTCTACATAGAAGATGTATCAATATTTTCCTACAATCTCAGGCTTATGATTCAACAGAGATAGGCGTGTGTTTAAGCGGAATGAGGAGACAATTTATTTCTGTGTGTGATTGTTGATGACGTAAAATAAGGTATGAGAAAGACTTAGTTAATTGAGTGAGAAAAATCTGGGATTCGAAGAAATCTGATCAATTCCACGTTGAAATCTGTCTCGAGTTTTAAAATCGAATGTGTAACTAAATGGCGAAACTTGGGGAAGTTGGTTCGGTAAATTAGACGTATTGAATCATTATTAAGAATAAATATATATTAAACACTAGTAATAATAATATTAAAAATAGGCGTATATACATATCACCATATATTTTATTTTAATATTTCCAATAATTTATACATATATTTATTATAGTGTATTTCTTATTATTCTTTTTTTTTTAAGAATATCTTATCCATTTTTAGTAATTTAAAATTCACGGGTGTTACAGTTTAGTAACTGTGACAACATATTATTTGTCGTATTTCAAATCTTTCGTCATGAAAGAATTGCACTATAGTGACTAAAATTTGGTTATCATTATATATTTAGATATAATGACAATACATTTCGCCATCTTTAGTGACAAAATGCGCGCTCTATGTCATTAAAAGATGTGAGAATGGTGACAATATCTTTTTGTCATAATAAAATATTTTTTCAATGACGAAAATGATAATTGTCCCAATTTTTTTAAAACTATATAGTAACAACACATATCGTCATTATTAATTTACATACAGTGACAATATTATTTTATAGTAAAAGTAATATATACAACATAGAATTTGTCATGAAATAATTATAATTATCGTGATAAATTAATTTTGTAAGAAAAGAAAAAATATTTACAACTATAAATAATTTTGTATTAATAAAAAATCCTTCAAGCATTTAGAAAACTTAACAACTAACAAGAAATGTTGTTCTATAACTTCATGAAACCAAAAAAAAAAAAAAAAAACAAATATAAAGTTTATAACTCTATCCATTTATCATTCAAAAAAGCCATTAGTTTCTCATTATTTGCACCTTGAGCAGTCATCTTTGCATCTTGTGCAACCATCTTTGCATCTTGCACAACCATATTTGCATTCAAAACAGTCAACTGCGTTTTGAGTTCTTCCACCTGAGCTTCAGACTCTTGCAGCTTTTCTTTCGCGTCTTTTAATTCCTCTTGCAATTGATTAGAAGAATCGTGCAATGTGTTGCATCTGCTTGGAGGCTTTGGACCATAACCAAGACCTTTTACATATCCAGTTCCATGACCCAACACCTCCAAGACTATCTCATCTGCACTCTTTTCAATTCTGAGCTCAATATATTCTTCTCGTTTTTTTTTCATCATCTCCTGACAATTTAGCATAAAGAGAAGTAAATTGTCATCAATTTTAGTAATAAAAGTAAATCTCAAAATAATTATCCCGATTTTTTTAAGTGATACATTTATATCAACGAAAACCCATAAATATCATTGTTGGGAATAAAATGAGATATGTTTTGATTCAATACCAAAACCCCCTGAGACATGCCTAAGTCTAAAATGATTATGTTCTAAGAATGTTAGAACATATAGAATAAGGCTAGATGAAAAGCTGATATATTAGGCATCTCTTAGTTGTTTAGATGCACAATTTGAGGGGGAACATATGCTTTGAAGACTATCAAGAACAAAGTCCCCTTAAGGCTCAAATTCTGGAACAATCACTAAGTCTATTGAAAGCCAAGTATGCTGATTAGGAGAGTTGTCCAGAAGAGTTGTCTCAGCACAATTAAACAAGAACAAGTGTTCTGAAGCTTAAAGGTCAACTATGCTGAAGAGATGAAGACAACTATACCCTAAAAGCCTTCAAAGAATGATGTTAAGATCAATTCCAAGTGAAGCAAAGGGAAAAGAGCCAAGTCATCTGAAAAGAGCAAGCCAACTATGCTGATAAGCAAGTCTGCCGATAGTGATAAGCAGAGTTGTCCATTTGATAAGGAATGTTGTCCTATCATTGGAGCAACCTTCAAAAGCCATGTCCAAGTCTTAACAAGTGAATCTTAAAGTCAGACATTGGGAAGAGTGCTGCAGAATGAAGACAAAGTCTTAACAACCGTTTATTACCCAAATGAGGACATGTCACTATCAAGAATCTGTCTTCCAGTTTGAAGAACTCAAAGAAGACATTTATAGCAATTTGGGACTGCCTCTCCAACGGGCAAATCCTCAAATTTATCTATAAATACAGAAGTGTGAAGACAATTTGAAAGCACCTCAACCTTGACAAGAATATCCAACTATCCTACAAGTCAAAGTGCTTTCAAGCTTTCAAAGAGACTGTCTTAGTCTTCAAACACTTCTTCTAAGCTGAACCTTATTGTATATCCATACAAAGCTTAGAGAGATATCCTAATCCTTATACACTGACCTTCATTGTAAAGGATATCTCATTAGTTGGAACCTTACTTCAACCCTTACCCCTTTCAAGTGAGAAAGTGAAAAGGTTGTAGTAGTAGAACTGGTAGGAGCTGACTGTTGAGAGAAGAACAATTCATTTCTGAGTTGAGAAGAGGGTACTAGGACTCTAGACATCCTAGGGATCAATTCACCAAGGAGTGGTGTTCTTGATCAAGTGCACCTTGGCACTATAAAACAAGTTAATTCCAAGACTGAAGGGATTATCCTGTTCAATCAGGGAAAGTGGATGTAGGAGCTTGAGTCTCTGAACCACTATAAACTCTTGTGGTGATTTACTTACAAGTACTTTCATACATTCAACACTGCACACAAAACTGAACCTTTCAAAGAATAGAAGCTATAAACTGTGCAAAAACTGAATTGGACAAGTTCCCTGAAAACTGGATTGTATTGTTTAAAGTGATTTCAGAACTCAAAGGAGTTTAAACTAAGGGCCAACCACTAATTCCGCACTTATAACCAACTTAGATAGTCATTCAACTAAGTACTCAATAGTACTTAGTAGCTTGGTTATCTTTGAAAAGGTTATACATCTTCAGCAGAGTTGTCCAAGACAATCTTGCTGAACTCTGGTTTGATCAAGTTTGAAAAGAATTTGCATACAAGTGTATTCCCCCCCCATACACTTGTTATATACTCCTTTCAGGACCAACAGGTGGTATCAGAGCAGGGGTTCAAGGACCACTGCTTCTGAAAATCCATCTTGATTTTCAAAATCACATATTTGGTGTGGTCACTGAACTGATCTATCTGAAATCCTATTATTGGACTAACATCTTATTCTTGAGCTATGGCCAACAACAATGCTGTTCCTAATGATGCTGTTCAAGGAATCAACAATATGGCCACCAATCCAGTCAACCATATATCACATCACAAGCTGCCCATGTTCTCAATTGAGAACTATGACTTCTAGAAGATCAGAATGAGAGCTCATCTTGCATCTCTTCATACTGACATGCTGAGAGTAATTACAAGAGGACCCTATATGTTCACTCAAATCAACCCCAGAATAACTGAAGATCAAAGAGCTGACATAAGGGAAGAGATCCCTAAAGATGAAGATGATATCACTTCTGAAGAGAAAAGAAAAGATAACTTGAATTATCTTGCAATGAATACTCTCTATCAAACAATTCCAGATGCAATCACGGGAAGAGTTTACCACTGCACAACAGCCAAAGAAATTTGGGATACTCTTGCTGAAATGTGTGATGGTACTGAAAAGATAAAGGAGAACAAGCTCCAAGTGGCTGTGCAGAAGTTTGAACAGTTCTCAATGGAGCCAGATGAGTCCATTGACAAGTTTGCTAGTAGATTCACTGATGTGATGAATGAAATCAACTCCTTGGGCAAGGTGTACTCCAGGAGAGAAGTTGGATTGAAAATCCTAAGAAGTCTCACTCAAAAGTGGGATGTATATGCTGTAATGATGCAAAACACCAAGGATCTCTCCTCCATGCCCATGCAACAAATCTTCTCAGAACTAAAAGCATATGAGTTTGACCTCAACAGAAGAAAGCCAGCAGAGGAATCTTCTCTACCAACCAAGGGAGTGGCATTTAAAGCCAAAGCTGCTGAACCAGAAATGCATTCCACTCCAAGATCATCAAAGTCAGTCTCTAAGGCTGAAATGAAGGAATAGATGGCCCTCATGGCTAGAAGGTTTGACAAACTCAACTCAAGGTTTGGTAGATACAAGAAATTCTACCAAAACAACAAATTCAGGAGAAGGTACAACTCTCCTGAAGATTAGGCTGAGGACAAAAAGCCTGAAGAGAAAAGATCAGAGGACAAGTACTCTGATAGGAGAAGGTCAAGCAGAGCTGACCCTTCATCATCTAAAAGAAGAGATGAATCCAAGAAGGATGATGATGAAGACTTGTGCTATAATTGCAAGAAGAAAGGGCACTTCCAGTATGACTGCCCTGAATTGAGCTCTAAAGAAAGAAGTGAAAGGCAAGCAAAAAGAGACAGAAAGTTCACCAATAGGAAGGCCATGATGGCTGGTGAAGAATCTGATAATGCTGAAAGCTTCAACTCTTCTGATGGACTGTTCTCAAACAGTGATGATGATGATGATGTGTGCAATATGGCCATTGAGGATGATGAGGTATCCTCCACTTCTAGCTCACCATCATTTCTATCACAAAACACTAGTGAAGTCAACTTGAAACTTTCCTTTGGGAAGTTGATGGAAGATTTCACTAGGCTGCAAGAATTTCATGACAATTGTGTGAGAGAAAATGAAAGACTTTCAATTGAGCTTTCAAAACCTGCTGAGACAGTAGTTGACATTAAATCTACTGAGTTGTACCAACAAGTCTTGAGAGAGCTTGAGGAAGCAAATCTCAAGATAGTTGACCAACAAGGACAAATTGATGCTCAATTACTTACTCAGAAGAGAAAAGAGTTTGAATTAAAAATTCTTCAAGCAAAATTTGAAAACATCTCACATGAGTATGATATTCTAAAATCAAGTGAAGAGAGCCTGAAATTAAAGATGTCTGCTCTGAGAAGATCCACTAAAGCAATAGAGGAAATTCAGAGTTACCAAAGACCAATGGCTCAAAGAAGTGGATTAAGTTTTGATCCATTTGAATCTTCACCTTGTCTTAGTGTTGCTTCAACAAGTAACACTAAGAAAATCTTTGTTAAATCAGTGGCACAACAAGTTGAAAATGAAATAATTCAGCCACTGAACAAAGGAAAGGGCAAAATTAATGAAATGCCTACTCAAGTGCTTCAGGAGACTAGGCCCAAACCTAAGGAAATGGCCAAAGTCCCTGAACACAAGAGGAATGTTGGTTAGCAGAGTAGACCCAATGGAAGGGCAACTCTCCTGAACAATGTTCAGAGGAGTTATCCAAGGTATAATCAGCCAAGGCCAACTCTTCTGAGAAAGCCTCAGCTGAATAGACCTAAGGACAACCATCCTCAAAGGCAGAATAAAATGAGACAACCAAAACCCTTCATGCCAAAGGGTAATGGTCACAAAAATGCCTTTCCTCAAAGATTTCATGAAGTTGCACAAAGAACTCATAAGTTCTGGAGACTTGACAACTCTCCTGAAACTTACAGAATTAATAATTTCACACACACTTTCCCAAAGACATTTAAGGGAAAGACAGTATATGTTGATGCACAAGGAAAACAACTTAGCCACCTTGAATCAATCAGGGTAATTAGGCAAGTTTGGGTTCCTAAAGGTACAACTAACCTCTCAGGACCCAAAACTCAAAGGGTACCTAAACCTATCTAATTGCAGGTACCAATGGGCCACAAGAAGAGGAGTATGAGCAAAAAGTCAGCATGGTATCTTGACAGTGGATGTTCAAGGAACATGACTGGAAACAAGGAACTCCTCACTGATTTTATTGAAAAAGAAGGCCCAAATGTCACATTTGGAGACAGCTCACAAGCAACAACAAAAGGTTATGGTACTTTGATGATTGGTAACATCAAAGTATCCAATGTGTCTTATGTAGCTGGTCTCAAATATAATCTCCTAAGTATCAGTCAATTCTGTGATAAAGATTTCAATGTTGAGTTTTCAAGTGGAAAATGCTTAATCAAAGATAAGACTTAAAAAACTCTCTTGACTGGAACTAGGAAAGGAAATGTGTATTTTGCAGACTGGGACAAGTCTACTGATGCTGCATGTTTCATTGCTAAGAGCACTAGTGAACAAAGTTGGTTATGACATAAGAGGCTAAACCACATGAACTTTAAATCAATGAACAAACTTGCTAGGAATGCATTAGTTAAAGGACTTCCTAATGAGGTTTTCATTAAAGAGCATGTTTGCAAACCATGCCAAGAAGGAAAACAGATTAAAGCCTCATTCAAGGGAAAACCAGTCATCTCTACTGAAAGGGTACTTGAACTTTTACATATGGACCTATTTGGACCAATTACCCCTACAAGTATTAATGGTAGAAAATACACATTGGTAGTAGTAGATGACTTCTCTAGGTTCACATGGGTAGTATTTCTCCTTAATAAGAAGGAAACACAAGTCGAACTGCCTGAACTTTTAAAGAGACTGTCAAATGAGAAAAGCCTTAATATAATCAGGATAAGATTTGATAAAGGCACTGAGTTCATAAATTCATACATCAATGAGTATTGCACATTAAACGGAGTAGCTCATGAAACCTCAGCAGCTAGAACTCCTCAACAAAATGGAGTTGCAGAAAGAAGGAATAGAACCTTAAAAGAAGCTGCTAGAACCTTAATTGCTGATTCAAATCTACCTAAGAGGTTTTGGGCTGAAGCTATAAATACTGCATGCCATACTCAAAATAGGTGTTTGATTACTAAGGGGCAAGGCAAAACCCCCTATGAACTCTGGAAAGGAAGAATGCCTAAAGTGTCATACTTTCACATATTTGGTTGTAAGTGCTTCATTCACAATAATGGGAAAGAACAGTTGAAAGCCTTTGATAGCAAAGCTGATGAGGGAGTATTTCTTGGATACTCTCAAATCAGTAGAGCCTTCAGAGTCTACAACAAGAAAACCCTTGTTGTGGAGGAAACACCTCATGTTGTGTTTGATGAATCCATCTTTGAGATCAGGAACAAAAACCTGGACACCGAAGAGATCACACAAAGAACAACCAGATTAAGCCTAAAAGACAAGGACACTGAATTCATAGATGTTGTCCAAGCCAATCTCCCTGAAAACACAATACTGGACAACAATCCTGAAGGCAATATTCCTGAAGCAAACCCCACCGAAGGAAATGGTGAACTGAATGATCCAATCCCAGTTCACACTCAGGTAACAACTACTAATGAAGAAGCAGGCTCTGCTGAGGTAGTTAATGGATCTAATATTCCAGGGGGAACCATAAATGTTGAAAATACCAATGTCCCTGACATTGAGAACAACATCCCTGAATATGATCCTGAATTAGATCCTGCATTCAATTATCCTGAATTCTATAACACTGGTGACTCAACTTCAGTAGAGGACAACTCTACTGAAGGAATCAGAAAAAGAAGGACTTGGTTATCTGACCATCCTACTAATCTGGTACTTGGTGATCCAAGTATAGGAGTTAAAACCAGAAGTTTTCATGGTGAAAGTGCTCTGTTTTGTTGTTTCCTATCAGAACAGGAACCAAAAGACATTGATGAAGCACTTCAAGATGCAAACTGGATCACAGCAATGCAGGAAGAGCTAAACCAATTCACTAGAAATGATGTATGGGAACTGGTGGATAGACCTTCACATCAAGATGTTATTGGAACCAAGTGGGTGTTCAAGAACAAGAAGAATGAAAATGATGTGATTGTCAGAAACATTGCCAGATTAGTGGCAAAAGGCTATTGTCAATCAGAAGGCATTGACTATGATGAGACCTTTGCACCTGTGGCAAGGCTAGAGGCAATCAGACTTTTCTTAGCCTATGCAGCCCACAAGAGGTTCAAAGTATACCAAATGGATGTCAAGAGTACCTTCCTGAATGGAGTCTTAAAAGAAGAAGTCTATGTGGAGCAACCACCTGATTTTGAAGTTGGAAACCAAGTCTACAGACTGAAGAAAGCTCTATATGGACTCAAACAAGCTCCAAGAGCCTGGTATGACACCCTGTCACAGTTTCTCTTGGATCATGGTTTCATCAAAGGAACTGTGGACAGAACTCTCTTCAGAATCACTGAAGGAGAGCACATCTTGCTTGTCCAAATATATGTGGATGACATCATATTTGGATCCCCAAATGAGAAGCTGTGTGAGAAGTTCTCCAAGCTCATGCAAAGCAAGTTTGAGATGTCCATGATGGGTCTGATGAACTTCTTTTTGGGACTTCAAGTCAAACAATCTAAAGAAGGGATCTTCATCAACCAAGCTAAGTACACCAGAGAAATGATCAAGAAGTTTGGGTGTACAACTAGCAAGCCAGTAAGGATCCCAATGAACACAAATTGGAAGATGGATCCTGATGAGAGTGGTATCTCAACCAACTCTACTGAGTATAGAGGAATCATTGGTTCACTCCTCTACCTCACTGCCAGCAGACCTGACATCACCTTTGCAGTAGGTGTTTGTGCAAGGTTTCAAGCAAATCCTAAGAAAAGCCATCTTGAGGCTGCAAAAAGGATCTTGAGGTATCTCAAAGGCACTGAAAATCTAGGCCTTTGGTACCCCGCTGATGACAACATTGAGTTAACTGGCTACTCAGATGCTGATTACGGAGGATGTAGAATTGACAGAAAATCCACCTCAGGGACCTGTCAATTCTTGGGCAACAAACTCATATCTTGGTTCTCCAAGAAGCAAAACACAGTGGCTACCTCCACCACTGAAGTTGAATATGTTGCAACTTGAAGTTGCTATGCTCAGATTCTTTGGTTGAGACAACAGCTAAGAGACTACAATGTCAACTCTGCTGAAGTACCTATCTTCTGTGACAACAATAGTGCCATTGCAATATCACAGAATCCAGTATTGCACACTAGATGCAAACATGTGGACATCAAGCATCACTTCATCAGAGACCATGTGGAGAAGAAGGACATAAAGTTGGTAAAAATCCACACAGATCATAAAAAAGCTGATATATTGACTAAGCCACTTGCAGAGGCAAGATTTCTAGAGCTATCAGCAGAATTGGGATTACTTGATCCAGGGAAGTTGGACAAGTAAATTCTATTGGAGTTAATGGGAGGAATGAGGAACTAAAATGGTGTTCAGCAGACTTGGTCAAGTCTACTGAAATTCAGAAGAGATGACCTCAATCATCTAGGACACTTGTCCACATCTTTTCAGGACACTTGTCCAAGTGGGGTCAGATAAGTTGTCCTGGCTATCAAACCATATCTAGGTTTGATAAGCACCTATTTTGGATACTCCCATCCAAGTTGATTCTGGATCTGCACAAGCCTTGCTTGGGATGCAATCAGCAAAGTTGGACTCCTTGACTCATCAAGTCCAATCAACTCATGCAGAAACCTCTGGTGCTTTGGATCAACATGGAAGAACTTTATCATCTGTGGAAATGAGGCTAACAGGCTCTGAGGATATGGTGCTACCCACATTGGAAGCAAGGATATGAGGAGTGGAATCTGGTCTTCAAACCATTTCCACTGAAGTCCAAAAACCCAAAGCTACTATGGAGAAAATTTCAGAAGAGGTCAAGAAAGATCAGAAGCTACTCAGAGATAATCACAATGCCAATGTTCAAGCTATTAGGCTAACCATCAGGCAAGCACTTGGCAAGAAGACTGCATTGCAGAAGAAAAGAGCAGAGGCACAAAGGCTTGCTATGGTGAAAACAGCTTCAGAGAATTTTTCCCAAGAAGTGATGGCCAACATTGCTGAAGGTGCAGTGGCCAACCTCACTGAGCTCTTAAAAGCCCAATTAGATGCATCTCTGAAAGCAACCTTGGAGGAGGTTGTTGAGCAAAAAATGAAGCTTGTTCTAGCTTTCCTTAGCTTGAGCAGTGATAGGATGCAGAATATACATGATGAGAATGTATATCTGCTGGAAGAGATGAAATCTCTGAACCTAGCCCAATCCCTAATGGCTACAACCATGAGTGAGCTCAAACCTCAGTGTTTTGATGCTGCCAAAAAGGGGGAAAGGGAAAGAGCAAGGGCCAAAGGTGCCTTGATTATTGGAGGTTCAGACAAGAGCAAGGAAAAAGTTTCTGAAGTTAAAGGAAAAGAGCCAGCAGTGCTGAACTTGGAAGATTTGGATGAAGAGGAGCAGTTAGCAATTGCCTTGAAGAACTCAATGGCTTCAGCACAGGAAGAAAGAGTGAGGCTACAACAAAGACCAGGAGGAGAGGTATCTGGTTTGGACAAAGATGCTGAAGGTGTCCAAACTATAGGAAAAATCAAGAAGGCCAAAGGAAAGAAAAGAAAAGCTGAGACATTTACTGATTTTCCCAATAGCCTTGATCTTCCCCCTGAGTTTAGAATTGATGATGAAGTGCCTACCTCCAAGAAGGCCAAAAATGCTGAAAAGGACAAAGCTGCTGAAGTGTCCAAGATTGCTTAAAAAGACAAATCCTCTGAGAAAGAAAAGTCTGCTGAGACTAAGTCCTCTGATGGTGCCAAAGCTGCTGAAGATATAGAAGAATTGTATGAAGAAGGCTTTGGACCAGGACCAAAGAAGAAGAAAGTTGTGTTGCTAAATGATCCATCAAAGTTGTTTCATGAAGGGTATGGCAAAGAGCAAGAGACAAAAGAAGAGCAGATTTTCAAAAGCCCAGAAGGAAGAGAGAAACTTACAACAAGTTGAAGCCACAGCTCTTGATCCCCATGGACACCAAATATCCTCACTTGGATAAATGGGTGCCAATTCAACTGAATGACTCATGGGAGGAAGCCAAAAGGGAGTTTGTCTATGACTATTATATCATTGATAGGTGGAATGGAAGGGAAGTTAACACCACCTTTGCTGAATTCATGATTGAATACTTCAGAGACCTTTATCAGCAACTACTTGCAGCTGCTGATCTTGCAAGGATTGAATTCACTACTCCCAAACCAATCATCTATATGCCTCCCAAGCTGGAAGGATGGATTGATCAATCTAGGATTCTCCAAGAGTTCCTAGAAATTGTGAAGTTAAACAAGATGGTACTTGGACCTAAGGGAACTAATGAAGAGGCCATGGAGCTTAAGAAGAGGGTGTGGGCACAATATGGAATGGTGCCACCTCCTGAAGATGATCTCTGAAACTAGCTAAGTCCACTTAATCCCTTTCTGCTAATTTGATTGTCTTGGATACTGATTTTCTGAAATTGGTCATCTATGCTGAAGTTTAGTCAAGAATGCTGATGTGGTGTGTTCTGAAAATATGTTTGCTCTGATATGCTTTTGTGCTCTGATACTTGAAGATCTAGATGCTATTAAGTATTTAGTATATGCTCTGATAACTTGTAATGAAATGCTCTAATGTAATAGTGTTTTGGATTCATGCTCTGATATGTTAACTTCAACTATCAACATGCTTGTAATGATTTTCAAATGAATGATAGTTGAACTTACTTTGAATCAAGAAACATTATTGCAGAAATCTCTCTATGCCTATCTTTGAAACCTATTTTGCAACATGAAAGGTGAGTACACTAACACATTCTTTTTCAGGATAATTGACCCTAGTCATGTCTTCTAAAGATAAATGTAATAGGTGTACTCAAGTCACATTTGCATAAAATGTATAGGTTTTGGCATCATCAAAAAGGGGGAAATTGTTGGGAATAAAATGAGATATGTTTTGATTCAATACCAAAACCCCCTGAGACATGCCTAAGTGTTGGGATAAGAATCCTTGAAACAATGTTCTAATTGATGAAAGTATGTTTTGATGGCCAAAAGCAACTTAAAGTTAGTAATATATGTGGTTCTAAGTCATCTTAACTAAGTCATTTGATGAGAAACTTAAATTGAGATTACTGATCTTAATGCTAACTGAAATAAGTTTACTGATCTTATTTAGTAATATTAAGAATAAAATTACTGATCTTAACTGAGTTATATGGAATAAGATTACTGATCTGAGTATGGAAACTGAGAATAATTTTAGTGATCTTATATGAGATATTTGAATCTGAGTTACTGATCTTATATATTTACTAATCTTAGATGCTTACTGATCTTATATGTAAGTTACTGATCTTATGAGTTACTGATCTTATTGTTTACTGATCTGATATATGAACTGTTAGGAACTAAGCTGATGTTTTGTATTGTATAAACAGCTTATAGTATAGGACTTAGTTGTACTCATCTGTATATAGTTCAGTTGATGTATAGATAGGTTTTATATGTGTAAAGTTGTATTCTATTGTAATCAGTAGTGTAAAGTTCAGAACAGTAGTTTAGGAATAGATTAGAAGAAGATCAGAAGACTATTGAAGACTCAGAAGACTACTTCAGAATAAGAAGACTTCAAAGAAGAGTTGAAGAAGAGCTTAGAAGAAATCTGGAGAAGTTTTGAACAGTTTTTAGTTACTATGCTGACTGACTCAGCAGAGTAAAAATCCGAAGAGTAAAAATCAGAACAGTAAGTTACTGTGCTGATTTGGTGAAATTGAAGAATAAGTTTGGAAAGCTTATTTAAAGTGTAACTGAAGATTTATTGAAGATATGCTGACTTGGAAGTTGAAGGAAGTTACAAAGTCGGTTACAAGAAGAAGTTACAAAAACAGTTTTAGAGTTAGTTGAAAGTTAGTTCACAAACTGCTAACTGTCATACTAAGTTCTATAAATACTGTGTGATCTCCTACTGCTAAGACTACTGATCATAAAGCATTCACAAGCAATCTAAGTCTACAGAGCACAAAGAAGAACTCACAGAGTTGAAGGAGATTGAAGAAGAGAAGCCACTGAATTGAAGAGAAGAATCAAAGGCTATTCAAAGAGAAGTTTTACTTTTCAAGTTTAAGTTTGTATTTTGTAAAACAAGTGTGCTAGTTACTTGTAGAATTACTAGTAGATCGAAGATATACCTGGAGGTATAATCGATAAGATCACAGTCTTAATCTTGGGACTTTAAGCCACAAGAAACTCAAGAAGGAAGAGTTAATAAAACTTCACAACTGGAGTTGTGAGAGTGGATGTAGACATTTGTCGAACCACTATAAAATTCTGTGTTCTTTACATTTTCTGTTTGATATTTGTTTGAATTGTTTAACTAAGAACATTAAGAATTAACAAAGATAAAGATCTATAGAAAAGTTGAGTATAAACTAGTAAGGCCCATATTGTTTTGAAAGTACTGATCTGAGCTGAGTAAGCACAGTACAGTACATAAGAAGACTAAATTCCGCATTGCATATTCTGATATTTTGAAAGAATTTTAAAAGTCTATTCACCCCTCCCCTCTAGACTTTTACTAGCTTACTCAATCTTAACTCAACTTTGGGACCAACACTAAGTCTAAAATGATTATGTTCTAAGAATGTTAGAACATATAGAATAAGGCTAGATGAGAAACTAATATGTTAGGCAGCTCTTAGTTGTTTAGATGCACAATTTGAGGGGGAACATATGCTTTGAAGACTATCAAGAACAAAGTCCCCTTAAGGCTCAAATTCTGGAACAATCAGTAAGTCTATTGAAGGCCAAGTATGCTGATCAGGAGAGTTGTCCAGAAGAGTTGTCTCAGCACAATTAAACAAGAACAAGTGTTCTGAAGCTTAAAGGTCAACTATGCTGAAGATATGAACACAACTATACCCTAAAAGCCTTCAAAGAATGATGCTAAGATCAATTCCAAGTGAAGCAAAGGGAAAAGAGCCAAGTCATCTGAAAAGAGCCAAGTCATCTGAAAAGAGCAAGCCAACTATGCTGATAAGCAAGTCTGCCGATAGTGATAAGCATAGTTGTCCATTTGATAAGGAATGTTGTCCTATCATTGGAGCAACCTTCAGAAGCCATGTCCAACTCTTAACAAGTGAATCTTAAAGTGAGACATTGGGAAGAGTGCTGCAGAATGAAGACAAAGTCTTAACAGCCGTTTATTACCCAAATGAGGACATGTCACTATCAAGAATCTGTCTTCCAGTTTAAAGAACTCAAAGAAGACATTTATAGCAATTTGGGACTGCCTCTCCAACGGGCAAATCCTCAAATTTGTCTATAAATACAGAAGTGTGAAGACCATTTGAAAGCACCTCAACCTTGACAAGAATATCCAACTATCCTACAAGTCAAAGTGCTTTCAAGCTTTCAAAGAGACTATCTTAGTCTTCAAACACTTCTTCTAAGCTGAACCTTATTGTATATCCATACAAAGCTTAGAGAGATATCCTAATCCTTATACACTGACCTTCATTGTAAAGGATATCTCATTAGTTGGAACCTTACTTCAACCCTTACCCCTTTCAAGTGAGAAAGTGAGAAGGTTGTAGTAGTAGAAGTGGTAGGAGCTGACTGTTGAGAGAAGAACAGTTCAGTTCTGAGTTGAGAAGAGGGTACTAGGACTCTAGACATCCTAGGGATCAATTCACCAAGGAGTGGTGTTCTTGATCAAGTGCACCTTGACACTATAAAACAAGTTAATTCCAAGAGTGAAGGGATTATCCTGTTCAATCAGAGAAAGTGGATGTAGGAGCTTGAGTCTCTGAACCACTATAAACTCTTGTGTTGATTTACTTACAAGTACTTTCATACATTCAACACTGCACACAAAACTGAACCTTTCAAAGAATAGAAGCTATAAACTGTGCAAAAACTGAATTGGACAAGTTCCCTGAAAACTGGATTGTATTGCTTAAAGTGATTTCAGAACTCAAAGGAGTTTAAACTAAGGGCCAACCACTAATTCCGCACTTATAACCAACTTAGATAGTCATTCAACTAAGTACTCAACAGTACTTAGTAGCTTGGTTATCTTTGAAAAGGTTATACATCTTCAGCAGAGTTGTCCAAGACAATCTTGCTGAACTCTGGTTTGATCAAGTTTGAAAAGAATTTGCATACAAGTGTATTCCCCCCCCCCCCCTCCATACACTTGTTATATACTCCTTTCAGGACCAACAATCATTACTACCAATAAAGAGCAAAGAAGAATTGAACTCTAATTAAGGAAGTAATTATAATTGAAGACTCTCTTGCAAAGTGATTTTAACAAGGAGAATAAATATGTTTCAATATCGCCAAAAACACCATTTAATTATTAACAACATATATATACTAAGATTGAAAACTTATTATTAGAGACTACTAGATGTCTCCCCGCATATTATGCGGTATATTGATAAAAGTTAATATTCAAAATAGTATAACTCATATTTTAAAAGATACACTTATAAAATTTCATAGGTAAATTTACTTTTCATAATTTAAAATTTTATTATATAATTTTTTATTTTGAATAATTTTTTTTAGTTATAATTAGTACTTATAAAATTTATTTTATCAATTAATTTATAATATATATTCAATTACTGATAAAATTATATACAAATGAATTTATCTTATTAATTAATTAAATTGATCTATTCTATAAAATGTATAGATATATTTCTAGATAAAAGAACATAAAAGAGAACTTAATCAAAATAAGATATTAATTGATTTTAATTTTAATTTAGGTAAGACTTTCCATTTTAATATCGATGACATATGTATTATCCAATAGTTTAATTACACATTAAATTTTAAAAAAATAAATTTAATCTCCATGCGACACATTATCACATTTAACCATATGATGACATGTGGCAAAATTAAACTCCCTATTAGTATATAGGGGTGATGTTAAATATGTTTACAAAACTTACCCAATTTTCGTTTGCCTCCCTGGATTTCCAACCATTTTTCTCTAAACTGTGTGTACGCTCATACAAGTCAATTCGATCAAATGGTTCTCCAACTAACTCACGTTCAGACTACATAACAAAATAAGTTAATACTTGATCATAATAGACAACAATTAGTATACTAATTTACAAACTAAAATATAATAGGAATAATCAATATAATCAAAATACAAAGGCATATATCTCCACAACTATCCTCATCAAAATTCTTTTCACTTGTCAAAGTTCATACACAAAGACTAATATAATGACAATTTGAGTTGATGTCAATACAAAATCCATAAATTCATATCCATTTGAATTTAACAAGAATACATAGTCTAATTTATTTGTTGACTTTGACAAAAATGACCAATTTCTTTCTAACATCCAAAATTATATATAAGCAACATCCATCACATGATCAAAACATGGCTCAAATATTACAAATTACAACATGTACATACCCATCAACATTTCAGCTAATTCACAAAAACAAAAAATAACCCAGGAATATTAATTGCATTAAAACTGAGATGTATAACCAAAAAAAAAAACAGGAACGTTTATTTACTCACAATTTCACGGCTGCGAACTGTAAAAGCTTTTCTTCCAGATATATGTTTGCATCGCAGTTTTTTCCTGTTTTCTCGATTCACCTCGCTTCTATGCTGCAAGAACATAAAATAAGACAATTTGGGAGTAAGTGAAGCCCCAAAATTTCTAATTTAACTGATAGACATACTCATAAGTAAGTTGTATTTATAATATTCGTTTCTTGCAATTTACAAGAGAAAATAACATATCTTCATATTTTATGTCTGGATTTCATGCTACTATGACTAAAACATTAATGATTGCTGAAACATATGATTAGTTATGATACTATTTGCATGATAATTCACATCATTAACTTGAAATTATTAGATGCGAAATGATCGCACAATTCTTCCCAGTTATCTTGTTTGGGACAAAAAGAGGGTTTGTCATTCTTAGCCTCTTGTACAGTTGCAAACCGAAGGAAGTGTTGATGCAACCAGTAACGTTTTTGTCGAGTACTTGTTTTCATCCTATTGACCAAGCAGTGTGTCACACCGGGGACATCGATATTCACATCCATATGCATCTACAACTCACACACAAATATGCACATTAGATTACAAGAAGGTGAAAACTATATATTAAACAAATTTAATTCTTAACTCATACTTGTAAATGGTCAAAACTTAGTCCCAATCCATTGGCCTCATCTACCTCTTTCCATGTTTTTGGCACCGGAAGGACATCTCAAGTTATTACCCCAATCTGGCTAGCTAGCTTTGCAGATTCATCCCCATTTATGGGTCTCCCAATTGATGGGTCCACATTAATCTTCAGTTTGCTCTTGTAAGTATCAAAATACTTCAAGATTCATTTTCCAATTGTTTTGCCCCGAGTCTTTTTCTTGGTACCAAGAGCTACATGTGAACAATACAATATTTTACAATTTATAATTTCACGTACATATATATAGACTATGAAAGTTTAACACGTAAAAACACCAAAAAATAATAATTTCACCTGTTGTTGCACCAACATTTTCGCTAGATTCATGTTGAATGCTCTCTATAGATGGGATTTAAGAGGATTCATTTTCGGGTATTTAAGAGGTTTGAGATGGAAATTGAGAAGTTGCAGTAGCTAAATTTGGTGGTTTAACATGTAAACCTCCTTTCAATTGCTGAGTTCTTGTATCTTGTTGACCTCCTACACCACCATTTTCTTTGTTAAGAAGATCTTTAATACCTGTTCTTGAAATGAAATTACGTTTTTGTTTCAGGTTCTTTGGACCTCCAGGAGCCATACCAAAAACCTGAAAGAAAGCAATCACATTAAAAAACAAAATGATTTATTAGCAAAATTGATTATTGTGGAAATAACGATAATTGGTAATTGGGTTGGCATATTGAAGAAGATATATATATTGGAATTGAATACATGTTTAAATGCATGAATAAGGAGGATTTCAAACAAAAGGAAACATTCAAATTGTAAACCATAATAACATTCAAGAAAATATGACATCAAACATTTTCTGTATATATCTAAATTAAGACACACTCTTCATTTCTTCATTAATTCTGCAGATTTCCACGCACAAACATGTATGTATAATTATATATTTTGTTTGATATCGGTCTACAGACTAGAATGCATCGATTATCGTTGCACTCGTCTGCTCGATCATCGTAAAAATTCTTGGTGAACTTGTAGTCCCCATCTGCAGCAACTTTGAATGATATTTGCAACAATGATATTGCTATCGTTTCTGATGATCATATCTGAAAGAAGAATATTGTCTTCATGAAACCTAATTCATTAGCTGACAAATATGTTCATCTATATATTAATCCCATTTGTTTTGCTCCTCTGTGCCTTTGTTCTTTTGTGGTTCTCAAAAATCCAGTTACACTAAAATTACACTAATCATCATATTTAGCTGAAAGTGTATAATCATGGTTGAATTTTCACAAGTTTGAAATTGAATTGTCTTTCTTTTTTTAAAATGATGAGTCTATATTATTTTTGCATTGGTTTTTCTAAATCTAAAATGTTTGTTAGAGAATGGCAATGATTACAGTGCCCAATCCATTTGAAATATATATGACAACAGGCATAAATGGGTATGACATCGGGGGTATTAATTATTTTACAGGATATTTTCATATTATGAGTGTGCAAGTAATCTTGGGACATCTCAATAAAAAAAGTGTGCAAGTAATCACGGGACGGATAGAGTACATGATTATATGTTAGAGTTTATTGACATTAAAAGCTAAAATCCACACATATACTTCAATTAAAACAAAAAAAAATCAGCAATTCAATTAAGGCCAAATCTATACTTAAAATATCTCATATGCCCTCAATAATTAAATTAAACTAATAATTACATATTAATATCTTTAACCTCCCTCATAAATAGCAGAAATTTTAATTGACTCATAATTACCCAAAATTCAATATGTTTCTACCGAATTAAATGCAATATTCCCTCAATCTTCTCATTTCCATCAATATGCCCAATTAGGAATTGCATTTCCATAAAAATTTCTATCAAATTGATTCTATCGATTTTCCTTCGTTTTCCACAGAATTCTGGTGTGATTTTTCTAAATGACACATGCAATCTTCTTCTGATCGGTGTATTGTCTATTATATTCAGCAATCAATCTTCGGCTCTGCCATAGCCGCCGTCGCCATATTCGGACGAAAGGAGCCCTTTCAATCGCTTCAATCTTCACCCACCGCGTGCGGCCCCTGCCATCTCTCCGACGAAGACGACGACTTCCACATCTCCTACGAGTCTGGTTAGAGGGCGGTTCCATCTGTGCCGACCGTAGCGGCCTCCATCTCCGTCGTTGGCCACCGATCTGTACGAATCTAAAGACGAAGCTATCGTCCACCTTCAACTCCGCTGCCTTGGTCGCCGCCTCCATAACCTTCGTCGTCGTTTGCTTTTGAGTGCGTGCGATTTGTTGTGCGATTCCAGCCAATTTGTTGTGCGATTCCAAGGCAATTTCAGGTTTTGCGATTTTGAGTTCGATTTCAGAGTTCTTTTACTTTTAAGTATGATTTTGGGGTACGATTTCAGATTTCGTTGCATATGTATACCAATTTATTGCATATATTTGTATGTATAATGCATATACTGAATATTTTTAAATAAAATTAATATTTTAGAACATCTTATTACAGATATATTATTATTTTGCATATTATGAAGTATTTTAAGTTGCAGCATGCAATTTTCGTTGCATATATAAGGGGAAATAACTATTAGAGTTATCTCACCCCTACTTTTCTCTAATAGAACCTAGCTTATTCTTTTGTTTCTAATATGATCAAATTGGACCTAAATAAACCAATCTGCCCTTATAATTTAATTTTTTTCGAATTAATTAATATTAGTCAAACATTTCAAATCCTTCCTAAAAAGAAGGTCTTCACATTTAATTGACTTCCAAATTTCAAATCATTCCTAAAAAGAAGGTCTTCACATTTAATTGAGAGATTTCACCTTCCAAACTTAATCTGCAAAAAAAGTATACAGTTATACAACAATAAGTGAATAGGATAATGCGTATTAAAGTACATATATATAATTTTGCATAAAAGCATGCAAACTAAAGTGCATTCTAAACATATGTATATTGAAGTTCATGTGAATTACGTCAGTATTATGCAAACTAAAGTGCATTTCGATTTTCACATGAGTTTCTGATTTTATATCTAATACTGCAAACTAAGCATGTAGATTTTCACATCCCTAAATCTTCCGTAGACTATTATAGTTGTTGGTACCACAAAAAAAAAAAAATCCTTACAGACATTGACGGACGTTTTATCGAACTTGGGGATGGGTCATAACCATTTTCATCTACATAAATATTAGAAGAAGGTGTCACATGTTTTGTGGAAACCTCTTTCATCTTCACTTGAAGAATCCAAATGCACAATATTTTGATGCCTCTGAGATTCAGGAGAATCTGTTATGATATGACTCTGGCTTCTTCTTTTGCGACATCTGAATCATAATTCTTGTCCAGAATCTCAGCCAAAGCACCACAAGCTTCTGATTCCATGACTTGCACCATCATCCAATCCTCAGTGTCTTGCATAAATTCCGCAAGTGATGCCAGAAAGTCATCACCACAGTGCTCCACAGTGATGAAATCTCGTCCAAAGTCAAAGTAATATTTCAGTGCATAATCGATTCTGAGAAATTGAATTTCAAAATCGAATTTGGGAAATTTTCTAATTTTGATTTCAGTGCATAACAAGAATCTGAGTAATTAATTTTTTAAATCGAATTTGGAAAGTCAGAGAATTTCAGATAACTTAACCTAAAATCTAGGATTTGACTAGCTACAACTTTTATGGAATTTAATAATTGAGTTAGTTTTTATTCACGAATATAATCTAAATAATTATATTAAGGGTAGTTTGGATTTTTTGTCTTCAAATTGACTCTATTAGAAAATTCTTAAACTTGGTGTTTCTATTTGCTTAAGGGGTTGTAAGAATGACTCTATTAGTGAATAATCTCCATATGTGAACTCAATTTATTGCATATATCTGCAGCATGAAATTTTCGTTGCATATATAAACCTTGCAATAATTGATTGCGTGCATTTTGAGAATCGAATTGAGAGAATTAATTTTTTTTAATTCTGAAAAAAATAATAAATGGAAAATTAATCGGTTTTCATATTTTTTGGAATATGCAGCTGATTAGTTCACATATCGTTTTTTAGGAATGTTTTGAATTTTTGAAGGTGTATTAATTACCGTATTTTACGTATAATGTATTTTGGAAAAGTTTGAATTTATGAAAGTCTTGAAATGTGGGATTAAAATTGATTACGAATTTTAAATTAAAAAAAGGTTGATTAATTCTACATGCATGACCATGCAATTGAATATAAATGATATATTTGTACAACTGCATATTAAATTATCTTTAATTGTTTTACGAGATTAAAATTGGATATATTTGCTAAAATTGTTAGTGGAGTGTACTTAGGTGTAACTTCCCCTATACGTTATTTAAGAATTTTGATTTTGACAATTTAATGGATTGTGAACCTTAATGTATAATTCTGCGTTGTGATTTTTCCTACACCAATTAAAACAACAACCAATAAAAAGAATTAGACTTAATCCGAAACTATAAAATGAAAATATTATATTGTTAATTAGTTATATAACAATTACATAAGAATTTAATGAAGTAAGATGACCCCTTGCACAAATTATAGGTAGATAGAGTAGACACAAGTTAAATATGAAATACATCAAAACAAACTCACACGATCGTAATAATCAATTTAATTTGTTATATCTTTCAAGTATGAAGTATCGCAAGTGTTAGAAAATTAATATAAATAAATTAATTTTACACACTTTTACTAGTTAATCTTTTTAAATGAGACATAAATCTTTTAATATAGTTCATCCGTCCAAATTGATTAGTTTATTCATAAACTAAATATGTTGAGGGAATGATGGAGTATTGTGGGGTTCATTTATAAATAAATAATTGTTATGAATAAAATAAATGGTAAAGTGGGTAAATAAGTGATGATAAGAGGGTGGAGATAAAGTAGTATAAATAATATTATTTTCAAAAAGGGTATGAGCATAATAAAATTGGACAACAAAAAAAAAAGAAAGTGAGATTAATAAAATTGAAGTAAGGAAGTATAATTTTTTGTGTAATAAAAAATGTAAATAATTTCTCCCAAATTATTTTGTTGTGTGCTCGAAAAATGTTGAATCATGGAAGACCTAATTCTCATCCATCATTAAGAATTTAAATGAAAAAATATATATATATAAATATATATATATATGTGCAGTATGCTCATGAATGCTCCTCAGCTGACGTCCTTGTTAAAACTACTGTTGTACAAAATGCTGTTGCAATATGGTCAGGATCTATATATATATTTAATTATAAATTTATACAATTAAATTAAAACTATGTTTTATGTATACAAATACAACAATCTCTAATTTATATAACAACTAGATTGATTAATTAATAAATGAAATGGTCGTCTCCAGTAATTTGATCGATCGATTAGATAAAATAATACTCCGTATACCTATTATATTATGATCGAATTCTGTAATTAATAAGTAATTAATGCATTTGTTTGATTGTTTTGACTCATTTAATCGATTTCAATTACATTAATGCACGTGTATATATATATACTTTATCAGTGTTAATTAATTAACCAAGTCATGCGAGTCTTTTTTAATTAATTAATTAGTTAGTCATGTAACAAAAAAAAAAAAAAAAATTAAATGAAACTATTTCTCCTCAAACGTTTCTAAATTAAATAATTCACTTCCCTAGTCGGAACTTTCTGTTACATTAATTAAATAATTAAGTACTCCGTACTATATTTTTATAGACAATATTGATCTTATATTATATAGAATCAATTTCTTATAAAGCCAATAAATTTTTTGACTTGATAAATTTTTTTATTATTATTATTTTTTTTTTTGTAATTTTTTTATTGGTAATTTTTTTTCCGAAAATGTGTATGTTGAAAAGTGTAAGTCAATATTACTAAAACGTGTAACACATTTTTTATTTAAAAAGTGTAAGTCACGATAATTGAAAAGTGCAACACAACTTTTAATGAAAAATGTAAATCGTTATAACTCGAAAGTGCAAATTTTTGACATGGAAAAGTAAGTTTCATTAATTGGAAGTAGTCAAGTAGGCAACAGCCTTACATCTTTTTGAATCAGGGAATTACAATAGCTTGGTACTTCCTCAAACCGGAAAGCCTCAAAATTTGCATCAGAACAAAAGTGTGCAAAGTGATGAGCTACAAAATTTGCATCTCTCCTTACAGCCATAAAATCAATCTTTGCTGCTGCCTCACTTGCCAGAGCCCAGATATAGATAACTAGAAAGTACAATCCAATATTATTAAAAAGTGCATGTCAATATACTTGAAAAGTGTAAAATAATATTTTAATGAAAAATGTAAGTTATTATAATTAAAAAATGCAACACATTTTTACTGAAAAGTGCAACACATTTTTACTGAAAAATGCATGTCTATATAACTAAAAGGTGCAATATAACATTACAAAAAAATGTACGTCAATATAACTGAAAATATTATTTTTAAAAGTGTAAGTCACGATAATTAAAAATTGTAACACTAAAAAAAATCGGAAAAAAAAAATTCTAAAAAAAAAAAAATCGGAAAAAAAAAATTCTGAAAAAAAAAAGTTGATCAAGTCAACAGTCAATAGTTGACTGTTGATTTGGTCAACTCAATTTCATATATAAAATTAATTCCATAGAAGACCTACCAATTTTTATGATGTTTAGATTGAAAAAAATCTCCCTTATATAATAATTCTGAACTTTTCTTGCTACGTGGCTTCTCTAAAAAGCCTTCGTTCTCCATTCTCTTAAATTCTATAATTTTAATTTTTTTTAATTATTTTTTCTCTTTCCTCTCTCTCTCTCCTCTTTCCCTCTCAATTTTCTCAACTAGCTTCTTTCTTCTCCCCTCTTTATCCATTTACGTTTCTAATTTTATATTTTATTTTAATTTGTTTTCTTTAAATCATTATTCTCAAACAATTCTATTTTATATTTTCTCTCTAAAAATCTTAATCTTGAAATTTCTTTAATTCCATAATTTTAATTTTAAAAAAAAAAAAAAAATTCTCTTTCCTTTATTATTAGTGTTTTCTAATTCTATTTTATATTTATTCTAAATTATTTTCTTCACATTTTTCTTTCATTTCAACCCGCGAATTTCGCGGGTCTTGCACTAGTACTATATATATATATATATATATATATATTTTTTTTTTTTTTTTTTCATGATGTTATATGTACAAAGAAATTTCGCTCCCCTACAACTAAATTTAATGGTGATGTGATAAGAATCCAAGGAATCATATATGTTCATGCATGATTACGAGAATAACTAATAGGCAGTGTTTGCATAGGGAAATTTAATTTGAGGAAGCATTTTAAATTGAAATGATTTAAAAATACATGAATTTCAAATAACATATTTTAGTGATAATTTAAATTTTTTTTAATTTAAAAAATAATATTTTTTTTACTCTTTTAAAAATATCCCTCAAGCACATGTTATTTTCTATGAGTTAGAAATTAATATACAAGAATTAATTTTTCCCTTTCTATAAGTTCAATTCGAACTTTTAGTTGAAACGAAATTCTTTCATGGTATCAGAGTCACCTGACAAACGACCTAAGTTCGATTCCTTTCATGGTATCAGAGTCACCTGACAAACGACCTAAGTTCGATTCCTGTTGAAAGCAACTCTATTCATTTTTTACGAATTTTTAGATAAGAAGAATTTCTTTCATTTTCTTTTTTGAATTACATTAAATACCCATCCCTTTTCCTCTCCCCATGACTCGAACCCAGGATCTAAAGCCTAGGTAGTGGTGCTCCAACCACTTGAGCTATCCAACTTCGTCATTTCTTTCATTTTCTTGTGTCATTACTTTTTAATCCTATTTCCAATATATATATATTAAACTAGCCCTATACCCGCGTTTTTACGCGGGGTCGATTTATTAAAATTAGAGTTAGTTTATTGAAAAAAGAAAGGAAAATTTAAGAAAAGTGAAGAAATTGTAAAAGAATCGAGAGTGAAATATATAATCCAGTAGACATCTACAAAAGAAATCACACATGTTAACATCAGCTTAAAAAACAAAAGAATAAGAAAGTAGAATTAGATTCGTTTAAAGAGAAGATGACCATTATATTATATAGGAGATGAGATTAAGAATATACAGAATTCTGTTTTATTTAAATTTGAATATTAGATGATAAGATTAAAATGATTTCAAATTTAAAAATATTAATTATAAGTAAATAATATTAAAATTATTATTTTAAGATGAAAATAGGAAAAATAGATTTTTTTAATCAATGTCTGAGAATGCTTGACAGATTTTGAAATGGAAGAATTTGAAGAAGGGAGAGATTAAAAATAATAATTACTTCGTATAATTTTAAATTATAATTTTGAGATACCAAAAAAAACAATAAGAATGCTTGATAATATCGAGATTTTGAATTAATAAATAATGAAAGAACGGTCGATAAACAAATTAGGAGAATTATAAATTTTTAATAAGAATGCTTGACAATATTGAGATTTTGAAATGGACGAATTTGAAGAGAATAGATATTAAAAATAATAATTATAATTTAAAATTATAATTTTGAGATTAAAATAGGAAATATGTATTTTTTTAATTAGAATGTCAGGAATTTTGAAATGGATGATTTTGGTGAAGAGAGAGATTGTGATATAGCGTGAAATTGTGACATGTGTCCCATTATATTCTCACAAATATAGAGTATTAAGATTTGAATTAATAAATAATGAAAGAACGGTCGATAAACAAATTAGGAGAATTATAAATTTTTAATAAGAATGCTTGACAATGTTGAGATTTTGAAATGGACGAATTTGAAGAGAAGAGATATTAAAAATAATAATTATAATTTAAAATTATAATTTTGAGATTAAAATAGGAAATATGTATTTTTTTAATTAGAATTCCAAAAAACTTTTTTTTAGTGAAGATCAAAATTTTATGATGAATACCTGCAAAGAATAAGAGGGGGAGAGGGGAAAAAATACCGGCAACTAATGACGCGATAATGGGCGGGCGGTTTGGATCCAAAGCACACAAATCTGCAATAAGTCAAATAAAAAATAGAATCTTCATTTCTAATCTTCTCATATTCTCCAAAACAAAATAACTCGGATCAAAACTAATGACAAATACCCTATTTGATGAATTATTAAACCAATGACAAATACCTGCAATGAATAAGAGGGGTGAGTGAAAGAATACCTGCAATGAATGACGAAGATAATGGACTGCCGGAAGGGTTTGGATCCAAAACATCAAATCTACAATAAGTGAAATACAAAAATCAAGTTGATAAGCGTGCCCAATTTCTCAGTAGCAAAGTCAGACAGTTTGCCAAAAACGATTTGAAGCAAAGGTTGCAAAACTATGAACTCCATTACAGATTTCTTGTACATTTCCCATATATGTGGGTAATGAATTGTAAATATACAAAAGCGATCTTGGCCTGTGGGGGTGAGGAGAGGCTCTTCAAGAACCAAATCGGCGGAGTTATACCTATCATCAATGGAGGGTGACGATATAGGGAACAATAGAGGCAAAGAAGTGCAGCGGAGCGGAGAGGGAGGCGAAGAGGTGCAGCGGTAAGGGAGAACCCTTATTCATAAATGAACCGATAGAGAAAAAGGCGAAGAAGAGATGCAGCGATCAATTGAGGGCGATGATATGCAGTAGAAAGAGGGGTGAAGAGATGCAGCGAGGAGAAGACACGGCAAAAACCCTACTTCACTTCAGGAATGATTTTCCATTCTTATTTTTTGAGCAAACATTGTACAGATCAGATTATGAGTTGGAACGGAATGAACTAATAAAATGACATGTGTACTCGAATTATTCTTAAAATTACACATAGGCGAAATGGCTCTATGAGCGACACCTCAGCAGAAAAAAACTCCCTATTAGTAATATAGGGGATTAAGATGTCCATATATATATATATATATATGGATATATATATATATATATATATATATATATATATATACTTGATTTAGAATGCAATATATATGTTCAAGGGGTAGTCTTGCGTGAAACCGTCTCACAGAATGAGATCCGTGAGACGACTTTTATATATAAAAAGTGATAATGTTTGAGCAAAAAGTGATAGTGTTTAAGTAAAAAGTGATGGTCACTTTTGTTAAAAATATTGTCACTTTTTGCTTAAACATTATCACTTTTTTTTACAAACCAAAATCTGGAAAAAAATATGGGTTATCCTACCCAAATTTTTGAAATATAGATTAAAAGGATCTGTCTCATAGAAAATGATTCGTGAGACGGTCTCACACAAGTTTTTGCTTATGTCCAAAATATATATATATATATATGTATATATATTTAGAGAACTGCCATTTTCTGTTTATGAATTAATCTTTCCATTTACTGGAAGGAACGTTAATGCAATGTGGAGTATATTCTTCACTTTGTACCCATATATATATGTCATGTAAATTGAAATTGACACAATGCAAACAAGGAAAAAAGTTGATAAAAGTTAAATTTCCAGTTTTAACTATAGAAAAATATATAAAAATATAAAATCTAAAAATATATATGTATGTGGGTGGGCTTGCTCGTCTGTTGTGGAAAATGTACTAGCACATAAAGTAAGACCACTAGCTAGTACTCGTTTGTAAAACAATTAAGAATTTTCAAATTATATTTATAATTTTTTAATTTGAAATACGCAACACGATTCTTTTTTTTTTATGGGAAACTGAAAGATTCGATTAAATTTGAGTAGGAATGAGACCTACATCATTCTGAATGGCCCTATTACAAACATCAGGGGAGTGCCCCATCCAAATTTCTCCAAAGCCTATATTAGTTCCTAAGTGGGCAAGGATATGAGCCACAGAGTTTGTTGTCCTCTTAACCACATCAAAAGAAAGACCCTCAAAATTACAAGACAATAGTCTAATATCATCAATCACAACATCAGTAAAGGGATCCACCACCGTGTTATCTTGAATGGCTTTTACAAGTGTTTGAGAGTGATCAGAATCAATGATCATCTGATTGAAGCCAGCGTCAATGGCGCGATGCAGAGCAAAGCGCTTACAACACCTGACATGATCGTAACCCCGTGCTCATTTCTAATCACAAAGCCAAACATTACTGCATCAGTATTCATTTTAAGGATACCTTCCGGTGGAGGTTTCCACGACTCTTTCTTCCTTTCATTTTTCACATCCTGTTTCGGCCATCCACAGTGCACTCGCAGGTCTTGGAACAGGAGCAAAGATTATCTAAAAATATCAGGGAGGTCTGTTCGGGCATCTTCGAAGATGGACTTATTTCTAGCTTTCCATATGTTCCATGCTATAATCAAGAAGAGTTCTCTACCTTCTAGAGGTAGCTTGTCAAACATAAGGGAGCATAGGTCTCTGAAATTACTAAGACCTTGAGGTGGGGGGATTCGGATAGGGCTACGACCCCAAGTGTGGATAGTCGTCGGGCATCGGGCTAAGATGTGGATAAATGATTCCTCCTCATGCCCACAATTTTGGCAAGTTGTATCAGACTTCAGTCCCCTTTTCCTCAAATTGACGCTCGTTGGTAAAGAATCCGAGCACGCTCTCCATGCAAAATGTCGGATCGATTAATGGCTAGGTAATAAGCGGATTTGATAGAGAATATCCCCTTCTTTGTGCCACTCCACACCATTTTGTCCCTAGTGTTAATATAAATGTCCTAGAGACAATCATTATAAGGACATTGTACTTGATCATATTCGGATATTTAAGTATTATTAACTTTAGTAATAATATTCGGTGATACACTTAATGAATGTTATGTTTGATTGTTTGCATTTATTCTTATATGTGTTCCCATGAACCAATGATGTCATTGAAATGTGAGATCTCATTTGACTATATCATGGTTCTTAAAGTAGACCCAATCAAGGATCATCGAGATTGGGATATCGATGATGCGATTGAGATTGGTGTGCGATCTGCATCATATCCTTAGAGGATGTAGTGGTTCTCACAACTACGAGATACTATGTATCTCATGATGGATGCACGGATACTTTGAGAGTATTGACTTGCCCAATCGAGAAACCGTTTGGTGTATTCTATTTACGTGTCTACGGGAATATCGATTTGTGGAGCAATGTAATGTCTTTTGACTTGAGGTCAATACACGCGACATGTATGGCGTGATGGGCTTTGACCATGAACGATGCTTGCACTCCTAACTGGGTAGATTAGGCATGTGTTGGGCACACCATAAAGTACATGTGCGCGGTAGTTGAGCCAAGAATAGGATTCATTCCTCAAATAGATTTAGAGAGAATACTCGTCTTCTCATAACTAATTGGATTGTTAGTCATTGGTCAATGCACGTCACATTTGGAATGGTGTTCAAATGAGACAATATGATCAATTAGTAGAATGAGATAAATTGATTAAATTATTGGAATAGGCACATCATCATGTTCTAGATTTAATCGGAGTATTCGTGAATGAAAGGATCGTATCATTGTGAGCTTCACATTACAGGTTGTTGCTATTTCCTCGCAACGTACCTCACATATTGAGATTGTATGGTTCATTATCTAGAGTTCTGCTAAGACCGTTAATTTGACTAATCGCTTGATATGTGAGGGCCTATGGGTCACACAACAAGTAGTCTAAAGTTACGAATTAAAGTTGGATGAATTAATTATTTGATTTGATCAAAATATTTAATTTATGGAGAAATACAGAATAATTATATTGGATAGAATTAAATTATATTAGATTTAATTAATAAGATGATATATTAGGTATATCATAAATATGGTAAAATATATACTTGGGCTCAAGCCCATGTGCACATATATGATTTCTATTTTACTATATAAATACCTCTAGGGTTAGAGGTTCTGAGTCGTAATAATTTATCACTCATAATATTTCTCCGGTTCTCTCTATAGAATTCTCCTAGCGAGTTCTTTTAGAGAATTCCAATCTGGATCACAAGTTCGTAGACGAGGATTATGTAGATACCGTAGTAGAGAATCAGCATCTCGCATACGAATTACTGTAAGGATTATTAATGTTTTAATTATCCGTCAAATTTATGTTACAGTCATATCAGAAACTCTGTGTTGGTGAACAAAATTTTAAACTTCCGCTACGAACATGGTGTTCATACTTCAAAAACCCAACACCTAGGCCTTCGCAAGCTAAGTAGCATTCTCTTGATTTGCTCAGCGTCATCAATGGTGAAGTTTTGGTCGATCATTTTGTTGTTCCAGGATCCAATATCCCAATCAATGAAAGTCGATAACTCCATGCTAGGATTCATTCGTTGTGCAACAGGGCGGGACCTCTTCAATTCATGTATCCCAATCCATCTATCCGAGAAGCTCTCAATAGACTCTCCATTTCCAACACGCCATGTCGTTCCCTCTGTGATGATCGATCTAGCCTTGAGGAGACTCCTCCAAAGAAAACTCGGTTGGAAACCTAAGTGAGCATTTTCAATGTTATGTCTTGGAAAGTATCAGGCTTTTAGGATTTTTGTGATCATGGCTTCGGGATTTCTAAGAATTCTCCAATATTGTTTTTCCACCATTGCGAGATTGAAGTAGTGCATTTCCCGAAATCCCAAGCCCCCATTCTCCTTTGATCGAGATATTTTTGCCCAACTAGCCCAACGGATCTTCCTCTCTTCCCCCTTTGCCCCCCTAGTAGAAACGGGAAGTAACCTTCTCAATATCTTCACAAAGTGATTTAGGGAACACGAAGCAACTCATTGCATAGGTCGGAATTGCTTGAATGACAATCTTAAGAAGGATTTCTTTCCCCGCCTTAGACAAATATTTCTCCTTCCACCCTTTTAACCGGTGCATCACCCTATCGTAGATCACTTGGAACACTTGCCTTTTGGATCTCTCGATTAGAGTGGGGAGACCCAAGTACTTCGAGTAGGATCCCACTGTTCTCGCCCCCATTTGGCGACCTATACTTGCCTTTGTTTCCTCCGGGACGCAGTTGCTAGCAAACAGTTCTGATTTGTCAAGGTTGATCCTTTGGCCCGAGGCATTCTCGTAGGTTTCAATGGTCTCCATGATTTTATTAATCTCGATTTGGTTTACCCGAAAGAAGAGAATGTTATCATCTGCAAAGAATAGATGCGAGATCGGGGGGGCTTGGCGAGCCACTTTGATGCCCGTGATCTCTCCTCTATTCTCCGCCTTTTGTAAAAGAGTTGAGAAACCTTCTGCACACAAGATAAACAAATAAGGAGAGATAGGGTCCCTTGACGGAGGCCCCTTTGGGGGAGAAAACACTCTGAGGGCTTTCCATTTACAAGCAAAGAGTATGAGACAGAAGTAACACAACGCATAACCAAGTTCACCCAACGCTCACAAAATCCCAATTTAAGACACATAGCCCTAAGAAAACATCATTCCACACGATCATATGCTTTACTCATATCAAGCTTAAGAGCTAGGAAACCTTTTTTCCCTTTTTTCTTTTTTCTCATAAAATAAAATGTTTCGAAAGCAATCATGGCGTTATCAGTTATCAAGCGGTTAGGGATGAAGGCACTTTGGGTTGGGGAGATGACATGGTCGAGCAGGTGTTTTATCCGATTTGCAATGGCTTTGGATATGACCTGAAAAATGACGCTGCTCAAGCTAATGGGTCTAAAGTCTTTTGGGTGTTCGGGGGATTTCACTTTCGGGATTAAGGTGATAAAAGTATGGTTTAGAGGGGTAGGGTCGGCTGCATTATTCAAGACATCAAGACAAGTAGACACAAATGAAGGTTCAACAATATCCCAAAAATTCTGAAAAAAAAGAGAGAAGGCATACCATCGGGTCCCGGAGACTTCGTGGGATGCATCTGCTTGAGGGCCTTTCTTATCTCCATTGTCGTGTATGGACGGGTAAGGATCTCGTTCATCTCCCATGTAACCCTAGACTCGACAGACTTGATGACTCGGTGTACATCCCTAGGAGGCTCCGACGTGAAGAGATCTTTAAAAAAATCAGTGAGGACTGATTCCACCTCCCTCTCAGTTTTAGTCCACTCGCCATTCCTATTCCTGGGCCTCTTGATAATGTTTTTCTCCTTTCTTTGGGAAGCTCGCCTATGGAAAAATAAGGAATTTCGATCCCCATCCTTAATCCAAAAAAAATTGGATCTCTAGAACAAGAAAGATTCTTCAAGTTTCAGCAACTCATCAAGATAATCCGCCAACTGTTTAAGCTCAAGAATGGTATCTTCGGTTTGCGGTTGTTTTTGGAGAGTCTCCATTTTTTCTCTAGTTTCCTTGATTTTCTTTCCAGTGTGCCCAAATACAGATTTACCCCACGAATCGAGGTGGCTTCCATAGTTTGAAATTCTATCACCAAAGTTATCACTTTGAGAAGCACTGCCCCACCCGATACTCACCATATCCTGACAATCTTCATGTTCCAGCCACACTTTTTCAAAGCGGAAGATCCTCTCCCTTTTACTTTCAGCGTTCCGATCATCTTGCTCACCTTCCAAACTAAAATCAATCAAAATGGGGGTGTGATCAGATCGCATTCTAGCTTTGTGGTACACTTTGTGATTCTGAAATTTTATTCTCCAGTTTGGAGTGGCGATGGCTCTATCCAGCCTAATTTGGATGTTGCAATCTCCACTCCGGCCATTAGTCCAGGTGAATTGGTTTCCTGTCCAACCAAGATCCTGAAGGTTGAGCATATTCATCGTGTCTCGAAAATCATCTATAGACTTCGTCCTCTGAGATTGTCCCTCTAGCTTTTCGTTAGTCCACAAAATCTCATTAAAATATTTAACACAGAGCCATGCGGATCCTGGGCCCGGGTTTAATTGTTGTAACAACTGCCAAGTTCTGTATTTCTGCATCCTCTCTGGCCATCCGTAGATGCCCGACAAGTGCCACTTCTCTCCAGTACTTTGATACACATCAACAGAGATGTGATTACAGGAAAACGAGCTTAACGATACAATCACATCTTCCTTCCATAGCATATAAAGCCCACCACTTATTGCCCTACCACTACCATCACAATCCACAGGAAAAAAGCCCATATATCGAAAAGAGTGTGCATTGAGATTTATCATTTAAGTACATAGCAGTTTTATTTCCATGAGGAAAACTATACTCGGATTCTCCTCATGTAGGATCTTCTTTAGGACTCGCACTGTCGCTTGGTTCCCAAGCCCGCAACAGTTCCAACTTATGGAAATCAATGCTCCCGGCGAGGCTGCATCACATCCACCGTTGTTTCCTCATATGTTTGTTCCACTCTTGATTTTTTGTTTTCCTCTTTGCACAACACTTCAGTTTCCTTTCGTTTTCTAGACACTTGGGGGTTGCTAATTTCAGGGTTATCTGGGGTTGCTTTTTCTAAGGTTCTTTTATTTCGGATGGGTTTTTTTGTGGTGGTTTGAGAGGTGTGTGAAAGAGAGGGGTGGGGTTGCATAGTGACATGTTTGGGTTTCATAGGGTTTTTAGTGTGTTTATCGAGAAGGGTGTGTTGGAGGGTGGGTTGTTCTTTTGTGGATAAAGGTTGTTTTGGTCGATTGTTGTATAATGGGCAAAAGTGATGTTTTCAGTGTTTATGGTTGTGGTGGGTTTTGGTGATGGGTGGGGTATCCTGTTAGGATAGGAGTCCTTGCTTGGAAGTGATGTGTTTATGTGGGTGGCAGTATTTTAGCAAAGTTTAATGAGGTCAGAGGTGGGTATTAGTTCCTGTTTGATGGGAGAGGTGAGTGGAGGTATATTAATGGCTTGTGGGGTAGTCTGTGTAGGTGGATGGGGGTTGTTGTTCAAATTTAGAGGTGGGTTTGGGTTCTTGGTAGGTAGGGTGTTCGAATGCTATGGGGTTCAGGGTTTCGTTTTGTTTCTTCAGTATGGTCTTTCCCATTGAGATTTTCGGTCTCCATCTCCATGGTATCATCTTCTCTTTTTTCTTCTATAACACCTATTTTTTCAAGGTTTTCTCTCAGCACCAACACGCTCTCGTTCGGACAAAGTGGGATAGCTCAAGTGGTTAGAGTAGCCTTAGATCATGGGTTCGAGTCATGGGGAGGGGAAAAGGGATGGGTATTTAATGTAATTCAAAAAAAAAAAACACGCTCTCGTCCTCCGCTCTTTCACTCTCGTTTTCCTTTTGTTTTATATCAGGCTAGTCATCAAGCTCGGTTCCCTCTTGTAACTTTTTGTTGAACTCCTCGAAGAGCTTTCTTCGAATCGATCCCACTTTCGTATCCTTTTTCACGCATCCTGTAGAGACTGATGCTTTTTTTTTTTGGGTGATGCTCTCATCCACTCTTCGAACGGTAGCTTCTCATCCTTAATGTTCTGCACTTCCAGCGCCTCTTCCAAGAGATCGCAGTCCCGCTTTGGATGGCCCAACGTTCCACACACGTAGCAGAAAGAGGGTAGGCGCTCATACCGGAAAGGGATCCATACCTCTTTATTATGTTGCAATTCAATGTGGATTCCAGGTTTTAGTGGCTCTTTTACGTCGACTTTTATTTTAACACGAGCGCTTTGACCTACCCCTTCAATGAAGCCTTTATCTACTTCCAAGACTTCTCCACATTGGCTCCCAATCCTCTTAATGCACAACTCATACCTCATTCCCACGGGGAGGGAGGAAATGGGAGTTTTGGTCCCACCTGCCACGCACCCTCGTTTTTTTGGTCCCATGACTTTCACATTTAGTCCCAATAGGTTAAATTTTATCACATTTGGTCCCACCGTTACTCAGCCGTTAGTCAGCTGTTAGCGTTTTTGGTCCCGTTAATATTTTTTTCATTTTGGAGCGAAAATTGGCGCCAACATTGGATACTAACACAATTGGAGGGAAAATTGGTGCAAAAAATGAGGGAAAATTGGTGCAAACCACAGAATTGGAGGGAAAATTTTCTACATCTATATATATGGACCCTCAATCTGCTTCATCCACACCGAAACCACACAAAAACAAAAAAACCCAAAAAAATCATGTCCACATCCAAGCCGAAACATGTGGTATGCCACTGTGGAATAGAGGCTCGTACGTGCATTTCCAAGCAAGAAAAAAGCAAAGGTAGGCTGTTTTATACCTGTTCCGATTCACTAACTGGTGTTGGATGCTCGTTTTTTGTTTGGGCCGATGAACTCGAAATCGCCGGACAAGGAATGTTTCCGGGCATGGTGAGGAGAATTGACTCACTATTGCTTGAAATTGAAGGCCTCACCAACCAACTGAAGAATGCGAAACTAGCTGAGGAAATGTATAAGGACTTATCTGACCAACTAACAACAGAGGTAAGCTTTCAAGATGGAAAAGTTGAAGAGCTAAAGAAGCAGAGGAACTTTCTTATCATGGCAATAATATTTTGTGTTTTACCCTATATGTTCAAGTTCATATGGTGAATGTAATCCTAAGTTTATGATTCTAATATGTATTCCTAAATTTCAGCTTCATGCATGTAATGTAACCACAACAATAGCCTTACTTCAAGGCACTTTTCAATGAAATTGTTGTTTATCTATCAAACAGAGTCACACAACACATTCACATAAGCATGAATAAACATTCAAATAACAATTCAAGTAAAAAACAGTGTCTGCATTAATCTCCATTAATAATACCAACATCCAAATAACAAAAAACAGAGTCTCCATTCCCACAAATTCCAAATATCAATCTGAGTCTCATAAACAAAAGCCATACCAAAGTTTCATCAATAAAACAGAGTCTCATAAACAAAAGCCATAAACCAAAGTTTCATCAATAAAACAGAGTCTCATAAACAAAAGCCATAAACCAAAGTTTCATCAATAAAACAGAGTCTCATAAACAAAAGCCATAAACCAAAGTGTTGGTCCCAAGTTGAGTTAATAACGAGTAAGCTAGTGAAAATGTCTAGAGGGGGGTGAATAGACTTTTCAAAAATCTTTCGAAATATCAAAGTACAATATGCGGAATACGAAATTAATAATGAGCCCAATTCAAGATTATACTCAACTTAGATTCGAGAACTCTGTTCTATACTCAACTAATCTAGTTTAGTTAAGTAGTTAAACCAATTAAGCAATTTAAACAATCAAAACTGTAAAGTAAATCAAACACGAGATTTATAGTGGTTCGACAACTTGTCTACATCCACTCTCACAAACCCAGTTGTGATGTTTCCACTAAACTCTTCCAATCGAGTACAAGTGTATGTTCCTGTCTTTAAAGTCCCAAGAAGAAGACTTAGATCTTCAACAGACTATACCTCCAGATATGTCTACGATCTTACTAGAAATTTTACAAGTATCTAGCACCTTGAAAATAACAAACAAAAACTAAAAACTTCTCTGATTTTCAGTAGTAGCCTTCTTGATTCTTCACTTGTCTTCTGGCTATCTTTCTGAACTTCAATCAACTCTGAGAGTAAACTTCAATAATCTTCAATAACGTTTGTAATCGTATCAGTAGTAATTCTCAATATCTCAGTAGTCAGTCCTTTAACCAACGAATACCTTGGGGTATTTATAGACTTCAAATCCAAGAACTTTCAGTTGTGTAACAACCTTTCTTGAAAACTAACTTCTAACTGATTCTTTTATTCTTCCACGCGTTTCTTCAGTTAATTAGTTATTCCATAACTAATTCTTCAGTCTTTTTCTTCAATACGCGTTTGTAACTAACTTCAAGTTGACCTGTCTTTGTGTAAGTTGCACACCTGTCTTGTCCAGTAGTAGTAGACTGCGTCTCTTACTTGACTTGTGCAGTAGGCTTCTTCAGATTACAACATAGAACTAATCTAGTCCTATCAACTAATCTAACAAGACTATTACATTACATTAAGCTTTTATAACACAAGCTTAGTCAACTTATAACTATACAATGAATCTATCTATTACAAATAAAAACATGAGCTCTATACAACACTCAAATAGCTCAGTAACAACCTAATCAACGTAAACATATATGAACAGATATGAAGTACTTATAAATCGTACTTATCTTTTAATAATACTTGCTTCTTTAAAACAACTAGTACTTGTCTTTTGAATTCTACTGATCTGTACAAGATGACTTCAACTTAACTAGACTAGATCAGTCAACACTTAGAAAATATTCAAGTCTTCTTTTGGCTTATCAAAACTTTATCTTTTATCTTTTATCACCAATTAGGACTTGTTCTAGGATTCATATCCCAACAATTTCCCCCTTTTTGATGAAGCCAAAACTACTTGAATCTTTTCTTATTAGTAGACTAGTTAAGTAGTTATCTTGTCTTTTAACATCAAATATTACTTATCTTTTCATTCATTCAAAATAAGATCAGTAGATATTACAAATACTTACTCAAAATAAAACTAAGTAATCAGAGCAAAAAAAACACTTAATCTGATATACTACCTTCTTAAGAACTTGGAACACCAAAAGCATCTAGTAGCCTTTTGTGAATGACATCCATATGTTCTTCAGTTTCGATCTTCTCCTTCTCCAGTAGGTCTTCTTCAAACTTCTTAACATGATTGTGATCGATCCTTTTTCCAGAACCTAACATAGGAGTAATCCATTTAGGAAAAATAGGAACAAGGATATTAAAACTTACAGCAGTAGCAATCCTCATGATCAAGTTCCATAGATTCCTGTCTTGATTTTCCATGAACTTGTCAAAAATTGCATATAACTCTTCTTTGCTCTCTGGATCTCCAAACTTGCGAATAATCCAGTGATCCAATTCCCAATTCAGCTTGACTTTGAACCATGCATCTTTATGTTCATCATCAATGAAATTATCAATGTATGCATCTTCAACTTGTTCTGGATCAGTCTTCAATTTCAGCAAATTCTTGATATGCTTTCCCAGCAACTTCTTGTTAGCGTAATGAGCTTCTTCCAGCTTCTGCTTCTTATGAAGAGCTTCAACTTCTTCATCACCAATATCAGCTAGAATATCTCCTAGTTCTTCTTTCTTCTTTTCTAGAACAAGTTTCCTCTTGACTTGTCTAGTCCGAACTTCACTTTCAGGAGACGCAACACTCTTTCCTTTTATCAATCTTTTCTGTTCTGCAGCTTCTTCAATATCTGCTTTCTTGACTAGCCTTCCTCTTTTGGGATACCTTAACTCTTCTATCGTAGTCGCAGCAGCTTTAACTTCTGGTTCTGCACTCGACTTCTCTTCCACTCTACTTGTCTCTTCCCCCTTTTTGGCTTCATCACTTGCCTTAAGAGTGAATAGACTAGTGAATCGAGTCATTTCTTCCTTTAGTGCTTCCTTCATAGCTTCAGCCGCGAGCTCTATCTGCTTTTGTTGGGTCTGATCTCGACTCATCTTATCTAGTCGATCAGCAGTAGACTCCAACTTCTTCGAATTAATAGCCAATTCATCCTTGAAATGAACAGCTGTCTGACGTAGTAGAGTGTTTTGCTTAGTTAGCTCAGTGAGAATAGCTTGAGAACGCACCAACTGATCTTGTGCTTCTCGTCTTTGCTCATCAGCTATCTCAATCTTTACTCTGTATAGTCTTTCCATCTTACTAGACTCTTCAGCTAATGACCTAGCAAAAGTAACAGACCTGTTCTCCAAGTAGTCAACCTGTCTTTTCAAGAAGTCTTCAATCTGCGTATACATCTCTTGTCGAAAAGTAGAATCCATTTTATTCACTTCACCAACGATCAATTCCCTGGAGCTGTCAACTAGGGACTGATTTTGTTCAACAAGAACTGTCTTCAATTTTGATTCTAAGAACACTTCAATAGATGACTTCACTACGTCCTTTAGTTCTGTCTTCAACTCATCTATAAGTCCTTCCGGAAACATATGAGCAGTAGATTGAGTTTCAGTTAACTCGTCTTCATTAACCAAGATGGCTTCAACAAACTCATCATCTTCTTCACCAAAATCGAATGAGTTGTTGTCTTCTTCTTCAACATATACAGCATCTTCCTCAGACGGATCAGTCTGAACAGCAACATCAACTAACTCAGCTGGCAACTTTTCCTCCACAAAGTCAGTTTGAATACCAACATCAAATATGTGTGAAGCAGGCAACACATCGTCTGGTACATTCAGCATTCTCTTTACCAGAGCTGTAATAACATGAGGTGGGAGAAGTTCTGAATAATCTTGAACTCCACTATTCTCCCTTTGCTCCATTTCCCAATCCATAAAATTGGAAATACCTCCCATGCCTTGGATGACTTCAAACAGATCATCAGTAGAAGATTTCTTCAATGCAACCCATGTGCATATTCGAATGAGTTTCTCATACTGTTCGGACGAGGTGTCTATCTCAATAGACGAGAGCCTCTTCTTCAGATTGTTGCTAACTTTAGCACGAACCCTCTTCTCTCTTAAGCACATCGGATAATGAACAAGGGTTTCAAATCTAACATCAGACTGGGTCTGAGCAGGTGGGGTCCCTGTCTCAGTTGTTGCAGTGGCAACTGGTATCTTGTCTGAAGTAGATGGGTTGGGGGGATCAACATATTCTGTTGTGGTAGTGGGAATTTGGGTGGTGGTTTCTTGGGGCTTTGATGTGTCTGGGTTTAGTTCGACAATTGTAGAAGTATCAATTGTATCAAATATAGTAGTGTCATGGGTTATGTTGGCTCTCAGTGGATGTACTGCCAACACTGTCGAGGTTTTGGGAATAGCTTTGGCACGAGATCGAAGTGATCTGGCCTTGGTTTTAACAGGGAGAGAGAGAGGAATTGACAAAGCTCTAGAAGAGGTACCAACCTGTTCTTCAGTCGACTTGTCTGGCGAAGGACTCGACTCGACTCTCACCAGTCGATAAACTTGCAATTCGTCCTCTTTCGTCTTAGGCTCCTTGTCTGAGTGAGTTTCTTCCGAATCCCCTTCAGCCTCAATCATAGCCTCCTCTTCCACATACTGAACTAGTCTTCCACTAGTTCCAGCCTCAGCCTCCTTAGAACCTTCACTGCCCAACTTGTCTTCTCCAGCACTAGACGAGGCAGCTTCAATCATGGCGTCATCAGGATTGATTTGAACTTGTCTGGTGGCAGCCGATCTAGCAGCAGCTTGCTTTGCCAGAGCCTCCTTCTTTAGATAATGTTTTAGAGGGTGGAATGGCTTGCCTTTACTCCAACTCGTCTTGTTGGGCAATAAGATGGGTAGAATGATACTTAGCTTGTTTCCAAAGCTAACATTCGCAGTTACAACCCAGTTGACTGTGCTGGTGTCAACTTGCACAAACTTCTTGTAATACATTAATCTATCCAAGAAGAGTTTAGTCCAGTTTCCTTCAGTGATTCCATCGTAAATCACAGCCATAATTCTTGCTTTCTGGGGCGTCACAGAGTCAAAACTCCCAGTGACTCCTAGCAACATTTTCGATGCAATATCAAGAAGAGTCTTGTACTTGTCAAGTAACTCCTTCTTCTTGACTACAGGAACTTTACCATCACTTTTCAATTTCAGCCTCCTTCCACAGAAAATACTCAAATATCTCAACTCTCTGCCTTCAGCATATCTTTCGATATCTATGGAACCGGACGGCAATTTCAATGATTCAGTCAAGAATTCACGAGTAATCTCCACTCGCCTTCTTCCAACAAAGGCTTCAATCGAGTCGCCTTGTCGAGTTGCAGTAGAATAAAATTCTAATACTTCTTCCTCTAGCACAACCTCAGGAAATGCCTCCAAATAGGGTCTCAATCCACATCTGAAGCATTTAATCAGGATTTCTTTGTTGTCTTCAGTGTGATTCCCTTTGAAGAACACCGAACCCTCCACATGCACTCTTCCTTCTGTAATGTACTTGCCTAGATCGAATCTAGCTTGCATGTTAGTACGGGCATCAAATATCGAAACAATCGACATAGTAGAATGATTAAGAGAAATAATAGATTTCGAAAGATCTTGAGTTCTTGAGAAGTTATGAGAATCAAGAGAGAAAAACTTGTGAGCAGTTACGAATAAGCTAGTGTGGGTTTTGTTTTAAAACTTTGAGTTGAAATCAATGGTTGAGATTGAGATATTTAATCCAATGGTTAGGTATGAAAGTCCTTTGAAATTCAGTTTGGCGGAATCGAGAATATTACGTGATTTAGTATTGTGAAATTTGAAATCCGCCTCATCTATTGGTAGAATATAGGAGTGTATTCCTCTAACCTAGCAAAGTAGAGTTTTTGGCGCGAACTAGTTATATACACCTCATTAAGTGGAGTGTATACATCCAATTCTAGGTTTTTCAAATTGTCGATACTTCAAATTACATAAATATCCTTGATTCGTATTGTTTAAACACTTAGAATATTTGCATCAAAGGAACACTTATCTTGTCTGTTCGTGTCTATCCAGAACAGACGAGTAGACTGGTATGCACAAGACGAGTTCCCCCTTCGATTGTGCTTGTCTACTTTGGATCATCAAACGATTATATGTACCTGTCTTTTCTTGCACTACAGATTAGATGTACTACAGGTAGATGAGTAGGATAATTAATAATGAATATCAATCTAAGTCAATGATCAAGGTTCAAACAAGATGACTGTTACCAAACTAAAGAGTCAACATAAGGATCTTTAAGAAATCAAGGATTCCCCCTTAAATGTGTATTCCCTTAGTATTACCCTCAGCTTTACCAGCTTCCTCATCGGGTTGGATGGTCAACTTGTCTGACCTTGTATACCTGTCTGTTGAGTGAGTAGACGAGTGCTCTGCTCTTTTGTGGTACCTTGTCTATTTCTCCTTTCTTCTTAGGATTGTACCTGTCTGGTTAGTGCATTGCTATATACTAGTAGGATCAAGATCAATAAGTCCTAGACTAATGCATAATTCATGAAATCGAGCATCAGCTAATGGTTTTGTGAAAATATCAGCTCTTTGAAAATCAGTATGAATCTTTTCCATGCGAATATCCTTCTTTTCTACATGATCACGTATGAAATGGTGTTTCACATCAACATGCTTACAACGTGTGTGCAGAACAGGATTTTGTGTAATGGCAATGGCACTATTACTATCACAGAATATAGGAACATTTGATTCACAAATATTATAATCTCTAAGCTGTTGAATAAGCCATAATAATTGACTACAACAACTACCTGCAGCCATGTACTCGGCTTCAGTAGTAGAGGTAGCAACACTTGTCTGCTTTTTCGAAAACCATGAAATGAGTTTTGTGCCTAAGAATTGACAAGAACCAGATGTAGATTTCCTATCTATTCTACAACCACCAAAATCAGAATCAGAGTAGCCACTTAAAGATAAATCATCATTTGAAGGATACCATATACCACGATTGATGGTTCCTTTCAAATATTTCAGAATCCTTTTAGTGGTTTCCATGTGACTCTCTTTTGGATTAGCTTGAAAACGAGCACATACTCCAACAGAAAATGCAATATCAGGTCTACTAGCAGTTAAGTAGAGTAATGAACCAATTAGACCACGGTAATGAGTTTGATCAGTACACTTACCTTGTTCGTCTGGGTCCATTCTGTATGTAGGTAGCATAGGTACGCCAGTAGACTTGCATGTCTTAATACCATACTTGTCTAGAAGATTTCTAGTATACTTTGCTTGATTTATGAAAATCCCTTCAGGGGTCTGTTTTACTTGAAGTCCAAGAAAGTAATTCATTTCACCCATCATAGACATCTCAAATTTACTTTGCATGAGTGTTGAGAAACTTTCACTCAGCTCTTTGTTAGGTGAACCAAAAATGATGTCATCTACGTAAATTTGGACGAGTAAAATGTCTTTCCCTTCTTGTCTTCTAAACAAGGTTCTGTCTACCTTGCCTTTAGTAAAACCATTTTCTAATAGAAATTGAGAAAGAGTATCGTACCAGGCTCTTGGAGCTTGCTTTAGTCCATATAAGGCCTTCTTTAATTTGTATACTTGATTACCTTTGACTTCGAAACCTGGGGGTTGTTCAACATATACTTCTTCCACAAGAATACCGTTAAGAAATGCACTTTTAACATCCATTTGATATACAGTAAATTTCATGTAAGCAGCATATGCAAGAAACAATCGAATGGCTTCTAGTCTAGCAACAGGAGCATATGTTTCATCATAATCTATGCCTTCAGCTTGTGAATAGCCTTGGGCGACTAGTCTAGCCTTATTACGAACAACTACATCATTCTCATCTTTCTTATTCTTGAAAATCCATCGAGTTCCAACTACATTATGATGTTTCGGTCTATCGACAAGTTCCCAGACGTCGTTTCGAACAAACTGATTCAACTCGTCTTGCATAGCAATGATCCAATTACTATCAGCCAATGCCTCATTAATGGTTTTAGGCTCGATAGATGAGAGGAAACAACACCAGCAAAACAGAGATGGACTAGATTGTTCTTGCGACTCAAAGAGTTGTCGTCTAGTCTTAACACCAACAGTAGAGTCACCAATAATATTTTCAGTATTATGCGCTGATTTCCATGTATTTCTATTTTTAACAATAATACTATCATCTATATCATGTACAGCATCATGCATGTCAACATCATTATCATCAGAAGATTTAATGGGAGTAGACGAGTCGACTAGTTTAGGTATGTCAACTGGTCTAGTAGAGTTACCTTGAGCACTCACCTTCTTCTGGTCATCTGACTCGAGAGCTTTTATAAATGGATTGTAAGCTTGAACGGATTCATATACCTCTGAGTCTTTGTCAGATTCGACAGTTAGCTCAGTAGCTTTCTCACTGATCTTGTTGGCAGACGGGTCCTGTTGAGATTCTTCGAAAACCACATGTGGTGTTTCTTCCACACAAAGGGTTGAGTAGTTGAATACTCTAAATGCTTTGCTAGTCGAGGAGTATCCTAAGAATATCCCCTCGTCTGCTTTAGCATCGAAAGCATTCAACTTGCTTTTCCCATTGTTATGGATGAAACACTTGCATCCAAATATATGAAAATATGAAACTCTGGGTTTTCTACCTTTCCATACCTCATAGGGCGTCTTACCTAGTGCTTTATTGATAGCACTTCTATTTTGTGAGTGGCATGCAGTGTTGATAGCTTCTGCCCAAAATTTCTGAGGCGTATTATACTCTGTCAGCATGGTCCTGCAGGCCTCCTTAAGAGTTCTGTTCCTTCGTTCTGCTACTCCATTTTGCTGTGGTGTCCTAGCTGCACTAGTAAGGTGCTGGATGCCACGCTTAGAACAAAATTCTTTAATATAGCAGTTAATGAATTCAGTACCCTTGTCACTACGGATCTTGACAATTGACTGATTCTTCTCAACCTGTAACTTCTTCAATAGATCAGGTAAAAGTGTTTGTGTATCACTCTTCTTGTGTAAGAAGACTACCCAAGTGAATTTAGAATAGTCGTCTACCACAACAAGTGTGTACCTTCTACCGTTCAAAGTTGGAGGAGTTATTGGGCCATGTAAGTCCATATGTAGAAGTTCAAGAACTCTACTGGTTGAGAGGGATGGAATAGATTTAAAAGAACCCTTTACCTGTTTACCTTTTTGGCAGGACGTGCATACATGTGACTTATAGTAGACTTCATTGGGAATACCTTCCACAAGGTAGTCTCTGGCTATCTTATTAAGAACCTTAAAGTTTAGATGACAAAGGCGTCTATGCCAGAGCCAGCCAAGTTCTTTAGGATTCTTAGTAAGTAGACAGGTGTCCCTCGGACAACTGTTCCAGTTTACTATGTACACACTTCCTTGTCTAATGCCGACCAGTAAGACTGTGTGAGTTATTTTGTCAATGATTTCACATTTCTGACTCTTGAACTGCACCTTGTATCCACGATCACAAAATTGTGAAACAGAGAGTAAATTATATTTCAAGCCTTCAACATACGAGACATCTTGAATTTCTATGTCACCATTCCGAATGTAACCAAATCCTTTGGTAACAGCAGTGGAGCTATCACCAAATATCACTTTTGGTCCTTCTTGCTCATGATAGCTTGATAAGAGAGTCTTGGTACCAGTCATGTGGTGCGAACAACCACTGTCTATGTACCAAGTTTCTCCTGTTGAGCCACCTTTCTTGTATAGATCGAGTCGACCCTGCAGTAGATGATAATACATAATTTAGGTACCCTCCTTGTTTATTGGGGTCCTTGGGGGTTAGTCGAGTTCAATGGAATCCAAATGTACATTGGAGTCCTGAACAAGTTTGACCTTCTAAGCTTTCGACCATATTTGTTGCAAAATAAGACCTTGTTGTCCTTATCTGGCCTATCAGTCGAGTTCGGGTCTACTCTTTGGAGATAGCCTTTTGACTTAATCTCTACTTGAGCAGGCACTTGTCTATGATAGTCAGAGTAAGGTTTATATGCATTAGGTCCATACGGTTTATAGACATGTTTAGGTCTTTCTTCTCCTTTGATATCATATGACAAAGGTGGAGGATATAGAACAGCTTGTGTACGATATTTTGGACCTTCCTGTCTAGGTCTAGACGAGTAGAGTTGAGACTGCCTTATGAAAGGAGGTCTAGACTCTTGTCGTCTAGTCTGTACTTGTCTAGTACTAGTCTCCTCGGGATACCAATCCTCGTATCTGACCTGATTTGGTCGTCCACGATTCCTAGTCCTTTGTTGACTTGTCTTAAACAGAACAGGCTTGTTGTTAACTTTCTTTTTACCACCTTTGGTAATTGGAATGTTAACTTGAGCTTGTTTTGGTACAGTACCTTTTGATGGAGTGTCAATATCGTATATCAATGGTTCTTTTCCTTTATCATTAGTCAAAGAGCTTGAGATGAAAATAGTAGGGTTCTTAGGAACTTGAGTAGACGAGCTGGGTGTCTCAGCACCTATGCCTGTCTTGTCAGCAGGAGCCCTATACCTATCTGACAGTTCAAGGTTAACCTTAGAGGAGTTAACCAGGTCAGTAAGTTTAAGGTCTAGAGTGACAACCTCAGTTTCTAAGAACTTATTACGTTCTTCAAGTTTTTTGAGCTTACTTTGTAAAACATTGAATTCATGTTTCTCAGTAGCATGTGTCTTAAGTAGGTCTTGATACAACTTGTCTGTCAATGCACACTTCTCTCTGAGTTGTCTCAACTCTTCTTGCAAGCGTTCATTTAGGACTGTTATATTAGGATCTACTTTAGACTGAGCTTCCTTAAGATCAATGATTTCCATTCTTAAGGTGATGTTTTCGTCACTGACTTCAATGAATGCCTTGTTGGCAAGTAGGAGGTCGTCTTCAACTGCACTAGTAGAGTGCTGAAGGCTACTCCCTACTTTGCTACTGGCAGTGTCACTTTCATCAGAATCAGATTCATCACACGATTGAAAGGATGTAACAGATGATACCTCTTGGTCGATTTTAGCCATGAAGCATAGACCATCATCAACTATGAATGCTTCATCGTGATCTGGTTCAGACGGGTAGCTAGATGAGGATGATGGCAACTCGTCTGAGTCAGAGTCAGAGTCATTATTGGCCATCATTGCCTTTTTACCACGGTTGTATCTTCTTTCCCTTCGTGCTTTGCGTTCTTCTCGATCATCAGTACTCAGGTCTGGACATTCATATATGTAGTGACCTGGTTTCTCACAGTTATAGCACACAAGATCATTAGTAGCCTTTTTAATAGGAGAGTTGTTCCTTCGTTTATCACGTCTATCAGAACGAGTAATCTTCCTACCATCAGACTCTCTATCTTGTCTGTTACCTTTCGAGACTTCGTCTCTCCTTTCGGACGAGTTTCGGTCTCGTCTGGTTTCAGACGAGTTCTTAGAAGCAGACCCTCTATGCTCTCTATAGAACTTCTTATATCTTCCGAAACGTTTATTCAGCCTATCAAACTTTCTAACCATGAGGCTTACCTGATTCTTCAGGCTAAGATCAGTATCTATCTCGTCTTTAACAGAAGCAGACCTAGTCTTAGTCTTAGACCTGTCTATCTTAGACGAACTAGCCTTAAAAGCAACGTTCTTAGATACAGCATGTTCTCTGTCACTAATTACTATGGGTTCATCTTCGTCTAGATCAAACTCATGAGCCTTTAGAGTTTGAAACATAGTCTCTGCTGTCCATACGTCTATATCTTGGGTATTCTTAACAAGCATTTTTACCATCTTCCAACGACTATCAAGGCTTTTGAGGATCCTAAGATTGATTTCACGTGGAGTATAAGATTTACCAAGGACTTCCAAGTCATTCATGATTTTAGTAAAACGAGTATCCAACTGGTCTATTGTTTCACCAGCTTTCATATGAAATGATTCGAATCTTTGGACTGCAGTGGAAAGCTTGCTTTCTTTGATTAGGGATGTCCCTTCACAAATGATAGCTAAGCGATCCCACATTTCTTTGGCAGTTTTACATTTTAACACTTTTCCCAGATACTCGTTAGGAAGAGTGTGTAAGATGTAATTCTTGGCCAAGCTATCCAAATTATTCTGTCTCATTTCTTCAGAGGTAAGTTCTGACCTTGGTTTCTTGACGAGAGTACCCACTGGTTGATTTGGATCAAGGGCAGCAGTATTGGGGATCATGGTCACAATTGGACCTTCAGTGACGACGGAGATCATTAAGTCGTGAGTGGAGCTGAAGATGGCTTCCATCCTTAGCTTCCAGTAATCGTAGTCCTGTACCTGGAACTTAGGTAGTTTGTTGGCGCTTATCTCAAGAGACATGATTTCAAGAAATAAGTGCTAAGTAGAGTTATGATCAAGAACAACAGATAAGACAAGAACAGGGAGCACGAAAAACAGATGATACAAGAATATGATCAAGAACACGTATACAAGAACAATCAAGGACCAAGACTTCACCCTAAGTCTTGAGTCGGTTATCAAGAAACAGCAGTTCGTAAACTACTGCTCTGATACCACTTGTTGGTCCCAAGTTGAGTTAATAACGAGTAAGCTAGTGAAAATGTCTAGAGGGGGGTGAATAGACTTTTCAAAAATCTTTCGAAATATCAAAGTACAATATGCGGAATACGAAATTAATAATGAGCCCAATTCAAGATTATACTCAACTTAGATTCGAGAACTCTGTTCTATACTCAACTAATCTAGTTTAGTTAAGTAGTTAAACCAATTAAGCAATTTAAACAATCAAAACTGTAAAGTAAATCAAACACGAGATTTATAGTGGTTCGACAACTTGTCTACATCCACTCTCACAAACCCAGTTGTGATGTTTCCACTAAACTCTTCCAATCGAGTACAAGTGTATGTTCCTGTCTTTAAAGTCCCAAGAAGAAGACTTAGATCTTCAACAGACTATACCTCCAGATATGTCTACGATCTTACTAGAAATTTTACAAGTATCTAGCACCTTGAAAATAACAAACAAAAACTAAAAACTTCTCTGATTTTCAGTAGTAGCCTTCTTGATTCTTCACTTGTCTTCTGGCTATCTTTCTGAACTTCAATCAACTCTGAGAGTAAACTTCAATAATCTTCAATAACGTTTGTAATCGTATCAGTAGTAATTCTCAATATCTCAGTAGTCAGTCCTTTAACCAACGAATACCTTGGGGTATTTATAGACTTCAAATCCAAGAACTTTCAGTTGTGTAACAACCTTTCTTGAAAACTAACTTCTAACTGATTCTTTTATTCTTCCACGCGTTTCTTCAGTTAATTAGTTATTCCATAACTAATTCTTCAGTCTTTTTCTTCAATACGCGTTTGTAACTAACTTCAAGTTGACCTGTCTTTGTGTAAGTTGCACACCTGTCTTGTCCAGTAGTAGTAGACTGCGTCTCTTACTTGACTTGTGCAGTAGGCTTCTTCAGATTACAACATAGAACTAATCTAGTCCTATCAACTAATCTAACAAGACTATTACATTACATTAAGCTTTTATAACACAAGCTTAGTCAACTTATAACTATACAATGAATCTATCTATTACAAATAAAAACATGAGCTCTATACAACACTCAAATAGCTCAGTAACAACCTAATCAACGTAAACATATATGAACAGATATGAAGTACTTATAAATCGTACTTATCTTTTAATAATACTTGCTTCTTTAAAACAACTAGTACTTGTCTTTTGAATTCTACTGATCTGTACAAGATGACTTCAACTTAACTAGACTAGATCAGTCAACACTTAGAAAATATTCAAGTCTTCTTTTGGCTTATCAAAACTTTATCTTTTATCTTTTATCACCAATTAGGACTTGTTCTAGGATTCATATCCCAACACAAAGTTTCCATCTAACTAATTCTTCTTTCCCTTCCCCTTACCTTTAGTCTTTTTCTGATTAGCAACCTCCAATAAGCTAGACATTGCAACAAACTTCTTACCTCCTGAAATTGTCACCCTCATTCCATCCTTGTTGGTTGTTGAACCACCACTGCCTCCCACATTCACATTACATCCAATAAATGTATTTGGACTAAAAGCCATTTTGTTGGATGGTGGAGGTTGCATACTTGTGCCTCCAGAAGACACCAATCCTGAACCAATAAAATTTTGGGGATGAAAACCCATTGATGCAGGTGTAGGTGGACTGGTTTTAACACCACTTGCAGTGCTTGAATCAACATTTTCCCCACTCAATGTTTTCTGCAAATTCAAATTATGGATCATGTTTAAATCACACAAAACCAAATAAAATCACACAAGACCAAATTATAACTTCATTTAGAATAATACCTTGCCAATCTTGCCCTTTGAAGACATTGATGATGCATTTTTTCTTTTCATCTAAATAATTAACAAAACATCATAATGAGATACATATTTGAGTCAAATTCATTAAACCATGTATATCAATAAATTAAAATTTACCATGATTTTTCTCCCTGCCCTAGTGCTTGGCCTAATAGGTCTTATCTCATCACCACTCTCTTCTGGCACCATGCTCTGCATTTTGTAAAATAAAATGTATAAAAATTCCACAACAAAGGACAGTATTCAAACAAATACAACACTTACAGTATCTTGGTGGTCTTCTTGTGTGTCAATTGGAGGAATATCTTGTGTTTGTGTCATCTCTTCAGGTACTTCAGGAGGTGCCCTACTTGTTGAAGCACCCAATGCCCTTTCTTCTGCCTCAACCTCTGCCGTAAAATCTTCAGCAATCTTCTTCCACTCACAAGTTTTTTCCATGTGACCCTCATCCTTACAAAACTTGCAAACAACCTTTCTCTTCTGTTTTGGTAAGTCTTGACCACTTTGACTCTGAGCACCTTGCCCACCTTGACTTTGTTTCTTCTGCCTCTTCTGCCTTGGCATTACTTGCACACCCTTTCTCTTTTTTCCATTTCCACCTTCATCTGTTGTCATTCTTCTTTTCATGGAAGGCCTACCACGCTTTTTCTTACCAAAGTTTGGAGGCAGGGGTGGTATGTACCCTGTTTTCTGCCAGAGCTCTTCTCCATTCATTGGACTAATTGAAAACTGATACACAGCTTGATATGCCTCAACAGAATAACAATGGTTTACATAATCCTCAATGTCATGGTTCTGAGCAAGGATTGCACTTACAGCATGCTTGCAAGGTATACCAGACAACTCCCATCTTCTGCAATCACAAGTATGAGCCCTCAAATCCACTGCATATCTTGAACCATCAAAAACAGAAATCTCATAGTTGAAATCATTTGACTTCACTGGGATACAATCCTTTGAAGCATCCATTTCTTTGTAAATGAGAGCAGTAATCCTTCCACAAGTTTTTCTGCCTTCCCATTTTCTCTCACATTTATCTCTATTCTTCTGAAGCTTTGTCATCATGTATTCTCTGATCCATTCTAACATAGTCAATATTGGCTTCCTTCTTGCTTCTAAGATCACAGAGTTAAGTATCTCACACATGTTGTTCACCAAAGTATCACATTTTGCAAAGGTGGAGAAATGTGACCTTAACCATTGAGAAGCTGGTTTCTCTTGAAGCCACTGAAAGCATCTAACATCTATGTCTTTCAATTTTTTCATACATCTGTCAAAATATGGGATTGTTGTTGCCTTGGCAGCAAACCACAAAGCCTTCTTGAATGCATCGCCTTTGAATCCTGTCTTCTTCATATTCCCATGCAAGTGCCTAACACAAAATCTGTTTTCCACACAAGGCAACACCTTCTCAAAAGCTGGGATCAACCCTTTTTGCTTGTCTGACATAAAGATGTATCCATCTTCCCTTCCTTCAATGAAGTCTTCTTTCAATAAGGTCAAGAACCATTCCCATGCTTCCTTGGTTTCTGATCCAACTACTGCATATGCCAATAAAAGAGGTTCATTATTTGGATCAATGCCAACTGCAGTAAGCAGCACACCTTGAGCAAGTCCCTTTAGGTGACAGCCATCAACACCAATCCATGGTCTGCATCCAGCTTTGAAACCCATCTTTAATGCATTCAAGCACACATACAACTTTGAGAATCTATTACCAGTGGGTGTTTGATCCAATTTCAGTATAACTGTTGAACCAGGATTCTTCTCCCTTAAGGTGTTGCAATAGTCCCACAATTTGGTGTATTGATCTGTGATTTCACCCTCAATTGCCATCATTGCCTTCTTTTTTGCCCTGTATGCTTGATTGTGAGAGATGAAACATCCAAGTTTCTTCATTGCTTGGTTTTTTAAGCCACTGACTTCTTTGTGAGGTTCTACCCTCAGATCTTCCTCATAAATCTTGGCCAACCATCCAGATTTCACATTCTTAACATGGTAAGTCCTAGCACAAGTGTGATCTGGATTGTATTGTCTGATTTGAAATTGTTCCTTACCTGCCATCTTTAGTGCATTAATGTGCCAATCACATCCTTCTGCCTTGCATCTTGCATAGACTCTCCTCCCATCATTCTTTGTTATTGTCAAACTTCTCCCTGTTTTCACACTGTGGTAGGTAATTGCATCTTTGAATAGCTTTTTTGAGGCAAATATTTGCTCAAGGAAGAAACAAGGGTTTTCAACTTGAGATCTCCTGAAAACAAGATTTGGCCTATCACCATCTTCATCAGCTTCAGATTCCCCAAGACTCTCAAAATCAGATTCATTGTCTTGGTCAATTTCTTCCCCCTCACTAGATGAATCAGACTTAGAATGGTGGTCATCAATACCACCCCACTCAACTCCACTGTCAACATTCTCCTTATAAATAATATCATCTATCATTTCCTCATCACTTTCCTCTCTACCAATGAAATCAGAATCTTCATTAGAATCTGAGGTATGCATATCATCTATCATTTCCTCATCACTACAAAGCTCCTTCTTCACCTCCAAAATGTGTTGAGTTTGAGCTTCATCATCAAAGATGTCTTCATTTTGCTCAAAATTACCCCACTCAAACTCCTTCTCAATTTCTTTCTCTCTGTCTTCAATCTGCCTCTCAATCTGCACTTCATTCTGCCCCTCAATCTGCACCTCATACTGACCCTCAATCTGCACCTCAATCTGACCCTCAATCTGCCCCTCAATCTGCACCTCATTCTGACCCTCAATCTGCCCCTCAATCTGCACCTCATTCTGACCCTCAATCTGCCCCTCAATCTGCACCTCATTCTGACCCTCAATCCGCCCCTCAATCTGCACCTCATTCTGACCCTCAATCTCTTCCTCTCTGTCTTCATTATGAACCTCAATTTCTTTCACTCTTTCTTCATTATGCACCTCAATCTGCACCTCAGTTTCTTTCTCTTTGTATTCATTCTGCACCTCAATCTGAACCTCAAACAACTTGAACACCTCATTCTCTACAACATCACCTTCAGTGAAGAACTCTGCCTCCCCTAAATAATCATCACATTCATCTGGTATGTTTGTTTTTATGCCAACCAAGCACACTTTGAACACCCTAGTTTCTATGCCTAGGTTAAGTAACTTCTGTATGTCAGACATGCCTTGGACCTCCTCCAACTTTCCCTCTTTGTTCTTCCAATAGTACTGCTTATCCCCAATATAGCCTAGTTGCTCACATAACTTACCTATATAGCCAATATCTGCCCTAGTTCTATCCACAAAATCAAAAACACTCATTGACCCACCATTATATACTAAATCTCCATTATCATCTGCACTAACAGTTCCCCCATGTTGCAATAACATTGTATAATATTTCCTCATTCCAATGGCACCTATAAACATTTAAACAAGAATTTTCACTAACATAAACAAACATGCATGTGAATTCAACCATATAAAACCCAAAACACTAATGATATTTTCCAAACTAAATAAACAAATTACGAGTTACAGGGAATTCACATTTTAAAAAATGAAGAAATTTGAAAAATCTAAAATCGACTGAAAACAACAACATTCGTTCACATTTAGTTACAGTGAAAACCCATCTAAAATCGACCACATTTAGTTCATTCGCAAGAACATACTACCATTTTCTCCAAAAATCGACCCATAAACTTCATTCTTGAGCAAAAAACGAAACAATTGTTTGTAAGAATAAGAATGGTGGAAGTGAAATCGAAACTTACAATATGGGGGTACACCTTTCTTCAACTTACGCCTTTGTCGCAACATTTCGCGTCGATTTCACACGAAATCGTTGTTTGGAATTTGGGGATTTTGAGTTTTTGACTTTGGGGATTTTTGGCACGATTTAGGGTTCTGGCACGATTTGGGAAATTATGTTAAGTGTTGACGTTGGAGAGAGTGAAAAATAACTGACTGACGGCCACGTGATGGGCACGTGAGTCAATCCGTTAAAACTTAACGGGGTTGGGACGAAATTTCAAAATTTGCACAATACGGGGACCAAATGTGATAACATTTAACATATTGGGACTAAATGTGAAAGTCATGGGACCAAAAAAACGAGGGTGCGTGGCAGGTGGGACCAAAACGACTTTTTTCTCCACGGGGAGGTCATATATTCTTGTCCACAGGCCTACTAAGTCAAAACTTACCATGGACGGCTGGTCGTTCCGTCCCAGCTCTTTAAGTATGAGGAGATTTTTCTCAAAATGCCATGGCTCCCTAGCCAAAACCTCCTCCAAATCGCTCCGAGCTCTAAATTGGAAGGAGAAGAGGTTTGTTCCTACCTCTTTTGCTGTAAATCCTTTTTTGGTTCCATGGCTTTTTTCAATGCCTCAAGGAAACCGAAAGCGTTGAAGGGTTTGTTTGTTAAGACTTTCCCCATCAGGCATATGGATAGTTCTTCCTTTTCGCTCGTTTCCGACTCCATGAAGCTTAGCACCGTACATTTGTTATCCATTTTTCAAAGATCAAAGCAGACTCAAAAGTAATGGAAAGTACACCGAGACACCTACACCTATTGACTTAACAAAAGAGAGGAGAGAAGACACGAAACCTAAACCAAAACGCCGACGAGACAGATAAGACAAGGCCCAGAACAGTTGCACACCAATGAGTTAATCGGGGTCCAAAGGACAGCCAGGGAAAAATCAGAAGGGGGCAGCTAGGTTCAGGACCAAAAAACAGGGAAAACGTAGACCTGTAGAAAGGCTATGACAGGCACAGAGTTTGACTGGGGGAAGAAAAGACAAGAAAAACGGGAAGGGGGTTAGGTGGGGTAGAGTTTTTAGGAATTTGAAGATTTTAAACTTACAGTATATATTTGAATCCTTTATATATATAAATTACGCATGCAAAATTCATAAAACTTATATATGCTTTCAATCTAAATGAATATTTAATCAGAAATTATGTACACCTAAGTACCTAACTAAGTAATAATTAATTAAAGTAAGTACGACATAATTTCAATAATTGAAGTAACAAATCAATAGATGGAGTTTAATTTGATGAAATGATTTTCCATTATAATTAATTGTGGTGCATCATAATTAATTATCAAAATGTACGTATGTTTGAGATCATAATTGCATATTGATAGTACTATAAAATATTAATAGTTTAGCAACGTTTAATGATCTTAAATGCCCCTGAATGTTTCAATTCGATCAAAACCTCAAGTGCTAACATATATATATTTCACCATACATCCAATTAAAATGTTGGAATCAAGAAGCATGCTAAAAATTATATGTTTGGTAGTAACTAAAATTTTGCGGAAGAATTGTTGTTGCAGAGTACTACAAAATGGTGGTAATAGACGATGAATATACTATGCCTAAGTTACCACAAGGATGTTTAAAAACGTACATTGGTTTAATTTATTATTATGTCCATGATGCATTATGCACGTGTAAAAATAATAATATTGCTAACATTGACGACACTGATCTCACATTCACTTGCGTCGCCCTCAATACGGTTGTCAAAGACGGATGCATCTACAATACATCGGTAGCAAGGGACATCAAGAAAGACAATTTTTGTTGCTCAAACGTACATCTCAATTTCATGGATGACAGGGCTCGACAACTTTGGGATTTTTATTCTACTCATGGTCAAGAATATGAATGACGAATCATTCATTCATATGCATAATACTCCTTCCCTTCTGTAAAAGTTTGCTCAGGCCAATTTTTGAATCCACAAAGTATATGTTTATTCTATTTAAATAGTTAACTTTTGAGTATTTTTTCTACTTTATTAACAATTTTTGGATCCACAAAGTATATAATTAAAATATGATTTTTTTTTAAAACATGTATAAAAAGAAGTGAGCAAAATTTTACAGAGGGAGTAATACTTTCAAACCATTTGTTCGATCTGTTTTGGTTTTTTTTTTTTTTTTTTGAAGGTTTACAAGATCCACACGAGATACAAGCAGTACTAAAGAAACTATAGATCTTCAAACCAAGACGAATCCGAACGGTGTCGTTATCCTCTCCAATCGTGAGGAGATGGAGAAACGAGTGAAACCTTTGTCCATCAAAGAAGCACAGATCTTCATTTTTTGATTCAAGACACCCACAATAAGGCATCAACAAATCAACAAAATAAAAATAAAACATAAAGACAAAAGACCACCAAGCACCAAGATCCATCAGAAATATCCAGTCCATCCAGTCCCAAACACCAGGAGTCCTAAAAGAGGGAAAAAAAGTCCTAACAAAACAGAAGGAAAGCCCCATGAAGAGGAGGAGGCAGGCCACAAAAAGGCAGGAAAATCGGTGAAAACCGAAGGCAACAGAAATAAAATATAAACTAAAAGCAAAAAACTATAAAACAAGAAAAATACAGGAAAATAAAGTAAATGGGATCAACGGATGACTCACCCATCGGCCGCCGTAGCGCCGCCAGGGAGGCTCAATCCATTGATCCCAACTAAACTCCTAAAAAAGAGCCCTTAAACCCACTGACCCACTGAATAATCTGCCGAAAAAAATGGGACGGCGGCGAAATTGGTGGCGAGACTAGCGGTGGTGCGGCTGCGAGATGGGCTGCGAGACTGGCGGTGGTGCGGCGGCTAGATTGCAATGGGTTGTGGGAGGCTGTAGTGGGGAGGAAGTTGGACGGCGGTGGTTTTAGAATTTGTAGGGAGAGAAACTCTCAATCTTAGAGAGAAGGCTAAGCGATCTGTTTTGGTTTTAAAAAAGTTAAATGAAACTAAATTGATAGTACATTTTTTGAGATCAAAACAGAACAAATTATAAAAAAAATGAAATTCAATTGGTACATTTAACATTTTTGGGGAACAATATATAAAAAAGGGTTAATTCCAAATAAATACACCACCTTTCATCTCAATATCAATTTAATCACGACTTTTACAATTTTTTTTTAAAACCCCAACCTTTCATCGTGTTGCAATTAGATACACATTTTTTTTCTCCGGTCAACAATTGATGATGTGGCTTGCGGAGCTCACCACGTCATATTACACATATTTTTTTTATTTCCCCTATAAAGATTACACTTTATAAAAATATAAATTTTTATAAAAATAAAAATAAAATAGCAGTGTCTCCTCCGCTTCTCAAACTAAATCAAGTTTTCTTCTACCATTCTCAAATTAAATCAAGTTATTCTCTTCTAACCATAAAAATTAAATAAAAATAAAAATAAAACTCTCGGCATCTTCGACGTCTTCTTCGCTTCTCAAATTGAACAGAGTTCTTGTTATGCGCGTCTCTCTCACTTCTCACTTCTCAAACTCAATCAATCAAGTTCTTCTCTTCAAATCCTTAAAATCAAAATCATAAGGGATAGAACATTTTTGTTGCAATAATCATTAGTGTTAAACACATTAATTCCTATAATATTTTCCTCTCTCATAAAGCATATAAATTGTAGTTCTCGAACAATAATCATTAGTGTTAAACACATTAATTCCTAGAATATTTTCCTCTCTCATAAAGCATATAAATTGTAGTTCTAGTTGAACAAAATAATAAAAAACCACCAACAAGGTTATCTTCAGTATACACCCAAAGACAATAATTAATTGAGGTCCACCGAAAAAAAATTATAGTTCTCGAACTAGTTGAACAAAACAACAAAATTATTAAATAATTTAAGAATTCCTGAAGAAATAAACCACCAAATCACCAATGATCATGGATTAGATGCGTGAGTTTTTTTTTTTTTTTTATGATTTTTATGGTTAGAGGAGAATAACTTGATTTAGTTTGAGAATGGTAGAGAAAATTTGATTTAGTTTGAGAAGCAAGAGGAGACGCATGAAATTTTATTTTTATAAAATTTTATGGTTAGGAGAGAATAACTTGATTTAGTTTGAGAATGGTAGAAGAAAACTAGTTTGAGAAACGGAGGAGACGTATACAATTTTATTTTTATTTTTATAAAATTTTATATTTTTATAAAGTGTAATCTTTATAGGAAAAATAAAAAAATATGTGTAATATGACGTGGCGAGCTCCGGCAAGCCACATCATCAATTGTTGATCGGAGAAAAAAAATGTGTATCTAATTGCAACACGATGAAAGGTTGGGGTTTTAAAAAAAAATCGTAAAGGTTGTGATTAAATTGATACTGAGACTAAATGTGGTGTATTTATTTAGAATTAACCCTATAAAAAATTATGGAACTGTTGCGTCAGAAAATAACAATTAGGGATACGGAATCTCCCTATCCGGATTACGGCGGTTGTGGGCTTAGATCGTCACTTTCCTGCAAGCTTATCCACGAATAATCCTCCTTCAAGCTCCTTAAAGACCTGCAAAAACACGCCGGAGGGGATTCCGACGTGGAATCTCCGACGCTCAAGTCAGAATCTTTCTCAAGAGGATCAAAGAGGAATTTCTCTGTAATTCGAGGGAAATTCTCGCAAGTATCGTGGAGTTTTCTGTATATTTGATTCACGTATTATGCAACACTAAATAAACAACCGCAAGTATACGACATCTATTGTAGCGCGATAAGCACGAGGTCGATCCTACGAGAAGGTTAAAGCGTAAAAGGGCAGTTTGCTAGTCGAATTCTAAATAGACGTGATCGATAGTTTGAATATGATGATTTACTCTAAAATTACCTACCAAGTGTCACAAATAAGCAACAAAGAGCAAAGATAAAATCGATCAAATGGCATACAAATCACAAAACGAGAGTAAAATGAATGTAAACTCAATTAAGAGAAAGTAGGTCCTAGGGCATATGCACTACTAATGAATCCAACTATGGTTAAATGCCTATTCAAATGGTGTTCATGCTTTGTCTATAAGATTGATCACAACATAATGAATTAAAAGTCCTTTCGATCCAAGTAATTCAAAGGAAATACTACAAAACCTAGTATCTCTACCTAAGTTGCACAATAAGACCCAATCAAACCCCTAAGATCATCACACATCTTCCTAATCATTGATCATCTTTCAATCTCACAATAAAATTAGGTCAAATGCTTGCAATCAATTAATCAAACAAGATTTCTCAACCTAATTCAACTAACTATGATCAACACATCACCATTGTACACATAATGACATGTTTTGCAACAAACACCAAGCATCCAAATAGAATTTAACCACACAAACACCAATTAAACAAATATTAATCCATAGATATCATCAAAAGTATGTACAAGGCCCTAGAACCAAAAGTGTTCTAGCCAATCAACCACATGTTTGAATTACAATCAAAACAAAGATCAAAGCAATAAAAACTGAAAATAAGAGAAAGCTTAGACTGTGGTGTGGTGGGGAATTGAATTCCTAAGCTAGTGGCTCCTTCCTTGCATGAATTGGTGTTGAATTGAAGAAGATATGGCTCAAAACCTCCAAGTGTGTGTTGGTGTGTGAAAGAATTCTTGAGAGAGAGGTTAGATTCTGTGAAATTTAAGAAGTGGGGTATTTATAGTGTTGGGGTAGGGTTTAGGTGTGATATTTGCAAGTGAGTCCCTTGAAAATGGAGAAAATACAAGTTTGGCACCGAAAATGGGGTGACTCGGCCGAGTTGGTGTGTTAGTCGAGTGAATCACAGAAAACAGGGGTCGCGCGTCACTCGGCCGAGTTGGGTTACTCGGCCGTGTGTGCAGTAAAACCCAAATTCGCAGATTCGGCCGAGTAACCTCACTCGGCCGTGTGCGCAGTAAAACCCAAATTCACAGATTCGGCCGAGTAAACTCACTCGGCCATGTGCGCAGTAAAACCCAAATTCGCAGATTCGGCCGAGTTGCCTTGTTCTTCGATTTCGGCCTTTTCTCGTTTCGTGCATAACTTTCGCCTCGGGTGTCGGATTGACTTGATTCCTTTGGCTAATCCACTCCGTTTTCCGAGAAGAATCCAACCGTGCACTCCACTTTCCAGTCCGATCACTTGTGGTATGTGTTTTGCTCCAAATTCCATCGTTTTACCTACAAAACCGACAAAACACAACCTTTCTCTCATTTCGGCTTAAACAATCATATTCCATGCATAATTCAATGAAATCCACATCAAAATACACCTCACATGTGCCCCTAAAACGTGTAAATTCCACCCGAATCAAACCCCCCCAAACTTAAAATGTTGTTTGTCCTCAAACAACTAAGCACTTAAAGCAATGAGGGTGGAATGATCACAATGGAATATTCAATGTAATTCACACATGCAAAGTAGGATGTAATGATATCTCTTTCTCCAAGTGCATTTCTTAATGAAAGTTATAGGTTCACTATTGCAATCCACATTCATAGATCAAAGAATGCACAAGTACACAATACATTGTGATGGGAAACATAATCCAAATGTTCAAGTCCTCTACTCACATGATGGAGTGTTTCTCTCAAACACACAAACAAATTAAGGATATTAATGCACTCATCAACCAAGTCATGCTATGCAATCACCATATGCTTGCCCAACTTCTACTTTCTACACACACTCAAATGCTCAACAATGTGATCAATAGGACTTAATCAAGGATGTAACATTGGCTCTTTGGACAAGGTAGGATGAATTTGGGAATTGTGACTCTTCTAGTGGAGGACAAAGCTTGTTGTTTTACAATGTGTGCTTTCACTTTCAAAGCTTACAAACTTCATCCTCACTTTTCTTTTTCCATTCTTTTTCAAGCATTCATCACCTCATCTTTTGAACCATTTTTTTTTCTTTTCAAGCTTTTGGGGCTCTTTGTCCCTCTTTTCCTTGATTTTCTTTTCATCTTTCTCTTTTTCTTCTTTCAACTTTTCAAACTTTTCTTTTCACCAAAGACATTCATTCAAACACATGTTTTCCACTTTGTCTTTTATTCCCCACTAGATGTAGGTATCAAAGGCTCAAAAAGGCTAAGTGGTTAACATTGTAGTTTGCTAAGAAAATGAGGAATTAAGCTCAAGGGGCTAACTACGGAAAATTACTTTGGTTTTGGGAAATTTTAGCTAAGTGACTCTTTTAGAACAAGATGGCCTATATCACATCACATCATCTCACACAATCATGCTTTCAAACAAGAATTTAGGCAAGTTCTAGGATCACTAGCAATAACCTAGTCCACTCTCAAATAAACTAAACCGGATTACATGCTCGATTTAAGGCTCAATTCTCACCGGTTTATTCAATAGGACTCTCACATTCATCAAATGTCCCCAAACAACAACACATCATATATCCATGCTATCCAAGATCACAAATATGAACACAATCATGAAACTATATCCAACATCAATCATGCTTATATTCAAAGCAAATAAACATCATCACAACTACTCAACAATGGATTCCAATGACTATTCATGCTCACATTTCACCAAATATCCACTACCCAACATATGATCAAAAACCAACTTAAACAATCTAAGCATGTGAAAGTCAAGTGTGCGCCGGTGCAAAATGTGACACAAGTAGAATGACGAACCGGTGCAAGGGTAACAACTAGTAAAAAAAAAAATAACTCCCCCAAACTTAGAATTTTACTATGTAAAAATTCTAAGTTTGGGGCTACAAGTTGTTACCTCCCTCCTTGCACATCCAATGCTCTTCAAAGATCACCATTGCATCACTTGCTTTCTTTCTCCAAAGTTGGCCTTGCTTCTTCTTCATTCTCCAAAATAAGGTATCCACAATTCTCCTCATCCATACCTACAAAGTAACTAAGCTATCAACACTACTAAAGCAATAAAAACACAAAGCAATAAAACCTTGGGTTGCCTCCCAAGAAGCGCTATTTTTAACGTCCTATGCCGGACGGTTGTTTCTTCTTTCAAGCCTCATCCAAACGAAGCGACTCCACCATTCGAAGTTGCTCGTTCCCAAAGTAATGCTTCACTCTTTGTCCGTTCACCACAAAGGTCGTTCCATCCTTACCAATAAGCTCCACATTTCCCATGGGCGTCACATTCTTAATCACAAAGGGTCCCGACCACTTTGAGTTCAACTTATCCGGAAATAACCTCAACCTTGAGTTGAACAATAGGACTTGTTCTCCAACTTGAAATTCCCTCCTTTCAATCATCTTGTCATGAAATCTCTTAGCTCTTTCTTTGTGAATCTTGGAATTCTCAAAGGCTCCATTCCTAAACTCATCAAGCTCATTAAGCATCATCTTCCTTCTTTCTCCGGATGCCTTAAGATCAAGATTCAACTCGTTAATGGCCCAACGAGTTCTCAACTCCACTTCCACGGGTAGATGACAAGACTTTCCATACACAAGTTGGTAAGGAGATGTGCCCAAAGGTGTCTTGTAGGCGGTTCGATATGCCCAAAGAGCATCATCCAACTTGATAGCCCAATCCTTCCTTTTTAACCCAACGGTTTTCTCCAAGATTTGCTTCACCTCTCGATTAGCAAGCTCCGTTTGCCCATTAGCTTGGGGGTGATAAGGTGTGGTCACCCTATGCTTCACTCCATACTTTGTCAAAAGTTGGTCAAGCCATCGGTTGCAAAAGTGTGAACCACCATCACTCACTAGTGCTCTTGGAGTACCAAAACGAGTAAAAATATTCTTCCTCAAAAAGTTGAGGACCACCTTGGCATCATTTGTAGTGGTTGGAATGGCCTCAATCCACCTAGAGACATAATCAATGGCCAATAGGATGTAAGAAAATCCATGAGAAGTGGGGAATGGTCCCATAAAATCAATCCCCCATACATCAAAAGGCTCCACCTCAATCACATTCTTCATAGGCATCTCATGCCTCTTTGAAATGTTTCCCATCCTTTGGCACTTGTCACACCTCTTCACAAAAGCTTCACAATCCCTAAAAATGGATGGCCAATAAAAACCACTTTGAAGAATTTTGTGGGCCGTCCTATTTGCTCCAAAATGACCTCCATAAGGAGATGAATGGCACTCTTCAATCACTTTCTCCCACTCATCTTCTCCTAAGCACCTTCTCATGATCATATCCGAACACCATCTATAGAGAAACGGATCCTCCCAAACATAGAACTTGACATCATGATAAAACTTCTTCTTTTGATGGAATGAGAGGTTTGGTGGTGGTGTTCCGGTGGCTATGTAGTTCACAAAGTCGGCGAACCATGGACATGTTTCTTTGATGGCAAGGATTTGCTCATCGGGAAACCACTCCTTGATAGGAACTTGGATATCCTTTTCCTCCACATTCTCAAGTCTTGAGAGGTGATCCGCCACCACATTTTCACATCCTTTCCTATCCCTTATCTCCACATCAAATTCTTGTAATAGAAGCACCCATCGTATCAACCTCGGTTTAGCCTCCTTCTTCTCAACCAAGTACTTTAAAGCCGTGTGATCCGTATACACGATGGTTTTGGCTCCAACCAAATAGGCTCTAAACTTGTCGAAGCTATACACCACGGCTAGCATCTCCTTCTCCGTTGTGGTGTAGTTCCTTTGAGCCGGATTCAAGGTTTTGCTTGCATAGTAGATCACACGGAAGAGCTTGTCTCTCTTTTGGCCCAAAGCTACTCCAATGGCATAGTCGCTAGCATCACACATGATCTCAAATGGTTGGCTCCAATCGGGTATCACCAACACGGGAGCTTTAATCAAGGCCTCCTTCAAAATCTCAAACGACTTCACACATTCTTCACTAAAAATGAAAGTGGCTCCCTTTTCCAATAATGCACACATGGGCTTGGCTATCTTTGAAAAGTCCTTGATGAATCTTCTATAAAAACCGGCGTGTCCAAGGAAGCTCCTAACCGCCTTCTCATTGGTTGGTGGGGGTAATCTCTCAATAGCCACTATCTTTGCTCTATCCACCTCAAGCCCTTTTGCCGAAACCTTGTGTCCAAGCACAATCCCTTCCTTCACCATGAAGTGGCATTTCTCCCAATTAAGCACCAAGTTGGTATCTATACATCTTTGTAAAACACAAGAGAGGTTACGTAGACATGTATCAAAGCAATAACCAAACACGGAAAAATCATCCATGAATACCTCCATTATGTTTTCAATCATACCATGAAAAATAGCCATCATGCATCGTTGGAAGGTGGCGGGAGCATTGCACAATCCAAATGGCATTCTCCTAAAAGCAAAAGTACCATAAGGGCAAGTAAAAGTTGATTTCTCTTGGTCCTTAGGATCAATCAAAATTTGATTGTATCCCGAGTAACCATCAAGAAAGCAATAATACTCGTATCCCGCCATCCTATCCAACATTTGATCAATAAAAGGTAAAGGAAAGTGATCTTTCCTAGTGGCACTATTCAACATACGATAATCAATGCACACTTTCCACCCCACAATGGTCCTAGTAGGAATGTCCTCTAAGGCTTCGGTTTTAACAATGGTCATACCCCCTTTCTTAGGTACCACTTGTGTTGGGCTCACCCACTCACTATCACTTATGGGAAAATTATGTCATTATCTAACCACTTCAACACCTCTTTTCTCACTACCTCTTGCATTATGGGGTTCAATCTTCTTTGACCTTGGGCTTTAGGCTTAATAGACTCATCTAGTCTAATTTTATGCATGCAAATATGAGCCGGTATACCCTTCAAATCCGAAATATCCCAACCAATAGCCGATTTATAAGTTCTAAGCACCCTAAGCAATTTTTCTAACTCAAGCTCATGCAACTGTGAAGAAACAATAACCGAAAAGAGGTCACCTTGTTCGAGATAAGCATATCTCAAGTGCTCCGGAAGTGGTTTCAAGTCGAACTTTCTCCCCTTCTCTTGAGCTTTTGGTTTCTCCTTAGTTTCCTCCTTTGGTGCTTCCAATGAGTAACATGAGGGCCAAGTGTCAAGATTCTTGTGAGGAAATCTTTGACACTCTTCAAGTAAACCCCCCCCCCCCCCCAAACTTGGCTTCTTGTTGTATCTCCATGAATTTCTCCTCCTTCTTAATTGGAAGCTCCTTCAAAACATCAAGAGAAGACATGTATTCAAACAATTCTATATCATTAAGCTCATCAAAATTGAAATCAAAAGGAATAGAGAAGAGTGAGTTAAGAGAGTTTCTTATGCAAAGGTCAAGTGGATCCTTTGAGTTGCTCTTTTCCATGTGCATATCCACACAAGCTTGCACACTATTGATCATGTTGCACTCAAAGACCTCGTCCTCATCATCTCTAAACTTGATGGTCTTGTAGATGTTGAACAACACTTTCTCGTTGTTCACTTGAAGCTCCAACTCTCCTTTCCTAACATTAATGATGGCTCCACCGGTTGCTAAGAATGGCCTTCCCAAGATGAGTGGAATGTACTTATCCTCCTCCATATCCAACACCACAAAGTCCACCGGGAAAATGAACTTATCCACATTAACCAACACATCCTCTACTATACCCAGAGGATATGTCATGGATCTATCCGCCAATACAAGACTCATTGTGGTTGGTGTAAGCTTTCCCAAACCAAGAGTTTTAAATATGGATAAAGGCATAAGGTTGATACTAGCTCCCAAATCACACAAAGCTCGAAATGTACCTCCATCTCCAATAACACATGGCAAGGTGAAGGATCCGGGGTCTCTAAGCTTTTGAGGTAGCTTGGCTTGGATTAGAGAGCTACACTCCTCGGTCAAGTGCACCGTCTCATACTCCACCATCTTCCTCTTGTTTGACATAATTTCTTTCAAGAACTTGGAATAATGGGGCATTTGTTCTAGAGCCTCGGCGAAGGGGGTGTTGATGTGGATTTTCTTGAACATTTCCACAAACTTGGCAAATTTGTTGTCCAAGCCCTTCTTCTTCAACCTTTGAGGGTATGGGAGAGGTACCTCCTTTTTACCTTTGTCTTGAGGAGGGATTGCCTCCTCACTCTTCTTCTCCTCTACTTTCTCCTCTTGCCTTTCTCTCTCTTGTCCTTCTTCTTTGTCAACACCCTCGGGTGCCATTAACATTTCCTCCTCTTGTGGCATCTTTGGCCCCTCGTAGCTTATCCCACTTCTTAGCTTTATAGCCTTACAATGCTCCTTGGGGTTAAGTTCCGTGTTTGAAGGAAATTGCCCCGGAGTGTGTTGACTTCCAATGACATTAGAGAGTTGGCTCACTTGCTTCTCTATGGCTTTCACATTGTTTGCCACGTTCTTAATCATTTCCCCTTGTTCCTCAAGTATTTGCCAAGTCTTGTTTGCATTGTCCCTAGTCTCTCTCATGAAGTTTTTGGTTTCCCCCATGAAGGCACCAAACATATCCTCCAATGATGGTTTTGATGAAGACTCCACAATAGCTCCATCTCTAACATTGAAATTTGGAGGTGGGATGATGGCATTCCTTGTGTTAGCATAGGAGAAGTTCTCATGTTGCCTCAACCCGGGATGATATTGATTCGGATTAGGAGGATTTTGCCTATCATTCCAACCTCTTTCTCGGAAATGACGGTCCCTTTGATTGTTCATATAATGAGCCTCTTCATATTGATCGTCACTAGGTCCCATTAATGACTTGGCCGCCATCATCGAAGTCAATTTATCCATCTTGTTGGATAGAGTAGCAAAATCATTCGATTCTCTTATGGAAGCAACTTTCCGGGTTTGCCTTCTCTCTGATGGCCATTGGTTCCCGTTCTTTGCCATCTCTTCCAATAGCACATAACCCTCCTCCGTTGTCTTCCCTAACAAAGAACCCCCTCCGGCTGAAGCATCTACCATCCCTCTCGTGCGATGGTCCATTCCATTGTAGAAGTAGCAAATGAGTTGATCTCGTGAGAAACCATGTTGTGGGCAACTTCTAATCAAATCTTTGAAACGCTCCCACGCTTCGGCTAAGGACTCATCCTCATCTTGCATAAATGATGAAATCTCTCCTCGTATTTTGATGGTCTTGCTTGGAGGAAAGTATTTCATAAGAAAGGCATCTACAAGGTCGGCCCAATTTTCGATCGTCCTTAGATCAAGAGACACATACCATTGTTTTGCACGATCACGGAGAGAAAATGGAAACAATTGGAGCCGGATGTAGTCTTGAGGGACACGGTTGATCTTAACCGTTCCACTTATCTCTAAGAATTGAGATAAATGGAGGTTAGGATCCTCCTTTGACAACCCTCCAAATTGGTTGTTTTGGACCATCATGATTAGCGCCGGTTTGAGCTCAAAGTTATGAGCATCTACGGGTTCCCTACCCGCTCCTCCATATGGTCTTGGGATGGGACGGAAGTGGTCTCTCAAGACTCTTTGATTCCCGTTTTCCTCATTCCCCCGTTGCTCTCCATCTCCTTCCCCATTGACATTCTCTTCAATCCTCCGGTTAAGGTTACCTCTCAAGCCTCCTTGTGGTCGATTACCACCATTCCCATTTGGCTCTACTATGCCTCCAATATCCTCTTGATTTCTTTCTTCTTCCACAATCGGATTATCCCTTCGATTCATCTCTTCCAATTCAATCCTTCTTCTTTCGGCGTTCCTTCTTCGATAATTAGCTTCGATCTCCGGATCCAAGGGCAACACTTCTTGTTGATTCCTCCTAGATCGTGTGATCATAAACCATGTCTAGACAAAAGTTCAAAAGAGAGTAAGAATCACAAGTGAAATCAAGGTAAAACAAACAAATATTTTTGGATTTTTGTAAATAAAGAAAGCAAGTAAATTGTCTAAACTAAAACTCTCCTAGCCTACACTCTAGAGCTTATAAAAACCTCCCCGGCAACGGCGCCATAAACTTGATTCACGTATTATGCAACACTAAATAAACAACCGCAAGTATACGGCATCTATTGTAGCGCGATAAGCACGAGGTCGATCCCACAAGAAGGTTAAAGCGTAAAAGGGCAGTTTGCTAGTCGAATTCTAAATAGACGTGATCGATAGTTTGAATATGATGATTTACTCTAAAATTACCTACCAAGTGTCACGAATAAGCAACAAAGAGAAAAGATAAAATCAATCAAATAGCATACAAATCACAAAACGAGAGTAAAATGGATGTAAACTCAATTAAAAGAAAGTAGGTCCTAGGGCACATGCACTACTAATGAATCCAACTATGGTTAAATGCCTATTCAAATGGTGTTCATGCTTTGTCTATAAGATTGATCACAACATAATGAATTAAAAGTCCTTTCGATCCAAGTAATTCAAAGGAAATACTACACAACCTAGTATCTCTACCTAAGTTGCACAATAAGACCCAATCAAGCCCCTAAGATCATCACACATCTTCCTAATCATTGATCATCTTTCAATCTCACAATAAAATTAGGTCAAATGCTTGCAATCAATTAATCAAACAAGATTTCTCAACCTAATTCAACTAACTATGATCAACACATCACCATTGTACACATAATGACATGTTTTGCAACAAACACCAAGCATCCAAATAGAATTTAACCACACAAACACCAATTAAACAAATATTAATCCATAGATATCATCAAAAGTATGTACAAGGCCCTAGAACCAAAAGTGTTCTAGCCAATCAACCACATGTTTGAATTACAATCAAAACAAAGATCAAAGCAATAAAAACTGAAAATAAGAGAAAGCTTAGACTGTGGTGTGGTGGGGAATTGAATTCCTAAGCTAGTGGCTCCTTCCTTGCATGAATTGGTGTTGAATTGAAGAAGATATGGCCCAAAACCTCCAAGTGTGTGTTGGTGTGTGAAAGAATTCTTGATAGAGAGGTTAGATTCTGTGAAATTTAAGAAGTGGGGTATTTATAGTGTTGGGGTAGGGTTTAGGTGTGATATTTGCAAGTGAGTCCCTTGAAAATGGAGAAAATACAAGTTTGGCACCGAAAATGGGGTGACTCGGCCGAGTTGGGGTCACTCGGCCGAGTTGGTGTGTTAGTCGAGTGAATCACAGAAAACAGGGGTCGCGCGTCACTCGGCCGAGTTGGGGTCACTCGGCCGAGTGGTCTTCAAGCTTTTCATTCAACTCGGCCGAGTTGGGTTACTCGGCCGTGTGCGCAGTAAAACCCAAATTCGCAGATTCGGCCGAGTAACCTCACTCGGTCGTGTGCGCAGTAAAACCCAAATTCGCAGATTCGGCCGAGTAAACTCACTCGGCCGTGTGCGCAGTAAAACCCAAATTCGCAGATTCGGCCGAGTAAACTCACTCGGCCGAGTTGCCTTGTTCTTCGATTTCGGCCTTTTCTCGTTTCGTGCATAACTTTCGCCTCGGGTGTCGGATTGACTTGATTCCTTTGGCTAATCCACTCCGTTTTCCGAGAAGAATCCAACCGTGCACTCCTCTTTCCAGTCCGATCACTTGTCGTATGTGTTTTGCTCCAAATTCCATCGTTTTACCTACAAAACCGACAAAACACAACCTTTCTCTCATTTCGGCTTAAACAATCATATTCCATGCATAATTCAATGAAATCCACATCAAAATACACCTCACATGTGCCCCTAAAACGTGTAAATTCCACCCGAATCAATATTCAGTGTATTCTTCGTGTGTTTCTTAGTAAAAATTGTGTAAAGAGTGTTTGTGATGTAAAAACGTAGTCAACAAAGAGAACAAACCTGCTTTTATACCTTTCCTCCTTTCGTGGGAGAGAGGGAGACCCCCTCTCCCCCTTAATTCTCAACCACCCTTAAGACTCGGACCTTTAGTGGACTCTCTCCACTCACCTTGACTACTTCCTTTGGGCCTCAATAATTAAGACCGGGTCTCCTGAGTCCCCTTCTTGGACTGGACCCATTTAACCTCTGTGTGCTTGGGCTAAGGACGTGGGCCAACAATATGGTCCAGAGGCCCAATTGTACCCATTTCCCTCTTTGGGTTTAAGGGTGTATTAATCCTCTTCACCAAATTATCACCCATGATAAAACGGGTTTAATTCATCTTATATCCACGTGTCGATATCTCCGAGGGCGACATATTTTGTCCGCATCAACTACTCCCCCCTACTCTTGTAAAAGTGTTAGTGATTTTATAAGAGTAGGAAATGGATAAGATGAATTCTCCTTATGGATCACTTCTCAAAGACTGGTGTTATTTTTCATATTAAATTCAAGGGATGTGTTGCACACCGCTAAGAAGATATACTCCTCGGTAAAAGAACTTAATTCTTCTTTCGAATCTCTCCTTTTGCCGCCAAGTGATAACCATCCTTTATTTCGATTTCCTTACCGCTTCGAATTCCGCGTTGGCCTTCTTCACGCGCTTACCCTAGAAAAGGGAGCCAGCCGTCGTTGCCATAATCACGCGCCCTCCCATTAGTTCCGGATGCCACCTTCCTCGTTTTTCTCCCCATTTTCTGAGTTACCATCATAACTCCCAAATTCAAAAATAAAAAAAACCTCTCTTACTTGTGCAAGCTTCTCTTCCACAATTCTTCGTCTCTCTCTCTCTTCAAGTTTTCTTTTCGTTTCTGCAACCAACCGCCTTCTTTGCACGTCCGTCGGCACATCACCTACTTTCCCGAGGTGTTTTCATTTTCAGGTACCCATCTGCACTTCTTTTTTCTTTTTCATTTTGTCGTCATGTCTTCTTCTTCCCATTCCTCCTCGGAAGATATTCTCAAGGAAACTCCCAACTCCCCCTCAAGTCCGATTTCGCGATTTCCCATAACCATACCGGCTTTAAAAAACAAAATATCTTCCTCTTCCTCCCTCTCGGAGGAACGTTTGGCCTCCTTTATTAGGTCAGGCATGTTTCCAACCGACTACCTAGTTAGGGTCGCCCATCCGAAGGAACGTCCCAATTTCACCGGTCCTCGAAGCCTAGCCTTCTTGGAAGCCCAATTGAAAGCCGGGTTTCGTTTCCCCATTAACCCTTACCTAGCTGAAATTTCTTCTTACGCCCGCATCCCTATCAACCAATTCACTCCCAATGCCATTCGAGCGATGCTAGGGTTTTACATTTTGGTAAAGGGGAATGGGGGAGAACCTTCTGCTCAACTTTTCCTGACTCAATATACCTGCAAACTTGCGGATGGGTTCTTCTATGTGTGCGGCCGTGCCGCCCGAACCGGGAAATTCATGGAAAAACTCCATGAGGGGGCCCAAGACTGGCGGGATCACTATTTCTTCGTTACCAATCCTTCTCCCTGGAATTTCCCTCACGAAATGTGGGTTTATGAGAACCCAGGGGTACCCTGTCCTCCTCTCACTGCTTGCTCTCGTCTTAATCTGGATGTAATGGAAAACCTGAACCAACACATAACTCGTCACGGATATTTTAATGTAATGAGTATTTGTAAAAATCCTAGGGCTTTGTCACATTTCGGTTTTGGTCGTATTGATTATCCTCTAGGTCCAGATGATGGTAATATCATTTCTCTGCCATGTTGCTACCTTCGGAGCTTAGATCTTTGTGGTTTCTAATATCTTCATTATTTTGTCACAGTTTCTTCCTCTTGATGGGGGCGTACATCCTTCATTTTATCGATCACGGTTTCTCGAACGCTACAGCAGAGCACTCTGCTACCGGATTTGATGGCCACTACACCCCTGCCCTACGTCTGGACGAGCAGGCCACTCCCCCAAAGTTCCCGGGAGATCCCAAGGAAGATATCAACACTCCCTGGTGGTTGCCTAGCATGAGAAAAGTTGTGTCCGAGCTGAAAAGTGCAGCCTTAGGGGTGGAGGACTTGGTGCCTACCAGTGATTTGGAATTCCCCATTCATGTAGCTAACCCCGATCCCCTGGCTACTGTAGCTGCTGATGTCTCGGGAGAGAAGGAGGAGGGTGGTGGCTCTAGTGGGCAGGTTGATGAGGCCGTGGAAGGCCTCGGAAGGGCTGAAGTTCCTTCCTCTTGATGAATTTTCTTTACTTTCTTTGATAACAACATGTTTCTGGGATTTTTAAAACACTTTTCTGGGGCCTCTGTGCCTTTTTGGTATTTTCAGGAGACTCCACACTCCTGTGTTTTTCTGTGGAGGGCCAGGGCATGGTGCCATTGGTCTTGAATATTTCCTGACTTTTGATGCTTTGCTTTTACTCCTTCTCACATCTGCATATTGTCTTATTGTATGCATACATATATGTTGCTTTCTTTTCATGAGCATGTTATGTAATATGTCTAAGATAATGAGCATGTCGTATGTTGCATGTTTAGCTTCTATTAGCTACATTTCAATGCATATCTCTAGTATCCTTCTAACACATATAGGCTCTAAGGCTTCAAATTCATGCATAGAGAATTCAGGCTTTAAAATAGACAATTTAGGCTTCTGTACTTACTTGATGGTGCTTGTAGGGTCACCCCATAGCTCTTTCTCCCCCTAGCCTTAGAGGTTATAATGGATGGAGATCTTCGATCTTATAACTTTGAATTTTCCCCTTAGGATGAGGTTCATTTCGAATCTGTATTTGTTCTCAGAGAGAGGTTCATTGGGGCCTGCTCATTTCCTTACAGTGAGGTTCATCGAAACTCGCTTACTTTCTCAGGGTGAGGTTTGTCTAAACCTGCGCATTTTCTCAGAATAAGGTTCTTCGGAACCTACTCATTATTTTAGGGTGAGGTTTGTGTAAACCTACGCATTTTCTCAAAGTAAGGTTCATCGGAACCCACATATTTTCTCAGGGCGAGGTTTGTGTAGACCTACGCATTTTCTCGAAGTAATGTTCTTCAGAACCTACTTATTTTCTCAGGGTGAGGTTTGTGTAAACCTACGCATTTTCTCAAAGTAAGGTTCTTCGGAACCTACTTATTTTCTCAGGGTGAGGTTTGTGTAAACCTACGCATTTTCTCAAAGTAAGGTTTTTCGGAACCTACTTATTTTCTCAGGGTGAGGTTTGTGTAAACCTACGAATTTTCTCAAAGTAAGGTTCATCGGAACCCACTTATTTTCTCAGGGTGAGGTTTGTGTAAACCTACACATTTTCTCGAAGTAAGGTTCTTCGGAACCTACTTATTTTTCAGGGTGAGGTTTGTGTAAACCTACGCATTTTCTCAAAGTAAGGTTTTTCGGAACCTACTTATTTTCTCAGGGTGAGGTTTGTGTAAACCTACGCATTTTCTCAAAGTAAGGTTCTTCGGAACCTACTTATTTTCTCAGGGTGAGATTTGTGTAAACCTACGCATTTTCTCAAAGTAAGGTTCTTCGGAACCTACTTATTTTCTCAGGGTGAGGTTTGTGTAAACCTAAGCATTTTCTCATTTTATCCTTTGTCTTAATACCAGTACATATCAATCATCTCATCAGATTTTCAAACATCTATCTCACATTGTAATTTTTCAAAGATCAAGAGAAATAACAACAATTTCTTCAAAAGTAAAGCTTCATTGATCAAAAGTGTTCATCAACATAGGCAAAAAGGAAACCTATGCCGGCCTCATTAAAAACCTCTCCATGGTAAAACCCGAAGGGAAACCCATGCAGAGGGAAAAAGAGTGTCGGTGAAGCGACAGGTACAATTATTCGAATGGAAATGAATGTCAAAATTACACAAAAGAAAAATAATGGACCGATGCGTTTTCAAACGTAAAACCTCTTGAGGTGGCACACGTTCCATGGGCGCAGCACCTCCTTTCGCTCCATATTCTGGAGCTTGTAGGCTCCTCCTTTCAGCACTTGTACCACTTTGTAAGGACCTTCCCAGTTGGGTTCCAACTTTCCGGTATTCTTCAAGGCATCCGCTCTTCGAAGGACTAAGTCTCTAACTCTAAAGGATCTGAGGATTACCCTACGATCGTATGCTGCCTTGATCCGGCTCTTGTATCTCTCTGCTTTCAGCCTTGCTATCTCTCTCTCCTCTTCTACCAGATCCAAAGCTTCTCTCATTAGCTCTTCATTTTTCCTCTCATTAAAATACGTGATTCGATGTGATCCTAACCGGGCCTCTGGCGATATTACTGTTGTTGTCCCATACACCAATTGAAAGGGGGACTCCCCCGTAGCTGACTTAGGGCTAGTTCTGTAAGACCAGAGGACATTTGCCAGTTCCTTCACCCATCCCCCTCCTATTTCTTGCAGGCGGGTTCGAATGCCATCCACTATGATTATGTTTGTGACCTCCACCTGCCATTAGCCTGTGGATGAGCCAATGAAGTGAACCTTTGCAGAATATTCCATCTCCAGCACCATTTTCTTACTTTTCCCCGTTGAACTGCGTACCATTATCTGAAATTAGAATCCTGGGTACTCCAAACCTACAACAGATGTGCCTTGTTAGGAAATTAATCACATTATCTTCCTCTATTTTAGCCAACGGTGCGGCCTCTACACACTTGCTAAAGTAGTCCACTGCCACAATTAAGAACTTCCTCCCTCCAGGTGCCATAGGGAAGGGCCCTACCAAGTCTATTCCCCATTTCACAAATAGGCAGGGTGAATACATGGCCCCCATTTCTCCTGCTGGTACACGTATCAATGGTCCGTTCTTCTGACATTTCTCACACTTTTTTATGAACTCTCGAGCATCCCTCATCACGCTGGGCGAATAAAAACCTGCTCTGAACACCTTCTTCACAATGGTTTTATAACCCTCATGACTGGCCGCACAACCTCCATGAATATCTTTGATCACAAATTCCGCTTCCTGCTTTGAGACACTTCAAGTATGGTTGAGTAAAGGATCTTTTATACAATTGATCTCCAATGATACAGTATTTCAACCTCAAAGCTTTATTTTCTCTAGATGTTGGAGTCGTGGGATCCTTGCTCAATTCTTTCCATATCTCCTTCCTCCAATCATCGCTTTCTGTTATCTCTCCGACTAAGGCTTCGGTCGACAGTCGATCCGCCACTACCAGGGTTATCTTTCCTTGACCCTCGAATTCGGTAGAGGTGGCCAACTTGAACAACCCATCTGCCTTCGTGTTTTCCTCCCTCGGTATCTGTATTACTTCGAAGGCATGGAATTTATTCCTCAAATTCCTCACTTGCTCCAAGTATACAATCATCTTCTCATCTTTGGCAAGGTATTCCCCCGCTACTTGTTGCACCACTAACTGCGAATCTGAATATAGGGTAATCTTTTGTGCTCCAAGCTCCGCAGCCATGTTAGCCCCTCTGATCAGGGCCTCATATTCTGCTCCGTTATTAGAGGTTGAGAATCGGAATTTAACCGCCACTTGTATCTTCTGACCTTCAGGGTCCACCAATACTATCCCTGCCCCACATCCAAGTGCTGATGCGGAGCCATCGACATACACTTTACAGCCTTCCATCTCCTCTGTTCTAGTGGATTCTTGAATAAAATCTGTTAGGGCTTGGGCTTTAATAGCCCTCCTGGGTTCATAATCCACGTCATATTCTTGCAATTCAACGGCCCACTTGACCATCCTTCTTGACAAGTCTGCTCTTCCTAGCACCTACTTCAAAGGGTAGTTAGTCCGCAAAATGATTTTATATGACAAGAAATAAGGGCGTAACCGCCTAGCCGTCACTACCACCGCCAGGGCTGCCTTTTCTACCTCTGGGTATCTAATCTCTGCTCCTTGAATTACCTTACTCACATAGTATATGGGCTGTTGTGTGGAGCCCTCTTCCTTCATCAAGGTTGTACTTAGAGAATGTTCCCCTACTGAGAGGTATAGGAATAAGATATCTCCTAGAGAGGGTTTTGTCAATTTTGGGAGTTGTTCTAGATGAAGCTTAAGTTCTTCGAAGGCTCTTTGGCACTGCTCATCCCATTCAAATTTTGACCCGTTCCTCAGTGTCCTGAAGAAATGATGACTTTTCTCCGCCGATCTCGCTATGAATCTGCTCAGGGCTGCTATCCTCCCATTCAAGGTCTGTAGTTCTTTCAGGTTTCGAGGGGGCTGCATGTCGAGTACGGTCTTCACTTTTGTAGGGTTGACCTCTATTCCCCTCTGAGTCACCATGTATCCTAAGAATTTTCCTGACCTTACTCCAAAGGATCATTTAACTGGATTCAGCTTGATGCCATTACTCCTGACTACCTGGAATATCTCCTCTAGATCTTTTATGTGTTCCTCTGCCTTAGTGCTCCTAGCCAACATGTCATCCACATAGATTTCCATGTTCCTACCAATCTGTTCTCGAAATACTGAGTCTACCATTCTCTAGTAGGTGGCTCCTGCATTTATTAGTCTGAAGGGTATACGTATATAACCAAAGGTACCACATGTTGCAATAAAACATACCTTCGGGATATCAGGGGGATTCAACTGAATTTGATGGTATCCCTGATACGCGTCCATCATGCTAAGCAACTCGAATCCTGATGTCGCGTCTACCAATTGATCAATTCTGGGCAGGGGGTATTGGTCTTTGGGGTATGCTTTGTTCAAATATCTGAAGTCAGTGCACATTCTCCATTTGCCGGCTCCCTTAGACACCAACACTGCGTTTGAGAGCCATTCAGGGAACTGTACCTTCTTTACATGTCCTGCACTCAACAATTTATCAATCTCTTCTTTCACAATAAGATTCTTTTCTTTACCAAAATTTCTCAGTTTTTGCTTTACTGGTTTCGCCCTGGGATCTACATTGAGGTGGTGTACTGCTATCTCTGGAGGGATACCCGTCATATCCGCCGGGGCGAAAGCAAATATATCCGCATTCTTTCGAAGAGTGTCTATCATCCTCTCTTTAAGTTCTGGGTCCATATGGGTACCAATTCTGGTTACAAATCCTTCTTTTCCTGCGTAGAGCTCAATATTCATCAATTCCTCATCTGCTTTGATTTTGGGCTGTTCCCCCGCCAATTCACCTACTCTTTGTTTTTTCAACTCAGGGTATTCACCCTTAAACCTTTCCAATCCTCGGAACATAGCCTTGTCTGCTATTTTCACTGATTCTACATAGCACTTCCTTGCTTGATATTGATCTCCAAATAACACTCCCACTCCCCCCGAGGAGGGAAATTTCATCTTCATGTGGAAGGTGGAAATTACTGCCTGAAAGATTTTCAAGCTTGGTCTTCCCATCACCACGTTGTATGAGGAAGGGATGTCTACTATCAAAAATTCTATCACTTGTACACGTCGGTTGGGGGCGGTCCCTAGCCCTACTTGCAATAATGCCGAACCGAGGGGTTGTATTGCACCCCCTGAGAATCCATAAAGAGCAGTTTCTACTGGTCTGAGCTTTATGTTCAACTCCATCTTTTTTAAGCACTACAAGAACATGATGTCCGCAGATCTTCCCGTATCCACAAAACTTCTCGCTACGTCATACCCTGCGATGTCCGTGGTAATGACTAGGGCATCATTATGAGTTTCCCTCGGTTCTCCCGCGTCTTCCGGTCTGAAATGAATGTCAGGGACCACTGCCATCTTCCCTATCTCTCTGGTCTCCATATTCCTATCAATCTTCAACGATCTAACACTCTGTTTCCTCTATCTGAAGGAATCTCCATCGGTGGGGCCTCTCATAATCATGTGGATTATCCCCCTCTTCTGGGGAGGAGGGGGTTGATCTTCTGTATCCTTCCTCTGCTCTCTCCTGTTCTCATCTGGTTTCCCCTCCGGGTCCTTTCTCTTTTGCCCCCGAGGGCCCTGTCTATCCCTAAATGTGAACTCTTTAAGATGGCCTGCTTGGATCATTCATTCTATCTCATCCTTCAAGTGCCAGCACTGATTTGTATCATGGCCGTAATCATTGTGGAAACGGCAGAACTTATCAGATTTAGGATTTTGAGGACCTCTGTTTCTGGAATAGGGGAACTTCATATTAGGGTGATCCCCTCCTACCTCTAGGACTTCTGCTGTCTCTATTCTCAGAGGGGTATATTTCTCGAACCTTCCCCTGGGACCCGAGCATGTTGCTTCCTCCTTCTTAATGCTTCTAGTGCTTCTTGAACTTCTGTATCTTTCAGGACTAGGCCTCCTAGGTATGATTTCTCTTCTTCGCTCTCCATTTCTTCTCATTGGTTTAGTTTCGGAGCGTTTAGCCTTTCGTACTTCCTCCAGGGTGAGGTATTTCTCGGATCTCCTTAATAACTCATCAAAGGTCTGCATTGGTTTCTTGGCCAGGGAGGTGAAAAGGTCTCCGTCCTTCAACCCGTTGGTAAGGGTATTGATCTTAACTTCAGAGGAGGCAGTAGGTACCTCCAGGGCCGCTTGATTGAATCTTTTCAGAAAATCTCAAAGGCTTTCATTATCTCCTTGTCTCATGTTGAACAGGGTAAGGGTAGCTCTAGGCTGCCTCCTAGCACTAACGAATTGGTGCAAGAACAGTTCGCTAAACTCTGACCAAGAGTGAATGGTGTCAGGTCCCAATTGCGTAAACCACTATTGTGCAGCTTTAGATAGAGTGGTTAAGAAGACCCTGCACTTGACACCCTCTCCATAGCGGTGCAACAGAGCGGCATTTTCAAACCTCACCAGGTGTTCGTAGGGGTCCGCCGTACCATCATATTCGAAATTCAAAGATTTGAAATTAGAAGGTAATTCATCTTGCAAGATATTCGAAGTAAACTGGTAACCAGTAATATAAGGAGATTTACTTACACTGTCAGCTATTTTTTTTCTCATATCCTCCATTTCTCTTCGAAGGGCTTGTATTTGGTCGCTGACTGCTCCTTGGTAGGTATCATCCGTACTTTCTCCAATCTCCGTATCTAAAATCCTTTTAGGGATTACTTACGTGTTCCTCTTGGGGGTTCTGTTGGGAACACTCCTCTCAACCTGAGAGGGTACTTTGTCTTCCTGATCTCGAGGGATCCCCTCGTTCCGGTGGCGCAACACCGGAAACATGGACTCCTCGAGAGGAAACCATTCTCTCTACAGCCTGGGCGATCATGGCATTTAGCTGATCCTGAGAAACGGTGAGGAGCTTCGGCTAGGTATTGGAAGGAGGTGGATCCTTGTGAATCCCACTTCCGGAGGCTCCAGAGATACCGGTTGTATTTCCCTCAGGTGCAGGAGGGTTATCCTCCAGTATTATGGTTCAGGGTTGTTTCCCTAGGTTCTTGTTTGAGGGAAAACCTGGAGGAGGCGGAGGGAAAGGAGAGGTAGTATCTCCCTTTTCCGTAGTCTGCTTCATCAGATCCTGTTCTCCGCCCATTTTGTATGGAACTTTCTCACTTCTTAGCTCGAAACGTTCCCACAGACGGCGTCAGTTGTTGCGTCAGAAAATAACAATTAGGGATACAGAATCTCCCTATCCGGATTACGACGGTTGTGGGCTTAGATCGTCACTTTCCCGCAAGCTTATCCACGAATAATCCTCCTTCAAGCTCCTTAAAGACCTGCAAAAACACGTCGGAGGGGATTCCGGCGTGGAATCTCCGACGCTCAAGTCAGAATCTTTCTCAAGAGGATCAAAGAGGAATTTTCCTGTAATTCGAGTGAAATTCTCGCAAGTATCGTGGAGTTTTCTGTATATTCAGTGTATTCTTCATGTGTTTCTTAGTAAAAATGGTGTAAAGAGTGTTTGTGATGTAAAAACGTAGTCAACAAAGAGAACAAACCTACTTTTATACCTTTCCTCCTTTCGTGGGAGAGAGGGAGACCCCCTCTCCCCCTTAATTCTCAACCACCCTTAAGACTCGGACCTTTAGTGGACTCTCTCCAGTCTCCACTCACCTAGACTACTTCCTTTGGGCCTCAATAATTAAGACCGTGTCTCTTGAGTCCCCTTCTTGGACTGAACCCATTTAACCTCTGTGTGCTTGGGCTAAGGACGTGTGCCAGCAATATGGGACAGAGGCCCAATTGTACCCATTTCCCTCTTTGGGTCTAAGGGTGTATTAATCCTCTTCACCAAATTATCACCCATGATAAAACGGGTTTAATTCATCTTATATCCACGTGTCGATATCTCCGAGGGCGACATATTTTGTCCGCATCAGGAACTAAATGTGCGAGTGTGTGCATTCAATATATATAAAGTACGGCACAATATATAATTGAGGGAAATTTTAATTTGGTCTCTCGTTTTAATTTAATTATGAGAATAAACAGAACGTTTTAGAAGGTTTTCCACATATATATGAACCAAACATCAAGTTATGGGCTATGTTTTCCACATATATATACATTTGTGTTGATAATATACTAATTAAAAGCATGAAATAGTGTTTCGATTTTTATGTTCTATTTTTCGTGTTTCACTGGTATTTCACCCTATTAAATTTTTAACACGTGTAGTTCCTAGCTAATATTATAGAACGCTGATTATTTACACATTTTTCTTATTCATTTATCTCACAATTGTTGTACACCCCCAAAAAGAAGTTTTGTTCATAATTTTCACACTCGTCATAATATATATATGTATATATATTAATACTCCATGGTGAGTTGACTTGATACATTTAAGGGGAATATACCGAGCATGGGATATATAGAATGAGATCACATATTTCAATTTTGACGTTTCACGTCTTATTCTACTATATAAATATTTAACATGTGTCATATTAAAAAAATAATCAACATCCTATAATTAATATTTACTAAAATAACATATATTAAAAAATGGAGACAGTAATAACTAAAATCGCGGTCTCTCATTTTCAAATGACTAATTTCTTTCGTATTAATATTGTAGTTAGATTAGATACATGACACTTACAGTAGTAGATTTTGTTTTCCAATTAATTACTCTAGTCTCAGAAAATTGGGAACCTGGCAATGAAGTATCCTCTACCCCTTTATTCATATAGTAGAATAAGACGTGAAACAACAAAATTGAAATATGTAATCTCATTCTAACTCTTGGTATATTCCCCTTAAATGTATCAAGTCAACTCACCATATATAATTCAATATGGTACATTAATAATTCAACTACTTCATTTCCCTCTCTTTTTTATTTTTTTTGGAGAACTACGTACACATTTGTTTTTATGACGTAATTGTTGATTACACGTTTTTGGTAACTGGTCACTGTAGAGCTGATAATAATATAAGTATATAACCCACAATTTCACATTTTATTATTCATATATGGAAAATATATAGTCTCTCTCCCTCTCTCATGATTCACAGAGAATTAGTTTGAGTTTGAAGGGATAGGTAAAGTAAATGCTGATAACAGATATATAGTAGTAAATAGTAAATTTGTGGTTGGTTGAATTAATTTTATTTAATGGTGTATACACGTATATATATACGTACATAATAAAAAAAAAACATAATTTCTTCTAAAACAAAACATATTACCCCAAGTAATTTTAGGCAGATCATCAAAAATATTGAATTATATATAATTAATTATATACACAATAAATATACAAATTTACTATCTACTAATTTACCATCGATCATTCACAATTTTTCCAATGAGATCACAGGTTCCAATTTTGGTGTTCCACATCTTATTTTACTATAGGGATGATTGACATATGTTATATTAAAAAATAATCAACTTCCTATAATATTGGGGACAACACGTGTTAAAAATCCAGTAGGGTGGAATATCAGTGGAACATGGAAATTGAATGGAGCAATGAAAAGTATCTTACCCCCTTATTTGACGACTTCTCATTTTTTAAAAGAGGGTAAGATAGTAAATACCGAAATAAAACTTATAAAAATAAATAAATTTGGGAACCAGGTAACAAGTCAGGAATACAAAAGCAACGATACATAATGCAATTCGACATCCTGACTAGTGTGAATCAGAGCGACACCTGCCATGATCAGAACCTCCCAACTATAATTATTTACTATCCATTAAATTGTTTAAAAAAAATCTAGAATAATCATTCATCGTGATTTTATTAATGGCATGTATAGTTAAGTTTTGAAGCAATATTCCATTATTAGTTCAGCACTGGCATTATTATAGGGACCTTTATCGCAATGGGTGCGACTTATGTTTTCTATTACATGATAACACTCAGCATATTTATGAAGCATTTTACAACAATGAGGTTTCGGAAATGATACCCTATGTGTTGAATGAAGATGGATGCATATAGCATTAGCTAATTGATCCACACGTACAATTTGGTGTCATCAATGCTATTTTTTCGTCGCAATCTTCATTATAGTTGATTAGAGCTCTGGCTTCAAACAAAATCGTTCCATTAATTAGAACGAACGTTAATGCAATCTCGATTATGCTCTTCAATTTGGTAGCCATATATGTAATATATATGTATTTTTTAGAAACAAACTATTTATTTGCAAGAACAAGTAACATTAGCAAGACAATTTCATCAGACTCCATCTACTGAATTTATATTGAATTGATTTGTTACGGTTTAATTTAAACATTTGAGTTGAAACTTCATATGCATGCATTTAAGGTTGCTTTTAATTATAATAAAACAGAGGTGAAGATAATTTCAGTGGGAACTAATGCACACAAGGTTAACCAAAAATAAAATGAAAAATTTCTTGAATATTTATTTCAAAAATATATATAAAAATATTAAGTAATTAATTTTTCATGGTATTATTAATAGATTAATTATGTGAAATTGATAAAAAAAATATTGAGTTACATATTTAAATTGAAAGAAAATTACAATTTTGAAAGGAGTATAATTAGATATATGCAATTAGAATATATATATATATAGATTGGATTCTATTCAAGGTTGTCTTTAATTATAATTAAACTAATAAAACGGACATACGTGAAGATATATAATCACTACAAAAAAATTGATAAATGGCATCGGGGAAGGCATCGGATCTGCCGTCCCCAAAGATGAAGGCAACGGCAAAGGCATCGGCAGTGTGCCGATGCCAATATGCTCGATGCCATTTAAATGGCATCGGATTTGGGGAAAATCGATGCGAAATGGCATCGGCAGGTCGCCGTTACCAAATGGCATCGGGGCCCACTGCCGATGCCATTTTGCATCGGGGACAGCCGATGCCATTTCGCATCGGGGCACTGCCGTTACCAAATGGCATCGGGCCCACTGCCGATGCCTTTTTATTAGAATTTAAAAAAGACGAATCTGGGTTTCGAACCCAGGTCGATAGGCCACCAACACCCACCCCCCACCGCTGGGCCACCCCATTTTCGCATATTCAGCCCATTTTCGCGATTTCAAGGGTTCGAACTCGTGACCTCGCGGTCTCGAAGGCTTTTAAGTGCCCCCTGTGTGCCGTTTAGGCTATGAGCTTTTAGTCGACATGTTTTGAATGCAATTAATATATATTCAATTTAATTTGCGTTTTTAATTCTTTAATTAATTCAATTCATTCTAACTTTAATTGTTGTTTATTAAATTATTTATCAAAACATATCATATTATTTCTAAATTATGTTTTTCAAATTAACTAAATTATGTTTTTCAAATTAAATAATTTATTTACGGTATCAATTATTCACACTATTTAAATTTATTCTAATCTTCAATTTACAACATTTAAATTCATTCTAATTTTTTATTTCACAACATTATAATTACATACAACATTGAATATAATTATTTTCACTTATACATTTAAATTTATTCTAATCACATCATTTAAATTCATTTTAGTTTTCAATTCACAACATTAATTAAATATATATAATTATTTTCACTTATCCATTTAAAAATATGAATTCACTTATCCTTCAATGGACCCTAAACCCTAAACCCTAAACCCTTAACTAAATTATGTTTTTCAAATTAAATAATTTATTTACGGTATCAATTATTCACACTATTTAAATTTATTCTAATCTTCAATTTACAACATTTAAATTCATTCTAATTTTTTATTTCACAACATTATAATTACATACAACATTGAATATAATTATTTTCACTTATACATTTAAATTTATTCTAATCACATCATTTAAATTCATTCTAGTTTTCAATTCACAACATTAAATATATATAATTATTTTCACTTATCCATTTAAAAATATGAATTCACTTATCCTTCAATGGACCCTAAACCCTAAACCCTAAACCCTAAACCCTTAACTAAATTATGTTTTTCAAATTAAATAATTTATTTACGGTATCAATTATTCACACTATTTAAATTTATTCTAATCTTCAATTTACAACATTTAAATTCATTCTAATTTTTTATTTCACAACATTATAATTACATACAACATTGAATATAATTATTTTCACTTATACATTTAAATTTATTCTAATCACATCATTTAAATTCATTCTAGTTTCAATTCACAACATTAAATATATATAATTATTTTCACTTATCCATTTAAAAATATGAATTCACTTATACATATAATTAAAAAAAAATTCATCTATTATAAAATTATTCTCTAGTTCATTTTCAATTAAAATAACATCATATCACAAACAACATTAATTATAATCATAATTAGCATGTTCACGTCAATTAAAATAAAAATTAATCCTCAACGTCAATGTAATATAATAACATCACACGTACCAAAGTAATATAAAAATGTATCACTCCTCATCACCACCACCATCATCCTCAGTATCATCCCGATCCTGAACCTGGCTACTATAATGAACGTTGTGCGACGGCCTCGGCGGCCTCGGCTCCCCACCTATCCCACCCATCTGTCCCATCATCAATGCAAGCTGGTCCTGAAACTCCTTGCGTAAGCGCTCCTCCTGCCGCCGCATTTGTTCCACTAAGCGCTGCTCTCTATCTTCATTGACTCTCCGTTCTTCAGCAATAGCATTGTTCATGTCTTCCTGGGTGAATCGTCCATAAGCCGTACCACTTGACATCTCGCCAGGACCGGAGGAGACCCGTCTGTTCTTGCCTACTTGTCCAAGGCCCCTAACACGTCCATGAGACCTGCCGACCTTCTTCACGTACAGTGCAGACATATCGGGTAAAGGTGGGGCCTGGGAACCATCCTCTGAACTAGGTTCATCTGACGGATCTCTTGTAGTATTATTGGTGAGCTCGTCATGTATCTGGTCCTATACGTGCACATTTAAAAGTGGGTTAATACATTTTCAAGTACAATTAAATATATATTTGTTATATAATGTAATGTATATATATATAACTTACAAGTATATCACCCATATAGCCACGAGTGTATGTCCCGTTTTCGTAACGGTGGTAATATTCAACTATCTCCCAGTCGTATGCAGGGCGTCCCGTCCTCTCCTCCTGTATTTTGAATCGAAGACATATACGAATAAATAAACTAAATAATTAACTAAAATTAATTATATATAATTGACCACAAATACTTACAATGCGCCGTGCGACCTCTGCTGCTCCACGAGCTCCGCCTTTATGAGTACCATGGCCAGTACCCGGACCTCCAGGCTCGGATAAGCGGTTCTTACGAGCCTGCTCGCTCTTCTTAATTGTGTCGGGATTGTTCCAGTGACGAACTAAGGAGTTCCAAACATTCACATCCCACAACGGCCTCTTGTTATCCTTCACCCACGCTTTCTTGATTTTTGATAACATGTTAGTGTACCGACTTGCAGCTCTTTGAAGAAAGAGTCTGTACACCTCTGTAGAAGATGTGGCTTCAGGGTCCCACCTGACCTCGGTCTGCAACAAAAAATTAATTAACGAAGTAATATAACAAAATAACTAAATGTAAAGTTATTTTATACCTGGAATGTATCCCACCACCGCTGTACCGTGGCGGGTGATACCATAGCCCAGGTGTGTGCACCAAGCTCCATATTCCGGTACATTATCGATCTGATCGTCCTCGAAATTAAATTTGAAGGCATCAACCTGTTACACGTATTTTATAATAAATAAAAAATTATTAATAAACATGTTATACATATGTCTAATGAAATTTAAATATAATATACTTACGTATCCAGGTAGATAAACAGTCGGATGCGACTGTCGGGTGCATCAGTCGACATGCTGGCCTGTGTCCCGACAGACGGATGTCTAACTGGCGAATGTATCGGTGGAGGCGATTGTTCCTGTGGATGTGGAACCATATGAGGCAACTGAGGCACCTGAGTGTAATAGGAATTAGGGTTCATTCCGGGCATCTGGGGCAACATTATCCCAGTCATATCGGGCATATACAAACCCTGTGGTGTCTGCACAGTCGGTGTCTCATCCACCGGCTCTCCTCTGCCTCTACCTCTACCTCGCCCATGTCCAGAAGAACCCTGTCCAGAAGAACACTGACCAGAGCCATATCCAGAACCATATCGACGACCACTCATCTGTCAAAATGAACATTAAAACATTATTAACATTGAACATTGTAACAATTAAAAAACATTATATATGAACATCACTGTAACGATTAACACTAAAATATAAATAAGGAATATAATTAAGGAATTAATATTTAGATAACATTGTCTAACAATTAATATTTAGATAACATAGTCTAACAATTAACATTGTCTAATCTTGGACTATACATCCAACTACGAATTGAATAATCCATGTCAATCGACGTCTACAAACACACAAACAAACCAACGTCTCATTTCCAACTCTATTAAAATCAATTAATATAATTCTAATTATATTCTAATAATTATTCTAACACCCTAATTAACAAATAAATTCATATAGACATATAACACAAATATAATTCTAACACTCTAATTAACAAATAAATTCATATAACTTAATTATTAAAACATACGTACATATAAATACATGCTTATAAACACAACATAATTAAATAACAATTTATAAATTCTTACAATTAACACATGCATGCATAAAAATTAACAATTCTAACAATTTTATATATACATACAACATATATGCATATATATACATATATATACTAAAACTATATATACACATATAACTTCAAATTTAACCAATGAAAACGAAAAAAATTGCCGTAGAAATGCTCCCGTCGAAATGTAGAACACAAATGGCCAAAAATCGAGTTCGATCCGCAAACGAAGGTGATTTTTGAGTGGGGATGGCCAAAAACTCGAAGCTTCAATTTGGGGGAGGAGGGCAGCGGCTGTAACGCGTTCTGGAAGAAGGGGGTTTTATATTTAATTAGGGCATCGGGGAAGGCATCGGGCCCACTACCGATGCCATTTTGCATCGGGGGGCCGTTACCAAATGGCATCGGGGCCCACTGCCGATGCCATTTTGCATCGGGCATTAAATGCCGATGCCAAATGGCATCGGGGCCCACTGCCGATGCCATTTTGCATCGGGCATTAAATGCCGTCCCCTTTTCGCATCGGCCGGCCTGCCGATGCCATTTGTCGATGCCTTTTGGGCAATATTTTGTAGTGAATTAATGAAAAAGTATAACATATTACACATATATAAGTCACCATAATAAAATGAACAATTCTCACAATTGGCAGAGGCAAATTTGAGAATACGAATTTCATGGCAAACTATCTATTTAGAGAATACGAATTAAGATCTTAAAAGCAGAGTACGTAGCAAGACAATTTTAGATAAATTAAACACTAGTACAATTCCACAGCGAATCGTTTTGTGTATCTATCTCATTAAAGCCGCTTCTATCAAAATACCAATCTCCAACAGCCTTCCCAATTGTCTTAAAATTGTGAATCATATATCAAACAAAATACAAGATATATATATATATATATATATATATATATATATATATATTAAACTAAAACAATAAAGAAAAAGAAGATTAGAAACCATACTTTAGTTGCAAGGACATTCCCCGAAGATGGGTTATTCCATCCATTTGTTTCAAGTATGTGCATATGACGGATGCAAGAGTGGATAAACTTTCCTCTACTTGAAGATTTCTCGAGTTTCGTCAAAGTCTCGATAAAAGCACGTCGAAAATCTGAAATCAAACATGTTGTTATATAATTAATTAATTGTCAACAGAATATATATAATAAAATAATTGGAGTATACCTTTCATGATTTGAATTTGAGTTGCATTACAAAATTGTATGTTTGTCGCACAACTATACAAGTCGTCATAGCCATGAGTTGCAGGTGCTAATAAGTGGTGTTGAATCTGAAAACAAATAAACCATATTAATTAATTTTAACAATATATTAATTTTTAAAATTGATTTTAAAGCATGCATGACTCACCAATTCACTAATAATATTTACCTGATATCGATCAAAAGCCGACTCAATTATAAACACGGGCGTCTTAATATCCCCAACAAAATTTCAGGAAATAGGCACTGACAAATTAATAATATATTGTTAATTAACATTAATTAATTTAATAAATAATGAAATTTAATGATTAATATGCAACTATATATATATATATATACACACTCCTCACCAATGAAACTGGATCTATTTTTAATGTGCATATCATCGGCAACGAATTAGCCAATTCCTGCATTGCCACATAAATATATATATTAACAATTTTTCAATCAATATATATGTATACTATTTATTAATTTTTTAATTACAATATAATATATATATATATATATATGTATACTATTAAATTAACAAAAAATACATGTGTTGCAACGATGGCACTGAACATTTGTTCTCTTAGTTCAAAACCAGTGAGATCCATTCTTTCAATATGAAGAAAAAATAATTAATTACCTGCGGCATTTCTTTTTTTATTAATTATATGATGCACACACTCTATATTTAATTGTGAGTTTACCCATGAATAAAAAATCCAGAATCAGCCACACACTTGACTCTGGGAGTGTTCGGTAAGAATGCACGAAACATGTCACAATGCAAGAATGTTGCTAGGCCACCCGCAGAGCTACCAGCTAAAATAGCTTGTTAACAAATAATTAATAATATCAGCAAGTCATTATAATCAAGTACAGATTATAAAATAATTAAGTACAAAAATTAATTAATCATACATTATCAACTCTTCCCAATCCTTTGGCTTGCGCGCAATTCCTCCATCATAATATTGTAAATCTGTGAACCTCGATAAGTAAGCTTGGTTACCTGAATATAGCCTAAATATTAGTGACTCGAAATATGAGAAGCTTAGGGTGGGACAGACGAAGAGTGCGTAACACATGAAGACTTACTGGATCAATATTTTCAATATTTGACATGAAAGAGGAGCCATCATAGTAATGAATCAAAACTTTATTCCAGTTGTAAAAATCTGAAATAAGAAACATAAATTAAATTATATATAGTCCACGAAGGCAATTAATATATAATATAAATTAAGATAATTAACTAATTAACTCAGCAATTACCTGGATTAAATTTGATGTCATTGTCCAGCATTCCGGAGAAGTTTTTGGGAAAGACGTTAGTAGTTCCAAAATATGTTTTTGATCTCTGGAGACCGTCGTCATTTGAAGAAAAATCAACAAATAAACTTGTTTTTAATTAATCAACAAATTAATTATATATAAATAAAGAAAAATATTATTATTATATATACATAAAGTTACCTCCAAATAAACGATCCAGTTGTTATATACGTCTCCAAATCCTGGATAATGATTGTAGGAGGGTGGCGTCCCGTCCAAGCAAACTGTACATGTAACAAACATATATAAATTAGTGATTGTTGTATTAGTATACATAAAACATAATTTTAATTTAATTGTATAATTAAGTATAGTAACACACATGAGTATCATGCACATGCAAAACCCTATGCATGTTATGCATGCACTTATAGAAACAATAGCTAGAAGAAGTAGTTAGAAGAGTTGTTGTATTTAACAAGAAATAGTTAGATAGAAGGCTCTATAATCTTAAGCCTCTATATATAGTGTACATAGATCACTTTGAATACAAGCTGAAAATATCATTTTCAAACATGGTATTGTGAGAGCAGGATTTCTCATGCTTTTGTGTTTGATTTTGCACTAACCCTTCTTCTTCTACCTTTTCTTTCGAATCTTCATATCTTCAAATTGCCTCATTCATATCTTCTTTCCAGCTTCTTCACATCTTCATATCTTCACACCTTCCAATCCGTTATAATTGTTCTGTTCTTCAGCTTAACCGCTTTCTATTCCTTTTCTTTCAGCTTCTCGATCCATTCCACCTATTCCGTTATACTCTGCTTATTTCCGATCATGAATTCTGACTCTAGTTCTTCCCCTTCTCTGCCTCGATTCATTACTCTGTCAATCTGATTGGATAATGACAATTATCCATTTTGGCGTAATCAAGTACTTGCCTCGGTGCGAGCTCATTGCTTTGAAGATGTTATACTTTGCAATGTTGTGTCATTGGATCCGATGACCTCTACTTCGAATTCGATTTCCTGGCAACGGAAGGATCACTTCCTTCTCAGTTGGCTTTTGAGCTCGGTGTCCGACTCCATGCTAGGTCATGTTAGCAGGTGTGAGCACTCGTTTCAGCTGTGGATGGCATTTGAATCATTGTTTCAATCACAATTGAGTGCCAAAGCAATGATTCTGAGATTGCAGTTACAGACATTGAAGAAAGGAGATCTTAGTATTGATGCATTTATTTTGAAGATGAGATCAGTTGCAGATGGTCTGCATCATGCTGGACAACCAATTAAGGATGATGAACTGGTGTTATACATACTTGGTGGCCTAGGTGTCTAATTTGATGTTGTGGTGGTTTCACTTACCACTAAAGGTTCTATTCTAACAATTCTGGAGGTGCAATCCATCTCACAAGCATATGAGATGAGATTATTGAGTCATTCTGCTCATTCCAGCAACATTGGGGGTGGTACCATCATATCTCAGTCGTCTGCTCATGCTGTAACTAAAGGATCTGGTCCTAGTAAAGCTAATGGCAAGGGCAGGGTTTTCACAAAACCTAAAATAGTTTGTCACTTACTAGTAACTTGGACTCTAGTGCATCTTCATCAGGTACCTCTACCTCTCCTTCTCCTTGGTTTGTTGACAGTGGAGCTACACATCATGTAACATCTCAGCTGGCTAATCTCCAAGTTCACACTCCATATCAAGGTATGGACTCTCTTGTTGTTGGAAATGGTGCTTCTATTCCCATATCTCACACTGGATCCTTATATGTGCCTACTTATGATGCATCCAATTTTGTTGTTATGGATAATGTCCTCCATGTACCAGCTATTACCAAAAACCTAATGAGTATTTCTCAGTTTTTAAAAGACAATGATGCAGTTATTGAGTTCTTTGCTGACTGTTGTTTTGTCAAGGATCTAAAAACTCACAAGATTCTTTTGAGAGGGGAGCTTAAAGATGGACTCTATGTTCTGGATTTTGGTGATGCTACTTGCTTGAAGCACACCTCTTCTGCAAAGACTTGCAACACTATCTCTATTGTTATTGATAATAAAACTAACCTAAGTTGGAAGTTGTGGCACTGTAGGCTAGGACACCCTGGAAATTCAACTCTTTATACTGTGTTGAGGAGATTGAATATTCCTTGTAGGGTTTCTAATAATGGTTTTTGTGATGAATGTAAGCTAGGCAAGATGCATTTGAAGAATTTTCCTTCAGTTTTACATCTATCTGCCTCCCCCTTTGAACTTTTGCATATGGATGTATGGGGGCCTGCCTCTTTTGTATCAGTTGAAGGCTATAAATATTACTTGTCTATTGTTGATGATTTCACTCGATTTGTTTGGATATTTCCATTGATGGCAAAGTCTGAAGTTGTTGGTGTTTTTCATCAGTTTATGAAATCTATTGAGAGAATGTTTGGAGTATTGATTAAGGTCATTCAACATGACATGGTAATTGAGTTTATTCATGTTGACAAACTGGTTAAACCTCTTGGTGTTCAGATACGTATGCCATGTGCTTACACTCATGCACAAAATGACCTTGTAGAGAGAAAGCATCAACATGTTACTGAACTTGGTCTTGTTATGCTTGCTCGTTCCAACTTATCTATGGCATTTTGGTGGCATGCATTCTCCACTGCTGCTCACTTAATCAATATGCTTCCTACTCCTGTCTTACATAATACCTCTCCATTTGAAAAACTTTACCTCAAAACACCAAATTATCACTCACTCAGAATCTTTGGCTTTGCTTGCTTCCCTTTCCTTCGTCCTTATAACACATCTAAACTCCAATTCTGTAGCACCAAATGCATTTTATTGGGCTACAGCTCCACACACAAAGGCTACAAATGTCTCCATCCTTCAGGTAACATATACATCTCAGCTTCTGTCCAATTTAATGAAACTGAATTCCCCTCATTCAATACCACTTCACCCTCATCTTCTACTCATCCTCCTCTCGTCTCTGCTCACATACCATATCTTCCAGCAAACACCACTCATGTGCTGCCTACTTTTTCATCAGACAGCTCTCACTCAGGCCATAATGAATCTACACATTCTAACTCACCATCTCCCACACACTCTTTCTCTCCTACACCACCATCCAACCCTCATACTGAATCCTCTTCAAGCTCTTCCAGGTATATGCTACCTCCTCCTCCTATTAATTCTGATCCCTCTCCTCCTATCAATAATGCTCAACTCACTCCCATTCACCCCATGCAAACTAGATCCAAATCAGGAATTTTCAAACCAAGAGCCTACATCTCCACTGCTCCTGTTTCTGAACCTAATTTTGTCTCTGAGACAATGCTCAGCCAAGATTGGAAGTAAGCTATGCAATTAGAGTATGATGCTCTAGTTCAAAATGGCACATGGACTCTTATGCCTCCTTCTCCCACTATTCATCCCATTACTACAAAATGGTTGTTTAGAGTTAAATACAAGAAAGATGGTTCTATTGAAAGATACAAGGCTAGACTAGTTGCTAGATGTTTTCAACAACAAGTTGGGGTGGATTACTTCAATACCTTCAGCCCTGTGATTAAACCAGTGACACTTTGGATTGTGTTCTCTCTTGTTGTCTCAAAGGGTTGGTATATACAACCGGTGGATATTAACAATGCTTTCCTTAAAGGGCTACTTCATGAAACTGTGTATATAGCTCAACCTGAAGGCTTTGTGGATTATCAACACCCCTCTCATGTATGCAAACTCAGAAAAACATTATATGGTTTAAAGCAGTCTCCGAAGGCATGGTATGATACTCTTAAGGCATTTCTGGTCAACCAAGGCTTTACACACTCCACTTCAGATCACCGTTTATTCCACAGACTGTTGCATGGAAAGATCACCTTACTATTGGTTTATGTTGATGATATTCTGATCACTGGAGATGATGCAAACCTAGTCCAAAACCTCATTCATGATCTTCATTCTCAATTTTCACTCAAACACCTGGGTGAGGTCAACTATTTTCTTGGCATCGAGGCTCATGTCACTCCCACATCTATCAAGCTCACACAATCAAAATATGCTTCTGACCTTATAGCCAAAGCTCATCTTGACTCCTCCAAACCATGTTCCACTCCTCTATGCCACTCTTCTCAACTTTCCTTATCTGACAGCCCATCATTTAACAACCCTACTCTATATAGAAGCATTGTAGGTGCTCTCCAATACCTTACCCTCTCCAGACCTGATCTCTCCTTCAGTGTAAACAAACTTTCACAGTTCTTGCAAAATCCAACACAAAATCATTGGAAGGCCTATAAGCGTGTCCTTAGATACCTCAAGGGCTCTCTATCTCATGGTATTTCCTTTTCTATGGTTTCTGATTTCAGGTTACAAGGTTTTGTTGATGCGGATTATGCCTCAAGTGTAGATGATTGACGAAGCACCTCTGGGTTTTGCATCACTCTTGGCCAAAACCTGATATCTTGGAGCTCTAGGAAGCAAACTGTCGTCGCCAGAAGCAGCACTGAAGCTGAGTATAGGGCTCTTGCCCTAGCAACTATTGAAATACAGTGGATCTCTAGTCTTTGCAAAGAATTATGCATTCCAATCTCATGTCCAGCTCTACTTTGGTGTGACAACCAGGGTGCCATTACTCTAGCTTTCAGCCCTGCGTTTCACTCACGAACCAAACACATTGAGGTGGACGTTCACTTCTTACGGGAAAAAGTTCAAGCCAACCTACTTGACGTTCGATACATCTCTTTTAAGGATCAGCCCGCAGACTTACTTAACAAGCCCCTGGCCCCTGCTCGTTTTGTTCGCCTAAGTGTTTGGATCAATCTCACTTGATCAAGGTGGCTCGGTTTCTTCCGGGGCGTATTAAGTATAGTAACACACGTGCGTATCATGCACATGCAAAACCCTATGCATGATATGCATGCACTTACAGAAATAATAGCTAGAAGAAGTAGTTAGAAAAGTTGTTGTATTTAACAAGAAGTAGTTAGATAGAAGGCTCTAGAATCTTAAGCCTCTATATATAGTGTACATAGATCACTTTGAATATAGGCTGAAAATATCATTTTCAAACAATATAGATCGAATTAATTACCTGACCCTGTTGCAAGGAGCATTCATGAGATATTAGAGTATATGCAAACATGAGATATCGTTGTTACATTCAACATAGAAGAGGGAAGTGTACTTTTATATGTTATTTTATGTTTTTTTTTTTAACAACGTATGTTATTTTATGTTAATACAAATAAATCATACACAGAACATGACTTTCTATCTTATAGGTGTGGAAAAAAATAAAATAATGATTTATAAGATTCGTAGAACATTATGTAAGTACAATAAGAATAATCTAAGAAAAATTAGCTAGACATCGATAAAATTCAAGAAGAAATTAATTTCAACAAAAAATCGTTGGAACAATAATTATATTATAGTAATATAATTAAATACACATGTGACCTCTTAATTTTGTTTGTTTGTTTTTTTTTTTTTTTTTTTTGCCCCGATAAACTTGTGCTATAAATTAACTTTCATTAGCTTCATATATTAAAATATTCATAAATCAATATTCTCTCTCGTATATATTCTCACTTTGCAAATGGAAGCCTAGTCGATCAGTCGAACCTAGTTTTTTTTTTTTTAAATAATACATGCATGTGTAAATTGCACCATCATATATTCATATTTATTATAATTATTTCATCTCGTGAATGGATGGTGATACACATTATTATATTTTTGTTGTTTTTTAAAACAATTATTTCAACTGCATTAATTGGGAAGCTTCTCCATCTCGTGAGCGGATAGTAATATATACTATATTTCTAAAATTAATTCTTAAAAAATTAATCATTCCAAATCGATATATATATATATAATTAATTCCTAGTATCAGTTAATGCATGTGATATAATTAATTGTTGGTTACATTTTTTTATATATTTTTTTTTTATCAGTAAAAAAGTATTTCTTATTTGTATAAAATGGGTACAAGGGGTACACCACCCTTACAAATAGTACACATAGTAGGACCAGATTCAGTTTTATAACATTTTAACAGTAGAAAGTGGACAAAACCTTCTTTGTAAAGCTGTTACTCTATTTCCTCCTTATAGTCATGCTAGCAGCTTACCAGTAGAGTGCAGGACTTGTTCTCCATTCTTCAATTGAGCACTCCTTTACTTTGCTAATCTTGTTCCCAATCCATATTTTCAATCTGAGTTTGACGATTTCCACAATTTTTCTTCTATCCATTTTTCCTTCCCTGAAGCATATCTCATTTCTCAAGTTCCAGATGCTCCATATTACCCCAATCCATATTGTTGTCGCTATGGTTCCAAATTCTCCTCGCCCTAGCAGCCCGTTAAATTGCAAATAGTTCGAGCCTGGATCTCTGTGAATAATCGCTTGTTGGTGCAGCCAGCAGTTGATGTCGTTCCAAATAGCCCGACTCTCGACGCAGGTAAACAGAGTGTGGGGGATGGTCTCCTCTGCTACTTTGCACAGTTTGCACTTCGAGTTTTCAGCCGTAAGTCGAACGCCTCTCTCGCCCAGCTTGTCTGATGTCGGGAGTCTTTGACGTATTGCTCTCCATGCCGTAATCGTCGCTTTTCGGGGGGCCCAGTTTCTCCAAAGTTTTTTGAATATTGAGCTTGTTGGGTTCGGTCTTGAGTCACTCGTTTTTGGCTTGAGTTTTTTTATATATTACTATAATTATATGACAGTGTTTCATGTATTTGTATCTAGACTTATATATTAAATAACTCACTTCAAACTGGCTAATACTTTTTAGAATATGTAATATGATATCACATTTTTGTTAGGATACAATGATTAAGACAACCTATATTTGTTTACAAAAAGAATCAAATTATCAGTCACTAACAATCTCCCTGATTACTGAAAAATATGAATCTTATTACACAAGATTAAATTTTGTGTAATAAGATTGTTTTAACATATTAAAAAAAGTTAGAAAATAAATTAGCATAATAACATTACAAGAAAATTAACTTATAATAACATTACAAGAAAAAGTTAATAACATATAATTTTTTATATAGTAATAACAATTCTTTTATATAGTTTTTTTTTTATATAGTTTTTTTTCTAGAATTTTTATTGATTAAGTAACTCACATTATAACATATAGTACCATATATTATATATTATTGCATGTAGTAATATAAAATATCCTTGATCCATAATAATTATTAAAGAATATTTAAAAAAATAGAAAATATTTAAAGATTAAGATAGTTGTTCGTAAATTGCAGCTTTCGATCGCGAGGTGACCGAAAACTGCGACCTGGGGTGACCGAAAACTGCTCGATATGAATTGAGCTGTCAATATTTTTAAAGAATGTGAGTGTTCACATTAGACTAACCCATATATAATATATTTGTGGATGAATGGTTTTTTTAGATAAAATAATTTATATTAACATAAAAAGCGACACCAATAGTGTTCTAAAATATACAGAAGCTCAAACAGCAAATTAATAAAAAAAATTGTACTAAATCGTTAGCATTTCCTCTCCCATCTGCTGCCAAGAATGCTGTCACACATTTTTTAAACAGTGTCTTCTCCATTTCTCTATCATATCATGTCATCAGCTCCGCATCTTTTCCTTGATCTCGTCATGAAAGACTTATTGCGTCTTCTACATAACCAAGTGATACAGATCCACAGTATCTTTCAATATCCCCGAAGAATGGTATATGTCATCTCTCTTTAAAACTTTTTTATATTTTCCTTTTCATACTATTATATATTTGTATAAAATTTAATTATTAAACTTATTTTTGTACAAGTTTATCATCTAAATTGGAGACTAGACTATTGGTCTTTTAGTTTCATTGGTAGACCAAAACAAAACAAATGGAAACTTTATATATGGCATGCTCTTATACATTTGTATAACACATGGATAATAGATTACTTTGGCTTTTTTAGAGTAGTTTCATTGTATAGAAAATTATAGAAAATTTTGATCTAAAAAAGACATCTACCATTTTAAATTATTTTTATTTTATGTTACCTAAAGTTGAGTATTTATAAGAATTTTGACGGAACATTGAAGAGGTAATTGTACTTTTATAAAAGTATTGAGAGTTCACTTCTTCTAAATGAACGGATTGTATCCCTCCCATAAAAATATAAAAACTATTACTTTGTAAAGTATTTCACTGATTTTGTAAACTCTTTAGAATAGTTTGTAAAATAATTTATACATAATGTTTGTGAATGTTTTATACAGTTTGTAAAAGGGTTGGTCTGTTATGGACTCGAGTGCATGTTGTGCACCCTAGTCCATGTTGCACTTTTCAATTTACTGACTTACATTTTTTAATAAATGATGTTGCACTTTTCAATTATTAAACTGTATAATAATATTTTTAGTAATAATTGAAAAGTGCAACACCATTTACCAAAAGTGTAAGTCAGTAAACTGAAAAGTGCACATGGACTAGGGTGCACAGCATGCACTCGAGTGCATACTAGACTTTATCTTTGTAAAATAATGTATACATAATGTTTGTGAATGTTTTATACACTTTGAAAGTGTGCTGGGGTGTATAAAAGTGTTTAAGTATAAGTAGATAAATGTTGCACAGAATGTTGAGACAAATAGTGCAATACTGACTCTAACAGAATATCAGAAATTAAGATACACAGCGGAAGACTAGAAACACTAAAAATAAACGAGACACAATGGAAATACTTTTAACATAGATTTTATAAATAAAAATCTATGTCTGCCTTATGGCGTAAATCAATACTTATCTTCAAGTGCAAATGTTGTGTGAAATGTTACAACAATAACTTTCACAACGAAACTATAAACGAGGCAGGTGCCAAGTCTAGAAAACGAACTAAGTGTATAAATTATACACTGTCGAAATGCCTAGTCTATCTAATGATTACACTCTCAATAGATAAGAAGACACACAGCCATACGGGTGGTATACAACGTATGAACTAAAATGTAGAACTATTGGCCACAATTTCCTAACAGGGATGAACGCTCGGTCTAGGATATTGCTCGAATAGAACACACTGAATTATGAAGCCTTCAATCGGTATTTATAGATGTGGGATACGAATTCTAGAGGCTTCCACATTGAGGTCCTATTTTTTAGGAACTCAACTTCCACAACTTCCATGATCTTTCTAGATCCTTCTAGCATTCTCCAAGTCGTTCTAAATGGTTCCAGGCTGCTCTAGCATGTTCTCCAATGTTCTGGGATCTTCCAGGTTCCAGATCCTTGTAGAAGCTTCTAGATCCTGCCAGAAATGCGACAACATTTAGATCAACATTTAATGTAGCATTTCAGAAAAGACTTAGAAAAAATCTCGGAAGGTCAAATTAAGATGTTGTTGATAATGTTAAGGCATTTAAGAATTAACAACATCTACAATCTCCCCCAATTTGACCTTTCGACTACAACACACCTGATGCACATATATTTCTATACATACTCAGTTTTATGTACTTAGTTGAGGTTGACATCATTGCTAAGTACTAGTCAAGTCAATACCTGTTGTAACCGTTGGATCAAATCAAATGAAGATCAAGGATAATTTCATAATGATCCGTGCCAAAGGATCAAAACTATTTTATCCAAAATAGAATAAGCATAAACAGTACACTTATTCACAACATAAGTAATTATACTAAAATCATAAGTTGAACTGGAAGAATTAACTTAAGATCTAAGTAAGACACTAACAAAATACAAAATATCAGAGCAAAAAGAATAAACACAACAAATGGACAAAAACTAAGACTAAACAACCTGCAATAAACACATGGTAACCTGTAAACAGATTAAGCAAGGGCAGTAAACAAATATCACCATAATTAAGCAAGTTGTAAACAAAAACAGTCTATCATCTAGAAAATAAATAACAAGTGTATCAGAATTTCAGAATTCAAACTTAAACATTAATTACAGAGATTGAACTGAATAAATGGCATAAACAGCCATTATGAAATCAGATCTCCCCCTGTCTTGCTTGTCCCTGTTCATCAGTGTCCCTGTTCATCAATGGTGTCCATCTCAGCAGCATCATCATCAGCTTCATCCACAAAGTAAGTAGATGCAAGGTGTGCAACTACATCAGTCACTGCAGCATCTCCAGCATCAGGTCCATCACCAGCAGCTGGAACTCCATCATCATTTAACTTTTGAATCACCACATTGGAGTTTGATGGTGGTGGTACTCCCCCTGTTGTAGGTGAAAGCATACTGGTCCACCTGTCCTTCAGGAACTGGAGCTCATCAATAGTTTCCTGCAAGTGCTTGAGCTGTAGTTTGATGAATTCCTGTGAAAGATACACATTACCAGAAATGTTGATACGGATGTTCTCAACATTTGGGGGTGCATTTCTGTGTCTTGATCTGGATGATTCTAGATGATCAGAAGTTGAGGGTCTTTGCTGATGTTCAGTAGTTGAAGGCCTATGCTGATGATCAGTACTAGGAGCAGTCAAAGGCAGATTAATTACTCTATCCCCAGTGAGTAAGGCAGGAGCTATGGCCAGTAATGGAACTCTCCCCCTCAACACATCAGTGTTCTTGGCAACAAAGTCATGATGCCTCAAGTAATTTGAAATCAGAACAGGATAGGGTAGGTTGCCTTTTTCAGAAACTTTTCCAGTAAATCTCATCATGTGGTGGAAGATAGTGAGGCCTAAATTGAACTTCTTAAGCACAGAGATCCTATACATAAGAACAGCTTGGTCTTTTGTGATCTTAGTGGTATTTGTAGTGGGAATCCAGTTGTAGATAATGAGTTTGTATAACACAGAATGTAGGGGAGTGAGGTCTTTGGCTAGCATCTGTCTAGTCCACTTAACTACCCTACCACCAGTTATAGCAGCAATAACCACATCCATGTCAGGTTCTTCATCCACCTCAACATTTGGAATATGCAGAAACTCATTTATCAACTCAGGAGTAAAAGGTACATCCCTCCCCCTAAAATTAACAGTCTCATACCACTTAGATGATCTCCTACCAGTACTCTTCTTCATGCAAGCATAAAATTCATAAGCCCAATTTGTCAAGAATGATTCACCAAAATTCACAGCATGCATCAAATTCCTTTCCTCTAAGAAACTAACCATGCCTTTACTTTCAAAATCAGGGATATTAATCCTCTTCTCTATCAGCAGTTTCCTTTTAGAGTAAATAGCCAACCTATTCTCTAGAGTCTCAAGAGAATCAGAATTACCTTCCTCTTCAGAAGCAAGGTCATTGGAGCTTGATGTAGAATCTTTAGCAGAGCTTTCCTTAGAGCTGCTTTCTACACTGGAAGAGCTATCACCACTGCCATCATCTTCAGGTTCTGGTGCAGCTTCCTTTGCAGCAGCAAAATGCTCAGCATTTTTCTTAAGAGAATTCAGAATATCTCTTAAACACACATCAGAATCAGAATTGGAATCTGATTTTGCAGGTTCATCTTCAGTAATCATCTTGGCCTTCCCTTTGCCTTTGGGATCAGCAACAGCTTTCTTCTTCCTTTCAACAGTAGCTTTCTTGGGTTTCTCAGCAACAGCCTTTTTAATTTTCTCAACAGCAACAGGAGCTTCTTCTTCAGAGTCTGTGAACACTTGGATGGGTTCAGCAGCTTCAGCTCCAGCTTTCTTCTTCTTCCTCATGGATTCAGAATAATCCACACGAGTGAACACACGGTATGATCTTCTTCTTTGTACAGGACTCCTCTGTCTTTTCCCTTTCTGCGCATTTTTCTTGAAAGGAATGGGAGCAGATTCATCAGAAACAGAGAGTGAAGAGTTTGTACCATCTTCAGAGATGTTTGCATCCTCCATTTCAACATCTTCAGGGTCGGAAGTAGCAGTAGCTTCTTCTTCAGCAGTAACCTCCTCATTTTCAGCTTGCGAGTTGTGAACAGTAGGTGATTTAGGGCTTTTTGAAACAGCAGCCATTTGGGCGGTTTGATCAGCCACATAGCTTGAGATATCCACAGTGGTATCTCAAAATGTCATCACGGGAAGATGACCAGTTGTTCGAAGAGAGTCAGACACTTCTTCGATAGCCTTGTTGAACTGTTCGACAGTTGCATCTTGAGGAATGTTGGTTGTTGGTGGAACGGTTTGAGGAGCAGTTTGAGGAGTGGGAGTGGTTGTTGATGGTGTTGCAGAGACATTTGAGTCAGCATTTGACGAGGTTGATTTCTGAGACGCCATGGAAGCAAGGATTTCGAGAGGGTTTGTGTGAGAAAGGGATGAGTTCTTCGAATCAGAGTGAGATTGTGAGTGGGATTGAGGTCGGTTTCCAGCCATTTAAGGGACGGTTGGAATTTCAAGATATGTTTGAGGAGTGTATTCACAAAATTTGAGAGATACACGGCCAATAAACAATTCTGCAGAAACTTAGTACTTAACAAAATCAAAAATCACGATTAGCATTAACATTTAATCTTATGAGTGATATTTATAGAGAGACTTATGTAGTTGGAGAGAAAAGAAAATAATCCAGAAGTTTTTCGATCATGCTCCACATAATTAGCCACAATGTAGATCATGGGCAATTAGTGGGGAAATTTAATTAAATTAAATTAGGTAATTAAGAAGCTTCCAGAATAATTAAAATCGCATAATCTGAAAAATAAAAATGAGGGTCAGTAATTAAATAAAATGAAATAAATCCCAATTAATAATTAAATAATTACAACTAATAAAAATAAATTCGAATCAGGCAATGTAGTGCTCAAAACTGTTACAAACACCTCAACACGGTTTTTACATGAATTTGCTTCATTTGTGTTGCACCATATTTTTTCTTTTTGTGTTATAGCATCTAATTTGTATTGATCCATTGTTCCTGTAAAGTACATCGTAGTAGCGAACTCCGTGCCCCATACTTACTTAATGGATTACAAATATATTGATGTTTTTACCAAAGAATCGCCTTTTGAAAAGAAGGCATCGTAGTAGTGAACTCCGTGCTCCATAGTTACTCAGTGATTTGGTACATCTTTTAGTATGCTAATAACATTCTCATTTTTTATGCATTTGAGAGGTGTAAGTCATGTTTATTTTTGCACTACAAGGTTCTTAGATTCGTAGATATTTTACATAGGAATTATTTAACAAAGTAAGAGATAGATTCAGCTTATAAAATTTTTACAACCCATGATGTTGTCCCAAATGCTTACGCATTTGTGACAACATCCATCCGAATTTTTCAGATAGTGCTCATGCCAAGAGATTTCCTCAAGATAGAGAATCTCTCATGGTCTAATGCCTTAGTAAAAATGTCAGCATTTTGTTTCTCAGTAGGTATATACTCCAACTTAACAATATTTTTCTCTACTAAATCCATCATAAAATGATGTCTTATGCTAATGTGCTTTGTGAGTGAGTGTTGTACTGGATTCTTAGAAATGTTAATGGCACTAGTATTATCACAAAAGATTGTAAGTATACCATTCTCAATACCATAGTCATGGAACATCTTGCTCAGCCACAAGAGTTGTGTACAGCAGCTTCCAGCAGCTATGTACTCAGATTCTGCAGTAGATTGTGAAACACAATTCTGCTTCTTGCAGTGCCATGATACAAGATTGTTTCCCATGTAGAAACATCTTCCACTCTTACTCTTTCTATCATCTATATCTCCAGCCCAATCAGCATCATTGTAGCCTATCAAAATGTTGTTGGTGTCCTTAGTATACCAGATTCCAAGGTCACTTGTACCTGCAACATACTTGATAATCCTCTTCACAGCATTCAGGTGAGATTCCTTTGGATTAGCTTGGTACCTAGCACAAACACACACACTGTACATAATATCTGGTCTACTAGAGGTTAAATACAATAAACTACCTATCATGGATCTGTAAAGTGTTGGATCAACATCTGTTCCAGCACTATCTTTGCAAAGTTTCAAAGAAGATCTCATAGGAGTTTTCATTGGTTTTGAATTCTCAAGACCAAATCTTTTAACCAAGTTCTTAGCATACTTACTCTGGGAGAAGAAAATACCATCACTGCATTGTTTGATTTGAAGACCTAGAAAGTAGTTCAAGTCTCCAACCATACTCATTTCAAATGTTGCAGTCATTGCCTCAACAAATTTACTCAACATTTTATCACAAGTAGAACAAAAAACAATGTCATCAACATATATTTGAGCAATAAGTAAATCTCCTTCAGTGTGCTTAATGAACAAAGTTCTATCTGCCTCTCCTCTAATAAATCCATATTCCAAAAGAAAGTCAGTAAGCCTACCATACCATGCTCTAGGAGTTTGTTTAAGACCATACAAAGCTTTCTTAAGTTTATATACATGATCAGGATATTGTGGATCTTCAAATCCTATAGGTTGTTCAACATATGCTTCTTCATTTAATATGCCATTTAGAAATGCAGCCTTTACATCCATTTGATGAAGTTTAATATCAATAAAACATGCAATAGCTAGCAGTAATCTAATAGATTCTATCCGAGCAACAGGTGCAAAAGTTTCATCAAAATCAACTCCTTCAACTTGGGTGTAACCTTGTGCTACTAACCTAGCCTTGTTCCTAACAATATTACCAGATTCATCAGTTTTGTTCTTGAATATCCACTTTGTTCCAATGACATTAGTATGACTAGGTCTAGGAACAAGTGTCCACATTTCATTTCTTTCAAACTGACTAAGTTCTTCATGCATAGCATTAATCCAGTTTTCATCAGTTAAGGCTTCTTTAGCACTCTTAGGTTCAATTTCAGATAAATAGCATTCAGCATTTACAACATTACACATAGAAGACATGCATATTGTTCTTACCACATTTACCTTGTTTGATCTTACTCTTCCTCTTGTTTGCACTCCAACTGTAGCATCGCCTATGATCTGGTCAGAAGGATGACTTTTTCCTATTCTTGAAGAAGGATTCGTTTTGGGAATGTACTGATCATTTTGTGAATTTACAGCTGACTGTTCTGTAGATGTTGACCCAGATGTGTTAACATTTGGTGCAACATTTTCAGACTTCAGTGTATTCTCAGAAGTGTCAGTAACCTGTGATACATCTTCTTCATCTTTGTCATCTGTAAGACCTTTATCATCATCAAACACAACATTAACAGATTCTTGAATAATGTTAGTTTTAAGGTTATAAACTCTATAAGCTTTACTATTTCTAGAATAGCCTAAAAAGAAACATTTATCACATTTAGAATCAAACTTATGAAGTTGATCCCTATCATTCAGGATATAACACACACAACTAAATACATGAAAATATTTCACATTAGGTTTTCTGTTGTTCAAAATCTCATACGGTGTTTGATTAGTGCCAGAACGAATAAAAACCCTATTAATAATATGGCATGCAGTATTCAATGCTTCTCCCCAAAATTTCTTAGCAAGACATTTGGATGTAAGCATAACTCTAGCCATTTCTTGTAAAGTTCTATTATTTCTTTCAACAATTCCATTTTGTTGTGGAGTTTTAGGAGATGAATATTCTTGCAAGATACCCTTTTTATCACAAAAATCATTAAACATGCTGTTTTCAAATTCCCTACCATGATCAGTTCTAATACGGCCAACTTTCAAGTTAAACACATTTTTGAACCTCTTATAAAGAATTTTAAATGCAGCAAATGCTTCAGATTTGTCTCTCATAGACTCTACCCAGGTATATCTAGAAAAATCATCTACCACAACTAAGGAATACATTTTTCCTCCAATGCTTTCAGTTTCCATAGGACCCATCAAATCCATGTGCAGTAATTCAAAGCATCGATGTGTAGTACAATGTGACAGCATTTTGTGTGACATTCTTACCTGCTTACCTTTTTGGCATGGTCCACATACAGTGGTGTTGTGAAACCTAAGTTCTGGAATTCCTTTTACTGCATCTGCTTTGATTAGCTTTTTCATTGCTCTGTAATTTGCATGACCCAATCTTTGATGCCATAGAACATTTTCATCATGTTTTGACAAGTTACACATATTTGTTCCAATAAGATAGCAATTATCAGCTGACCTAGTACCAGTCATGACACAAACTTCATCTTTATTAAGAACATAACATGAATCTTTATCAAATTTCACATGCAAATTATCATCACAAAGTTGACTAATGCTAATCAGATTTGCAAGTAAGTCATCAACATGTAATACATTTTTAAGCTTAGGAAAACCTTCAACATTCAAAGTTCCTTTACCAACAATCTTTCCTTTAGAACCTCCACCATATGTAACACTACCACTATTCAAGGTCACATAATCAGATAAGAAATCAATACGACCTGTCATATGTCTAGAACAACCACTATCAAAGTACCATAAGTCAGGTAGACATGCTTTTAAGGAGGTATGAACAACATTACAGGTAGCTTTTGGTTTCCATGCAGATTTCAAAAACTGTTTACCAGGATGTGACAGTTTCTTATGCAGCATTTTCAAGTTTTTCTGTTCTTCAAATAACTTTATACAGTAAGGACGAATGTGACCAACTTTGAAACAGTAATGACTGATATACTTCCTCTTAACCTTGTGAGACTCTGTTTCTGCAGATGTTGCACCAGATGTGTCAACATTTGCCTTAACAAATTTCACAGGTTTTCTAAATTTATCAGAAATAGAAGCAGTAGTACCATCATAACCTAAACCATGATTATTAGACTTACCAGTAGCTATAACATTATTTACCTCAGAAGCACTCTTGGAATATTTCTTGAAATATAAAGTAGAATTTATCAGTTTCTCCTTTAAGTTACAGATTTCCAGATCTCTTTTGGTAAGAATAACTTCTAGTTTGGTGATTGTGTCTGTCAAATCCTCATTCCTTTTATTCAGAGAATCAAGGGTGAGTTTCTGATTCTTCCAATCATCTAACAGCTTTTGGTATTCATTGTCATTAGTCTTTTTTCCTGCATCATCAACTAAACCATTAAAACAGTTCAAATCTAGGTGACTCTGTTCTAATGTTATTGTAGATGTTGAAGCATCAGGTACAGCATCAGAATCTGTTTCATCCAGATCATCATTTGAGAAATCATTATAATCAATTCTGGTAAAATTAGAATATTCATTCTGATTTAATTCATCAAGATTATCATCAGAATCATCACTCAAGGTAGCACTAAAATTCAGTTTTTGCTTAAGTCTAGTGTTGGCACATTCATTTGCATAATGGCCATAACCAGAACAAGCATTGCATTGAACTGATTTTCGAAATTCAGGATCATACTTTGGTTTACCTTCACTTTTTGATAGTCTTGGTGTGAATTGACTTTTCCTCCTTTCTAGTTGAGGTGTTGATGTGTTGATTTGAATCTTAGGCTGAATGTTTCTAGATTTGTTCACAGATTTCTTAAGAAACTTATTAAAGTGCTTAGTGAGCAAGGCAATGTTGTTAGGATTGCTGAGACATTCATCAAGAAATTCTTCATCCGAATCAACCTCAGTAATGATAGGTTGAGACTCAGATTTGCTTGATGTTTCTCCTTTAAAAACAACAACTTTCTTATCATCATTAGTTTCATCAATTTGATTAGTGTTTATTTCATATGTTCTAAGAATACTCACTAACTCATTTTGACTTAATGTATCTGTATTTTTTGCCTCTTCAATAGCACAAATTTTAGCATCAAATCTTTTAGGAACAGATCTTAATATCTTATGAACTACTCTAACATTAGAAATAGGGTCACCAAGAGAATGTGATTCATTGATTATCTCACTTAACCTTTCATTGTAGGATGAAATGGTTTTATCTTCCTTCATTCGGAGATTCTCAAACTTTGTCCCCAACATTCGAAGCTTAGTCCTTCGAACACTGTCTGAACCCTCACAATGCTCTTGCAACCTGTCCCATGCATCTTTAGAAGTAGAACAGTTAGATATAATTTTAAACATTGAAACATCAACAGAAGTAAAAATAGCATTTAAAGCTTTCGAATTGTAGCTTGCTGTTGTTATTTCATCAGCCGTCCAATCAACTTCTCTTTTGAGTTGAACTTCACCATCTGCGTCTGCTGGTCTCTTTGGAGCTTCCCAACCTGTAAGTACAGTCCTCCAAGCACGTTCATCAATTGACTTGATGTACATACGCATCTTAGGCTTCCAATAAGAATAATTCGAACCATCTAAAACGGGTGGCCTAAGTGCAGTGGATATGTGATGTGTTTCCATTGCTAAACTAAACTAAAAACACACTTGACCAAAGATCTAACCTAGTGTCGTCAGGTATCAGCTCTGATACCAACTGAAAGTGTGTTGGGGTGTATAAAAGTGTTTAAGTATAAGTAGATAAATGTTGCACAGAATGTTGAAACAAATAGTGCAACACTGACTCTAACAGAATATCAGAAATTAAGATACACAACGGAAGACTAGAAACACTAAAAACAAACGAGACACAATGGAAATACTTTTAACATAGATTTTATAAATAAAAATCTATGTCTGCCTTATGGCGTAAATCAATACTTATCTTCAAGTACAAATGTTGTGTGAAATGTTACAACAATAACTTTCACAACGAAACTATAAACGAGGCAGGTGCCAAGTCTAGAAAACGAACTAAGTGTATAAATTATACACTGTCGAAATGCCTAGTCTATCTAATGATTACACTCTCAATAGATAAGAAGACACACAGCCATACGGGTGGTATACAACGTATGAACTAAAATGTAGAACTATTGGCCACAATTTCCTAACAGGGATGAACGCTCGGTCTAGGATATTGCTCGAATAGAACACACTGAATTATGAAGCCTTCAATCGGTATTTATAGATGTGGGATACGAATTCTAGAGGCTTCCACATTGAGGTCCTATTTTTTAGGAACTCAACTTCCACAACTTCCCTGATCTTTCTAGATCCTTCTAGCATGCTCCAGGTCGTTCTAAATGGTTCCAAGCTGCTCTAGCATGTTCTCCAATATTTTGGAATCTTCCAGGTTCCAGATCCTTGTAGAAGCTTCTAGATCCTGCCAGAAATGCGACAACATTTAGATCAACATTTAATGTAGCATTTCAGAAAAGACTTAGAAAAAATCTCGGAATGTCAAATTAAGATGTTGTTGATAATGTTAAGGCATCTAAGAATTAACAACATCTACACACTTTGTAAAATAATTTATACATAATATTTGTAAAAATATAAATTTGGTAGCTTCGGTGTTGGATCATAAGTGAATCTTACTCATAACACAAATTACTTTGTTTCTCTAAAAGGACAAGAGGTTCAGATTCAAAAATAAATATTTCTCGAATAAGAATTTCCCACTGGTTATCTGGAAGAGTTGAATGGGTTTGCCGAATTTTTGTTTTTAATTACATTATATACCTTCCCTTTCCTTCTTTCCATGATTCGAATCCATGACTTTAGACATAGATAGTTAATCATTTAAATAAAGTATACCTTCTCAAAGAAACATACCACTCTACTCACATATTGATCCAAACATTAAGTAAATTTTGAAAGTTCATGTGTAATAAATAGGAATGTGGGAAAAAATAATTATTTAATGAAATCTAATAGTATAACCTTTTTTATTTTTAATAATATAAGTTTGAATCATTCCAAAATAAATTATTTAAGTTTCAACTTTATAAAATATGTTATTTACCTTTCAATTTTAATCTTTTTTTACATCAATTTTAGTTTTTTATGTTTTGAATAAATTAGAATTGACAAATTTGGTGGCACATATATTAAAAAATGTCATATCACTCCTCTATATATATTAAAAAAAATTAGAGCTAATAACACCCTCAAAATAATCTATACACACCCCATAATTTTAAATATAAAAATAAAATATATATAAAATGACTAAGTAATACTTACATAATAAATAAAGAGTATGTGAATCTTATTTTTTTCTATTAATTGAAACATATAACTAAATTTAATGATAATATCATCATTTTATCAAATACTTATAATAAATAAATATATTTCAAATAAATTAATTAATTAGTTTGGAGTAGGTGAATTTTTTATTTTTTTTTCATAGGAGCAATTAATTAGTTTGTAGTAGATGCAGATAATTTTTTTTAGATGAGGCTTACTAGCCAACACCCCATTAATGACTCAATTTTTAAAAAAAAATTAAATAAAAGAAAAAAGAAAAGAAAAGAAAAATTAACTCAATCAAAAATAAATATTAAGAAAATTAAATAAAATATAAAATCTTACTTTTTTATTGATTTTTTTAAAAAAAAAATTTACGTTTTATCGATTTTTTTCAATATTTTTTAATTTTGTTTTGATGATTTTTTTTTAATTTTAGATTTCTATTTAATTTTCTAAGGGGATGTTTCCTTTTTGTTTTAAAAACCAGGTTTTGGATTTCAAGATCCAAAACCCGTTTTATTTCGGGATTTAAAAATCGGTTTTCAAAATCCACTCAAAACCACCCTTATCAAACATATTGATTTGACATAAAGTTATATCTATATAATATTACTCCAATCATTATATTCTTTTTCAACAATAATATAATAATACTATAATAATAATATAATACAATAATATAATACATTTAATCAACTAATCATTATAATCTCACCAAACAATAATATAATAATACAAACTCATTCAATCTTACAACTTGATTTGACATAAAGTTAAATCATTCACTATTCCAAAACCCAAAAGAAACACTCATATTACTATTCATCGGGATTTCAAAAATCAGGATTTCAAAAATCTGGTTTTTAAAACCACCCAAAGCCCAAAAGAAACACCCCCTAAAAATTTTTTCAAAAAAATTAATTAATTTACGTAAATTAATTATTTTTAAATTTTAATTACATTTTTTTCCAGATTTTTTTCAAGTTATTTTTTAAAATTATTTTACTCTTTATTTATATAAAAGTTACTTCGTTACTTTATATACATCTATTTTTGTATTTGAAATTATAAGGTGTGTATAGAATGTTTTGAAAGTGTTATTAGTTCTACTTTTTTTAATATATATAGAGAAGAGACAATGATGTGACATTTTTAAAATATATGTGTCACTAAATTTGTCAATTCTAATTCCTTCAAAACATAAATAATTAAAATTGATATAAAAAGGATTAAAATTAATGTAAAAAAGAATTAAAATTGATGTAAAAAAAAAGACGTATTTTATAAAGTTGAAACTTAAAAAATTTATTTAGTTATGTCTTAGGACTAAAAATAAAATTTCCTCAAATGTACATGTATAAAAAAAATTTAAAAAATAGAATTAATATAAAATTAGGCGTGAGAGAGACAGTTTTTTATTTAAAAAAATCGATGTTCTAAAATTTTAGACATTTCGAAATGAAGGTTTTTGAAAAAGCCACAAAAAATTGAAAAGAAAAGCATAGCCTCCAACGCATTTCTCCAAAAAAAAATTACACACAAATTCATAATATTTTAAACGTTTAGACATTTTGACCATGACATAATACATTTTGCTATTACTGCAATTCTATGCCGAAAATAAATGGAGTAGTTTAAAATCATGAAATTGCAAAAAAATACATTTTATATTAAAATTGAAAAAACCATGATTAGTTTATAAAAACGTCAAAAGATCATGAACTCGTTTGCAAATTATTTAAAAATAAATAAAAAAGATCATGAACTCGTTTGCAAATTATTTAAAAATAAATAAAAAAATACCATGGCACCGGATAAAAACCTGCCTATATAGTTGGAAAAGGTTAAAACTTTTACCCCTAAATCAAACAATCTTTGAGCTTCCTACTCAACAAAAGAGTATTTATGGGACTATTGTGCCCCACATATCCATTCTTGTTTCTAAATAAACCACCAGACCACAAGGGAAAACTGTACAGTAGTTTGTAGCACTATGAAATGTAAGAAACATAAGTTGATCTCACATTGGCAAATACCAATTCCACAAGATCACTAGACATTAAACTGTAATTCTTCCACACTACCATCAACTCTTTCTATTCTCAACATACTGTTCTATGAAATCAGTTAGTTAAATCAGACATACCATCTGTGCAGCCAGCCTAATCACACAATTTACCAGTTGGGGGTAGGTTGTGATTTTACAAGACGAATGAGGTGAAGTCTAGGATGTCATTGGCATGAAGGAATCATCTTCGAATAAAGATTCAAAGTCGATTAGATCTTCATCAAAATCAATGTCTGGACTGTTCAAGATCCTATCTTGGGCAGCCTGCAGGAGAATGCACTTGATTAAAGATTATGTTCCCATCCAAAGTTTTGAAGACAAGTATGCAGAATATTGTTATCTACTTAAATTAGCATTTCATGACTTAATGAAGAGCACATTCGCATGTATTAGTTATGTGATCATAGTTAAGTATGGGTAACCCTATTTATTAGTACATAAATATTGGAAATGACAACTAATTCAAAAACAATAAATCTACCCTTCTGTCCCTCAAAAAAAATATAGGGTTAATATAATTTTGCCACCTATACTATACCACTTTTATCAAAATGGTACTTGTACAATATTTTTTCCGATTGTATCCAATATTATTCAGAATTGTTCAGGTACAACCTATACTTTGTTTTAGAACGTTTTTCCAGCCAAAAAAAATAAAATGTCACATTTCTTAGGGGTATATCCGTCCTTTCAAGTCTCTCAAGTGAAGAATTGATAAAACCCTTAATTCTCTGCCCTAATTCAATCGAAGTGTCCCTTTTCTCTCAAAATCTTCAATTTGGGGAAAAACTTTTGCCCAAATTTGGAGATAATGACAAATCCATACCACCTGAGATGTTGTGGCTTGACTATGGTTCGAAATTCAATTTTTTTTTTTTAAACTCTCGTGGCTTTTTTTTCATAGCTTTTTTTCTGCAAAAGTTTTCCCCAAATTGAAGAATTTGGGAGAAAAAGGACGAACTCAATCGAATTAGGGTGAGAAATTAGTTCGCCTCTACATTGAGTCAGTTATTGAAACAAAAGTGTACCTATATTTGCCGTCTTCAGGTCTTATATCAGACTTCTTAAACTATTTTCAATAGCTGAAAATGGCAGAATTTTTTTACTAGCTCTATACGAAACCTAAATTCAAGATTCCAAAACAATGCATAAAAGCTTATGAAAGACAAATTATTGTAGAAAAAGGATTGGTCAACTATGCAGAGCTGTTAATAAGTTAATTTATTCAGTTTCTTTAAATAAAAGATTAGATTGAATCTCTAATTTCTAGGAATTGGACTGGAATTCCAGCCACTCTTTGCCTATATTATATTAGGATGTAATTTCATTATTTTGAAGAAAGAAAAAGATGACCAGATTCTTCTTCAATTATAAAATCACTTGCTGAAGACAGAAGTATACGTACCTTTTTTTCATCCATTTCAGAGACAACATTCAGCAACCTACGGTACTGATCTCGTGCTTCTGGGTGCTGAACCATTGATTTCACCCTCGCAAGAGCCTTCTCCAATCTCTTCTCTGTTTGTTTCCTGCCCTCTTTAAGGAAATCATAATCATCCTCTCGTTTTTCTGCATCAATCATGCTAGTACCTGCTGCAGGTGCTTCAGGCTTGAATCCACTCAATCCTCTTCCCTTTCTTCGCCACCGCAAGATGATCTTATCTAAGATTCCAACGGACCAGATTATCTTTTTGTAGTTCTTTCTTACTTGGTGTCCCCTCACATGAGCCTGTTGTCAGAAATTGACAAGTGAGAATTTGAGCCTTCAAGTTGCAAGACAAAAACCGTATGAAATACATTGGACTGATAAAATATCCCAAAGGCGGTCACATTTGTAACCAAGAATATCACCAACAAACGAAGCCTTTATCTACTATGCAGGGTTGGCTATATCTCACCATCGTGTTTGGGATTAAAATTTCTAAGCTTGTAACTTGGGCTGTAACAATTGTAGGATATGATTGCGGGCTGCCACATTTAGGCCATTTACATTTAATTTCACACATTGTAGGCCAAATTGGCCTAAATGTACCAAATAAAAATTGCATGGCCTAAATTTGTCAGCCCGTAAACATATTGTCCTACAATTACTACCCCCTATGATTACGGTCTTCAAAAAATATTCCCCCATCGTGTTCAGTGAAGACATGTGCTCTCATTAATATTTAAACATAATGTCATTTTTATAGTTTCTTTCCAAGTGTTTTTTAGGTCTTCCCCTTCCCCATTCGATTTGAGCAAAAAATATATACTTTATATTTGAGATGCTACTACTTCTAAAGGCCACCTGTGCAGCAACCTTAAGCATTTCTCTAATTTTCTCATCTATTGGGGCTAACCACATTCTTTTTTATGCTTTCATTACTTACTCTTATCTAATTTAATTTTCTACTTCCATCCATGTCAACATATGCAACCATGAATCCTACCTGAATTTTTATAATGCGCTGCCTGATTAACAGAAAGTCTTTTCTGCCCTTCCAACTGCGGAATTTATTCTGTATCCGTATCGCAGCAGCTTGAACAGGTTCATCGCGTTGCCCTGACTTCTTTTTCTTCAGAGCCAGAAGTGAGAGAGCACGCTCATCTGAAGTTCCAAAATCACCCCCATCATCATACTCAGTCAGCTGCTTTCTTTGAAACGACTGTACTCTGAAGACTTGATGAATACGAGCTGCAGCTTGAGTTGCATTACGTAAAGCAGCTAAAGAGTCCTTCATAGACAGCCCCCCATGGGCAAAATCACCAGCACCAACTGGAGTTGGAATCCTCTCAGAAACTGTTTCCACTGCCTTGTCTCTACCATCCTTGTCTTTCACATCAAGTTGTTCGAGGTGGGAGCTCAAGGCAGATTCTGCAAGATAACCAGCAATGCCTTTGTGTCCATTGCTGGCTGCCAGGTCAGCAGGAGGTGTTCCAGAAGGATGTATGGGAGTGGGGTCCGTCAAAGCTCCAGGTGCTGCACCAAGGGAGATGAGGAACACCACTGTGCGTTCTCTACAAGAGCAAAAGATAAATAAGCAAATAGATATAAAGTTGGCAACTGAATCAAGGATTCTGATGGATAAAGAACCTACATAAATGAATTTTTTAAGTGGAATAAGCTGATATCTTATCAATATACATGTCACTACTGCACTTGAAGATACTGTGAGCTCTTTTGCTGGGGGGATAAGGCAGGCATTGCGGCCTTGATGCCTTATCCCCCTTTATCTCGTGTTGGCATCCGTTTTTAAATAATAACCTCAACCCAGTATCGATAATACCTTTTTAAAGGTATCATCGATCCCCTCCCCCATTACCTAATACCCCATGCATGCATTCCACAACCCAATTTACTACTCTCTCTGTTCCTATTTATCTGTCCGATTCTAAACCAAAGTTATGTTCCTAACTATTGTCACTATGCTAATATCAACAAAAAATTAGCCATTTTTACTACCAATACGGTGATACCCCTAATAAGTACTAGCCACCTTCTTGTAATTATAATCTAGTAGTAATAAATAAGGGTATAATAGTCTTTTGGTATCCTAATTAATGAAAAACTGGTTTGTGTGAACTGATAAAACCAGAAAGATAATTAGGAACTAAGGTGTTGTTTGGTTAGAGATTGTGGTGTATTGGATTGGGATTGAGATTGAAAAAAGTGGATTGAGGTAATCTATGAATAGTAATTGTGTTTGGATAGAGATTGAGAAGTAGGGGTGGATGTAATTTTATGTCAAATCAAAAGTGATGTTGTAATATTTTATTACTGGGAAGAAAGAAAAGTAGGAAAGAGAATGAATGTGTAAAAGAAAAGTAGGAGAGTGAATGAGTAATTAAAAAGAAAAAAAAAAGGTGATGTGATTGTATAAAAATAGGTGTGTAAATGTATTATAGAGGTGGATTGGATTGGGAATGACCAATCCAAATCCGGATTGGTCAATCCCAAACCAAACATGGCTAAGGGAATACAAAACCCCTAATTTCTACTTTTCTTTTTTTTGAATGAGGGACAAATTTGTAATTTGGCATCTTATCACATGTAATGATGCAAAACATCAAATACGAGATCTCACTTGTAGCTAATTTCTTGTACCAAACAATTGAATAAGGTTATCACGTGTTAACAATCTGTTTTAACATTATCCCATTGTATCACACACAGTAGCAAACGAGCCCTATGTATATCATTATTAAAGAAGCATGTGGACGGAGTAGGGAAAAAAATGTCGTAAGAAGGCAAATTAACCTATAAAATTAAAAAACTCTTACCTCCCATAATATGCTGCCCAATGAAGCGCAGTCCATCCATTTGCATCCCGAAAATTGACACTAACCCCAGCAGCTATGGTGGGGGGAATAGCCCAACAATAACCTAGGGCAGCTGCAAAGTGCAACACACCTTGGCCTTCCTCATCTAGTACATTTGGGCCTTTCCCACCTTCAACAATCTTCTGAAGAAGCCAATTATGGAGCTTCTCCTTTAGAAGTTTTTGTAGCAGCTGATCCTTTACCTCATCTGCTGAATATTGATCTTGTTTACTAAAGTTCAACATTTGTTCCCACTCATTATCATCCTTCAGCATCGCGCTGATTTTACAACATAACTGAGAGGTTTCGAAGTCAGGATTATTGAAAGAGCCTTGGGGAGTGCCTGATGAAAGAGATAACAGCTTTACGAATCTCATACGAAGACGGGTTTCCTCAGAATCCACATCTTCAACAGGACTAGCCTGGAATTCAAATTCTCGTACTTCACTACATGCTAACCTATTGGAGCAGGTTATATAAAACGACACCCTTCCAGGCTCGTGTGGAGGTGTAAGGCATCGAAGAACACCATCTCCTACAATCTGAGCAGGAACTTCAAGTTCACCAAACATGCAAGCCCACTTAAGATTCACCAACTCCTCTGAACTCCTCAAGAATCTTCCCATAATAAGTACCTGATCAAGATACATAAGGAAAATCATAAACATATATATTATTTGTTTACTATAAGAGATCAGCTAGGTGTTTTGCAACTATTAGGAAAGAAAATTAGTTTTTTTAGTCCTGTAAGTTACACTTTTTTTTTAGTCCTATCAACTTTCAGGAATTGAAATAGTCCTGTAACTTTCAATTTTTCGACATTGTGGTCCGGTAACCGACTATAAGAGGTGAAGCATCCAGTTGACCAATCAAACTATGCCACGTGGACAAATTAGACTCTGCCATGTCAGCATCAACAGTATGATTGACCTCCTGCAGCTGGTTACCGGACCAAAATGTTGAAAATAGGAAGTTACAGGACTATTTTCAATTCATGAAAGTCAACAGGGCTAGAACCATGATAGGTAGGGATAACTAATAAGATTAAAAAAAAAATTATTTTCCCCAACTATTATGATCAGACACATAGAAAACAAAATCAAATAGCATACCTTTACTTCTGACCCAGAATACGCCCAATTTGGAGAGAAGTCAATAATGCTAAAGAGCTGGTCTTGAGAGAGAGAAGGGGCAAGAATATAGTTGTCCTCTAATGGCAGTTGGGTTGAGATACCAGATTCATCTCCATTTTCACCTCCAACAGTCTCCCAGTAGGGCCCAGAACCAGGCTGCAGAGTCAACTCGGTGACATCACCGAGTTCTTTACTCATCCACCTGTCAAAGCTATCGAGCTTTTTCAGACCTTCTCGCATAACACCACCCAACAGAGGCTGTCTTAATGCTGGATAATTGGTTTTGTCCTCTAAATTCAAGCTTAAATCAGGCTCTGGTTTATGATAACTTCCAATAGCATTCACAGGTTGTAGATCATTTTGTGTAGGTTGTCTACTTTGATCAGTAAGATATGTATCTTGAAGACCAATTGTGTCAGACTGTCCCACTTGGTTAACATCATCAAGTTTGGTAGTAAGATCATACAACAGAGGCTGTTTCAGAGACGGATAATACGGATTCTGCTCTAGATTCAGGTTACCATCTGATCGTTGATCCATAGGCCATTTTGATACGTGCTGGGAATCACGATCTGAGGCCTGTCAGAATTTTTAAATCAGAATGCTGCAAGGGATCTTATTTACAGAGTAATAATAATACAAAAAAAAAATCATCACAAACCTCAGGGGCAACTATTTATATCATAAAAGGATGCTTTACATCAGCATTTTCACGATAATCATAACTACTAATAGAAGAATTCAATGCTTCCACGAATGGCAAGGGAAATATATATAAAACCAATGACTACATCTAGAAATTACATCACTTTATGTGTAACAAAAATATCTATATCTGGGTATCCCTAGACTGATATTTCCATGATAATGTCACAGGTAAGTACGATCGACTTTACAGGATATTTTACAACAAGAATAATGGCATTTATTTCCTTTTCTTCTAGAATGAAAAAATTTCTATAGCTTTCATGGAAATGTAAATACCTTACACATGGTTTAAGAGTCGCCAAATTATAAGAAATGCAATAACCTAACAAATTGATAAGGTTGAACTAAATAAACCAAAATAGTTGAAGTTACCATATAATTGCAAGAATATCATAGAAAAAGATTTGCCCTAGCTTCTGAAACAATGACCCAAGTTCTCAATGAAATGGAAATGCATTATGATTTATTAATAAACATACAACCAGTAAAGCCAATAAATAAGAAATCTGCGTTGAAATGTAACGAGCAAAAGCTACAACAACAGTTCCTTTGTCCAATTTTAGTCCTAGACATACGCAATTCTTGGTCGATTTTGAATTTTCCTGCAAAAAGGACTAAAATTGGACAAAATGGATTGAAATTGGACACCCTAACCTACGACTGAGATTAGGGGTGTAAGTGAGTCGAGCCTACTCGCGAGCTACTCGTCCTCGACTCAAAAAAAGATCGAAATCGACTCGAAGTTAATCGAGTCGAGTTTCGAGCTACTCGAGTACCTACCGAGTTCGAGTTCGAGCTCATAAATACTCGGCTCGAAAGGCTCGCGAGCCTAATCGAGCTTGAACAATATTTACTATTTTGCCATTAATATATAATTTATATTTATATACGAGTAATCGAGTCGAGTCGAGCTCGAGTTTATTTTAGAAAAAACATGTTTTAAAATTAGTTTTGAAAATTATATAGGTAATCGAGTCGAGTCGAGCTCGAGTTTATCGAGTTTCTTATCGAGTCGAGCGCGATCTTTAAAATTTTAGGCTCGACCGAGTCGAGTCGAGCGCGATCTTTAAAATTTTAGGCTCGACCGAGTCGAGTCGAGTTTCGAGCTTCAAGTATAACAATCGAGCCGAGTCGAGCCGACGAGTTTCGAGCTTAGCACTACTCGGCTCGACTCGACTCGGCTTGTTTACACCCCTAACTCAGATGGATCACTCTAGGACTAAAATTGGAATCCTAGGACTAAAATTGATAAAGTAGAAAGAAAAAAAGTTGTATACTGGATCCACCCTAAGTTACAAGACTTAAATTGATATTTAATCTTTTTTATACGTTACTATGGTTGCTGCAAAATTAATTACATGCTAAGTATGAGCTAGTAATCTACTATTATACTACTATTTGAAACATCTAATACCTGCCACTCTTCCAAGCCATCAGAATGGCTTCTGGACTGATTCTTTGTGAATGCACCAGAGAGAAGCTGATCGAGCAGTTCATTATCTTCTCCAGGTAACAAGCTCGTTCGACTCGTTTGGTTCGAAGGACGTGATAGCTCATAACTGGAAGATTGTTGATAACCAGCATTACTGCTTTCAACAATGTTTTTCCAAGATGAGAACTCTAGGTCTCGTTGAAGCTCAAACACCAGACCATTATCCATAGGATTTTTATATTCTTCTCCTTGATTGATTGATCCAAAACTCATGCCAGGAATAGTTGAAGATTGTCCTTGGTAGTTATCTGCCATAGCAGTAAAATGTTACTAATACGAGAGAACACACGAGCACATTCAACTAAAATGTGTCACTCCCCTACCCATTAAAGAGAGATAAAGAGAAATCTTACGCTACAATCAACTGCCCAATTATTGCAGTGTATACTCCCACTAATAATCTTTTATCTCACTGGTAAGGCTATGTTTGTTTTGGGATTTGTAAACCAGATTTTTTGGGTTTTTAAATCTTAATCTGGTTCTACTTTGGGATTTAAAATCCGGTTTTATAAAACCACCACTACAACACTTATAACCTATTACCACATTTTTCAATACAATCAATTCTCTCTCCTTACAAATTAATATATTTAAATCATAACCGACATCATTCAATCATTGCAATCACACACCATCCTAGTGACTGTACAACGTCAATCCAGTTTATCAGGATGGACACGATAAAAGCAAAGATACAAGAAAATACTGAAATTTAATCCATTACTTGATATAGGGACAGGATGATAAGGACTGGAACCAACGTTCATCTTCTGCATTGCAGGAGACTGTAAATCATGAATAGACTGGAATCCAGGACTTGCTTGGTGCCTATATGCTGCAGTGGAAAATCTTCTATCATAATTTTGAAGAACACAAACTCACTATAGCTTCAAATTTATATACGTCAAGAATATCATCAAAGAACAGTTAAGAATATGACAAATATCCAGAAGTAACACCTGATTCAGCATCTTCAAGCTCTGAGGCCTGAGTACTGTTAAGGCTAGTTGTATCGGTGATTGGTGATGCTCTTTGATAATCATATGATTGAAATCTAGAAGCTGCTGAATTGTCCATCTCAGAATTAGACATATCTTCTTCATTTTTCCGACCAGCGGGAATACCATCAAGATTATTAGTCCGATTGAAATGTGTCCTGTTTCCCTGTAAAGAAAACATGCCAGAGATTTCTAAATTAGGAGACATTGTGCCAAAATTCAGAGAGGGGCCAAGGATCAAACCACAACCATAGATGACTCCAGGTTACATTCAAAAAATATAGTTGGGGTTATATTCAGAGCTATTGATTCAGATTTGAGATTTTAGTTAGTCATGTTAAATTACTAAAACCTTAACATTGATATATTAATTCTATCATACTTTAAGCCAAAATCTTGCAAATTAAACTTTCATTGTCATATACGAGAGAATGCATAAGGAGATTGCATTACCTTCACCTCCCGATAGTGGACAAGAACAATGTGAGATAACTCCCTGAAGCAGAAATCAGAAATAGAAAGGGGGGAAAAAGAAAGAAAAAAAATCAGATTTTGACAAGCAAGAGCATTAAAACAAGTATTCAGTATAAAATTCAGAGACATTTGCATGTAATGTGCCCAGTTTAGTAAAATGCATAAAGACCAGTAGAAACAGTTTTTTAAAAAAAATTGTGCAATTAGTTTAGCCAATATATGCTACTCATGTGAGTCTAAAGTGCTTGTTTGGTTGGCTTGATAGATGGGTAAACTAACTTCTTCAATTGTTTGGTTGTATTTAGCAAAGCCTAATATTATGGGTTTACCTGGCTTCCTATCTTTTCATGGGGATGACAATGGATCACACCCTCTAGGTATGATGTGTTAGCCAAGTTAGCATATCCTACTCCAACCAAACGAGCTCTAAAAAAGGTATATCTCAACTTACAACATGCGGACTCACAGTCTCTGAGCATGACTTTAAACACAGATTTGTGATTTAGAGGATTTTGAAACATGGATTGATATTAAAACAAGATAGGGTTTAACTTTATGTAAAATCAAAGTATTCCCTCCATGGCTCCATCCACAAAATCTAGTACCATTGAGATGGCCACATGTTTTAAGGAAAAAGTCAAAATAAAGTAGATAAAGGGTATTGTGGGGTCCATTGTAAATAAAGTGATTATTTGTGAGTACAGTTGAACGACAATTTGAGTTATTAAGTGATGGTTGAAGATAAAGTGATGGATTCCATAAAAGGTATGAGACTAGATTTTGTGGACGGAGGGAGAATAACATTGGTTTTAAAAAAAAAAAATAATAATTTTTTTTGAATCAGTTTATCTTAAATTGTCTCCCTCCTCTTTCCTCTCCACTCGTTTGCGTTTTTATTCTAATTTTATACCAATTACACAAACTATTCTAATAGTGACAATAAAAATTTTGTATTTGCATCAATCGGTATTTGGAGTGAGTGTGATGTAGAAAATATGGTATCTGTAGGTGTTTGTAGGGTTGGATGTAAAACTGGATTCAGATTTCAAAATCCAAATCCGGTTTTCAAATCCCAAAACAAACATGCCCTCAGTAAATGTAAAGAGAACAGGAATAGCGAATAAGCTCTCAGAAAATCTTGGAGAAAGTATACTTAGTAAACTGCAACTTCAAGATTGTGTGTTTTGTTCTGAATCATCAACAAGTTCCAATGGCTCAATCTAAATCATCAACAAGTTCCAAACTAAGAGTAGCTTCAACAATATGAAATGGAAATGGAAATGCAACTTCAAGATTGTGTGTTTTGTTCTGAGAACATAAGTAAAAGTATAATTTAAGCTTACTCTTCAAGCATCCAGTAGCTACGCCTTTGAAAATTCTCGTTATCTTCCCCATGAGCATAGTAGCAATGCAGCACATCAATGCTTCCAGACTGAAAAGAGATTCGCATTTAGATACATTATGTAGTTAGGTTTGATGAATCATAACTTTCAACGAAAATAGCATCCAAGATAGGGACATAATCAAACAAAACTGAATCAAACTTTATCGTGTTTGAGCTTGGTTTGTTTGTTATCGAGTCGAGCTCGAGCCTAATTATTGAATATATTCTAGCCTTTCCGAGCTTATACGAGCCTAATAATATCAATTTTAAATTAGATTATTTATCAATTATTTATTAAAATAACATTACATATTTCTAAAAACCATGTATATCTACTAAATTCTATACTTTCATTTTAATAAAAAAGTTCAATACATATTTTTATTTTTATCATACATATTAAGCGTGAAAAATATAAACTAAAGTCAAACTGGTCATTATAATTTATATGAGCTTGCTTGCAAGCTTACTAATGAGTCTGTTCAGAATCCAATAAATTGAATATCAATGAATCTGAGTTTGTTTGTTTGTTTATGTTGACGAGTTTTATTAAATGAGTTCAAACGAATTTTCGAGCCGAATCTCAAATAATTTGTGAACTGCTTGGTTTGATTACATCCCTAACCCTGGATAGATCTGTTTGATATTTTCTTAATTGATTCGCTTACAATTCATAGAGTTACAAAAGTACATCTGAAACTGCAAATTGCAATCATCGAGACACTTAATAGCAAAGTGAGAGATAAGAGAACAGAGAGACTCTTTAAGCATTTACCTTGAGCCTTTCGTGAGCTTCTTTCACCGTTTTTCCATCTTTCTTCTTTCTCCAGTTATGGCCATCTTTTCGGAAGTATCGCAGAACCTTCCGGTCAAAAAGAAAGAGAGAACCGCCTGAAAAGGACATGATACAAATAATATGTAAAAAAAATCTGGAAAGACAGAAATAAAATAATGTATTGGGTCACATAATTCTGCCTTCTCTCTTCCATAAAACGCATTAACTAGTATGAAATGATACTCATAACTTCTTCAAGGATGTGCTAGGACAATGTTCCAATGACGTACAGTATGTCTTAAAACAAAATTCTAGCCCCAAATATATTTCCAAATTACTGAAAAGAACTGCAATAACATGTGTTCTATTACAAGTAGCTGAATACACTATACAACCAATACCAATTCCAATCTCCCACAATTATTAATTAGCAGAGTGTTTCTCTACTCTTCTAGAAAATAAAGGTAAATTTGATTTGGGATTAGAAAATCAGATTTGGGATTTCGAAATCTAAATACAGTTCTACTTTGGGAATTTAGAATCCGGGAATTTAAAACTCAATACATGCACCCCCAGAAATACCTATACCTATAAACCCAACAAATATCATTTTATTATCCATTAGTCTCCCCACTGACTCATTAATGCAAATATGATTTTTATTCCTGCTCTTCTTTTACACATTTTTTGTCACTTTATAACTTCCAATAACACACACTAATCGTTACACAATCATCAAATCATTACAATTACAAACAACAATAATACAATATTGCACACTCTTCTTACATATCAATTTTACATAAAGTTAAACCCTACCCTACTTTTTTTCGAAAGTAAACCCTACCCTACGTAAATCTTGAAATAACAAGCACCATTACTATTTATCAGGATTTTGAAATCCAGATTCAAAATCCACTAAATCCCAAATCAGACAAACCTTATACTGATTTCTCTAGCAAATATACTAGATCCATGTTTGTACAATAAATTCAATTAACATTAGTTATTTCAAATTAGTCGTTATAAGAAGAAAAGGTGATGATGGTAAGCCATGCCTGGAGGCCTACTAGGAGGCTCTGGAGCAATACGGAATTTCTTGTAATTTTGAAGTATTTCACAAATCTCAGCTGGACGCAGCCAGCGATGTTGTGCTTCGGAAAGTATCTGCTCAATATCTGCATTGAAATAACAACTCACTCAGTGGACTCAGAAATATGGGTTATAAGTTATCCTTACGAAAGAGAGTACTTAGATAAAAAGAAGAAAGAACAACAATGCTACAAATAGAACAATTTCAATAGCAAACGTTTGCCCATGATACATGATCAACAGAAAGACACGATTTTTTCAGATTAGTCTATAAAATCATCTCCCTGACAATTAATATTCTCATATTCTCTAATTGATTCATCCCCCAAGTATTGGGACTTTTGTCCAGCCTCTTTATCTCACTCTTTGAAATATCAGAAGTCGTAGTTTTCAATAGGTATCCTCAAAAAAAATAAAGAGTCTTCTGAGAAACTCATACAAAATGCCTTTGCTAGATGTACAAAGAGAAATAGGGTAAGCTCTTTGGCATATACGTAATATATATATTAATATATATTGGAAACAAAATACACTTGAAGACTTTCAAATTGGGCCCCAATTCTATCTTGTATGTTTACTAAGCTCAACCAACTCTATAATTTGTATCAGGACATATAATGTATATGGGGAAGCAACAAATTTAGACACCATAGCCCAAGGGGCTAATAGAATGAGGGTAATCATTGACATTAAGGCACATTCAATGCAATTCCAGTACAAATCACTTCCCATCATTAGCGAGCTTAATTTTGAATGAACTGAAGGAGATTTTTCAAAACAACAAAAACTCTATCTTCACTCTTCAAATTCAGGCTCAATTTTTTGCAACTTAAATCCCAAGATAGGGTTACTATTCAACATCAAATATCTGCACAAATCTAAAGTGGCGTCACATGCACCAATCACTCAGCAGTATATAGGGGAAAGAAAGACAAAGGCAAACCAAAATTAGTACTAAATTAAACTAACATAAATAGTTAAAATTTATTAACCCCCGCCGCCACCGCCCCCAAAAAATGGAAAAAGGGCTGACCTAGATGAGCATTGAGCGCGTAGCGCCGGCTTTCCGCCATCAAAAAGCAACTGATTTACACCTTTTCCTGACCGTTGCTGAATTCTCGCCACCAATCTCTATTCGCCTTCCCAGATCAAAATTAACCGCAGAAAAAGTTCCCAATTGGGAGCACAGTGTTCTTCAGTGATTTACTTAGCTCCCATAGAAAATTAGGAATAAATTGAAAGCCCAAACTAAAAACAAGTAATCAGTACTAAGAAAAACATAGGTGAAGGAGATTGAAAGAAAATGAGATGAATTGGATTGAAAAAGGAAAGAGTTGGGAAAATGATTAACAGCGCAGAAAAAAAGGGGGTTGGGGTGTTCTGGGGTGGAAAGAACTGAGAAAGTGAGAGATGAAAAAGCCGCCGAAATGGAATACAGTCAACAATTTCAGGACAGCGACACGCTTTTCCCTAATGGCCCTTTTCGTCTTTTCACTTTATATTTTTAGATATTTTTGCCTTTGTTTTTGTTTTTATGTGTGATTCTTGGTGTAATTGGTTGTACTTATTTAATTGAAAATTTTGGTTAAATATTGTGTTAAATATTAAATTAAACATTACTTCCTCTATTTCATAGGAATTTGCACACTTTTCATATATGGATGTTCCATACCAATTTGCACACTCCATAAAAAGGAAATATCTTCACAACCCTCACCCTTAAAATATACTCATATTTACTCATATGTCATTACTTTTCCACACTCAATCTACTTTTTACTTTACTTTATTCATAAAAGTTTACAAAACTACCCCTCAAAACATCAATCATTACACCTTTTCTTACGCATTTCTTAAAATGTGTGACGGTAAATGTATCTATACATTCAATTGTATCGAAGAATTTACTTTTTTTAAACTCTAAAAAAGAATTAGAATTTTACAAATTTTGGAAATAATTATCTTTATAATCAAAATTAATAAATTCGTACAACTAGAGATTGTAGGACTAGTTTCACCCTCAAGAGTATTAATTAATTTAGTTGATTAATTGGAGTATTAGTATATTTTATTGAACGGTAATAATTATTTTTATCGAATAAATTATACTCCTATCAATTGCACACGATATAATTGATACACACAATTGTTACTCATTAAAATTAGATGTTGTTAGAGCATATATTCAATCTTGATAGGGTGGGATAGCTTGGTTTGAGTACCACAAATTATTGGTCAAAAAAGTAAATTAATAAGGATTGAGGAAAAAAAAAGGAGAAGCACTTATGTGATATATTTCACTTTCATGTCTGAGATAGTTTTTAAAAACTTTTTATTTTAAATTTTTGGCTCATTTTAACTTAATTACTTATATTTAATGTATAAAATATTTTATAAAAGTATTTTTTTTTAAAGAAAAAGTATCTTTAATCCACAAACTCAATTTGAGTCCAAAGTCATTAATTGTCATTAAATTTTAGATAAACTCAAAAATCATCCAAACTATTAAAATTCAAAAAGAATAAATATAATTTTTTTTGAAAAAAAAAAAAGTGTATCTTCAATCCACAAACTCAATTTGTGTCCAAAATCATTAAATGTCATTAAAATTTAGATAAACACAAAAAATCATCCAAATTTGAAAAGAATAAAGATTCAAGTCTAAACTTGAAGTTTATTTCGATTTAGTTACTTATATTTCATGTATAAAATATTTTATATAAATTTTTTGTGAAAAATAAAGTGCATCATAAGTCCACAAACTCAATTTGAGTCCAAAATCATTGATTGTCATTAAATTTAGATAAACTCAAAAATCATCCAAAACTAATAAAATTTAAAAAAAAATTAAGATTCAAGTCTGAATTTATCTATTTCGATTTAATTACTTATATTTTATGTATAAAATATTTCATATAAAAAAATTGTAAAAAAGAAAAATGTATCTTCAATCCACGAACTCAATTTAAGTCCAAAATCATTAATTGTCATTAAATTTTAGGTAAACTCAAAAAAGCAACCAAACTGGAGTATTAAAATTTGAAAAGAATAAAGATTCAAGTATGAACTTATCTATTTTAATTTAGTTATGTATATTTTATATTTCATGTATAAGATATTTCAAATAAATTTTAGTGAAAAAGAAAAGTGCATCTTCAATTCACCTACTCAATTTGAGTCCAAAATCATTAATTGTCATTAAATTTTAGATAAACTAAAAACCATCCAAACCATTAAAATCTAAAAAAATAAAGATTTAGATCTGAACTTATCTAATTCGATAGAAATATTCTATTTCTTTTTATTTCTATTTTATCATGTGACAATAAAAAGGTTTTTGAATTAAAAAAAAATAAATAAATAAAAGTTATAAGTTCACAAGCCGAAACCAAAGGCCGGGTGCCATCGCTAAATGGTACACCCCTAAAAACGACCTAGCAATAAGAGCGATAATAAATTTCGAAAAAACCGATCAAAAATATATGAATCTGAAATCGGGTGAAGGACTATAGAGGGTCAAATGCATTGCCCCTACTACCCTTGAATTGGGAGACGCGGATTAAATCATTATCAAGCCCTGTTGGATGGCTGATAGTGTAGCTGGTGTAGGCTCTACCCTCGAATTCATTGTTAGCCCTACCCGGGATTTGATTCACCCCAGGCATTCTGGGGCTACTACGTTTCTTCGTGGAACGAGTCGGGCCTGCCCGAGTAGGGGAAGGAACGTCGTTGGTAGTGGCCTCCAAGTTCGGACTGTTGTTGGCCGCTGCAGCCACAGGATCCTCCGAGGGCTCATCCGTGCTGAGACTGGAGAAGGAGTTGCTCGCTGGGACCAGATCGGCCTCAATATCCGAGGAGGGGTTTTGTGGGGGCGCTTAGGGCTGGAGGTCTGAGGGAGAAGGCCTCGATCGTCTTCTGTGCCGAGTCCTACCACGGGAGTCATCGCGAGGAGGCGGCGGGGCCTGTCCCATAGCGCAACGAGCAGACACGTGTCCAACTACCTTACAGTGGCTGCAGAACTTCGGAAGCTGCTCATATAAAACCTCCACCGTCACCGAACTATCCTCACATTCAGGGACTAGACTCTCCAACAAATGTTGTTTCATATCCACCTCGACCAAGATTCTAGCGTACTTATGTGTTATGTACTCTCTTCCTCTTTAAAGGTTTACGTAAATTTTTGACACATAAATTAAAAAAATTAGTATTAAATGTGTAGTGAATAGTTGAAGTTCTAAAATAGATAGGTACAGTGAATCGATACCAAATAAGAAAATGTAGAACGAATTGAAAAATGAAAGTATAAATCTTAGAGATGATAGAAGAATATATAGTATTTGTTCTTAATGAGATGTCCAATTTCATAATTACATTTTAATCAAATAAATTAAACAAAAGAAATAAAGAGATATATTTAATAAAATAAAATTTATTGATGTCACATCAAATTTATTGAATGTATGTTATCATGCTATCTTTCTCCTTATATTTTGTAATTTAAATTATTAATATATGGTATTAATGTTGTCTCATAGTTACATTATTAATAAAACAAAACATTATAATACAACTAAGATATATGTTTTTTATTTTTAAATTATTTATAATGTTAATGCCTCATAATATTAAATAGGACAATCTAATATAATTATATGTGTTAATTATAAATATAAAACATTTAACTAAACAAAATATTAAAAAAAAAAAAAGAGTTGCTGCATTAGAAAAAAAAAATCAAAATTGTCACAAAAATTTATATACAATATTTTATACATAAAATATAAGTAGTTAAGATAAAATGAGCTAAAAAATTCACATGAAAAATATTAAATTTTTAAAAATTATTCCAATTAGACATATTTTAAATGGCAATTTGAGTCTAAATCTGAGGCCAAAAGGCGGCAAAATGAATTAAATGCCTCTCTCTTTAAAAATGGTCTTACATAATAAATTTATTTTTATCCAAAAGCAAGGTAAAAATGCAGGGATGCTATTTCTGGTTTAAGACAAGGTTTACTTTTTCTTTCAAGTGTCGTTAAAAATAAAAAAGTTTTTTTTTCCCTTAAATTTGAAAAGCCAAGGTATTGTATAAACTCGATTATTTATAAGGAATAGAGTTGATCGAAAGTCAACTTTTTTTAATTTGTATGTTGAAAAGTGTAAGTCGCTGTAATTGAAAAATGCAACACAATTTTCAATGAAAAGAATAAATTATTATAACTAAAAAGTACAATACAATATTAGTAAAAAGTGTACGTCTATATAACTAAATGTGCAATATAACATTACTAAAAAGTGTATCTCAATATAACTTAAAATATTACTCCGTATTTTAAAAAGTGTAACAAAAAATTCAATTTCTTATATAGACTCAATTACACAGAAGACCTACCCATTTGAAAATACACCTCATCCAATTATCTCAATTTAATAAAAGTGATTTTTGAATGAAAATGTGGTTACTATTGGCAAAAATAATGATATTTCATCCATTCCAAGTGTCTCATTTATTGTTTGCATATTTATTAAAAAATAATAGTAATACTAATGTGTATTGAGGTAGAAAGAGATATGAGTATAGAGATATGTGAAAGAGAAAAAAGGTAGAGCAACAAAGATAGGAAACATAAAAAGTTAAAAAAGAGAGATAGTGGAATGATGAAAAAAAAATGTTGGTACTAAGTAAAAATGTAAAAATGTGATAATGTTTAAGTAAAAAGTGATATTTAAATAAAAAATAACCACTTTTGTTAAAAACACTTGTTATTTAAATATTATCACTTTTTTTACAAACATAAAATCTAAGGAAAAAAATGGATTGTTCAACCAGAAAATCTGGAATATAGGTTAAAAGGGATCCATCTCAGAAAAAGATTCGTGAGACGGTCTCACATAAAATTTTGTCAATGAAGAGAAAAAATATAGTAACTTAATGTAATGTGAATCAACCTAAATGGTAAAACGAGGCAATTAGCGTAGGACGAGGGAGTATGTGATTGTCTTTAAATGGGTTTGACCACGTTTTACAAAAATATATAATATTAAATATTGAGGTAGAGATTAATAGAAAATATAAATAGCAGAGAGATACAGAATGGTATTAATAAAATGAAAATAAGTAACTTAATCCAAAAAAAAAAAAAAAAGTTCAAAATAACAAAATATTACCGTGAAAGTATGCCTCAAATATAAGATTAATACTGATTAGATTATAGAACTAAACTGCTTTTTCGTTGCTTCAATTGACTCTATTAGGTCACTCCTACATTATTTTAATTCAATGAATCATTAATCTTGTGAAATAAAATCAATTGACTCCTTCTTACGGACAAAGCTCAAGAGTCAAGCGCATTAACGATTTAATAATGTTGGCAACAAGACTTCTGCGAAATGGAAACTAAAGTACGAGTCAATTGACTTCACCTTGACTCCCATACTCACAACACAATATATAAATTACATCGATCTCATATAATTTAATAATAGCTAACATTTGAGCCAAACCAAAATTATAGTTACACCATCCAATTTGATGTATAAGTGTGACTTTTTAATTATATATTACCATAAAGATAGAATGAGAATAATTTGTGAATAATAATTGTGTTTAGATAGAGATATGCCTTTTCGGCCTGAGCACAATTCAGTTTTCATGATAGCATAATGTGATACCCATGGCATTTCAGCCAAAAAAAAAAAAAAAAAATTTGACAACTTGCAATACAACACAAAAATGTACATATATAAGTTACAAAACTCAGACAGAAAAAGGGAAATTAATTCAGTGTTACGGGGCTTACAATTATTTTATTTTTATTCATGATTTATCACACTAGACTACAGCACTCATAGTCATAGATCGATTTTAATAGCACAAGGTCCATGTTTGAATCCAAAAAAATATTCTAAAATTCATTACCACAATATAATTTAGTTGAAAATCAGTCGCAATCAGCGAACAAAGCCTTCCATCTCCAGCAGGCCAAAAAAATGAACGTTTTCATATTCAGGGCTATGCGTGTTATGCACAAACCAACTAAGAGATGATAGAAATACGATGATGATATCGACATCTTGTGGTGAGAGAAAATCCAGTTGTGAGTATCAATTAGCAGCAGATGCTTTTATAATCAGAATTCTATTCCACTTTAAGAACTATCTTCATGAACTCATACACCAAGTAACTAATGGCAGCTGATGGCAACACCTGAAAATTTGAAATATCACAATCGAGCTTAGCATCGTATATTGCTAAATGCGTATTCAATTTGAAGCAAAATGTTGTTTGAATTAGGTGTAACATTTAGTTTTGTTATTGTCATACATAATTTTTGCCACAAAGTTTCAAATTATTACAAACTGCAATTTGATTTGAGTCCTGAATATCCACTAACGAATCACAGAAGACATACCCAAATCCATAACTAGCCAAAAGGCCTCTCATCATTTGCATTCAGTATGTTTCTTATGATCAAGATTTTAGGTAGCTGTATTGTGAAATCTACTTATGCTTATACAAGGGCTTCAATTCTATCATTGATTATTTTCCAACAAGTCTTGCTGGTGTGGCAGTATATGAAATTGCAAATAAAATTTAAAAGGTTGTATTAAATTGAAACAATAACAAAAGGTTGTAAATTTATTTGCAAATCTTTCCAGCAGCGCCACGTTAGCAGAAGTTTCCGGAAAATATCCATATAGCATATGTTATAACTGAAAAACCATGAAAAGGTTGTGATTTTTTTATGCAATTAACCCTTTCTAATTCTTGATAAATTCTCACTTTAAGATAATAACATGTTAAAAGGAGGCCATAACAGCAAGCTTGCGCGAGCAAACAAGTTTAAGTTCATACCTGTAATAAACTTGGAACCAGTCCAGTATAGAGTGCTGGAATACCACCTTGCTCGACTATCTTCAAACAAGTTTGCAGAGCACCCATCTTTGTGGCCTTAACTTGCATCTGAAGCTGTCTTCTAACAACTTCAAAAGGGTACGTAGCAGCTTCAGCACATGCTCCAGCTATTGCTCCATATAGTAAAGTTCTAACAGGACCCAGCTCGAGCTGGTCCATGGCATTCAATTCATCGCCTTGTTGCTTCACATGTTGAAGCCTTTTTTTCCCTTCTGGGGAACGAAGGTATGTCGATTTTAATATATCATATATTCCATAGAAAACAGCACCAGAAGGTGCCATGCTAATGATTGAGGGAACTAGGCCCTTGTAAAGAGAAAAGAGCCCTTCAGTTTTAATCATGTGGCGAAAAGTACCAATCAGCCCACCCAAGGCTTCCCCTCCAGGAGCTACCATGACTGTCCTGATCTGAGATATTATTAAGACAGAATGATTCTCCAAAACCAAGTAGGTATACACATAGTTTTGATTTCCCTATAATAATTCACTTTGTATCCACAAACAGTTTAATGATGGCTTAATTGCAGTAAAAATTACGACAATTGGATAATAGCAAATCATACACTGATTTAAAAAAAATAAAAATTGCAATTGAAACTTCTGGGCAACACACTTCTTACCCAAGTCCAACGTTATTAGGCCCTAAATCAGTGTATACAATTCAACGCCACTGCGGTGTTTGATTTGCTATTATCCAATTGTCTAGATTAAACTGCAATTAAATGTCATGATTTTAACCGTAATTAAACTGCATTTAAAATTAATGATTTATCATTGATCAGCAGTAAAAGGTTCACTTCAATTGTTGGGTTCCTTATTCAGTCATTAACATAAGAGACTAATCAACAGTTGTATAGGTAAACTGGAATCAAATGAAAATTTGCAGTCATTAAATTTATCTTATTGTACACAGTCTCAACTCTCAAACTCCAGCAGTATAGCCTGAGGCATTATGAAATTCACAACATTCTCATTTTCAACCTAGTGCATCATCACCAAAACACCAAAACTACACAGGTTCGTGAGTTCTAATAGAATTAACATGCTCTTTAAATCTGTAGTACCCAATGACAGCTTCCGAGCACTAGATAAAAACGTAAAAGTTGAGTTACAGTTAAGAAATGCATAGAGCAAATTTGGGATTAATGACATTTTAGGTGATATTAAAAATAAACAGGATTTCATTCAGCAAATATTGTCAAAGGAACATAAATGAAATTACTAGGAGTAGGGGGTATTAAATCAGGACCTAGGACCCTCTGATGATCAGAATCTAATCAACCTTGAGCAACGTAGCCTTCAGAGAACCAAAATACAATAGATTCTCAAGTCATCTTTAGATATAAGTATCTTTTATTCAAGCGATCATCAGTACATAAACAGGTCATGTAAGAGTTACTCACAGTATCCAAAGGTATACAAAGCACAGTAGCAGTAATTCCAGCTGCAGCACCCGCTATGAACCTTTCAAAATTTGTGGTCTCCTTGTTGCCAGACAATTTGAGCAGTTGGTTCCTATAAGTATCATAAGTGTAGAAATTGATTGCCTTAAATGGTGCTGTTCGTAAGACATTGACAAAATTTCCTTTCCAAAATCCTCTGAGCCCTTGAGAAGTGGCTATTGACTTGATGACTTCAAAAAGAGCCCGTTGTTCACCACGAACTATATATTCTAGCTTCAATCTTTCTAACGGTGCAACAAAGGTTCTGACAGAAAAATAGTGCAGGAGATTCAAAAAGTTAAGCAAGCACGATGTATAATTACCAGATGCACCAATTATTGAGCAGTCAACCATGAACAAGATAATCAAAGAAAATATGGCGACTAAAAGATGTACTCCAAACAACACACCATATGGGACATTTGAATAAGGAAGGCATAAGTCTGTATTTCTTTCAGCCTACTGAACAGACCACTTCCCCGGATTATAACTACAAATCACAACTGAGGGGAATTCATATTTGCTTGAATATTTAGATGTAAGTATGGTATTCATAAAAGAGAAAATGAAATAGGCAAACTAACCAAAAGAATAATGGGGTTATTATGAAAAACAATACAGAGAAGTGGCTGGGTTAAAACGCAACAGGACTTGGTCTAAACTGTTATAGGAAATGACTATATCGTTATGTTTCCATATGACTCAAGGGGTCCTGCCTCTCATTGTATTAGCTTACCGTAGCCGCACAAAATTAGTGAGGTATACTGAGAACTGGTATATCGTTACGTTTACGTATGACTCAAGGGGGTCCTGCCGACTGTCAAAAAAAAAAAAAAAAAGGGGGGTCCTGCCGACTGTCAAAAAAAAAAAAAAAAAGGGGGTCCTGCCTCTCATTGTATTAGCTTACAGTAGCCGCACAAAATTAGTGAGGTATACTGAGAACTGGTGAGGTAGAAATTAATTAACATATACATTTTCACATGAAATCATATGGATAACCCTGGGACTTTGCTTTGATGTTCATATTAACGATCATACCAGAAATATTATGCTAGGGACAAGGGTTGATAAACTTTACGACCATGTAACCCATTGTGAAGTTGCCATCAATAGCTAGTTTTCAGGCAGTAACTAGAAAAAAGAAAGTCCCAACTTTCAAAACCATTAACATAGGTGAGAATAGCCAAAGAAAAAAAAAATTATTACAGGTAAGTGCGACATGTATAGAATATTTGTTTTACTGTTGACTATTCTTAAATAATTAGTATAGCATATTTGCTGTTAATCCTGTCACAAATTAGTAGTTGCCAGTCAGGACACAAGTGAGAAGCACATGCTGTCCCAAAAAGAGCAACCATTGCCTGAACTGTCACCATTTCAAGCAGGATAGTAATGATAATCTGCTCGTATTAACTTAACCATCATAACCAGCTTAAGCTATACTCAGTGCTAACCCTGCCTTGATAGTCCTAATTGAAGAAAATTCTATATTATTTCAGAGGCATATTTGTGAGTCAACTAACCAATGAAAGTAAATGCTATATTGATCAACTGTAATCATCTTCACAAAGAAGGTTCAGTGTACTATAGAAAAACAATGTGCAAATATAATTTTTTTATATTTCAACAAGTGAATATAAGAATCATTATATGGTAAAACTCACCCGATTAATAATCTTACCACATATTACTACTGATTATTAACATGATGGGTAAGGAATGATAACATCAAGCATGTACAAAGCTCTCCACAAATTAAAGAGATACCAAATGCTGGATAATCTACCACAACAAAACCAATAGAGGACCACATTACATATTGATTCAAATATATTGGCTACCAACAGTCCAGTCATAAACTTGTATAAAGTTTTTATGTCTTATTAGGATATTCACTCATTATTCCCATTAAAAATTCTGGCATGAGAGAGGAATACACAAATATCTATTTAGATATTTACATCAATTGTAAAAGAGAGAGAATGACAAATTGACAAACCTTGAGACCATGGCAGCAACAGCACCGGCCCAAAGATGTTTAGCAGTATTGAAAGTGCCTCCACCACCTCTAAGGACTACGGTCTTCTCTTCTCTAACAACTTCCTGTAATGCCAACATATCGCTTTCACCCTCATTTTCACTCTCCAAATTCTTTTCCTCTGCATTCCCCAAAACGCTACTCGACGACAGCACCTCGTCGTAGCGTCCCGGACCACCACCATCGTCGTTAATCGACGACAGACTCACCGACAAGAACCCTCCCTGCCGCCGCCGTCCTCCGACCAATCTCCTCCGGCGGATTGTGCGATAAGAACACCCAACCGTAGCCCTGGCAGAGTCCTTGGGAGAAATTAATGAAACGAATGAAGCCGGAGCCGATTCTTCTAGAAACAAACCGCCGATTGAATGCGAATTATTGAGGCGCAGATCGTCATTACCTGCGGCCAAGCACTTTAAGTGGTGCTCTATATTAAGCATTTCGGAGCAGAAAACTGCAAAATAGATGTGATATTAACACCGAACAGCAGCTGAGAAAGAATGTATGAGAATGTGTGTATAGAGGGATTGAAGGAGAGAGAATCGAATAAAAAGGGAATTGATTCGAGAGAGAAACAACGATTCACTGCATTGCTTCCACCGTCGAGCGACAGACAGGTACGCCTTACACATTCCTCAATGATCCCTCCATTTTGTTTTCCTGCGGTTCTTGCAGTTGCTGTTTTTTATGGATTGTAGTACAAATTTTACCTAATTCACTGCTCCTTTTTTTTTTCTTTTAATTGTGGCACGACTTTGTTACGTGAATAACGATTTTTGCAAAAAAAAAAAAAAAAAGTTCTCCTCTTGCCTTACCAACTTGGTACAAATAGTGAAATTTTGGCGTGCTTTTTCAGGTCAAATTCGCAGGCCCCTCTTGCCTTACCTACTTGTTTTTTTTTTTTTTTTTTGATTTAGCCTTACCTACTTGTTGATTCAGCTCTGGGGGAATATTCCAAGAGTCCAGCTGACTATTTAAACTTAATTCATTTATTTTCGATTCCAACGCGAGCTTATATATCAAATATATTGTTGGTTTACGAGTATTTTAGAGCTAAATCAAACATAAACAATCTAAACAATATTATAAATTTAATTATTCATCTATTTCACAATAATAGAAGAAGTATATATTCTTTACCCCTTTTCGAAAGTTATACATTTTATCATTTTAAGTGTTTCACCGAAAGTTATCTCTTTTTTTTTTCTATCTCTCTATCTCAACAATTTATTATATATATAATACGAAGTACTATTTTTTAAAATCAATGTGCAAAAAATAAATGGATAACTTTTGAAGAGACGGGTAAGATATATTTTTAACGAAGTGAAATAGCTGGTAAAATTACCACTATATTGGTAAGTGTGGTTATGAGTTATAAATATATAAAAGAGAAAATGAAAAAAAAAAACAAACATAAAAATCATAAGGTCACAAGTCGACTGAGGGTTCAGAGTACTGTTAAGAATCTTGCTAAGGGAAAACCTTCCTAATAAACAAAATCTCTTATTAAGGGAAACATGGTTCACACTCCTTTAAAAACTGAAAAGGAAGTCACTACTTATGAAAAACTCAGTTTGCATATTAACATACATATGATGTTGGTCCCAAGTTGAGTTAAGATTAGAATAAGCCTGAAAAATCTAGAGGGGAGGGATAAATAGACTTTTAAAACTTTTTCTAATATATCAAAGTTATATGCAGAATTTAGTGTTCTTATGTAGTACTACTGTGCTTATCTCAGATCAGCTTAGTACTCTTAGATTTAATGTGAGCCTTTACAGTTTATACTCAACTCTTTGATTATGAATTTTACTATTGTTCTTGGTATCAAGTAATTCGTCTACTCAACAAGATTTCTCAAATCTAGTTGTTTACACGAATTCTTTAAGAATTTAAACAAATATATAACAGTAAGTAAATGAACACATAATTTATAGTGGTTCGACAAATGTCTACATCCACTCTCACAATCCCAGTTGAGATGTTTTTATTAACTCCTTGAGTTTCTTGTTGCTTTAAGTCCCAAGACTAAGATTTCGATCTTATCGATTATACCACCAGGTATATTTTCGACCTACTAGTAATTCTCACAAGCTTACTAGCACACTTGTTTACAAAAGAAAAACACAAACTAAAATAGTAACACTTCTCTTGAGTATAGCCTTTGAATTTGCTTCTTCAAAACTTGGCTTCTTGTTTGTTCTTCTTGAACTCTGTGAGTTTCTTGAATTCTTCTAAGACTTCGAATTGCTCTTTGAATGCTCGTACTTCCAGTTAATCAGTAGTCTTTTCCAGTAGAAGATCCCTTGGTATTTATAGAACTTAGTTAGACAGTTAGTAGTTTGTGAAACAAACTCTTAACCACTTCTTGTAACTTATCCTTGTAACCGACTCTTGTAACTTTCAATAACTAATTTCGATTTTCTTTAAGTCAGTCTTCATATCTTCAAATATATATTCAATTATGTCCTTCAAATAAGTTTTCCAAACTTATTCTTCAGCACAGTAAAATACTCTTCTCAGTATTTACTGTTCTCATGTACTCTGCTCAAGCACACTTCTTACTTATGTACTTAGCTTCTTCAGAATACTTCTTCAATACTTCAATCTACTCTTCTTAAGTTTAGTCTTCTTACTTCAGAGTAGTCTTCTCAGGTTGTAGTCTTCTGAGTAGTCTTCTGATCTCACCAGTCTTCTCATAACTAATTGACTATACTGATTACACTACAATACAAACTTACAAATATGAAACCTATCAATACTTCAACTGAACTATATACAGAAGAGTATTTCTAAGTCCTATTCTATAAGTTGTCTATACAATCCATCATCAACTTAGTTCCTGACAGTTAGAATATATTTATCATATAAGATCAGTAAACTCAGTTCTTTTGACTTCACAAGATGACTTAGTTAAGATGACTTCTTCCACATATATTATTAACTTTAAATTGTTTTTTGGCCATCAAAACTTATAATCATCAACTAGGACTTGTTTCTAGGATTCATATCCCAACATATGATGTAAAAGAAAATTTGAATAATCACCTTCAATACTTGTTGGAGCGTCTTCGGACAATTGCATCCGCCGCCTAATTCGCCTATCTGAACGTATGAGAGAAACGAATTGTCATGTGTCTAGTAAAGTGCATCACGTGACTCCAAAGACCCTGCGACCTCCATGGAATTGTCGCCAACAAACGATTTAGAGTTTGAACCGCAAGCGACGAACTTAACTCCGCCTAAAACCGAAACCACCCTAAGAATGCGCAAACTAAATTGCCAAGAGAGAAGCCATTACTTCTGCCTCCAAAGGGTAGCCCAATCCAGTTATTTTTTAGAACGTTGCTACAAAGAACCCTCTCGAATTTCAAAAGACTACTCTAGCATAAGCGTCTCCTATGGAGGTCAAAACACTACGATCCACGTTCCCATTATACCATCTTGGATGAGAAGGAGTGCATTTGACTTGGATAAGTGAAAGAATCGGTTTGGACCTGCCTGGGATGCCAAGAGCTCGAGTAATCACCAAGTCACTAAAGGAACTATCTATAGTACTTCCCGTGAAAAAAAGCATACTCACGAACATCTGCCATAATAAAAGCTAAACATCTCTAAACGGAAGGTGTGATCCAATAAAAATAACCATGTTTTTTTTCGTATGATGGCTCACACAGAAGTGATGAAGGCCAAGCGCCAAATTTTATCGACTTACGTGTCAAATCTCAACATGGATGCCTAAAGAAAGATATTGACTTTTTCGTATTTTTGTGAATTTTAAGCACAAAAATAACTTACCCAAAAGCGTAAGAGTTTGTTATAGTATTGTAAGTATACGACAAAGTAGTATTGATAGGAGTGTGCAAAAATAGCCCGAATCGAAAAAAAGACCGAAACCGGACCCAAAAGTGTGGGAAAAAAGATCGACAAATTTGAATATTTTGATGAACATTGTGGTACTGATGGACCACCAATTTTCAATGAATATTTTGATGAAAATTGTGTTTATGATGGACCACAAATTTTTGATGATTTTGAAGATTTGAGGTGGTCTACGGTCGGAGAATATGATGGTCCTCCAATTTGTGTTGAAGAGACAAATGTTGAATATGGTGACTCTTCATTTTTTTTAACAATGATGCAATGCTTTCGTCTCATGGATATTTTTTCCCGATAAATCTTGAACCCTTGAAAGTGTTTTTTGCCATGGTTGCTCAATGGGTGAATGTGCGTCCAACACCACAACATTCGTTGGTGTTCATGTCTTCTAAGAAGCAATATAATGATTATTGAGAAGAGATATACCAATTCACCAACTAAATATTACTTATTCTAAAGATGTTGTTGCAGATCGATCATGACACGCTCTTCACACTTTCGATTTGATGGCAGATCGCTCCAAAAAATAAATACCTTAAATATACCAATACACCAATATATGCTTATGCTTAGAGATTTGTTTTGATTTTATTATTGGTGTGCTGTCGCCGGCACCCAAAAATAAATACCTTAAATACCCACTATGTAGTAGGGAAGTAAGAGTTGATCCCACAGAGAACAGTGTAATTTAATTGAATAAATTCGTGTTATGAAAGCAATTAAAATGGGGGGAGTTGATTGGTTGTCTAACAAACTACTAAGAAGCAATAAAAAATAAATTGCAAATATAAAATCACGAGACTCAAATAATGGGAATGATCTAGCCCTCGGATAGCTTCCCCTTAATTAATTCTACCAATTTAATCAACGACCCTAGTAATCTCAATCCAATCTCAAATCTTATCCTTAAGCCAGTGGTACGATCAAACTAACTCGAATTGTTTCTTACGTTTAATTAATCAGTAGGTACGACCCCAATTAATCTATCCCTACGAATAACCCTAAAGCATGTATCTAAGGTTCAACTCGAGAAACACATTCAAGAATTAAAACAATAGGATAAACTAGACCATGAATACGAGACACTCGTTTCATGCAACCTAGATGTTACTACTCCCTAAGGTGTTATGCCTTAGTTGCTACAATTCCCACCATATTATAACAATTACAGATTATAATTTATAGGATAGCTAGAATTTATATAGGAATAAAATTGGGTGATCAAGCCTATTAAAATCCTAATTCAAACATGCATAACATCTACTCAAGTAATAACAAAATCGAGATATAAATCAAAATCAACCAGGAGTTGTATAATTAAAAAGACATAATTGTCACAAGGTTTCACATCCTCGGGCTAGAATAAAGGAAATTAGCTACACATAGTAAACAAGATAACAAAACTAAATAAGGAATTCATGTACTTCCAAAATACGAAAGAATAAAAATCCAAAATAGTTGTTCGGTTCTTCTACCTCCTCCCAGTTCACCGTCGATTATCTGAATGGGGCTGATGTGCGTGTGTTTCTGGTCCAAGATATTCGCCCCCTATTTTCTCCAACAACAGGGAATAATCCCAAAAATTATTCTGGCCCAGCCACCAATTAATGGGCCCAAACATGCTTATCTTTAATTCCATAAAGTCCACGACCCAACTTCTTCTTTTATTTTGGATTTCCTTTCCCTTGGCCCAATTAGCTCTTTAGCCTCCATGTTGGTCCTGAAAGGAGTATATAACAAGTGTATGGGGGGGGGGGAATACATTTGTATGCAAATCTTTTCAAAACTTTGATCAAACCAGTCTTCAGCAAGGTTGTCCTGGACAACTCTACTGATATGATTAACTCTTTATAGATAATCAAACTACTAAGTACTATTGAGTACTTAGTTGAATAACTAACTAAGGGAGCTATATGTGCGGAATTAGTGGTTGGCCCTTTAGTTTAAACTCCTTTTAATTCTGAAATCTCCTTAACAGTCTTATCCAATTCAGGGAACTTGTCCAAATCTTTTTGCACAGTCTTGTGAATATGTCTTTGAAAGTTCAGTTTGTGTGCAGTGTTGAATGAGTGTTAATGCTTGAAAGTAAATCAACACAAGAGTTTATAGTGGTTCAGAGACTCAAGCTCCTACATCCACTTTCCCTGATTTAACAGGATAATTCCTTCACTCTTGGAATTAACTTGTTTTATAGTGCCAAGGTGCACTTGATCAACCACACCACTCATTGGTGCCTTGATCCCTAGGATGTCAAGAGTCCTAGTACCATTTCTCAACTCAGAACTGAACTGTTCTTCTCTCAACAGTCAGCTCCTTCTACTTCTACTACTACAACCTTCTAACTTTCTCTCTTGAAAGGTATAAGGGTTGAAGTAAGGTTCCAACTAATGAGATATCCTTTACAATGGAGATCAGTGTATAAGGATAGGATATCTCTCTAAGCTTTGTATGGATATACAATGAGGTTCAACTTAGATGAAGTGTTTTGAAGACTAAGATAGTCTCTTTGAAAGCTTGAAAGCACTTGTGAACTTGTAGGATAGTTGGATGTGTTGAGGTGCTTCAAATGGTCTTCACACTTCTGTATTTATAGACAAATTTGAGGATTTTCCCGTTGGAGAGGCAGCCTCAAATGTCTATGAATGTCTTCCTTGAACTCTTCAACCTGGAAGACAGATTCTTGATAGTGACATGTCCTTAGTTTGGGAAATAAACGGTTGTAACTGTTTTGTCTTCTCTTTGCAGCACTCTTCCCAATGTCTGACATCAAGATTCACTTGGTCAAACATGGACATCTCTTCTTATTAATGTTCCTGAGATAAGGACAACATTCCTTATCACTTGGACAACTCTGCTTATCCATTTCAGCAGATTCTGCTTACCAGGAGTGTTGGCATGCTCTCTTCAGATGACTTGGCTCTTTCACTTTGCATAACTTTAGATGTCTCTTTGATGATCAATAGGCATGTATATCTTGATTTCAGTAGCATTGATTATTTCAGCATGGTTGTCCTTGAGACTCTTCTGTTTCAAGTATGCTGAGACAACTCTTCTGAAACAGTCTTGATGGACAATCCTTCTGATCTTATGTGATGCAGTAGATTAGCACTTTGATGATGCATCTTTACTCATGTGATCATCCAATGAGTTGTCTTTCAACTGGTTACTCTTGATCAGCATATTTGTCCTTCAGCAGACTTGAGATGTTCAAACTTTTGAGCCTTGAGGGGATATGATTACTGTGATCTTTGAAGTATGTGTTCCCCCTTAACTAGTGCATCTAATCATTTAAGAGCTGTCTAACATATCAGCTTCTCTACTTGTCTTAAGCTACATGTTCCAACAGTCCTGAAACATGTTCATGCATATAGACTTATCTACTTGGCATGTCTTAGGGGGTTTTAGTATCATAATCAAAACTCATTTTATTCCCAACACTCCACACAACTCGCATGTGTAGTATTAAAATACTCCATTTATTTCCTGAATTAATTAGGAAAATAAAATATCAAAGTCCTTACAACCACAATGAGGTCAAGAAAGAGCAGAAGTTCAGAAAGCAAAGACAAGCATGTAATCAATCTCCAAGGAGGTCAAGAAAGAGCAGAAGCTGCTAAGAGATAATCACAATAACAATGTCAAAGCTCTTAGATTGACTGTCAAGCAAGCACTTGGAAAGAAGACAGCTATTCAAAAGAAAAGAGCTGAAGAAATGAGGATAACAATGGTGAAGGCTGCCTCAGAAAAGTTTTCCCAAGAAGTGATGGCCAACATTGCTGAGAGTGCAGTGGCCAATCTCACTGATTTGTTAAAAGCAAGCCTTGATGCATCTCTCAAAGCAACCATGGAAGAGGTTGTTGAGAAGAAAATGAAGCATGTTCTAGCTTTCCTAAGCTTGAGCAGTGACAGGATGCAAAATATACATGATGAGAATGTATATTTGCTGGAAGAGATGAAGTCCCTGAACCAAGCTCAATCCTTAATGGAAACTACTATGAGTGAGCTCAAACCCCAATGTTTTGATGCTTCCAAAAAGAGGGAAAGAGAAAGAGCAAGGGCCAAAGGTGCCTTGATAATTGGTGGTTCAGACAAAGGCAAAGAGAAGGCTGCTGAGGACAAGTGAAAGAAGCAAGCAGTGCTGAACTTAGAAGAGCTTGATGAAGAAGAACAATTGGCCATAGCATTGAAGAATTCAATGGCATCAACACAAGAAGAAAGAGCAAGGCTTCAGCAAAGGCCAGGAGGAGAAGTTTCTGGTTTGGACAAAAGTCCTGAAGGTGTCCAAACTAGAGGACAGATCAAGAAGGTCAGGGGAAACAAAAGAAAGCTTGAGACATTCACTGATTTTCCCAATAGCCTTGAACTTCCTCCTGAGTTTAGAATTGAAGAAGAAGAGCCAATCACCAAAAAGAGCAAAACTGCTGAAAAGGTCAAGACTGCTGAAGTGACCGAAACTGTTGAGAAAGCCAAGTCTTCTGAGACTGACAAGTCTACTGAGATTAAGTCCACTGAAGGTGCCAAAGCTGCTGAAGATGTTGAAGGACTGTATGAAGAAGGCTTTGGACCTCAACCAAAGAAGAAGACAATAATGCCTATCAATGATCCATCAAAGCTGTTTGAGGAAGGTTATGGCAAGGATCCTGAAACACAGCAGAAGCTGGCCATGATGAGAGCCCAAGAAAAGATGGATCTGATGGAAGAAACTAACAGAGCAAGAGATAAGAGAAGGGCTGATTTTCAGAAGCCCAGAAGAAGAAGAGCAACCTACAACAAATTGAAGCCTCAGCTACTGATTCCCATGGACACCAAATATCCACACTTGGATAAATGGGTGCCAAAATAGCTGAATGACTCTTGGGAAGAAGCCAAAATGGAGTTTGTCTATGACTACTATGTCATTGGCAGGTGGAATGGAAGGGATGTCAACTCCACCTTCACTGAGTTCATGATTGAATATTACAGGGAATTGTATCAACAATTGCTTGCAGCTGCTAACATTGCAAAACTTGAACTCACAGCTCCCAAACCTATCATCTTCATGCCTCCCAAGAAGGAAGGTTTCATTGATCAATCCAAGATCTTTCAGGAGTTCTTTGAGATCCTGAAATTGAACAGAATGGTGCTAGGACCAAAAGGCACAAATCAAGAGGCCATGGAATTAAAGAAAAGAGTATGGGCACAATATGGGATGGTGCCACCTCCTGAAGATAGCCTCTGAATTGGCTAAGTCCTCTTGACCCTCTTTATGCTGAAATGAATATCTTGGTTGCTGATTTGCTGATTTGATCATCTATGCTGAAAATGCTCAAGTCTGCTGTGATGTGTTTTGCTCTGATTCTCAAGGATTAATGCTCTGATAATATATCATGTTTTAGTTTATGCTCTGATGTAATGTTTCATGCTCTGATATGTTTGTTTCAACTATCAACATGCTTGTAATGATTTTTAAATGAATGATAGTTGAACATATTTTGAATCAAGAAACATTGTTATATGATCTCAACTTGGACAACTCTGCTTATCCATTTCAGCAGATTTTGCTTATCAAATTTATATGTGGTGGAACGATTTTATATCATGGTCGGACTTTTGGAGTTTTTCCCTTCATCATCATTTGCATCATACTAACAATTTTCTCCAATTCATCATCTTTTGACTCATGACCCGGCCTAGACATGGAATCTCGTGCACCAAACTGTTGAGTATTCACTGCCATATTAGATATCAACTCACATGCAGCTATTGGTGTTTTATCCATCAAAGCTCCTCCACTAGCTGCATCAATCATGTTACGATATGTGAGGGTAAGTCCCTCATAAAAATACTGTATAAGTAGATGATCACCAATTTGGTGTTGTGGGCATGAAGCTATAAGGCGCTTGAAACGCTCCCAATACTCATATAATGTCTCCCCTGACCCTTGCCTGGCACCTGCAATCTCCTTTCGTAAGTTTTTCCACTCGATTGGCTGGAAAATAGTGTTGGAGAAATGCCCTCTCCATGTCATTCCATGCGTTCACTAAATTAGGTGGCAAGAAATATAACCAGTCTTTTGTAGTGCTTTTGAGTGCAAACGGGAATGCACTTAACTTGACATGATCCACTGTGACTTTGGTTTCATGCTCGAGCATACTACATGGAATTCCTTGAGAAAGGTGTGTGGGTTTTCTCATGCAAGACCATGGAAAGAAGGCAACAAATGAATTAGTCACGACTTCAATTCAAAATTAATATTAGCACCAAGAGTAGGAATGGTAATGCAAAGGGGTTGACGAGTTATGGTTGGGTTTGTCAACTCATTCATCGTTCTCCCTTGAACTTCTTCAGCCATATTTTCAAAATTTTGCTAAAAAATTGGCTCTTCACGGGTATCACTTTCTTCTTCACTACTCGTCTCTCTTGTCGGTGCAAAATTAATTTGTCGACGTACACGAGTCTCCTTCCTAAGTCTCCTGGCTGTTCTCTCTACTTCTGGAGAGTATTCAAGCCGTGCACTCCGGTTTGAACGAGTGATCATTCACTGAAAATAAAATTAGAGAAAAACAGAACTGACACCGAAGAGATCAATGTTAGTTCTAATCAGCAACCGCAGAACAGCAAAAAAGCCACATGAATAAAAAAAAAAGTTTTGTTTATTTTTTGGAATTTTTTGACAGAAATTAAAATAAAAAAATATTCAATCCAATTAACAACTGTTCCCCGGCAACGTCGCCAAAATTTGGTGTGCAGTCGCCGACACCCAAAAATAAATACCTTAAATACCCACTATGTAGTAGGGAAGTAAGGGTCGATCCCACAAAGAACTGTGTCATTTAGTATAGATGTTCCTATAGACAATCATTATAAGGACATTGTACTTGATCATATTCAGTTATTTAAGTATTATTGATGTTAGTAATAATATTCGGTGATACACTTATATAATGTTATGTTTGATTGTTTGCATTTATTCTTATATGTGTTCCCGTGAACCAATGATGTCATTGAGATGTGAGATCTCGATTGACTGTATCATGGTTCTTAAAGTAGCCCCAATCAAGGATCATCGAGATTGGGATATCGATGATGCTATTGAGATTGGTGTGCGATCTGCATCATATCCTTAGAGGATGTAGTGGTTCTCACAACTACGAGATACTAGGTATCTCATGATGGATGCACGGATACTTTGAGAGTATTGGTTTGCCCAATCGAGAAACCGTTTGGTGTATTCTATTTACGTGTCTACGGGAATATCGATTTGTGGAGCAATGTAATGTCCTTCGACTTGAGGTCAATACACGCGACATGTATGGCGTGATGGGCTTTGACCATGACCGACGCTTGCACTCCTGACGGGGTAGATTAGGCATGTGTTGGACACACCATAAAGTACATGTGCGCGGTAGTTGAACCAAGAATAAGATTCATTCCTCAAATAGATTTAGAGAGAATACTCGTCTTCTCATAACTAATTAGATCGTTAGTCATTGGCCAATGCACGTCACATTTGGAATGGTGTTCAAATGCGACACTGTGATCAATTAGTAGAATGAGATAACGTGATTAAATTATTGGAATAGACACATCATCATGTTCTAGATTTAATCGGAGTATTCGTGAATGAAATGATCATATCATTGTGAGCTTCACATTACAGGTTGTTGCTATTTCCTCGCAACGTACCTCACATATTGAGATTGTCTGGTTCATTGTCTAGGGTTCTGCTAAGACCGTTAGTTTGACTAATCGCTTGATATGTGAGGGCCTATGGGTCACACAACAAGTAGTCTTAATTTATGAATTAAAGTTTGGATGAATTAATTATTTGATTTGATCAAGATATTTAATTTATGGAGAAATATAGAATAATTATATTTGATAGAATTATAACTTATTTAATAAGATGATATATTATGTATATCATAAATATGGTAAAATATATACTTGGGCTCAAGCACATGTGTACATACAGGGTTTCTGTTTTACTATATAAATACCTCTAGGGTTAGAGGTTCTGAGTCGTAATAATTTTATCACTCATAATATTTCTATGGTTCTCTCTATAGAATTCTCCTAGCGAATTCTTTTAGAGAATTTCAATCTGGATCACAAGTTCGTAGACGAGGATTACGTGGATACCGTAGTAGAGGATCTCGCATACGAATCACTGTAAGGATTATTTAACGCTTTAATTATCCTTCAATTATGTTATACAGTCATATTAGAAATCTGTGTTGGTGAACAAAATTTTAAACTTCCGCTGCTACGAGCATGGTGTTTGTACCTCGAAAACCCAACAGGGGACTTGATTGGTTGGCTAACAAACTACTAAGAAGCAAGAAAAAATAAATTGCAAATATAAAACCACGAGACTCAAATAATGGGAATGATCTAGCCCTCGGATAGCTTCCCCTTAATTAATTCTACTAATTTAATCAACGACCCTGTTAATCTCAATCTAATCTCAAATCTTATCCCTAAGCCAGTGGTACGACCAAACTAACTCGAATTGTTTCTTACGTTTAATTAATCAGCAGGTATGACCCCAATTAATATATCCCTACGAATAACCCTAAAACATGTATCTAAGGTTCAACTCGAGGAACACATTCAAAAATTAAAACAATAGGATAAACTAGACCATGAATACGAGACACTCGTTTCATGCAACCTAGATGTTATTACTACCTAAGGTGTTCTGCCTTAGTTGCTACAATTCCCACAATATGATAACAATTACGGATTATAATTTATAGGATAACTAGAATTGATATAGAAATATAATTGGGTGATCAAGCCTATTAAACTCCTAATTCAAACATGTATAACATCTACTCAAGTAATAACAAAATCGAGATATAAATCAAAATCAACCAGGAGTTGTATAATTAAAAAGGCATAATTGTCACAAAGTTTCACATCCTCGGGCCAGAATAAAGGAAATTAGCTACGCATAGTAAACGAGATAACAAAACTAAATAAGGAATTCATGTACTTCCAAAATACGAAAGAATAAAAATCCAAAATAGTTGTCCAGTTCTTCTGCCTTCTCCCAGTTCACCGTCGATTCTCTGAATGGGGCTGATGTGCGTGTGTTTCTTTCTGCCTTCTCCCAGTTCACCGTCGATTCTCTGAATGGGGCTGATGTGCGTGTGTTTCTGGTCCAAGATATCCGCCCCCTATTTTCTCCAACAACAGGGAATAATCCCAAAATTTATTCTGGCCCAGCTACCAATTAATGGGCCTAAACATGCTTCTCTTTAATTCCATAAAGTCCGCAGCCCAACTTCTTCTTTTATTTTGGATTTCCTTTCCCTTGGCCCAATTAGCTCTTTAGCCTCCACACAACTCGCCTGTGTAGTATTAAAAATACTCCATTTATTTCCTGAATTAATTAGAAAAATAAAATATCAAATTTCTTACAACCACAAAATACTGAGTCGAAAAAATACACTTAATTAGCAAATTAAATCATATATAATATCCAATTAGAGCACAAAATTATGTAATAATCTTGACTTATCAATTATATTTAGTATTTATATGTTTCTTATTCTCCAAGTATTTCATGTTATAAATAGATAAGTTTTATATTGTTATTAGGGAGTGGAATTGATTAATAAAATATGAGTGTTTATCTCAATATCTCCTTAACGGTATTCTTTGTAAATCAACGTATTTGAGTTTTACCACTTTTTTGGGTATTCGTAGAATCAACGGACAGTGTGTGTTCTTCGTATTTATCTTCTTTATTTATACGCTCTTGTTGTTACATCATTCCCATTACTTTTTTGCCCAAAGATTAAGAAAAGTGATTAAATAATAGATATAGTACCAGTGATGTGATTGAGAGAAGGAGAGAGATATAGAGAAAAAGTAACATATAAGAATAAAAAGTTAAATGTATTTACCAAAAAAGGTATGATAAGCTTATAGACCGACGAACCAAAGTGGTAAAATGAAAAATTTATAGACAAACGAAGGGAGTATAATTAATAAAAATAGCAATCTACTCTATCATGGAAGAAATAGAACCAGTTGATTATCCCACTAATTCAACAAATGAATCCAAGAAAACTAATTGAAAAAAAGAAAAAGATTCGATTGATTGATCCATCAACAAAAATGGAGAAATTAATCAGAATGATGTTGCATTCTCCATTTCGAAATTCTTGAGTGAAAGAAAGCTCGGGGTGAAAAGAAACATGTCCATATCATCACAACCTTCAAACATATGAAGCTTTTGCACAATATTATCCTTGTTGCTGTAGAAAAGAAGGTACTCTCCATGCAATCAACGTGTCACCTTCTTTAAAAACTTTGATAGGGCACCCATAAATATTATAAAAGCTAAATGTATCAACTTTTGGGATGGATAATTGTTTTGTCCAAGATTTATCGTCTCCATATTTTTTCATCAACCAAAAGTCTATTCGATCATAATTAGATGAACAGAGACATAGGTAATCCTCGAAAACACATAGCTCCGCGCTACATCTGTTGGGAGGAAAAGAAAAGGTGTTATAAAGTTCAGTTTCAAGATCAAGACAATATATAGATAGATGAAGACTCTCAAAATGCGTCACAGCCAGTGAAAATTGCCATTTAAAAATGCACAATTCATCCAACAACCATACTCAAGACGAGTATCGGGTCCTTCTACTCTTCTCCACGATCTCGTTCCAATGGTATACACATAACTCTTAGATTAAAAAATTAAGGTGCATTCGTCGTATAAAACCATACCCACCTTATATTGGCCGGTTATTTTGCTCACTCCAAATGCAAAGGCGTCTACTTCTACTTTTGTGTTAGAGTTAACTAGCCCTTAATCTTGAAGAGTAAGAAGCTTAATATAATCTCGAGTGATGGGGTTGCATATGTAAATAATAAAATCACTTTTCGAATCGCACATGAAAAGCAAACTATTAGTTGAACCCAATACCAATCCATAGAAGGGGAGTGTGCACTCGACTACTGATTTGTATTGAGGCTTATGGTGATGAAGATCGCGCCAATCTATAAATTAAAAAATTTTAAACTTCCCTGAATCGAAACTATGGAAAGCTAGGGCAGGAGTTGCTTTAAGAAGATGGGAATTGAGAAACTCGTGCGACTGGAGTAAGGCTAGCCATGACTTGCAAGTATGACCTTAGATCAATTCTCCACCTCTCTACAACTTTGAACTTTTAGATGAGACAAAATTATTTCATGGTATCAGAGCCTACTAAAGGCTCACGCCCACACATCCTGGGTTTGATTCCTGCTGAAAGCAACTCCGCCCATTTAAATTGTCCACTCGATGGCCTCCTCCCTAAAAGGGTAAAATGTGATAATCCGTACGATGAGTGAGGAGACAGAATTCTTTCACTTCCAACAGGGAGTAATGAGAGGATATCAATCATGATTTCGGGTGGCACATGTTCAAATAAGTCTTGCTTCATTTTGAGATGACACCTATGCCTCTTCAGGACCAAACAAATTAAAACGGGTATTAGTGATCATAAGAGTTCAAAAAGTTGACAAATTAATTTATCTAACTAGACCTTTAACTGATTTAAACACGTGCATGGTATGACCTTAAATTTATCAAAGCTTCAAGAATAAAAATAAAACAGGGTGGAATAATAAAATGATAGATGTAGTGAGCAAATTAAAACTGCAAGTTGATGAAAAAAGAAAAGAAATAAAGACGTAAACATCTTACCTTACTTGCCAGCCTCTTCTCTTCAGTAGTGGGGATAACAAAGGACTTGCAACTTAAATTACTCGAATGCACAATTATAATGGGTCCAACCGAAATTAAGGCCTTGCCTTATATCCAAACTCAACGCTGAAAATATCGATATTACCATAAATATTGCAACATTGATTTTAGGAATATATCGTGGAGATATTTATATGATTTTAGGGATATATCGAGGAGATATTTATATTGCAACAAATACCACAATCTTGATTCTAGGGATATATCGTGGAGATATCGATGTCACAAAAAATATTGCAACCGTCATTCTAGGTATATCGATATGGATAAAGCGAAAATTTGAAAAAAAAATGACAGATATTTTATTAAAATCTTAACATAAAATTCTTAAGCTGTAAAGCGAAAACTAGACATGGTCTTTTTTGGAGTGTAAAGAATGAAATGCCTTAACATCATGATCACGTTCAAACATTTGAAGCATCTCATGATCTCAATAATGTTGTTCTTCTTTGAGTAGAAGAGAATCTCATTTTTCCACGCAAGCAAGATGTCACCATCTTTGAAAATTTTAATAGGGTAAATAACATCATCCAATTTTCAGTGGTGCATCCTTAATAAATATTCCCTAATGAAAAATTGTTTTGTCCAAGATTCCTCGACGCATATTCCTTCATCAACCAGATAGCAATTCCAGTACCTATGTTAGTATCACATAAGCATAAGCAATCTCTCAAAATGGTTGGGCCAGCCGAAAGTGCGGTTTTGAGAGGTGAAGAAAATGTGCTAAAACATTTTGTTTCAAGATCAAAGCAAGATATGAATAGTTGGGGGCCTTAGAATGTGACACCGGTCAATGAAGATTTCCATTAAAAAATGCACCATTGGTGTGACGACCATACACAAGATGAGAAACCATTGGTATTCTTCTTCATAATCATGTTCCAATGGTGTATTCAAGACACACACTTAGAGTTAGGAATGACGTCTGTAACACCCGCAAATTTTTCAATCACAATAAGTTATTAAAAATACATAAGATAATATTTTTCTTAATATAAAAAAAATGATAATATATGTTTATATATATTTGAGTTAATTGAAATATTTATATATAATAATTTATTTAAATACACAAATGCGTGCATATAATATATATATATATATATATATATATATATATATATTACTAGTATTATTATTTGAAAGTTTTATACGCCAAATCCTTTAAGCCCAAGTTTCTCAAATTTTGTTATATCTAAATTCAAACTCGAGAGCCTATTTCTAGGCTTCTAAATCCCAAAATCTTCTCAACAAATTCTATCTTAATTCTGCTCCTTTATTTTATTCTCGATAGTTAATCAAACCACCACAGAAATAAAATTGTTTTTCCACTCGGCTCAAACACACCCCACATATATTCTTAATTTCGATCGAAAGGATCTCGTCACCGATAGAACGGAGTTTGTGGATTGGCCTAAAAGGGTGTTGTACGACGTCTCCCTCCTCTCTTGGCTTGAAGCAATAGCAAATTCCTTCTTTTAAGCACTGTATAAATCTCTTTCCTTTTTTCTAGATTTATTATTCTTTCACGCTTCCTATTCTCTTGATAATCTTAGGGTAATGAATTATATGTCTCTACGTCTTAGGCTGAAGTTAAAGATCACTAAACCCTAGACTGTATAAATACTTGCATGATAAACCTTGCTAATATTAAAACGCAGATGCTTATTTTTCATAAATGGTGTTCTTTACAGTATATATCATTGGTTTAAAGCTTCTTAGAATTTCTCTCGTCAAGAATTGTATATGGCGCCCAAAAGGCCATATTTTAAAGGCTGGTAAAATTAGCATTGTATTACTACTTGCCTCGAAAATTTCTTAATTTACTCAAATCTCTTGACCAATTTTAATAAGGCAAATTTCTTGGTTTTTGTAATGATTTTCGGATTAGACAGTGGCATATATACGTTCTCTATCCTTTAATATGTTAATTGGCATGCGATACATACACAGGCATATACATACATATATAAAATGGATATACTGTGAGATCATGGGTTTTGGAATAAGATGTAGTAATATGTATGTCCTTTAAGATCGGATATATAATATTAGTATAAATTATAATTTTACTAGCTGTGATCTTAAGACGTGTTGTTAATTATTATTATTTTAGGTGGCGAGAGACACTCATGATAAGTCAAGCTATATAATTACGAGATTAATCAAGACTTTAAGGTGGGATTTTCTTACTTACGTATTCACTTTGTCACCTTTAAATGTTATTTCTGAATTTAATTGTTGCTTAGCTACATGATCCTATGTTTATGATTATTATGGGTTATTTCGACGGAAAGGTCGTTATAGCTAACTTATGATTATTATGGGTTATTTCGACGGAAAGGTCGTTATAGCTAGCGGGGACGACGGTCCGGGATGGTAAGATCCTTGGGGGTAACTCCACCGTATACAGATTGACCAATTTAATTGGTCAATATATGGAAGACTTATGTTATGGAAGACTTATGTACGCATGTTTGTGAGTTTATGATTTTATTCATATGTTATATTTAACTGTGACAAAGAGGATCCCACTGAGCTAGTTGTTTGCTCACCCCAATAATCTTAATATTTTACAGATTGACGGAGTTGCAGTGGAGGGACGGTGGATGAGGATGTTTATGCCATGCAAAGTTTTCTTTATATTATTTTTCTTTGAATTTAGTTGCATCTCGAGTTAGACAAAATTTTTTACTAATGCACTATTTAATTTCTTTGAAATCATCTTTTGAGCCTTACTTGAATTGAATTAAAGTTTGGTCATATTTTTGTTTAAGAAATTCGAGTTTTATTAAATCTTCCGCTGCAAATCTTTTTATAAACTCATAAATTCGAATTTCATTAGCATTCAAAGTATGTTTTCATCTAGGCCCTAAAATTGGGATGTGACAACGTCCCTTCTGGAACACGCGCGCAGTTCTGGAAAATCCTAACGAATTTATGTTGGCCATTTATTTTGCTGGATTCAAATCCATAAGTGACTACATCAAGACCAGTTATATCAGGATTCAGATCCATAAATGATGACATCAAGACCAGAGTCGTCAAACTCATTACAATCAAGTTCAATATATTCACGAGTGATGTGATTGCATATGTGAAGAGCTTGATGCTTGGGTCGACAACTCATTTTGCAAAAAATCTAGCCATTAGCTGAAGCAACAATCATTCCATTACAAGCTGGGATATCAAACTTGGTGGCTAGTTTTGATAAGGGAAAGATGATGGAACTCCCTTCGCATGTACCTTTAACCTCCCAGCGGGGTGGGATGTTAAAGGAGGATAAACGACTAAATTTGAAATTATTTGAATTAGTCCTTATCAACATCTCTCTAGAATTATTTGTTGTAATTGTAACGCCCCGAATCCGGAATGCAGCCCTTGAGGCTTAAACACTCTAAATTCGAGTCGCCACTTAGTTTCTGAAAACCAAACCTAAATTTTTCTTTGAAAGTATATTAACACAAGTAAAATAATAAGAGTTTTGCAGCGGAAATAATTTAAAGGACAAATAAAAGTTGTCGTAAGAGTAGTGTAGCCCTTTTATTTTTAAAACTTAGAAATTTATATAATAAGCCGTAATTGTTTTAAAGATAGCATACATGTATTTCATCGAGCAACTTTTAGGAAAGTTTGTCACTCGGCATACGAATGTGATTGTCTCCAAGTATATCAATATCATTTATTTAAAACGAGCATTAAGTATATAAATTCTTATAGCATTTTAATTATTGGGGAAACTCCGTGTCATCACTGCTGCAGCATCGGCCCCTCGAAGTCGAAACCTCTTTAACTTTTAAGAAAAGCTACAAACTTCTTGAACAGTGTAGCAAGCGTAACGCAGGGATCGTCCGAGCTTTGACTTGGGCCGCACTTCGCCTGTGTAGTTTTCTTGATTTAGATACTGGTTTTTGGCCTGAAATCGCGTGGAAGCTCGGAGGGATGATTGATGACGAACTTGACAAGAGCCTCTTTTTGGATCGTATAGAGTATTCTCCGATTCGTTTCGCCTCGAGTCTGAGTTGGATGATGATACGACTCCTACGTTTTACCGGAATGATAGAAACGATCCATCTTCTCTTATGAGTTAAGAGAGATTAATCAAGAAGGCTTGTATGAGGAGGAGTGTTCTTACCTTGGATAGTGATTCGAAGGATGTATATAGCTAATCACAAATTTCTGCAGAGTTTTGGCTTAGTTCGATCGAAGGACTTAGAACAAGTAAATGGGGAGGGCTGCTTTAAATAGTGGGAAGAAAGGGTTGTTGTTTCTTTCGAAACACCTGAGGAGGAGACGTGGCTGCTTGGTAACCTTTCAAGGCTGTTTGTTTCCTTCGAACAATTGTTACTATTATTTTATTATTTTTTTATATTTTACCCACCGACTCATATATACAAACTCAGTTTGGTGTAACATAATTTTGTTTATTAAACATGTTATTAGTTCACACTCGATGTTACGCCTTCGTATCACCAACCCGTATTTTAAAATCGTGGTTTTGTTAAATCGAATTTATGAACTCGATGAAATTAATTATTTAGGATTTTTGGTTGTTGATCCGTCACGTTTCGAGACGAAATTTATTTATTTATTTGATTCGGTTTCTAAATGATAAACTCTCAAATTCGTCGAAATTTGATTTCTTTCAACGAACGGAAGTTAAAGTTTCCTTTAATGTGTTTATGATTTAAAATTTATTTTAGAGTGCTAGGAGTGCGCCCGCCTCAAAATGCTCGTCCGTTTCCTGAAAAATTCAAAGTCTTTGCAAATATACACACTCTAATATTATTATTGGGAGAGAAAATACAAAAAATTAAATTCTAGTTTATTAAGTTATTTATGCATTATTTATATTAAAATTTTGGGACGGGGTGTTACATCCTCACCCCCTTAAAAGAATTTCGTCCCCGAAATTTGACTTACTAGTTTCTCATAGGCATTGCGGGTACTTCTCTAAAATCTCGTCTTCCCTTTCCCAAGTGGCTTCTTCCTTCCCATGTCTACTCCACTGAACTAAAACCAGAGGTATCTCTCGATTCCGCAAGATGTGCAATTTTCTTCCCAAAATAGTCACCGGTACTTCCTCGTAAGTTAAGTCACGACCTATTTCTAAGTCCTTAAAACTGATGACGTGGTCCAAGTCGGTCACATACTTCCTAAGGGTAGAGACGTGGAAGACGTTATGTACTTGAGATAGCTCGGGCGGTAGAGCTAGACGATAGGCTACATCTCCAACCCTATCCAAAATATCGAATGGCCCAATATAGCGAGGCTTCAATTTACCTTTCTTTTCGAAGCGGATCAATCCTTTCATCGGTGCAACTCTAAGGAACACCTTCTCGCCAATATCAAAATGCAAATCCTTCCTTCTATGATCGGCATAAGATTTCTGACGATCCTGTGCTATCTTGATCCTCTCCTTGATCTTCGAAACGATTGCCACTGATCTCTCCACGAGTTCTGGCCCAAGAATCTTGCGAACTCCAACTTCATTCCAACAAATAGGCGATCTGCACATCTTCCCATAAAGCGCCTCGAATGGTGCTATCTTTATGGTGGCTTGGTAACTGTTGTTGTAAGCAAATTCTACCAAAGGAAGGTGAGTCTCCCAGCTTCCTTCGAGGTCCAAAGCACATGCCCTCAACATGTCTTCCAGAGTCTGAATAGTTCTCTTTGACTGCCCGTCGGTTTGAGGGTGATACGCGGTGCTGAAATTCAAATTTGTTCCCAAGGCTCGTTGTAGGTTCTTCCAAAACTTAGAGGTAAAACGAGGGTCTCTATCGGAAACTATCGAAACCGGTACTCCGTGCAACCTGACTATTTCTTCCACGTATAGTTGAGCAAGCTTGTCCAATGAGTATGTCATTCGAACGGGGATGAAGTGTGCAGTCTTTGTGAGCCTATCAACGACAACCCAGATGGCGTCGTGATTTCTTATCGTCTTAGGAAACCCTGTGACGAAATCCATGGTGATGTTCTCCCATTTCCATTCCGGCATCTCCAAAGGTTGTAGTAATCCTGACGATCGTTGGTGGTCTGCTTTAACTTGTTGACAAGTTAAACATCTCTTGACGAAGTGAGCTATTGTTCGCTTCATACCTCTCCACCAAAAGTTCTCCCTAAGTCCACGGTACATCTTCGTCTCTCCGGGATGTACTGTATAGGGTGTATTGTGTGCCTCTTTGAGGATTTCGTTCCTCAACTCTTCGTCCTTGGGCACACATATTCTATTTTCAAACATCAGTGTCCCGTCATTGCCAACGTTAAAACCTTGGATGGATTCTTTCTCCACTCGTTTTCTTATTCCCTCGAGGAATGCATCGCTCCGTTGCGCATCCTTGATCCGTTCTCTCAAGGTTGGTTGCAACGTGAGTGCAAAAATCATGGAATCCGCACAACATTTTGTTGAAAATTCCAAATTCATTCGGGAAAGTTCTCCGATTAGCGATTTTTGTGTGGTTGGTACGACATTGAGTTTTGTTCTTGCTTTCCTACTCAAGGCATCGGCGACCACGTTCGCTTTTCCGGGATGGTAGTGGATAGTGCAATCGTAATCCTTTACCAGTTCAAGCCACCTCCTTTGACGCATATTCAGTTCTTTTTGTGTAAAGAAGTACTCCAAGCTTTTGTCACTACAACAAAATGCATTTTTTGTAACAAAAGAAATGGTTACAAAAAGTCTTTTTTTGGTTACAAAAACATTTTGTAACGAAATGTTTCGTTACGAAAGTTGGTGTTTTAAAGCTCGTTGCAAAAAGTTTTTATAACGAAAAAAATTCAGTTTCGTTACCAATACAATTGTAACGACATCTTTTTTTGTTACAAAAACCTTAGTAGTGGTAACAAAAGTTTTGTTATAAAATGTTGTACGTTTTGTTCAAAATATCAATTTCGTTACAAATACATTGTTACATAAAATTATATATTTAGTACTAAAATATTTAATTTATTACTAATATTTTATTACATTTACTATCTCATTTCATAAATAAATACAAATAAAATATATGATTTATTTGAAAATTGTATTATAACGGATATGAGAGACCTTAAAAGCAAAGGGTCATAATGAAATCATTTTATTTCAAGAAAATAACATTTCCAGTCAGCATAAAAAAAAAAAAAAAAAAAACTATCATTCTAAACAAGTATTCCAAAATGTATTTGGAACTTCAATGTCCTAATAACTAGCATAAAAACAACTATATACTTGAAGTCTTTGATTATTCTTCTTGTCAACGATCAAAGTGAAACTTCATTGTCCTACAAAAGGCACACACCAATAATAAAATAATAAGATTAAGAATATGTAATGCAAAAATATAAGTTTACTACATAGATAAAAAAAAAATCAGCTTAAGCAATTAATTACGCAAGTAAATCATACAAAGTAAATAATTAGAGAGATGTAAATAATCACTAAATGCACATCCTAGAATCATGAATTAATCCTCCACAACTCAAGTTAATCTACAAGCAAAGTTATAATCGCATTCAACTTCAGAGACGTACGTACAAGCAAATTTATATTCTCTTTAATCAACTTCTAAGATATATCCACATTGTATAATACACATGGAATACTTTCAAGACAAAGTCCCTTTTACTTCAATAACACTTTACTTCTTAGTATCTATCATCAATCATGCAACCCAAATCCACCTCCAAATCCACCTCCAAACCATACAATCAGTTGCTGAAAATTTGAAAATCACCATTCGAAATGGAACTTTAACCGAAACTTTTTCAATCCTAAAGCTCACATATCATTAATTATATATGGAACTATACCACAAGCTACAATAGATATAAGAAGAAGAATACCTTGAGAAGAGGTTCTCCTATGTTGATTTTGTTGGTTTTCTTTGCAGCAGCAACTAGTTGTGCTTTTGCTAGCCTGCAACCATCGCCATTAATTAAGTTCAAATAAATCTAAGAATATTATAAGTAGTGATATAGAACTCAAGAGCAAATGAAATTGGTAGAGCAATACATGAAGCCAAATTCACATAACTAATAATTTCATCCACCACAAAAATCAACAGAACCCAAAACAGAGCAATACCACTAAAAAATTTCAATCAAATAGTAAAAAGCAGGGGAAAAAAGCACAAAATAACAAGCCAACATTTCAGAATCTCGCGTCTTATAGGTTTGGATATCTGGAAGTGGAAATTCAGTCTTTCTATCTATTTTACCTGGCCTCAGGAGACCAGGATCAAAACTTTGAATTTCAAGAATTACTTTTACACCTCCTATTGGATTACTTCATAAGATATATGGAAACAGATTGGCCGATGGAGTTCCATTGTGAAGAAAATGAGAACAATGGCAAAACCAAAATTGCTTAGATGCTCCACATATTCAATTTCCTAAACTAGCTGGAGTTCTTAATTACTAGACAGATATGAAACATGAAAAAGCATGTACGATGGCAAACAAGAATAATTGAAAGTATCTAGAAAATCCAGTTAATTCAAACCAATGAAAATCAGAGAAATTAAATTTTGTGTAGTTTCAAACATCAGAAAAACGCAAAGAATATAATAATTTCAGAAATTGTAGAATAATTTGAACTGGAATAAAATTGAGTCAACATACAGTAGATCAACAGTTATTGAGTGAAGCTAGCATCTGCAAGAATCCATGCCACTAACGAAGCATCTGTTCTAAGTTCCTAAATACAGATTCCTCTGCCCATCTCTCTCATGTCCACAAGTTTCCAAGTTATGCAAGTCCGCACATTAGTAGCTTATCAACTCACAACCTTTATCAAATTATTCAACTTTATTATTTAGTACATGACCTTAATCTGGGAGTATACCAATTTAACATCTAATTGAGCATTAAATGTGCAGAAAATATAAATTTGAAATGAAACATTCAATTCATATATCAACAGACAAAGATGATGAGAGTTGAAATTCAACCACTATAACAAATACATACTTGGTTAAAATTAGTTCTCAATTGGTTTTCAGGAGAATTTCATTAAGGGGTTGAATGTAGGCGAGGCATGAAGATAGACCAGAATTTCAAGTTTCCAATAATTAAAAAATATGGAAACATGTGCAAGGTAATATTTATATCAAGAAAATTATACCATATACAAATCGAGAGAAGAGTTGTTGTTTTCATATATACGAACAAGTCAATCTAACCACGGAGTCGAAGCTTCACATTATACATACCCTAGAAAGTAGCATCAGTATTTCCCCTCTCAATTTACATTTGATAAACTATTTATCATTTATCCTTCTGTGAAAATTACTCCCTGAAATAAGAAAAGAGTAAAAAGGAAAAAGATGGCCAGAGACTTAAATCAATTAGTAAGCACGGGGCAGCATCAACTGAACAAGAAAGTGGCTATTGGTGAATTCTAATGCCTAATACATGTCTAGCTACACTACTCTATGAATTCAACCATTTTTCATGGTGAGTTCTTAACCAATTTTGGCTTAAACTAGACAATTCAATTGTAAAGTTAATTTAAACAAAATTTGAAGAGGTACATTTGGTCAAACAATATATTTGCAAGTGCATTTAATTAATGATCAAAATCCATAAGCCTCAACTCCAACAATTAATTACAAAAATAAAAAAGAGTATCATAGAATGCGCAGAGAGAAGATTAAAACTAAATCTTCAAGAAAATGATAACTTACTAATCATAATCCAATTCAAGTAACGAGCCACTCCATATTAAGATTCCTCAATCGAGCAAAGAGCATCTCCATTCCAGTCGAACCCACGAAGCACCCAGCCCTTTGGTGGTCGTCGTTGATGGCGACTTCGACTTGCGCAACCGTAGCCTCCAGCCCCACCATTATTTCTCGAGCCCTTCTCTCAAATAGCGGCGGCGCTCCTCCGGTGTTATCATTGATTACAGTAATCTCCATCTTACGCTTCTTTCGAGGCTCTGGATTACCAAGAACCGGTGGCAAAAGAACGTCTCTCCCTTATAAAATTAGGGCTAAGGGAGGTTTTCCTTCTTTTATACTGTATTTATTTTGAAGTGGTATAAGGTTTGAGCGCGTTTCTGAAATCCACGTTTTACTTTTTAGCGCATTTCTAAAAAAAATATTGTTTAAGTTTTAATACTTATATTTTTTGAATATATATATATATATATATATATTATAAGAAAAAAACCAAGGAAATATTGGCGGCATTATAGATAGATAGATAGATAAATAAAGATCGAAGCTTATGTACGTTAGTCAAATTCTTATTAACCAGTAAATTAAAAAGAAAATCATCTTTAATATACATATGTTTAAGAAAACGAAAATGAAAATACATTTACGCGGTAGGATAAAGGAAAAATATCTATATATTACATATGTTAAAAAAAATGAACGAATAAAACAGAATAAAAAGACATTTACTATTTGTAACCAACATTTTGTTATTTGTAACAACAATTATGACTTGTTATTTAAAATACGACTTTTTGTAACGAAAATATAATTTAGTTACAATAAATCATCCTTTTGTAACCATTTAAACGTTGGTTACAAATAAATTCGTTACAAGAAATGTATTTTGTTGTAGTGTGTGGTCTGTATAGATCTCACACTTGCTACCATAGAAGTAATGTCTCCAGATCTTCAGTGCATGAACCACAGCAGCCAACTCCAAATCATGCGTCGGGTAGTTCTGTTCATGTATTTTGAGTTGTCGAGACGCATATGCAACAACCTTTCCACGTTGCATAAGGACACATCCTAGTCTGGATAAGGATGCATCTGTGTAGATAACAAACCCATCGGATCCATCCAGGATAGTTAATACTGGTGAAGAGGTTAACCTTCTTTTCAACTCTTGAAAGCTTTCTTCACAAGTAGGCGTCCAGACGAACTTCTCTGTTTTCTTCGTTAACTGAGTTAATGCCTTCGCAATGCATGAGAAATCTTGTATGAATCTTCGGCAATAGCCCGCTAATCCAAGGAAACTTCGAATTTCGTTGACATTAGTTGGCGTCTTCCAGTCCATTATAGCCTCTAACTTTGCCGGATCCATCTCAATCCCCTTTGCTGAAATGATGTGTCCTAAGAAGATGACTCGATCGATCCAAAATTCGCACTTGCTGAATTTTGCGTACAATTTTTCACGCTTCATTGTTTCTAAGACAGTTTTGAGATGATCTTCGTGTTCCTCCTTGCTTTTAGAGTACACGAGTATGTCGTCGATGAATACAATGACAAATTGATCTAAGTATGGATGACAGACTCTATTCATCAAGTCCATAAAGATCGCTGGAGCATTTGTGACTCCAAAAGGCATCACCGTAAACTCGTAATGTCCGTAGCGTGTCCTGAAAGCCGTCTTTGGAATGTCGCTCTCTTTAACTTTCAGCTGATGATAACCGGACCTCAAATCGATCTTTGAGAATACACTAGCGTTCTTCAGTTGGTCGAATAGGTCTTCGATTCTTGGCAAAGGATATTTGTTCTTTATAGTTAGTTCATTGAGTCCTCGATAGTCGATACACATACGGAAAGACCCATCCTTCTTCTTCACAAATAGGACTGGCGCTCCCCAAGGAGATACACTAGGCCTGATGAACTTCCTTTTCAACAAATCTTCCAGTTGTTCCTTCAATTCTTCCAATTCTTTTGGCGCCATTCGGTATGGTGCCTTTGATACTGGCGCGGCTCCAGGTATCAAGTCGATAGTGAATTCTATCTGACGGTCTAGGGGCATCCCGATTAACTCTTCGGGAAACACGTCGAGATAATTCCTTACTACTGGCACTTTAGTCAACGATTCTTTGTCCTCATTTTCTGCAGTAATGTGGACTAAGTATCCTTGACACCCTTCTTTTCGTAATGATTTCACAACTTTGATTGCGGATATCACTCGTACTGCTGTCCTTGCCTTGATCCCACGAAAAGTGAAACATTGACCGTCGTCTGTCTCAAAATCAATTTCGCGTTCCGAGCACTTTATGATGGCTTTGTTTTTCGTCAACCAATCTATACCCAATATTATATCAAAATCTTTCATGTTGAGAACATGAAAGTCGGTTTTTATTTGGTGATCATCCATTACTATGTTCAATCCCTTTACTTGGGTTTCAATTTTTTATCGTGTTTCCGGATGGAACACTTACATTTAAGGCACTTCCTTTCACACCCACTATTCCCACCTTTTTCCTAAAATTTTCAGACATAAAGGAATGGGATGCTCCCGTATCGAACAGTACAGAAGCAGGTATTTCAAGTACAAGTAATGTACCTGCTAGGGTTTCATGTTGTTCAGGGTGCTCGAGTAGTGGTCCTTCCTCGTCCCCTCCATCTTCGAGGATAGCATTCACCTGAGCACGTCCTCTTTGTCCCTGATAGGGTGGACCTCCCCTTGGTGGTCCAGATGGGCGGTTGTTTGGTACTGGCGGCTGCCGAGCCTGATAGTTGCCCACAGGGGGTGGTCTATACTGATTGTTACCCATAGGTTGATGGTTCGGATTGTTCATCACTGGTGGTCGAACATTCGGTGGTAGGGGGCAATCAGTCATCTTGTGTCCTGTCTGATGGCAACGGTAACAAGTCACACTTCCATAGAGGCAAGCTCCCGCATGTTTCTTTTCACATTTAGGACAGTTTGATATGGTTATTGGGGCCCTAATATTATTTCCCCTTAGTTGTGGATCTGGGTTCCTTTTGAAGTTAGGCTGATAGTTGCGATTAACAGATACAGTCGTCGGAGTTTGCTTGAATTCCAAACCCAAACCGATCGAGACAATCAGTGCTCGGTCAAAGACTTCATTGTAGTTTGGTAGTTTCAGTCCTGCTACCACTCCGCCGACTTCCGGCCTCAAACCCCGTTCAAACCTTCTCGCCTTCTTGGCATCAATCTCCACCAGATGTGGAGCATACCTCGACAACTGATTAAATCTCCTCTCATATTCAGTCACTGAGAGAGTTCCCTGTCGAAGATTGACGAATTCTTGTTCCTTCTGATCACATAACACTTGCGGAAAGTACCTGTCCATGACTGCTTTCTTAAACTCCTCCCAAGTAAGAGCTTGTCGTCCTTCGACATTTAGAGTTCGTTCGTATGATTTCCACCACTGGGCTGCATCTTCCACCAACAGGAATTGTGCACAAGAGACTTTTTGTGCATCTGTTAGAGTCATGTGTCGATAGATGCGTTCTAGCCCGGTAATCCATTCTTCCGTGTTCATAGGACCCTCTCTCCCGTTCAACCTAGGTGGTTGTAGTCGTCGAAACTGTTCAACAAACTCATTGACCCTAGGCACCATATGTGGCATAGGTTCATACGGCGGTGGTGGTGGCACTTATTGTTGCATGTAAGTCTGGAGGGAATTAAAGAACTCCCTTGCCATGTCAGCCCCAGATGCTACGTTAGGTGGTTGTTCTTGTCCAGCAGCCGGTGGCTGTTCTTGTCCAACAGAGCCTTCAAATGCTTCTCGATCTTCTTGTCGGTTAACACGGGGTCGTCCACGTCCACGAGGGGGTACCATACTAACAGTAGTAAAGGTCTGAAGAGAAAAGAATATACAGTTACATCATATAGGTATGAGAAAAATTTCAAAAACAGAACCCATCATCAATAATTTACAAGGTACTAGCACCAGTTATTCATTAGGAGTACACACAACATTGGAACATACTGTGATCATTCAGCTGCACAATGACGGCACTCGACTTTTGCAAGTTCGGGAACCATTGACACATGTAATTAAAGCGACAACAGGTAAAAATAACAGATAGAATAAAGCAAACCCACATCAAGTGAGAGTGGCATCTATATATATACATGAGTATCAAAATATACGGAGAGTTAGACTCCTTACATCATATCACAGATTACAAAAAGGCATCACATAATATAATGCTAGCACATCGCATCCTCACATCAAAACGGCATGCGTGTGACAAAAGGGAGTGGTAAAAAAGATCGGGTAAGCTAGGGCCGCGCAGGATGTGGGCCGTACTTCTGACTAATACTATAGGTCAGGTGATGTGTATGATCGGGTTACCTATACCATATAGATATATACATATATGTACATGCAAAAAGAGGGGGTGAGACGGTCAAAGTCTAGGGATCGGTAGAGTAGCTAGGTCCCGCTTCGTCAGATGAAGCGTAAAAGTCTGGAACGAGAGGTACGTCACTAATGTCGTCCTCATCACCTGATGATGTCTCGGTATCGGCGTACGGAGGGTCGTATACCTCTGGGATCTCCTATATCCCCTGTATCGGCTCGTCATGCGGCTCTACTGGGTCCGGGGCAATCGGTCCTCCAACTAACCCACTAGTCTCCCAATGGGTAACAACACTAATATGGTTAAGTCTAGCTGCCTCCAGATGCCTGTCTGCACGCTCGTCTGAGATGATAGATATATACTCCTGTGCAATGACGCCATTCCTATGAAACTCTGCGCTCACACGACCCAATTGTGCATCCTCACGAAATAGCTCTACCATGGCCGTGTCGGCAAGGGCAGCAGTCGTGGCCTCTTCGGATAATCGTTGGCTCTCTTTGGACGCTGTGATCCCTCGTGTAACCTCGGTAAGGAAAGCCTCCAAGTGAATGTGCCCCTCTAGGATCAGGTCATACCTCGTCATACGATGAAGAATACCCAGTGCTATGGGGCGGTAGGGCTCGTGAACTCCGTTGGCAAAACGTGTGGCCGCAATGAGGTCCGTATCAATAAAAGCTACGTTACCGGCATTCACACGAAGCTCGCGAAAACGGATGATGTATGCTGAAATCAGTTCTAGGGCATACTGGATAATATGGCGGTAGCGATCAACGATGGTCATGTTTTCCTAGGCAAAAGAAAGGGAGGCTAAGGTCAGTATCGTGAAAAAGGATGTGACACAGTAAAAACTTTTAAACACTTAACCAAATTTAAGCAAAGTAAACTTGTAATGTATTCTTACACATTCAACAAAATAGCAAAGTAAAATTTTTAGGCACATAAGCAGACAACTCCATTCGTAACTTACACATTTAACAAAGTAAACTTGTAATTTGTAATGTATTCTTTATGATTCTATAATTAATTAAACTTGTAATTTGTAATGTATTCTTTATGATTCTATAATTAATTAATTTATATCAAAGTATACCTTATACTTTCGTATGCTCATAAATTCCACATATTATATACAGTAAGTCCCTCACAACATTTTGTATTGTACTTAACTTTAAACCTTCTTTAAAATAATAATAATAATAATAATAACATACCTCGAGGTGCTTCGGCCGCGGCAGGAGACACATTTTCCCACTAGTAACATTGTTTGTATAGTTTTGAAAATTTATACTAAAATCATCTACTTATAAATTACATATATATATATATATATATTTTTTTTTTTGTCCGAAAGTTTGAACCTAGGCTCTGATACCACCTGTAACGCCCCGAATCCGGAATGCAGCCCTTGAGGCTTAAACACTCTAAATTCGAGTCGCCACTTAGTTTCTGAAAACCAAACCTAAATTTTTCTTTGAAAGTATATTAACACAAGTAAAATAATAAGAGTTTTGCAGCGGAAATAATTTAAAGGACAAATAAAAGTTGTCGTAAGAGTAGTGTAGCCCTTTTATTTTAAAACTTAGAAATTTATATAATAAGCCGTAATTGTGTTTTAAAGATAGCATACATGTATTTCATCGAGCAACTTTTAGGAAAGTTTGTCACTCGGCATACGAATGTGATTGTCTCCAAGTATAGTAATATCATTTATTTAAAACGAGCATTAAGTATATAAATTCTTATAGCATTTTAATTATTGGGGAAACTCCGTGTCATCACTGCTGCAGCATCGGCCCCTCGAAGTCGAAACCTCTTTAACTTTTAAGAAAAGCTACAAACTTCTTGAACAGTGTAGCAAGCGTAACGTAGGGATCGTCCGAGCTTTGACTTGGGCCGCACTTCACCTGTGTAGTTTTCTTGATTTAGATACTGGTTTTTGGCCTGAAATCGCGTGGAAGCTCGGAGGGATGATTGATGACGAACTTGACAAGAGCCTCTTTTTGGATCGTATAGAGTATTCTCCGATTCGTTTCGCCTCGAGTCTGAGTTGGATGATGATACGACTCCTACGTTTTACCGGAATGATAGAAACGATCCATCTTCTCTTATGAGTTAAGAGAGATTAATCAAGAAGGCTTGTATGAGGAGGGGTGTTCTTACCTTGGATAGTGATTCGAAGGATGTATATAGCTAATCACAAATTTCTGCAGAGCCTTGGCTTAGTTCGATCAAAGGACTTAGAACAAGTAAATGGGGAGGGCTGCTTTAAATAGTGGGAAGAAAGGGTTGTTGTTTCTTTCGAAACACCTGAGGAGGAGACGTGGCTGCTTGGTAACCTTTCAAGGCTGTTTGTTTCCTTCGAACAATTGTTACTATTATTTTATTATTTTTTTATATTTTACCCACCGACTCATATATACAAACTCAGTTTGGTGTAACATAATTTTGTTTATTAAACATGTTATTAGTTCACACTCGATGTTACGCCTTCGTATCACCAACCCGTATTTTAAAATCGTGGTTTTGTTAAATCGAATTTATGAACTCGATGGAATTAATTATTTAGGATTTTTGGTTGTTGATCCGTCACGTTTCGAGACGAAATTTATTTATTTATTTGATTCGGTTTCTAAATGATAAACTCTCAAATTCGTCGAAATTTGATTTCTTTCAACGAACGGAAGTTAAAGTTTCCTTTAATGTGTTTATGATTTAAAATTTCTTTTAGAGTGCTAGGAGTGCGCCCGCCTCAAAATGCTCGTCCGTTTCCTGAAAAATTCAAAGTCTTTGCAAATATACACACTCTAATATTATTATTGGGAGAGAAAATACAAAAAATTAAATTCTAGTTTATTAAGTTATTTATGCATTATTTATATTAAAATTTTGGGACGGGGTGTTACGGTAATCCCTTGTATTTCTCATGTAAATATTCTTATATATACAAGTACTTCTCAATCACCTAATCAACGGTGATCTCATATTTATCTTTACATGGTATCAGCCTAATTCACCTTAACCCCAAACTTTCTCACGTCTAAACATCCTCCCTCTCTCCGGTTAATATTCACTCATGGAAACCACCACCTTTAATATCCCCCTAAATACTCTTGTAACGCCCCGAATCCGGAATGCAGCCTTTGAGGGTTAAACACTTTAAATTCGAGTCGCCACTTAGTTTCAGAAAAGCCGAACCTAATTTTTTTTTTGAAAGTATACTAACATGAGTAAATTAATAAGAGTTTTGCAGCGGGAATAATTTAAAGGACAGATATAAGTTGAGGTAAGAGTAGTGTAGCCCATTTTTTTTAAACTTAGAAATATATATAATAAGCAGTAATTGTTTTAAAGATAGCATACATATATTTCATCGAGAAACTTTTAGGAAAGTTTGTCACTCGGCATACGGATGTGATTGTCTCCAAGTAAAGCAATATCATTTATTTAAAACGCTCATTAATTATATAAAGTCTTATAAAATTTTAATTATTGGGGAAACTCTGTGTCATCATTGCTGCAGCTCCGGCCCCTCGAAATTGAAACCTGAAAAGATATTAATTTTGGGGTGTGAGATAAAAATCTCACTGGACATCCTGTACGCTACTATACAGATTGGCAGTACGCCAGAATAATTTTATCATAAATTATTTCTTATTATTTTGCGTAGTGAATTTATCGTTCACTGAGGTTTCATAATATATTCTTATTCATAACTCGGATTTATAATATATCCCTATTCATAATTATCATAATCATATATCATATGGGACACTGGTAGCGACTCTCCACGTGCAATCCCCTAAACGCTTCCCGCCTCATCCGTTGTATGATTAATCATACTGGGACACTCATAGCGACTCTATCACATGAAATCCCCATAAACCCTATCCCACCTCCTCCATGAAATTCATTTGGGACACTGATAGCGACTCTATCACATGCAATCCCCATAAACCATATCCCACCTCCTCCGTGAAATCGTAACTAATACATTTAATATCATAACATCAATAATATTATATAATAAATATACTAATATTTTGTGTTCTTAGTTAAGGAGATGATAATTGTTACTCTTTTTGGATTGTATGGAGTGTCCTCCTGATCGTTTCGCCTTGAGTCTGAGTTGGATGATGAGACGACTCCTACGTTTCACCAGAATGATAGAAACGATACATCTTCTCTTATGAGTTAAGAGAGATTAATCAAAGAAGGCTTGTATGGGGAGGGGTGTTCTTACCTTGGACAGTGATTCGGAGGATGTATTTAGCTTCCTACAAATTTCTGTAGAGTTTGGCTTAATTCTTGATCAAAGGACTCAAGGTAAGAAGATGGGAAGTGCTGCCTTAAATAACAGAAAGAAGATGGTTGTTGTTTCTTTCGAAGCACCTGAGGAGGTGACGTGGATGATTTATATCCCTTCAAAGTGTTTGGTTACTAGTTAAGGAAATTTGGGCATTTACTCATCCGCTTTTTAAACCATATGTATTCAAAGTGTTTGGTTACTTGTTAAGGAAATTTGGGTATTTACTCATCCGCTTCTTAAACCATATGTATTCAAAGTGTTTGGTTACTTTAGATATTCTTTTACTATTTTAATTTTTAGTACCCGATGCTACGCCTTTATATCACAAATCTGTATTTTAAAAATCGTGGTCTTGTTAAATAAGTTTCACGAACTCGATAGAGTTAATTGTTTAGGATTTTTTAGTTGTTGACCCGTCACGTTTCGAGGCGAAAATTTATTTATTTATTTTATTCGATTTCCAAATGATAAACTCTCAAATTCGTCGAAATATTTGATTTCTTTCAACGAATGGAAGTTAAAGTTTCCTTTAATGTGTTTATGATTTAAAAGTTATTTTAAAGTGCTAGGAGTGCGCCCGCCTCAAAATGCTCGTCCGTTTCCTGAATAATTCAAAGTCCTTGTAAATATACACACTCTAATATTATTATTAGGAGAAAAATACGAAAAATTAAATTCTAGTTTATCAAGTTTATTTATGCATTATTCATATTAACAATTTTGGGACGGGGTGTTAATACTCTCGTCCATCTCTTAACTATTACGTTATCATCCTCAAACTTCCTCCTTTGGAAAAGTCAGGTTGTACCGGTTCTCACGAGTCACGATCTCATAGCTCATGTGAACGGTACACTCACCCCACCTCTTAAATATATTACTGAAAATGGTAATGAGGTTCCGAATCTGTTGCACACTGCATGGTTTGAAAATGATCAGAAAATTCTTAGCTTGCTCCTCTCTTTTCTCTCCGAAGAAGCTCTATCAAAAGTCATCGGTTGCACCACTTTTTGCGCTTGATGCAACGTTTTCCCACTATTTGTTTCTCGTGCTCATCACGTACGTAATGAATTAATCAGTCTTCGTCGCGGTTCCCTCTTTGTCGAAGCCTACGATCACAAATTTTGCACTTTATGCGACCAATTGGCGTCCACTGGCTGTGCCGTCGCTGACGATGATAAAACCCACTGGTCCTCAATTTATAGGATACTCAAATAACCGCATGACAATGTCTCCTATGCCCTCTTTCCGAGACATCGTCCACCAGGCCCTAAATTATGAATTGTTCACAAAATCCATGGAGGTCCCTACTTCACCTTCTCCTTCCTACGCTGTAAGTCGTTCACACTCAGTCCACTCACGTCCAAAACAATTCAATTGGAGCAATGGCCCTTCTTATCGCGGAAACCCTGATCGCAGAAATAAACCTGTTGTACTCACATACCAAATCTGTAGAAAACCTGGACATTATGACAATCGATGCCTGGACAGATATGCTCAACTATCTCCGTCTGCTCCTAATCTCACTCGAGCGTTTGACACATAGTGTGCCATTTCTCCATCACATGCCTCGAATTGGTACCTTAATACCGGGTTTTCCGCACATATGACTCCTCATTCTTTTAATTATGGACGTAGCCGAGCCATAACATGGTAAGGATTACATTATCGTCGCAAATGGTAATTCTATTCCTATCTCTCATATTGGTTCGTGTCATGTGCATGATAATGTCTGCCTATTGGATGTTTTGGTAGTTCCGCATCTAACTAAAAACCTAATGTCTATTAGTAAGCTGACAACAGATTTTCCAGTTGATGTACTTTTCACTGATAATCCGTTTGCCATTCAGAGTCGGTTGACAAAGGAGCCTCTGGCTCGGGGAAGCCGTAGTCAGAGCTTATACGTTCTGGAGTAAGACAAGTCGGCCTTAATTACTGCTCTTCATTCAGTCTCACAGAAGGCATCATTTGAAATTTGGCACCATAGATTAGGCCATGTTTACATTTTTGTTATTAATATGTTGAGTAAATTGGGATATTTATCTGTTACTTCTTTGTTGCATGTGCCAAGATTATGTTCTCCGTGTGAATTGGCCAAGAGCAAACGCTTGTGTTTTTCTTTAGATATTATACGAGCTTCTTGTGTTTTGGATTTAATTCATTGTGATTTATGGGGGCTCGCTCTTATTTCGTCGAATGATGGTTTTAGATATTATGTGGTTTTCATTGATGATTATTCTCGATTTACATGGCTATATCCTCTGAATTCTAAATCAGATGTTTATGTCGTATTGGTACGCTTTCATGCATTTATATGCAATCAATTCTCAAGCTCGATTAAAGTATTTCAAAGTGATGGTAGCACTGAGTTTGTTAATAGTCGTGTTCGTGAGTTTTTTTAATCTAAAGGGCATTCATCATCGTTTCTCATGTCCATATACTCCACAACAAAATGGACGTGCCGAGAGGAAACACAGACACATCAGTAAAACAGGTCTTTCATTAATGTTTCAAGCGCATGTTCAGTCTTGTTTTTGGATTGATGCCTTCTCTACTGTTGTATATATAATCAATCAGATTCCTTCTCCGTTGCTTGATAACAAATCTCCATTTGAGGCTTTGTTTAATACTCCACCGAATTATGCAAACTTTAAGTCCTTTGGATGCCGGGTTTTTCCATTTCTCCATGATTATGCTCCTCATAAACTTGCTCCGCGTAGTATTCCCTGCAATTTTTTGGGTTACAGTTCATCTCACAAAGGATTTAGGTGTTACGATCCCACCACTTCACGTTTCTACATGTCCCGTCATGCACAATTTGATGAAACTAATTTTTCAGTTTGCTTGCTTCTGAAATTATTGATACTAATAAGCTTGATTTTTTCTCATTTATGGAACCACTTCCAGCTCCTTCCCAGAATGCGCACCACCCAACTTAACCTGTTGCTCCTGGTCCACAACCACAGGCCCAATCTAAATATTCTCGACCCATATGCATTATATGTCCTTCGGCCTCTAACACTTCATCTCAGGCCTAAGTGGCCCCTTTGCCAGCTCAACCTACAGTGCCACCAGTCCACATCCAGAATGATGTCTAAGCCCTTGCCCAGGCCCCACGGCCTCCACCTGCTCATCCGATGATAACTCGAGCAACGACAGGTATATTTAAGCCTCGACATAAAATTAATATTGTTATTACATCACTATCTGTCTCAGATGAACTAAAGGGATTTAAAAAAGCTATCAAACATCCTCATTGGCTAGCTGCAATACGTGTTGAGCTTGATGCTCTTTATTCAAATCACACTTGGGATTTAGTTCCCCGACCTGAGAACACCAATATTGTTGGCTCAAAATGAGTTTTTCGGACGAAGTATCGCGTTGACGGAACAATCAAGCGTTATAAAGCACGTCATGTTGCTCAAGGATTCTCCCAAATACCTGGTTTGGATATTTGCCATACTTTACGCCTTGTTGTCAAAGCCGCCACAGTCCGCATTATTCTCTCTTTAGTTGTTCGAAAAGGTAGGCCCCTGCATCAACTCGACGTCAACAATGCATTTTTGCACGGTATTCTGCCAAACCCAGTTTTTATGAGCCAACCCCCTGGATTTATAGACCTACGATTTCCGAATCATGTTTGTCGCCTCAAGAAAGTTCTCTATGGTCTGTGCCAAGCTCCTCTCGCTTGATTTGTTCATTTTAGTACATTTTTGCTCAACCCGGGTTTTAGCCAAAGTCGTGTCGACACTTCTCTTTTCTTCTTTGCTCATGATGACGTCACCATTTATTTGTTGTTGGGCGTGTATGACATTATTATCACCAGTAATGACCCCATTGCCCTTCAACAACTAATTGCTCGGATTCACAAACAGTTTGTTGTAAAAGACTTGGGTTATCTAAACTATTTTATTGGTCTCGAAGTCACGCACTCTCTGAATGGCTTATGTAGATGTTGTTAACTCTTAAATGCTTTAACATTATCAACAACATCTTAATTTGACCTTCCTTGATTTTTTCTAAGTCATTTCTGAAATGTTACATTAAATGTTGAGCTAAATGCTTTCACATTTCTGGCAGGATCTAGAAGCTTCTACAAGAGTCTGGAACCTGTAAGATTCCAGAACCTAGGAGAACGTGCTAGAAGTGCTAGAAGGTCCTGGAAGCAGCTTAGAACGACCTGGAACATTGTGGAAGGATCTAGAAAGATCATGGGAGTTAAGATCCTAAAAAATAGGATCTCAAATGGAAGGATCTAGAACTTGGCTATTTCTCTATAAATACCGCTGAAGCCTTTCATTTCAAAGTATGCACTATTCGAGTAACACCTTCTTGAGCGTTCAACCCTAGTTCGGAGTTATGGTCAGTAGTTGTATCATTTAACGTACGCCGAGGGATACCACACCTTCTAGTGTACTTAGTTCTAGTCTTGTATCGAGTGAGAGTGAATCATAGATCAGATTAGTGCTTTAGACAGTGTTCTTACACTTAAGTCTATTTGCGGATTCAGGCACCTGCCTCGATCGTAGTTTCTGTTTGTGGAATGTTGAAGTAATTGGTGAGACATTTCACACGACATTTTTGTATATAACTTAGGAACTAAGTTATTTTCGCCATAAGGCTTAGCATAGGTTTTGTTATTAATAAAATCTATGTTAAAAATTATTCCATTGTGTTCTTATTGTGTTTTAGTGTTTTAGACTTCCGCTGTGTACTGTGTTTACTTTCTGTATTCTGTTAGAATTAATGCTACACTAATTGTCCCAACATTCAATGTAACATTGTTCTGTTTTTCACTTAAACACTAGACACTATCCCCCCACACCCTTTCAGTTGGTATCAGAGTCGATACCTGACGATACTAGGTTAGATCCTTGCTTAAAGTGTGTTTTAGTTTATGTTAGCAATGGAAACACATCACATATCCACTACACTTAGGCACCCGAACATATTATCCATATTTTAAGCCTAAGTTGTGCATGTATATCAAGTCGATTGTTGAACGTGCTTGGAGGACTGTACTTACAGGTTATGATGTACCAAAGATCCAAATCAACACATCAACACCCTACCAGAAAGAAGGAAAAGTCAATTTCAACCAAGGTTATCAAAAAGGTGAAGGTAAACCAAGGTATGATCTTTAATGTAGAAAATCAGTTCAATGCATGTTCTGAATATGGTCTTTATGAAAATTAATGTGCCAATACTAGACTTATGCAAAAACTGAATTTTAGTACTACCTTAAATGATGAATCAGACGATGAATTTGATGAATCAACAGATGTTGAATTTACTTTTCATACCAAGATTGATTATGATGATTCTTTAGATGATAATCTGGATGATACAGATTCTGATGTTGCACCTAATGTCATAACATTTATGGTAACATCAAAACAGAGTCACCCAGATTTGAATTGCTTTAATGGGTTTGTTGATGATGCAGGGCATAAGGATTGATGATCATAAGTACCAAAAGTTGTTGGATGATTGTAACTCTCAGAAACTCACTCTTAATTCTTTGAACAAAGAGAATGAGAATATGAAAGGAACAATTACCAAGCTAGAAGTCATACATTCCAGAAGAGATTTTTGAAGTTTGTAAACTGAAGGAGAAATTGATCACCTCTACTTTAAGTTTCATATAATTTTCTATGAGTGCTTCTGATCTATGTTATAGCTATTGGTAAATCTGATAATTGTGGTATACGTTATGATAGTGAAACTGCTTCTATTTTCTAAGAATTTTGAAAATGCTGTGAAGTTTGTGAAGGCAAATGTTAAAACATATGTTGTAACATCTGCACAAACAGATTCTCACAAAGTCAAAAACATTGAAAAGAAGTTTGTATGTCATTATTTTTCGATAATTGATCATGTTTGTCCGTACTGCATGCAAATGTTTGATGATCTGAGATATGAGAAAATGTTAACTAAAATGATGTCACACCCTATGAAACATTTTCTGAAATCTGCATGAAAATCTGATGTTACTTGTAATGCTGTTCACACTTCCTTGAAAGCATGTTTACTTGGTCAATGGTATTTTGATAGTGGTTGTTCTAGACATACGACAGTACAAATTGACTACTTATCTGATTATGTGACCTTGAATGATGGTAATGTTACATATGATGGTTGTTCTAAAGGACAGATTATAGGAAAATGAACTTTGAATGTTGAAAGTTTTCCTAAGCTTAAATATATTTTACATGTTGATGGCTTGCTTGCTCATTTGATTAGTATTAGTCAACTTTGTGATGATAATTTGCATGTAAAATTTGACAAAGAATCATGTGTATGTTCTTAATGAATATGAAAATTGTCTAGGGCAGTAGATAATTGTTATCTCATTGGAACAAATGTGTGTAATTTGTCAAAGAATGATGAAAATGTCTTATTGCATCAAAAAGTGGGACATGCACATTATAGATCAGTGAAGAGTCTAATCAAAGTCGATGCAGTGAAAAGGATTACCAAAACAGAAGTTTCAGAGTACTACTGTATGTGGACCATGCCAGAAAGGTAAGTAGGTAAGTGTGTTGCATAAAATGCTGTCACATTGTTCTACACATCAATGTTTTTCAAATTGTTTTGCACATGGAGTTTATTGGTCCTATGAAAACTGAAAGCATTGGAGGCAAAATATATTCACTTGTTGTGGTAGATGATTTTTCTAGATTTACCTGGATTGAGTTTTTAAGAGATATATCTGAAACATTAATTTACTGCATTTAAAATTCTTTACAAAAGGTTCAAAACTGTGTTTAACTTGAAAGTTAGCCGTATTAGAATTGATCATGCATGGTAGGGAATTTGAAAACAGCATGTTTAATGATTTTTGTGATAAAAATGGTATTTTGCAAGAATATTCATCTCCTAAAACTCCACAACAGAATGTCTTTGCTGAAAGAAAGAATATAATTCTACAAGAAATGATATGAGTCATGCTTGCTTCTAAAAGTCTTGCTAAGATATTTTGGATTGTAGCATTGAATACATCATGTCATATTATTAATAGAGTTTATATTCGATCTGGTTCTATTCAAATACCTTATGAGATTTTGAACATTAGAAAACCAAATGTGAATTATTTTCATGTATCTGGTTGTATGTGTTAAATTCTGAATGATATGGATCAACTTCATAAGTTTGATTCTAAAAGTGTAAGACTTCTTTTTAGGCTATTCTAGAAATAGTAAAGCTTATAGAGTTTATAACCTTAGGACTAACAATGTTCAAGAATCTGTTAATGTTGTGTTTGATGATGATAAAGGTCTTACAGATGATAAAGATGAAGAAGATGTATCACAAGTAACTGACAATTCTGAGAATACACTGAAGTCTGATAATGCTGCACCAAATGTTAACACATCTGGAGCAACATCTACAGAACAGTCAGTTGTAATTTCACAGAATGATCAGTACGTTCCCAAAATGAATCCTTCTTCAAGAATAGGTAAAAGTCATCCTTCTAACCAGATCATATGTGATGCTACAGTTGGAGTGCAAACAAGAGGAAGAGTAAGATCAAATAAGGTAGATGTGGTAAGAACAATATGCATGTCTTCTATTTGAAATGTTGTTAATGCGGAGTGTTACTATTCTGAAATTGAACCTAAAAATGTTAATGAGGCATTAACTGATGAAAATTGGATTAATGTTATTCATGAAGAACTTGGTCAGTTTGAAAGATTTGAAGTATGGACACTTGTTCCAAGACCTAGTCATACTAATGTCATTGGAACAAAGTTGATTTATAAGAATAAACTGATGAGTTTGATAACATTTTTTTAGGATTGAGACTAGATTAGTTGCACAAGGTTACACCCAAGTTGAGGTTATTGATTTTGATGAAACTTTTGCACTTGTTGCTAGGATAGAATCTATTAGATTATTGCTAGCAATTGCATATTTTATTGACATTAAATTTCATCAAATGGATGTATAAACTGCATTTCTAAATGGCATTTTGAATGAAGAAGCATATGTTGAACAACTTAAAAGGATTTAAAGATCCACAATACCCTGATTGTTTTGTTAGAGGAGAAACTGATATAACTTTGTTCATTAAGCACACTGGAGAAGATTTACTTATTGCTCAAATATATGTTGATGACATTGTGTTTTGTTTAACTTGTGATAAAATGTTAACCAATTTGTTAAAGCAATGACTGCAACATTTGAGATGAGTATGGTTGGAGACTTGAATTATATCTTCCAGGTCTTCAAATCAAGCAATGTAAGGATGGTATATCCTTCTCTCAAGGTAAGTATGCTAAGAACTTGGTTAAAAGGTTTGATTTTGAAAGTTAAAAAGTAATGAAAACTTCTATGAGATCTACTTTGATACTTTGCAAAGACAGTGCTGGAAAGGATTTTGATCCAACATTGTATAGATCCATGATAAGAAGTTTACTTTATCTAACCTCTAGTAGACCAGATATTATGTACAGTGTTTTGTTTGTGTTAGGTACCAAACTAATCCAAAGGAATCTCACCTGAATGCAATGAAAAGAATTATCAAGTATGATGCAGGTACAAGTGAACTTGGGATATGGTACACTAAGGACACCAACAACACATTGATTGAATATAGTGATGCGGATTGAGCATGAGATTTGGATGACATAAAGAGTAAGAGTAGAAGATGTTTCTACGTGGAAAACAATCTTGTGGTTAAGCAAGATGTTTCATGCCTATGAAATTGAAATTGATATCCTTACAATTTTCTGTGATAATATGAGTGCATAAACATTTCTAAAAATTCAGTACAACACTCACTCACTAAACACATTTGCATTATGCATTATTTTATGAGAGATTTAGTGGAGAAGAACATGGTGAAGTTGGAATACGTACCTTTTGAAAATCATATTGTTGATATATTTACTAAGGTCTTGACCTTGAGACATTCTCATCTTTGAGAAAATCTCTTGGTATGTGTAGTATCTGAATAATTCTGGATGGCTGGTGTCATAAATGTCGTAGCATTTGGGACGACATCGTAAGGTTGTATAGTTGTTATAGATTTAATTTATTTCCTATTTTCGTTGAATAATTCCTTTGTAAAATATTCTTGAATCTAAAATTTGTTGTGCAAAAATAAACATGTCTTACACCTCTCAAATGCATAAAAAAATAGAATGTTATTAGCATACTAAAAGATGTACCAAATCACTGAGTAACTATGGAGCACGGAGTTCGCTACTACGATGCCTTCTTTTCAAAAGGTGATATTTGGTAAAAACATCAAGAGGTTTGTAATCCATTAAGTAAGTATGGGGCACGGAGTTCGCTACTACGATGTACTCTACAGGAACAATGGATCAATACAAATTAGATGCTATTAGATAAAAAGAAAAAATATGGTGCAACACAAATGAAGTAAATTCATGTAAAAACCGTGTTGAGGTGTATGTAACAGTTTTGAGCATAACATTAGATAATTCGATTATATTTTTATAAGTAGTAATTATTTGATTATTTGTGGAAATTTATTTTATTTATTCCTGATTATACTAACCTACATCCTTGTTTTATTTCAGATTATACACATTTAAATACTAAATATTCTAGAATGTTCTTAATTTAATTAATTATTTAATTATGATTTTACCCACTACTTGACCATGATCTATTTTTGTGGCTAAGTTTATGGAGTATTATCGAATTTCTTCTAGAAACTTCCTTAGTTAGTTTTGAATTTTTATACGTATTACTTCCAACTATGCATTCTCTCCTATATTCTTCTCATAACATGATATACTAAGCATTGCATTTTTTCGAGTGATTTGAGTATTGTTTTTTAAGATTTGCTAAAGCCTTGTTTGTCTCGAATTTTGTGATTATCTTTTCGATTTTTTGGTGCTTAAATGACAGGAAACAAAGAAACTACCTCACCATACTCAAACTCCCACGAAACCGTCATCTCCATCTCTCTCAAATCTTAATAGTTTCGCTTTCATGGCCGTTTCACACCAAAATTCACCAACTGCTACAAGAAAAGCTGAAACACTTACCCAAACAACTCCAGTTACACCCATTCCTACAACTGTTCACATTCCACTCGATTCGACCCTTAACGAGCTGAACCAAGCTATTGAGAATATGTCTCAATGGAATGTGAATTCTGAGAATCTATTTCTACTGATTGGAAATATGACCATCGACATTTCTCATTACTGAAAAACCAAAAAACTCACCACTACACTTGGTTCGTTCACCTCATAAAAGCCCCAATTTCCAAGTCCTAATACTGAAACCGAGGCAATTGCCTCGATAGCTTCCTCTCTAGGGGAGAGTGAGAAGGAAATTGATGATTTTCCTGTTGCTGAGCAGAACGAGTCTGCAAATGCTGAGACATCCGATTCTGAGGACGCTCAAATGAAGGAGGCCGACGCGAATGCTAACTCAGGTGAAACTAACTTTTCTCTTTTTAATACTGATGAATCTGAATAGATTGCATTTAGGATGATCGTTAAGAAAGAAAAGAGAAAAGATTAGCCCATGTTCAACGAAGGAGATCCAGCTTTTTGTTCACAAGAGTTATTACTATAACTCACTGAAGAGACAGAAGAAAGAAAGTAGTGTTGATGATGAACCGATTCAAGGTGTTTTCTTAGTCGGAGGAAGAAAATGTAGTTACTGAGAAACGAGTCAAAAGGAAGTATGATCCAAAGGGAAAGAAGGTTGCTGCTGAACGAGACTTTCCCAAAGAAATTGAAAATTCTGATCCAGAGGATAATCCCACTGTGCGTGAGATTAAGAAGTTTCTGAGGAAGAATGCTGCATTAAATGCTGAAGCAAGTGCCGCAACACCAGACCCTGATGACAGTAGGAGTGATGATTCTGAGAAGAGCAGTAATAAGGACTCTGAATCAGCTGAGGAAACAAATTCTAAAGGAGGTAATTCTGATCCTGATAATAATTCTTAGATTGATAGGGTAGTTGCTAAAATCACTAAGTTATCTTGACGAAAGTTGTTAAAGGAAAAGATAATTAACATTGCTGATTTTGAGAAGTAAAGGGTTCATATAATTTTTGAAAGGAAATTATTGAAAACTGTAACTTTGAGTGATACTTTTGTGTTTGATTGGGTATATGTACTTTATGATTGACTTAGGAGGAGTACGGGTAGACGTAGCTCTAAATGATATGGGAATGTACAATTTAGGGGGAGATCAGTTCCATTTACTAAAGAATTGATTAATGATCTCTTAGAGATAGAGCATGTGATTGATGAAGATGAACTTGATTTGAACTTGGTTGCTACCTCTATAACTGGTGGTAGATTAACTAGGTGAAATTTTTTATGTTTGCTAAAGATCTCACATCTCTATACTCTGTACTCCATATATTGATTGTCTACAATTGGATACCCTATACAAATTCCACTAAGGTGACTAAGGATCAAGCTACATTGTTGTATAAGATGATTTTTGTGTTGAAGAATTTCAATTTGGATTTAACTATTTTCACCATATGCAGCTTATAGTGATATTTATTATAAAGGGAATTTACCTTACTATTGTTGATATGTTCATACCTCAAGAGGCATGAATTTTTAAACCTAAGGAAACTGAGGTTATTTGAGGCAAGGTACCCTTAATGACTATCTCACCTGATTTGTTACTTGGTGAAAGGACTGTTGATTTGCTTTGTTACAAAATTCAGATAGTTCTAATCACAGAGATGCTCTTATTCCAGCTCGACCAGCTCCAGTAAGAACTGAACAGAGAAATGCTACACCGAATGTGAAACGCATTGATGGTCACATTGGTCAAACTTTTTCTGTTTCCATATCTTTTATTATACTTCAACTAAAACGTTTACACGACTCTATTGATCGCCTTCAGTTCCTTAAAGTCCGTGGTTAGAGACGCTTTCTACTACCACAGGGGGAGAAACACCATCAACTTCTGGGGTTCGAAGTGAAGAGCTCCATGGAGATGTACCAGAAGCTGATTGTGTACCTGATGCTATTCATGAAGAGACTGTTGAACCAGATGTTGTACAATGTGCACTGTTGTTGAAGAGGAGGAGGATTAATTTGCTGATGTTGATGAACGTATGGATATTCTTTATGACATCTAAACAGGTTTTGGTAACAACTGAACAGGTTGATACAAGACAGGGGGAGGGCTGAACATTATAAGTGATTATGTGCAGGAACATGATGCTGCAGCTATTGATACAGCAATATATGTCACTTGTTTGGTTTCTTGAGTATTTGTGCCTTCTATACTTCCCTTGATTTTATGCATTGTTGTTAATGTGTTTAAGTTGATTTACAGATTCTGTTTTTCCTTCCTAGTTGATAGGTTGTCTTTTATTCAACTTGCTTAATTTGTTTGCATTTATGATAATAGATTACTGCTTTTATGTTTAAATTGTTTTCTTACTTATCATTATTTGCTTACTGCATGTTGTATAAGTTAGTTGTTTATTGTATTTGTTTTTTCCCTAACTTTGCTCTATTTTCAGTTTGCTTAAACTGTTTGCCTTAAAAATTATTCTTATTTGCTTACTGCACCAAGTTTGCTTAAATTGTTTGCCTTAAAGAATTATTCTTATTTGCTTACTGCTTGCTGATTTTAGGTCTTTGTTAGTTGTTGTTTGTTTTGTCTTTCTAACTTGCCTTATTATTCAATCTGCTTAAATTGTTTGCTTTGAGGATAATATAGAAGTACACCTTTCTTTAATTATCATGTGCTTACTGCTTAGTGCTCAAATTGTTTGCCTTGATGATAATATAATTCAGAAGTACACTTCTCTTTAATTCTCATTTGCTTACTGCTTATTGTTTAAGTCTTTGTTAGATATTGTTTTTCACATTTTTTGCTCTGTTTCTATTTTTAGTCTTTGCTCTATTTGTTTTTCTTTTCTTCGTTATTGCTCTGATTTATTTTGAGTCTTACATAAGTCTTGGGTTGATCTAGTACATATTCATATATGATCCTCTGATTTAACTTTTGATTTTTGTAAAGTTACATGTTTTGTAAACAAGTGTACTGTTTATACTTGTTTTGATTTTGAATAAGATTACTTTGATCTTATGGCACGGATCTTAGTGAAATTATTCTTGGTCTTCTTTTGATTTGATCCAACGGTTACAACAGGTATTGTCTTGACTAGTATTTAGACTTGATGTCAACCTCACCTAAATACATAATACTGAGTATGTATAGAAATATATGTGCATCAGGTGTGTTGTAGTCGAAAGGTCAAATTGGGGGAGATTGTAGATGTTGTTAACTCTTAAATGCTTTAACATTATCAACAACATTTTAATTTGACCTTCCTTGATTTTTTCTAAGTCTTTTCTGAAATGTTACATTAAATGTTGAGCTAAATGCTTTCACATTTCTGGCAGGATCTAGAAGCTTCTACAAGAGTCTGGAACCTGGAAGATTCCAGAACCTAGGAGAACGTGCTAGAAGTGCTAGAAGGTCCTGGAAGCAGCTTAGAACGACCTGGAACATTGTGGATGGGAGTTAAGATCCTAAAAAATAGGATCTCAAATGGAAGGATCTAGAACTTGGCTATTTCTCTATAAATACCGCTGAAGCCTTTCATTTCAAAGTATGCACTATTCGAGTAACACCTTCTTGAGCGGTCAACCCTAGTTCGGAGTTATGGTCAGTAGTTGTATCATTTAACGTACGCCGAGGGATACCACACCTTCTAGTGTACTTAGTTCTAGTCTTGTATCGAGTGAGAGTGAATCATAGATTAGATTAGTTCTTTAGATAGTGTTCTTACACTTAAGTCTATTTGCGGATTCAGGCACCTGCCTCGATCGTAGTTTCTGTTTGTGGAATGTTGAAGTAATTGCTGAGACATTTCACACGACATTTTTGTATATAACTTAGGAACTAAGTTATTTTCGCCATAAGGCTTAACATAGGTTTTGTTATTAATAAAATCTATGTTAAAAATTATTCCATTGTGTTCTTATTGTGTTTTAGTGTTTTAGACTTCCGCTGTGTACTGTGTTTACTTTCTGTATTCTGTTAGAATTAATGCTACACTAATTGTCACAACATTCAATGTAACATTGTTCTGTTTTTCACTTAAACACTAGCACTATCCCCCCCACACACTTTCAGCTTATTCCTTAGCCAAGCCAAGTATGCTCACGACATCATCACTCGAGCCGATCTATTGGATTTGAAACCAGTGTCCACCCCTCTTGTTGTAGGTGACTCTCTCACAAGCACTGGTTCGCCGTTTAAAGACCCAACACTTTATCGGTCCCTTGTTGGAGCACTACAATATCTCACAATAACTCGTCCATATCTCTCCCATGATGTAAATCATGTCAGTCAATATCTATAAGCCCCTATTGATGATCTCTTCTTGGCGGTTAAACACATTTTACGATACGTCAAATGCACCATCAACTTTGGCTTATCGTTTTCTCGTGGCACTGATTACTCCATTGTCGGCTACTCAGACGCTGATTGGGCCCGTTGTGTTGAGACACGACGATCCACTTATGGATACTCTATCTTCTTGGGTGGTAATTTAGTTTCTTGGAGTGCAAAGAAACAACCTATTGTGGCTCGTTCTAGTTGTGAATCAGAATATCGTGCAATGGCAAATACGACTCAAGAAATCATTTGGGTCACTCAGCTCCTCAAAGAACTAGGCGTCCTCCCCTCTTCACGACCTCTACTTCTTTGTGATAATAAAAGTGTCATATTTCTTAGTCAAAACCCGGTGGCACATAAACGAGCAAAACACATTGACATTGATTGTCACTTCGTCCGCGAATTGGTTTCCTTGGGTCGTCTTGAAACTCGATTTGTTCTGTCCCACTTACAAATAACTGACATCTTTACAAAGAGTTTGCCTCGTTCCAGTTTTGAATTGTTACGTTCCAAGCTCTGCCTGCAAATTCATCCACATCATCGCTTGACGAGGGGTAAAGGAAGATAAACGACTAAATTTGAAATTATTTGAATTAGTCCTTATCAACATCTTATCTCTAGAATTATTTTTTGTAATCCCTTGTATTTCTCATGTAAATATTCTTATATATACAAGTACTTCTCAATCACCTAATTAACCGTGATCTCATATTTACCCTCACATATGTAAACCGAAGAATATGTGACTGGCAGAAACCAGAAACCCGTAAGAGAGAATCAACATGATTCAAATTTCCATTACAAACATCCACAATATTTTAATGAAAATATGTCTCACACGGAGATAAAACTTGAATTTCTGTAAGATATCTCCCCCACATACCTTACTAACTCGGTTGCATCCTTGGGGCATACGTGAATAATTTGTTGTTGATGATGTTCATGCGGTGCAACATAAAGGACACTAAAAAGGATATTTTGTAATGAAATTCAAAAGCAAACACAAGATCAAGGAGACCGGTGAAAGTATATCATTTTTCACTTAAAATGTATCACTTTGCAATTAAATATATCATTCCGACTTATAATTGTTGAAAAATATCGTTTTTTTCCCTTAAAATAAACCACTTTTCAATTAAACACACATCATTTTTTTATACTTATATGTTCAATATCATTTTCATGTATTATATCTTTTGAAATGGAAGTCTAACTTTGAATCAGAAAAGTATCATTATTCACTTAAAACATCACCATTTTTTTATAAAATATACTCCCTCCGTCCCATACTTGAAGACTCAAATCAATTGGATACGGATTTTAATGAATGAATTGTGTATTAATATTGTGTAAGATAAAGTGGGGGTAGTAAAGACTTTTCAACTTTATAAATAGTAATAAAGTTACTTTTAAGTGTAATAAAGTAGTGGCATTTATTGTAATATTGTGATGTTTTAAGGGGAGTGTTTAAAAGTGTTTTTGCTATTTTAGGTAATGTACCTTCAAGTATGAGACGCCCAAAATAGTAAAATGTGCCTTCAAGTATGAGACGCCCAAAATAGTAAAATGTGCCTTCAAGTATGGGAGGGAGAGAGTACCACTTTTTTGTATTACATTTTTTAAACGTCTTTTAACTAGAAATTTACCAATATGAGTTTAGTTAGTTTTAATAAGATCCCTCTCATCTATTTTTGTGATTTTAGATTAAAAAGAACACCATTAATAGAATAATTGCATATTAGATTTTATGAAATACTATATGTTGGGAATAAAATGAGATATGTTTTGATCTAATACCAAAACCCCCTTAGACATGCCTAAGTCAATGTAAGTATACTCTAAGAATGTTAGAACATATAGATTATAGGATAGATGAGAAGCTGAAATGTTAGGCAGCTCTTAGAAAATTAGATGCACAATTTAAGGGGGAACCTATGCTTTGAAGATGATCAAGATCAAGTCCCCTCAAGGCTCAAATTCTGGAACAATCACTTAAGAGCAAGGACACTCTATGAAATCTAAGATGCTCTTATCAGGAGAGTTGTCCAGAGAAGATGCTCTTATGCAAGAACAAGATTGTAAAGCTCAAAAGGACAAGTCCAATGAAGATGCTCTTATCAGGAGAATTGTCCAGAGAAAATATTCATAAAGCTCTAATCAGGAGAGTTGTCCAAAGAAGCTAGCCATAAGGAAGTACAAGCTTACCTAGCTCAAAAGGACAAAACTACTCAAAGGTGTTCATCAGGAGAGTTGTCCAGAGAAGTCTACTCTAGGCATAAAGTGCTCTGATGCAAAAAGATTAAATACACTGATCAGGAGAGTTGTCCAGAGGAGTTGTCTCAGCTAAATTGATCAAGATCAAATGCTCTGAAAGCCTGAAATCAACTATGCTGAAGAACTTGAGACAACATGTCCCTAAAGGTCCTCAAAGGAATGAGCTAAGACCATACTCAAGAGAAATAAAGGGAAAGAACCAAGTCATCTGAAGAAGAGCAAGCCAACCATGCTGAAAAGCAAAACTGCTGATAGTGATAAGGAAAGTTGTCCAGATGATAAGGAATGTTGTCTTATCATTGGATCAACCTTCAGAAGCCATGTCCAAGTCCTAACAAGAAGTCAAACATTGGGAAAAGTGCTGCAAAATGAAGACAAAACTGTTACAGCCGTTTATTACCCAAATGAGGACATGTCACTATCAAGAATCTGTCTTCCAGGTTGAAGAACTCAAGGAAGACATTTATAGCAATTTGGGGCTGCCTCTCCAACGGGCAAATCCTCCATTTTGTCTATAAATACAGAAGTGTGAAGACCATTTGAAAGCATCCAACTGACCTCAACATAATCCAACCTAGCTCAAAGTTCTTACAAGCTAGAGTGCTTTCAAAGCTTTCAAAGACTATCTTAGTCTTCAAACACTTCTTCTAAGCTGAACTAAATTGTATATCCATACACAAGCTTAGAGAGATATCCTATCCTTATACACTGATCTTCATTGTAAAGGATATCTCATTAGTTGGAACCTTACTTCAACCCTTATATCTTTCAAGAGTGAAAGTGAGAAGGTTGTAGTAGTAGAAGTGGTAGGAGCTGACTGTTGAGAGAAGAACAGTTCAGTTCTGAGTTGAGAAGAGGGTACTAGGACTCTAGACATCCTAGGGATCAATTCACCAAGGAGTGGTGTTCTTGATCAAGTGCACCTTGGCACTATAAAACAAGTTAATTCCAAGAGTGAAGGAATTATCCTGTTAAATCAGGGAAAGTGGATGTAGGAGCTTGAGTCTCTGAACCACTATAAACTCTTGTGTTGTTTTGCTTTACAAGTACTTACAATCATTCAACACTGCACACAAAACTGATCTTTCAAAGATACATATTCAAAGACTGTGCAAAACTGATTTGGACAAGTTCCCTGAAGCTTAACTGGACTGTGTTGCATTGACTAAGTGATTTCAGAAGTTAAAGGAGTCTACTTAAAGGGCCAACCACCATTCCGCACATATAACTCCCCTAGATAGTTATTCAACTAAGTACTCAATAGTACTTAGTAGTCTGATTATCTTAGAAGAGTTAATCTTCTTCAGCAGAGTTGTCCAAGACAACCTTGCTGAACTCTGGTTTGATCAAAGTTGAAAAAGAATTGCATACAAGTGTATTCCCCCCCCCCCATACACTTGTTATATACTCCTTTCAGGACCAACAAGTGGTATCAGAGCAGGGGTTCAAAGACCACTGCTTCTGAAAATCCATCTTGATTTTCAAAACTCTCATATTTGTGTGGTCACTGAACTGATCTCTTTCTGAAATCCATCATTTGGTAACTAACTGATTATTTGTGAGATATGGCCAACAACAATGCTGTTCCTCCACCTGCTGTTCAAGGATTAGACAACATGGCCACAAATCCAGTCAATCACATTTCTCATCACAAACTGCCCATGTTTTCAATAGACAATTATGAATTCTGGAAAATTAGAATGAGGGCTCATCTTGCATCTCTTCATACTGACATGTTAAGAGTAATCACAAGAGGACCTTTTGTGTTTACTCAAACTAACCCCAGGGTAACAGATGCACAAAAAGCAGATGTAAGGGAACTGATTCCCAAAGATGAGGATGACTTCACTGCTGATGAAAAGAGGAAAGATAATCTGAAGTATCTTGCCATGAATACTCTTTATCAAACAATTCCAGATGCAATCATGGGAAGAGTCTACCACTGCACAACAGCTAAAGAAATTTGGGATACCCTTGCTGAAATGTGTGAGGGCACTGAAAAAATCAAGGAGAACAAGCTCCAAGTTGCTGTGCAGAAGTTTGAACAATTCTCAATGGAGTCTGAAGAGTCCATTGACAAATTTGCTGGTAGATTCACTGATGTGATGAATGAAATCAACTCATTGGGCAAGGTCTACACCAAGAGAGAGGTTGGATTAAAGATTTTGAGAAGTCTCACTCAAAAGTGGGATGTCTATGCTGTGATGATGCAGAATACCAAAGATCTCTCCACTATGCCCATGCAACAAATATTCTCAGAACTTAAAGCCTATGAGTTTGACCTCAATAGAAGAAAGCCTGTTGAGGAAACTTCAAATCCTACCAAGGGAGTGGCATTCAAAGCCAAAGTTGCTGAACCAGAAATGCAACCCACTCCCAGATCATCAAAGTTAGTCTCTAAGACTGAAATGAAGGAAGAACTAGCCTTGATGGCTAGAAGGTTTGACAAGCTCAACACAAGGTTTGGTAGATACAAGAAATTCTACCAAGACAACAAATTCAGGAGAAGATACAATTCCCCTGAAGTTCAGGCTGAGGACAAAAAGCCTGAAGAGAAAAGATCAGAGGACAAGTCCTCTGATAGGAGAAGATCCAGTAGAGCTGAACCCTCATCATCTAAGAGAAGAGATGAATCCAAGAAGGATGATGATGAAGATCTGTGTTACTACTGCAAAAAGAAAGGGCACTTCCAATATGACTGCCCTGAATTGAGCTCTAAAGAAAGAAGAGAGAGACAAGCTAAAAGAGACAGAAAGTTCACCAATAGAAAGGCCATGATGGCTGGTGAAGAATCTGATAGTGCTGAAAGCTTCAACTCTTCTGATGGACTATTCTCCAACAGTGATGATGATGATGATATTTGCAACATGGCTCTTGAGGATGATGAGGTATCCTCTACTTCTAGTTCACCATCATTCATCTCACAAAACACTAGTGAGGTTAACCTGAAACTTTCCTTAGGAAAGTTGATGGAAGATTTCACTAGATTACAAGAATTTCATGATAATTGTGTGAAAGAAAATGAAAGATTGGCTATTGAACTTTCTAAAAACTCTGAGGTAGCTGTTGATGTCAATTCTACTGAGTTGTATCAACAAGTCTTGAGAAAGCTTGAGGAAGCAAATCTCAGGATAGTTGACCAACAAAAGGAGATTGATGATCAACTTCTCTCTCAGAAGAGAAAAGAATTTGAACTTAAAATTCTAAATGCCAAATTTGAAAATCTCTCACATGAGTATGATATTCTTAAATCAAGTGAAGAGAGCCTGAAATTAAAGATGTCTGCTTTGAACAAATCCTCTAGAGCAATAGAGGAAATTCAAAGTTATCAAAGACCTATGGCTCAAAGAAGTGGATTAGGTTTTGATCCATTTGAATCTTCACCTTGTCTTAGTGTTGCATCCACAAGTAACACTAAGAGAATCTTTGTTAAGTCAGTGGCACAACAAGCTGAAAATGAAGTAATTCAGCCACTGAACAAAGGAAAGGGCAAATTGAATGAAATGCCTACTCAAGTGATTCAGGAGAATAGGCCAAAACCTAAGGAAATGACCAAGGCTCCTGAACACAAGAGGAATATTGGTCAGCAGAGTAGACCCAATGGCAGGGCAACTCTCCTGAACAATGTTCAGAGGAACTATCCAAGGTATAATCAGCCTAGGCCAACTCATCTGAGAAAGCCTCAGCTGAATAGACCTAAGGACAACTATCCTCAAAGGCAGAATAAAATGAGACAACCAAAACCCTTCATGCCAAAGGGTAATGGTCATAAAAATGCCTTTCCTCAAAGACTTCATCAAGCTGCACAAAGAACTCATAAGTTCAGGAAAGTGGTCAACTTCCCTGAAACTTACAGAGTTAACACATTCACACATACTTTCCCAAAGGCATTTAAGGGAAAGACAGTGTATGTTGATGCACTAAGAAATCAAATTAGCCACCTTGAATCAATCAGGGTTATTAGGCAAGTTTGGGTTCCAAAAGGTACAGCTAACCTCTCAGGACCCAAAACTCAAAGGGTACCTAAACCTATCTAATTGCAGGTACCACTGGGCCACAAGAAGAGGAGCATGAACAAAAAGACAGCATGGTACCTTGACAGTGGATGCTCAAGGCACATGACTGGAAACAAGGAACTCCTCTCTGATTTTATTGAAAAAGAAGGCCCAAATGTCACCTTTGGAGACAGCTCACAAGCAACAACAAAAGGTTATGGTACTTTGATGATTGGTAACATCAAAGTAACCAATGTATCTTATGTAGCTGGTCTCAAATATAATCTCCTAAGCATCAGTCAATTCTGTGATAAAGATTTTAATGTTGAGTTCTCAAGTGGAAAGTGTCTAATTAAAGATAAAACTCAACAAACCCTATTGACTGGAACTAGGAAGGGAAATGTGTATTTTGCAGACTGGGACAAGTCTACTGATGCTGCATGTTTTATTGCTAAAAGTTCTAGTGAACAAAGTTGGCTATGGCACAAGAGGCTAAATCACCTGAACTTCAAATCTATGAACAAACTTGCTAGAAATGCATTAGTTAAAGGACTACCTAATGAGGTTTTCATTAAAGAACATGTGTGTAAGCCATGTCAAGAAGGAAAACAGATTAAAGCCTCATTTAAGGGAAAACCAGTCATCTCCACTGAAAGGGTACTTGAACTTCTACATATGGATCTGTTTGGACCAATTACCCCTTCAAGCATAAATGGTAGAAAATACACATTAGTGGTAGTAGATAACTTCTCTAGGTTCACATGGGTAGTATTTCTCCTTAATAAGAAGGAAACACAAGTCAAACTACCTGAACTTCTCAAGAGATTGTCAAATGAGAAAAGCCTTAGCATTATCAAGATAAGATCTGATAAAGGCACTGAGTTCATTAATTCATACATCAATGAGTACTGCACATCAAATGGAATAGCCCATGAAACTTCAGCAGCTAGAACTCCCCAACAAAATGGAGTTGCAGAAAGAAGGAATAGAACTTTAAAAGAAGCTGCTAGAACTCTAATTGCTGACTCAAATTTACCTAAGAGGTTTTGGGCTGAAGCTATAAACATTGCATGCCATACTCAAAATAGATGTTTGATCACTAAGGGGCAAGGCAAAACCCCCTATGAACTCTGGAAAGGGAGAATGCCTAAAGTGTCATATTTTCATATATTTGGCTGTAAATGTTTCATTCACAATAATGGGAAAGAACAGTTAAAAGCTTTTGATAGCAAAGCTGATGAGGGAGTATTTCTTGGATACTCTCAAATCAGTAGAGCTTTCAGAGTCTACAACAAGAAAACCCTTATAGTGGAAGAAACACCTCATGTTGTGTTTGATGAGTCTATCTTTGAGATCAGGAATGATCATTTGGAACCTGAAGAAATCACACAGAGGACAACCAGATTAAGCATAAAAGACAAAGACACTGAATTCATAGATGTTGTCCAATCCAATCTACCTGAACACACAATACTGGACAACCATCCTGAAGGCAACCTTCCTGAGACAAATCTCACAGATGGAAATGGTGAACTGAATGAACCAATCCCAGTTCACATCCAGGTAACAACTACCAATGAAGAAGCAGTTCCTGCTGAGGTAGTTAATGGGTCAAATAATCAAGGGGGAACTCAAAATGTTGAAAATGCCAATGTCCCTGACATTGAGGACAACATCCCTGATTATGATCCTGAATTAGATCCTGCATTAAATTATCCTGAATTCTATGATCAAAATGACTCAACTTCAGTAGAGGACAACTCTACTGAAGAGATCAGAAAAAGAAGGACTTGGTTATCTGACCATCCTACTGATCTAATACTTGGTGACCCAAGTATTGGAGTCAAAACAAGAAAATTCCATGGTGAAAGTGCTCTTTTCTGTTGTTTTTTGTCAGAGCAAGAACCAAGTGATGTTGAGGAAGCACTTCAAGATGCCAATTGGATCACAGCCATGCAGGAAGAACTAAACCAATTCACCAGAAATGAAGTATGGGAGCTGGTGGATAGACCTTCACATCAAGATGTTATTGGAACAAAGTGGGTATTCAAGAACAAGAAGAATGAAAATGATGTGATTGTCAGAAACAAAGCAAGACTAGTGGCAAAAGGGTACTGCCAACATGAAGGCATTGACTATGATGAGACATTTGCACCTGTGGCAAGGCTAGAAGCAATAAGGCTCTTTCTAGCCTATGCAGCTCACAAGAGGTTCAAAGTATACCAAATGGATGTCAAGAGTGCCTTTCTGAATGGAGTCTTGAAAGAAGAAGTCTATGTGGAGCAACCACCAGGTTTTGAAATTGGGAACCACGTTTACAGACTCAAGAAAGCTCTATATGGACTCAAACAAGCCCCTAGGGCTTGGTATGATACACTGTCACAATTTCTCTTGGATCATGGATTCACCAAGGGAACTGTGGACAGAACTCTCTTCAGAATCTCTGAAGGAGAGGACATCTTGCTTGTCCAAATTTATGTGGATGACATAATCTTTGGATCTCCTAATGAGAAGCTGTGTGAGAAATTCTCCAAGCTCATGCAAAGCAAGTTTGAGATGTCCATGATGGGGTTGATGAACTTCTTTTTGGGTCTACAAGTCAAGCAAACTAAAGAAGGAATCTTCATCAACCAAGCTAAGTACACCAGAGAAATAATCAAAAAGTTTGGGTGTACAACTAGCAAGCCAGTAAGGATCCCAATAAACACAAATTGGAAGATGGATCCTGATGAGAGTGGTATTCCAACCAACTCTACTGAGTATAGAGGAATAATTGGTTCACTCCTCTATCTCACTGCCAGCAGACCTGATATCACCTTTGCAGTAGGTGTTTGTGCAAGATTTCAAGCAAATCCTAAGAAAAGCCACCTTGAGGCTGCAAAGAGGATTTTGAGGTACCTCAAAGGCACTGAGAATCTAGGCCTTTGGTACCCTGCTGATGACAATATTGAGCTAACTGGCTACTCAGATGCTGATTATGGAGGATGTAGGATTGACAGAAAGTCCACTTCAGGGACTTGTCAATTCTTAGGCAACAAGCTTATTTCATGGTTCTCCAAGAAGCAGAACACAGTGGCCACTTCCACCACTGAAGCTGAATATGTTGCTGCTGGAAGTTGTTGTGCTCAAATCCTATGGTTAAGACAACAACTAAGAGACTACAAAGTCAACTCTACTGAAGTGCCAATATTTTGTGATAACAATAGTGCCATTGCTATATCACAAAATCCTGTCTTACACACAAGATGCAAGCATGTGGACATCAAGCACCACTTCATTAGAGACCATGTGGAGAAGAAGGACATCAAGTTGGTCAAGATTCACACTGACCATCAAAAAGCTGATATATTAACCAAGCCACTTGCAGAAGTAAGATTTCTGGAGCTATCAGCAGAGTTGGGATTACTTGATCCAGGGAAGTTGGACAAATAAGTCCAAAGAAGCTCATTGATTAAGGGGGAAACAAAATCAAACTTCAGCAGACTTGGTCAAGTCTACTGAAATTCAGAAACATGACCTTACCTCTTCAGGACACTTGTCCATTAACTTTCAGGACCTTTGTCCACCTTTCTTCAGGACACTTGTCCATGTAGGGTCAGATAAGTTGTCCTGGCTATCAAACAAATTCCTTGGTTTGATAAGCACCTATTTTTGGTGATCAATACCTATTTCGAAATCTGTCCCTTTGAAATACAGTTTTCACCTTTTTGGGATTTAATTTGTCTCCCACCCAAAAGGTCACTTTCCATGCATTAAATGCCAAGATTTAACTCTTGTTTGCATTAAAATTTTTGGGACATGATCTATCTCGAAAAATCCCCAGCCTTAAACAAACATTTAAAACCACCCACGTTTTGAATAAAACAGTTATTTCACTGTTTCATTGGTTTTTGACCATTGGATCAAAAATGGACAACTCCCCTGAAATCAATCCTAGCCGTCCATTTTGGATTTCCATTTTTGTTCACCTTTGAATTGTATCAAGACCTTACCAACTCATTGACAAACATTCTTTTTAGAATATTCACAAGTCTTAAGATATCCACAAACACTTCCTCCCCAAGTATTCGAAACCCTAACTCAAAAGTTCTTCAAACTCTCTCATTCTTCATCAAACTTTTTCTCTGCAATTTTCAATGGCCCCCAAGGTTAGACCTGAGATGCTTGTTGATTTCTCCAACAAGGATCTAGACCTAGATTTTGCTTATCTAAGCAACAAAAACAATCTTCACTTTGAGCCCATTCTTTCCTTTGAAAGTGAAGATCCTGAGATTACTCCAACCCTAAGATGGTTGAGAAGGGCTGGTCTCCAAAAGTTCTTGGAAGAAAGACCAAGCTCTTGCTTGGAAAGTTACATGGTAGAATTCTTTACCTTCCTAAAGTGGAGAGGCAAACCTGAAGATGGAGAAGTCTCAACCAGGTTAGCTTACACTGCAGAAGGAGAGGAGGAGGAGAGATTCCACAGAGTGAAATTCTCCTCAGAGGATCTGGAAGGAGCCTTTGGATTGCCTTATGAGGGAAGGAATCCAGAAGTGTATGGCACTGGACATGAAGAGGAAATAGCCCAAGAGTGGTTATTAGTTCCAGGCCCTCTCTCTTCAACTCAAAACAAGAAAACTCTCAAGCCAGAGTTTCTCAATCTGTTTGAGGTAGTTGCTAAGAGCCTCCTAAGCAACACTGGAAGCCTAGAGCAGGTCAGCCAGCCAAGGATCAGAATCATGGCTGCCATTATTGATGCCAGTGATAAGGGCATCAAGTTTGATTGGAGGACCTTCATCATGTCTGAGATGATGAAGGAGAAGGCTAAATTTAAGGTAAAAGCCCACAATAAGGTGGTGCTAGAAGGGAAAATCAAGTATTGCACCAGGGCAAGCTTGTTGATTGAGAGGTTTTCCCACTATTCCCAGATGCAGACCTTTGCAAAGCCCCTCCCAGCCCAAAAGATCCTGTTCAGAAGGCTCAGTAAGAAAACTGAGAAAAGAAGGATGCTCCTGGCCAAGCCTGCTGAAGAACAGGAGGAAGAGAAGCCTAAGATGAAAAAGAGAACAAAGGCCAGGGCTGTAAAGACAAGGAAAATGTCTCAGAGAATCTCAGAAGAGAATTCAGATGCTTCAGCTGAGATTGAAGAAGTTGCTAGAGAAGGTGTACAAGTGCCATCTGATCATTCAGAAGAACTCAGGCAAAAGTACAATGAGACTAGACAAAAGTCTAAGGGTGATAAGAGAATCAGGGAAGTTGTCCCTGAGAAGGAAGGAAGTGGAAGTAGCAGGGCCAGCAAGAGAAGGGCCAAACCTACTGAAAAGGTGTTGGAGCTGCAAGAAGAGAGGTCTCTTCAATTGGCTCTAAGGGAGAGCAGAGCTGAAAGCAGGGCCAAATCCATGTTAAGGACCAATTCATCTGGTTCTGGAACTCCAGAATCCAAAGTCCCTGAAGGTCAACCCATAGAGGCCAACCTCCCTGAAATTCAGTATCTTGAGCCCAACTCCCCTGAAACCCATGTTACCCCTTCCAACCAACCCATTACCCCTGTAAATCTCACTAAGAGATATTCTCCTGAAGGGAATGAACAAAGAAGTGGCATAGATGTGCTTGCTGATTTAGCAGTAGATGAGACAAGACTCCTGTCTCCCCTTGACTCATCCATGCTCAACTATTCAAAGCTCTTAGAGCATGCACTTCATGAGCCAACCCCTCTGAGTAAGGCCCCTTCAGATTCATTGCTCTCTAAAGCAACTGAAGATCCTTCTACTGTACCATCTGAAGCCAAGATCCCTGAACTTAATCTACCTGAAGCCACAATAGGAGAACCCAGAGCCAACTCCCCTTTAACCCAAAGTCCCCATTCAAGTGGAGATGAGGAGGAGTATACTTTTGAGAGTATGCTCAGAGGAGGAGCCAAGGCTACTGTGGACAGTTTGTATCCACAACTGGCTGAATTTCCAAGAATTCAGAAGGCCTTTCATGATTTGAGGATGCTTGTTGATGTAAAAGATAAATCTATGATGGAGATATCACAAGTCATCCAAGATAAAGGTGCAAACTGGTGGCAAATAGAGGAGAACAGATTGCTACACTTTGCTGGAGTTTCAAAGACAAGATTCCTCATTGATGAGGAGATTTTTGCAAAGTTGGTAGCCAATAAGATTGAAGAGGAGGAAGAAAGAAAAGCCAAGGGAATCAAACACCCTGACAGTGGCTCTAATGATGATGATTCCCCTGATGATCCCTCAAACCCTTCAAATCCCAACCCTCCTGAAACCCCTCAAGCCAACCTCCCTGAACCCTTTCAACCCAAGTCTTCTGTAGCAGATAGACTTTCCAATCCTCCCAAAACCTATCATAGGAAAGGCTCTGTAACTTCAGAGGTGTTGACCAAGGGTGGTAACACAACCAAAGACACATCTGCCAATGAAGGTTCTTCTGAACCCAAGGCACAGCCTACAGATGTTGAGGTTCCTGTACTAGAGGCTAGTTTGATTAAGGCCTATTCAGTGTCAGAAGAGTTGGACATTGATCAGCCCTTAATCATTCAGGATGACTCAGTGGCTGCTGATATGAGCACTGTGATCTCCCCACAACTGCCATCTTTGAACCTTGTTGAAGGTGGAGATGCTGCAGGATTAGGAGAAGGAGTTGAAAAGGAGATATTAGTTGAAAAATCAGAGGGAGTTGTGGATGAAAGAGAGGTAGTCATCACTAAGATAGTGAGTGTACCACCAAATGAGGGTGGAATAAGTGAGGAAGGACAGGTTATTCTTGAAGTCAAATCTGAACTTCAAGAATCCCTTGATGAGAGGAGGCCTGATTCCTTGAGTGAGATCATTATTACAGAAGGGAGAAAAGAAAAAGTTGAAAATGAGAAGAAGACTGCTGATGTATCAGAGTCTTATGTAAAAGAGATTGAGGGTGATGAGTGCTTATTTCCTAACTTGTTTGACTTGTCTGATGTTGCAGGTATTTCTCTTGATCAAATTTTTGCAGATGAGTTCTTAACAGATGCACCTATCCAAGTTGACACAGGCTCAGCTCAAGCCTTACTTGGACTGCAATCAGAGAAGTTGGACTCCTTGGCTCATCAAGTCCAATCTGCTCATGCTGAAACTTCAGGAGCATTGAATGAGCAAGGAAGGACTCTAGCATCTGTAGAAATGAGGCTCACTGGCTCTGAAGATGTTGTGCTACCAACTCTTGAGGCAAGAATCAGTGGTGTGGAATCTGGTCTCCAAACCATCTCCACTGAAGTTCAAAGTGCCAAATCAACCATGGAAGCCATCTCAGGGGAGGTCAAGAAAGAGCAAAAGCTGCTGAGAGACAATCACAATGCTAATGTCAAAGCTCTCAGGCTAACTGTCAAACAAGCAATTGGGAAGAAGACTGCACTACAAAAGAGAAGAGCTGAAGAGCAAAGGCTAGCTATGGTCAAAGCTGCCTCAGAAAAATTTTCCCAAGAAGTGCTGGCCAACATTGCTGAAGGTGCAGTGGCCAACCTAACTGAGCTCTTAAAAGCCCAACTGGATGCATCTCTGAAAACAGCCATGGAAGAGGTTGTCCAACAAAAGATGAAGCCTGTTCTGGCTTTCCTTAGCTTGAGCAGTGATAGAATGCAGAATATACATGATGAGAATGTATATTTGTTGGAGGAGATGAAGTCCCTAAATCAGGCCCAATCCCTGATGGCCTCAACAATGAGTGACCTCAAGCCCCAGTGTTTTGATGCTGCCAAAAAGGGGGAAAGGGAAAGAGCTAGAGCAAAAGGTGCCTTGGTGATTGGGAGTCCAGTGAAAGGGAAGGACAAAGTCCCTGAAGGAAAAGGAAAAGAGCCAGAAATGCTGAACTTGGAAGATTTGGATGAAGAGGAGCAGTTAGCATTGGCATTGAAAAACTCAATGGCCTCAGCTCAAGAGGAAAGAGTAAGGCTACAGCAAAGACCAGGTGGTGAAGTGTCAGGTTTGGACAAAGATGCTGAAGGTGTCCAAACCAGAGGAAAGATCAAGAAGGCCCAAGGAAAGAAGAGACAAATTGAGAAATTCACTGACTTTCCTAGCAGCCTTGATCTTCCACCTGAATTCAGAATTGATGAAGATGAGCCTACATCAAAGAAAGCCAAAACTGCTGAAGAGCCCAAATCTACTGAAGAGGACAAATCTTCTGAATCTGGAAAAACTGCTGAAGGTACCAAGTCCTCTGAAGACATTGAAGAGTTATTTGCTGAAGGATTTGGACCTGAACCTAAGAAGAAGACAACAGTCCTAGCTCTTGATCCATCAAAATTGTTTCATGAAGGGTATGGCAAAGACCCTGAAACACAACAAAAACTGGCCATGATGAGGGCCCAAGAGAAAATGGACTTAATGGAAAAAGCCAACAGAGCAAGAGATGAAAGAAGAGCAAACTTTCAGAAACCAAGAAGGAGAAGAGCAACATACAGCAAGATGAAGCCTCAGCTTCTAATCCCAATGGACACCAAATATCCACACTTGGATAAATGGGTGCCAATTCAACTGAATGACACATGGGAAGAAGCCAAAAGGGAGTTTGTCTATGACTATTATGTCATTGACAGATGGAATGGAGGAGATGCAAACTCTGCCTTCACTGAGTTCATGCTAGAATACTACAAAGAGTTGTATCAACAACTACTTGCAGCTGCTGACATTGCAAGATTTGAACTCACAGCTCCCAAGCCAATCATATACATGCCTCCAAAGCTTGAAGGATGGATTGACCAAGCAAGAATTCTGAGGGAATTCACTGAGATCCTTAAGCTGAACAAGATGGCTCTTGGACCTAAGGGAACCAACCAAGAAGCCATGGCACTGAAAAGAAGAGTGTGGGCACAGTATGGAATGCTGCCACCTCCTGAGGATGATCTTTGAAATGGCTAAGTCTTCTGATCTTTCTTAATTGATCAACTATGCTGAAATATGGTCAAGATTGCTGATATGGTGTGATATTTTGGTTGCTCTGATCTGATTATGGATTGCTCTGATACAAGATTGGTGCTCTGATACAAGTTTATGCTCTAATATGCTTAGTATTGTTAGAGTATAATGCTCTATTGTATTTAGTGTTGATGATTCATGCTCTGATATGTTAAATTCAACTATCAACATGCCTGTAATGATCTCTTATATGAATGATAGTTGAACTACTTTTGAATCAAGATACACTTATACAAAAAATCTCTCTATGCCTATCCTTGAAACCTACTTGCAACAAAAACAGTGAATACACTAACACATTGTCTTTTCAGGAAAATTGATCTTAGTCATGTCTTCTGAAGATATATGTAATAGGTGTATACAAGTCACTTTTGCTTAAATTATGTAGGTTTTGGCATCATCAAAAAGGGGGAAATTGTTGGGAATAAAATGAGATATGTTTTGATCTAATACCAAAACCCCCTTAGACATGCCTAAGTCAATGTAAGTATACTCTAAGAATGTTAGAACATATAGATTATAGGATAGATGAGAAGCTGAAATGTTAGGCAGCTCTTAGAAAATTAGATGCACAATTTAAGGGGGAACCTATGCTTTGAAGATGATCAAGATCAAGTCCCCTCAAGGCTCAAATTCTAGAACAATCACTTAAGAGCAAGGACACTCTATGAAATCTAAGATGCTCTTATCAGGAGAGTTGTCCAGAGAAGATGCTCTTATGCAAGAACAAGATTGTAAAGCTCAAAAGGACAAGTCCAATGAAGATGCTCTTATCAGGAGAATTGTCCAGAGAAAATATTCATAAAGCTCTGATCAGGAGAGTTGTCCAAAGAAGCTAGCCATAAGGAAGTACAAGCTTACCTAGCTCAAAAGGACAAAACTACTCAAAGGTGTTCATCAGGAGAGTTGTCCAGAGAAGTCTACTCTAGGCATAAAGTGCTCTGATGCAAAAAGATTAAATACACTGATCAGGAGAGTTGTCCAGAGGAGTTGTCTCAGCTAAATTGATCAAGATCAAATGCTCTGAAAGCCTGAAATCAACTATGCTGAAGAACTTGAGACAACATGTCCCTAAAGGTCCTCAAAGGAATGAGCTAAGACCATACTCAAGAGAAATAAAGGGAAAGAGCCAAGTCATCTGAAGAAGAGCAAGCCAACCATGCTGAAAAGCAAAACTGCTGATAGTGATAAGGAGAGTTGTCCAGATGATAAGGAATGTTGTCTTATCATTGGATCAACCTTCAGAAGCCATGTCCAAGTCCTAACAAGAAGTCAAACATTGGGAAAAGTGCTGCAAAATGAAGACAAAACTGTTACAGCCGTTTATTACCCAAATGAGGACATGTCACTATCAAGAATCTGTCTTCCAGGTTGAAGAACTCAAGGAAGACATTTATAGCAATTTGGGGCTGCCTCTCCAACGGGCAAATCCTCCATTTTGTCTATAAATACAGAAGTGTGAAGACCATTTGAAAGCATCCAACTGACCTCAACATAATCCAACCTAGCTCAAAGTTCTTACAAGCTAGAGTGCTTTCAAAGCTTTCAAAGACTATCTTAGTCTTCAAACACTTCTTCTAAGCTGAACTAAATTGTATATCCATACACAAGCTTAGAGAGATATCCTATCCTTATACACTGATCTTCATTGTAAAGGATATCTCATTAGTTGGAACCTTACTTCAACCCTTATATCTTTCAAGAGTGAAAGTGAGAAGGTTGTAGTAGTAGAAGTGGTAGGAGCTGACTGTTGAGAGAAGAACAGTTCAGTTCTGAGTTGAGAAGAGGGTACTAGGACTCTAGACATCCTAGGGATCAATTCACCAAGGAGTAGTGTTCTTGATCAAGTGCACCTTGGCACTATAAAACAAGTTAATTCCAAGAGTGAAGGAATTATCCTGTTAAATCAGGGAAAGTGGATGTAGGAGCTTGAGTCTCTGAACCACTATAAACTCTTGTGTTGTTTTGCTTTACAAGTACTTACAATCATTCAACACTGCACACAAAACTGATCTTTCAAAGATACATATTCAAAGACTGTGCAAAACTGATTTGGACAAGTTCCCTGAAGCTTAACTGGACTGTGTTGCATTGACTAAGTGATTTCAGAAGTTAAAGGAGTCTACTTAAAGGGCCAACCACCATTCCGCACATATAACTCCCCTAGATAGTTATTCAACTAAGTACTCAATAGTACTTAGTAGTCTGATTATCTTAGAAGAGTTAATCTTCTTCAGCAGAGTTGTCCAAGACAACCTTGCTGAACTCTGGTTTGATCAAAGTTGAAAAAGAATTGCATACAAGTGTATTCCCCCCCCCCCATACACTTGTTATATACTCCTTTCAGGACCAACACTATATATATTTAATTTAGAACAAGAATCATTATAACTTTATGGCTTGGATGGCCCATTCCATAATTCTGTCCAGGGTGGGACTATTTACACCTCCATTTCAGTTTAGAACACTCCCCCGATTGATGCACCCCGCAAAATTGTCTTAAATACCCTTCTCTCCTTTCTATCTATATAATACCCTTTACTACCCACACCCTCATCCAAACCCTATTTCTCTCCACCTTTACCACAACTTGCCGCCGTCACCGCCGCCCACCACCCATCTCGCCGCCGCCGCCCCCTTCCTCAGCCGCAACAGCCTCCCACTCCCTCAGCCGCGGCCCTCTCCGCCTCCTTCTCCCTCGGCCGCGGCCACCTCCCTCTCCTTCTCCCTCGGTCGCGGTCGCGTCCCTCTCCTTCTCCATCGGCCGCGATGGCCTCCCCCTCCCCTCCCTCTCCGATTTGCTCCCGATCGACCTCGCCGCCCCGCATCCTGGTCGAAGATGCCGGCCTCCCCCACCCCAGATAAGTGTATCGGCCGCCGCCGCCTGGTAAGTGTATCGCCCCGCCGCCTATGTAGACCATATTCACTCTCGTCGACATTAGGGTGTCGACGAGAGTTTATACGGTCGACCTAAGAAGGTCGAATTTTTATAAGTTTTTTTTTTTTTAATTTGTTCTACAAACTTAGGTCGACCATATTCACTCTCGTCGACAACAATTTGTCGATGAGAGTGAATATGGTCGACACTGGTTTGTCGAAAATTGTAATAAAAAATGTTGATTTTTTTTTGTTCGTGGTGAAATTTCGTTGGTGGTGGCGGCGGCGGCGGGACGGCAGTGGTGGGGAAAATTTTAGATTTAGAGTTTAAAGTGAATGAGGGGTGCATTTAGTAGTGTAATATTACTCAAAGGGTATTTTGGGGTTTTTACACTATTATTATATTATTAAATGTATAGGAGGAGTGTTCTAAACTGAAATGGAGGTGTAAATAGTCCCACCCTTCTGTCCAATCCCAAATTCGATTAGGCCCTACCCTTGATGGGAGATCATTAAATGGGCCTGTAGTCTTTGTAAAAAGCCTTTCAATACTCTACTGTTAGCCTATTATTAACTTTAAAGGAGAAAATATCAAACATTTCATATATGGGTCTGACTATATGCACCTCCACTTCAGTTTGATGCACTCCCCCATCACTCCCCCGATTTATACACTCCCCGAATTTTAGGTCACACCTCCCCTCAAATGTCATAAATACCCCTCCTTCATTAAAATCCTTTTACTACCCACACCCCCCAAATCCTCCATCTTTCTTCCTCCTCCATTTCTTCTTTCATCTTCTCCCCCACCCCTCGCCACCACCGCCGGCGACCTGCCCCTCCACCACCCGTCGCCGGCGACGCCAGCCCCTCCCTCCCTCGCCGAGCCCGTCGCCCCCCCTCCCTCCCTCGCCAAGCCCGTCGCCCCCCCAACCCCCACCGCCTGTAAAAAAAAAAAAAAAAAAAAAGAAGAGATCTTGGCCGCGGCCGTCCCCTCCCTCCCTCGCCGAGCCCGTCGCCCCCCCCCCCCCTCCCTCCCTCGCTCGCCAAGCCCGTTGCCCCCCCAACCCCCACCGCCTGTAAAAAAAAAAAAAAAGAACAGATCTTGGCCGCGCGCGGCCGTCCCCTCCCTCCCCCTCGTCCCCTCCTCCTCTCGTCGAGCCCGTCGCCCCGTACCCCCAACTGTAAAAAAAAAAAAAAAAATGAGCAGATCACGGCCGCCCCCTCCTCCCTCCGACGCCGCCACACCCCACCCCCACCAGGTTTTCCCCCTTTCCCAATGTTAGGGTTTTCTGCATTTTTGCAGAAAACCCTAATTTTTTTTCTTTTTTTTTTTTTCAATTTTCGACCCTATAAGGTCGATTACATACTCCTTCGTCGACAAATTGTTGTCGACGAGAGTGTATTTGATCGACCTTACATAATCGAATTTAAAAAAAATTGTTTTTTTTTAATATTCGACCAACCGTTTCGACCATATACATTCCCGTCGACAACGATTTGTCGACGAGAGTGTATATGTTCGACACTGGTTGGTCGAAAGTTGAAAAAAAATTGTGATTTTTTAGAGTATATGGTCGACCATTTCAGTTTTTTTTTTTTTTGAGTTGATGGTCGCCGGAAATGGTGTCGCCGGCGACCGGAAGTTGGGTGTTAGGGGAAGGTGAAAGAAATGAGGTGGGGTGCATCTAGTATGGTGTATATTTAATGAAGGGTATTTTAGATTTTTTACCTATTATTTTATTAATAAAATTGAAAGGGGGAGTGCATCAAACCGAAATGGAGGTGCATATAGTCAGACCCTTCATATATATTCCGTAAAGATATATATATTTTTTCTTTCCTTCTAAAATCGTAGTTCACTTGGCTTTTAAAAATAGGTGTAGAACGACAACTATGTTCTGGAAGGTTCACAAGGAAACTCGCCCCAGTACGCTCCGCACGCGCCTGACTAGGGGCGATTTCACATTGTAGTAGGTGCGATTCAACAAAACATAAGGAAGCGAGAGATTAGGGTTACCACGCCAAAAATTAGCCATCATTAATCATCATTACTGCGCCGAATTGCTGTGGTCGAGGGAGGCTGTTGCAGGATTTTGGAGAGTTTCAAAAATTCCCATCGAGTATGATCTGCATCGGAGATCAAACTTCAGTTTGATTGGTGAGGTGGAGCGGCAAGATGGATATAAGAACCCAGTGCTTGGGGCCCCGATATTCACTTCATTGTGAAGCTAAGTATCTTTGTTTACCTTTCTTTAAGCTATTCGATTTCTTAAGAGCGAGAACAATGGCGGATAATCTGAATGTGAGAATGAGCAAGGTTTCAATCGCTCAGGAGGAGGAGTTTGAGGCAGAACAAGATGAACTATCCAGCCCTATTAACATTCTGTTAGGGCGCTACACGGTGCGTAAGAACATGGGGCCGGTGGATCTAGCGTCGGCGGTCAAGAAGATATGGCGTTTGGAAGGAACCCTAAAAGTATCACAAGTGGGAGAAGGACTCTTTGTTTTCGAGTTCGGAGAGGCAGTTGAATGCAACAAAGCACAATACCGACAACCGTGGAACCTCACCGGAACAACACTCATTCTGACAAGACTTACGGGCATGGAATGCCCAGCAACAATGGCGTTCACTCACGCTCCATTTTGGGTGCAGTTCCATGGGCTGCCCCTAAACTCCATGAATCCAGTAATCGGACAGAGGATGAGGGGCCGTTTAGGGGAAGTACTTGAGGTTGCAAAACCTGCTGGTGATGCCACATGGGGGAGATGCCTAAGGGTACGTATTCTTATCGATATCTCTAGATCCTTAGCTAGAGGTACATCGCTGAGAGTACAAGGAGGAAGCCAGATGGTGTTGTTCAGGTATGAAAAACTTGTGGAATTTTGTGGGATTTGCGGAAAGATCACACACTGGGATAGGGAGTGCCCCTCAACTTTTGTGGAGGAGGGCCAAATAACAGACAAGGAGAAAGAATACCCACTGTGGCTTAAAGCAGAGGGACAAAAGAGTCCTAACCAAGAAGACTTTGAATGGGCAAGGATGAAAGGCATCGGAAGGAAGAAACAACAGACAACCACGGAGGAGGGAGGAAAGGAACGGGGCAAGGAAGTGATTGGAGAGTTGACCAATACCACAATAGCAAGTCAGAAGCAGGTAACACACAGAGGCAACAATCCGGCGACAGAGGCTCTGGTAGGGGAGAAATCACTACCGCCTTTCAACACGAATCAGTTCCTAACCGAGCCAGTGCACTACGGAGAGGAGGATATGTTCAGTATTTCAAACACAATGAGGTACTATGCTTTCTTGAATTCGTACTCAACTACGGGGGGTCCTGTGGTCGGGAGAGGACAAGATCAGGGGGGGCAAACAGGTCTAAGCATAGCCATGAAGGGGAGCCAGCTAGGAGAGGGCAGTGGCAGTTCCGGAAAGAGTGGAATGATAAAGTTGAAACAAACTATGGGGGGAGCAATAGGAGATGGACAAGGAGGTATAATGGGACCCGGAAAGCAATTGGACTTCAAGCAAGGGTCAAACCAACCAATGAAAAAAAGGGTGCGAGCAACAAGCAATGGAACCAAGGAGGAGGTGGAGCGGAAAATGGGAGGGCGGAATGAAGCGGGGGAAGGTGGTAAAGCAAAGAAGACTAAGAGCGAGGAAGAACAAGAGAAGTGGTTCATGGAGGCGGCGGCTGAAAAGACTCAGCCCCGCCATCGCCCATGATCGCCATAGTGTGGAATGCACGGGGAGTAGGGGGTAAGCGTGCATTCCAGAACTTACAGCAACTAGTTGCTGATAACCGCCCTGATCTTTTGTTTTTGATTGAAACTAAAGTGTCTGTTAGAACCTGTAATAGGTGGAAGCAGTGTTTCAATTTTAATTTCTGTATTGGTAGTGATGCTAGAGGTACTAGTGGAGGTTTGGTTCTTTTTGGTAATGAAAAAGTGCAAGTTTCTTTGTTCTCGTACTCGTGTGGCCATATTGACTGTTTGATTACGAATGACAATTTGGTTTGGAGATTTACTGGATTTTATGGTTCGCCGGTTACACACTTTAGAAAACACTCGTGGGAATTGCTTAGAAAGATACGAAACTCTCATGGAAGGACGAATGAAGCTTGGGTTGTGGGAGGTGATTTTAATGAACTTCTATATTTGCATGAAAAGAAAGGGGGTGATGCTGCAAAGATAAGGTCGTTAAGGCAAATTAAGGAGTTCCAAGAGGTGGTAGATGAGCTGGGGTTGAAGGAATTGGAGGCTAAGGGGCCTTTCTTTACATGGCTTAATAGAAGAAAGGGCATTCACTTAGTAAGGGAGAAACTGGATAGGTATCTGGCTACTACACAATGGCTGGATATATTTGAGAATTGGGAAGTGAGAAACTTAAACTTCTATGGGTCAGATCAACGCCCAGTGCTTCTGAGTATAAATGAGAATCGACAGGAGGCCAGACAAAGGACACATGTATTTCGCTTTGAAAGAGTATGGACACTGGAGGCTGATTTTCAGCAGGTAGTCCGACAAGGGTGGAAGAAGAAGACTGAGATGCAGGAAGGGATCATGACAAGACTTAGACAATGTGGAAAGGAGTTGGATCGATGGGCCTCAGTAAAGGTGGGGAACACAAAGGAAAAGATCAAAGGGTGTAAAACTAATCTGGATAGACATCTAAATAATGAGGAAGGGGAGATGGACATAGAAGAAGTAAGAAAATTGGAAAGACAGCTGGAAAAGCTCCAAACGCAGGACAATATGAAGTGGCACCAAAGGGCACGAGTTTCGTGGTTACGTGATGGAGACAGGAACACGAAAGTCTTTCACAGAAGGGCTTCACAGCGAAGATGGGTAAATACGATTAAAGGTTTGGAGAAGGAGGATGGAGAGTGGTGTAGCGCGGCAGAGGACATCGCGAAAACAGTGCAGGAGTATTTTGAAAAGATTTTCACATCCCAGAAGCCGAATGAAGGAGAGATTGAAAGAATGTTGAGCTCGACGGAAAGGGTGGTGACGAGGCAGATGAATGAATTTTTGGAAAGACCATACACGGCTATGGAGGTACGAACGACGGCATTCCAATTGAACCCACTAAAAGCTCCGGGCCCCGACGGCCTATCAGCGGGCTTTTATCAACAGACTTGGGATGAAACAGGCCAAGATATAACGAATGCACTGCTGGACAAGCTGAATAAGGGCGGGGATCTAGCAGAATTGAATGAAACCTGGATTACACTCATCCCAAAGAAGAAAGAGCCTCGAAAGGTGATGGATTTTCGTCCCATAAGCTTAAGCAATGTAGCATACAGAATTTTGGCGAGGACGATCACGAACAGATTAAATCAAGTGATGGGAAAGATAATTGACGACAATCAGAGTGCATTCATACCTAGAAGGTTGATCTCAGATAACATTATTTTGGGATACGAATGTATGCACTGGCTTAGGAACAACAAGAGCAAGGAGGGGTATGCGGCTCTGAAGCTAGACATGAGCAAAGCGTACGATCGGATTGAATGGGGTTATTTGGAACACATACTTGGGAGTTTGGGCTTCAATAACAAGGTTATAGCTTTGCTTATGCAGTGCATTAAAACAGTTAGATATGCTTTTAAGGTCAATGATAAAATCCTTGGTGATCTAAGACCAACAAGGGGTTTGCGACAAGGAGATCCCTTATCGCCCTTCCTGTTTGTGATGTGTACACAAGGGCTATCAGCAATTCTTCAGAGAGAGGTATTAGCACAGGGAATCTCAGGCGTGCGAATTGCACGAGGAGCGCCGACAATTACACACTTATTTTTTGTTGACGACAGCTTGCTGTTCTTCAAAGCGTCGGCGAAAGAAAGTGCAAAAGTGAAACAGATGCTTCAGTGGTATGAACAAGTGTCGGGCCAAAAGGTTAATTTTGAAAAATCAGCAATATCTTTCAGCCCAAATACTCGAAAGGCCAACATACAGGTTGTGCGGGATACACTAAAAACCAGGATGACGAGTGGTCATGGTTTGTACCTGGGACTTCCAACTTTCTCCATGAAAGCGAAAAGAATGCAGTTTGGCTTTTTGCGGGACAAAGTGACTAAGAAAGTGGAAGCTTGGAAAACTAATGATTTCTCGGAAGGAGGTAGGGAGGTATTGATAAAAGCAATTGTGCAAGCAGTACCAACCTACACAATGGCGTGCTTTAGAGTACCGACGTCTATATGTCGAGAGATAGAGAGAATAGTGGCAGATTTTTGGTGGGGTTTAAAGAAAGGTGGAAAAAAGATTCATTGGAAGAAATGAGAAGTTTTATGTCAAGGGAAGGAGATGGGAAGGATGGCCTTTAGAGATATGGTGCACTTCAATAAGGCCCTATTGGCCAAACAACTATGGAGGGTAATTGAGTTTCCTAATTCACTGCTTAGTAGGGCGCTTAAGGCGAGATATTTTAAGCATGTGGGAGTCTTGGAAGCTGAGATCGGGAGTAACCCATCATTTATATGGCGGTCGTTATGTTGGAGTAAAGACTTATTAGAAGCGGGGTTAAGGTGGAGGATTGGAAATGGGCAGTCTATCAAGTTATTTAAAGACAGGTGGGTGGCGGGTTTTGACGAGGGGCTGATCTTCTCAAGAATCGCCAGCAGCTCCCAAGTAAGTCGTTACATAAACAACGATGGAACGTGGAACACAGATTTGGTTAAACAGGCCTTTCTACCGATAGAAGAGCAGGCTATAATATGTACGCCGATAGGGGGACCATTGATGGAAGACTCTCAGTTCTGGAAATATGACAAAAAAGGAAAATACTAAGTGCGCTCGGGGTATTGGCAGAGCATTTATGACAAAGCATTGAACACTCAAGAAGCATCAGGATCAAAAGACGAGGAGGAACAGAACCGGTGGAAGCACATATGGGGGCTTGCAGTCCCGCCAAAAGTAAGGATTTTTTGGTGGAAGGTCAGGTGGAACATTCTGGCCACAGAGGAAAACCTCAGACGACATCATGTGCCAATACCATGTATATGTAAAATGTGTGGATCACATGAAGCTAATACTGTACATGCTTTATTTTTCTGCCCTTTGGTAAAAAATGTGTGGAAAATACATGGTTGGTGGAGAGATATTAAGAGGTACAAAGGGATGCATATTCGAGACCTTTTGCTGGGTTTGGAAGGCAGTAAGGGAGGTAGGAAAGAGGAGGAACTCGTGGTACTAGCATGGGGAATATGGAAAGAGAGGTGCGATCTTTTACATCAGCCAGAGGGGGGCAAAAGGGGGCCAAGGTTATCATTTACGGATATGGAATGGACGTTAACATGGCTTAGAGACTACCATGAGTGCAAGAAGAAAGTGGACAAACAGGGAAAGGGTGAGGTTGAGGAGCATAAGGAGGCATGGGAGGAGCGTTATTTGTTGAAGGTAGATGCAGCCTTTAAGTTGGACGCCGATAGGTACGGCGTAGGAGCGCTTCTTGGCCTTGGAGATAGAAGTGTACAAGGCGCGATGTGCAAGGCAATTCACTGTCCGGGGTCAGTCCTTGGGGCAGAGTTACGTGCAATAGAGGAAGGGCTGAGATGGTGCTGGGAGCAAGGGGGTAGGGAGGTGAGAGTCCTTTCGGATTCGATGGAGGCGGTGTGGGCAGTGAGGAAAGACCAAACCCTTTGGGGTGCGGAAGGATATATCCTAGATAGGATTCGTCAAATACAAGACAATTTCGTTGTGTGCGAGATTGAACATATATCTAGGACGAAAAACAGAGCGGCAGATGCTTTAGCAAAATGGGCCGCGAAATATCATTTTTTTCAAGATTGGAGAGCTGATAATTTACCACTATAGTTTAAGAGCATAGCTTCATTTTAAAGTGACATGAAAGTGTAATAGATAGGCTGTGTTGATGCTGTAATAAAAAAAAAAAAAAAAAATAGGTGTAGAACGCCTTCCACCTATATCTTTATGAATTAATATACATATTTTAAAAAAATAATTAACTTCTTAGTATATTCTTAATAATGTATTTCTCATCAATAAAGCACGTAGTATTTTAATAACTTTAAGTGTAATTTAAGAACAAATATAATTAATTCATATTAAAAATGCAAAACATCTATTTTGTAAATGAAATAAATGATGTTTGGACGAAACATCATTTATACTCCCCCGTCCTATTTTTATTTCAATATTTACTGTTTATACGTTATTTATTAATATTAAATGAGATAAAATAGAGGGTATGCAAGTCTTTTGAGTGATAAAATATGGTGAGTAATAAAATAATGACATATAGTGTAATGTTGAAATGTTTGAAAAAATAATAATTTATAGTGAAAAAATATTGTATTACTTAATTAAGAAATGAATCTAAAGAGTAAGGAGCATTCATTTTTTTAACTTTTTTAACCAATGATGAATTTAAAATGGAACTAAACTAGAGGAAGTATATTGTTTTGACAATATACTCCTATTTAATATTCGTATATATTAATAATTTATATTTATTATCATCCAGTTAACAACTTTAACTAAAGCTAGATGATAGGCATTTTTATTATATTAAATATATTTCTTACACTATGTTAAAAGCGAAATAAATGATGAAGTGGGATACTATGCTCATGTGCACAACTGCTCAAGTCACGTTGAAGTAATAAGGAGTTAAAAAAAAAAAATTAAAACTTAGGTGGGAGAATTTATAAAATACATTCGTATTAAATATTTCATACATGAAATATGATAATTTTTTAATTTTTTCTATTTTACATGTAAATTTTTAGCCCATTTTACCTTAATCACTTATATATTACTCCCTCCGTCCAATTTTATTATGCCCACTCCTTTGGACACGAATTTTAATGAATATTGATTAGTTTATTGATAAAGTAGATAAGTTGAGGGTATGATGGAGTATTGTGGGGTTTATTTGTAAATAAATGATTGTTTATGAATAAAGTGAATGACAAAAGTGGGTAAATAAGTGATGGTAGGAAGATGGAGATAAAGTAGTATGAATAGTATTGTTTCCAAAAATGGTATGAGTATAATAAAATTGGACAACCAAAAAGGAAAGTAAAAATAATGAAATTGAACGGAGGGAGTATAATTTTTTTTTTGTAAAACCAATGTCCCCGCATACATTCTTCGCCTTCGATGTAGTAATATGTAACTTCAAGTTCTAGTCTCTTATCTTCATTTGCACACCATTAGGCTTTACCACATCCATATCACGACTATTATTTGTAGATGTGAAATTTTTTATGTCTTGTACATTTTTTTTTTTTTTTTTTCTGATGTGGATTTTTCCGTTCTCGTAGTTTTTTTTAGTCTCTATGTTATTCTAGTTGGTCAGATGTTCAGACCCTTCAATTGAAGTGGCGGATATGATGATTGATTAGTTTAGATTTTTATTTGAAGTTGCATATACTTTGAATTTTCACTTTCTTCATATACAAGATTTTTCAATTTGGGCTGAAAAATTAGCTCGTGATTCGTTTGTATAATTGGAGCTCAAACTTTTCATTAAAAAATTGCAACTTGGTTCGATTGGATTAAATCCTTAGCTATAAATGTACAAAAACAATCCTACTATATATATTAGCCAGCGACTTAAAAAATGAAAAAAGACAAATAAATTGCAACACACAGTAGATTCTAGATAGTGTGAATAATTGACCATTTGCCATAATTAGGTATATCACAGGCCAAATAGAATTATAGAAACACATGGTATATGCAATTTGTAAACGACCACGAGTTTGGTTTGGTTATCCCGTGACTTGCACTTTTTTTATTTTTATGTCAAAAACAAATTTCATTTTTTATATTTTATGTGTAATATGTTTATGAGGCTCCAATCAATAAAGATTTAAAAAAAAAAAAAAAGAGATAAAGTTCGCAACTGTCTCACAAAACTGAAATCATTCAAAATCGCATGGTATATTTTATTTGATAACCATTATTTAATACTGAACGATTGACTGAATTATACTCCATTCGTCCCACACTTGAAGACACATTTTATCATTTTTGGCATTCCATACTTGAAGGCACATTACCTAAAATAACAAAAACACTTTTAAACACTCCACTTAAAACATCACAATATTACAACAAATGCCACAACTTTATCACACTAAAAAGTAACTTTATTACTCCCCCCGTCCCGCTATAAACTTCCCCTTTCTTTTGGGTGTTTTGATTAAGAAATATGATAAAATAATGGATAAAGTATAAGTGATGTGACGGTGAGAGAGAAAATAATAGATATGTATTAGATGAAGTATGCTAAAATAATAGATAAAGTAGAAGTGATGTGATTGAGAGAGAGAAAATAATATGCCAAAAATGGAATGGGAAACTTATAGTGGGACATCCATAAAAGGAAAGTGAGAAACTTATAGTGGGACGGAGGGAGTACTATTTACTCCTATAAAATTGAAACCCCACTTTATTTTACATAATATTAATAAACAATTCATTCATTAAAACTCGTGCTCAATTGGTTTGACCGTTTGAGCCTTCAAGTATGGGACGAAGGGAGTATACAACAATGCAAATATTTTAAAATCAGAATTCTAAAATTTCAAAATAAGAATCTGATTTAAAAATGTAAAAAAACTGGAATCAGACCTAATTCAATAATGGAGTATAGTATTTTTATTTTTGTATTGATGAATCATGTAGAAGCCTAGTCTAAACAAATGGGAAATGCCAAACGGTCGTTATAATGCAGCATTCCCAAGGGTATACGCGTCCCTAGAACAAAAAAAAAAAAAAAAAAAAAAAAAACAGAAAATGTTTGTCATCGTTATCTTACCTGGCAGGCAATTCGGCCTTGTTTAACTTTAACCCACCCAACCCAACCCCATGATTCCTCCACTCTCTATTTCCATCCTCAGAGAGAGAAGAGAAAGAGAGACATGCAAATGGCATTAATGTGATTTTATGAATTGAACATACAGCATCATACAAAAATTTAATTCACAGCTCTGACTTCCCAGACCTCTCCTTGATTCTGCTGCAATGGCGGTCAATACCACTGAAGAAGAGGTGAGTTTTTCCCGTTTTACGAGCGTCAATTTCAGCTGCTGCATTTTTTGTTTTACTCTCTCGTTTGCTTGTTACCACAATCTAATTTGCATTCCGGAATTTTTTGCTCCGATTTGGAATATCATTGTTAACTACTTCGTTCAATGCTGCTACTTTTACTAGAAGATTTAGTGTTGCCTACTCTTAATTTTCAGATTTTCGTTGCTTTCCTTGGATTTTCTGAATAATTACTCGTTGACCTAGAGAATTGGAGTACATTTTCATTTTAGGCGATATCGTTACTGGATTGAGTTTCCAGAATCCTCGTTTGTAAGTTAAGAAGCATATTCTGTTTAAGTTAAAAGAATTACAGGAAATAGTAAATATTTGAAATGATTCCGTTGGAGAATAGGTCAAAAGGTATTACTGCATAACGTTTACTTTTTGGCTGGATTGAACGAAGCCAAGAGTAGCTGATAGGCCACAATTGACCATTCCGTGAATGTGTGCCTATTGGACTTTAATGCTTTGGCGTGTCTTGTTAACTAGTATTCATTTTTCTTCTGTAGTTTTTCTGGAACTAGCCTACTTGGAATGAACATGAACACACAATTTGTGTTTAAATCTATCTTCTACTTGAATACTGCTTGGCTGCCATTGATTTCTGCTTTCCTGAATTGTGCATTGCATTAGTATAATTGTGAGTGAAACTTTATGTTGCCTTTTCATTTCATGTATAATTCATTGTTTGTTCTTTCAGTCTGATGTGCACTTTTATAATTTATTTGGTGTAGAAGGGTACTTCTGTGTTTTTGTCTGAACAGTGAACAGTGAAGGTCTGTTGAATTATGAACGTATAAGCAGATGAACTTATTATTTTAATATTTGAAAGTAGAAGGGGAATACCTGATTAGACTTGGACCAATATATATTTTCTTTGTTGTATGTGTTGATTCCTGTGCTTAATGTGGATCTTATATTTACTTAAGACCATCTTTATTCATAATATTATCTCCTTTAGATTTGTGAAATGGAAGTGATGACTAACTTATCTTAGCCTTCTACTTTTTATTCTTCAACATGATGACTAACTTTTACTTCCTCCTTCTCAGTGCCAAAATAATACGGTGATTTTGATCGATGTAACCACTAACATGCAGTCTGCGCCACCCTCGAATATCAACTATTTGGAGGTTCCTAGTATGATGAAAAGTGAGACGTGTTTAAATTCCCAACCTAATTTGCAGAAAGAAGTTGATACAGTGAATAATCTGGCACAATGCGTCTTGGATGTTGACATTGAGAAAGGAAAGAGAGAAATTCTTAAGATCAGTGATGATTGTGTTGCTAATTTGAAGTCTGATGATTCATTGACAGTATGTTTTTACATTCCTTCTGCCTATGCTTTAGTTCTTTAAAGTACTTCGAATTGTTACTGGATAAACTACAAGTGGTTATTCTCGTAAGATGGAATTGGATTCTGCATTCTTTGAATAAAATAGAAAGTTGTTTGTTTTCAGAGGGCAGTACAGAGAGAGATCTGCTTACAAGTAGGTGGAAAATTCATGCAGCTCCTGATGAAGCACGGGACTGAGTTACCCAAGTTCGCTTCAAGAGGTAGTTGAGTTTCCACAACAATTAGGGTTCCTATTTTTCTACATTGCATCTGATCTTTTTTTCCCCAAAGGTATACACATACATATTTGTTGAATTTTTATGCAAGTTAGCCAACAGAATTTCTTCACTTCAGAAGTGTTCACTTTAAAGTTTCTTTAACATGTCAAATGCACGCCATTTATATACTCTCTGTTTGTGCATCTTAGTTCAACATAAAATTGAAGATCTTCTTATGACCCAAGAGGAACACTATTCTTTCCATACACATGGTTTGCTTTCATATTTAATGACGACAAATTAAGCTTGTACAAACTATACATATTAATTGATTAGACGGTATATTCTTACTTCTTCATATGATATTTTCCATAATATATGTGATGCTATGAGAATCACATTTTTATATTGTTTATGGCAGAAAGAGTCTATGATACGCCTGCTAATAGATCAAGGAAATACAAGCGATCTCCATCATTCAACTTCAACTCAAGAAGATTACTTCTCATGTTCTCAGTCTTGTAAGTTCTCTTCTGTTCTCATTCTTGTAAGCTAAAACCATATCACATATTTTGGTTATTGCAGAGTCCCAAATGCAACATTAAAAGTTCAATGAGTTCAATGATCTTTCATTATGGTAAAAGTAATAAATTGAAATATGACCTTTGAGATAAATCAGAGGGCAAAGAGTTCTGAAGAAGCTGATAAAAAATGGCAATAATTTTCCCCCTTAGCAAATTTAGCATGCTTTTAATATCTTGATATTTCTGGCCTTTCATCCATACGTCTAGTGTTGGGTTCTGTCATTCATAAGTGACAAATGTCTGGAGATCCTTTTTATTTTGCTTTCCAGAGAGAGGGAGATATCAGAGAGCCCAAGTTTTAGTTGATGTTGGAAATCTGTTGAAGTTTAGGGGATCAAATAAGCCCCTTATATTATTTTTTGTACATCTAAACCCCTAATCTTTTCTTCTGGGGATCAAACAAGCCCCTAAACTAATTTCTTACATTTAAATCCTTTGAAATCAAATAAGCCCATATTGTTTAATTTTCTTTACCATCGTGGTATGATTTGATTGGGTGGTGCATTTTTGTTAAAAAATATTCTAAAATTTTAAATAATTTTAATTTTATTTATTTTTAAACTATTTTTGATTCTATAATTCTTTAACCCCGCTCTTGGTTTCTTCCTTTTTTTTTTTTAATGTACTCAACAGCCTATTTTGTTTTCTGTATTTACCCCATAATATTTCTCCCGTTTATAGTTGCCGTCCTTTCGGGTAGCCATGGATTTACTTTTTCATGTTAAATTAGGATTTAAAAAAATAAATCTAATAAATAAATATGTTTCAAATTTATTAGTTATTTTAGGTTTATTTACACTTATTGTTATTGTTTGTTTGATTTTCAACTATTCACAATCTTTATCTCCTAATTTTATCATTGGCTAGTCTTGTATGAAATATTGCATATATGCATTTCAGATGTTCACACACATGTTCTTTATAAATACACCCACAAGCTTAATTCACACACCCACAAACTTAATTCACACACACATTTTTTATAAATACACCCACAAACTTAATTCACAAACACATTTTTTTATAAATACACCCACTAACAGCTTAATTCGAAATTTTTAATCCGTTTATTTTACTCTTTTCTGTGATTTTTTTATCTTTTATTTTATTGTCGACCGCGGGATATTAAATGTAGTAATTCAAATTGTAATATGTAGTAATACACATTATTTTATGTAGTAATAACACAAACTATTTATATAATAATACAAATTCTTTTATTTAGTAACACGTTTTTTTAGTGTTTTTATTGATGTAGTAAATCACATTATAATATGTAGTAACATATATTATCGAATGTAGTAAACGCAAAATCATGTTGTAATACAAAATGTTTTATTGCAGGATGATGCGAAAAATATTAGATCATTTGATAAAGTTACATATAGTAACAAACGTATATTCAATGTAGTAATTCAAACTGTAGTATGTAGTAACATATAATTTTTTATGTAGTAAAACAAATTATTACATGTAGTAATAACACGATTTTATATAGTAATACTGATTCTTTTTTTTTTTATTGATTAAGTAAGCCACATTATAATATACAGTAACATATATTATTGCATGTAGTAAGATATATTATTGCACGTAATACAAAATAACATTGACCCATAATAATTAGTATTAAAGAATATTTAAAGAAATATAAAATATTTAAGGATTAAGGTCATCTTAAATTGCAGCGTCCGACCGCGGTCTGAGGTGACCGAAAACTGCTCGGAGAAGACGACCATGTTCAATTTCTATCAGTGGGTGCATTTATAAAAAAATGTGGGTGTGAATTGAGCTGTCAATGAGTGTATTTATAAAAAATGTGTGTGTGAATTAAGTTTGTGGGTGTATTTATAAAAAAGGTGTGTGTGAATTAATCTTGTGGGTGTATTTATAAAAAATGTGTGTGAATTAAGTTTGCGGGTGTATTTATAAAGAACATGTGTGTGAATGATTGAAATGCATGTATGCAATATTGTATATAAGTTTTTGTGTTTTATCATTGAGGATCAAATGGAATCCCTTACTTTTCAATTGATATCAATTACTAGTTCTTTATAAAATTGGAGACTGAAGTGCTCTTTGTTCGATTTCATTGAGAATAAGGGCTTATTTGATCCTAACTAAAAAGATTAAGGGTTTAGATGTAAAAAAATCTATTTAAGGGGGCATTTTGATTCCCACTGCTAAGTTTAGGGGCTAAGTTAACACTTTACCCAACTTGTTATGTGTAGATTGTGATTCTCCTTTTATTGATTGTATTTTGGGCAAAAGATGCTACGTGGATTTTTATTTTTGATCTCATCTAAAAATAGAGTTGGAACTCGTAAAAAAAGTGAAATCAATTCATTTATATTATACTCCGTATTAAGTAAATACTGAAGTAAATAATTATTATTCCTTGTCAGGTCTAGCATGGGAACCATCGTACTAATCTATCTGACACTGAGGGTGAGGCTAATCAATGATGGGTCTGGTAATGTTTGAAATGTTTTCTGCCATCTTATTGCAATCTTCTAGTTTTAGAAAAGAACCGACGTTTTGAGCTTGCTATATTTTCCTGTTTTGGTTTTGCTATATAATTTTTTTTAATCAATGTACATATTGAAAACCTTTAGATGTTCCACACCATACGGCCCCTGTATACAAATATCTTGTATACTTAACCTCTTGATAATCAACACAATATTTCCTGTAGAAGGTCACCACCACCTTTGTAAATGAAGTGCTAATAGGATTTGTTAACAAGTTTTTTGTGTTCTATTTCAAGGTCATTGGATATGTAAAAAGTTGTTTACTGGCCACATTTTTACCTTTCTTGCTCGTATCCATCTACACCAAACCAGGACATAGTAGGCAAAAAAACTGTCATGGAGGCCCAGATAAAAAAGGGAAAAAAAGACATATATATACCACTAGGATATTGTGTCTGGTTGGTGACGTACTGACGTTAAACGGCCACACATGAGTATTTGTACTCCTCTCTACAGCTTGTTCCCCATCTTAGGCTGGGTTGTATAAAAGTGCATGTGAACTGGAAAGTTAGTTGAGTAGTTATTTTAGGAATTTGGAGGGGTGGCTTATCAGCGACTATCCTTAAAGTTAATTGCAATTAAAACAGGTAGTATCAAGTGGACCATTCACAAAATCCGGAGGCCCTAGCAAATTCATGAGCCACACAATTGGCTCTCCTTTTTACAAAACTTAATTTAAATTCTACATTTCCTCTCATTGCTCTCAACAACTCTCTCCCTTGTTTTATTAAGTCTCGTCTCTGCCTGTGTATGCCTTCTAAGACTGCATTTATCAACAATCTAGCACAACCCAACCTCTTAGTGTATGTTTGTTTTGGAATTTTGAATCTTAATACTTGTAATAGTATGTGTTTATTTTGAGATTTAGGTAGGTTATGGTTTAATTTTATGTTATAAGGTTTATAGGTATCTATATATGATTGTAGGTATTAATAGAATTAACTTTTGTGAAATTTATAGATATTTAATAGAGTAAAACTTTAAAATTCAGATTCTATATTATGTTAAATTTTAAAATCTAAAATCTAAAATTTAAATTCCAAAACAAGCATACCCTTAATAAACCATTCACTTCTCTCACCTTCATGTACACAATCTACTATCCAATTCAACCTTATTTTTTTTCATTATTTAAAGGTGTAAGAAATATATTAAATTAATTTACATTCATAAGTATAACAAGAAAAAAAATTATCATACACTTAAAATAAACTACAATCTCAATAAAAATAAATTAAAATTACAGTGTTGGAATACGATATTGTAAATATATAAATTAAGCTACAAATTGATATGTAAAATACAACAATGTGTTTCTACTCTAGACTCGGAGATTGAAGCACGTTGTTGAAAGCAAAATGCCGAAAGAAGAACAAAAGAAGAGAATTTGATGACTAACGTAGTAGAATAGGAATTGGCGATAATGAAAATATTGAGGGAAACAAGGTACCGGTTGGAGACGGAGTAAATAGATAAAAAAAAGTATTGATGGACCATTTTCGACCAATATCGAGATCATATGGAGGAGTGGGTACAGAGCTCGTAGATGCTCAAGACTTTGAACTCAAACCGACATTGATAGTGATGGTCCAAAATAATCAATTCAGAGGATTGTAAAAGAAGGATCCAAACCTCCATTTATCTCAATTCCTCGAGATAAGTGGAATGGTGAAGATCAATCAAATTCCTCAAGATTGCATTTGCCTTCAACTATTTCCATTCTCTCTTTAAGACCGAGCAGAGCAATGATACCTCTCTTTCGACTTGAGGGTCATTAAAAATTGAAATGATTTGGTTGATGCATTTTTTATGAAATATTTTTCCCCAAGCAAGACCATCCAAATTTGGGGATAAATCTTTTCATTTAGGCAAGAGGATGACGAATCTCTATCCGAGGCATGAGAGAGATTTAAGGATTTGGTTCGAAGTTGTCCATAACATGGGTTCTCAAAGGATTAACATATATGTTACTTCTACAATGAGATGGATCATCGTACGAGAAGTATGGTTGATACCTTGACAAGAGGAGGATCCTTGTTGGGAAAAACTACGGAGGAGTGATATGTCTTATTGGAGGAAATGACAAAATATGGAAATCAATGGTCATCAGAAAAAAGACAGCATCGACGAATAGCCTAAACCCAAGACTCGAGGAGCTTTTACTAATTTGTCCAACAAAGTGAATAAATTGGCGTCTTTGATTTCCAGGAAAGCATAAGTGGAGCCGATAAATGATACTCCCTTCGTTCCACTATAAGCTTCCCATTTCTTTTGGTTGTTTTGATTAATAAATATAATTAAATAATAGATGTATAAGTGATGTGATGGTGAGAGAGAAAATAATAGAAGAGTATGAGACGAAATATGATAAAATAATAGATCTTTTATAAGTGATGTGATTGAGAGAGATGGAAAAAATAATATGCCAAAAATGGAAAAAAAAATGAAATGGGAAACTTATTGTGGGTCGTCCACAAAAGGAAAGTGAGAAACTTATAGTGGGACGGATGGAGTACTACTCAATATTAAGAAGCCAACCACATGAATTATCAAAGAGATCAAAATCTTAGGAAAAAAAGTTGGGATGAAAGACAACTTCATGGAAACCATCCACCTCCCAATCCAAATCAATACCACCTCGAATTGAGGCATCACGAGAACTTCTCATATTCCAACCCTCGAAATGTTATACAACCATCGACAAACTCTAGTGTACGAGATTAATGATTGAAGAGTCCTCTACGAAGCTAACTATGGAAGATATGTTCACAACCTTCATGGGAGAAACACAAAATTTATGAGGGAGAGAAGACAAAAGTTGGTAGGGCAAGATGAGAAGATTGATAATTTGGAAAATGAGGTGATGGGAAGTAAGATTGATGCGAATGTTATTGAGAAGCAAGTAGGAAAAATTGACAACATTGTTGAAAATCAACACAAGTCGGGTCAATTTCCCTCAAACACGGAATTGAACCCCAAATAGCAATGTAAGGAAATCAAATTGAGGAGTGACAATTGATAACTATGAGGGTCACAAAATGCCAAAAGAAGATGAAGATGAGGGAACACAAGAAAGAAAAGTTGAAAATAAGGATGAAATAGCCAATCTCACCGATGAATGTAGTGCAATCATCCAAGCTAAGCTTTCGTTAAAGGTTAAGTATCCCGACTCATTTACACTCCAATGTGTAATTGGCGAAAAGGGAAACTATCGTGTTTTGTTTGATCTTGGAGCAAGCATCAATCTCATGCCCTTATCATTTTTCAAGACACTTGATTTGAGAGAATTGAAGCATGCTACCATCGACCTTCAATTGACGTGTCGCTCCATAGCCTATCATAGAGGAATAATTGAGGATGTCCTTGTAAAGGTGGACAAGTTGATCTTCCCGGTTGATTTCGTTTTGTTAGATATGGAAGATGATAAATCTATTCACTTGATCTTGGGAAGACCTTTCTTGACAATTAGAGGAGTTATCATCAATGTGAGAAACTGGCAACTTGAGCTAAATGCTGATGAGAAGGTATCCTTCAACATTTATAGAGCTATGAAGTTTCATAATAACGAAAAAGAAGAATATGAGCGCCTTCAACTCTATCTTTCATGGGTGTTTGATTGTAGTATTTTTTGAGGCACTCGTATTCTTCTTTTTCATCACCATGAAACTTCATAGTTATATATTAAATGTTGAAGAACACCTTCTCTATCACCAACATTTAGCTCAAACTCTCAATTTCTCACATTGATGATTGCTCCCCCGGTTGTCGAGAAAGGTCTTCCCAAGATCAAGGGAATTGACTTATACTCTTCCATATCTAACACAACGAAATCTACCAGGAAGATGAACTTGTCCACCTTTACAAGGACATCCTCAATTATGCCTCTAGGATAGGTCATGAAGCGATCCGCCAATTGGAGATTCATCATAGTAGGCTTAAATTCTTCCAAACCAAGTGACTTGAAAAGTGTTAAAGGCATGAGATTGATGTTTGCCCTAAGATCACACAAAACACTTTTCAATTTGATTGTCTTGCATTGCTCTTTGGGGTCCAGTTCCATATTTTAGGGGAATTGACCCGTCTTGTGTTGATTACTAACAATGTTGGCAATTTGCCCCACTTGTTTCTCAATAGCTTTCACATTATTTGTCAAATTATCAATCTTCTCATGTTGTCCATCAATCTTTTGCCTATTCTCTATCATGAATATTCGCCTCTCCCATGAAACTTTTGGTTTTCTCCTATGAAAGTTGTGAACATCTCTTCTGTGGTTAGCTTTGTAGAGGGCTCTTCAATCATTCCATCTCGTACACTAAAATTTGTCGGTGGTTGAATAACATTTTGAGGGTTGATATATGAGAAATTCTCGTGATGCCTCAATTTAGGGTAGTATTGATTCAGATCGAGAGGTAGATGGTTTCCACAAATTTACCTTTCATCACAGCCTCTCCTCCTAAGATTTCGATCTATTTGATAATTTATGTAGTGGGCCTCTTCATATTGTGCATAATTTGTCGGCTCCACTAATGCTTCTCTCGACATAAAAAAAAAGTCGATTTATCCTCTTTGTTGGACAAATTGGTGAGAGTTTATGAGTCTTGGGTTGAGGATTCGTTGATGTTGCCTTCTTTCCGATGGCCACTAATTACCATTCTGATCTTTGTCATTTCCCTAAAAAAGACATATCCCTCATCCGTAGTTTTCCCCAACAAGGATCCCCCTCCTGTCCATGCATCAACCATACTTATCGTACGATGATCCATCCCATTGTAGAAATAACATAAACGTTAATCCCTTAAGAACCCATGTCGTGAACAACTTCGAACCAAATCCTTAAATCTCTTTCATGCCTTGGATAGAGGTTCATCATCCCCTTGTCTAAATGAAGAGATTTCCCCCCTAATTTGGATGTTTTTGATTAGGGGAAAATACTTCACAAAAAATGCGGTAACCAAATCATTTCAATTTTTAATGGTCCCCAAGTTGAGAGAGATGTATCACTACTTTGCTCCATCACGGAGAGAGAATGAAAATAGTTGAAGACGGATGCAATCTTGAGGGACACAATTTATCTTTATCATTCCACTTTAGTCTCGAGGAATTGAGATAAGTTAAGGTTTGAATCCTCCTTTGACTGGCCTCCGAATTGATTATTTTGGATCATCACGATAAATGTCGGTTTGAGTTCAAAGTTGTGAGCATCAACGAGTTCTCTACCCGCTCCCCCATACGATCTTGGTATTGGACGAAAATGATCCCTCAATACTCTTTATGGTTTATTTGCTCCATCTCCAGCCGGTACCTTGTTTTCCCCAGTATTCTAATTATCACTAATTCCCTTTTCTACTTCATTAGCTATCATATTCTCTTTAAATTAACAAGTACTTACAATTATTTACTACTCAAGTTTCAAAAATTAGCAAAGAACCATAACCATGTATATTAACATAAATGTCACTTTTATTTTCCACCAAGACGGATAATGTGTTAAAAATGCCAAAAAAAAAATTCACGTGAATTACACATGTTCTATTTTGGTGAGTTGGTGTGAAATCGAACATAAAGGACTAAAATTGGACTTCAAGAATCAAAATTGACACTAAAATGACCAAAATTAATATTAAAATGACTAAAATTGATGAAGTAAAAAAGTTAAAAGACGTTTTATGAATTTAGACAAAATTACAGGACCATTTATGAATTTGTTTTGCAAATTAAGATATATAAATATCAAACTTCATGGGGCAACTCGTTTCTACATGAGAACAACAAATTAATTTGCATGGATTTAAATTCAATGTAATTTGCCAATGTTGAAGACATTGATTTCTACATTGTGGGAATATTAGTGTGTTGAATCTACAAAACATCTTTAGATACTTCGTCCCACAAAGATAATTTTTTTTCTTATTTGCGGATCCGTTCAACAAAGATAGACTTATTATTTGCTCTGACTTTAAACGGGCCCCCTGCAAATGAATGATAAAATTGATCCCCAATATTAGTTGGTTCTTGAACCAATTACCGAGACTTTAAAAAAAAAAAAATCATTTCTATCTCATATTAAATGTCTTAATTTTTCATTTCTATCTTTACTCTTATTTAAAAAAAAAATTTAAAATTAATATCTAGATATATACTAGTAATTGTTTTGAAAAATAAGTTGGCATAACAATAAAATGAGAAAATAAAGCAAAATTTTAATGCAATTATAATAACACTTATAAATGATGGGATATTCTCATTATTCAATCCCAATTGCAAACTAATGTTATATAACCCGTAGATATGATCCAAATATTAACTTGAAGATTCAGACTTAACTCTTCTTCTATACTTCAAGCTATTTCGGGAAAACAATTTTTTATATCCTCTATTAATATTAAGAATCACGGACATTATTGGAATTGAGATCGTATAAGGGATATATCAATATATTATAGTTGAACAAAGTTGGGTGTCGTATTTCTCTGATATTGTTTGCTTAACGGTACCATTTTTCTCGTCCCTAATCAAAACACAAACAGTGTCTAATTCCAACATAAAAGAAAGTGCACAATTGTGGAAAAATTTGCAAGCTTTTTGCCTCCCCAAAATTAATCTCTTTAGTGTAAAACTTAAATACCCACGAGGGGAAAAAATGATTTAGGACACCACCACCTAGGGCATGTTTGATAGCATAGACGGATTATCTAAGATTAGGATGATAACTAAACTTTATAAATTTTAAAGTATAATCTACCCTTAATCTAAGTTATCAAACAACCAATAAAAATGATATATAGTTAATCTAGGTTTAATCTAAGCTATCAAACATGGCCCTAGGCTATATGTGATGAAAAGACTTACTTATATACACTTTGAGAGAAAGTTGCAACGTTGTTGTCTCTAGCAGCCGCAGCCTCCTCCTTGCTGGTCCCCCTGGGACGCATTTGAGGTCGGCTTCAAGTTCACATCAACCATATCCTCTTGTTTCGTTGACGAAAGAGTTTCCATTCCTGGTAATGCAGCTGCTATTTTCCTGAATAGAGGCTGCAAAGTACAAATTTATTAAATTCTCACATTTATAATGTCATTAATGTGAGATATGTATGCACTCCTACAATGTCCACTTTGATTTACAATGAAGACAAACTAGAGTGATAGAAATTTCTGATAAGTAAGAAAATATAGCTCAAATCATGAAATGTGACACATATTGTGGACATATAATTTCTGATAAGTATAGCATTATATGTAAGAAAATGTAGCTAAAATCATGAAATGTGACAAATATGTGGCATATGTGGAGAGATAAAGCAGAAGAGTGGATGATACCCAAGCCAGATCAAGTTTATATTCTATAATAGGTTTGTATACAAAAAGTGAGAAGAAGAATTTTGACCCCATAGCTTTCTTTAATTAATCACCTTAATGTTTTTTAGAAAAAAATTACCTTAATGTTGAAACCCGCTTTTGCACTAGTTTCTATGAACATGACGCCGGAGTCACGAGCCTTACCATCTCCTTCTTCGATTGAAACTTGCCTGCAGAACCACAAACCACATGTAGGCTTCATCAGATTAATTCTATCTTATTCTAAAAGTGAACTGTTAATATTTAATTAAATAAAATAATAATGTTATTATTTTATTATTTTATTTAATACTGTGCTTCCAAAAAAAAAAAAAATAATACTGTAAAGCTTCTTATCAGTAATCAGATATTAATTCAGTCAAAAAAAAAAGTAATCAGATATTAATAACATAGATTTGTAACTTAAGATACAGATATGTGTATCAAGTAACTTAAACAAAATAACATAACATCCTCTTTTTTTTTTTTTTGACGGGATTAACATAACATCCTCTAGATTTATAACAGTATCATTTCTTATTTAAATTGGCAATATATAACATAGAGAGCGTTATGGTCCTTATGGAAACAGGAAATAAATATCAGTAAATCATCATAAATTTGGAAAACCATAGAAGGGGAAACATTATTAATCCACCTTAATTTCATGTTTTCCCTCACCTTTTCTCAACAAGATCAGTTTTGTTCCCTACAAGAACAATAATAACATCACCACCACGTTCCGTTCTTACTTCCTCTATCCATTTCGTAGTGTTCAAAAACGACTGCCGATCTAGCAAAAAACACCAATTCAATTTTTAACACTAAAAACAATCAATCAAATTTGGAAATAAAAATCAGCAGAGTGGGATTAGGAATGATATTTAACCTTTTCCAAAGGAAATCTCTTGCCATTTTTATTACTCTGTACTCAGTCATGTATAATAATACAAATACAGTACATTTTTATTTCTGAGACTATGCAATCAACATAAAAATACATTTAATATAGCTAGACATATCGTTGTTCATCTCTAGTTAATTACTTACTGGCTACGTCGAAGACAATCACAGCCACTGAAGAATCTCTAATGTAGCTCGGAATAAGACTTCTAAATCTCTCTTGACCAGCTGTATCCCTGACACCATGGCATCAAGTATGTATGTATACACATATATATTAATCTCAAATTGCACATGAAATCACATGATAATGCTACAACATCTATCATTTACAATACAGTAACAAACAGTCACATAACTGTGAATTTATATAAGAACAGTATACTTGATAAAATTCGCCTATACATCGGTTGCACTCTAATAATAATAACACGAAATAAACGAATAAAATAAAAATAAAGGAATGATGTTTCATTGTGTATCTCACACTATGGAAAATAGTAAATATGTTACCAGAGTTGCAAGCGAACGGTTCGATCTTCAAGATACATTGTTTTTGACAAGAAGTCGATACCTATAGTAGCCTGCGCCAATTCAAAATTAAATTAAAAAAAGAAAAGAAAAGATCAATTTATTCTTTAAACTGGTAAATAAATCAGTAATACTTCGAACTAATTCTTCGTTGCATCAGAGGAGTAAAATATAAATTGGATAAAATCATTCATGAAATCGATCAGTCATAATAATGCCTTCATTCATATCATCGTCCTTTGCCTCAAACATATCCAGAAGAATTGAAACATTATGCGAAAACAAAACGCAATATTATTCAGGAATTTACGCAGAGACGTGAACATAAATTTGACAGCAGATAGAGGATCATAGTGAAAATTGGGAGGAGCGAAACAGAGTGATAGAAACGTGAATATGCCTAAATCACACATATATATGTATGTAGAGAAATATATACCTGATAGGTGGTGTCGAATTTATCGTACATGAAACGGGTGATGATGCTGGTTTTTCCAACGGATTGATCACCGAGAAATACGAGTTTGTACTTTGCTAAGGGTGACACCACCGCCATTGGAGAGGGAAGACGATGATGATCAGATCTGAATCTGTAAAGAGCAGTTTAAGAGAAATTTATGGAAAATATAGAAGAAGAGAGGGAATGCCAAATGCGTGGGTTTATGGGAAAATAATGAAGGCGTTGTATAGACGTGCAATTCACTAAAATGGAAATCAGAATTTTCTTCTACTATAATTTTTTGTCACTTTATTTGCCTGCCTTTAGCGCCATTAAACAACCTTTTGGCCAAAAAAGGTCAATACTCATACCGACTTTATTTTATATACATATATAGAGATTTGATATAGTAGACATGGGCACACAATTAAAATCGCCTACTGCGGTTTGCTGAAGAATGTAACCACGAACCGGTTCGATGGGTTTTTTTGGCTCCTGTTTTCACTCGTTTTAATTCATTTTAACTCTTTCTTTTTAAAAAATATGTATATATTATTAGAATTTAATACAAATTATACAACTTAAATTTATATTTATTTATTTATACACAACTTACAAAAATTACAATTTAAAATTTTACAAATTACGAAAATAGAAGAATTGTGTATAAAAAAATAAAATGGTAAAAATCGACGGTTTGACAGGTTAATCGAAATCGGAGGTTTGAAAAATTAGGAATCGAAATTGAACCACCATTTTAAAGTTTCAGTTCGATTTTCGAATCGAAACAGACGGTTTCAAACCGGCCGATTCATTCGGTTCCAATTTCAATTTGCGCATGTCTTTGATATGTAGCCCATAATGGGCTCCTTGCATTTTTCATACTCCTTCTGTTCAGTAAAATTTTACTCACTTCTTTTTATACATGTTTTTAAAAAAATCATATTTTAATTATAAAAAATATATGTAGGACAATGAGTAAACAATATTGTTGGTACATACTCAATCTTGTTAATAAAGTAGAAAAAATACTTAAAAGTTATCTTTTTAAATAGAATAAACATACAAATATACTTTGTGGACCCAAAAATCTGTATGAGCAAAAATTTACAGGACGGAGGGAGTATCATTTATTACCTAATTAATTAACAATAATTTAAGGGAAATAAAATATAGATAAAAAAAATGGAAAAAAAGAGAGTGAGAGATTGAGAATTTATGTCAATTAAGAATTTATGGCTATTCGTGGGACGATCCATACATCAATTTTGTAGTTTATACTGTCAATTTTGTACACCACAGCTCTTAAAATTTGTGTTTCAGTCGATCGTGCTAGTATTCACTTATATTTCACAATTTCTAGGTTTTTGGCAACATATTCTTGCTATTTTGAGTGTTTTGTTGTCCTAAATAATGTACACCCAACAACGATTGTTTGCTAAGGTAATTTCAAGTCATTGTCATCTATTGAACACTCAGATTTAATTCAATTGGCAAAAACAAGTTGATTTGTTTTGTACGTGTTACATATTTAGATCTTAAAAGTCGTATTGCTGAGTCCCAGGAGAAATTTTGATGCCCCTAATAAAATTGATGAACTAGATTTTCTAAGAAAATATAATAATGTAATGAAACATATATATAATATTGTTGAATCTAATGTCATAATACATTGCATATCTCATAATATAATGATGAGTGGCATACAATGTAAGGCACTATTACTTCCAATACTAAACCATAATACTAAACTTTTTATATGTGCATGCCTTATAACAATTTACTGCATTCTACTTTTGGTTGCTAAACAATAATTAATGTCTTATAATATTGCAAGTCTTATAATGTAATATTACATGTAGTGATCACTATAATATTTACGAAATGAAGCATTCATTGATGTTGGTGTAATAGTATTACTTTTAAAATGATTTAACAGCAAAATGCATGCAATATTTACATTTTGCTCAAGAGTTAACAATATTACCTATTTATTTATATAGACTAAAGACTCCAAATAGAACTCACTGGGTTACAGATTTATGTATACTGAATGTACATGGAAAAAAAAAAAACGAAAATATGAAATACATATCATACACAAGTGTATAATGTATGCACCCAGCGTATAAATACATGACAAGTAGTCAATTTAATTTAATATAAAAAGGAAGAAGAGAATACTTGTAAATGAGTCTTATAAGTTGCACTAACTGAAAATGTATGAGGGTATAGTATCTACCAAAACAGGCATAAATAGATGCAAGTATGAAACCACATAGTACAAACTAAATAAAAATTGTTAATCCTCCTTATCCTGAAAGGCACAATAAAATACAGTTAAAAACATATATAAAATTCTGTAATCTGTGATCATTTGCTGGTTTGCTTCAGTAGGTACACACTCAGCATCTTAAATATAGATTATACACGTATAGAATGGATGCTGAATATCAACAAAACAACAGATACAAGGGATTTTGCCTCAGGTTTAATACACATTCATGGGGGTGAATGAGGAACTTTTCCTACTCTGTGGAGTTTACCGTTAACTACAAATCCTTCTTCTTAACACGGTATGGATACTTTTGGTAAATCGATGTGCTAGTGGCAACTAATGGGAGGGCCACAAGGCAGTATGGGGAAGGTGGTATTCCATCGAATACGAATTGAAGAATAGCAGTGACCAGGAGAGCAGAAACAATGACAAATCCCTGCATATGTGAGGAGGAGTTTACTAAACATATCAGCAAAACAAACTAAAAGAGAGCAACATTGTCCAAATGGGTGAATACCTACACTAATTTCTAATTGCAATAGCTTTGAAAGTTGAACACTTATACTATCTCTCTCTCTGGTCATATTTATGCTGTGGGGGGAGGGGTGTAAACGAGTCCAGCCTTGACTCGAAATTGACTTGACCTCAATCGAGTCCAAGCTACACGAATAGTTCTCGAGCTTGATTCAAGCTTACAACTTGGCTCGACAGGCTAGCGAGCCTAATAGAGCTTACGTTATTTTATTTTATTTTACCCTTATTATTTACAGATATGTCCTAATAATAATTTTTTTTAAAAAAACTCTAACTCATGTTACATAAGTTGTCGAGCCGAGTCCAGCTCGAGTTTCACATCGAGAACGAGTTCAAAAGAATTGAGCTTGTTCGAATTCGAGTCAAGTTTCGAACTTGACATCACTCGACTCTGCTCATGTACACCCCTAATTCTCTCTTTTGAATCTAGCTATTAAAGTTTAGATCGTTTAGTGACCATTGAATTCCCAACCCCATTGTGATCAAGAAAATTCATCGGTTTTCACTACAAATATAATCACTTGGCACTAGGATTTTTGACAGTGGCAACTTAATGTCATCATGGTAAACTAAGACAGCCGTTGATTAGAAAAAAAATTGATAGTATCTTCTCATTTAAAAAAGGTTTAAACTCTGGGGTTGCCTTCCAAACCAGGATTAAATTTTGACCAAACAATCTACGTCAATTACACACTAGTCAGAGAATCAGCCGGTTTTATTATTCTATAGTTAATTATCCAAAACTCACCTTCCGAACACCGCCAGCGTAACTTGTCACAAGACCAACCAGAATTCCACCAACAGCATTAAGTATAACAGGAATCTGAAATAACAAAACCATGATAAACACACTTGAAAATACTTGAAAATGTTTCTTTGATTTACTGGTTTAGCAGATACATGGGACATTTCTCAATAAAGAAAAACATGATAGATAAACACTCTCTCAGAGGTGATAATTAAAGCATGGAGTCTAGTAGATTTGCATTGAGTCTCAATTATCAGTTCCAGAATTAAGTAGTCTTGAAAACTTTAACATAAAAGAGTCAACAAAACAAAAAAAGGCAGAGAGTCAAGAGTGTACAAGGCCTATCCTTCTAGTGATCTTGACATAGAAACCATGTATATATTTTAGTGCCTAAATGGAAAAGATGATAAAAGATACTTACAAATGTCAACGGAGTCCATCCATAAAAGAATCCATGCTTTCTGATAGCTATACCATCTGGAGACTTGGAAGCACTAACAAGTAAGCAAAGGCACCCAATTATGGACATTTCCACAGTCATCAAGTAAGATGCATGTTTCTTAACCTGTATAAAAATTGACCAAAATGAGCAATGGAAATTTAAATATAAGGTAAAACTAACAAATATAAACATGAGGGTAGTCTAATTACTTGAGAAGCCCACTGACACAATGCAGAGGCCAGACCAGAAAGTACAGAAGCCACCAGAACAGGAACAATTCCATAGAACAAAATTTCATCAGGATTGTGAGAAGTAGATGATTTATTAGAGCCTTCACCAATGCTAAGAAGGACAGCAGCAATTATCAACAAGAACAGCGCCCCAATCTGCTGAATTGTCTGCCTCTGCCTGTTAGCAATATCAAACAGCAAGATAAATCATAATGGCCTCCTATAGCAGAGATATACTACAACCATATCTAAATTTTTAAATAATAAGTAAATAACTCCACAAATCACAATGGAGTGGGGAAAGTAATATTTTGGATGTAAATGACGGATTGCAATTATTGTAATCTAGAGAAATATGGAAGTATATGGAAACAGTGACTCTCCGTTGAAGTGATATGTGATGCAACAAAAGTTACTAAACTGCTGACTTCTTAGAAATGCAGCTCATCCAAATGAGAAAGTACCTTAATATGAAAAAAGTGAACAATGCTGTGAAAAATAGTTTTGTCTGGTTCAGCATCGAGAATGTAAGTGAATCAAGATTCCTATACGAGATCTGCAACAAGCTATTTTGCAGTGCATATATGGCTGCTGGTAGTCCTGATGCAGTCAATGAGCCAACCAACGTCCACTCTTTGAATACCTTTCTCAGACTTCCATCTTTGGCCAGGAGCACCAGGGCACATATCACCTATCACATCTCCAAATGCAACTTAATTAACAATGGTGATTTGAAAAAAGGGGTAGAGGAGAAAGTAAAGAAGATGAGTTACCTACTTACCTTCACCATCTCACATGTCAAAACAGATGAAGTCACAATAACTTCCCGTCTACATCAAGAAGAAAATAGGAATTTGGAATTGTAAGTCAGTAGGCTTATTTACTTCTATCGACACAAGTTTTGGCAAACAGGATAATTTAAATTCAAATTCTCTTATATTAGTTAAAGCGACACCAAACAAGTTTCACTAAACAATAAAACATTGAAACAAGAATGGAAAAAATGAAATTGAATAGGACTGCCATCATGTTCTGTCAAACAAGAACTCTTTTCTTCAAATAGAGCTGCTATCAGTTCGAAATCTCATTAAAGAATTAATTACTCCTTACACATATCTTTAATTCTAATGTAATTCATTTCCCCAACAGAAATAATGGAGTAACTGTTTATGAAAAATAAAAAATACAGTAATTCTAGTTTATTATCTAACGCCACAAATAGTAGGCCGCAGCAAAAAGAGAAAAGAACAAAAGAGCAGCAAAGTCACTAGCAGATGAACACAATTCTGAGTTAAACCCTAAATTACAGGTACAAAATGTTGATCACAACTTCCCAATGATTAATCGGAATTACTGACAATGCGGTGTACAAAAAATATAAGTAAGAAATACAGTAAGAAGGAAAAGGAGAGGCAAACCTGGTGAAACGTTTGGAGATGAGAGGTTGAGCACCGTACTGCAGCGCCAGTATCAAGGAAAGCAGCCATATCTTTTTGCTTCCATTGGAATTGGGATTTATCGGGCCGGGCTTCGTAACCTCGGGTTCCTTGACCGCCATTGATGAGGCGATCGGAGATCCTGAGAGTCACGAGAAGAAAAATGTAGTCTGAACTGAAGTGCTTTCCTTCGGTAACTTTTGTTTGGGGACAACCCATAACGCCAAGTATGGTCGTTTTTGGCTGCGACACGACGTCGTACACAAATTTCTAAGATTAATCAAACAAAACGGTTTTGCCAGCTTTACCTATAAAAAAAAGTCGAATATCAAATATTCTATCCACGACAAAGTGGGATAGAGCACCACTACCTAGTCCTTATGTCCTGGTTCGAGTCATGGGGAGGGAAAAAAAGGGATGCCTTAGCTCCTGGGTTCGAGTCATGGGGAGGAGAAAAAATGGATGGTATTTAACTTCCATAAAAAAAATATATATATATTTTATACATGAAATATATCTAATTAAATTAAATTGGAGTAAAAATTCAAAAGTAAAATATAATGTATAAATTTTTAAAAATAATTTAATTAGATATATTTCATGTGTAAAATATTTTGTGTAAGGATTACTTTTGTATGTAAGGATTACTTTTGCAATTAATATAATTTAGCCACAATTTTTATTTAATTCTAATATAATGGGTCAAAATTTTAATTTAATTATTGAAAATCATATACAATCACATAAAATTCAAGTGTATACAAGAATTTTCAAAAAAAAAAAAACTATAAATACAGAAAAAAAAACTCGTAAAAAAATTGCATGAATCTTGAGTACTTTTGACTTGCTTTCATTTTTGCGAATTTCTCCTTTTTTGCTTCTTTTCTTGCACTTCCATTCCTTGTTTATCATATATTTTTTCTCATCATTTGCTATGTTATTCATATTGTTAAAATTATAGACACAATAATTGTATGGACAAAAGAGTGTTACTTCATGAATAAAAATGAGTTACTATTTTATGTCGTGACACTTTTTTTTCTAGACGGACACAATCTGAACTTTATTGCTTCCTGAGCTTGAATTTGTAAATGATCATTACACTGTTTTTCCTTTTCAACATATGTGACTTTCAAAACATTTAGCTTTTCAATTAACCAAGTTGTTAAAGATAGTTGAATTATGGTCAACTTGGGCTCCTTCTCAATAAGATTGGAGATATGTTGTCTCAACTTTTCATTTTTCTCTTTAGCTTACACATAAACTTTATTTACAAGTCTAAGATTCATAGTTGCTCACAAGTAAGCTGAAGATCATTGATCGACAGCATTATAGTCATAATCGTGTGTGGATAAGATGAACTACAAATAGAGGCAAAATGTACATCTAGTTCTTCATTCGCCATCGGGCACAAATCTCCATCATATGAGTAGCCAGATGAGTAAGATAGTAGATAATCTGCTATCGAGATTGATGTGTCGACTATTAAGGCTTTTTAGATGACATATCTTTGTAGATGTTATTAATCCTTAAATGCCTTAACATTATCAACAACATCTTAATTTGACCTTCCGAGATTTTTTCTAAGTCTTTTTTGAAATGCTACATTAAATGTTGATCTAAATGTTGTCGCATTTCTGGCAGGATCTAGAAGCTTCTACAAGGATCTGGAACCTGGAAGATTCCAGAACATTTGAGAACATGCTAGAGCAGCCTGGAACCATTTAAAACGACTTGGAGCATACAAGAAGGATCTAGAAAGATCATGGAAGTTGAGCTCCTAAAAAATAGGACCTCAATGTGGAAGCCTCTAGAATTCGTATCCCACTTCTATAAATACCGATTGAAGACTTCATAATTCAGTGTATTCTATTCGAGCAATATCCTAGACCGAACGTTCATCCCTGTTAGGATTTGTGGCCAATAGTTTTACATTTTAGATCATACGAAGTATCCCACCCGTATGGCTGTGTGTCTTGTTATCTATTGAGAGTGTAATAATAGATAGACTAGGCATTTCGACAGTGTGTAATCTTATACACTTAGATCGTTTTCAAAACTTGGCACCTGCCTCGTTTGTAGTTTCGTTGTGAAAGTTATTGTTGTAACATTTCACACAACATTTGTACTTGAAGATAAGTATTGATTTACGCCATAAGGCAGACATAGATTTTTATTTATAAAATCTATGTTAAAATATTTCCATTGTGTCTCGTTTGTTTTTAGTGTTTCAAGTCTTCCGCTGTGTATCTAAATTTCTGATATTCTGTTAGAGTCAGTGTTGCACTATTTGTCTCAACATTCTGTGCAACATTTATCTACTTATACTTAAACACTTCATACACCCCTACGCACACTTTCAGTTGGTATCAGAGCTGATACCTGACGACACTAGGTTAGATCTTTGGTCAAGTGTGTTTTTAGTGTAGGTTACCAATGGAAACACATCACATATCCACTGCACTTAGGCCACCCGTTTTAGATGGTTCGAATTATTCTTATTGGAAGTCTAAGATGCGTATGTACATCAAGTCGATTGATGAACGTGCTTGGAGGACTGTACTTACAGGCTGGGAAGCTCCAAAGAGACCAGCAGATGCAGATGGTGAAGTTCAACTCAAGAGAGAAGTTGATTGGACGGCTGATGAAATAACAACAACAAGCTACAATTCTAAAGCTTTAAATGATATTTTTACATCTGTTGATGTTTCAATGTTTAAAATTATATCTAACTTTCTACTTCTAAAGATGCATGAGACAGGTTGCAAGAGCATTGTGAGGGTTCAGACAGTGTTCGAAGGACTAAGCTTCGAATGTTGGGGACAAAATTTGAGAATCTTCGAATGAAGGAAGATGAAACCATTTCATCCTACAATGAAAGGTTAAGTGAGATAATCAATGAATCACATTCTCTTGGTGACCCTATTTCTAATGTTAGAGTAGTTCATAAGATATTAAGATCTGTTCCTAAAAGATTTGATGCTAAAATTTGTGTTATTGAAGAGGCAAAAGATACAGATACGTTAAGTCAAAATGAATTAGTGAGTATTCTTAGAACATATGAAATAAACACTAATCAAATTGATGAAACTAATGATGATAAGAAAGTTGTTGTTTTTAAAGGAGAAACATCAAGCAAATCTGAGTCTCAACCTATCATTACTGAGGTTGATTCGGATGAAGAATTGCTTGATGAATGTCTCAACAATCCTAACAACATTGCCTTGCTCACTAAGCACTTTAATAAGTTTCTTAAGAAATCTGTGAACAAATCTAGAAATATTCAGCCTAAGATTCAAATCAATACATCAACACCTCAACCAAAAAGGAGGAAAGGTCAATTCACACCAAGACTGTCAAAGAGTGAAGGTAAACCAAGGTATGATCCTGAATTTCGAAAATCAGTTCAATGCAATGCTTGTTCTGGTTATGGCCATTATGCAAATGAATGTGCCAATACTAGACTTAAGCAAAAACTGAACTTTAGTGCTACCTTGAGTGATGATTCTGATGATGATCTTGATGAATTAAATCAGAATGAGTATTCTAATTTTACCAGAATTGATTATAATGATTCCTCAGATGATGATCTGGATGAAACAGATTCTGATGTTGTACTTGATGCTTCAACATCTACAGCAACATCAGAACAAAGTCACCCAGATTTGAACTGTTTTAATGGTTTGGTTGATGATGCAGGAAAAAAGACTGATGACAATGAATACCAAAAGCTGTTAGATGATTGGAACAATCAGAAACTCACTCTGAATTCCTTGAATAAAGAGAATGAGGATATGAAAGACACAATCACCAAGCTAGAAGTTATTCTTACCAAAAGAGATCTGGAAATCTGTAACTTAAAGGAGAAACTGATAAATTCTACCTTATGTTTCAAGAAATATTCCAAGAGTGCTGCTGACGTAAATAATGTTATAGCTACTGGTAAGTCTAATAATCATGGTTTAGGTTATGATGGTACTACTGCTTCTATTTCTGATAAATTTAGAAAACCTGTGAAATTTGTGAAGGCAAATGTTGACACATCTGGTGCAACATCTGCAGAAACAGAGTCTCACAAGGTTAAAAGGAAGTATATCTGTCATTACTGTTTCAAAATTGGTCACATTCGTCCTTACTGTATAAAGTTGTTTGAAGAACAGAAAAACTTGAAAATGCTGCATAAGAAACTGTCACCTCCTGGTAAACATTTTCTGAAATCTGCATGGAAACCAAAAGCTACCTGTAATGTTGTTCATACCTCCTTAAAAGCATGTCTACCTGATTTATGGTACTTTGATAGTGGTTGTTCTAGACATATGATAGGTCGTATTGATTTCTTATCTGATTATGTGACCTTGAATAGTGGTAGTGTTACATATGGTGGAGGTTTTAAAGGAAAGATTGTTGGTAAAGGAACTTTGAATGTTGAAGGTTTTCCTAAGCTTAAAAATGTCTTGCATGTTGATGGCTTACTCGCAAATCTGATTAGCATTAGTCAACTTTGTGATGATAATTTGCATGTGAAATTTGATAAAGATTCATGTTATGTTCTTAATAAAGATGAAGTTTGTGTCATGACTGGTATTAGGTCAGCTGATAATTGCTATCTTATTGGAACAAATATGTGTGACTTGTCAAAACATGATGAGAATATTTTATGGCATCAAAGATTGGGTCATGCAAATTACTGAGCAATGAAAAGGCTAATCAAAGCAGATGCAGTAAAAGAAATTCCAGAACTGAGGTTTCACAATACCACTGTATGTAGACCATGCCAAAAAGGTAAACAGGTAAGAATGTCACACAAAATGTTGTCACATTGTACTACACATCGATGCTTTGAATTACGGCACATGGATTTGATGGGTCCTATGGAAACTGAAAGCATTGGAGGAAAGAGGTATTCCTTAGTTGTGGTAGATGATTTTTCTAGATATACCTGGGTAGAGTCTTTAAGAGACAAATTTGAAGCATTTGCTGCATTTAAAATTCTTTATAAAAGGTTCAAAAATGTGTTTAACTTGAAAGTTGGCCGTATTAGAACTAATCATAGTAGGGAATTTGAAAACAGCATGTTTAATGATTTCTGTGATAAAAAGGGTATCTTGCAAGAATATTCATCTCCTAAAACTCCACAACAAAATGGAATTGTTGAAAGAAAGAATAGAACTTTACAAGAAATGGCTAGAGTTATGCTTACATCCAAATGTCTTGCTAAGAAATTTTGGGGAGAAGTATTGAATACTGCATGCCATATTATTAATAGGGTTTTTATTCGTTCTGGTACAAATCAAACACCTTATGAGATTTTGAACAACAGAAAACCTAATGTGAAATATTTTCATGTATTTGGTTGTGTGTGTTATATTCTGAATGATAGGGATCAACTTCATAAGTTTGATTCTAAAAGTGATAAAGATTTCTTTTTAGGCTATTCTAGAAATAGTAAAGCTTATAGAGTTTATAACCTTAGAACTAACACTGTTCAAGAATCTGTTAACGTTGTGTTTGATGATGATAAAGGTCTTACAGATGACAAAGATGAAGAAGATGTATCACATGCTACTAACACTTCTAAGAATACACTGAAGTCTGAAAATGTTGCACCAAATGTTAACACATCTGGGTCAACATCTACAGAATAGTCAGCTGTAACTTCACAGAATGATCAGTACGTTCCCAAAACGAATCCTTCTTCAAGAATAGGCAAAAGTCATCCTTCTGACCAGATCATAGGTGATGCTACAGTTGGAGTGCAAACAAGAGGAAGAGTAAGATCAAACAAGGTAGATGTGGTAAGAACAATATGCATGTCTTCTATGTGTAATGTTGTAAATGTTGAATGCTATTTATCTGAAATTGAACCTAAGAGTGCTAAAGAAGCCTTAACTCATGAAAACTGGATTAATGCTATGCATGAAGAACTTTGTCAGTTTGAAAGAAATGAAGTGTGGACACTTGTTCCTAGACCTAGTCATACTAATGTCATTGGAACAAAGTGGATATTCAAGAATGAAACTGATGAATATGGTAATATTGTTAGGAACAAAGCTAGGTTAGTAGCACAAGGTTACACCCAAGTTGAAGGAGTTGATTTTGATGAGACTTTTGCACCTGTTGCTAGGATAGAATCTATTAGATTACTGCTAGCTATTGCATGTTTTATTGATATTAAACTTCATCAAATGGATGTAAAGGCTGATTTCTAAATGGCATATTGAATGAAGAAGCATATGTTGAACAACCTATAGGATTTGAAGATCCACAGTATCCTGATCATGTATATAAACTTAAGAAATCATTGTATGGTCTTAAACAAGCTCCTAGAGCATGGTATGGTAGGCTTACTGACTTTCTTTTGGAATATGGATTTATTAGAGAAGAGGCAGATAGAACTTTGTTCATTAAACACACTGAAAATGATATACTAATTGCTCAAATATATGTTGATGACATTGTGTTTGATTCTACTTATAATAAAATGTTGAGTAAATTTGTTGAGGCAATGACTGCAACATTTGATATGAGTATGGTTGGAGACTTGAATTATTTTCTAGGTCTTCAATTCAAGCAATGCAGCAATGGTATTTTCTTCTCCCAAAGTAAGTATGCTAAGAACTTGGTTAAAAGATTTGGTCTTGAGAATTCAAAACCAATGAAAACTCCTATGGGATCTTCTTTGAAACTTTGCAAAGACAGTGCTGGAACAGATGTTGATCCAACACTTTACAGATCCATGATAGGTAGTTTACTGTATCTAATTTTTAGTAGACCAGATATTATGTACAGTGTGTGTGTTTGTGCTAGGTACCAAGCTAATCCAAAGGAATCTCACCTGAATGCTGTGAAGAGGATTATCAAGTATGTTGCAGGTACAAGTGACCTTGGAATCTGGTATACTAAGGACACCAACAACATTTTGATAGGCTATAGTGATGCTGATTGGGCTGGAGATATAGATGATAGAAATAGTACGAGTGGAGGATGTTTCTACATGGGAAACAATCTTGTATCATGGCACAGCAAGAAGCAGAATTGTGTTTCACAATCTACTGCAGAATCTGAGTATATAGCTGCTGGAAGCTGCTGTACACAACTCTTGTGGCTTAGCAAGATGTTCCATGACTATGGTATTGAGAATAGTATACTTACAATCTTTTGTGATAATACTAGTGTCATTAACATTTCTAAGAATCCTGTACAACACTCACCCACAAAACACATTAGCATAAGACATCATTTTATGAGAGATTTAGTAGAGAAGAATATTGTTAAGTTGGAGTATATACCTACTGAGAAACAAAATGCTGACATTTTTACTAAGACATTAGACCATGAGAGATTCTCTATCTTGAGGAAATCTCTTGGCATGAGCACTATCTGAAAAATTCGGATGGATGTTGTCACAAATGCGTCAGCATTTGGGACAACATCATGGGTTGTAAAAATTTTATAAGCTGAATCTATCTCTTACTTAGTTAAATAATTCCTATGTAAAATATCTACGAATCTAAGAACCTTGAAGTGCAAAAATAAACATGTCTCACACCTCTCAAATGCATAAAATGAGAATGTTATTAGTGTTGGTCCTGAAAGGAGTATATAACAAGTGTATGGGGGGGGAATACACTTGTATGCAATTCTTTTCAACTTTGATCAAACCAGAGCTCAGTAGGGTTGTCTTGGACAACTCTGCTGAAGATGATTAACTCTTCTAAGATAATCAAACTACTAAGTACTATTGAGTACTCAGTTGAATAACTATCTAAGGGAGTTATATGTGCGGAATAGTGGTTGGCCCTTTAAGTTTAGACTCCTTAAGTTTCTGAAATCACTTTGTCAATCCAATGCAGTCCAGTTTAGTTTCAGGGAACTTGTCCAAATCAGTTTTGCACAGTCTTTGAATATGTATCTTTTGAAAGATCAGTTTTGTGTGCAGTGTTGAATGAATGTAAGTACTTTGTAAGGTAAATCAACACAAGGGTTTATAGTGGTTCAGAGGCTCAAGCTCCTACATCCACTTTCCCTGATTTAACAGGATAATTCCTTCACTCTTGGAATTAACTTGTTTTACAGTGCCAAGGTGCACTTGATCAATAACACCACTCCTTGGTGAATTGATCCCTAGGATGTCTAGAGTCCTAGTACCCTCTTCTCAACTCAGAACTGAACTGTTCTTCTCTCAACAGTCAGCTCCTACCACTTCTACTACTACAACCTTCTCACTTTCTCACTTGAAAGGGGTAAGGATTGAAGTAATGTTCCAACTAATGAGATATCCTTTACAATGAAGATCAAGGTATAAGGATAGGATATCTCTCTAAGCTTATGTATGGATATACTATTGGGTTCAGCTTAGAAGAAGTGTTTGAAGACTAAGATAGTCTTTGACAGCTTTGAAAGCACTTTGACTTGTAGGATAGTTGGATATTCTTGTCAAGGTTGAGGTGCTTCAATGGTCTTCACACTCCTTGTATTTATAGACAAAATGGAGATTTGCCCGTTGGAGAGGCAGCCCCAAATTGCTATAAATGTCTTCCTTGAGTTCTTCAAACTAGAAGACAGATTCTTGATAGTGACATGTCCTTATTTGGGTAATAAACGGCTTGTAAGACTTTGTCTTCTTTCTGCAGCACTTTTCCCAATGTTTGACTTCTTGTTAGGACTTGGACATGGCTTCTGAAGGTTGATCCAATGATAGGACAACATTCCTTATCAAATAGACAACTCTCCTTATCACTATCAGCATTTTTTTTTTGCCTTTCAGCAAGGTTGGCTTGCTCATTTTCAGAAGACTTGGCTCTTTCCCTTTCTCTCATTTCAAGTTGATCTTAGCATGTTTCAATGAGGTTCTTTAGGGTATGGTTGTCTCTAGCTTCTTCAGCATGGTTGACCTTTTGTTCTGGTTCAAGTTTGTAGAGACAACTCTCCTGGGACAACTCTCCTGATCAGCATGTTTGGCCTTTTAGCTTCAGAGCTGTTGCTTGTACAGAGTTCACTTCTCTGGACAACTCTCCTGATCAGAGTTTTTGACTGATTTTGTCCTTTTGAGCTTTGCAATCTTCTTCTTGCATAGAAATAACTCTTCTGGACAACTCTCCTAATCAAGGCCTTTGGTTTCATATGGAGTTTTCTTGTCCTTAGAGTTTGTTCCAGACTTTGAGCCTTGAGGGGACTAGATCTTGATCATTTTGAAGTCATAGGTTCCCCCTCACATTGTGCATCTAATCATCTAAGAGCTGCCTAACATATCAGCTTCTCATCTAGCCTTATGCTATGTGTTCTAACACATTTTGAACACAATCATCTTGACTTAGGCATGTCTCAGGGGGTTTTGGTATTTAATCAAAACATGTATCATTTTATTCCCAACAATTTCCCCCTTTTAGATGATGCCAAAACCTACACATTCTATGCAAAAGTGACTTGTCTACACCTATTACATATATCTTCAGAAGACATGACTAAGGTCAATATTCCTGAAAAGATAATGTGTTAGTGTATTCACTGTTTTTGTTGCAAGTAGGTTTCAAGGATAGGCATAGAGAGATTTTTGCAATAATGTATCTTGATTCAAAGGTGGTTCAACTATCATTCATATAAAAATCATTACAGGCATGTTGATAGTTGAAGATAACTTATCAGAGCATGAATTCAAGATACCATTTCACTACAAATACATACTAAACATAGGATCAGAGCAAAGCACACTACTTCAAGTATCAGAGCTAATACAAAATATTCCAGATATCAAAGTAGAACACATCAATTCTTGTATCAGAGCAATCCAAAACATGTTAGAGCAATCAGCATATCAATGCACATCACATCAGCAGGCTTGTCCAAACTTCAGCAGATTTGACCACTTAGCAAAAATATCTTCAGATAAGATAGTTTTCTATCCAGAAAGAGTCAAAAAACTTAGCCATTTAAAGATCATCCTCAGGAGGTGGGTTCATCCCATATTGTGCCCACACTCTCTTCTTGAGTTCCATGGCTTCCTGGTTGGTTCCTTTGGGTCCAAGGGTCATCTTGTTCAGCTTCAGAATTTCTGTGAACTCCCTTAGGATCCTTGTTTGGTCAATCCATCCATCAAGCTTTGGAGGCATGTAGATGATAGGCTTGGGAGCATTGAGTTCAATCCTTGCAATGTCAGCAGCTGCAAGTAGTTGTTGATACAACTCTCTGTAGTATTCTATCATGAACTCAGCAAAGGCAGAGTTGGCATCTCCACCATTCCATCTGTCAATGACATAGTAGTCATAGACAAACTCCCTTTTAGCCTCTTCCCATGTATCATTCAGCTGAATTGGCACCCATTTATCCAAGTGTGGATATTTAGTGTCCATTGGGACCAAAAGCTGAGGCTTCATCTTGCTGTAGGTTGCTCTCCTTCTTCTTGATTTCTGAAAGTTAGCTCTTCTCTTGTCTCTTGCTCTTTGTGCTTCCTCTAACAGATCCATTTTCTCTTGGGCCTTCATCATGGCCAATTTCTGTTGTGTTTCAGGGTCTTTGTCGTACCCTTCATGAAATAGCTTTGATGGATCATTCAGTACTACAATCTTTGTCTTCTTGGGTCCAGGTCCAAAACCTTCTTCATATAAGGCTTCCACATCTTCAGTAGCTTTGGTACCTTCAGCAATGTTGACCATTTCAGAAGATTTGTCTTTTTCAGCAGTTTTGGGCTCTTCAGCAATTTTGGCTTTCTTTGATGTAGGCTCATCCTCATCAATTCTGAATTCAGGTGGAAGATCAAGGCTGTTAGGAAAGTAAGTGAATGTCTCAACTTGCCTTTTCTTTCCTTTTGCCCTCTTGATCTTTCCTCTAGTTTGGACACCTTCATCACATTTGTCCAAACCAGACACCTCACCACCTGGTCTTTGTTGTAACCTCATCCTTTCTTCTTGAGCTGAGGCCATAGAATTCTTCAATGCAAGTGCTAATTGCTCTTCTTCATCCAATTCTTCCAAGTTTAGCACTGCAGGCTCTTTTCCTTTTCCTTCAGCAGCTTTGTCTTTTCCTTGAACTGGGCTTCCAATCACCAAGGCACCTTTTGCTCTAGCTCTTTCCCTTTCCCCCTTTTTGGCAGCATCAAAACACTGGGGTTTTATCTCACTCATTGTAGTGGCCATTAGGGATTGGGCCTGGTTTAGAGACTTCATCTCCTCCAACAAATATACATTTTCATCATGTATATTCTGCATCCTATCACTGCTCAAGCTAAGGAAAGCTAGAACAGGCTTCATCTTTTGTTGAACAACCTCCTCCAAGGTTGCTTTCAGGGATGCATCCAGTTGGGCTTTAAGAAGCTCAGTGAGGTTGGCCACTGCACCTTCAGCAATGTTGGCCAATACCTCTTGGGAAAATTTTTCTGAGGCTGCTTTCACCATTGCTAGCCTTTGTTCTTCAGCTCTTCTCTTTTGCAATGCAGTCTTCTTTCCAAGAGCTTGCTTGACAGTTAGCCTGAGAGCCTTGACATTGGCATTATGATTGTCTCTCAGCAGCTTTTGCTCTTTCTTGACCTCCTCTGAGATGGCTTCCATGGTGGATTTGGCATGTTGTACTTCAGTGGAAATGGTTTGAAGGCCAGTTTCCACACCACTAATCCTTGCTTCCAGAGTTGGGAGCACAATATCTTCAGAGCCAGTGAGCCTCATTTCTACAGATGCTAGAGTCCTTCCTTGCTCATTCAATGCTCCTGAAGTTTCAGCATGAGCAGATTGGACTTGATGAGCCAAGGAGTCCAATTTCTCTGATTGCATACCAAGTAAGGCTTGAGCTGAGCCTGTGTCCACTTGGATAGGGGCATCTGTTAAGAACTCATCTGCAAAAATTTGGTCAAGGGAAATACCTGCAACATTAGAAAGATCAAACAAGTTAGGAAATAGACACTCATCACCCTCAATTTCTTTTATGTAAGACTCTGATACATCAGCAGTTCTCATTTTCAACTCTTTCTTTTCTCCCTTCTTCAATAATTTCCTCACTTAAAGGAACAGGCCTCCTCTCATCAAGGGATTCCTGAAGTTCAGATTTGACTTCAAGAATAGCCTGCCCTTCCTCACTTATATCACCCTCATTTGGTGGTACACTCACTATTCTAGTGATCACCACATCTCTCTCATCTACTACTCCCTCTGATTTTTCCACTATCTTCTCCTTTTCAACTCCTTCTCCTAAACCTGCAACATCTCCACCTTCAATAAGGTTCAAAGATGGCAGTTGTGGGGAGATCACAGTGCTTATTTCAACAGCCACTGAGTCATCCTGAATGATTAAGGGCTGATCAGTGTCCAACTCTTCTGACACTGAATAGGCCTTAATCAAACCAGCCTCTAGTATAGGAACCTCAACATCTTTAGGCTGTGCCTTGGGTTCAGAAGAACCTTCATTGGCAGATGTTTCTTTGGTTGTGTTACCACCCTTGGTCAACACCTCTGAAGATACAGAGCCTTTCCTATGATAGGTTTTAGGAGGGTTTGAAAGTCTATCTGCTATAGAAGACTTGGGTTGAGAAGGTTCAGGGAGGTTGGCTTGAGGGGTTTCAGGAGGGTTGGGGTTAGAAGGATTTGAGGGATCATCAGGGGAATCATCATCATTGGAGCTACTGTCAGGGTTTTTGATTCCCTTAGCCTTCCTTTCTTTCTCCTCCTTAATTTTATCAGCTACCAGCTTTGCAAAAATTTCCTCATCAATGAGAAATCTTGTCTTTGAGACTCCAGCAAAGTTTAGCAATCTGTTCTCCTCTATCTGCCACCAGTTTGCACCCTTATCTTGGATGACTTGTGATATCTCCATCATAGACTTGTCTTTTACATCAACAAGCATCCTTAGATCATGAAATGTTTTCTGAATTTTTGGAAATTCAGCAAGCTGTGGGTACAGACTGTCCACCGTAGCCTTTGCTCCTCCTCTGAGCATACTTTCATAAGTATACTCCTCCTCATCTCCACTTGAATGGGGACTTTGGGTTATAGGGGAGTTGGCTCTGGGTTCTCCTAAAGTGGCTTCAGGGAGATTTAATTCAGGGATGTTGGCTTCAGAAGGGTTTGGTGCAGTAGAAGGTGCTTCAGTTGCTTTTGAGAGCAATGAATCTGAAGGGGCTTTACTCAGGGGGGTTGGCTCATTGAGTCCATGTTCTAAGAGCTTTGAATAATTGAGCATGGATGAGTCAAGTGGAGACAGGAGTCTTGTCTCATCTACTGCTAAATCTGCAAGCACATCAATGCCACTTCTTTGCACACTCCCTTCTGGGGAATATCTCTTAGTGAGATCTACAGGGGTAATGGGTTGGTTGGAAGGGGTAACATGGGTTTCAGGGGAGTTGGGCTCAGGATTCTGAAACTCAGGGATGTTGGCCTCTATAGGTTGACCTTCAGGGATCTTGGATTCTGGAGTTCCAGAACCAGATGAGTTGGTCCTTGACCTAGATTTGGTCCTGCTTTCAGCTCTGCTCTCTCTTAGAGCCAATTGTAGTGACCTTTCTTCCTGCATCTCCAACACCTTTTCAGTAGGTTTGGCCCTTCTCTTGCTAGCCCTACTGCTCCCACTTCCTTCACCTTCCTTTTCAGGGACAACTTCCCTGATCCTTTTATCTCCTTTCTTCTTCTACCTTGTCTCATTATACTTCAGCCTCAATTCTTCTGAGTGGTCAGAAGGCACACTTACTCCCTCTTCTGCCACTTCATCAACTTCAGCTGATGCTCCTGAGGCTTCTCTTGAAGACAATTGAGACATTTTCCTTGTTTTAACAGCCCTGGCCTTGGTTCTTTTCTTCATCTTAGGCTTTTCCTCAACCTGTTCTTCAGCAGGTTTGGCCATAAGCATCCTTCTTTGCTCAGTCTTCTTGCTGAGCTTCCTGAACAGGATCTTTTGGGCTGGGAGTGGCTTTGCAAATGTTTGCATCTGAGAGTAATGGGAGAATCTCTCAATTAACAAGCTTGCCCTGGTGCAATACTTGAGTTTCCCTTCTAGCACAACCTTGTTGTGAGCTCTCACTTTAAATTTAGCCTTTTCCTTCATCATCTCAGACATGATGAAGGTTCTCCAATCAAATTTGATGCCTTTGTCACTAGCATCAATCACAGCTGCCATGATTCTGATTCTTGGATGGCTGACCTGCTCCAAGCTTCCAGTGTTGCTCAAGAGACTCTTAGCAAATACCTCAAAGAGGTTGAGAAATTTTGGCTTGAGAGTCTTCTTGTTTTGTGTTGAAGAAATGGGGCCTGGAACCAATAGCCATTCTTGAGCTATTTCATCTTCATGGCCAGTACCATAAACTTCTGGATTCCTTCCCTCATAAGGCAATCCAAAAGCTCCTTCCAGATCTTCTGAGGAGAATTTCACTCTATGAAATCTCTCTTCTTCCTCTCCTTCTGCAGTATATGACAATCTGGTGGAAACTTCACCATCTTCAGGCTTACCTTTCCACTTGAGAAAGGCAAAGAACTCAGCCATGTAGCTTTCTAGGCAGGAACTTGGTCTTTCTTCCATGAACTTTTGTAGCCCAGCTCTCCTTAACCATCTCAGGGTTGGTTTAATCTCAGGATCCTCACTCTCAAAGGATACTATGGGCTCAAAATGAAGATTGTTTTTGTTGCTCAAGTAACCAAAATCAAGGTCTAGAGCCTTGTTGGATAAATCAATGAGCATCTCTGGTCTAACTTTGGGGGCCATTTGAAAGTTACAGAGAAAAGTTTGATAGAGATTGAGAGAGTTTGAAGAATTTTAGAGCTAGGGTTTCGAATACTTGGGGAAGAAGTGTTTGTGTGGGATCTTAAGACTTGTGAATATTCTAAAAAGAATGTTTGTCAATGAGTTGGTGAGGTCTTGAAGCAATTCAAAGGTGAACAAAAATGGAAATCCAAAATGAACGGTTAGGATTGATTTCAGGGGAGTTGGCCAGTTTTGATCCAATGGTCAAAAACCAATGTAACAGTGAAAGAACTGTTTTATTCAAAACGTGGGTGGTTTTTAATGTTTGTTTAAGGCTGGGGGTTTTTCGAGATAGATCATGTCCCAAAAAGTTTAATGCAAACAAGAGTTAAATCTTAGCATTTAATGCATGGAAAGTGACCTTTTTGGTGGGAGACAAATTAAATCCCAGAAAGGTGAAAACTGTATTTCAATGGGACAGATTTCGAAATAGACATTGATCACCTAAAATAGGTGCTTATCAGACCAGGATTTGGTTTGATAGCCAAGACAACTTATCTGACCCTACATGGACAAGTGTCCTGAAGAGCTGTGGACAAGTGTCCTGAATTTCAAGGGACAAGTGTCCTGAAGAAGTAAGGTCATCTTTTCTGAGTTTCAGTAGACTTGACCAAGTCTGCTGAAGTTTGAGTTTATTTCCCCCTTAATGAATGAACTTCTTTGGATTCATTTGTCCTACTTCCCTGGATCAAGAAGACCCAACTCTGCTGATAATTCCAGGAACCTTTCCTCTGCAAGTGGCTTAGTTAGTATATCAGCTTTTTGATGATCTGTGTGGATCTTCACTAACTTAATATCCTTCTTCTCCACATGATCTCTAATGAAGTGATGCTTGATGTCCACATGTTTGCATCTTGTGTGCAAGACAGGATTTTGTGATATGGCAATGGCACTATTGTTATCACAAAATATTGGCACTTCAGTAGAGTTGACTTTGTAGTCTCTGAGTTGTTGTCTCAGCCAAAGGATTTGAGCACAACAACTTCCAGCAGCAACATATTCAGCTTCAGTGGAGGTAGCCACTGTGTTTTGCTTCTTGGAAAACCAAGATATGAGTTTGTTGCCTAAGAATTGACAGGTTCCTGAGGTGGATTTTCTGTCAATTTTGCATCCTCCATAATCAGCATCTGAGTAGCCAGTTAACTCAATGTTGTCATCAGCAGGGTACCAAAGGCCTAGATTTTCAGTGCCTTTGAGATACCTCAAGATCCTCTTTGCAGCCTCAAGGTGGCTTTTCTTAGGATTTGCTTGAAACCTTGCACAAACACCTACTGCAAAGGTGATGTCAGGTCTGCTGGCAGTGAGATAGAGGAGTGATCCAATGATTCCTCTATACTCAGTGGATTTGGTTGGAACACCACTTTCATCAGGATCCATCTTCCAATTAGTATTCATTGGGATCCTCACTGGCTTGCTTGATGTACACCCAAATTTCTTGATCATCTCTCTGGTGTACTTAGCTTGGTTGATGAAGATTTCTTCTTTTGATTGCTTGACTTGTAGACCCAAAAAGAAGTTCATCAACCCCATCATGGACATCTCAAACTTGCTTTGCATGAGCTTGGAGAATTTCTCACACAGCTTCTCATTAGGGGATCCAAAAATTATGTCATCTACATAAATTTGGACAAGCAAGATGTCCTTTCCTTCAGAGATTCTGAAGAGGGTTCTGTCTACAGTTCCCTTGGTGAATCCATGATCCAAGAGGAATTGTGACAATGTTTCATACCAAGCCCTAGGGGCTTGCTTGAGTCCATATAGAGCCTTCTTCAGCCTGTATACTTGGTTTCCAATCTCAAAACCTGGTGGTTGCTCCACATAGACTTCTTCTTTCAAGACTCCATTCAGAAAGGCACTCTTGACATCCATTTGGTACACTTTGAACCTCTTGTGGGCTGCATAGGCTAGGAAAAGCCTTATTGCTTCTAGCCTTGCCACAGGTGCAAATGTCTCATCATAGTCAATGCCTTCATGCTGGCAGTAACCTTTTGCCACTAGTCTTGCTTTGTTTCTGACAATCACATCATTTTCATTTTTCTTGTTCTTGAATACCCACTTGGTTCCAATAACATCTTGATGTGAAGGTCTATCCACCAGCTCCCATACTTCATTTCTGGTGAATTGATTCAGTTCTTCCTGCATGGCTGTGATCCAGTTGGCATCTTGAAGTGCTTCTTCAATATCATTTGGTTCTTGTTCTGACAAGAAACAACAGAACATAGCACTTTCACCATGAAACTTTCTGGTTCTGACTCCTATACTTGGGTCACCAAGTATCAGATCAGTAGGATGGTCATACAACCAAGTCCTTCTTTTTCTGATCCCTTCAGTAGAGTTGTCCTCTACTGAGGTTGAGTCATTTTGATCATAAAATTCGGGATAATTTAGTGCAGGGTCTAATTCAGGATCATAATCAGGGGTGTTGTCCTCAATGTCAGGGACATTGACATTTTCAACATTTTGAGTTCCCCCTTGATTATTTGACCCATTAACTACCTCAGCAGGAACTGCTTCTTCATTGGTAGTTGTTACCTGGATGTGAACTGGGATTGGCTCATTCAGTTCACCATTTCCATCAGTGGGGTTTGTCTCAGGGAGATTGCCTTCAGGATTGTTGTCCAATGTGGTATGTTCAGGTAGATTGGCTTGGACAACATCTATGAATTCAGTGTCTTTGTCTTTTAGGATCAATCTGGTTGTCCTCTGTGTGATTTCTTCAGGTTCCAAATTATCATTCCTGATCTCAAGGATAGATTCATCAAACACAACATGAGGTGTTTCTTCCACTATAAGGGTTTTCTTGTTGTAAACTCTGAAAGCTTTACTGATTTGAGAGTATCCAAGAAATACTCCCTCATCAGCTTTGCTATCAAAGGTTTTTAACTGTTCTTTCCCATTATTGTGAATGAAACACTTACAACCAAATATATGAAAATATGACACTTTAGGCATTCTTCCTTTCTAGAGTTCATAGGGGGTTTTGCCTTGCCCCTTAGTGATCAAACATCTATTTTGAGTATGACATGCTGTGTTTATGGCTTCAGCCCAAAACCTCTTAGGTAAATTTGAATCAGCAATTAAAGTTCTAGCAGCTTCCTTTAATGTTCTATTCCTTCTTTCTGCAACTCCATTTTGTTGGGGAGTTCTAGCTGCTGAGGTTTCATGAGCTATTCCATTAGATGTGCAATACTCATTGATGTATGAATTTATGAACTCAGTGCCTTTATCAGATCTTATCTTGATAATGCTAAGGCTTTTCTCATTTGACAATCTCTTGAGAAGTTCAGGTAGTTTAACTTGTGTTTCCTTCTTACTAAGGAGAAATACTACCCATGTGAACCTAGAGAAGTCATCTACTACAACCAATGTGTATTTTCTACCATTTATACTTAAAGGGGTGATTGGTCCAAAAAGATCCATATGTAGAAGTTCAAGTACCCTTTCAGTAGAAATGACTGGTTTTCCTTTGAATGAGACTTTAATCTGTTTTCCCTCTTGACATGGCTTACACACATGTTCTTTTATGAAAACCTCATTAGGTAGTCCTTTAACTAATGCATTTCTAGCAAGTTTGTTCATTGATTTGAAGTTCAGATGGTTTAGCCTCTTATGCCATAACCAGCTTTGTTCACTAGTACATTTAGCAATGAAACATGCAGCATCAGTAGACTTGTCCCAGTCTGCAAAATACACATTTCCCTTTCTAGTTCCAGTCAATAAAGTTTGTTGAGTTTTATCCTTAATTAAGCATTTTCCACTTGAGAACTCAACTTTAAAATCTTTGTCACAGAATTGACTGATACTTAGGAGGTTATATTTGAGACCAGCTACATAAGATACATTGGTTACTTTGATGTTACCAATCATCAAAGTACCATAACCTTTTGTTGTTGCTTGTGAGCTGTCTCCAAAAGTAACATTTGGGCCTTCTTTTTCAATAAAATCAGTGAGGAGTTCCTTGTTTCCAGTCATGTGCCTTGAGCATCCACTGTCAAGATACCATGCTGTCATTTTGTTCATGCTCCTCTTCTTGTGGCCCATTGGTACCTGCAATTAGATAGGTTTATGTACCCTTTGAGTTTTGGGTCCTGAGAGGTTAGCTGTACCTTTAGGAACCCAAACTTGCCTAATAACCCTGATTGATTCAAGGTGGCTAAGTTGTTTTCCTTGTGCATCAACATACACTGTCTTTCCATTGAATGCCTTGGGGAAAGTATGTGTAAATGTGTTAACTCTGTAAGTTTCAGGGGAGTTGTCAACTCTCCTGAACTTATGAGTTCTTGGTGCAGCTTGATGAAATCTTTGAGGAAAGGCATTTTTATAACCATTACCCTTTGGCATGAGGGGTTTTGGTTGTGTCATTTTATTTTGCCTTTGAGGATAGTTGTCCTTAGGTCTATTCAGCTGAGGCTTTCTCAGATGAGTTGGCCTAGGCTGATTATACCTTGGATAACTTCTCTGAACATTGTTCAGGAGAGTTGCCCTTCCATTGGGTCTACTCTGCTGACCAACATTCCTCTTATGTTCAGGAGCCTTGACCTTTTCCAAAGGTTTGGGTCTAGTCTCCTGAAGCACTAGAGTAGGCATTTCATTCGTTTTGCCCTTTCCTTTGTTCAGTGGCTGAATTATTTCATTTTCAGCTTGTTGTGCCACTGATTTAACAAAGATTTTCTTAGTGTTACTTGTAGAGGCAACACTAAGACAAGGTGAAGATTCAAATGGATCAAAACCTAATCCACTTCTTTGAGCCATATGTCTTTGATAACTCTGAATTTCCTCTATTGCCCTAGAGGATTTATTCAAAGTAGACATTTTTAATTTCAGGCTCTCTTCACTTGATTTAAGAATATCATATTCATGTGAGAGATTTTCAAACTTGGCATTTAGAATTTTTAGTTCAAAATCTTTTCTCTTCTGAGATAGGAGTTGATCATCAATCTCCTTTTGTTGGTCAACTATCCTGAGATTTGCTTCCTTAAGCTCTCTCAAGACTTGTTGATACAACTCAGTAGATTTGACATCAACAACTACCTCAGTGTTTTTGGTAAGTTCAATAGCCAATCTTTCATTTTCTCTCACACAATTATCATGAAATTCTTGTAATCTAGTGAAATCTTCCATCAACTTCCCAAAGGAAAGTTTCAAGTTAACTTCACTAGTGTTTTGTGAGATGAATGATGGTGAACTAGAAGTAGAGGATACCTCATCATCCTCAAGAGCCATGTTGCAAACATCATCATCATCATCACTGTTTGAGAACAGTCCATCAGAAGAGTTGAAGCTTTCAGCACTATCAGATTCTTCACCAGCCATCATGGCTTTTCTACTTGTGAACTTTCTGTCTCTTTTAGCTTGTCTTTCTCTTCTTTCTTTAGAGCTCAGTTCAGGGCAGTCATACTGGAAGTGCCCTTTCTTTTTGCAATTGTAGCACAGGTCTTCATCATCATCCTTCTTGGATTCATCTCTTCCTTTTGATGATGAAGGGTCAGCTCTACTGGACCTTCTCCTATCAGAGTACTTGTCCTCTGACCTCTTCTCTTCAGGCTTTTTGTCCTTGGCCTGATCTTCAGGGGAGTTGTATCTTCTCCTGAATTTGTTGTCTTGGTAGAATTTCTTGTATCTACCAAACCTTGTATTGAGCTTGTCAAACCTTCTAGCCATCAAGGCTAGTTCTTCCTTCATTTCAGTCTTAGAGACTGACTTTGATGATCTGGGAGTGGGTTGCATTTCCGGTTCAGCAACTTTGGCTTTGAATGCCACTCCCTTAGTAGGATTCGAAGGTTCCTCAACAGGCTTTCTTCTATTGAGGTCAAACTCATAGGCTTTGAGTTCAGAGAAGATTTGTTGCATGGGCATGGAAGAGAGATCTTTGGTATTCTGCATCATCACAGCATAGACATCCCACTTTTGAGTGAGACTTCTCAGGATCTTTAATCCAACTTCTCTCCTGGAGTACACCTTGCCCAATGAGTTGATTTCATTCATCACATCAGTGAATCTACCAGCAAATTTGTCAATGGACTCATCAGCTTCCATTGAGAACTGCTCAAATTTTTGCACAGCAACTTGGAGCTTGTTCTCCTTGATCTTTTCTGTACCCTCACACATCTCAGCAAGAGTATCCCAGATTTCTTTGGCTGTGGTGCAATGGTAGACTCTTCCCATGACTGCATCTGGAATTGTTTGATAGAGGGTATTCATGGCAAGATAATTTAGATTATCTTTCCTCTTTTCATCAGCAGTGAAGTCATCCTCATCCTTGGGAATCATTTCCCTTACATCTGCTCTTTGCTCATCTGTTACCCTGGGGTTAGTTTGGGTAAACACAAAAGGTCCTCTTGTGATTACTCTTAACATGTCAGTATGAAGAGATGCAAGATGAGCCCTCATTCTAATTTTCCAGAAATCATAGTTGTCTATTGAGAACATGGGCAATTTATGATGTGAAATGTGATTGACTGGATTTGTGGCCATGTTGTCCAATCCTTGAACAGCAGGTGGAAGAACAGCATTGTTGTTGGCCATATCTCAAGAATAATCAGTTAGTCAACAAGTAATAGATTTCAGATAGAGATCAGTTCAGTGACCACACAAATATGTGAATTTTGAAAATCAAGATGGATTTTCAGAGGCAGTGGTCTTTGAACCCCTGCTCTGATACCACTTGTTGGTCCTGAAAGGAGTATATAACAAGTGTATGGGGGGGGGGGAATACACTTGTATGCAATTCTTTTCAACTTTGATCAAACCAGAGCTCAGCAGGGTTGTCTTGGACAACTCTGCTGAAGATGATTAACTCTTCTAAGATAATCAAACTACTAAGTACTATTGAGTACTCAGTTGAATAACTATCTAAGGGAGTTATATGTGCGGAATAGTGGTTGGCCCTTTAAGTTTAGACTCCTTAAGTTTCTGAAATCACTTTGTCAATCCAATGCAGTCCAGTTTAGTTTCAGGGAACTTGTCCAAATCAGTTTTGCACAGTCTTTGAATATGTATCTTTTGAAAGATCAGTTTTGTGTGCAGTGTTGAATGAATGTAAGTACTTTGTAAGGTAAATCAACACAAGGGTTTATAGTGGTTCAGAGGCTCAAGCTCCTACATCCAATTTCCCTAATTTAACAGAATAATTCCTTCACTCTTGGAATTAACTTGTTTTACAGTGCCAAGGTGCACTTGATCAATAACACCACTCCTTGGTGAATTGATCCCTAGGATGTCTAGAGTCCTAGTACCCTCTTCTCAACTCAGAACTGAACTGTTCTTCTCTCAACAGTCAGCTCCTACCACTTCTACTACTACAACCTTCTCACTTTCTCACTTGAAAGGGGTAAGGATTGAAGTAATGTTCCAACTAATGAGATATCCTTTACAATGAAGATCAAGGTATAAGGATAGGATATCTCTCTAAGCTTATGTATGGATATACTATTGGTTTCAGCTTAGAAAAAGTGTTTGAAGACTAAGATAGTCTTTGACAGCTTTGAAAGCACTTTGACTTGTAGGATAGTTGGATATTCTTGTCAAGGTTGAGGTGCTTCAATGGTCTTCACACTCCTTGTATTTATAGACAAAATGGAGATTTGCCCGTTGGAGAGGCAGCCCCAAATTGCTATAAATGTCTTCCTTGAGTTCTTCAAACTAGAAGACAGATTCTTGATAGTGACATGTCCTTATTTGGGTAATAAACGGCTTGTAAGACTTTGTCTTCTTTCTGCAGCACTTTTCCCAATGTTTGACTTCTTGTTAGGACTTGGACATGGCTTCTGAAGGTTGATCCAATGATAGGACAACATTCCTTATCAAATAGACAACTCTCCTTATCACTATCAGCATTTTTTTTTTTTGCCTTTCAGCAAGGTTGGCTTGCTCATTTTCAGATGACTTGGCTCTTTCCCTTTCTCTCATTTCAAGTTGATCTTAGCATGTTTCAATGAGGTTCTTTAGGGTATGGTTGTCTCTAGCTTCTTCAGCATGGTTGACCTTTTGTTCTGGTTCAAGTTTGCAGAGACAACTCTCCTGGGACAACTCTCCTGATCAGCATGTTTGGCCTTTTAGCTTTAGAGCTGTTGCTTGTACAGAGTTCACTTCTCTGGACAACTCTCCTGATCAGAGTTTTTGACTGATTTTGTCCTTTTGAGCTTTGCAATCTTCTTCTTGCATAGAAATAACTCTTCTGGACAACTCTCCTGATCAAGGCCTTTGGTTTCATATGGAGTTTTCTTGTCCTTAGAGTTTGTTCCAGACTTTGAGCCTTGAGGGGACTAGATCTTGATCATTTTGAAGTCATAGGTTCCCCCTCACATTGTGCATCTAATCATCTAAGAGCTGCCTAACATATCAGCTTCTCATCTAGCCTTATGCTATGTGTTCTAACACATTTTGAACACAATCATCTTGACTTAGGCATGTCTCAGGGGGTTTTGGTATTTAATCAAAACATGTATCATTTTATTCCCAACAATTAGCATACTAAAAGATGTACCAAATCACTGAGTAATTATGGAGCACGGAGTTCACTACTGCGATGCCTTCTTTTCAAAAGGTGATATTTGGTAAAAACATCAATGTATTTGTAATCCATTAAGTAAGTATGGGGCACGGAGTTCGCTAGTACGATGTACTCTACAGGAACAATGGATCAATACAAATTAGATGTTATAACACAAAAAGAAAAATATGGTGCAACACAAATGAAGCAAATTCATGTAAAAACCGTGTTGAGGTGTTTGTAACAGTTTTGAGCACAACATTGCCTGATTCAAATTTATTTTTATTAGTTGTAATTATTTAATTATTAATTGGGATTTATTTCATTTTATTTAATTACTGACCCACATTTTTTTTTATTTTTCAAATTATGCAATTTTAATTATTCTGGAAGCTTCTAAATTATCTAATTTAATTTAATTAAATTTCCCCACTAATTACCCATGATCTACATTGTGGCTAATTATGTGGAGCATGATCGAAAAACTTCTGGATTATTTTCTTTACTCTCCAACTACATAGTTCTCTCTATAAATATCACTCATAAGATTAAAATCTAAAGCTAATCGTGATTTTTGATCTTGTTGAGTACTGAGTTTTTGCAGAATTGTTTATTGGCCGTGTATCTCTCAAAGTTTGTGTATACACTCCTCAAACCTACCTTGAAATTCCAACCGTCCCTTAAATGGCTGGAAACCAACCTCAATCCCACTCACAAACTCACTCTGATTTGAAGAACTCGTCCCACTCTCGCACAAACCCTCTCGAAATCCTTGCTTCCATGGCTTCTCAGAAATCAACCTCGTCAAATGCTGACTCAAATGTTTCTGCAACACCATCAACAACCGCTCATACTCCTCAAACTACTCCTCAAACCGTTCCACCAACAACCAACATCCCACAAGATTCGACCGTTGAACAGTTTACTAGGGTTGTCGAAGAGGTGTCTGAGACTCTTCGAACTACTGGTCATCTGCCCGTGATGACATTTGGAGATATCACTGTGGATATCTCAAGCTATTTGGCTGATCAAACCGCCCAAATGGCTTCTGCTTCAAAAAGCCCCAAATCACCTACTGTTCATGAACCACAAGCTGAAAATGTGGAGGTTGGTGCTGAAGAAGAAGTTACTGCTACTTCCGACCCTGAAGGTGTTGAAATGGAGGATGCAAACATCTCTGAAGACGGTACAAACTCTTCACTCTCTGTTTCTGATGAATCTGCTCCCATTCCGTTCAAGAAGAATGCGCAGAAAGGGAAAAGACAGAGAAGCCCTGTACAAAGAAGGAGATCATATCGAGTGTTCACTCGTGTGGATTATTCTGAATCCATGAGGAAGAAGAAGAAAGCTGGAGCTGATGCTGCTGAACCCATCCAAGTGTTCACAGACTCTGAAGAAGAAGCTTCTGTTGCTGTTGAGAAACCTAAGAAAGTTGTTGAGAAATCCAAGAAGAAAGTTGTTGCTGAAGTGAAAGGAAAAGGAAAGGCTGTTGCTGATCCCAAAGGCAAAGGGAGGGCCAAGATGATTGTTGAAGATGAACCTGCAAAATCAGATTCCAATTCTGATTCTGATGTGTGTTTAAGAGATATTCTGAATTCTCTTAAGAAAAATGCTGAGCATTTTGTTGCTGCAAAGGATGCCACACAAGAACCTGAAGATGATGGCAGTGGTGATAGCTCTTCCAGTGCAGAAAGCAGCTCTAAGGAAAGCTCTGCTAAAGATTCCACATCAAGCTCTAATGACCTTTCTTCTAAAGAGGAAGGCATTTCTGATTCTCTTGAGACTCTAGAGAATAGGTTGGCTATTTATTCTAAGAGGAAACTGCTGATAGAGAAGAGAATTAATATACCTGATTTTGAAAGTAAAGGCATGATTAGTTTCTTAGAGGAAAGGAATTTGATGAATGCTGTGAATTTTGGTGAATCATTCTTGACAAATTGGGCTTATGAATTTTATGCTTGCATGAAAAAGAGTACTGGTAGGAGATCATCTAGGTGGTATGGGACTGTTAATTTTAGGGGGAGGGATGTACCTTTTACTCCTGAATTGATAAATGAGTTTCTGCATATTCCAAATGTTGAGGTGGATGAAGAACCTGACATGGATGTGGTTATTGCTGCTATAACTGGTGGTAGGGTAGTTAAGTGGACTAGACATATGCTAGCCAAAGACTTCACTTCCCTACATTCTGTGTTATACAAACTCATTATCTACAATTGGATTCCCACTACAAATACTACCAAGATCACAAAAGACCAAGCTGTTCTTATGTATAGGATCTCTGTGCTTAAGAAATTCAATTTAGGCCTCACTATCTTCCACCACATGATGAGATTTACTGGAAAAGTTTCTGAAAAAGGCAACCTACCCTATCCTGTTCTGATTTCAAATTACTTGAGGCACCATGACCTTGTTGCCAAGAACACTGATGTGTTGAGGGGGAGAGTTCCATTACTGGCCATAGCTCCTGCCTTACTCACTGGGGATAGAGTAATTGATCTGCCTTTGACTGCTCCTGGTACTGATCATCAGCACAGACCTTCAACTACTGAACATCAGCAAAGACCCTCAACTTCTGATCATCTAGAATCATCCAGATCAAGACAGAGAAATGCACCCCCAAATGTTGAGAACATCCGTATCAACATTTCTGGTAATGTGTATCTTTCACAGGAATTCATCAAACTACACACTACAAAATAATTTGAAAATGGCATCGGGGAAGGCATCTGATCTGCCGTCCCCAATGATGAAGGCAACGGCAAAGGCATCGGCAGTGTGCCGATGCCAATATGCTCGATGCTATTTAAATGGCATCGGATTTGGGGAAAACCGTTGCCTTTTGGCATCGGGGGGACAGCCGATGCCTTTTCGCATCGGGCCCACTGCCGATGCCTTTTCGCATCGGGGACAGCCAATGCCATTTTATTAACATTTAAAAAAGACGAATCTGGGTTTCGAACCCAGGTCGATAGGCCACCAACACCCACCCCCCACCGCTGGGCCACCCCATTTTCGCGATTTCTGGCCATTTTCGCGATTTCTGGGGTTCGAACTCGGGACCTCGCGGTCTCGAAGGCTTTTGAGCGTCCCCTGTGTGCCGTTTAGGCTAGGAGCTTTTAGTCGACATGTTGTGAATGCAATTAATATATATTCAATTTAATTTGAGTTTTTAATTCTTTAATTAATTCAATCCATTCTAACTTTAATGGTTGCTTATTAAATTATTTATCAAAGCATATCATAATTATTTCTAAATTATGTTTTTCAAATTAACTAAATTATGTTTTTCAAATTAAATAATTTAATTACGGTATCAATTCACACTATTTAAATTTATTCTAATCCTCAATTTACAACATTTAAATTCATTCTAATTTTTAATTTCACAACAGTATAATTATATACAACATTGAATATAATTATTTTCACTTATACATTTAAATTTATTATAATCACATCATTTAAATTCATTCTAATTTTCAATTCACAACATTAAATATATATAATTATTTTCACTTATCCATTTAAAAATATGAATTCACTTATCCATTTAATTAAAAATATTTTCATCTATTATAAAATTATTCTCTAGTTCATTTTCAATTAAAATACACTTATCTAATACGGAGTACTAGTGAATACTTTTTTTTTTAATTGCAGAGAATAAGCTTGATTAATTTCCTAATTGTTGTAGTATATTATATATAATGTTCGTTTCACTCTGATCAGGAGTAATGCTAAATTCATAAGTCATACTCACGTAACTATCAAAATCCACGCAAATATACATGACATATATATATATATATATATATATATATATATATATATATATATATAGAAATGATATTGAGCCCATATAATGGGCTCCTTAGGCCATCTCCAACCACAAACTCTCAAATGAAGATCTCTAAACTCTAAAATACACTTTTTCATACTCTATTTTAAAAACCTTCTCCAACCATGAAACTCTATATCTTACTCTATTTATTATTTTAATCATTTTCAATATATTACAATCATTAAATAATATATTTATCTTCATATTTAAATTAATTTATAAAATTAAATATTCAATTAGTAAATTAAATTATAAATTAAATATTGTTGATTTTATCAAAATCATAAAATGTAAATAAACTTGTAGTTTTTAAATATTACTTTTATTTAAATATAAAATTACAAAACACATAGTGACGTAAAACGAAACATGTGAGTATAATGTATGTTTTATTGTATTTTAAGTTATTTTTTTTGTTGGTAATAATAATACACAAAAAAAAAAAGTTACACAATTAAAATTATATTATAAATTAGTATAACAATAGAATTGTAATTATATTTAACAAATTATTAATATAGAATTGTAATACAGAATAGTAAATATTAATAAAATAATAGATATAAAATATAGAGTTTTGAATAGTGAACTTCATATATAGAGTTTACTATTCAAAACTCTATTTCAAAACTTCAAAATAGAGTACGGTTGGAGGGAGCAAAACTCTATAAATGAAGTAAAACTTCATTTATAGCCTACGGTTGGAGATGGTCCTATGGAGTCAAATGATGATGTGTCATTATCTACATCATTATATTTACTTACATAATTAACACTATTTTATGGAAATTTAAAAAATTAAAGGATATTCCTATAAAATTAGGAAACGTAGGACAAAGATACCATAATCAAGATTACCAATGCTAATTATTTTGATTTTTTAATTAATCAAGATTAATTATTTTGATTTTTTAATTAATCAAGGTTAATTATTTTAAGATTTTTTAAAATTATTTATTAACGTGTTTATTATCAGTATATAATTATTAAATTAAAAAAAAACCATACATTTATATATATAATTTTTTTAATAACAAAAAAATTAAAATTATAAAAATAATTAATTGAAAAATAATGACTACATTAATTAAACTAAATCATAAACTCTAAACTTTAAACCTTAAAAAAAATCATAATTTTCAATTTTAGGGTTTCAGGGTTTAGGGTTAAGAGGTTTAGGGTTTAGGGTTTTAGAGGTTTAGGGTTTAGGGTTTAGGGCGACGGGGAAGGCATCGGGCCCACTGCCGATGCCATTTTGCATCGGGGGGCCGTTACCAAATGGCATCGTGGCCCACTGCCGATGCCATTTTGCATCGGCCATTAAATGCCGATGCCATTTCGCATCGGCCCGCCTGCCGTTGCCAATTGCCGATGCCTTTTGGGCAATATTTTGTAGTGACAGCTCAACCACTTGCAGGAAACTATTGATGAGCTCCAGTTCCTGAAGGATAGATGGACCAGTATGCTTTCACCTACAACAGGGGGAGTACCACCACCATCAAACTCCAATGTGGTGATTGAAGAGTTAAATGATGATGGAGTTCCAGCTGCTGTTGCTGGTGATGGACCTGATGCTGCAGTGACAGATGTAGTTGTACACCTTGCATCTACCTACTTTGTTGATGAAGGAGATGATGATGATGCTGCTGAGATGGAGACCTTGTATGGTGATCTCCACTGATGAACAGGGACAAGCTACAAGACAGGGGGAGATCTGAATTTCATAATGGCTACTGTGCAGGAACTTGATGCTGCAGCTGTTACCACAACAATATATGCCATTTATTTAGTTCAATCTCTGTAATTAATGTTTAAGTTTGAATTCTGAAATTCTGATACACTTGTTATTTATTTTCTAGATGATAGGTTGTTTATTTGTTTGCAACTTGCTTAATTATTGTTACATTTGGTAATGATTGTTTACTGCCCTTGCTTAATTTGTTTACAGGTTACCATATGTTTACTGCAGGTTGTATAGTATTAGTTTCTGTCCATTTGTTTTGTTTATTATTTTTGCTCTGATGTTTGTTATTTTGTTTTTGTTAGTGTCTTACTTAGATTCTAAGTTAATTCTTCCAGTTCAACTTATGATCTTAGTATAGTTACTTATGTTGTGAGTAAGTGTACTGTTTATGCTTATTCTATTTTGGATAAAATTGTTTTGATCCTTTGGCACGGATCATTATGAAATTATCCTTGATCTTCATTTGATTTGATCCGACGGTTACAACAAGTATTGACTTGACTAGTACTTAGCAATGATGTCAACCTCAACTAAGTACATAAAACTGAGTATGTATAGAAATATATGTGCATCAGGTGTGTTGTAGTCGAAAGGTCAAATTGGGGGAGATTGTAGATGTTGTTAATCCTTAAATGCCTTAACATTATCAACAACATCTTAATTTGACCTTCCGAGATTTTTTCTAAGTCTTTTCTGAAATGCTACATTAAATGTTGATCTAAATGTTGTCGCATTTCTGGCAGGATCTAGAAGCTTCTACAAGGATCTAGAACCTGGAAGATTCCAGAACATTGGAGAACATGCTAGAGCAGCCTGGAACCATTTAGAACGACCTGGAGCATACAAGAAGGATCTAGAAAGATCATGGAAGTTGAGCTCCTAAAAAATAGGACCTCAATGTGGAAGCCTCTAGAATTCGTATCCCACTTCTATAAATACCGATTGAAGGCTTCATAATTCAGTGTATTCTATTCGAGCAATATCCTAGACCGAGCGTTCATCCCTGTTAGGATTTGTGGCCAATAGTTTTACATTTTAGATCATACGAAGCATCCCACCCGTATGGCTGTGTGTCTTGTTATCTATTGAGAGTGTAATCATAGATAGACTAGGCATTTCGATAGTGTGTAATCTTATACACTTAGATCGTTTTAAAAACTTGGCACCTGCCTCGTTTGTAGTTTCGTTGTGAAAGTTATTGTTGTAACATTTCACACAACATTTGTACTTGAAGATAAGTATTTATTTACGCCATAAGGCAGCAATAGATTTTTATTTATAAAATCTATGTTAAAATATTTCCATTGTCTCTCGTTTGTTTTTAGTATTTCAAGTCTTCCGCTGTGTATCTAAATTTCTGATATTCTGTTAGAGTCAGTGTTGCACTATTTGTCTCAACATTCTGTGCAACATTTATCTACTTATACTTAAACACTTCATACACCCCTACGCACACTTTCAATCTTTGATCTCGCTTGACACGTCTTCCTTCACGTTCAATCAGATTGAGTTCAGGACAATCGTTGCTAAAATGGACGTGTTTGTGACGATTGAACCATGAGTCGACATCATCTTTACCAGCATCTCATTTGGGCACAGATGGGTCTCTTCATTTAGAATTTATTGAAACAACATGAATTAGCGTTCTTCTAAATGATGATCTATGCTCAAATATTTATTTTGTTTCGAGTGTTCCCTTTGATCTCTCAAATGATCTTGATGATTTTATTTCGACCTTGTGTATGTAATCTATGTAGAACTTTTTTTATATTTTCCATGGCGTGAGGATAATTTATCGAATCTTTTCATCATAAGAGTCATTTCTTCTTTAAGGCTAAGATCGGATGTGTCAGTTTCGTCTTCTTCTTTGGACTTGCTTGCTCGGCCGGACTCATTTATGAATTTGAAAGCTACTTCTTTAGATGTTTTCGTTGAAGGAGCTTCACTTTCTTATTGTTCTTCTTGGTTGAGGTCAAATTCATTGAGGTGTTGGAATAAGACCTGGACAGACAAGGTTGCGAGATTCTTGGTGTCTTTTATGACGATCACTTTCATCTTCCACCTCTTAGATAGGGCCATCCAACTCCCCTGGAGCTCAATTTCATACTCCTGAAAATCAAACCATGCTCCTGAAATTTGCTTATTGATCTTTTGGTTGACATAATTGTTGATGAGTCAAGGCTAATGTCCCCTTTTAATCCTGACATGATGACATATACTCAAATGCTAAACAAGGCAATGTTGGATGATGCTCAACCCACTGAACCTACCCATTAAAGCCCTTAGGACAATTGCTCTTGAAAGCACCTGGGACCCAACCTATCCATCCCTCTTCTAGAAATCACTCATCAGTTCAATTTCCCTGAACCCCAAGACAACATTCTTGGAGAAGGAACCCCAAAAGAAAAGGATGATGAAGATTATACCTATGAAGGTATAATGAGAGATGTGGCCCGGGCCAATCTGGATAAGTTATATATAGGTCTAAGCAAGTATCCAAGGTTGCAACAAACCTGTTATGACTTAAGAGCCCTGATTGAAATCAAGAATAAGTCAATCTTGGAGATTGCTTAAGACATTGAGGATAAAGGTGCAAACTAGCAGTAAATTGGAGAGAATGAGTTGCTTCATTTTGCATGAGTTAAGACAAGATACCGTCTAGAGGAGCCACTCTTCTACACAATTGTGTTGAAGAAGATCAGAGAAGAAGAATCAAGAATTGATCAAGGTATCAAACATCTTAACAATGACGATCATTCCAATGATGATGATAATGATGTTGATCACACTAATCCCAACCCCCTCTTCTGTGGTACATTGCTTGACTCTTGGAGGTGGTAAAGACTCTAATGATTAAATGTTTTAATATCAAAGGAGGATGTTAAGACAGCCAACAGAGCATCTGCCAAGAAAGGTTCTTATGACCCTGAAGCACAACCAAAAGATGTTGAGGCTTCCATAGGAGAGACTAGTTTGGTTGGGCTCTCATTTGTGTCAAGAGAGTTGGACACAAGTGTTACCTCATCCATTCCGACTGGCTCATTGAGTTTGAGAGAACCAATCATTAAGACCGCCTCACAAGTCACAACTTCCCTGAATTGATTCTAAAGAGAATGTTGAGGTGTAAGGCTTTGAAGGAGTTGAAATGGAAAATGAACCAGAAAAATAAGAGAGAGGAGAAGGCGTGGTAGAAATTTTAATTGAGAAGCAAACACCCATCTTAGAGGGAGATGAGGTAGAAATTGTGAAGATAACACAATTTGAGAGTCAAAACTATTTTTCAAGTCAAATCTGAACTTGATGAATCTCCTGCTGAAGGTGTAAGAAAACCTGATTTTTTTAGTGATGTAAGCCTAGTTGATAATGAAAGGAGAAAATAAAGAGTTGAAAATGAGGGTACAACTATTGATGAGCAGAGTTCTTAACAAAAGAATTTGCGGGTGATTTGACTAACCAGATCTTTTCTTACAAATACAAAAGGACTGACATTTGATCATATTTTTGAATTTGAACCCCTCACTAAAGCAACAATGCATGGCCCCATAGAGAACGACTATTTGAATAACTATATCTTTGCTTTATAAAAAAATTACATGAACCAGGCCATAGCCACTGGAGATGGGATGAGGATTGCTTTAGAAGATCTCAATGTCATGGAAGTTAATTCAGAGAAGTTGCAAAGACTTATTAGAGAAGTTGACCAAGCTCATGCCAAGATTGCTAAAGAAATGAACAATCAAGCTAAGACTTTGGCTTCGGTAGAGATGGGACTTAGAGGCTTATAAGAGTCATGACCTTACCGTTCTTGAAGCCAAAGTCAATGGAGTTGGGTCAGATCTTCAAACTTTATTTTCTGAAGCGTAGGGCATCAAAAAGTATGTTCAAAATGTCTCCATATCAGTCAAGCACAAACATATCGAAGTTGCTAGGAAATCGCAATCACAATGTGAGTTCCTTAGAAAGGATGGCCATTATGTTCAAGAGGAAGAATGCTCTTTAAAGGAAGAAAGCTAAAAAGATAAGGAAAGCCATGGTCAAGGAAGCCACCGAGATTTTCACCACTGCGATGTTTACTAAGATTGCTGAAGATGCCACAACCAAGTTCACATAAATTCTCAATTCAATCTTCGTTGGAAATCTCAAGAATACTTTGGATTCCATAGTCACTGAGAAAATGAAGTAAATCCATGTTTATGTGAGCATGAGTAGTGACGGGATGCAGAAAATTCATGATGAGAATGTATGGCTCCTTGGTGAGATAGATTGTTTGTCACAAATCATAATGAGTGACTTCAAGCCCCAATGTTTTGATAATATAAAAAAGGAGGAAAGACAGAAGAAGAGAGCTAGAGGTGACTTGACTATAAGCTATCAAAAAGTCTAAAGTACAAGAAAGAGTTAAGAAACCTAAAGCTATTGACAAAGGGAAAAAAAGTTATTGATATTGATGATGTCACAGAAGAGTAACAATTATAACTAGCAGTGAAAGACAATAACTTCTGCTTAAGAAGATCAAACAAGACTTATGCAGAGGCCCGGAAGAGAGTCAACTAACCTGGATAAATTAGTTCAAGTACAAATTGAAGTAAGGGTGAAGATATAGAAAGGCTAAGAAAAGTGAAAACTTTATTTGAGTTTCCTACTAATCTGAATATACAGAAAATAGAAAAAGTAAAGAAAAATAGTGTGGGTCATAAAAAAAAAATGGATAACTCTCAATGTCGAATGAATATAAAAAAAAAAATATAAAAACTAATTTGCAAAAGTATAAAAAACAGAGGATTAATACTTGTGTGGAATATTTCATACATAAAAATAGATATAAATAAGACAATTTAAAAATATTTGCGGGTCATAAGCTTGGATGGGTCGCCCAAAAAATTTGCGGGTCACAAGTATGTGAAGTACTAATGTACTATATACCAATATATTGTTACTACAATGCCAAAATATTATCACTACAAGACGAAAGTGTATTACTAAATGTCTATATGTTAAAAAATATTCTAAAAAATTCGTCCAAAAAATTAAGTGTTCAAAATATATTTGAATTTAATGTAATACACTTTTGACTTTGTAATGACAATATTTTGTTCATGTAATAATATAGTTATGATCATGTAGTAAAACAATATTTAAAAGCAAAAAAATATATTTTAATTAAGTTTAACCCATTTAACTCGTTTAACTCATAATTTTTTACCCCAAATTTACCTTAATTATCTATATATTATGCATGAAATATTAATACTACTCCCTCCATCCCACAATTACTTTTACACTTTTATTTTAGAACGTTTCACAATAACTTTCACATCTTTAAAATAAAAAATTCTTTATAAACTCCACCCTCACAATATCCTTAATTTCTTTACTTTATACATTAAAGTTTACAAAATTAAATTTCAAAATCCCCACAAAATTTATTTTTTCTTATTTTATGGGTCTTATTAAAGAAAGTACACAACAAGTAGTATAAGTTTATGTGAAAACAAAGTTGTCCAAAAATGAGAAATTCCATTTCAAGTAGGGCCTACAATAGTTGAATCTTAAAACGAATAACGGCGATTAAACCCTAATTAATCAAACCTCAGAAGGAATCTTAAAAAACCAGTCAGGAATCAACGGTCCAGATCTTTCATTCTTCCCCCTCGGTTTTTCAGCCTCCTTTTGCATTTCTTTCTAACCGCTGCCTCTTCTCTCTCTCTCTCTATCTCCATATCTATGCGCCTCCATTTTTGACTAACACACGCAGAATAGACACATAGATAGATACACCCTCGTATATAGAGAGAGAAAACACGCACAACTATGTGTGGAATTCTAGCTGTGCTCGGCGTCGCTGAAAACTCTCAGGCCAAACGCTCCAGAATTATTGAGCTATCCAGAAGGTATAATTGATTCTCTTCATTTTCGCCCCTGTTTGAGTGTATAGTTTCATTGCATTGTGTTTCATTATTCCGTGAAATGAATATTTTGTTTTGGTAAATTTTCTTTTTTTTCCGGGCAATTTGTATTGTTTTGATTGAAGGTGCATTGGCTTTGTAAGTAGTAAAATGCAATGTCCATCGAAAGTTTTTTTTCATTAATATTTTGAGATGGGTTTAAGATAATGGGAAATGGGATTGCTAGATAGTAGAAGGTTGTGGCCAATGGTGATTAATTAGTTTACTCAAACTATAGCAGCAGTAATTTTGAACTTAAAATGGATTATTTGTGTATTTCCCCTTTATGAACACATTGCTCAATTTAAACTGTTGGAAACAATGAATGCTTATAGGCTAATTTGTGGCTGATAATGTTTGAGGTGTAATATTTCAAAATATTAGCGACTATAATTTAACTGGAAGAACGAAAAAGAAAATCTAGAAACTAAAGATGTTATATTAACACAACAATGGATGTTTACTTTTGGTTTAAAAAATGGGGGGTTTTGAGTTTTAAGATCCTACACCAATTTTACTTCAGGATTTAAAAACCTGTTTTCAAAGCCCAACCCTATTAAACCTACTCATTGATTTGACATAAAGTTAAATATTACACATTGATTTGAGCGAAAGTTAAATACTCCCCTACTCAAAAAAACCTAAAAGAAACATATACTCCCTCCGTCCCATAGAAACTTGCACACTTGGGTGGGCACACAATTTAAGAAATGTGTAAGAAAATGTGTAATGAGTTATATTTTGAGGGGTAGTTTTGTAAAGTTTTATGAATAAAGTAAAGTAAAAAGTAGATTGAGTGTGGAAAAGTAATGACATATGGGTAAATAAGAGTATATTTTGAGGGTGGGGATTATGAAGATATTTCCTTTTATGGAGTGTGCAAATTGGTATGGGACATCCATTTATAGAAAGTGTGCAAATTCCTGTGGGATGGAGGGAGTACATATTACTCCCTCCTTCCCGTAAAAGTTTGCGGGGAATCTTGTGCACATAGTTTAAGAAAAAAATGTAATGATTAGAGTGTTGTGGGACAATTTTGTATACTTTTTATGTATAAAGTAAATAAAGTGGTTGAATTGAGTGTATTGTAGGCCCCACAAAATATGTGTATATTGTGAGGGTTTGGATTGTGAGGATTATATCCATTTTGGGGTATGCAAACTTTTGTGGGACAAAGTAAAAAGAAAAGTATGAAAACTTTTATGGGACAGAGGGAGTACGATTCATCGGGATTTCAAAAACTGATATTCAAAACTACCTAAAACTCAAAGTAAACATCACCTCAGTGTCAGGTTTACATTTCTATTCGTAGTTTTTTTTGCTTTCTGTACAATTTAACATTGTAAGTTCTTTTTCTTTTTTTTATATGAAACTCGTGAAAGATGCACTGATCTATGTTTCCCCCCTATTTCAAGTTGAAGATGCAATACTCCATGATTTGCTGCTCTTTGTTATTCTTGTGAATGTAGTTTGCTAAGTACAAATGAAAGTCCTTGACCTAGTTGTAAAATATATTTTGTTGATAAAGAAATGATGTAAAGTGTTAACTATTAAGCTCACACATGTTTTGTGTGGTTAGAGTTGACCATTATTGAGACTAATTTTCTGAAAGCAGTGATTCTAAAATCAATCCTCAAGCAATTATTGTGAGTCTTTTCTAATCTGGAATTCGAAAACTGTAGGTTGCGACACAGAGGCCCTGATTGGAGTGGGTTGCACAATCATCAGAACAATTATCTTGCTCATCAGCGCTTAGCTATCGTAGATCCTGCCTCAGGAGACCAACCATTGTACAATGAAGACAAAACTGTCGTTGTTACGGTAGGTGAATCATTTATAGAGACATTTCTGAGCTACTTAATCCTTTGATTTTTTGAAGGTTTTTACTACATATTAACTTAAAGAAGTGTAGTGATGGTTTTCACATTACAGTATTACACTCTGCTTATGTGCACGTGTTTCCTAAAAAACCGTCCTATTCATGTCTATTCTATTATAAATATAAAAAATCTCACAACTTCTTATTTCATTAAATAATTTACATTATTACTAAGATAAGAACATGGGGTCCCCATGCTCTAGTGTGCTTTATCAGAAGTATAGTATTTATGTACACATTTTTAATGTTGACGAGGATGCTTGTGCAGAAATTTGCTTATCTTTACGCGTCTTTGAAAATGTGCCACCACATTGTCTCCATTTCAATATTTTATACGGCCAGTGATTCTTGTAATTAAACTTCAAGATATGTAATGATATAAGGATGTACAGCAATGTACTAGTTTTTATGCCTGTTTCTTTTTCCATAAATGGGCAGCAGCGGACTGGGCATCCTGCTCTAAATTTCATTTAGGTTTCAGATCCTGAAATTTAACCATTCCCTTTACCTTTTAGGTTAATGGAGAAATATACAACCATAAGGAACTAAAGGAGAAGCTGAAATCTCATAAGTTCAGAACAGGAAGTGATTGTGAAGTTATTGCTCATCTGGTGAGTACTTGTGACAATGTACTGAAGTACTCGTGTCTCCTTACCAATATTTGCACATATCCTGGAATTATTGAATTAATAAATCTACCATAAGATTTAGTAATGCTTATTGTGTCATCACATGTGTTAATTTCCTATACTTCTTCTGATACAACTCATTGTTATTCCAGTATGAAGAATATGGTGAAGAATTTGTTGATATGTTGGATGGAATGTTTTCCTTTGTGCTTCTTGACACCCGTGATAACAGTTTCATTGCTGCTCGGGATGCCATTGGTATTACCCCCCTCTATATCGGCTGGGGTCTTGATGGTATGTGTCCTTTTATTGTCTTTATTGATTCTTGATGTCATGCGTATGCACATTCCATCTTCTTTAATAATTTCAATTTATAGGTGCTGTATGGTTTTTGATGTTTCCAGCTGCTTGTGAAAATGCAGTTTTTGTTTTTATATTAAATTTCCCCATACATTCCTTGAAATGTGTCCCATCCAAGAATTCATAATCTATGTGTACTTTAATCATTTTAGTCTTTGATTTTCTAGATCCTATACTGTAATGCAGGATCCACTTGGTTTGCTTCAGAAATGAAAGCTCTAAGCGATGACTGTGAGCGCTTCATGTCTTTTCTTCCTGGTCACATATATTCGAGTAAAACTGGTATGTCTTATGGGACTTAAGAGCAACTTACTTTATGCGAAATTCTGCTTCCTATAATTCCATTATACTTGCTTTCAATCATTACTATATTAGACAGACTTTATTCCCTGCTGATTTAGTTGTCATTATTGTCACTGATGAAATGGATGAGGATCCATCTGTCATTGGCTTGTTTTTATTAAATGAACTACTTAGGTTACATTGCTGCAAGATGAAATCAAATCCATCCACGTGCCCAATTCATTTTTGTGATTGTTTCTTTTGCTGTTTTTGTCAGATGAACTAGTGAAATGACAATGTTTTGTTTTGTATTCATGATATTTCCTCATGGTATATGTACTGCTGATAACTTGCTATATCTGGCAGATCTAGTGGGAGTCAGCAGAGCGTTTTTTCAGTATAAGTATAATATTTTAGATTTTGAGTACTTGCTTCTTAGCTAGAGTCTGATGAAGCTTATCATAAATGTATCAATACTATATCATTATTCTGTTTTCTTTGCATAGTCTAGTTGCAAGCAGATTCTCTGTTAAGTTTAGAAAAATTAAATGATGGTTACAGGAAGCCTCAGAAGATGGTACAACCCACTGTGGTATGCAGAAACCATACCTTCAACTCCTTATGAACCTCTTGTACTGCGCAAGGCCTTTGAAAAGGTAAGCTTCTTTGACAATTTCTCAATAGTTGAATGTATTCAATATGATATCGTTATACAAATGGTTGAGAATGGATGTTATAATCTTTCTTGTCTTCTTTACTTCTCCCACTTTTGTAATTATTAATAAATTCTCTGACTAATTATTTGAGTTGGCTTGATATCCCACTTTTTCCACTCTCAGTTCTTACCCAATTCAGTCTCTTTTCTTTACCCTTCTACTATGTTCCTCCTCCTCCATCCGGTTCCCTCTATAATCCTTTACCCTTCTACTGAGTTGATATCTTGACTCAGATATTCATAGCAATTCATATACTCATCCTTAAACAAATGCTAGTACATTTTTATCGAGGGATGCTACTCGTTTGAATACCTCATCCTATACTCATATCAGTCAAAAAAGCCTATGTGATCCTTTTGCATATGAGTTGTGCTTTCTTAAGCACTCCCTTTTCTAATGCTCATATTATCTCAGGCTGTTACCAAGAGACTTATGACAGATGTACCATTTGGTGTGCTTTTATCTGGCGGACTTGACTCATCCCTTGTTGCTTCGGTTGCCTCCCGCTATTTGGCTGATTCTGCAGCTGCCCAGTGGGGGTCACAATTACATACCTTTTGCGTTGGATTAAAGGTAATACCAATCCCCAAAGCTCATTTGTTACTCTACTTGCTTTTGCATTTATACAACAATATATTAGCGTACAAGAATCCTTATTAGTTAGTTGCTTTCAAGAAAGCTGATGGGTTTTAATATTTTGGTCCCCTCCATCTGCATGCCACAATAGATGACATGGTGCCAGTCTTCTGCTAAAATGTTTTGAAGTGAGTAAAGGGGTATATAATAGTAGAGACTTACTAAATTTTTTGGTTGATCTATTCATGTGGCGCACCATAATTTAAAACCTCTGCTTCTACCTCCCTTTAGATAGAAAATAGCTTGAAAGATATAAAATTAAAGCAGCTGTTGGTATTGTGCCTAAACTACTCGATCTCTTTATCTTGGTTGCTCAAAGCAAATGAAAACTTGTCTTATCAGAGTATTGAAAGTTCTTTCTCATTCTGTTATTAACGGGTCAACATTTAATGCTTGAACATATAAGAATTAAGGATCACATCTTCTAAATTGGATCAATTATTTTATCGCATTTTTTTAAACTCAACAGGGTTCTCCTGATTTAAAAGCTGCCAGAGAAGTGGCAGACTACCTTGGTACTCGTCACCATGAGTTCCATTTTACAGTGCAGGTAATATCTCAGGAGTAATTTAATGTATACCTTTCATCATAATAAAATAAAATTAAACCTTCATTTATTGCTAAATCAGGAAGGAATAGATGCACTAGAGGAGGTAATCTATCATGTCGAGACGTATGATGTAACTACTATCAGGGCCAGTACACCAATGTTTCTTATGTCCCGAAAAATCAAATCTCTAGGAGTTAAGATGGTTCTTTCCGGTGAAGGCTCTGATGAAATATTTGGTGGCTATTTGTATTTTCACAAGGCACCGAACAAGGAAGAGTTACACCAGGAAACATGTCGAAAGGTATTTGGAGCGTATGCATTACATGTTTGAGTACGGAAGATAAAAGTATTTTGGTCTCATAACTTGTCTACTGTCTAATTCTGGTCCCAATTTTTTTTTTCAATTTAGTCCCAATATTAAAATTGTCCAATTTTGGCCCAATAACTTGTCTACCGTCCAAATTTGGCCCCAAACTAAATCCTCATGTGACATAAAACAACACCATTTTCAATTTTCTGGCGATTTTGGGGCCGAATTGGACAATTTTTTTAAATATTGCGACTAAATCTAAAAAGGTTAGCATTTTTTGGATCGGAAAAATTATTAATTGAAAAGTACGGTATGAGGTTATCTCATTCTGTGACTACTAAGCTTTATATGTTAAGAAATGCGTGAATGACTATGATTTCTGCTTGATTGCCCAGATTAAAGCTCTTCATCTTTATGACTGTTTGAGAGCTAATAAATCAACTTCAGCATGGGGCGTTGAAGCTCGTGTTCCCTTCTTAGATAAAGAATTCATCAACGTGGCAATGAGCATTGATCCAGAATGGAAAATGGTATGCTACTTGATTTTGTTGCTCACTCCCTGCCCCTAACCCTAATCATGATAGTGAGTATATTGCTACCAAGTAAATGCAATTGCAAATTTGCAATGGAAATTGTTCCAAATATTATTGAATGAAATTCGTGGACTTGTCTATATGTGGGTTTATTTCTGCAGAGCTTAAATTGAAACTTTCAGCTATACACAAATTTTGATAAACTTTCCAGTCTACAATTTCTATGTGCATGCTAATTATGCAGTCCAGTTTGACAAATTTATGTTAGGTTTAGTGCTCAGCCCTTTCAATTTTTCTGAAGAATATTATTTAAATTTGGTTCGGCAGATACGACCTGATCTTGGAAGAATTGAGAAGTGGATTCTACGCCATGCATTTGATGATGAACAGGCTCCATATTTGCCCAAGGTTTGGTAGACGTTCAACTTGTATTCTTTGATGCTCTCTGCTTCATATACTTTGAAAATTACAGTAATAGGAGTTATTGAGGCATTCGTTTTGTGGGTTTCAGCACATTTTGTACAGACAGAAAGAACAGTTCAGTGATGGAGTTGGATACAGTTGGATTGATGGTTTGAAAGAACATGCTAACCAACAGGTGGAACCCTGTCTCTCCTGTTGTGAGAATTATTGGATGATTTTTTCATTTTATTTCGTTTTTCTCCCCTAACTTATTTGGATATAATTATGTTATTGATGGACAGGTTACGGATGCAATGGTAGCGAATGCAAGTTTTGTTTACCCTGAGAATACTCCAACTACTAAAGAAGGGTACTACTATAGGACTATCTTTGAGCGATTCTTCCCTAAGGTTAGTTATCCACTACCTTTTAGCTTGTGTTAGACGGTCTCGTACATGAAACAAGTTTCCTTCATTTATAAATTCTATGGTGCACTGGTTTATGACCTACCTGAATCGTGTTTTGAAGCATAGTAAAGTGTAAATTCTAAAGTGGGGCAAGTCTTGCTGACGTGGTAGTGTATGAAATTGAATAAAAAAGGGGTTGTAATGTAATTGAAATAGTAAGAAAAAATCATGAATTTATTTGCAAATTTTCAAGGATCCTCCGGTTGTCATGTCAGCATGAAAATAGTCCTATAATTGCAATTTTTTTAAAAAAAATTGTGTTATCGAATTGCAAATTTATTAGAACATATATTGCGGTTGAAAAAACATGTCGATTATTGTTGAACAGAACTCTGCAAGATCGACAGTCCCAGGTGGTCCGAGTGTGGCGTGCAGTACTGCAAAGGCCGTAGAGTGGGACGCAACATGGTCCAAGAACCTTGACCCCTCTGGTCGAGCTGCCCTCGGTGTCCATCTTGCTGCGTACGATGAGGCCAAGGCAGCAAAGGAAGAAGCTGCTTCAACCATAAACGGCGTAGAGTAATAACCATTAGTAGCTTTTCTTGTGTAATAATTAATAAGATTGTTTATCAACCCCTGCATGTTTTTGGACTAGACTAGAGGTTTCTAAATTAAACTTTTTCTCTCCAAATATTTGCAAGAACACATTACATTTTTTTTTCTTCATATTTTCTATCGCATTTCAGTCTCTGTTTAATTTTACCAATCCACACTATTTGTATAGTAATGATATTTTTTTTATAAAATAATTCTCTTAATCTAAGAACAGCAAAATTTCTCCCCTATTCTTAGGTGACTGAACCAAAACTAAGGGTATGCTTTTTTTTTTTTTATTTAATAAGATTTTGAAATTTTTACAGGGTTTAAAAATTAGAATTTTAAAATTCTACCCATAAAAAACTATAAATCTTATAAAAATTAACTCTAGAAATACCTGCCATCTCTATATAAATACCTATAAATTTTATATAAACACATATAAAGTTTATAACATAAAGTTAAATCGTATTCTACTTAAATTTTAAAATAAACATGAAACATACAAATTTTTTAATTGTTTAAAATTTATTTGATATTCGAATTTAAAAATTCCAAAACAAACATCTGTTAACCCCTCACTTCGATTAAAAAAAGTGCATCGAAACAGTTTAAAGTGGAGGGGTACTGGAATTTATAAAAGATTCTTAAGTTTAGTTGACATTTTAAGTTATAAGTTATAACACTTTAAAATAATTATGAAATGAAATACAAAACTAAAATACTTGCATTGAATTTGAATAGTCTTTTGCACTTATTTATTTTTATTCAGTTAGCAAGTCAACACTAGTTTGATTTAAAAGGATCTCACTATTTATTATAGGATGATTTTCATTGAGTAGTTTTTAATTTTCATCATAGATTGTATAATAAAAATCCATTAGGAATACGTTAAAATGGCTTGAAATTCTTTGCATCTAATTCGTACTACCTAAAAATTGTTAAGTTTTTGACTTTTTTTCAGAGGGCATCTTACTTGATAATATAATTCTAATTGAAAATTTTATAAAATAAGTAAAAATGTTTTTGTTCTGACTTGCTAAAAGATTAAGCAGTTGGGGTGAATTATTCTATCAAGCAAAAATCTCGAATGGACTAAGTTGATCGGTCAATATTTTTTTTTTAATTTTTTTTTTCTGAAACATGTATATTGAAAAATGTAAGATATTATAACTAAAAAGTGAAACACAATATTAATAAAAAGTGCAACATAATTTTTTTTTTATTAAAAAATGTAAGTCACTATAGCTGAAAAGTGCAACTCCGTTTTTAATGAAAAGTGTAAGTCAATATAACTAAAAAGTACAACACAATATTACTGAAAAATGCAACACAATATTATTAAAGAGTGCAAGTCAGTATAACTGAAAAATACAACACAATATTTAATGACAAATGTAAGTTATGTTATAAAATAATATATAAAATGGATGTCCTTTCAAATACTTTTAGATGATTCTAGTATAAGCACTTATGATGATCACTTATGATGATCTTTATGTTAGAATTCTAGGAGCTTCTCTTGCTCCCTATAAAAGGGTGATATGCCACTCCATTTTGTACACTCGATGAAAAAGGAATAAAAGTATTAGTTTTACAACACGTTATCAGCACGAGTCTCTACGTTGAGCCAAAATAATATTTTCAAGTATTATATACTTGAACCTCTTCAAGGTAGATTAAGAGGCAATGGATGCCAAACATTTGGGAATGAATAGTGATGGTGATATTTGTCTAATTGATAGTGCTACTACACACACTATACTTAAAAATGAAAAATATTTTTCTCATTTGCAAAACGGGGAGACAAATGTTAACACTATAAGTGGTAGTGCAAATTTGATTGATGGCTCCGGAAGAGCCACAATATTTCTCCCTGAAGGAACTAAACTAGTTATAAATAATGCACTACTGTCTCCCAAGTCTCAAAGAAATTTGTTAAGTTTTAAAGATATCCGCAAAAATGGGTATCATATCGAGACTCTAAATGAGAAAAACAGTGAATGTCTATTGATTACACAAGTTGTTTCTGGAAAGAAACGTGTGTTAGAAAAGCTGTATTCACTCTCTTCTGGCCTATATTACACGAATATAAATACAGCTGAAACATATCACCTAATAGACCAGAAGTCTATTACTCCCAATGATTTTATGGTTTGGCATGATCGCCTTGGACATCCTGGTTCCACCATGATGAGGCGCATAATTGAAAATTCACATGACCATTCATTAGAAAATAAAAAGGTGTTAAATTCTAATGAATTCTCATGTGTTGCATGCTCTCAAGGGAAGTTAATTGTTAGACCTTCACCAGCTAAAGTGGGGATTGAATCCCCTGCATTTCTAGAACGAATTCATGGTGATATTTGTGGGCCTGTAGATCCACCATGTGGACCATTTCGATATTTTATGGTGCTAGTTGATGCATCAACGAGATGGCCACATGTATGTCTCTTATCCTCTCGCAACTTGACATTCGCAAGATTACTTGCCCAAATAATAAAGTTGCGAGCACAATTTTCAGATCACCCAATAAAGAAAATTCGTTTAGATAATGCTGGTGAATATTCATCACATGCTTTTTATGATTATTGCATGTCGATTGGAATAAGTGTTGAACATCCTGTAGCTCATGTTCACACACAAAATGGTCTAGCCGAATCATTTATCAAACGATTGCAATTAATTGCTAGACCATTGTTAATGAAATCAAAACTCCCTTTATCTGGTTGGGGACATGCTATACTACATGCAGCAACACTTGTGAGAATTCGGCCGACAAGTTATAATAACCTTTCTCCCCTTCAATTAACATTTGGTTATGAGCCCAATATCTCCCATTTAAGAATTTTCGGGTGTGCGGTTTATGTTCCAATTGCACCGCCTCACCGAACTAAATTGGGCCCCCAACGAAGGTTGGGAATATATGTCGGGTATGAATCACCTTCTATAATTAAATATATTGAACCATTAACAGGTGATTTACTTACTGTTAGATTTGCAGATTGTCATTTTGATGAATCTCATTTCCCGACATTAGGGGGAGGTAAGGATCAACCGAAAAAAGAAATCAATTGGAAAATTGCATTAGATTTCCTTGATCCTCGTACAAAAGAATGTGAACTAGAAGTTCAAAGGATCATACATTTGCAACAAATTGCAAATCAATTACCGGATGCATTTAGTGACTCCAGAAGAGTTACTAAATCACATATTCCTGCAGAAAATGTTCCGGTTAAGATTGATGTCCCTGAAGGACAAATAACAAGTGCTAATGAATCTAAAGCACGCCTGAAGCGTGGTAGACCTCTTGGTTCCAAAGATAAAAACCCTCGAAAGAAAAGAGGAATAATTAAGATCGACAAGTCAAATGAGGATGAACAACTCGCACGTAGTGAGAAAATTCAGCTTCCTGAAGAAGTTGTCTCAGAAGATGTTGCTCCTGAAGAGCATGAGGTTGTAGAAACTTCAATAAATTATATCACTACGAGAAAAGGTTGGAACCGAAGAGAAACAGTCATTGACAATGTTTTTGCATATAATGTAGCACTTGATTTTTTGGAAGAATTTGAGGATCATGAACCCAGATCGGTTGATGAATGTCGGCGTAGAAATGACTGGCCAAAATGGAAAGATGCAATTCAATCCGAGTTGGATTCACTGGCAAAACGAAAAGTATTTGGACCTGTAGTCCAAACACCTGAAGGTGTAAAGCCAGTGGGATACAAATGGGTATTCGTGCGAAAAAGAAATGAGAAAAATGAAGTTGTGAGATATAAAGCACGATTGGTAGCCCAAGGTTTTTCACAAAGACCTGGATTTGATTATGATGAAACATACTCTCCTGTGATGGATGCAATTACATTTAGATATCTTGTAAGTTTTACCGTGCATGAAAAACTTGAGATGCGTCTAATGGACGTAGTCACTGCATACTTATACGGTAATCTTGAAAAAGATATCTACATGAAAGTCCCTGAAGGATTCAACATGCCTGAAGCATGTAAATCAAATCCAAGAGAAATTTATTCTATTAAATTGCAAAGGTCTTTGTATGGGCTCAAACAATCTGGACGTATGTGGTATAATCGTCTTACCGAATGTCTAGTCAAGGAAGGTTATACCAATGATCCAATATGTCCACGCGTTTTTATAAAGAAAAATGGATCACGTTTTGTGATAATTGCAGTGTATGTTGATGATCTCAATTTAATCGGGACTCCTGAAGAGCTCGAAGAGGCAGTTGCATATTTAAAGAAAGAATTTGAGATCAAGGATTTTGGAAAGACAAAATTTTGCCTTGGTTTGCAAATTGAACACCTCGAAGGTGGAATTTTTGTCCACCAAACTGCTTACACCCAAAAGGTTTTAAAGAGGTTCTATATGGAAAAGGCACATCCACTAAGTACCCCAATGGTCGTCCGGTCACTCGATCCTAATAAAGACCCTTTCAGACCGCGAGATGAAAATGAAGAGATACTTGGTCCTGAAGTACCATATCTCAGTGCAATTGGTGCACTTATGTACCTTGCTAACTGCACAAGGCCAGATATATCATTTGCAGTTAATTTACTAGCAAGATTTAGTTCATCTCCCACAAGGCGACATTGGAATGGTATAAAACACATTTTTCGCTATCTCCAAGGAACTGTTGATCTTGGCCTATTTTATTCAAATAAATCTCGACCTGAATTGCTTGGTTATGCTGATGCTGGGTATTTATCTGACCCACATAAAGCAAGGTCTCAAACTGGATATGTATTCACATGTGGTGGTACAGCCATTTCATGGCGATCTACAAAACAGTCACTTGCTGCCACTTCTTCAAATCATGCTGAAATTATAGCAATTCATGAGGCCAGTCGGGAATGTGTTTGGTTAAGGTCAATGATTAATTATATTCGAAAGAATTGTGGATTGTCTCATGACAATAAAAATCCTCCAACTTTATTATATGAAGATAATGCAGCTTGTATAGCTCAACTAAAAGGAGGATACATTAAAGGAGATAGAACTAAACATATTTCACCAAAATTCTTCTTTACTCATGAGTTGCAAAAGAATGGTGAGATCGATGTGCAACAAATCCACTCAAGTGACAATTTAGCAGATTTATTTACCAAGGCACTACCTACTGCAACATTTGAGAAGTTGGTGAAGCGTATCGGAATGCGTCGATTAAAGGATTCCGCATGATGCTTGGATCAGGGGGAGATTGAATACACTAAGTAATATGTACTCTTTTTCCCTTGCTAGGTTTTTGTCCCACTGGGTTTTTCCCTAGTAAGGTTTTTAACGAGGCATATTCTTTGTGTAATGACGGACATCCAAGGGGGAGTGTTATAAAATAATATATAAAATTGATGTCCTTTCAAATACTTTTAGATGATTCTAGTATAAGCACTTATGATGATCACTTATGATGATCTTTATGTTAGAATTCTAGGAGCTTCTCTTGCTCCCTATAAAAGGGTGGTATGCCACTCCATTTTGTACACTCGATGAAAAAGGAATAAAAGTATTAGTTTTACAACAAGTTATTATAATTGAAAAGTGCAACACAATATTACTGAAAAGTGAAAGCCAGTATAACTGAAAAGTGCAACACAACATTTAGTGAAAAGTGTAAGTCCACATAATTAAAAGGTGCAATATAACAAAAAAATGTACGTCAATATAACTGAAAATATTATTGAAAAGTGTAAATCACTACAATTAAAAAGTGGAACACAAAAAAAAAAAAAGGGTAAAAAGTCAACGGTCAATGATTGACTGTTGATTTGATCAACTGAAGTTCTTAACAAATTCTTCCATACACATACAATTGATTGTATAGATATACTTGGATTTTAATGTTCAATTTATTCAATTTAATATTTGACTCAACATTTAACCTAAATTATTAGAGCTCAATTTCAATTGTATACGTTCAACCGATTGCATTCAAGTATTACTCATATAATAATGATACATTATTGTATATAACACACCTTATCAAAATTACTATATTTACATAGTTTTTAATATTAGTAATAATAGTTATATATTGAATTTTTTAATATTAGTAATAATAGTTATATATTGAATTTTTTAATATTAGTAATAATAGTTATATATTGAATTAATTGAGTCAACTATTCTTTTTATGGAATTACTTAAAATATTAATATACACATGACACATTATTATTACACATAATCAAATCTTACTATAAAAATGACACATTATTATTACACATAATCAAATCTTACTAAAAATGACACATCACCAAAATTCGATAAATAAATAACAAAATCTCCCTATTAGTTTATAAGAGGACAGGACCTCGCTTCCCAATACTTATGTAACGCTTAGTTGCCATTTGGACTAGGAAGTATTATTGTTAAATATCAATTACATTTAATATATATCCTAGAGCCTTATTTAATTTACTTAATTTTAATTGTTTATTTTATAATAATCCACACATACATTTAAATATTCAAATTTATAATTAAATTATTGTTAGTTAAAATCTCTCTCTCTATATATATCAATTCTAAAAATAAAATCATAATTTCAACAATATTTAGTATAACATAATTGAATAAAATTATTTATTCTATAATTAATTAAAAATTTTAACAATTAATTTTATAGCACATAAAATAAACTAATCTAACAATTAAATTATATAATATACTCCGTATAATTAATCTAATTAAACAAACACATATAATCTATTATAATAAAATATGCTTAAATATTGATTAATTAAACCGACATATATGAGTTGTGCTTAAATTTTTGGAAGGAATGGTTGAGATCTGATCCAATAGTTTATAGATATAAACACCTGATTAATTAAACCGACAATAGTTTATAATTATTATAATTGTACAAAAATAACTCAGCTGAATTTTCAACTTATAACAATTATAAAATTTATAGATATAAACACCTTATTAATTTGATTCAATTTTAATTCATGATTATTCAATAATTATGTTTAATTAATTTGTTTTCCACGTGTATATAATTAACAATATTTAACTATTTAATCAATCAAATAATGATAATTAACTATTAACCTAATTAATTAATCATATCTAACAATTAAGTAATATATATTAATTACAGTATATATACTCCCTGTCATTAATTTCGCCCTCGCCAACTTCCAGAAAACCAATCCCTCGCCACCTGGGTTTCTTCATTTCGCGAGGGGTATTAATTTTCCTCGTCAATTTGCGAGGGATTTTGGTATCCTCGCCAACGCGCTCGTAAATTGGCGAGGGCACTTTTTTCCACTCGCTAATTAGCGAGTGTGATTCCGTCCCTCGCCAATTCCCTCTTTATTTGTGCCCCTCTTTAAATCCCTCGCCAAATAGCAAGGGTTAAATCCCCTCGTTATTTGAGCAATTTTTTGTAGTGTTCACTAAAAAATACTCCTAAGTAAATAATTAGTAAACATTAATATGACCTTCTATTTAAAAAAAAAAAGTCTAAAAAGTGTTAAATTACGTAGACGTTCAAAATATATGAATTGGTGTAGTTGGTAAGTAAGTATGAGGTTCAAGATTCATACTCATGTAATTGCATTTTTACTCATACACAAATATAATTCCCACATGTAAAAACAATCAATACAAAAATAACATATCAAAATATTAAAAAAATGACAAAAAATTATGGGTTGATCTGCTATGGACTCGAGTGCAATGCATGTTGTGCACCCTAGTTCATGTTGCACTTTTCAGTTTACTGACTTACATTTTTTGGTAAATGGTGTTGCACTTTTCAATTATTAAACTGTATAATAATATTTTTAGTTATAATGACTTACACTTTTTAGTAATATTGTGTTGTACTTTTCAATTTAATAACTTACACTTTTCTTTAGACTAGGGTGCACAACATGCACTCGAGTGCATACTAGACTTTACCAAAATTTATATGCAATATTGCATACATGCAATATTGACCAATTAAGGTAAATTAGGTTAAAATTTGTGGTCAAACGCAGGTCAACTTTAATTAAAATATTTATTTTCGCTCTCAAATATTATCTTACTACATGACCAAAACTATGTTATTACAAGACCAAAATTTTATCACTACAAGGTCAAAAGTGTATTACTACATGTTCAAAAATATTCTGGACACATAATTTTTGGGTGAATTTGTCAGAATATTTTGACATGTAGTATTAAATTTTTGGTCTTGTAGTGGTAATTTTTTGACCTTGTAGTAACAATATTTTGGTCATGTAGTAAACCACCTGTTTGCGACCCGCAAATTTTCTGGACAACCCGGATCCGGGCTTATGACCCGCAGATTTTTTAAAATTGTCTTAATTTAACTTTTAAACTAAATGAGCTTAGAGTTTTGACTTCATTTAATTCAGATAGAAGGCACATATGAAATATTTCATATAAGATTAGCCAAAAAAGAATTTCAAACCCAGTATAATAATGATTTAAGTTTATCATTAACTGAGACACATATTAAATTAAACAAACATTAACATATACTCCCTCCGGTATATTATTCATTTTTCCATTTTGATTTATCCCACTTTATATTACACATTCTACATTTTACAAACACTTTATATATTATTTTCTTATACACTTTTTTTTAAAATTTTATTTTACATCACTTATATTACATTTATTATTATGTATTTTTATCACTCTTTAATTCATGTGTCAAAAAACTATATGTAATCCATAATGAGATTGAAGGAGTAACATTCTACCCTCTCAAAAAAATTAAAAGAAAAAAAAAAGACTAACATTCTAAACTCGATTAGAGCGGTAATACGTGTTTCTCAGTACATGAGGTCACACAAACTTACACGAAAATTAAAGAATATAATTTTTCTTCCGTTCCTTTAAAAGTTATACTATAATTTATCATGTTTTGGTGTCCAATCGAAAATTATCCATTTCTTTTTTTGAATACACTCACTATCTCCCTTTACCTTTACTTTTTCTATATCTTTCTATATTTTCTCGTTCATACTTTTGACTATTTTTCTTTTACTATCTTTCTCTACATCAATAACTCACTACACATATAATATTATATATATTTTTTAAATCAAATTGAAATTTTTTGGAAGGACTTGGAGGGAGTATAACTCATATAATGAGTAGTTGAAGTAGATGGAGGTATGAATAAGAAAAAAATAGAAAAAAGTAGAAAATATAAAATATAGAAAGAGATATGAACAAGAAAAAGTAGAGAGATAGTGAATTTTGCCACTTAAAGAAATGAATAATTTATGACGAAACGTTCAAAATAGGTAAGTAAGAAGCTCGTGTGGTAGGACGAAGATAGTATTTTATAATGAATCAGCCTCCATGTTTGGTTGGTATCAATTTATTATACAATATAAAGGTTAATTAGTTTAAAATAAATACTTGAACATACAAGGACTCTGTGGCCCAATGGATAAGGCGCTGGTCTACGAAACCAGAGATTCTGGGTTCGATCCCCAGCAGAGTCGTTTTTTTTTTTTGACACACTTTTTACAAAAGTGTCTCGATATGTGTCTTATTTGACACATGTTTTACAAAAGTGTCTCGATATGTGTGTATAGGAGTATAATCTACCATTTTATTTTTATTTTTTGGTAATCATGACACATGCATCACAAAAGTGTCTCGATATAGAGTATAGGAGTATAATCTAAGCTAATAAAGTAAAAAGTGTCTCGACATATGAGTATAATCTAAGCTATTAAAGTAATTTTTAAAAAACTGGGTTATTATACATGAATTAAGCTGGGTTATTATACATGAATTAAGCTGGGTTATTATACATGAATTAAACTGAGTTAATATACATGAATTGAGAATAGCCAGTTTAACACAATAATCGTTTTTATGTATCAAATAAATCTAGTAATATCAAATATATGCTTGCAGCTTGCTAGTAGAGGCCAGGCCATCATTTAGCACTTTCACGGTCACGGGTTAACGATTTGAACGATAGAATTTATTATGAAATACAAAAGGTTAAACACATAAATTAAACTGGATTATTATGCATGAATTGTGTTTCAAAATTACTTTAATATTAATTATAAAAAATCATCCTAACATGAGTGGTCACAAGTTACAAAAATGGAAATTTAGATGTTCATGGACACTTTGCTCTCATCTCTCCAATCTTATATATATATATATACACATGAAGATGTGAAGAAAGATTTTAAATTCATTACACTAATTTATTAGGTCACAAATTTTAATGAATATTAATTAATTTATGTATAAAGTACTAAAGTATATAACACTACAAAAACGCTTGTTTATGCCGACGGATGTATACCGACGGATTTCCTTTCCGACGGCTGTACCGACGGATTACCGACGGAATTCAAAGTCAGACGGGATACCGACGGATATGCCGACGGACACTCAGAACTCTCTACACGGTGTCGTTTTTGGGTCACCGGCCGACGAATTGTTCCGTCGGTATTGTAAATATTCCGTCGGTAACCGACCCGCATTAACTAACCGCCTTCTTGATCCACTCCCAAAATTAAATGTGGTCATTACCGACGGAAATATCCGTCGGTAACCGACCCACATTAACTACCATAATTAATCTGGTCATTACCGACGGATTATTTCCGTCGGTAAAGACAATTTTTTTTTTTTTGTATATAAACTGAAGAACAGATTACAGAAACCCTCCCTCCTCACTCTTTCCTTCTTCATCTTCATCGCGCGAAGAAGAGGCTCGGCCGAGGTGATCTCTCGACTCGATTAGAAAATCTATACGGTACGCTTTCTTAATTTGTTAGTAATTAATTTTTAAGTTATATATGTATTGCCTATAATTATGAATTAAATTGCATGTGTTAATTTAAATTGTTATATAGATTAATATGAAATTAATTGTTTGTAGTTGATGTATATAGTTAATTATTTTGAATGTATGTAGTTGATATATCTAATTAATTAGTTGATATTGTAAGTGGATAATTGCCTATATGTATAGCTAGTTGATGTATATAGTTATTTATAATAAATTGATGTGATTTGTTAAGATCGATATTGCATGTTTTGCATAATTGATGTTATATATATAATTGATATTATTGTTGAATTTGCATATACGTTGGAGTGGAGTTAATTACATAATTAAATTATGATATTGTACGTTATAATTAGCTAGATTAATATTGTTGATTTACTAATTATGAAATTATTGATTAAATTAGGGGCTTTGTTAATTATATTAGGAAATTGTTATTTTAAAGTTAGAAAAAATTGTTACTAAATTTATTAGGTTATAGATTGTTAATTAAAATAGAAAATTGTTAATTAAAGTTGAAAATTATTGAATAAATTAGTTATTGTTGAATAAAATAGGAAATTAGTTATTGTTGAATAAAATAGGAAATTATTTATTAAAATAGGTTATTATTGATTAAATTAGGTATTGTTGATTGAATAAAAAATTATTTATTAAAATAGGTTATTATTTCTTAAAATAGGTTATTATTTAGGGATTAAATTTTAATTTATTAGATTATTGTTTTTTATTAAATTAAGAAATTTATTATTAATTAATTAGTATTATATATATAATTTATTAATTTAAATGTTTAAATTAAATAGATGACTGGAAATGGTGTTGGTGCCTCTGGTGGCTCGGGATCTCACGGGGCCTCCGGGTCACGTAGCCGATCGAGGAAGAGTCGATCCAAACTTAGACCCGAGGCGCCGGCGCCTACACTGTCACGAACACCATTATTGTCGCCTCCGCCACCCATTCCACACCCGTCGCCTGATCAGTCGTCGTCTCATTCGTCTGTCCGGGACCATCCTGCTGTTCCTGCTCAGGATGGCCGGGAGCGCGTTTGGGCTACAAGTGGAGGAGTGTAAGTAATTAAATACTTTTATTGTTTAATAATTAATAATTAATTAATTTCACATTCGTTTTAATTTATAATGTGTTTTGTTTGTTAATTAATGTCACAGATTGTTACCTGGTAACGAGGTCTCCAGGGCATGCACGGTTGCTTTTGGCTCTTTACCGATCTCTGCGGGTGCATATACCTGGTCGAAGGTCCCAAAACAAAAAAAGTTGGTGTACTTCGAGGAATTTCAGGTAGTAATTAATTACTTAATTATTTAATTAATGTTTGTTAATTTGTTCAATAATAAACAATTTATTATATGTGCAGAAACAAACCACTTGGGATCGGAATATGTACTCAGACCAGGCTATGTTCAAGTATTTCTGTAAATCGGCGCAACAGCGGTATAAGGATTTAATGTACGAATGGAGAATGGCATGGCGGCGCGATGGGACGACGCAGAGCTTGGGTAAGGATGATAATGATGTTGTGTTGTGGGATTCATTGACGAGGGAGTGGCTGGATCCGGAGTACATCAGGAAGTGTGAGATTGCTAAGGCCAACCGGAGATCCGACGATGGGGGTGGGATGTCCAGGCATCAGACTGGAGCCCGGTCCATCCTTGAGCAGTCGATGGTCATTGTAAGTGTTTATTAATTTTTTAATTAATTTCAATAAATTTAATTATATATTTAATATATATAATACATAAATTTAATTATTAGGAACGGGATACGGGGCGTGTACCCACTCACTTGGACCGGATGAGCATTGCTCATCCGTTTAATGCTGATACACAGCAATCCACATACGGGCGCACAACTAACCTCCACGTAAGTAATAAAATTGTTTAATTAAATACATTTTTTATAATTTATTCTATTAATTTAAAATTATTAATTATGTAGTTGGAGATGAAACGGAGGATTGCCGAGATCGGAACTCAAGTCGACCCTACTCAACCCGGAACCAGCAGTGCCCCTACAGTCGAGGAGGTGGACCGGGCTTATTTGGAAGTTGCCCCCACCACCCGCGGACGAGTTCTGGGCCTTGGTCGTATGAGCGCTGATGTCATTTCCGGCGCTGGTCCGTCCCAGACGGCATCGCAGGGTTCCATATCTTCCACCCCAACTCCTGATGTGACGATGGCACAATTCAACCATTACATGCATGTGATGCATCTGAATATGGGTCGAGAGATGGGGTGGTCGGACGAGAGGATCGAGGAGGTTTATCGGAGAACCATGCAAGCTCCTCCACCGACGGCCAACGTGAACGTGCCTGTTCCCCCAGCCCCCTCAGCCCCCTCCCCCTATGTCCCGACCATGCAGCACGATGATGACATCATTGGTCAGTTCGTTGGCAACGATGACGACATTGATATATTCTACTATGGTCAATGAGTGACTTTGAATAATTTTTTTTTTATGTGTTTAACAATTTTATTTTTATGTCTCGTAGAACTATTTACTTTTATGTCTCGTAGAACTATTTATTTTTTATCTGCATTTTTGTTGAACTATTTACTTTTATGTTTAAGTATCAGTTGTTTAATTTTAGTTATGTGTGTTTTATGTGTTAAGAATGTGTATATTTAAATTTGGATGTTTTATGTGATAGATAAACAACATTTTCATTGAAAATTGCCTTGAAGAAAGGCTGTTGTTGTGGTTACATTACATGCATACACTTAACATTACATAAACTTAGCAATACATATTAGAGACATAAACTTAGGATTACATCCAACCTATAAACTTGAACACATAGGGTAGAACACAGAATACTATGGCCACAACAAGAAAGTTCCTCTGCTTCTTTAGCTCTTCAACTTTTCCAGCTTCAAATCCTAATTCTGAGGTTAGTTGGTCAGATGTATCCTTATACATATCCCCAACTAGTTGCGCATGATTCAACTTGTTGTTGAGCTCTTGATTTTCAAGCAAAAGTGAGTCAATTCTCCTCACCATGCCCGGAAACATTCCGTGTGAACTCGTTCCTTGTCCGTGAATTTCGTGTTCATCGGCCCAAACAAAAAAGGAGCATCCATTACCATTTAGTGAATCTGGGCAAGTATAAAATAGTCTACCTCTGCTTTTTTCTTGCTTCGACATGCACACACGAGCTTCTTTTCCACAATGGCATACCACAATTTTCATGGATGTCGAAGATGAAGATATGAGTTTCTGTATTTTTTTAATTTTTGATGTTTGTGAAGAAGTAGGTTGTTTTGAGTGTGGTTGGAGTGTTAAGAATACGCAGTTAAATTTTTTTTATACGCGTCTTTACCGACGGAAAGTGATTCCGTCGGTAATGTAAATACCGACTGAAAATTGGTCAACGGAATCTGACTGATTTGACATACATTTGAAATATGTGTTACCGACTGAAATTATCCGTCGGTATTGCCAATACCGACGGAATTTCGGCGCGTGATATACATTTGAAATATGTGTTACCGACTGAAATTATCCGTCGGTATTGGCAATACCGACGAAATTTCGGCGCGTGATATACCGACGGACTGACATTTCCGTCGGCATGTAGTATTGAAAAATGTTCCAGAACCTCAAAACACGCGAAAATTTTTAGTGTGGAGCAAAAAATTTGGATTGGAGCGAAAATTTAAGGTATGTTTTTTAGTGTGTAATTTTACTACATAATTTTTACTTTTAGTGTTTAATTTTTAGTGTGTAATTTTATTTTGGTCAAATTGTTTAACAGATGGAATTTCCGGATCGTCGGTGGATGTATTGTACTCCTAGGCTCGTTTTAGGAAATGTGAATGTTGAATTTTATGATAAACTCGTGTCATTTGTTGAATTTGCAAAGCTACACCCACATTACATGTCTGAGGATTGTATTAGGTGTCCGTGTAATGCTAAGAAATGTAAGAATAGATCATTGAAAAGCATTGATGAAGTCTTATGCCACGTTGTTATGAATGGGTTCGTTGATAATTACTATAATTGGACAAGTCATGGCGAACAACGGTGGCTTTATAATTTTGATCAAGTCTTGTACTATTACACTACTGCAATTTATGAACAACCCGTACACGTTGAGCATGTCGGCACCAGTAACGATCAAGAGTTTGGGGTGGAAGAACCCGATATGTATCAAACAATGGTGATGGAAGCCGGTATGTCAAATATAGAGGAGGAACCAACGGATGAAGCATTTCAGTTTTATGAGATGCTCAAATTAGTCGATCAAGATTTGTACCCAGGGTGTGATTCTCATTCTCAGTTGTCATTTAATGCTCGACTTATGGCTATCAAGACGGAGAACAAGCTATCTAACAGAGCATATGAGCAAATGACACAATTATGCAGTGAGATTTGTCCTGTCGATAATAAAGTACCTACGACGTTTCATCAGAGCAAACAACTGATGAAGAATATGGGTTTGCCGGTTGAGAAGATTGATTGTTGTGTGAATGGTTGCATGTTATACTGGGGTGATGACGATAGCGATCTTCTTATGTGTAGAATGTGTGGCCATCCCCGGTACAAAGAGCCACGACGGAAGGGACCAGGTGGTCAATCGAGCAAGACAAAAAAGAAAGTGCCACACAAGAGGATGTATTATCTTCCTATCATTCCTCGTTTAATGAGATTGTTTCAATCTAGTGCTACAGCTCAACACATGACGTGGCATGCAAGAAATTCTGAAGATACTGAGGCTGGGGATATGAGACATCCGTCCGACTCTAAAGCCTGGAAACACCTTGATAACGTGTTTCCAGGATTTTCTTGTGAACCGAGGAATGTGAGATTAGGCTTGAGTACTGATGGTTTTGCACCGTTTGGGAGTTATGGAAAGAAGTATTCTTTGTGGCCGGTGATACTGACTCCGTATAATCTACCTCCATGGATGTGCATGAAACCTCAAACAATGTTTCTGACTGTATTGGTGCCTGGTCCGTCGAATCCAAAGCATAAACTTGATGTTTATCTCCAGCCTCTTATTAAAGACTTGATCTTCCTATGGGATAACGGAGTCCAAACGTATGATGTTTCTAGGAAACAGAACTTCACGATGCGTGCTGCTTTATTGTGGACCATTAGCGACTTTCCTGCATATGCTATGTTGTCCGGGTGGAGTACAGCCGGAAAGCAAGCTTGTCCGTATTGTATGGAATATTCTGAAGCTTTCAGTCTCCCGAAGAGTAGAAAAGTTTCATGGTTCGATAATCACCGAAGGTTTTTACCTCGAGATCATCCATTTCGAAGGAATAAGGTGGACTTCACGAAGAATAGAACAGTCACAAACAATCGACCGCCCCTTCGAAATGGTATTTTATACATTTATGTTGGTCCCAAGTTGAGTTAATAACGAGTAAGCTAGTGAAAATGTCTAGAGGGGGGTGAATAGACTTTTCAAAAATCTTTCGAAATATCAAAGTACAATATGCGGAATACGAAATTAACAATGAGCCCAATTCAAGATTATACTCAACTTATTTTCGAGAACTCTGTTCTATACTCAACTAGTCAAATTCAGTTAAGTAGTTAAACCAATTAATCAATTTAAACAATCAAAACAGTAAAGTAAATTGAACACGAGATTTATAGTGGTTCGACAACTTGTCTACATCCACTCTCACAAACCCAGTTGTGAAATTCTTATTAACTCGTCCAATGGAGTAATATGTTCTTGTGGCTTTAAGTCCCAAGAAATAAGACTTAGATCTTCTCGATAACACTACCAAGTGCCTCTTCGATCTTACTAGCGATTTACAAGTATCTAGCAACTTGAAAATAACAAAACAAAAACTAAAAAACTCCTCTGATCTTCAGTAGTAGCCCTCTTGATTCTTCACTTGTCTTCTGGCTTCACTTTCTGAACTTCAATCTCTGAGAGTAAACTTCAAATATATCTCTATCTTGAGTATGTAGATTTTCAGTGTATCAGTATTCAGTAGTCAGTAGTCTTCAAATGATAAAACTCCTTCAAGTATTTATAGACTTCGAACTTCAAGAACTCAAGTAGTTGTAACCAACCTTTCTTGATAACTGATTTCAACTGAATCTTCTTATCCATAAACGCGTTTCTTGTTGTGAATTAGTTATTCCATAACTAACTTCTTCATCCTTATCTTTCACGCGTATTGGTAACTGACTTCAAATTAACTTGTCTTGTGTAGTCTAGTAGATGCACTTGTCTTGTAGTCCACCTGTCTTGAGTAGTAGACTGGTCTTCTCTTCTTGTGCAGTAGACTTCTAATAGAACTAATCTAGTCCTATCATCTAACCTAACAAGACTATTACATGACATTAAGCTTTTATAATACAAGCTTAGTCAACTTATAAACTATACAATGAATCTAATCTATTACATATAAAAACATCATGAGCTCTATACATCAATTATAGCTCAATACCAATCTAACATATACAACTATGAACAGATATGAAGTACTTATAAATTGTACTTATCTTTCAATAACTTGTAAAACTGTACTTGTCTTTTAAAAACTAATACTTGTTCTTTGAATTCTACTGATCTGCTCAAGATGACTTCAACTTAACTAGACTAGATCAGTCAACACTTAGAAAATATTCAAGTCTTCTTTTGGCTTATCAAAACTTTATCTTTTATCTTTTATTCATCATTTAGGACTTGTTCTAGGATTCATATCCCAACAATTTCCCCCTTTTTGATGAAGCCAAAACTACTTGAATCTTTTCTTATTAGTAGACTAGTTAAGTAGTTATCTTGTCTTTTAACATCAATTAGTACTTTATCTTTTCATTCATTCAGAAATAAGATCAGTAGATATTACAAATACTTCAAAAATAACAAAATCAGAATAAAACTAAACTATACTGTAAAGTTACCTCTTTCTGAATCTGGAATGCAGAAAGCATTTAGTAGTCTAGTATGAATTCCTTTGATATGTTCTTCGTCTTCAATCTTCTCGTTGTCTAGCAGCTCATCTTCATACTTCTTGATCTGGTTCACATCTGCCCTTTTACCTGAACTAGTCATGGGACACTTCCATTTCGGAAAACCAGGAACAAGAATATTAAAATTAGCAGCAGCAGATATCCTTATGATCAAATTCCATAGCATCTTATGCTGTCCTTCCATGAATTTGTCAAACATAGCATAAAGATCGTCAGAGTTATCAGAATCTCCAAACTTCCTGATAATCCAGTGATCTAGTTCCCACTGCCTTTTCACTTTCATCCATTCTTGACGATGTTCTTTGTCAATGAAGTGATCAATGAGCTTGTCTTCTATTTGATCTTCATCAGGCTTCTGCTTCAACAAACTTTCAATGTGTTTCTCAATTTTCTTCTTTTTAGCATAATGAGCTTCATCACTTGGCTCATCAATCTTTTGCTTCTTCAAAATAGTTGACTCAGAAGTAGGTTCTTCAATGGTAATAGACTTCCTTTTCGATACCATTCTTGTCTGCACTTCAGCTTCTGGAGATGCAATAGCCTTGCCCTTCTCCTTCTTCTTCAACTCATCTGCTTCAACTTTAGCTTGCTCAACTTCTGCAGTTTTTACCAATCTGCCTCTGCCTCTCTTAGCCCTTCTGAGATCTTGCATAGCTTCAGTAGCTTCCTTTGCTTCTGGCTCAGCACTGGATTTAGATTTTTCAATTTCAGCTTCAGCACTAATCTCAGCACTAGTAGGTTTAGATTTTTCAATTTCAGCTTCAGCACTAATCTCAGCACTAGTAGGTTTTGTCTTCTTTGTCTCTTCCCCCTTTTTGGCTTCATCAGTAGCCTGGAGAGAGAAAAGAGAAGTGAAACGAGTCATCTCTTCATACATAGCTTGTTTCATTTGACTCGTAGCTCTTTCAATTTGCTTCTCATGCGAATTGTCTTGACTCAACTTGTCCAGCTTGGTCGCCACCAACTCCAGCTTTTGAGTAGACAAGTTCAACTCATTCTTAAAATGTGTTGCGGTCAAACGTAACTTCTTATTTTCATCAGTCATAGCAGAGATAAGTTGTTGAGCTTGAGTTAACTGATCATAAGCTTCCTTCCTCTGAACATCAGCAACCTCGATTCTTGCTCTATAGACTCTTTCCAACTTCCTGGATTCAGTAGCTAGAACGCGAGCAAAATCGACTGAACTCTTCTCTGAGTATTCAACTTGATCTTGGAGAAATCCTTCAAGTTGCTCAAACATATGCTGTCTGTATTCATCATCTATCTGATTGACTGCATTCACGATCAAATCTTTTGAACTTGACACAAGGACATTGTTTTGTTCAATAAGAGTCCTCTTGACATCAGATTTGAGAAAGTCATCAATGGACGTTTTTATAACACCTTTCAAATCAGCTTTCAACTCATCTATGGAAGCAGTGGAAAATCCTTGAGATGACTGACCAACTTCAGCATGAATGGTTTCTTCCATGATCACATCATCAGCAATAGATATCACTTCAATCAATTGACCTTCTGTAGCAGTAGTTAAGACCTCGTCTTCTACTACCTCTGAATCTTGAAACACACTTCCAGCTATGGCTTTCAAACTCGGAAACGGACAGTAAGGCACTATAGCTAACTTAGCTTCCTTAGCCTTCCGTATAGCTTCAGCCAAGTCCTTCCTTAACAAAGCGTGCAACTTTGCCATGTATCCACAGAGTTCAAATGGAAGTAAATTATCAGAATAACGATTTATAAAAGCAAAATCTGACCTTGGACAGTTAACATGATCTACTTGAAACCTGAACACAATACCTCTCAACTGATTTGAGACATTGTCTAAGTCCACCATAGGATCAGTAGACTGGAATTCTTCAGCTTGTGTGACTTCAGTCATAACCATATCATTGTCAAAATCGGAATCTGAAACTTGAATGCCCACATCAAATTTCGATTCTGAGCACATCAAATCATCAGGAATGTGTAGCAATCTCTTAGCAAGATCAGTGATGGCATGAGCTGGGAATAACTCGGAGTGATCTTGAACACCACTGGTCTCCTTCTGTTCCATTTCCCAGTCCATAAAGTTTGAGATGCCTCCCTTTCCTAAGATGACTTCGAAAAGATCATCCGTGCCAGACTTCTTCAATGCCACCCAAGTGCATACTCTTAGAAGTTTTTCAAACTGTTCTGATTCATAGTCGACTTCAATAGCCGAGAGCTTCTTTTTCAAGTTTCTGCTCATCTTCGAACGAATTCTCCTTTCTCATAGGCTCATGGGGTAATATACCAAGGATTCAAATCTAACTTCAGACGGGGTCTGAGTAGGTGGGGTCCCTATCTCAGTCGTTGCAGTGGCAACTAGCGACTTATCTGAAGTAGATGGGTGAGGAGGTTCAACATATTCTGTTGAGGATAAAGAGAGATTTTGGACTGTGGTTTCTGTGGGCTCTAATGTGGCTTGGTTTGGTGTGACAACTGTCGGAGTATCAGTTGTATCACTTATGGGAGTGTATAGGGGATGACTGGCTCTCAACGGTCGTGCTGCCAGTGCTTGCGAGGTTGGGGGTACAGGTCGAGGCCTAGATCGATGTGATCTAGCCTTGGTTCGGATAGAAGTAGATGGGAGAGAGAGAGGAATTGAAACAGATTGAGTAGAAGAACCAACCTGTAAACTCGACTCGACTGGACGAGTAGGCGAATCAACTCTCACGAGAGTGTACATCTCAGGTATTTGTTCACTCGACTCCTTCTCTTGAGTCGACTCTTCATCTGACTGAGTCTTCTCTGAGTCGTCTGCACTGGACTCTGCCTCTTCAGACTTGTCTTGTGAAGAACTGGATGAATTGGCATACGGCAACACTTCTGAATCATCAATTTGAACCTGCCTTGGGGCAGCTGGCCTTGCAGCAGCCTGCTTCCTCATCGCTTCAATTTTTAAGTAAAACTTAAGAGGATGAAATGGCTTTCCTTTGCTCCAATCACTCTTGTTGGGCAGCAAAAATGGAAATAGTATACTCAACTTGTTTCCATATCCGACTGCTTGAGATACCACCCAATTTCTAGTATCAACATCCACCCTAACACTTCTTTCGAAGTACATCATCCTGTCAGCTATAAACTTAAACCAATTACCCTCAGTAATTCCATCATAAATAGCTGCCATTATCCTTGTTTTGGCTTGAGTAACTGAGTCATGAGACCCAGTGGCACATAGAAGCATCTTGCTTGCTATGTCCAGCAGAGTGCGATATTTCTCCAAGAGTTCACCCTTCTTGGCTGTAGGAGCTTTACCATCTGGCTTGAGCTTCATTTTCTTTCCACAGAAGATGCTCAAATACTTCATCTCCTGTCCTTCAGCATACTTCTCCACATCAATCGTTCCGATGGGTAGCCTTAATCTTTCGAACATCACTTCCCGAGTGATTTCCACTCGATTCCCATCAATAAAAGATTCTATCACATCTCCTTGTCTATTGACGTTGGCATAAAATTCCAGAACCTCTTCCTCCAAAAAAACTTGAGGAAATGCCTCTAGGTAGGGCTTTAGACCGCATCTGATGCATTTGGTCAAGATTTCCAAGTTTCCTTCCTTGTGATTGCCTTTGAAAAACAGGGATGGTTCAACATGCACCTTGTTGTCATTTATGTATCTCCCGAGATCAAATGGTGCCTGCATGTTGGAACTTACATCGAAAATCGATCGAATAGACATGGTGAATGATTTGTTATGAATAAGGGAATAGATTGTGCGAGAAATCAACTGTCAGCAATTAGTAGAGTTGTGAAAACGTGGGTAGAATGTGTGTAAGTGTTGGGTTTTGTTTAAAACTGTATTTTTGATCCAACGGTCAAGATCGAAGGATTAGATCCAACGGTCGGGACCCTTGGTATTCGGTTACGGAACCGAGACAAAAATGTGATTTGATTTTGTAAAAATTGAAATCCGCCTTTCTTATTGGTAGAATGAGGAGTGTACTCATCTTGACCTAACATATTCATATTTTGGCGCGAATTGAATGTGTACACCTCATTAACTGGGAGTGTATAAATCCAATTTCTAGGATATTCAAATTTTAACACTATCAAATTACTTTAATATCCTTAATTTGTTTTGATTAAACACTTAGCATTGTAGAATAAAAACTTAGCTTGTCTGTTCGAGTCCATCCAGAACAGACGAGTAGACTCAAGCTTCACCAGACGAGTTGGCTTAAATACACAAGACGAGTTCCCCCTTCATCTGTGCATGTCTATTCTGAACATCGAACGACTTCATGTACCTATCTTATCACATTCAACGTGTAATTGATGGTACTAGTAACAATAATTATAAAGAATATCAATCTAAAACAGTGATCAAGGTTTCGAACAAGATGACTATTGACCAACATAAGAGTCAACATAAGGATATTTAAGAAATCATAGATTCCCCCTTAAATGTTTATTCCCTTAGTATTACCCTCAGCTTTACCAGCTTCCTCATCGGGTTGTCTGGTCACCTTGTCTAGCCTTGTATACCTGTCTGTTGCGTGAGTAGACGAGTGCTCTAGTCTAGTGATCTTGTCTCCATACTTCGTTTGATGTACCTGTCTGGTTAGTACACAGCTATGGGCAAGTAGGGTCTAGATCAATTAGCCCTAAACTAATGCATAATTCACGAAATCGTGCCTCAGCTAATGGTTTTGTAAAAATATCAGCTCTTTGAAAATCAGTATGAATCTTTTCCATGCGAATATCCTTCTTTTCTACATGATCACGTATGAAATGGTGTTTCACATCAACATGCTTACAACGTGTGTGCAGAACAGGATTTTGTGTAATGGCAATTGCACTATTACTATCACAGAATATAGGAACATTTGATTCACAAATATTATAATCTCTAAGCTGTTGAATAAGCCATAATAATTGACTACAACAACTACCAGCAGCCATGTACTCGGCTTCAGTAGTAGAGGTAGCAACACTTGTCTGCTTTTTCGAAAACCATGAAATGAGTTTTGTGCCTAAGAATTGACAAGAACCAGATGTAGATTTCCTATCTATTCTACAGCCACCAAAATCAGAATCAGAGTAGCCACTTAGAGATAAATCATCATTTGAAGGATACCATATACCACGATTGATGGTTCCTTTCAAATATTTCAGAATCCTTTTAGTGGTTTCCATGTGACTCTCTTTTGGATTAGCTTGAAAGCGAGCACATACACCAACAGAAAATGCAATATCAGGTCTACTAGCAGTCAAGTACAGTAATGAACCAATTAGACCACGGTAATGAGTTTGATCAGTACACTTACCTTGTTCGTCTGGGTCCATTCTGTATGTAGGTAGCATAGGTACGCCAGCAGACTTGCATGTCTTAATACCATACTTGTCTAGAAGATTTCTAGTATACTTTGCTTGATTTATGAAAATCCCTTCAGGGGTCTATTTTACTTGAAGTCCAAGAAAGTAATTCATTTCACCCATCATAGACATCTCAAATTTACTTTGCATGAGTGTTGAGAAACTTTCACTCAGCTCTTTGTTAGGTGAACCAAAAATGATGTCATCTACGTAAATTTGGACGAGTAAAATGTCTTTCCCTTCTTGTCTTCTAAACAAGGTTCTGTCTACCTTGCCTTTAGTAAAACCATTTTCTAATAGAAATTGAGAAAGAGTATCATACCAGGCTCTTGGAGCTTGCTTTAGTCCATATAAGGCCTTCTTTAATTTGTATACCTGGTTACCTTTGACTTCGAAACCTGGGGGTTGTTCAACATACACTTCTTCCGCAAGAATACCGTTAAGAAATGCACTTTTAACATCCATTTGATATACAGTAAATTTCATGTAAGCAGCATATGCAAGAAACAATCGAATGGCTTCTAGTCTAGCAACAGGAGCATATGTTTCATCATAGTCTATGCCTTCAGCTTGTGAATAGCCTTGGGCGACTAGTCTAGCCTTATTACGAACAACTACATCATTCTCATCTTTCTTATTCTTGAAAATCCATCGAGTGCCAACTACATTATGATGTTTCGGTCTATCGACAAGTTCCCAGACGTCGTTTCGAACAAACTGATTCAACTCGTCTTGCATAGCAATGATCCAATTACTATCAGCCAATGCCTCATTAATGGTTTTTGGCTCGATAGATGAGAGGAAACAACACCAGCAAAACAGAGATGGACTAGATTGTTCTTGCGACTCAAAGAGTTGTCGTCTAGTCTTCACACCAACAGTAGAGTCACCAATAATATTTTCAGTATTATGCGCTGATTTCCATGTATTTCTATTCTTAACAATAATACTGTCATCTATATCATGTACAGCATCATGCATGTCAACATCATTATCATCAGAAGATTTAATGGGAGTAGACGAGTCGACTAGTTTAGGTATGTCAACTGGTCTAGTAGAGTTACCTTGAGCACTCACCTTCTTCTGGTCATCTGACTCGAGAGCTTTTATAAATGGATTGTAAGCTTGAACGGATTCATATACCTCTGAGTCTTTGTCAGATTCGACAGTTAGCTCAGTAGCTTTCTCACTGATCTTGTTGGCAGACGGGTCCTGTTGAGATTCTTCGAAAACCACATGTGGTGTTTCTTCCACACAAAGGGTTGAGTAGTTGAATACTCTAAATGCTTTGCTAGTCGAGGAGTATCCTAAGAATATCCCCTCGTCTGCTTTAGCATCGAATGCATTCAACTTGCTTTTCCCATTGTTATGGATGAAACACTTGCATCCAAATATATGAAAATATGAAACTCTGGGTTTTCTACCTTTCCATACCTCATAGGGTGTCTTACCTAGTGCTTTATTGATAGCACTTCTGTTTTGTGAGTGGCATGCAGTGTTGATAGCTTCTGCCCAAAATTTCTGAGGCGTATTATACTCTGTCAGCATGGTCCTGCAGGCCTCCTTAAGAGTTCTGTTCCTTCGTTCTGCTACTCCATTTTGCTGTGGTGTCCTAGCTGCACTAGTAAGGTGCTGGATGCCACGCTTAGAACAAAATTCTTTAATATAGCAGTTAATGAATTCAGTACCCTTGTCACTACGGATCTTGACAATTGACTGATTCTTCTCAACCTGTAACTTCTTCAATAGATCAGGCAAAAGTGTTTGTGTATCACTCTTCTTGTGTAAGAAGACTACCCAAGTGAACTTAGAATAGTCGTCTACCACAACAAGTGTGTACCTTCTACCGTTCAAAGTTGGAGGAGTTATTGGGCCATGTAAGTCCATATGTAGAAGTTCAAGAACTCTACTGGTTGAGAGGGATGGAATAGATTTAAAAGAACCCTTTACATGTTTACCTTTTTGACAGGACGTGCATACATGTGACTTATAGTAGACTTCATTGGGAATACCTTCCACAAGGTAGTCTCTGGCTATCTTATTAAGAACCTTAAAGTTTAGATGACAAAGGCGTCTATGCCAGAGCCAGCCAAGTTCTTTAGGATTCTTAGTAAGTAGACAGGTGTCCCTCGGACAACTGTTCCAGTTTACTATGTACACACTTCCTTGTCTAATGCCGACCAGTAAGACTGTGTGAGTTCTTTTGTCAATGATTTCACATTTCTGACTCTTGAACTGCACCTTGTATCCACGATCACAAAATTGTGAAACAGAGAGTAAATTGTATTTCAAACCTTCAACATACGAAACATCTTGAATCTCTATGTCACCATTCCGAATGTAACCAAATCCTTTGGTAACAGCAGTGGAGCTATCACCAAATATCACTTTTGGTCCTTCTTGCTCATGGTAGCTTGATAAGAGAGTCTTGGTACCAGTCATGTGGTGCGAACAGCCACTGTCTATGTACCAAGTTTCTCCTGTTGAGCCACCTTTCTTGTATAGATCGAGTCGACCCTGCAATAGATGATAATACATAATTTAGGTACCCTCCTTGTTTATTGGGGTCCTTGGGGGTTAGTCGAGTTCAATGGAATCCAAATGTACATTGGAGTCCTGAACAAGTTTGACCTTCTAAGCTTTCGACCATATTTGTTGCAAAATAAGACCTTGTTGTCCTTATCTGGCCTATCAGTCGAGTTCGGGTCTACTCTTTGGAGATAGCCTTTTGACTTAATCTTTACTTGAGCAGGCACTTGTCTATGATAGTCAGAGTAAGGTTTATATGCATTAGGTCCATACGGTTTATAGACATGTTTAGGTCTTTCTTCTCCTTTGATATCATATGACAAAGGTGGAGGATATAGAACAACTTGTGTACGATATTTTGGACCTTCCTGTCTAGGTCTAGACGAGTAGAGTTGAGACTGCCTTATGAAAGGAGGTCTAGACTCTTGTCGTCTAGTCTGTACTTGTCTAGTACTAGTCTCCTCAGGATACCAGTCCTCGTATCTGACCTGATTTGGTCGTCCACGATTCCTAGTCCTTTGTTGACTTGTCTTAAACGGAACAGGCTTGTTGTTAACTTTCTTTTTACCACCTTTGGTAATTGGAATGTTAACTTGAGCTTGTTTTGGTACAGTACCTTTTGATGGAGTGTCAATATCGTATATCAATGGTTCTTTTCCTTTATCATTAGTCAAAGAGCTTGAGATGAAAATAGTAGGGTTCTTAGGAACTTGAGTAGACGAGCTGGGTGTCTCAGCACCTATGCCTGTCTTGTCAGCAGGAGCCCTATACCTATCTGACAGTTCAAGGTTAACCTTAGATGAGTTAACCAGGTCAGTAAGTTTAAGGTCTAATGTGACAACCTCGGTTTCTAAGAACTTATTACGTTCTTCAAGCTTTTTGAGCTTACTTTGTAAAACATTGAATTCATGTTTCTCAGTAGCGTGTGTCTTAAGTAGGTCTTGATACAACTTGTCTGTCAATGCACACTTCTCTCTGAGTTGTCTCAACTCTTCTTGCAAGCGTTCATTTAGGACTGTTATATTAGGATCTACTTTAGACTGAGCTTCCTTAAGATCAATGATTTCTTGTCTTAAGGTGATGTTTTCGTCACTGACTTCAATGAATGCCTTATTGGCAAGTAGGATGTCGTCTTCAACTGCACTAGTAGAGTGCTGAAGACTACTCCCTACTTGGCTACTGGCAGTGTCACTTTCATCAGTTTCTGATTCATCACAAGATTGAAAGGATGTAGCAGATGATACCTCTTGGTCGATTTTAGCCATGAAGCATAGACCATCATCAACTATGAATGCTTCATCGTGATCTGGTTCAGACGGGTAGCTAGATGAGGATGATGGCAACTCGTCTGAGTCAGAGTCAGAGTCATCATTGGCCATCATTGCCTTCTTACCACGGTTGTATCTTCTTTCCCTTCGTGCTTTGCGTTCTTCTCGATCATCAGTACTCAGGTGTGGACATTCATATATGTAGTGACCTGGTTTCTCACAGTTATAGCACACGAGATCATTAGTAGCCTTTTTAATAGGAGAGTTGTTCCTTCGTTTATCACGTCTATCAGAACGAGTAGTCTTCCTACCATCAGACTCTCTATCTTGTCTGTTACCTTTCGAGACTTCGTCTCTCCTTTCGGACGAGTTTCGGTCTCGTCTGGTTTCAGACGAGTTCTTAGAAGCAGACCCTCTATGCTCTCTATAGAACTTCTTATATCTTCCGAAACGTTTATTCAGCCTATCAAACTTTCTAACCATGAGGCTTACCTGATCCTTCAGACTAAGATCAGTATCTAACTCGTCTTTCACAGAAGCAGACCTAGTCTTAGTTTTAGACCTGTCTATCTTAGATGAACTAGCCTTAAAAGCAACGTTCTTAGATACAACATGTTCTCTGTCACTACTCACTATGGGTTCATCTTCGTCTAAATCAAACTCATGAGCCTTTAGAGTTTGAAACATAGTCTCTGCTGTCCATACGTCTATATCTTGGGTATTCTTAACAAGCATTTTTACCATCTTCCATCGACTATCAAGGCTTTTGAGAATCCTAAGATTGATTTCACGAGGAGTATAAGATTTACCAAGGACTTCCAAGTCATTCATGATTTTGGTAAAACGAGTATCCAGCTGGTCTATTGTTTCACCAGCTTTCATATGAAATGATTCGAATCTTTGGACTGCAGTAGAAAGCTTACTTTCTTTGATTAGGGATGTCCCTTCACAAATGATAGCTAAGCGATCCCACATTTCTTTGGCAGTTTTACATTTTAACACTTTTCCCAGATACTCGTTAGGAAGAGTGTGTAAGATGTAATTCTTGGCCAAGCTATCCAAATTATTCTGTCTCATTTCTTCAGAGGTTAGTTCTGACCTTGGTTTCTTGACGAGTGTACCCACTGGTTGATTTGGGTCAAGGGCAGCAGTATTGGGGATCATGGTCACAATTGGACCTTCAGTGACGACGGAGATCATTAAGTCGTGAGTGGAGCTGAAGATGGCTTCCATCCTTAGCTTCCAATAGTCGTAGTCTTGTACCTGGAACTTAGGTAGCTTGTTAGCGCTGATCTCAAGAGACATGATTTCAAGAAATAAGTGCTAAGTAGAGTTATGATCAAGAATAACAGATAAGTCAAGAACAGGGGACAAGAAACAAATATATCAAGAATATTGATCAAGAATGCGAAAGCAAATATGATTTTGGACCAAGACTTTCACCCAAGTCTTGTGTTGGTTATCAAGAAACAGCAGTTCGTAAACTACTGCTCTGATACCACTTGTTGGTCCCAAGTTGAGTTAATAACGAGTAAGCTAGTGAAAATGTCTAGAGGGGGGTGAATAGACTTTTCAAAAATCTTTCGAAATATCAAAGTACAATATGCGGAATACAAAATTAACAATGAGCCCAATTCAAGATTATACTCAACTTATTTTCGAGAACTCTGTTCTATACTCAACTAGTCAAATTCAGTTAAGTAGTTAAACCAATTAATCAATTTAAACAATCAAAACAGTAAAGTAAATTGAACACGAGATTTATAGTGGTTCGACAACTTGTCTACATCCACTCTCACAAACCCAGTTGTGAAATTCTTATTAACTCGTCCAATGGAGTAATATGTTCTTGTGGCTTTAAGTCCCAAGAAATAAGACTTAGATCTTCTCGATAACACTACCAAGTGCCTCTTCGATCTTACTAGCGATTTACAAGTATCTAGCAACTTGAAAATAACAAAACAAAAACTAAAAAACTCCTCTGATCTTCAGTAGTAGCCCTCTTGATTCTTCACTTGTCTTCTAGCTTCACTTTCTGAACTTCAATCTCTGAGAGTAAACTTCAAATATATCTCTATCTTGAGTATGTAGATTTTCAGTGTATCAGTATTCAGTAGTCAGTAGTCTTCAAATGATAAAACTCCTTCAAGTATTTATAGACTTCGAACTTCAAGAACTCAGGTAGTTGTAACCAACCTTTCTTGATAACTGATTTCAACTGAATCTTCTTATCCATAAACGCGTTTCTTGTTGTGAATTAGTTATTCCATAACTAACTTCTTCATCCTTATCTTTCACGCGTATTGGTAACTGACTTCAAATTAACTTGTCTTGTGTAGTCTAGTAGATGCACTTGTCTTGTAGTCCACCTGTCTTGAGTAGTAGACTGGTCTTCTCTTCTTGTGCAGTAGACTTCTAATAGAACTAATCTAGTCCTATCATCTAACCTAACAAGACTATTACATGACATTAAGCTTTTATAATACAAGCTTAGTCAACTTATAAACTATACAATGAATCTAATCTATTACATATAAAAACATCATGAGCTCTATACAGCAATTATAGCTCAATACCAATCTAACATATACAACTATGAACAGATATGAAGTACTTATAAATTGTACTTATCTTTCAATAACTTGTAAAACTGTACTTGTCTTTTAAAAACTAATACTTGTTCTTTGAATTCTACTGATCTGCTCAAGATGACTTCAACTTAACTAGACTAGATCAGTCAACACTTAGAAAATATTCAAGTCTTCTTTTGGCTTATCAAAACTTTATCTTTTATCTTTTATTCATCATTTAGGACTTGTTCTAGGATTCATATCCCAACAATTTATTTTAACATGTTTTTTTGGGTTACATTTATTCTAACATTTATTAATCGTACAGGACAAAGTCTGTTACATGAGATTGAGTGGACGGGTTTGAAAAAAACTACGGAGGAAAATGCAGAAGAACACAACAAAGGAATCCCAGGTAACTGGAAGAAAAAGAGTATTTTTTGGGACTTGCCATATTGGAGTTCACTATTGCTCCGACACAATTTGGATGTCATGCACATTGAGAAGAATGTGTTTGACAACGTGTTTCACACAATCATGAACACAGAAGGCAAGACGAAAGATACTCCAAAGTCCAGGGAAGAGTTGAACACTATCTGTCGCCGTGATGAGTTGGAACAGGATACCCGTACAGGTAAATATCCAAAGGCTTGCTACACACTAGATAAGGCACAAAAATAGGAATTGTGTAGGTGGATTAAAGAGTTAAGATTTCCAGACGGCTACGTGTCAAACATGAGTCGATGCGTAGACACAACAAAAGGCAAAGTTGCAGGGATGAAGAGTCATGATTGTCATGTTTTTATGCAGCGCTTGATACCTATTGCGTTTCGAGAATTTCTTCCTCTGAATGTGTGGAGGGCTGTCACTGAATTAAGTCTCTTTTTTAGAGATTTAACGTCTACAACAATCAAGGTTGATGATATGAATCGTTTGGAACGAGACATTCCAGTTATTTTGTGTAAGTTGGAACGTTTTTTCCCACCTAGCTTCTTTGACTCGATGGAACACTTACCTATTCACTTAGCGTATGAAGCTAGGATTTGTGGTCCAGTGCAGTACATGTGGATGTACCCATTTGAGAGGTGAACAATTCTATTTCTCTCATTTAATTAGTTTTTAGTATATGGAGCCTTATTTTAATTTGTTAACTATTATAATTTTAGGTATCTCCACAACTTGAAGCGCAATGCTAAACAGAAGGCAAACGTCGAAGCATCGATTGTTAATGCGTATTTGAATGAAGAGGTTGGCATGTTTTGTTCATATTATTTTGAAGACCATGTCAACACGAGGATCAGGAATGAACCACGTAACTTCGATGGTAGAGGTACGCAACAAGAAGTCGATGGCATGCTCTCTGTATTCAAGTCTAAGGGGCGACCTATAGGAAAAGCCACTGAACGATATTGGTCAACACACACAGAGGCTGAAATAGCACAAACGTACGTGTTATTGAATTGTGATGAAGTTCAGCCTTACATTGAGTAAGTATTTCATATATTTATCATCTAATTAAATAGCACTAAACGTGCGTCATTTATCATCTAATTGTGTTGTGAATTATTAGGATGTATACACAAGAACTACGACATGCAGATCAAAACATCTCAGATAGAGACATAAATACTAGTCTTCAACGTCAATTTGCCCGATGGTTCCAACGTTATGTGAGTATCATTAATTGAATTTTACGTGAACAAATAATTGTTTTGATTAATGTTAATTTTAACTGTACGTATAGGGACAATCACACGATTTTCAGAGCCGGTTCTTACAGGATCTCAGCAAAGGACCACTACGACGTGTGAGGACTTACAACGGCTATATTGTGAAAGGCTACAGGTTTCATACATCAGAGTATGCATCAACAAGAACGACTAACAACAATGGTGTTTGTCTTAGGGGTGCGAATTACAATGCAGATGCAAGTGATTACTTTGGGGTGTTGCACGAAGTCGTTGAAATTGAATATCCGGGATATCCAGTGAAAACCGTAATGTTGTTCAAGTGCCACTGGTTTGACACATCCCCTTTAGGAACCAAAATTCATCCGGAGTACAAGCTTGTGGATGTTAATTCGAAAAGGAAGTATAGCGGGGATGATCCGTTTGTATTTGCCTCTCAGGTATCTCAAGTCTACTACTGCACGTATCCAGGAGCTGGAAAACGTAATAGATCAGAATGGCACGCTGTTTGCAAAGTGAAGGCAAGGTCAATGGTGGAGGTCCCCCAAAAGGAAAACAACGATGAAGATGAACCTCCGTTTCAAATGGAACAAATAGAGAATCAAACTGAAGTGTTTGCGGGAGATTTTAATCTTTCGGTAGACTTGACGACTGCAAATCCACAATTGATTGTTATTGAAAACGATAGTGGAAATGAGGAGGAGGATGAACATGACGAGGGAGAGGATGAAGAAGATGAGGATGAAGAAGATGAGGAGGAAGAGGAAGATGTGGCAAATAATGAAAATGAAGACGAAGATGAAGATGAATATTAAATTAATGTAACCTAGCTATTTTATTTTGTACAATTTATAAGATTTCATTATTTATCATTTGGTTATAACTTATAATTTAATTATTTATCATTTGGTTATTTTATTAATTAACTTATAATTTAATTATTTATCATTTGGTTATAAAAATCCAATGGCGACGGAACATATCCGTCGCCATTTCCGTCGCTAACGGCAACGAGCCAAAGCCGACCGAAATATCCGTCGCTAACGGCAACGACCCAAAGCCGACCGAAATATCCGTCGCCATTTCCGTCGCTAACGGCAACGAGCCAAAGCCGACCGAAATATCCGTCGCCATTTCCGAATATAAATGTAACTTTCTCTCATTTCACGCATATTTTCCATCCCCCTCTCTATGTCTCTCCTTCTCCCTCTCCCCCTGCCCCACTCCGACCGTCTCCTCCGCCACTCCGACCGGCTCTCTCTATGTCTCTCCCTCTCCCCCACTCCGACCGTCTCCTCCGCCACATGCTGCCCCTTGCCCACGTTCGCAGCGGCGCCACCCCCTTCTCCGGCCGTCCTCGCTGCGACCGTTCGCCCATCCCCACCGTCCGCGACACCCTACCGTCCCTCCCCGCCACGCCGCCGTCCAAGTCAGGTGAGCACATCCCTTCTTTGTTTTTTTATTGTGTCCGATTTCTTTTCTAAAAAAAATTAGGGTTTTGAATTTTTTTTGTATTTGTTCGAAAATTTTATTGTGTCCGATTTCTTTTCTAAAATTTAATCTGTTTTTAAAAAAACTTTGAGGGAACGATTTAAAAAAAAAATTATTCTATCCATTGCAAACACAAATTAAAAAGAAAAAAAGAAAAGCCTTAACAAATTTGAATTATTGATTTATTTATTGTACTCTAAATCTCTTATCTTTGAACTACCAGCATGACCGAAACTATGCGAGCCTAATGAAGTTATTTGATCTCTGTTGAGGTATGTTCGTTCAATTTTTATGATAATTTAATTTATGTTTAAATATATAAAATGACAATTGAATCTTGATTCTTTGGAATTGATTTTGAAATGGCAGGGATGGAGTCGAGTCAGCGAAGGACAATTTAATATACTCCACGGTACGTATTAATATACTCACATTCTTGTTAAATTATTTCTCATATAAGTTTTTGTTAATGTTTACTATGTTGTTTTAATATTTCACAGAGCTTTTTCAAGCATTCTAGTGAGGGGTATAGTTGTCATAATCAGTAGCAAAATTCTATTTGCTTCTTACTTGATCGATCCTCTGCCAATTCCGGAACACCATTCGATGCCTTAGCACGATTTTGTTTATTCTGTTGGATGTAATGTAGATTTGTGTATTGAATTATTTAAGCAATTTTGATCGTGTATTGAATTTTAAGCAATTATGTAAGCAATCGGGATCGGGTCGGATCCCGATCGCAAATAAATTTTTTTTAAAAAATTTTTGGTACTTACCGACGGACTATTCCGTCGGTGTAGCGTCGGTAATACCGACGGGCGAGCCGACAGAATTCCATTTTTTTAAAAAACATTTAATACTTACCGACGGAAAATTCCGTCGGTAAATTAAAATAATAAAATTTAAGTCCAAAATATACCGACGGATCTACCGACGAAAAATTGATTTGGGATCCGTCGGTAAAGGCGACCCGGTTTGAAAACTTGGTTTGAAAACGGGTTGGCTTGACTGCCGACGGAATTAAATCCGTCGGTATAGGCGACCCGGTTTGAAAACGGGTTGGTTCGAATCCGTCGGGAATCCGTCGGCATATACCGACGGACGCATATTTTCCGTCGGTAACCACTACCGACCAATTCATTGACGACGGATAAAATCCGTCGGTAATTCCGTCGGTAAGAGCCAATACCGACTGAATATCCATCGGTATAACCGTCGGTAAAACACCTCTTTTTTGTAGTGTAAGTTGAGAGTATGGTAGAGTATTGTGGAGTCCAATTATAAATAAAATGAATGACAATTTAAGTAAATAAATGATGATTGAAGGGTGTAGACAGTGACGGAGCCAGGAAATCTCGATAGGGGGGCCCGATTAACATTACTTTAAAGATAAAATAATATGTACTTATTATACTCATTGAAATTTTACATGATAAATTTGTCAATACATTTCATTAAATTAAATTGAACAAGCAGTCTTTCATTTTATTTTGAAGTTTTGATAGTTCAATTCAAAATGAAGGAAACAATTTAAAAATTGCTAAAATATTTTGCAATTCTTAGTAAAAACTTAGACAATAATTCTCAAATACACCATCAATCTATATTATTGACTCTATTGAAGAAATAATTTATTTTTGGAGTATTAAGAAATAATTTTAAATAAAAAACGCATGAAAAAATATATTACTCCTTTCAAACTTTGTATGCAAGCATTTATTTTTTATTCGTCTATACTTAATATGTATGTGTCAAAAAATAAAAATAATAATTTTATATTCATATATCAAAAAGTTTCATTTAAATTTTAATATTCAAAAGATAAGATTAAAAAATAGACACGGTTACGATTAATGATTAATAAAAAATTAATAAAGGTGAAATTAATAAGAAAAATGAGATTTTAAACTAGAGTGATTTGAGAAAAAATAGGCTAGACCAATCATTTTGTGACATGTGCATCTAAAATGTTTGTAAATATATGATAATTAAGATAAGATTAAGATATATATATGATGAGAATAACTATTATCACATAATATACGGAGTATATAATTATTATAAAATATTTATCATATATATATATAAAAAAAAAATTGGTGGGGGGCCCAATGACCCCTCTGGCCCCAACGTGGCACCGTCCCAGGGTGTAGATAAAATAATGTAAATAATTACTAAGTAGTAAGTTCACCATTGTATCTTTTTCACTTATTGTTTCTTTTTTATCCGATTCTGCAATTCTTTCTAGTTACTTTGATCGTTTCTTAATACTACATTAGATATTTTGGAATATGTTTTTTAGCCCTTGAAATGGTATTTGTTTTGTTGTAATTTTTGCTTGGATCATTTATGATGATGGATAATTAATGTTTTGGTGGAGTTTATTTCTTATATATACACTGATTATGGAACTTAATATAATGATGTTGCAACAACATTAACATATAATAATGATGCATCTGGCCGAGCTGATTGGCTCAAGTGTGGCCTCTCAGTAAGTAGAAACAATTGCTATATTCAAATTTGTAATGACACATAACCAACTCTTCCCTTTTTGAGTTGTTGTTGCAGGATAGAAACTGCCATACAACAAGCAGATACAACAAGCGCTGGGAATTCGTATTACTCAAGGGCATCAGTGCTACCTTGGTCTACCGACCTTTTCGGTTAGAGCAAAACGGGTACAATTCTCGTACCTGATTGATCGAATGAAAAACCGAATCGATAATTGGAAGAATAAGGAATTCTCAGAAGGTGAAAAAGAAGTCCTCATCAAATCAGTCTTACAAGCAATCCCTACCTATGCCATGACATGCTTCAAAATTCCCATGCAGACTTGCAAACAGATGGAAAATTTGATGGCAGACTTTTGGTGGGGAAAAAAAAGGAGGGAGGAAGAAAGATGCATTAGCAGAAGTGGGAAGATCTGTGCAAACCAAAGGAGGAGGGTGGAATGGGGTTTCGAAGGATGCACATTTTTAACGATGCCTTATTGGCTAAACAAGTGTGGAGATGCATTAATTTACCTGATGTTGGTCCCAAAGTTGAGTTAATAATATTGAGTAAGCTAGTGAAAATGTCTAGAGGGGAGGGGTGAATAGACTTTTCAAAAATCTTTCAATATATCAGAATACACAATGCGGAATAATCAGATTACTAATGAGCCCAATCAAATTTATACTCAACTTTTCTATAGATCTTTATCTTTGTTAATTCTTAATGTTCTTGATTAAAACAACTTAAACAAATATCAAACAGTAAAGTAAAGAACACAGAATTTTATAGTGGTTCGACAAATGTCTACATCCACTCTCACAACTCCAGTTGTGAAGTTTTATTACTCTTCTTGAGCTTCTTGTGGCTTAAAGTCCCAAGATTAAGACTTTGATCTTATCGATTATACCTCCAGGTATATCTTCGATCTACTAGTAATTCTCCAAGTAACTAGCACACTTGTTTTACAAAATACAAACTTAAACTTGAAAAGTAAAACTTCTCTGTGAATAGCCTTTGATTCTTCTCTTCAATTCAGTGGCTCTTCTCTTCTTCAATCTCCTTCAACTCTGTGAGTTCTTGCTTGTAGACTTGCTCTTTGAATTCTCTAAGATCAGTAATTGCTCAGTAGTCTTCAGCAGTAGGAGATTACACAGTATTTATAGAACTTAGTTATGACAGTTAGCAGTTTGTGAACTAACTTTCAACTAACTCAAAAACTGTTTTTGTAACTTCTTCTTGTAACCGACTTTGTAACTTCCTTTTAAGTCAGCATCTCTTCAATAAATCTTCAGTTACTCTTTACATAAGTTTTCCAAACTTATTCTTTAATTTTACCAAATCAGCACAGTAACTTACTGTTCTGATTTTTACTCTTCGGATTTTACTCTGCTGATTTTTACTCTTCTGATTCAATCAGCACAGTAACCAAAAACTTTTCAAAACTTCTCCAGATTTCTTCTCAGCTTATCTTCAACTCTTCTTGAAGTCTTCTTAATCTGTAGTAGTCCTCTGAGTCTTCATTTAGTCTTCTGATCTTCATCTAATCTAGTCCTAATCTAGTGTTCTGATTTTACTGTTCTGAGCTTTACAATGCTGATTACAAAATAGAATACAACTTTACATATATAAAACCTATCTATACAACAACTGAACTATATACAGATGAGTATATCTAAGTCCTACACTATAAGCTGTCTATACAATAAAACATCAGCTTAGTTCCTAACAATTCATATATCAGATCAGTAACCAATAAGATCAGTAACTCATAAGATCAGTAACTCATGTAAGTTCAATAACTTCCATATAAGATCAGTAAATATCTAAGATCAGTAAACACTTAAGATCAGTAACTTACATATAAGATCAGTAACCATATCAGATCAGTAAGTACATCAGATCAGTAACTCAGATTTCAAATATATCATATAAGATCATTAAAAATATTCTCAGTTTCCATACTAAGATCAGTAATCTTATTTCACATGACTCAGTTAAGATCAGTAATTTTATTCTTAATATTACCAAATAAGATCAGTAAACTTACTTTACTTAGCATTAAGATCAGTAAACTCAATTTTAAGTTTCTCATCAGATTAGTAAGCTTATATTCAGATGACTTAGTTAAGATGACTTGAAACCACATATATTACTAACTTTAAGTTGCTTTGGCCATCAAAACATACTTTCATCAATTAGAACATTGTTTATAGGATTCATATCCCAACAATTTCCCCCTTTTTGATGAAGCCAAAACTACTTAAAATTTAATAAACCAGTAGTTAAGTATGTAGTCAATCATAACAGTTCATCAATTTCAGAATTCCAGATTCATATTCAAATAATATCAGATATTACAAATAATCACAGAATATGAAACACAAAAATATAGAAATAAAGATTAAGGATAGAAATGTTATCTTCTGAGCTTGTCCTTCATCTTCATTCTGCATCTTCAAATTCTGAATGCCACATACATTCTTGCTTTGATATCCATCATGTGTTGATGATCAGATATTCCTTCTTCCTTGATAATCTCAGCAATAATGTTGTTAATTTCCTTGTAATCAGGTTCTCCACTTTCCAGTCTTGGAGGTTCCCAATTAGGCTCTTCAGGGCACAAAATCTTCGTTCCAGCACGATTAGCAACCTGTGCTATGTCTTCCCAGAATTCTTGATCAATGTTCAGCATAAATTCTTCAAAATCAACAAATTCTGCTTCTTTGCTAGAATGATCACCAAACTTCTTCACAATGAAGTTAGCAATCTGCCACTTCTTCTTCAAATTCTTCCAGTATTCCATATGTTCAGTCAACACAATGAAATCCACAAAGTTTTCATCTTGAAAATCTTTGTCAAACTGTTTTCCTTCAGCTTTCTTTTGAGTATTCATCTTTTTCTTCAAAGCTGCAACTCGATTATCAAATCTTGTCTTCAAGAACTTGACATCCTTTTCTTTCTTCTTTTTCAAACTTTCTTCTTCACTTGTCATAACAACTTTCATTTTGCTCTTTGATCTAGTCATTCTTTCAGCTTCTTCCTCTTGTTGTTCTTCATCAGATAAAACTAGCTTCCTTTTCCTTTGACTTGAACTTCCTGCAATCTCAGGTCTTATCTCAACAATCTCTTGACTTTGTTGCTTCTGTTGCTTTCTTTGCTTCAGCTTTTCATTCAACATATGAATTTCAGCTCTTAATTCATCCTGACTCACAACCAGCTGAGCTTGTTGTGACTGTGTTTGTTCCATTACTTGTCTTGTCCTGTCTTCCCCCTTTTTGGCTTCATCATGCCACTCCTTCAAGGAAGATATGTGTTGCTCCAGCTTCTTATGCAACACTTGAGACAAATTCTTTTCTTGTACTCTATGAAGGTCAAATATCTTGGACATTGTATACTCCATTACCTTCTCATAAGAGTGTTCAGAATGCATCTTGTTCATCCTTTCAGTAGCTTCTTGAAACATTTGAACAGCAGCCTCCAACTTTGCTTGAAGTTCAGCATTCTGTTTTTTCAGCATTTCAAACTCAGAAACATCAGAATCCTTCTCAACATGATCTGTTCTGATCTGTTCTTGCACATCCTCAATAGGATCAGTAGATTGAATAGGAATGCTTTCCAATTCTTCAGCATTTACACCCTGAGTGTCAACAGCATCAGTTTCCTCAATCACAACAGTTTCTTCAAGTACAACAGTGTTCTCAAACACTTATGTTGCATTGATAATGTCTTCATCAATATCCATAAAATCTTCTTCAGCAGCAGTTTCATCAACATCCTTCTCTTCACTGAACAAATCTTCATCAGAGACAGGAGTTGCCATTTTCTCAATCGTGTACTTGATCCCTGTTAGTCTCTCAACAAGAAGTACAACAGATTCTGGAGTGACTAACTCAAGAAAAGAGTTAACACCAGCTGCTTGCATTTGTTCTGCTTCCCAATCATCAAAGATTGAAACACCTCCCATCCCTTCCATGATGGCTAAACTTTCCTTCAAAGTACTCCTCTTAAGATAAACCCAAGTGCCTATCCTAAGGAGTTTCTCAAACTCAACAGAGCTTTCATCTAGTCCAGGAAATTGTTTCAACAGTGCTATCCTTAAATCAATCCTGATTCTATCTTCTTTGTCACAGATAGTGTACTCCATCAAATCAGCAGGTTTAGGAGTAATAAATTCAGGTTCAGGAGATGATGAAATATCAATTGGTTCAGAAGAAGGCTCAAATTCATGTTCAGTAGAGTGAGCATGAACCTGTAATGGGGATTGATGTGGTGAAGGTTGATGTGAAGTTTGATGTTGAGGGGTAGGAATTGAAGTAGGCTCAAAGTTAGTGAGCTGAGGTGATGAATGGGGAGTGTTCTGAGTCTCAGAAAAATAGTGATCTGATCCTCCAGAACATGAAGGTTGAGGATTTTGGGGTTCAGGTTGACTTGGTTCAGAATCAGAAGGGGTAGGGGAGACAACAACCAACTTCCTCCTAACACTCCTTGACTTAGTCCTCTTATGAACAGCAATTGGACTAGGAACACTAACCTCTTGCTCATCTGAGCTTGATTGCACCATAGTTTCCACAAAACGAACTGTTGGTTCCGAGGCAGCAGTAGCAGACCTTCCTCTCCTTAGTGTAGTACTGCTCGGATCATGCCTTGATTTTGATCTAACCTCAGTTTGATCATCCTCCGATTGGTACATTGAAGCTCCAGACTCCTCTGCTTCAATTTCTTGAGAGTGTTCCAAGGGGTTCTCTTGTTCAAATTGAACAGATTCCTTCTTCATCAAGAATTTCCCATGATGGAATTTCTTGGGATTACTCCAATAAGGTTTCTTCACCAGCTGAGGCAGCAAGAAACTCAGCTTGCTTCCAAACCCTAACTTTGATTTCAGTGAGAATTCCAAAGTGTCCTCATCAAATAAGACCTTCTCCTTTTCAGTCATTAGTCTTTCCAGGAAGAATCCTTGCCAATCACCTTCCACTCTGTCGATGATTGCAGCCATAATTCTAATTTTAAAACTCGATAAGGCATCCTGGCTATGATGTTGCCCTAACAAGCATTTTCCTGCAATATCCATTAAAAACTGTAACCCAGTAGGAAGTACATCCTTCTTCAAATTCGTCAAGGTCTCTGTTTCAACTCCTGACCATCTTCCTACGCACTCCTTTTCTTCTCCAGCTTTGTAGGTCATAATATCTACTGGACCTTGTGGTAAGTCCAACATCACTTCGAGAATGTCCCTCGTAATGGTGACTTTGTGTCCAGCAAGCATGGAGTGAACACCATTTTTGTCTCCTTGGAGTTGTAAATAAAATTCCACCGCTTCCGGTTCGTAGACATTTACGGGAAATGACTCCAGAAACTTCCGTAGTCCGCATTCTTCACACATAGTTAAGATAGCTTGATTTTCTGCACTGTGTCTGCCATTGAAGTAGACAGCGTTCTCCACGAAAATTCCTTTCTTTCGTATCCATAAATTCGAATCAAAAGTTCCTGCAACTTGGTTAGCTTCATTGATAATATTGATAGTTGCCATTTGAGAATTTTGTAGAAATCAAATTTTGCAGAAGTTATGAAGTTAAGATATTTCCAGAAATGAACTCGTAAGAATGAAGAAGATGAAGTGTGATTGTTTTTGTTATAATTCAAAACCAATCTAGGGCTAGGATTGAATTAGATTATTACAAAGAATGGTTGGGATTAAATCTCGAAATTCGAGTTAAACAATAACTGTTCACATTCTAGTAACATTCTTAATTTTTGGAGCCAACTAGTGTTTGATAAATACACCACAATTTTTAGGTTAGAAATAGAAGAGTGTATTAATCTTCTCTATTAGTAATCTAAAAATTTGAACAATATTTGACTTAGAGTAATCTAAATCAAAAGACTGTTCTGATGCAAATCAGCACAGTAGTTTCCAAAACAATTTCACTTCATTTTCTTACTTATATTTAAAGAAAATTTCACTTATCTGGATCAGCTGAGTACTGTGATCAGCTGAGTAACCTTTTTAGAAATCAGATCAGTAGATGATTCAGCACAGTAGATTTCAGATCAGTAGATGGGTCAGCACAGTAATCCTCAGATCAGTACCCAAATTCCCTGATTTCATCTTTTTGATATCAGCACAGTAATCCTCAGATCAGTACTGTGTCAGATCAGTAGATTTCTTGTAGACAGATTAGTAGTAAACAAGTCTTTCTGTAGACAGATTAGTCAGTAATCAGATTAGTTCTGTAGAATAGCTGAATTGTAATCAGATCAGTACTGTAGACAAAGAAACTTTGTAATCAGTACAGTTCTGTAGACAAGTCAATTTATTAATCAGAATATATCTGTAGACTGCTATAGTCTGTAATCAGATCAGATTAGTAGACTTTTCAAATCTGTAATCAGATCAGTTCCCCCTTCAATGGAGAATTCCTCTTCTGTGCCTGTTTCACCTTGGTAGAAGTGTTAGTTCATGAGATATAAGTGTAAAACAGTACAGATTAGTAACAATATGTATAATTTAATGATCACATCAAGGTTTATGCTAAAGTGACTTAGTGATCTGAGTCAACAAAAGGATCTTTAAGAAATCACAGATTCCCCCTTAATGTATGTTCTCAGTGTCCCTCAGCTTTACCAGCTTCCTCATTGGGATTAAGGTCACTTTAGTAACCTTGTTACCTGTATTAGTGATCTGACATAGGATTGTCTCTTCTGACTTTTGAGTTTTGGTGTACTGCTCTTAGTTTCTGCTTCATGTCTTTCTTGGTATAAGATCAGTACCTGAAATGTTAGTACAGATCTCTATATATACATGTAATTTAGGTACCCACTATTTATTGGGGTCCTTGAGGGTTAGTAGCAGTAAGAGGCACCCAAATGAACATTGAGGATTTGAATAAGTGGGACCTCTTCAGTTTCCTTCCAAATTTATCACAGAACAGTACTTTATTAACCAGTTCAGAATTATCAGCAGACTTAGGATCTATTTTTCTGAGATAGCCTTTCCTTGGTTCTATCCCTTTTTCAGTAAGATCAGTATGTCTGTAATAGTTTGAATAAGGTCTAAAAGCATGTGGACCATAAGGCTTATAAGTTTGCTTTGGTCTTTTCTCTCCATAGAAATCATAAGATAAAGGATGAGGATAAAGAACAGGTTTGTTATGATAATGAGGCACAAATCTCCTAGGTTTAGTTGAATACAGCTGAGACTGCCTTATGAAAGGAGGTCTAGGCTGTTCCCAACTTGCCTGTGCTTGTCTTGACCTATTGTTCTGAGTTTGTCTCTTCTGATTCCAGGACTGATCTGATCTGGTCAGAGGAGTATAACTCTTCTGGTATGGTCTTGACTGTACTGGTCTTAATACATTCTTCATTTTACCATTCTTGGTAGTAGGAGGGATGTATTTAGACTGTACTTTGAGTTTTGGATCATCATCATAAGTCATAGGTTCTTTTCCTTTATCTAGTGGCAAAGAACTTGTACTAGCTCCATTAGTGTTCTTAAATTCTGAAGTAGATGGACTAGGCAGATCAGTACCTATTCCTCTTTTATCATTTGGAGCTCTATATCTGTTCGAGATTGTTTGATTAATCTTAGTAGAGTTAATCATCCCAGATAGCTTTCGATCTAGGCTCACTACTTCAGATTCTAAGAATCTATTGCGCTCTTCAAGTTTTTCACATTTAATCTTTAAATCATTGAATTCATTAGTCTCTTTGGCTTGAGTTTTAAGCATACCCTGATATAGTTTGTCAATGGATGCATACTTTTCTTGGAGTTGCGACAACTCTTCTGATAGCCTTGCATTTATGACAGCTATATTAGGATCTACTTTTGACTGAGCTTCTTTTAGCCTAATGATTTCTTGCTTTAAAGATATATTCTCATCACTAATTTCAATGAATGCTTTGTTAGCTTGTAGAAGGTCTTCTTCAGTCACTCCTTGGGAATGATGAAGACTACTTCCTACACTGCTAACAACAGCATCACTTTCATCAGTGTCAGAATTGTCACAAGATTGAAATGAGTTAACAGATGATACCTCATCATTTATTTTGGCCATCATTGCCAGTCCATCATCTGCTATGAAAGCTTCATCTTCATTGCTAGAGGGGTAGTCAGATGAAGTCGATGGTAACTCTTCTGATTCCGAATCAGAGTCATTGTAAGCCATCATTGCCTTCTTACCCTTAGCATATTTTCGATCTCTTCTGGCTTTCCTTTCTTCTCGATCTTCAGAACTCAGATCAGGACATTCATAAGCATAATGACCTGGCTTATCACAATTATAGCAAACAGGATTGTTAGAAGTTCTTTTCGGAGGAGAATGCTTTCTGTTCCTGTCATGCTTGTCAATTGAGTTCCTGTCTTTCTTATCAGAATACTTTCTGTCTCTCTTTTCAGATGAGTTCCTGCCTCTCCTGTTTTCATTAGTGATCTCATCCCTTCTTTCAGAAGAGTTTTGATCCCTTCTGTTCATAGAAGAGTCCCTGTTATTAGAACCCTTAGATTCCTTGTAGAATCTTTTGTACCTGCCATACCTCTTGTTCAGTTTATCAAATCTTTTGATCATAAGGCTCATCTGATCTTTCAGACTTAGATCAGAACCATCTAGTTCATCTTTTATGCTTGAAGCCTTAGTCTTAGATGATCTAGACCCCTTTGAAGTAGAGGCTTTGAAAGCTATGTCCTTAGAGACATCCTTATCCTTATGGATTACAGAAATAAGATCTTCTTCATCTAACTCAAACTCATGTGCCTTAAGTGTTTGGAACATAGTTTCTGCTGGCCAAGAATCAATGTCTTGTGTAGTTTTAATGATCATCTTGACCATTTTCCACCTTTCATCCAAGGCTTTCAAGATTCTCAAATTAACTTCTCTGGGTTTGGGGACCAGTGCTCCAACTGGTTTAGATGGATCCAGAACAGCAGTGTTTTCCACCATGATGACAATTGGTCCTTCAGTCACCACTGACACCATCAGATCATGGGTTGAGCTAAAGATGGCCTCCATCCTAAGCTTCCAGTAGTCATAATCTGCAATCTTGAACTTAGGCAGCTTGTTCACATTAGTGTCATCCATGTTTGATTAGACAAATAGGATCAGTAGTATAGCAGATAGATTTCAGGTATTCAGATAGTAACGAATAACAAGAAATAACAGCAAGATCAGTAAAATATCCCTCAAGATCTGTAAGGTTATCAAGAAACAGCAGTCCAATGAACTACTGCTCTGATACCACTTGTTGGTCCCAAAGTTGAGTTAATAATATTGAGTAAGCTAGTGAAAATGTCTAGAGGGGAGGGGTGAATAGACTTTTCAAAAATCTTTCAATATATCAGAATACACAATGCGGAATAATCAGATTACTAATAAGCCCAATCAAATTTATACTCAACTTTTCTATAGATCTTTATCTTTGTTAATTCTTAATGTTCTTGATTAAAACAACTTAAACAAATATCAAACAGTAAAGTAAAGAACACAGAATTTTATAGTGGTTCGACAAATGTCTACATCCACTCTCACAACTCCAGTTGTGAAGTTTTATTACTCTTCTTGAGCTTCTTGTGGCTTAAAGTCCCAAGATTAAGACTTTGATCTTATCGATTATACCTCCAGGTATATCTTCGATCTACTAGTAATTCTCCAAGTAACTAGCACACTTGTTTTACAAAATACAAACTTAAACTTGAAAAGTAAAACTTCTCTGTGAATAGCCTTTGATTCTTCTCTTCAATTCAGTGGCTCTTCTCTTCTTCAATCTCCTTCAACTCTGTGAGTTCTTGCTTGTAGACTTGCTCTTTGAATTCTCTAAGATCAGTAATTGCTCAGTAGTCTTCAGCAGTAGGAGATTACACAGTATTTATAGAACTTAGTTATGACAGTTAGCAGTTTGTGAACTAACTTTCAACTAACTCAAAAACTGTTTTTGTAACTTCTTCTTGTAACCGACTTTGTAACTTCCTTTTAAGTCAGCATCTCTTCAATAAATCTTCAGTTACTCTTTACATAAGTTTTCCAAACTTATTCTTTAATTTTACCAAATCAGCACAGTAACTTACTGTTCTGATTTTTACTCTTCGGATTTTACTCTGCTGATTTTTACTCTTCTGATTCAATCAGCACAGTAACCAAAAACTTTTCAAAACTTCTCCAGATTTCTTCTCAGCTTATCTTCAACTCTTCTTGAAGTCTTCTTAATCTGTAGTAGTCCTCTGAGTCTTCATTTAGTCTTCTGATCTTCATCTAATCTAGTCCTAATCTAGTGTTCTGATTTTACTGTTCTGAGCTTTACAATGCTGATTACAAAATAGAATACAACTTTACATATATAAAACCTATCTATACAACAACTGAACTATATACAGATGAGTATATCTAAGTCCTACACTATAAGCTGTCTATACAATAAAACATCAGCTTAGTTCCTAACAATTCATATATCAGATCAGTAACCAATAAGATCAGTAACTCATAAGATCAGTAACTCATGTAAGTTCAATAACTTCCATATAAGATCAGTAAATATCTAAGATCAGTAAACACTTAAGATCAGTAACTTACATATAAGATCAGTAACCATATCAGATCAGTAAGTACATCAGATCAGTAACTCAGATTTCAAATATATCATATAAGATCATTAAAAATATTCTCAGTTTCCATACTAAGATCAGTAATCTTATTTCACATGACTCAGTTAAGATCAGTAATTTTATTCTTAATATTACCAAATAAGATCAGTAAACTTACTTTACTTAGCATTAAGATCAGTAAACTCAATTTTAAGTTTCTCATCAGATTAGTAAGCTTATATTCAGATGACTTAGTTAAGATGACTTGAAACCACATATATTACTAACTTTAAGTTGCTTTTGGCCATCAAAACATACTTTCATCAATTAGAACATTGTTTATAGGATTCATATCCCAACACCTGACATGTTGCTCAATAGGGTACTCAAAGCGAGATATTATAAGCATATGGACATTATGGATGCAGAAGTCGGGCAAAACCCATCTTTCACGTGGAGATCTTTATGAAAAAGTCGATACCTACTCGAATCTAGTATCAGATGGATAGTTGGCGATGGAGAAACAATCAAGCTACGCAAGCATGCATGGGTACAAGGATTAACAGGGGGAGGATTACTTCAAAAGTGGCGGCCATCCAAAATATTAATCTTTTGTTGGATGCGGGAAGAAATTGGAAGAAGGATCTTATAAGAACGACTTTCCAACCTCATGAAGCGGAAGGAATTTTAAATACACAGGTAGGGCAGATAGACGAGAAGGACCGAAAATTCTGGATGGATGAGGAAATGGGGGAATACACAGTAAGTTCAGGATATAGGAGGGGTGTTAATCTAAATTCCCCTGATATAGATAATAGAGCTTCGACCTCGAGTAATAGAAAGCCGGAATGGTGGAAATATATCTGGACCCTGAAAATCCCGCCGAAAATTAGGATATTTGTCTGGAAAATATATCATGACTTTATCCACACTGAAGGTAATCTTGCAAGAAGACACATCCCAATCAGGCCCATCTGTGGGCTTTGTGGATGCAGTTCCCCGACTACGACGCATGCCATATTTAACTGCCATAATGTTAAGAAGGTATGGACCAAGGAGGGGTTTAAAGAAGTAATTAATAAAGGAAGAGGGTGTAATACAATGGAATTTCTTGAGTATGTCCACGCTGAAACAAGTAAGACGGACTTTGAAAGAATTATCATGATAGCCTGGGCTATCTGGAGAGAAAGATGCTCAATCCTACATTCTCAAACAGCCCAAAGAAAAGTTGTTGATGTTAAAGTTGGGGAAAGAGTGTTGTTATATTTGGAAAATTTTCATTTGCAGACTAAGGAACATAATAAACGCACTCAAGGGCACAGGGGAGAAGACATCCAAAGTAATGGGATAGAGACAGGTATCAACACTCTGGAAGTGGATGGTGTTTATAAGAAGGAAGATAGTAGATATGGAGGAGGAGGGGTCCCGTGGTCAGAGGATAGGCGGAGAATAGTCACATTTGCCAATAAGATTAAACCCCAGAGAGGACCGCTGGGAGCGGAGCTGATGGCTATTCCTATTGGCCTCAAATTAACCAGACAAAAAGGTGTTACACACCTCGAGGTAAGATCTGACTCACAACAGGCAGTCGGACTTTGCTCTAAAACGAAGAGATCAACTGGGCCTGAAAATAACGTGGTGAAAGATATAATGTCTTTGGCCAATGAATTTGTAGTGTGCAAGTTTAAATATTATCCAAAAGTTGATTTCAAAGAGGCCCATGTCTTGACTCAGATAGGAGCAGGCTCTACCACTTCAGCAGATTGATGTGGAGTAGTCGTTGGTAATTAGGAGAGATTGCTGCAGAATCATTATTTTCTTTCCTCCTAGCTTGAAACCAACCCCCCCCCCCCCAAAAAAAAAAAAAAACTGCCATACATTCCTAATATATATATATAATATTCATTTTGATCTATATTTATGTATATGCATGCCCTGATTATTTTGCATGTTTTCTTGATTTTTGCCTGGAAAAACGTGAATATTTATGTGCTATTTTTTTAATGTTACAATGTTGCTTGGTTTAAGGTTGTATTGTAAATTTGAGAGAAAAATCTGAAAACCTCAAGTGCATTTAATGAGATTCTCCTTTACAACCAGTGCTGCTAGTTAAATAATGACTCATTAGCATCGATTTTTTTATTTTATTTTATAATAAAATGCGTTGAGTTATACCCAATTTAATGTCATTTTTTTTTCTTTTTTTTTTTTTCGATGCAATGTCATTTTTATTTCTTAAATTGCAGAATAAAAATGTTTAAGCAACCGGAGACTACTATTGTACAAAGTAATGGAGAAAGGTAAAAAAATATCTATTAATTTTTTATTTTTTTTTTGAAGTTATAGGTTTTTTTAGCATAATTGCATAAACATTGTCACTTTACTAATTATGGGATTATATGTTACATGAAATGATTACATTTACTAATTATGTTAATTTTTAGAGTTAACTATTGCCATTTTTTACTTGATATAATTATCTATTCAAAAAGTGATAATATTTTTATGAAAAGTGATAATCACTTTTTACTTAAACATTATATTTTTTTACAAAAATATAGTCACTTTTCTGTTATGAGTTAATCTGTGAGATTATATGTTAGTGGACATGATTATCTTATTGATTGTGTTAGTTTTCAAAGTTTAGTGTTGTCACATTTTACTTGATTTAATTATCAATTTATTTAAAAAGTGATAAAAGTCTAAACCTTATTACTTTTTTACATAAATATTACGCAGTATTACTTTTTGCATGAACATTGTTACTTTTTCAAATTTGATTAATATATGTTTGTGAGCATTATTAGTAAAGGATGTTGCCACTTTATATAGCTATAACTATTTAAAATGTAATAAAGGTCCCTATAAATGAGTATGCCAGACAAAGTTTAGAGGGAGAGGGAGAGGGAGAGGGAGAGGGAGAGGGAGAGGGAGAGGGAGGGGGGAGGTAAATAGACTTTATTATTTTAAAACTTTTCATGAAAGATCAGATGAGACAACAAACATATTAGTCATATATTATGTTGTCTGATGCAGATATATGATCTGATTGAGTGCGAGTGTAAAACAATAAGGATAAATTAATAACTAACCTACTGATTGCTTGTTGGCTGATCAGTAGGACAACTATCTACTCAGATGTTAGTGCAGAATTGTATAGGCCCTAAATGTTTAGACTTGTGGATTGAATGTAAAACTTTTAACAAATTAAGAATGACTTTGATAGAAAACAAATGACTATATCAGCTGACTTGATGTCTGTTGATTATGGAAATAATACTTGTGAGTTTTGACTCTTTTGAAAACTTGTGTATATGAAATATATGCGATGAACAACATAAGATAAGCAATATAAAGCAATAAAGAACACAAGATTTATAGTAGTTCAGACTCCTCGTCCTACGTCCACTCTCACAGTTCTAACTGTGATATTAATTCCTTAAAAATGAGTCATTGATACTTTATAGTCTCAAGAGAAGACTTTGACCTCGATACACCACCTGAGTGCAATTGGGTCTTCTTGTTATCGTGAGAACAAGTACTCTTACAAAGCCGGTTGAAAATCAAACTTAACTTCTAAAAGAAAGTAGGGTTTGAGTTTTCTAAATGTACTAACTAGTGTGATGAACAAAGAGGTTCAATCAACACTTTTCTAAGCTTAATATATGTAATGAAATATAGGCTTAGATATAGGAAACTTAGAGTTATTAGATACTTAGATCAAACACCGACTCTAAAGAACTCTTAAATGATTCAGGTAGCTTGAATGATGAACTTGTTCGGCTGATAGTGAGTTCTTGCGTGGAGTTTCCTTAAGTTGTTACAAGAACAACATCTTGTATTTATAGAGGATTGGAGCTCAAACTAGCTGTTGGATAATCTAACCGTTGCAATCAAATCTTCCAGGAATGAGCTCGAGATCTTCATTGATATGATTCTTCATGCAATTCTAGTACGACATTACCTTAAAAGGGAATGAGCATTAATTAATGTGCATTAAATGTTGTTGTACGATTCTGAATGATCTCTAAAACCCTAGTCTAGGTCAACTTAATAGTTGTATTGACATCTTCTAATTAGTCCACATCAGTTGAGTTGGTTATGCTTGCAGTCTTGTCTTTTGATGAGTCTGTCATACCTAAGATGTTCTTATAAAGCTTAGTAGTGTTTATTTTGTCTAAGTCTTAGTCATGTGGGATCAGTTGTATGTATATCAGCTGATACCACATCTGGTTAAACACGCGTATGCTCAAGACTTAAAGAGTAGAAGAATGAAGACGAGGAAGTTCATTAGTGAAATCAGATGACAATGTCCTTGTATGCCTTAGTCAAATGAGATTATCTACTCGAGATCAGCCAACTAGAAGATGCCAACTGATATGGACACCAACCGATATTGTCTAGAAAGCCTTAAAGATCAGAAGAGCTACTCAGCTGATGGAATCAATTGATAACATGCATTTATGAAGAAGGCAACAACCTTAAACAGACAAAGAGAATGTTGGATGTAACCTATTCACTAGATTACAAAGTATTCTAACATTAGATTACATGATCTGTTTTGGCCATTAATACTTAACATATCTATCTATTCAGACTAGGGATATGATGAATATCCTAACATAAAGTTGTAGTTAAAAGTAATAATATTTTATAAAATGACTATCACTTTTAACATAAATATTACTCCCTCCGTCCTAATTGGATAGACTGAATTTCCTTTAATGGATGTCCCAATTAGTTAGGCTGGTTTCCTTTTGGAGTGATATTTTTTTCTAGTCAATTTACTAAAATAACCTTATTTATGTACACTCCCGACAAAAACTACTACATGGGGAGTTATGCACACTCCGACAAAAACTTAATACTACTCCTCTTTCCCATGAAACAGTAATTAAAAGCAATACTCCTATAACAATTCTCAGTATAATTTTGAATGCAATACTCCTATAACAGTACCCCTATATAAAGCAATACTCCATGAAACAGTAATTAAAATCATTACTCATATAAAAGCAATACTCCATGAAAGAAGATGAAACCGCTGCTTGATTTGAATGCACCGCCGGAAGACGATGACTACATTTCTCCTTCTCAAGATCGTCATCGTATGATATCTTAATTGTTAGATATTTTTCTACCGAATTGTGAGAATTAGTTGGTTCATACTAAAAAAAATTCAGACACGGCTACATCTGCAGAAAATATACGAACGCCGAGTTCTCAAAATAATTTTAACTCGAATGACACAATGAGGCCGCTACTTGATTTGAATGCACCGCCGAAAGAAGAAGATGGATATGTTTCATCTTCTCAAGATCGTCATCATATGATATCTCAGATGTTAAAAAAATTACTTTCCGAAATATTGACAAGACCAGGTTTATCATCATGGATGCAAATTTTTAGTTGATTTTTCTCATTAATGCATTTAGTTTGATCGTCATTCATGTATTGTAATTGTTTTTTCTCATTCTTATAGTGTATTCTTATTTCATGATTTATCACAAATTATCAAACTAGTATTACAACAATTCCAGTACTACCGTAAACAATATTGAAAAATTTAAACTCCATGACATAAGAATTACACTAAACATTACAAATAATCAATACATCAGAAAGTTAAAAAATAACTGTCCATGCAAATTAACCAATACATTAAGTTGAAAAAGAGTTAAGAGTTGTTTTTGCCATATCTAAGACCTTGGATTCAAACTCAATACAATCCGGTAGTTGTCTATCCCTTATGAGTTTATGTTTGTTCATATGTGGAATCTTATAGTTATTGCCACCCGATTGCTTCATCACTTCCACCATGCATTTCTACAATGTCAAAAAGTCATTGTTTAATTCTTCAGCAGGAAATCCATTAAAGCATTTTCCACTACTGTAACAAATTCTTCAATTGTAGAGGGGGCTTCTTGATGTTGAAGTGAATCAATAGCTCTGAAAGAACCAAGATCTAAGACATTCATGTCGGGACTATTTGGAGGTTGGCATTACAAACGAATATCGAGATCATCACTTTGAGCTGCCTCTACAAATTCAACATCATTGACATCCAAATGTGGCTTTGCGTTATCTTGTTGGATGAAGATGATCCTCGAACTTGAACCACTTTTCCTTGATTGTAGGCAGTACCTTCTCAATTATGCATGATCGAATGACATCTTTAGTCACCATAAAATAGGTTTTGTCTCCATTGTCCCGGCCGCACGATTCTTACTTCTATGTTTGGCGGGTTCATTTGTCACAAATGACCATATTCCTATTTTCCCGTCGAAATCTTCATTTGTTGTAGAATCAAATCGTGGGCGAGCAACTGCAGCCAAAAACATTATCTTTGTGATAAACCTTTTACTTTTGCATGTTCGTAAGGGATCAATTTTATCAGGATGAAGATAAAAATTTTGAGACGATTTAGACATATAAAACCATTTTTCATCAATATGAATTTGATTGTACATGTTAATAAAAGTATGCGTACCTTCATTGACCATTGATAAACAAAACCCTAACCTTGCTTTTTTGTTGTCATCAGACAAGTATGACTTAATTGAATTTGAATGTGGCCGAATATCTCCCTCTTTTATTCTTCTATGCACTGTCGATTTCGCCATACACAAAGCTCTTGATAATGATCTTATATTTGTTCGACGACGAAGAGGGACACTCTTAAGTAGTTCGCCATCTACCTCTACTCTCTTTCGATGTGTCCAGTTCAAGAATCTAGAAGAGAACATAGGCAACACACAATTTGTATTTTGGATATATCTTCCTTCATGTCAAATTCTTGAAACTGATCTAGTGGATATGGAAAATGAATTGGAAACTTTTGAGACAACTCCTTTTGGTAGTGTCCCATTTTTTCGCTCAATGAGTAACATTTCAAACACGACTCTTTTCGTATCTATCGTAAGATTTTTTTTCTTGTTTGAAAGATGATATGTGTCGTTGGACCCCGAGTCATTATCGTTGAGAATGTCGTCTTCTTCTGGAACATGATTAAAATCAATTTGTAAGTTTTGTGGTGAATAAGAATAATCATCCTCGAATGAGTTGATACTTTCGAGTGAGACATTCAAATCAAATGAAACACTATTCATGGTGTAGTATTTTTTTTATTTGCAGGGATATATTAACATGAAATTCTCATGTACAATATCTACTTATAATGCCTATGATTTTTTTTAAAAAAAAAATTGTTTGGCGCATTTAAATATTCACCGGGCGCCATTTTTTTTGATTGTTTCACTCTTCACAATTGAAATTTCACCGACAGCAATTTGTTTTGATTTAATTTGATTGTTTTTGTTTCTGGCGCCTATTTGTTTTAATTTTGGTTTACTGAAGTTGTTTGTTTTGGTTTTAGATTTTGGGGTTGGAGTTGTGTTGCATGTTGCTGCAATCATTAAATGATGTATTAATTATGTCACTTCCATTTGTTTATTCAATCCGATTATTACCTGTTATTAAATAAGGTTAAAAAATAGGAATTTTAGTGGTATAATATGTTTTTCCAAGAAAAGTCTTAATATGTGTGTAAAAGACAATCAACCTATATAAATGAGACGGAGGGAGTATCACTATTTGCATGAACATTGTTACTTTTCAAATCTGATTATAATATGTTAGTGAACATGATTAGTAAAAAATGTTGTCATTTGATACATCTATTACTATTTAAAAAGTGATAATGTTTTTACATGAAGTGACTTTCACTTTTTGCATGAACATTATCTCTTTTTGCATGAACATTGTCACTTTCATGGTAGTTAATTGTTCTTACATTTTACTTGATTAAATTATGAATATTTTCAAAAAGTTAGTCTATTAAAAAGTGATAATGTTTTCACCAAAAGTGACTATCACATTTTACTTAAATATTATCACAATTTATATAAAAGAATGTCACCTTTTACAATTAATTATTAAATATGTTTCTAATTAAAATATAATTTTGTATCACATAAATTTAAATTGTTTTGACGGTTTTTTTTTCCTGTGGTGTTTTTTTTTTAAATTTTTGCAGTTCAAATGAAAAACGCTTTATCACACAATGTAGGCTCCAAAATATGTTTGACCTCATAAAAAAATTGAATGCTAATCAACAACAGGCTGTTTGTAGCATATATAGTGTTTGGGGCTGTTAAAACTTAGTACACCAATTGTCCCTGTTGATCTCATTAGAGAGTTCGTCGTGAAATTTAATGGTGTTAATCGGATGATGATCATAAATGATAAACATAGTTTTGTGGTCACATACGAAGATATTCAAGATGTATTCCTTTTACCTGGGATAGTGGGAAACAATGTTATTCTTTGTAAAAGAAAAGAGTATGTCGCCATGAATACTTACAAGGGATGGGGGAAAATTTTCAAATTGATAGTGATACATCTCTTACAGAATAAAAAAAAAAATATTGTTAGATTTCAAAGAAGGGTGTGATGATTTTAAAATGTTGTTTGTCCTTTTTAGCCTTTCATCATTTTTGTTTCCTTTGACTAATAGGATGATAATTTTTAAGACTCTTAAGACCGTTGCTGATGTAAGTAAGATAGGGGAGTTTGGTTGGTGTTTATATGTATTAAAGTCCTTATGTAAAGTTGTAAGTATAAGTTCAAAAGTTGCGGGGTAGTGAAAAATTGTATTGGTTGTGTTTTTGTCCTTCCAATTCTATACTTTCATATAATGAAATGGCAAAACAATGCTGAGCCATCATCATTGCCATTAATTCATCATTGGGCTGAACTCAAACTGAGTAAGAGGTCTAAGGAAGAGAAGTTGGGGGGAGGGTATGAAAACGGTGTTTGGATAAATGATTTGTATCTAATTAGTAAGCTAAGAGTCAATAAAAGCTTTCTAAGTGTGAGATGAAGGATAATGATGAAGAGTGTGATGAATGGTCACGATTTATCAAGTTTAAGATATATGAAACCAACCATGCAATGCTCAAATAAAGAAAATGGCTAAAGTTGTAAGTTCTTTTGACTTATTACTTATCATGTAGTGTTTACATCTTAGGATAACTTTATAATCCTTTATAATCTTTTGTTTTGCTGGGTGTGCACAAGTCAATTTTGCTTATGAAAAAAATACATCTCTATTGTAATGAATGCTCATATGGAGAGAATGTTGAAGGAGAAGCGAAAGATGACAGAAAAGCAGAAACCACATAAAGATTTCCAATCGCCAACAATATCAGAAATTGATAGATTTTTTTTTTCCGGATGCCAATGTTCATAAATGCATTGATGAGCTTATTGAAAATTGGAAAAATGCAGTATATGACAAATTTTGATGGGCCATCATTTAATTTGCTGTCACATCCCGATTTTAGGGCCTAGATGAAAACACCATATAAATAATATATTTTAAAAAGGCTTTGAAATACTATTGTAGCTCAAATTTATTACTATTTTATAAAAATATTTGTAGTGGAAGTAAATATTAAAATAACGACAATTTTGAAAAACATAAAGCGAATCACTCAAAATAAATTAATTTGCTTCAAAGGGATGTGAAAATTCTAAGTTAAATGCACTTTACAATTTTAAATAATGAAATAAAATAACATAATGATTTTTTTCTCGAATGATATGCAACACATCCACCATCCCTCCACCACAACTCCTTTAATCTTTAAAAATATTAATATATTGGGGTGAGCAAACCAACTAGCTCAGTAACTAGCTCAGTGGGGACCCGCTTGTCAATGTTAAATACAAATCATGCAAATCACCATCGAATACTACAACATACTGTAAATTTAGCAAGGACCCACATGTGATCCAAACTACTATAGAAACTGTTGAACATATCATATCATATAACTGTAGCTGTTGACTGTTGACTATGGAATGTTGCATTTAGACAATAATAACTCACAATCAAAGCATTTAACAGAGACAAACATATTGAATAGAAATCCCCACCTCAAATTATATGTTGTGGATGCAATGCATGCAATGAAAATAACTTTAATCCTTTTGGGCTATGTTTACTTTTTGTTTTAAAAACCGTTTTTCAAAATCCACTCAAAACCACCCATATCAAACATATTGATTTGACATAAAATTATATCTATATAATACCACTCCAATTATTTTATTCTTTCTCAACAATAATATAATACTATAATAATATAATAATACAATAATATTTACACAATTAACTAATCATTATAATCTCACAAAACAATAATATAATAATAGAAATTCATTCAATCTTATAACTTGATTTGACATAAAGTTAAATCTTTCACTATTCCAAAATTAAAAATAAACACTCATATTACTATTTATCGGGATTTCAAAAACCGATTTTTAAAACCACCCAAAGCCCAAAGTAAACATAGCCTTGGAGTATTTCCATGAACAATAGAATAAACAGAAGTACCGTGTATAAAAAAGAAAGACAATAGAATTTCAGTTGAGATATTTTTGATTTACTTAAAATATTTTTTCAAAATTTCACTTAGATTTGATTTGGAAAAAAGGAAAATTAGAATTTAAAAATAATTTATAATAGAATACCGAATTTGAATTTATATGTGATTTGATTTTGAAACTAAATCATGTAGATAGAAAGAAAATAAGGATTTAATAATAATAATAAATAAAGAAATTAGAACTTCCGATTTTAATTTTAGAATTACGGCTAGAAAAAAGGTAAAAGTTGTTATTTGAGAAAATTACTGAAATTTTGAAAATAGGAATTGGTAAACGCACGTGAGTATATATATATATAATATTGAAAACATATCTTGAATTTAATATTTCATAATTTTCAAAATCACATTATATAAAATAACTAACTTGAGATTTTAGGGTGTTACATTTGCATATCATCGATGGCGATGATGCTGATGATGTTGATGATGATGCATGGCCCGAGGAGATTGATAGGGAGATGATTGCTTTAAGTTCCCACAAGAAAGATAAAATTGGGGATGAATGTTCGAAGTGGGAGCTAAATGTTATTGAACATACAACTAGTTTTATGACGTACAATAAAAAGTTGTTGGAAGCAATGTCCACCCATGACAAAGAAGTAATCGACTATTGTCTATTCAAGGACAATGCATTTGATACATGGTAAGCGTTTAATTTTACATACATTTTGTTATTTAATGTATTAAATAATATTTTTTTCATTAATGGTGTGTGTTCTTTATATTTAGTGAGACTCTCTTCAAGTACAACAACACACAAAATTTATCAAGAGAAATGATCCAATCATTAGATACGTTTGAAATGTTATTCTCATCTATGATTGATGTTTGGTGCTTGTTACTCAACAAACAAGAAATGTCAAAATCTAGTAATTCAAAATGTTTCTACTTCGATACCTTATATAGTGTAAGTTTTTATGTTTGTTTTTTTATCACTCATAAAATTGTTGAATATAAAAGTTCTTACACCTTTTTTTTTTTTTTTTGCATAAGATTTTCTCGAAGCTTGTAAAAATTGAAATTAGTGAAAAGAAGATCTTGCAATGCTGGAATAATGTGGAATTATTGGATAAGGTTGATATTATATTGGTTGATATGGTAAATGGAACTAACACTTTTTATTTGACTTTTTTTTTTTTTTTTAAAAGCGATAATCTTCATGTTTGTTTGTAAATTGCAGATTCTAGTTCCAGTTCTTTTACAAAAATACTTTGTTGCTGTCATTGTCAATATTTGAGAGAAGAAAGTTCAATATCTTGATAATAGGAAGTTCAACAATCCAGACTACTTTGAAGAAGCCATTTCATTAATTGTAATGCTTTAATTATGCATTTTTTTAATAATAATAATAATAATAATAAAAGAATGGTGATTTCTTTTATATATAATGTTTTTTACTTTATTTTTTGTAGCAAACGCTAATGGGCACATTCCTCCAACAAAAAAATTATCTGAAAGCTGCAGAAGTAATTCACTACATGGTTGAAAACGTTGTCTTTAGTCGAGAAATAAAAAATGAAAACGTTGATTGCGGTGTTTTTTTGATGCACCAGTTAGAAAATTGTGATGGCATTGCATATTCAAGCACAAATTTGGGGAATGTATGAAAGTACTTATTCAATTATTATTTGTAATGCTATTTTAGCTAACTTGTTTTTGAGATAATTTTTTAATTGTAATGCAAGGCTTATGTAAGGCGTTTTCTAAGAGCACATTATTGTGCTCAAATTATGATGAGCGAGCACAACAGAAACATAAATATTGTCATGAAAAAAATGTTTCAATTCAATAGGAACAAGCCACAAATTCTCATAAAAATTGTGAAATGAAGGCAACAAAGAAGGCTGAAAAGAATGGAAGATGTGAATTGAGTAGAAGCTTGTTTTGGAATATCAATGATTTTTTATACTGTGGTACTATGATCATATCATGATTTTGTTAAACTTTCTGTGATGTTTGATGAATCGATTTCATGTGTCAATATTTCATGATATTGTGATATTGTAGAAATGATTACACAAGGTTTAATGTTGCTGTTGTTTTTTTTTTTTTTTAATTTGTTGTCCTCGGTTTTGGTTTAATATCATTTATTAACTCAAAATTAAAATATGACCATACATGTAAAAAGTGATAATCATTTTATTAAAAAACATTATCACTTTTTACTTAAAAATTACCATTTTTTGAAATAGTGATATTATTTCTAGTAATAAGTGACAATTAACACATATATTACTCCTCTGTTTTACTATAACTTTCTCACATTCTTTTTCTAGACTTTTTCTAGACGTCCACACTAATTTTCATATTATATTTTTAAATTATAATATTCTTTCTAGAAAAAAATAAGATATTTAACTCAAAAAATTGATATAATTAATAAAGATATTAATGTATATTAACATATAATATCATACATTGACTCAAAATTAAAATATAACAATGTTTATGTAAAAAAGTGATAATGTTTAAGGAAAACGTGATAGTCACTTTTATTAAAAACATTATCACTTTTAATTAAAACATTATTGCTTTTAAGTAATAAGTGACAATTAACATACATATATTAATCTTTCAATCCACCATAACTCTGTCACTTTTTTTTGGATGTCCCACAATGAGTTTCTTATTATATTTTTGGTATATTAATTTATCTCAGTCAATCACATTCCTTGTACAAAATTTATTACTCTCATCATACTTCATCTCATACTCAATATTATTCTCTCTCTCTCTCTCAATTATGAACAAAAGTAGTACTCAACATGATATGAGTTTATAAATTCTCAAAATTAAATCATATTTTTAAAAGTGTGGACGTGATTCAAAAATTAAAATATAACACCGTCACATATAAAAATATATCCTAAAAAATAGTTGAATGAGTTTGCTGTGATGGACAATCCCTTCTCCCACTTTTATGAAAATGTGATAATATTTATGTAAAAAGTAATAATATTTGAGTATAAAGTGATAGTCATTATTAATTTTTAAAGGTGTGAATGTGACTCAAAAATTAAAATATAAGACCATCACACACAAAAATATATCCAAACAAAGTAGTCGAATGTGTTTGGTGTGTGATGGACATTCACTTTTCTCACTTTTGTAAAAAATATTATCACTTTTTACTTAAATATCATTACTTTTTAATAATGACATTCTTTCAATATATTTATATATATATATATATATTTATATATATATTTAACTCATAAAATTGTTACAATTAGTAAAGATATCCATGTTAATTAACATATAATACATTTAGAGGTAGTCTTGGGTGAGACCGTCTCACGAATTGAGATCCATGAAATGGGTATCCCTTGACCGTATTTAAAAAGTGACAATATAGTCATTTTTGTTAAAAAAAACATTATCACTTTTTGTCACACAATTTTTTGTCATACATTCATTAGCTCAAAATAAAAATGTGATAATATTTGAGTAAAAAGTGATAGTCACTTTTATTAAAAAAAATTATTACTTTTTATATAAACATTATAAATTTTTAAATAGTGATATTGGGTTAGCTCTTCTTAATCAGTCTGATACTTTTTTAGTCATAGCAATCTAATAACATAAATATTGAGGTGTGGTGACCATTTTTTGGAAAAAAAATCTTAATTATGATTAACTAAAGAGAAATTGCTTGAATTAATTGTATCAAATGCATTATGTCATATAGAAGTGAGTGAATCAAAAGTGAACCAATGACTAAAATGAGAAACTTCTACCCTATTTTGTATAAAATGGCATGGTGCAATTATTTATAATGTATGCCATAAAATTTATAATTTAAATCATGTTTTACATAAAATTAATATACACATATATATAATGTGTTTTTTTCTACAATAAAAGCTATAAATAACGACCATAAGGTTACATTAAATTTTACATGTACAAATTTATAATTTTAGTGAGAAAAACTTACTCCTTTTAAAATGTGATTCCTCAATGCCTATGTCTCATATAATGTAACAAAATTCTCTATTGCTATGAAAATTGAATGCTTTGATAGCAAATGCAAATATAATAGCAAAAACAACTCCAAACCCAACAACCACAACAACCACGACACCGATAAAATCGTGTCTGAATCCAATAGCTATAGCTTGCAAAAAATCTATCAACCAAAAACCTAAAAAATCTATCCACACCCATGAACAATGAAAACATAACTAAAACAATAATAGAGTGACAACAATTAAAAATAACTAAAATAATTGGGCAGTCGGAGTAGTGGAACCTGCACTTGTTGTTTCACCACATTTCTTCTTCTTACTAGAACCTAACTTTTTGGTGGAAGTTGCACTTGATGTTTCACCACATTTCTTCTTCTTGCTTTTTGGAAAGTGCCCTGAAATCCGTTTACTTCTTCCTTTTGTTACAACATGTTCAGGATTAAAAACAATATTGGTTGTACAAAGGCCCAAGTCGGGACCGAAAGATTTTATTATTTTAGAGAGGTTATTAATTTATAGAGTATTAATTTATAGAGGTTTTACTGTAGTAGGATTTTCAACTTGTGTTGTGACAGTTGATAAAGTTACCAAGGCATTAATAACAACTGAATCCCTACTACTCCATATATGATTCTTCATTAATGTTTCTAGCTTCCACACTGTCTTGAAATTGTAATAGAAGATTGTAATACCTGCGTGCCATTTCATGGCACCATGGAACACCATCTTTATAATGCAAATCAGTCCATTATTAACTCCACTCATCCTATCCCACAATTCACATTTTGCGATCTTTGTCTATCTCTTAAGAATGTATCGATCTGGTATCTCAAACATAGAATTCACATTGAGAACCCTAAGGGGATGTTTGTTTTGGGAGGAGAAATCCGGATTTGAGATTTTGAAATCCCATTCATGTTCTAGTTTGTGATTTAAATTTAGGATTTTAAAATCATACCCTACAAATACACATAAACCCTACCAAAGTCAACCCTATAAATACCTACAAATACCTATAAAACCTATATAATCATATACTATAAAGTTAAATCCTACCCTACTTAAATCCCAAAACAAACACAAAACATAAAAACATTAGAATATTAAAATCCACTACATTTTGAAAGCCGGATTTCAAAATCCTCAAAATCCCAAAACAAACATCCCATAAGACAATGATAGCATAATATACCAACTGACTCAAACTTTTTGCAAAAGCAAGTTATGATTTTATTCAAATAATCATAAGCCACACGATGCTCAATGCTGTCACTGTCAACTGAAATGTCATAAAGCATGACATTGCTCTCCGTGTGAATAAGAGTAAAACGTGCATTTACGTATTTCACAAACTCAGCTTCAAATTCTTTGAAGAGTGTCAAAGTGTATACCTTCCCTGCATGTCCTAAAAAACCATTCAATGAAATAGTAGAAATATGAATCTTACTTGAGATTCATCATTCTTTTCGTTGTTCCTCCAACGAGTAATTGTATCTGTGTTAAACTGATTGTTGTGTATTTATTTTTTTTTCCCTTGAACCTAATAGCACTGTTTGTACTCTCACTTTGTTGAGAGGACAACATACCAGTAGAAAAGACATCGTGGCTTAATGCTGGACACCATTTGTTTCTCGTTTCGTATAAACTATTGAACCAATGATGATCCTCTAGTTTATAAGTTGTTAACATTGACTTCCAACATTCTTCAAACTCCATCTCAGTGTCGCATCCTGACAAACATTTATGAAATGTGTTCTTAAAAGTCCTATCACTTTTATACGCTCCAAAAAGGCTAACGCCATTTTGGTGAATATGCCACAAACATGACCTATACAAACAACAAAATTAACATACAAATTGATAGAAGTAACATGACTTTATCAATTACTTTTTTTTAGAAGTTCATATTATGCAACATTATTAGCAAATTAAAAAGTAATACCTTCCTGATTGCACCGAAAATAGCAAGATCTTGATCTGTAATTAAGGTTATATGGCACATTCCCCTTAATGACTTTCTAAAAACATCAAATAACCACACGAAGGACTCAATGGTCTCGTTTGCCAAGAACACACATGCAAACATGATGTTCTTTCGATGATTGTTGACTCCTACAAATGGAACACAAATTAGATTATATCTATTTTTGCAGTATGTTGTGTCGAAGACAACAATATCTCCATATAAGGTGTAATCCTCCATCGTCATAACATCCCTAAAATGCTACAAAGTTTTTTTCGTCATTGAATTTGACTTTAAAGAAAAAGTCTGGTTCTTTTTCACATTTTGCACATAACATGTCAACCAACGTTTGGGCATCACCATCTTCAACAACATTCATCCTTAGTCGATTGACTAAAATTCAGGTGATCCTTTGTAGTGTGCCCCACACATTCATTTCCTCCTGCATCATGTGTCATGTAACGATAAAAGTCCATTGCTCCCATTCTAGAAGAGACTTTCTAATTTTATAAACTTTTGCGTGCAGATCAGATGAGACGATCAGAAGAGCTATATGCTCGATCGTCTAATGCAAATATATGATATGATCTAGAGTGCTAGTGTGTATAGCAGATCAAGATAACAAACCTACTGGTTGCTTAAATCAACTGGTCAGTTGGAAAACTATCTTAACATCTATAAGTGTGTATAGCAGATCAAGATAACAAACCTACTGGTTGCTTAAATCAACTGGTCAGTTGGAAAACTATCTTAACATCTATAAGTGCGGAAATGTGTAGGCCCTAAATATTTAGACTCGTGGATTGAATGAAAACCTTTGAATAAAGAATGACTTTAAATCAATGAATGATATCAGCTGATACAAGGTATATATCTACTGATTTATAAAACTATACTTGTGAGTTTTGACTCTTTTGAAAACTTATGATTTTAACTTAAATATGAATAACAATATAAGCAATAATAAACAATATAAAGTTGTAATTTTTTTTTTTTTAATGGAAGTTAAATACCCATCCCTTTTTTTCCCCTCCCCATGACTCGAACCCAGGACCTAAGGCCTAGGTAGTGGTGCTCTAACCACTTGAGTTATCCCACTTTGTCATATAAAGTTGTAAATAACATAATATTTATAGTGGTTCGAACAACTTGTTCTACGTCCACTCTCACTAATCAGATAGTGAAATTATATTCCTTGCTAATTTTATAGTCACAAGAGAAGACTTTTGATCAAGATATACAACCTTTTGTGTATACGGATATACTTGTTGGTTAGAGAACAAATACCCTTTACAAATTGGTTTTTCTAGCTGTAAATGTAAATGTATGTGAATAACCAACTTTAGTGTGAAAGATTCACAACTGATTTCTAAGAACTAAAGATAGGAATCTAAAGGCTGGCTTAGGATCGAAAACTTAGAGTTAAGGATATAAATTCTTTATTGGCTCTAAAGAACTCAATATGGTTTCAGAAAGCTTGATGTTCTTAAGGTCTGCTGATTTCTTGAGAGTTCTAACTTGTGGAGTTTCCATAAATTTTTCCAAAGAACAAGTCTTGTATTTATAGAGGATTTGAACGTCAAACTACTCGTTGGTGAGAAACTAGCCGTTGCATGCAATCCTTCTATATTTGGTATGAGATCTTTCTGATTTGATGTAATCCTCGTAATCTGGTATGACATTTCCTTAAATGGGAATGTGCATTAAATGTCCATTTAATGTTGTGTACGATCCTACAAAAGATCTCTGTAATCTAGTCCAACTCTACTCAAATAACTATGCTGGCATCTTCTCATTAGTCCACATCAGCCGAGTTATTAGACTTACTATCTTGTCTTCTGATAGAGTAATTCAGATGTTATCCAACATTCTCTTGGTTTTCCGTTTATCATAAATGCCTCTCCTTTCAGTGTGTAGCATCTTTAATGAAGTGCCTCTTCTTCAAGATGCTTTCATCTTTAATGCTAACTATCATCTGAATATTCAGATGAACTTAGCTTTAATGCTTTTTAAAGCTTCTTCTTAGACAAGATTATCCAGATGTGGTATCAGCCGATATACATACAACTGATCCACTGACTGAGGCTTAGACTTTATTTTAATACTTCTAAACTTTATAAAACAGCTTAGGTAACCTAATACTAGATTACAAATTATTATACTAACACTTGCTCTACAAATCTGATTTTTTGCCATCAAAACTAAACATAAGAAATCACAATCAGATTAGGGGTTGGATGAATATCCAAACAATCATGTCTTTTATGGCTTTTCCTTTATCATTTGTAATCTACCTTTTTGAATGATGTAAATGAGTCCATTCCTTTCTAGACAATGTGTGCTTGTGGGATGTTACGTGATGAACCACCTCATAAAGACCTCATTCGTTCATTTTAATCCTCAATGAAGCATGACACCCTGTTCGTGTATATGCCACTATTTTCTTGGGCCTCGTAAGAGTCCATGATTTTCTGAGCCCACTAGAAGAACACACGAAGTACTTCTCTAGCAAAACACCTTATTTGGTAGATTGTCTATTGGTTAATTTGCGTACACTAAAATCAATTGCTCTATTGTGTCTACAATATAAACCATACATTTCTTCAATTTTATTTCCAGTCATGCCAAGTAAAGATCTAGATATCTCTTCAAAATTTTCTCCTGCATAAATTTCAATAAATTACATGAACAAATTATTAACTTCATTAATTAACTTAGATTTTCAAATGTGATAATGTTTTAAGTTATAAAAATGATAGTCACTTTTGATAAAAACATTATCACTTTTTAAGATAAACTTGTTACTTTAATATATTAAATTTAGATTACCTTGTGCATCAACCATATTAACTTCAACACTATCAACTGAATTTCGATAGTGTCTATATCAACTAAAAGTGGTGGTTCACGTGCAAGAACATATACATATTTATTTATACCACTTTCTTATTTGAATTGTATCTCACTCTCCACTTGAAATTTGAAATGTAAGCGTCATGCCCACTAATGTATAATCTCATTAATTAACTCATAACTGAAAAATGATTATGTTTATGCAAAAAGTGATAATGTTTTAACTAAAATTTTATCACTTTTTTATGTTCTCAAAATTCAATAATAAAATCAAACCCTGTTACTCACCAAATTCCGTCTCTTAAGAGTTTTATGAACAATTGACGGTGTCTTAACTTGTGATAATGTTTTAAGTAAAAAGTGATAGTCATTTTTTATAAAAATATTATCACCTTTTAAGATAAAATTGTCACTTTTAAATTTTAAATAGAGATTACATTGTGTATCAACCATATTAACTTCAACACTATACAAAACATGATGGACAAAGAGTTTGAGTTTTTTTTTTTTGACAATACAACAAGGTACATAAGGTTACTCTCAATGAAGAGAGTAGGAAATGACCAAATCCTTGTAATATCGTAGACAATCATCTTCACACCAATCTTGAGGCAATGAAGTGTAGTAGATACTTTGAGCTAATGCATGAGCAATCTCATTATTTTCTCGCGGCACGAATTGACAGTCCCACACTAGGACCTGCTGTAGTAAACTCTTAATATTATTAACAATCACATCTTCAGCTTCTCCCCGATTCAAATTTTCTCGAATACTTTTGAGTGCATCAGATGAATCTGACCGAATACCCTTAATACTAATATGATGCTGAATGCACTTCTCCAAACCAATCTCAATTCCTCGGAGCTCTGATCCACATACTGTACCAACATTCCTAATTCTTTGTGCTCCTGCAAATATAATACCCCCTTCTTGGTTTTAACCACAAAACCAATGGCATAGTAGTTTTTATCAGGATTGAAAGCTGCATCAGTATAAAGCAGGTTTCCATATCTATCGGGAGTATGTATTTATCTTGGTTTAGTAACAAAGTCCTACAGAACTCCGTCAATGTTTTTTGCATTCACAAATTCCTTCCAGTAAGATACAACCCATTCGACATTATATTTCACACAAACCTGCACTTACCTAACCATATTATCACAATCCTTCTGATGCAATATCTTACACCTCTCCTTCCAGATAGCCCAATCAATCATAAAAACAAAAGCCATACGAATACTATCCATCTTTTGATCACACCAAGTAACAAAACCCACAGAATTACCCCGAGTTGCTCTTTTAATATCATTCCACAAACCTTGAGTTTTCCAAGTATTTTTTGCAAAAGGACACTTAAAGATACAATGCATAGTATCAGCCCAAAAACAACCACATAAAACACAGGTAGTATCCACAGGAACATGATGCATAGCTAAACTTCCCTCCGAAGGAATCATATCATGAAAAAATTTCCAACAAAAAATGCGTACCTTAGGCGGCACCTCAAGCTTCCACATCTTTTGATAAAGAGCATGACTCCTCTTGAAACTCGATGTTCCTACCTCATCAACCCTATCCTCAACCTTTTCCATCTTCTGAGCAATAAGGTATCCGGAAGCAACCGTATACTTGCCAGTTGAAGATACTGGCCAGAAAAATTGATCTTTCTCGTCAATGCCACAAGTTGTCGTTGCCAAGATTCTGTCGGCTTCAAATGGTGAAAATGCCTGACGTATCAATTGTTCATTCCATTCACAATTACTTAACAAAAACCTACTCACGCTAGAACCACTCGCAATTCTAGACGAAATTCTTCCATCATTTAGACCCATAACCCATCTGTCTTTAAACACATGAGTATCTTCGCTATTGCCAATCTTCCATCACCCACCACTTTCCAACACATCTCTACTCCAAAGTAGAGACCTCCATACAAAGGAAGGATTGGATCCCACATCAATATCTGAAAACCGCAAATGCTTGAAGTATCGTGCTTTAAAAATCTTTCCAAGAAGAGTATCCGGCTTGGTAATAATTCTCCAAAGTTGTTTTGCCAACAAGGCTTTGTTGAACTGAACCATGTTTCGAAAGCCTAGACCGCCTTCTATCTTTGAAACACACAGTGCTCCCCATTTTTTCCAATGCACTTTCTTGCCCGAATTATTATCACCCCACCAAAAACCAGCCATAATCCGTTCAATGTCTTTACAAATTGATGTAGGGATTCTGAAATAAGACATCGAGTAAGATGGAATTGCTTGAAGGACTGCTTTTATGAGTGTTTCTCTTCCGCCTTCCGAAAAAAACTTATGATTCCAAGATAACACCCGTTTCCTTACCCTATCCACCAAATAGCTAAACTTCAACTTCTTTGCTCTTGGGATGATTGTTGGAAGGCCAAGATAAAGATCATGGCCTTGTGAGGATCGAATGCCCAAAATGTTTTTTGAAGAGTCTATATTTATGTAGCATGTAGATGGGCTAAAAGTGATTGAAGATTTGTCCCTATTCACAAGTTGTCCAGACGCCTTCTCGTACACATAAATGCAATTTGCCATAACTTGAACTTCATTGATGGAGGCCTTAAAGAAAAGGAGACTATCATCTGCAAAAAACAGATGTGAAAGCACAGGAGCTGATCTTGCAACTTTTATGCCTGAAATCTGCTTAGAATAAACAACCGAAGAGATGATTGAAGAAAAAACTTGTGCACAGAGGATAAATAAATATGGTGAAAGAGGATCACCCTGACGAAGGCCACGAGATGGAGTAAAATAATCAGAAGTGATACCATTAATCTTAACACAATATTGTACCGATGATATACACCTCCAAATTAGATTGATCCACTTTGAGGAGAAACCCATAGTCTTAAGGACAGGCATTAGAAAGGACCATTTAATCCTATCATATGCCTTGCTCATATCCAGTTTAAGTGCTACATAGCCCACCTTACTTTTGGACGACTTTAAATGATGCATTCCTTCATAAGCCAAAAACACATTATCACTAATAAGTCTCACTGGAACAAAATCACTTTGATATTGATCAATCACATCTCCCAATGTACTTTTCAGTCTATTAGTAATAATTCTAGCCAGAATTCTATAGCACACATTGCACAAGCTAATGGGTCTGAAATGTTGAGGCAAAGAAGGATTACCAACCTTTGGGATAAGAGTAATGATTGTCTGGTTCCAGGATTGTAATGATTCCTCTCCATTCAAAATATTCAGAATAGCAGAAGAGACATCATCACCAATGATAGACCAATTGGTTTGAAAAAAAGATGCTGGAAAACCATTTGTGCCTGGTGCTTTCCAGGGTGAGAGATCCTGAAGAGCTTTGAACACCTCAGCTTTTGTAAAAGGAGAATCCAAGAATTTTACAGCTGCATTCGATAGCTTGCCCGTAATAAATTGAGTAGCTCTTTGAATCACATTGTTTGACGGCTTACAGGACGAAAAAACCTGTTCAAAATGATCAGAGAAAACTTTCCTAATACTACCATCGTCATATTGCCATTCGCCATGTTCATTTTGAATTTTCAAAATGTTATTAACTCTTCTTCGAAGATTAGCACGAGAATGGAAAAACTTGGTGTTTTGATCACCCTCTTTAAGCCATGAAACACGAGCCCGTTGCTTCCAGAACCATTCATCTTGTAATGACAATCTTGCTAGTTTAGTTTCTAACAAATGAACTGTTTCCATATTTGGGACTATGTTATCAATGTCCAGCAGCTTGTTAATTTCCCCTTGAACATGCTTAATTTTATTCGAAATCGTCCCACCCTTATGCTTTGCCCATTCATTCAAAAGATACCCACATCTCTTTAAAGATTCCTGTAACGAAGCACCACCCTTATTCCATGCAATTGCCACAGTTCTTTGAAAATACTCCTCCTTCATCCAATAATTCTCAAACTTAAAGGGCTTTGGTACATATTTCAAACTGGTCTTTCTTTTTACATCAAAGGAGATAAGAATTGGCCTATGATCCGACCCCGAATAACTCAAAGACATAGCATTATAGTTAGGAAACATCTCCAACCAATCTTCAGTGACCAAGAACCTATCAAGTTTTTCCTTAATATGATGTTTGCCTTTTCTCCTGTTATGCCATGTAAACTTTGGCCCTTTCATTTTAACACAACTCAAATCATTTGATAACACCACATTCTGGAATAAATTGATCTTAGCATTATGTCGTTCCAAGCCCCCAAATTTTTCATCATTGTACAACACCTCATTAAAATCTCCCCCAATAATCCAAGGATGTGGCAATGTAGGCAAGTAAGTTTTAAGTCTTGAAAGCAATTGCCAAGAGGCATTTCTATTTTGAGAATTAGGGTTCCCATAGAAGCCTGTAAATCTCCAATTACCAGAGGCATCTTCAATTTGACAATCTATATGACCCTTGGAGTAAGACAAAATAGAAAGATTACTTTCATTCCACAGTAACACCAAACCATCAGCATAGCCACAAGCATCATCACAGAAACCAAAAGAAAACCCTAATCTAGTACGAAGAACATGAGCATAGGAAGAACTACATTTTGATTCAGAAATAAAAAAAACCGAAGGACGATGCAAAGAGACCAGGCTATTAAGCCTTCCGAACGCCCGTGGGCTGCAAATTCCACGAGCGTTCCAGCACAATATTTTCATTCCCCTTGGTGGGGTTGAGTCACCTCAACCTCCGCCATATCCGGGTACCCAAGAGAAGTACCATACGTTTTCAGCATACTCCTTGCTTTCTTGAAAAAAACCAAGCTATCAACTTCCCTCCTAACTCTTTCCGCTCCCACATAGTCGGCAAGATCCCCCGAAAAATCTCTCCACAGTCTCTTTTTTCCAGCCGGCATATCATTCGGAATAATCACACCATCATCACCATTATCACTGCTAGCCACTGTTCTCACCTGCTCTTCCTCCGGCCAATGATTCTGCCCCACCTCCTCTCTCAATGGAACATACGGTTCTTCTCCCTCATTGATAATTTCAACAAAATCCGTGAAATCAAAAGCCCTAAAATTTCGGCCAACATTATGAACTACTCGATAATCTTTCCCATTATCATTTTCCGGGCCCCAAAGAGATTCTTTGGCCATCCTGTACCCATAACCAGCAGGAATAGTAAAGGTTAATGGCTCCAAAGTCAAGCCAGTTCTTGGGTCCACCTTAGCATTGCCACGACCCGTCGCCATCTCCCCCACCGAGCTTCTTGGCATTAAGTCCTGAAAATTGTAAACTTCTTCTCTTTCATTGAAGTTATCACGAACATTGACATCGAAGTCCCTGCAGGTCCCATGCACCTCTTTCTTAGCTTCCCGCCACATATCTTTTACACCCTCATCAATAATTACAGCTTTGCCTTTCCTCCTTCTTCTTTCTGCAGAATCAGTTGAGGCCAAAATTTCTGTTTCAGGACCCCCTTGATGAGCCTTTTCCCTTATTTCAAGTGCACTCTGACCCTTTGCTGCTCTTTCCTCCTCCGAGACCAAATTGACCTCCTCAACTATAGTTTGCATGTCTCCTCCATTTGCATTTCCTTCATCATCTTCTTCATCATCAAGACCCCGAATCACCAGCCCCTGATCAACATTGACCCCTATCCTCCTTAAGAACTCATGCATGGCTTTTTCAGATGGATTTTTTTGCTTATCAGCCTTAAGCCACTCCGGGAAAAATTTGTGCCTCTCCAACTAGTCATCATCCCTGTGTTTAACTCTAAGACATCCTTTCACAGAGTGGTTAAGATGCCCACAAAAATAACAAAAGTCAGATAATCTTTCGTATCTAAAAAAGATAACATATTTCACCTTTTCTACTGTTAAATAGGTAAACCGACATAAAGGGGCCTCAGTATCAAGAAGAAGCTGAACCCTCAAAGATTCCCCCCATGCCTTTTCACCATCCTTGGCGTCCACCTTCAGAACTTTACCAATAATGCTCCCCAGCCTTTCTCCAGTAATTTTTGACATTGCATGTGCCACCAACCCATGGATCTGAACCTAGAAAGGCACACGATCCATCTTCATAGTGGCAAATCTTTCCGAACCAGTCAATGGCTTAAGAACCATCAAAGATCTTCTTAGATTCCATGGCTGCATATCAAGCACCTCCTCCATTTCCGATTTTTCCTTGAAGTCGACAACATACAAACCATCACCAACAATAGTGAGTCTTAGAGAGGAAACATCCTTCCAAGAAGAAAGTAGAAGATTCTTTAACTCATAAATGTTAAAAAATCTTCTTGCCACAAATTTCAGGGCCACAGACTTAGTAGGAACAATCAACTCACTGTTAAGAAGCTCAATGTTAAATTCCTCCTTCTCTGAGATTCTGCATGCATCGAATTTCTCTTGGATAGCCATCGTCATTGAGTATTTAGAAAGAAATAAATCGTATAAAAGAAGGAAAATAGATGAGTGTGACTGTTTGTATGCCCAAGCCTCTGAATTTATAGACCCAATCATGCTTAGAAAACCAGGGGAGATAGCAAATACCATTGGCCTTCTCACAAAAGTTGTATCTTTTCGGATCTTTTTACCAAAAATACGGCTAACCATAACGTCTTCCAATGTAAACTGCGGTAACTGCACCAAGAGAATAGATCAAGAACCCCGTCGTGCACCAGACGCCCAGTGTTGAAGCAAGTAAAACTCACGCTCTAACTCCGTTTTGAAATCACCGAGGCAATCTAATGATGAGGCGTATATTTAAGACTCCAAGATAATCCAAGAGACAGATTAAATGTTTTCATATGATCCGACATGCATTAATTAGGGTAATGTTACTTCAATAAACCGAAATTAATTGAAATCCAAAATTTTTTTTGGCAAAAAGCTCACACTTTGTCCATGGAGAGAAGAACAAGTGGAGAGGATTTTCTTAGAGAGAGGATTTTTTGGATCATGTGTGGATTTATAATAGAGTTTGAGTTGAAAGTTAAGCAAAATGATACTTCCTTTGTCCCATAGAAATTTGCACACTTTGTTAAGCAAAATGATACTTCCTAAAAGACAAAGACACTGAATTCATAGATGTTGTCCAAGCCAATCTACCTGAACATACCACATTGGACAACAATCCTAAAGGCAATCTTCCTGAGACAAACCCCACTGATGGAAATGGTGAACTGAATAAGCCAATCCCTGTTCACATCCAGGTAACAACTACCAATGAAGAAGCAGTTCCTGCTGAGGTAGTTAATGGGTCAAATAATCAAGGGGGAACTCAAACTGTTGAAAATACCAATGTCCCTGACATTGAGGACAACACCCCTGATTATGATCCTGAATTAGATCCTGCACTAAATTATCCTGAATTTTATGATCAAAATGACTCAACTCCAGTAGAGGACAACTCTACTGAAGGGATCAGAAAAAGAAGGACTGGGTTGTATGACCATCCTACTGATCTGATACTTGGTGACCCAAGTATAGGAGTCAGAACCAGAAAGTTTCATGGTGAAAGTGCTATGTTCTGTTGTTTCTTGTCAGAACAGGAACCAAAAGACATTGATGAAGCACTTCAGGATGCCGATTGGATCACAGCAATGCAGGAAGAGCTCAACCAATTCACCAGAAATGAAGTATGGGAGCTGGTTGATAGACCTTCACATCAAGATGTTATTGGAACCAAGTGGGTGTTCAAGAACAAAAAGAATGAAAATGATGTGATTGTCAGAAACAAAGCAAGACTAGTGGCAAAAGGTTACTGCCAGCATGAAGGCATTGACTATGATGAGACATTTGCACCTGTGGCAAGGCTAGAAGCAATAATGCTCTTCCTAGCCTATGCAGCCCACAAGAGGTTCAAAGTGTATCAAATGGATGTCAAGTGTGCCTTTCTGAATGGAGTCTTGAAAGAAGAAGTCTATGTAGAGCAACCACCAGGTTTTGAGGTTGGAGACCAAGTATACAGACTAAAGAAAGCTCTATATGGACTCAAACAGGCCCCTAGGGCTTGGTATGATACATTGTCACAGTTCCTATTGGATCATGGATTCACCAAGGGAACTGTGGACAGAACTCTCTTCAGAATCTCCTAGAACCTATCATAGGAAAGGCTCTGTATCTTCAGAAGTGTTGACCAAGGGTGGTAACACAACCAAAGACACATCTGCCAATGAAGGTTCTTCTGAACCCAAGGCACAGCCTAAAGATGTTGAGGTTCCTATGCTAGAGGCTGGTTTGATTAAGGCCTATTCAGTGTCAGAAGAGTTGGACACTGATCAGCCCTTAATCATTCAGGATGACTCAGTGGCTGTTGATATAAGCACTGTGATCTCCCCACAACTGCCATCTTTGAACCTTGTTGAAGGTGGAGATGTTGCAGGTTTAGGAAAAGGAGTTGAAAAGGAGAAGTTAGTGGAAAAATCAGAGGGAGTAGTAGATGAGAGAGATGTGGTGATCACTAGAATAGTGAGTGTACCACCAAATGAGGGTGATATAAGTGAGGAAGGGCAGGCTATTCTTGAAGTCAAATCTGAACTTCAGGAATCCCTTGATGAGAGGAGGCCTGTTCCTTTAAGTGAGGAAATTATTAAAGAAGGGAGAAAAGAAAGAGTTGAAAATGAGAAGAAGGCTGCTGATGTATCAGAGTCTTATATAAAAGAAATTGAGGGTGATGAGTGTCTATTTCCTAACCTGTTTGATATGTCTAATGTTGCAGGTATTTCCCTTGACCAAATTTTTGCAGATGAGTTCTTAACAGATGCACCTATCCAAGTAGATACGGGCTCAGCTCAAGCCTTACTTGGTATGCAATCAGAGAAATTGGACTCCTTGGCTCATCAAGTCCAATCTGCTCATGCTGAAACTTCAGGAGCATTGAATGAGCAAGGAAGGACTCTAGCATCTGTAGAAATGAGGCTCACTGGCTCTGAAGATGTTGTGCTACCAACTCTGGAAGCCAGGATTAGTGGTGTGGAAACTGGCCTCCAAACCATTTCCACTGAAGTACAAAATGCCAAATCCACCATGGAAGCCATCTCAGAGGAGGTCAAGAAAGAGCAAAAGCTGCTGAGAGACAATCATAATTCCAATGTCAAGGCTCTCAGGCTAACTGTCAAGCAAGCTCTTGGAAAGAAGACTGCATTGCAAAAGAGAAGAGCTGAAGAGCAAAGGCTAGCTATGGTGAAAGCAGCCTCTGAAAAATTTTCCCAAGAGGTATTGGCCAACATTGCTGAAGGTGCAGTGGCCAACCTCACTGAGCTTCTCAAAGCCCAACTGGATGCATCCCTGAAAGCAACCTTGGAGGAGGTTGTTCAACAAAAGATGAAGCCTGTTCTAGCTTTCCTTAGCTTGAGCAGTGATAGGATGCAGAATATACATGATGAAAATGTATATTTGTTGGAGGAGATGAAGTCTCTAAACCAGGCCCAATCCCTAATGGCCACAACTATGAGTGAGCTAAAACCCCAGTGTTTTGATGCTGCCAAAAAGGGGGAAAGGGAAAGAGCTAGAGCAAAAGGTGCCTTGGTAATTGGAAGCCCAGTTCAAGGAAAAGACAAAGTTGCTGAAGGAAAAGGAAAAGAGCCTGCAGTGCTAAACTTGGAAGAATTGGATGAAGAAGAGCAATTAGCACTTGCATTGAAGAATTCAATGGCCTCAGCTCAAGAAGAAAGGATGAGGTTACAACAAAGACCAGGTGGTGAGGTGTCTGATTTGGACAAAGGTGATGAAGGTGTCCAAACTAGAGGAAAGATCAAGAGGGCAAAAGGAAAGAAAAGGCAAGTTGAGACATTCACTGACTTTCCTAACAGCCTTGATCTTCCACCTGAATTCAGAATTGATGAGGATGAGCCTACATCAAAGAAAGCCAAAACTGCAGAACAGCCTAAAACTGCTGAAAAAGACAAATCTTCTGAAATGGTCAACATTGCTGAAGGTACCAAAGCTACTGAAGATGTGGAAGCCTTATATGAAGAAGGTTTTGGACCTGGACCCAAGAAGACAAAGATTGTAGTACTAAATGATCCACCAAAGCTGTTTCATGAAGGGTACGGCAAAGACCCTGAAACACAACAGAAATTGGCCATGATGAAGGCCCAAGAGAAAATGGATCTGTTAGAGGAAGCACAAAGAGCAAGAGACAAGAGAAGAGCTAATTTTCAGAAACCAAGAAGAAGGAGAGCAACATACAGCAAGATGAAGCCTCAACTTTTGGTCCCAATGGACACTAAATATCCACACTTAGATAAATGGGTGCCAATTCAGCTGAATGATACATGGGAAGAGGCTAAAAGGGAGTTTGTCTATGACTACTATGTCATTGACAGATGGAATGGTGGAGATGCCAACTCTGCCTTTGCTGAGTTCATGATAGAATACTACAGAGAGTTGTATCAACAATTACTTGTAGCTGCTGACATTGCAAGAATTGAACTCAATGCTCCCAAGCCTATCATCTACATGCCTCCAAAACTTGATGGATGGATTGACCAAGCAAGGATCCTAAGGGAGTTCACATAAATTCTGAAGCTGAACAAGATGACCCTTGGACCCAAAGGAACCAACCAGGAAGCCATGGAACTCAAGAAGAGAGTGTGGGCACAATATGGGATGAACCCACCTCCTGAGGATGATCTTTAAATGGCTAAGTCTTCTGACTCTTTCTGGATAGAAAACTATCTTATCTGAAGATATTTTTGCTAAATGGTCAAATCTGCTGAAGTTTGGACAAGCCTGCTGATGTGATGTGCATTGATATGCTGATTGCTCTAACATATTTTGGATTGCTCTGATACAAGAATTGATGTGATCTACTTTGATATCTGGAATATTTTGTATTAGCTCTAATACTTGAAGTAGTTTGTTTTGCTCTGATCTTATGTTTAGTATGTATTTGTAGTGAAATGTTATCTTGAATTCATGCTCTGATAAGTTATCTTCAACTATCAACATGCTTGTAATGATTTTTATATGAATGATAGTTGAACCACCTTTGAATCAAGATACATTATTGCAAAAATCTCTTTATGCCTATCCTTGAAACCTACTTGCAACAAAAACAGTGAATACACTAACACATTGTCTTTTCAGGAATATTGACCTTAGTCATGTCTTCTGAAGATATATGTAATAGGTGTAGACAAGTCCCTTTTGCATAGAATGTGTAGGTTTTGGCATCATCAAAAAGGGGGAAATTGTTGGGAATAAAATGATACATGTTTTGATTAAATACCAAAACCCCCTGAGACATGCCTAAGTCATGATGATTGTGTTCAAAATATGATAGAACACATAGCATAAGGCTAGATGAGAAGCTGATATGTTAGGCAGTTCTTAGATGATTAGATGCACACTGTGAGGGGGAACCTATGACTTCAAAATGATCAAGATCAAGTCCCCTCAAGGCTCAAAGTCTGGAACAAACTCTAAGGACAAATGAAACCTAAGGCCTTGATCAGGAGAGTTGTCCAGAAGAGTTATTTCTATGCAAGAAGAAGATTGCAAAGCTCAAAAGGACAAAATTAGTCAAAAACTCTGATCAGGAGAGTTGTCCAGAGAAGTGAACTCTGTATAAGCAACAGCTCTGAAGCTAAAAGGCCAAACATGTTGATCAGGAGAGTTGTCTCAGGAGAGTTGTCTCTGCAAACTTGAACCAGAACAAAAGGTCAACCATGCTGAAGAAGCTAGAGACAACCATACCCTAAAGAACCTCATTGAAACATGCTAAGATCAACTTAAAGTGAAAGAAAGGGAAAGAGCCAAGTCATCTGAAAAATGAGCAAGCCAACCTTGCTGAAAAGCAACAATGCTGATAGTGATAAGGAGAGTTGTCCAGGTGATAAGGAATGTTGTCCTATAATTGGATCAACCTTCAGAAGCCATGTCCAAGTCATAACAAGAAGTCAAACATTGGGAAAAGTGCTGCAGAAAGAAGACAAAGTCTTACAAGCCGTTTATTACCCAAATAAGGACATGTCACTATCAAGAATCTGTCTTCCAGTTTGAAGAACTCAAGGAAGACATTTATAGCAATTTGGGGCTGCCTCTCCAACGGGCAAATCTCCATTTTGTCTATAAATATAAGGAGTGTGAAGACCATTGAAGCACCTCAACCTGGACAAGAATATCCAACTATCCTACAAGTCAAAGTGCTTTCAAAGCTGTCAAAGACTATCTTAGTCTTCAAACACTTCTTCTAAGCTGAACCCAATTGTATATCCATACATAAGATTAGAGAGATATCCTATCCTTATACCTTGATCTTCATTGTAAAGGATATCTCATTAGTTGGAACCTTACTTCAATCCTTACCCCTTTCAAGTGAGAAAGTGAGAAGGTTGTAGTAGTAGAAGTGGTAGGAGCTGACTGTTGAGAGAAGAACAGTTCAGTTCTGAGTTGAGAAGAGGGTACTAGGACTCTAGACATCCTAGGGATCAATTCACCAAGGAGTGGTGTTATTGATCAAGTACACCTTGGCACTATAAAACAAGTTAATTCCAAGAGTGAAGGAATTATCCTGTTAAATCAGGGAAAGTGGATGTAGGAGCTTGAGTCTCTGAACCACTATAAACTCTTGTGTTGATTTACCTTACAAAGTACTTACATTCATTCAACACTGCACACAAAACTGATCTTTCAAAAGATACATATTCAAAGACTGTGCAAAACTGATTTGGACAAGTTCCCTGAAACTAAACTGGACTGCATTGGATTGACAAAGTGATTTCAGAAACTTAAGGAGTTTAAATTTAAAGGGCTAACCACTATTCCGCACATATAACTCCCCTAGATAGTTATTCAACTGAGTACTCAATAGTACTTAGTAGTTTGATTATCTTAGAAGAGTTAATCTTCTTCAGCAGAGTTGTCCAAGACAACATTGCTGAGCTCTGATTTGTTCAAAGTTGAAAAGAATTGCATACAAGTGTATCCCCCCCCCATACACTTGTTATATACTCCTTTCAGGACCAACACTTCCATATCAGAAGACTTGTCCATAAAGATCAGAACACTACTTTAGTGATCTGATACTCAACTCTTTTGTTCGTGTGATCAAAAGCTAACTCTGCTGATAGACTTCTACTGTGCTGATCTTACTGTGCTGATGTACTGATCTGATAGTACTGTGCTGATAGTACTGTGCTGAAGTACTGATCTTGGTACACTCTGCTGAAGTACTGGTCCTGGTACACTCTGCTGAAGTACTGATCTTGGTACACTCTGCTAAAGTACTGTGCTGACCCAGTACTGTGCTGATCCAGTACTGTGCTGATCTGACCAACTATGCTGAAATCTAAGCATCACCTCCTCATCTGATTGAAACCATTCAACTCATCTGATTTCGGCCTAAGTCATCTTATCTGATCCTATCAGCTCACTACTCACTTAGTGTGCTGATTCTGAGATTATGAGATAACACTCACACATACAATTATCAATCAATTACATGATTGATCGCCAGAGCATTTTGCAGCTTTGCAAAATAAAATAACACATACCACAATACATACTATCTCCGTCAAGAGAATAAATTTGTGGAATAAAAAATCACGAGAACTCAACAACAAATAATAATTTTTTGAACTAGACTACAATAATAGTAATTCGATTTCCAACCGATTCACAATAGAACAATGCAATTGCATATCCATCAAAAGCAAATGAGTCAAAAAAACAATAATTACTCACCAAATTATATATGCCTCTCATTCTTACCCAACTATCTCACATAAATTGACACCCACACTTTTTATAAATTGACCCACTTAATTTTTGGTACAATTTTACTATAATAAAAGGAATATCTAAACTACCCTTATTAAAAAAGTATATTGATATTTTTTTCATCGATCAAAACCCACATCAGAATATTCATAGCAACTCACATTTTTTTCACTACAGTGATTAATTTTTTTGTGGGCATGAATAAATAAATAAATATTGACACGACTCCTCTTTAATAGTGTAGAATAAATTATTAAATTGGAATAAAACATTGAGAATTTGAGATTCAGAGCTTGGATGAAGGCATGAGTTTGAAAAAAGCTTTTCATTATAAATAATAATACCCCAAATATCCTACTATGGACAAAAGTGAAGCTCCTACATGTGAGAAAATTGAAATGAACTTTGGAGACTAATCCAATTGAGGAGGGTGAACTTATAGGATAAATCATTAATATCGATATGTGATATTTTTTTGAAAAGAATAAACTTGAACTTTAGAGGGAAGGAGAAGAAAGGCGGATGCACGTTATAATACATATAATTTTTTTTGTAAGGATATATTTGGTACTTTATGAGGGTTTGTGCATCGTTTTTTTTTTTTTTTTTTAAATTTAGTGATGAGTGTATTTAGACGTGTGTTTATTTATAAGAAATGTGGGTGCTAATATCTAGCGCCTAATATTAATACTCACAAACAATATTATTAGTAATGTATAGTGCACAATTTTACAATTGTGGAGCAACTCTAAGACCACCAAGTAATAAGTAACTAAATACTTTCATTCGTTCTTCCGCAATAACTTTCACACTTAAAATAAAAAACAATTTATAAATTTCATCCTCACAATATTTTATTTTTTACACAAAATTTCTTACTTTGGACTCACACATACACACAAGCCAAGTTTATAAAACTAACTCTCAAAATCCTACTCATTATTACATTTTCTTAATATGTTCGTCAATTTGAGGATGTAGCCCACTTGGCCTTCAGTGATATTATCACGACGTGTCGATTGGAGATAGAGTCTTTTAATTTGTATACGAGTTCTCATATTTCTCGTGTGACCAATGTTATGGCACACAGTTTTACTTGGGTAGCTAGGATGTATTCGAGTCCTCATGAATGGTATGATTTCACAGACTTTCACATATCGAGTGACATTTACCGTTGTTAATAAATTAAAGTTTTGCCAAAAAAAAAAAAAAAATGTTTGTCAATTACATCTAGGATTAGAAAATAAATTTAATTTATCCTATAGTAGAAATTGTGTTGTCGAAAATCAAACCGGCCTGAATTTCAAATTTTAAAAAAGTGAGAAATAAGGAAATGAAAATCACGTTGTCATCTGTCAATTGTCGTGCATCGCAATAATCGAAAACGAGGATTTTGATGAGTTTTAATGCCAAATTAACGTCTTTTGCAGCTTATAAATCTCATTATTGCATGACACCCTATAGCTAATTCATCATCATCATCATCACACTAGTCTTCATTTCATTACTCAGAGAGAGAAAGGAGAGAGAAAGAGAGAGATCAATGGCTACTCTGAAAGTGCCTGCAAATGTTCCACCACCAGAAGAGGATGCTGAGCAGCTCAGAAAAGCCTTTTCAGGTATCTCAACCCTTTTTTATTTTATTAGATCTGGATTAGTAGACTAAGATCATCATCGTTACTGATGAAAATGCCAATGATCATTTTGGGGATTTTATTACATTAATCTATAAATGCTCGAGGAGTGATCATCTGAAGATTATGTGTATTCAGAGTTTGATGGAATTCTTTTCCGAGAAATTTAGGTTTATAATGCGATTTTTGAATGGCACCCAAATTGACTTGGTACTTAATAAACTGAAAACATAATCTCAATTTAGGGTTCTAATGTTGGTACATTAGAAGCTACTATTGTCAAAAGGCAGGAAGCTGAGAGGCTTAATCATGTGATTTTGAAAACAAAAACCATCAAGGTCTTAAGTTGTAACAATGCTGTGGATACATAATGTATGTGTTGAATCATGTTGGTAGGATTGGGGACGGATGAAACCACGATTATCAGGATCCTGGCACACAGGAACGGAGCTCAGCGAAAGCTGATTCGGGAAGCGTATGCTGCTGCCTATGGAGAAGATCTTCTCAAGGGCTTGGAGAAAGAACTATCTGGTGAATTTCTGGTTAGTTTTCTATCCTCTTCCTTCATGTTGACTCAAATTCTTGATGGTTTTTCTCTTGATCTGAGCCCTGAAATGGAGATATTATTGGTTCAAAGGAGTTGATGTTGATTAATGCAAATAATTGTTGTTTAGAAGTCATTAGGATTGTATCAGTTGATTATTTTCTTTTGATTAGTCTGCTTTATCTTATAGAGTAACTACTCTTTTACACCAATTGTACACAAGTAATACATTTTAGTGAAATCAACTATCTTATATTGATGATCAAAGTTTGTTCTGGCTATATTTTGGGGTAAGAGCTGCTCTGCTTATTGAATACATGGGTACGGTTTTTTTCAGCGTGCAGTACTTCTTTGGACACTTGATCCAGCTGAGCGAGATGCACGACTAGCTAACGAGTCCACAAAGTTGCTAACTTCTAGCAATTTTGTTCTCATGGAGATTGCTTGCACCAGGTCGTCTGAGCACCTGTTTAAGGTGAGGCAAACGTACCATGCTCTGTACAAGAAATCCCTCGAAGAAGACGTTGCACATCACACAAGTGGAGATTTCCGAAAGGTACATTACAAATTCCCAGGTTGTAATATGTGAATAATTCTTAATGTAAAGTGTGCAATTCTCAGGGCATAAGTTTTCATTGAAACAAATTTGAACATAATTAAGGGTTGATCAAAGAATTTCTTGAAATTGAAACAGCTGTTGGTTCCTCTTGTGAGTGCCTTCCGATATGAAGGAGACGAGGTGAACTTGGTGCTGGCAAAATCGGAGGCCAAGATACTACACGAGAAGATATGTGAGAAAGCGTATGCTGATGAAGAGGTTGTACGAATTCTAACAACAAGGAGCAAAGCACAGCTCAATGCAACACTCAACCAGTATAACGATCAGTTTGGAACTCCCATCACTAAGGTATACATATTGTACGGCCTTTTCAAATCTTTTTCGTGCACCAATTTTAATAAGTCAGCTTCAAATAAGAGAAGTATAGTGCAGAGTGTTAAGCTCTCTAGTATGATAAGCTTTCTTGTTAGTACTAGTTAAATTAAGCAACTCATGCTCTCGTTTGTGTAGGGATTGAAAGAAGACCCTAAGGATGAGTTTTATACCTTGCTTAGAGCTGCGATAAAGTGTTTGACCTGTCCTGAGAAATATTACGAGAAAGCACTTCGCAAAGCTATCAAGGGGCTTGGCACAGACGAAAATGCCCTCACTCGCGTTGTTGTTACTCAAGCCGAGATCAACCTGAAACGCATCAAAGAGGAATACCAGAAACGCAATGATGTCCCTCTTGAACGCGCCATTGCTGTCGACACTTCAGGAGACTATGAAAAAATGCTCCTTGCTTTGGTCCAAGAAGATGTCCAGTAAGAATGTTACAGTAATATGCAGTGAATGTGTGCCTGTTTTATGCTCAACAAACTTATTACTATGCTTTGATCACATTATGATGTTCTTCCTCCCCATGTTTGAGATTTGTTTGATTATGCAATAAAAATATCGTGTTTGAAAAAGCTTAATAGCCAAAGATATTTAGCTATTTGGGCTATGAGTCGCCCCCACTGTGACCCACTATAGGCTGGGTCTGGTAACTCTTTTGGCCAATCCCACTCTCACCTTATTAAATTTATATATATATGGTTTTGATATGGAACCAGAAAAGTGGTTTCTTATGGAACAAACCAATGCATAAAATAGTGTACATGTTAAAGTGTACAAGTGATTTATGTTGGTTCTATAAGAAACACACCATCGGATTCTATATCATTACTCGTATCCAAGATATAAATATCACACATTTTTATAATTTTTTTACTTATGGGTATATAGTATAAATAATACTCCCTCCGTCTCAAGTTAGATGGTGCATTTGTCAAAAATGGATGTCCCAATTTGACAATAAAACACGTTTTCACTTTAAACTACACTCTTCAAACATCTCAAAATTACATCACATGTAATTACTTTATCACCCTATTTTATTATTTACAATATTTTATTATTTACTTTATTACTTAAAAGACCTTCATACCCTTTTATTCAAAAAAAAAAAAAAAAGACCTTCATACCCTCTACCAATTTAACTTTATAAATATATTTCAGGCTAATATATATCGGCATATCGTTAAAACATGATATTGCAAGTTTGCAACTAAATCTTTTTATTGATATCAAAAAATTTAGAAGGTAAAAATATATTCATAAACATATTTTTAATGCCATCTATTTGTATTTTCAATTGAAATCTTAATTTAATACTATTAAATATGTTACTTTCATCCGTTTGTTATGTGCAAACCAATTGCACGTAATGTTGAATTATTTTTTCTCACTTGAATGCAAATCTTGTTACCAAATTGCACCTAAGATAACCCTCTTCAAAATAACAGGTGGTCAGAGACTCAGAAGTAAGCATGAACATGAATGATATATCAAAGATAATCAGAAACTGGTGAATTGATACCAAAAATTAGTAATTGAACTGGTTTCATCATCCTCAACATACAGAAAACATAAAATCCATAATCCTAAATTGCTGTAATAATCCTCCCAGGAGTAAGATGAGCTTAAAATTCATGACAAATAAAACAACCTCATAAGTTATATAAACTGACGAGACTAAACTAACGCGATGCTGCTCTCACCACCTGGTGGTTTACGAACACCACCAAAGTAATCTCTTGATTTAACCTTGCCATCTGCAAATATATTACTTCCACTCATTTCTTTCAACTTAGCCTCACTTAATGCCTTCTCTGCAGATCCGGGGGGAACGTCCCCCTTGAATATGTTGTTGCCTGTCAGCTCTGCAAACTTCTGGTTGTGAATTTTCTTTGAAGCCTTCACTTCTGGCTCCTCACCGAATATTATATTACTTTGACCTCCAGCCGGCTGAAAATTATTTATTTAAAAAAAGAAAGATGGTTGTGAGAAATAGTGATTTCAGACATGCATAATATGCACATCCAAAGAGTGATTTTCTTAACCAGCAAACAAACTCGGCACAGAAGAATCTCACTCATAAGCAAAAACCAGTAACTAACTAATAAGGGTGTGCTTGGTTCAAAATTCTTCAATGAGAATAGTCATGAGAATGAGTATGTGGTTATTGTGGTAGTTAAAGAGAATAAAAGATGATCGATTCACATTCATCATACTTCGTAAGGAGTAATGAGACTCAAAATAAATTAATCATTACCCCATTTTTGATTAACTACCATTACCGTCCATCCCGTAACCATGTCTCCTCAATCATTCCACTATTCATAAACCAACAACATTTTTTGTTCCCACTTATTCCAAATTAGAGCAAATACTAAAAATATATCCATCATCTTCATTGTAATTCAGCATTCAATGATTCTCATTATCATTCACATCGAAGAATTTAAACCAAGCACTCCCCTAAAAAATTTAGAAACGCAGAAAGTTGGTGGGTAATAGATACCGAATATAAACCCTTGAGGCTTGAGATAGCTAGACAACACATAAATCATGTTCAGAAGGTTATAGTTTAGGGGCTTGAAAGAAAAAATTCAAGACAAAACCTTCTATCAAAATTTCACACCAGGACAAGTACAGAACTCATGGAAGTCCAAGAAATTGTAGTATTTCACTTTGCTGATCGGCATGCTAATAAAGACATTCATTTTTACATTAGCTTAAGGAGACAAGAGTATAGGAAAAGAAGTTAACTCACATTAGAAACTCTCACAGAAGTGCGTACAGTTCGTGGTGCAGGTTCACCCATATCTTTGCTTTCTTTCGTTTCCATAGTGCGTGAGGCAGCCAATGATCGATGAGGAATTTCTGGAGGAGGGCCAAAGATGTCATTTCCACTGAGTTCCTTACACTTAGCATCTGAGATCTGCTTCTTAGCTCTGCTCTCTGCCTCACTTTCTAATGTTCCACTGAGTTCACGTTGCTTAGCAAATTCAGGGATAGTTGCAGGCTTCTTAGGAGAGATTCTTTCTTCTGTGCTGAAGGAAATCTGACTTATCCCATTTGCAGCTTGCTAGAATAGAAGAAAAAGAAAAAAAGAGGGACATAAATCAGAAAAATCTCCCCCTTTTTTTTTAACTTACAGTATCTAAACATATGTTTAAATCTAAAGTGTTGTTGATAAGAGCAAGAAGATATAAACCTGCACAATTCGGACGGATGTGCGATTATTAAAGTTGCCATCAGAAGTTGCAGATTCTGATGAGTCTTCTTCACCATCGTAAGCAAATATTTTACTTCCAGTAATTTCCTTTAATTTATAGCCTGAACAAGGTTTCCTGAAAGTAGATAATACATGTTTTTTAAAAAAACTTTTAGAGCCTTTAAAACAACAGGGTTTGATATCATAGCTGGGAAAATCACAAGAAAAATTCACTTATATTACATTTCGGATTAAATGCGACCTACATAATTAAATCATTGAAAACTAAAAACATCAAAATAGCGCTTCCACACTTTTATCAAGGATTAATCAATGTAACTACTAAAAATACTTAAATTAATCAAGGACAGACCATTTTTCACAAATAACAAAATCGATTTAACCTAGAAATTGAAAATATCATCATGACGAAATCAAGCATGAAATGGCGTAACATTCAAACAAACCTTTTATTAAGGTTCTCAGCTTCTTCATCAGTGATCTGACCACCAAAAATGACTTTGCCAACTCCATCAGCTGGGTGCTGAAAAAACAAAAATGGAAATGAAGAAAAAAGGTAGTGTGAAAAAGAGGAAATTTGGTAGTACCTGATTGGGACGAGCAGCGGAGCGTGAGGCATTGGCGGAGGCGGAAGCGGAAGCGGCGGGCGGCGTAGTCTCCGACCACGTGAGTAGATCTGAAGTTGAAGTGTGAGACTTCCGCACAGGTGTTGCTCTCTCCATTTTTTCTCTTGCTTTTTGAACTGAAAAACCAGGTGCTGCTTAAAATGAAGAAAATTTATCTTAAAACTTTTATTTATGTCTACAGTATTCATTTTCCCTTTTTTGCCCTTTCATTATTTTGTTAGGATTAGAGTACACAACACGGGGATTCAAATTTCAAACTAACCTTTCAAAACTTTATGTGGGTTGACAATTTCACATCATATTTTTTATAGTGTTACTGGTGTATATATATAAATATATAGTGCCATTATTTAAAAAAATAAAAAATGACACAATTTACCTATTATACATTTTAAATTTGTAAAATTGGATGACTGATTATTATAAATATATTGTATAATGTACGATTGTATTTAACAAAATTTTCTATTATTTTAATTGGAATGTAAATATTACTCCTTCTATCTCACATTAAGTTTTTAATATTTCCATTTTGTGCCGTTCTATACAAAGTTTTAAATCTTTCTATTTTATGCATCCTACATTAAGCTTTTCGTTCAATTTTATTAAAAGCTAGTAACCGCCTCACTTCAAATAATTATCCATGCACTTCATTTTATTTACATGAATGGTCAGCTCTTTTTACTCTTATCATCCTTATACTATACTTTATTCGTTTTGTTCAATTGCATCAATTATACATATCTCATTTTATATTTATACATCTTAAACTCTACAAAATTTCAACATAAGGAGTTTAGTGTAAAACGAAAGGAGTGTATTATATGGTAAATGATAAATTAAGGTGGACGTAGGAGTGTGCAAAATAAAATCGGACCAAAAAAAAAGATCGGATCGGGACCGGACCGATCAGATATATTATATCAGCTGGCCAGTTGGAAAGCTATCTCAAGAGCTACTAGTGCGGAATTGTGTTGACCCTAAATATTTAGACGCGTGGGTTGAATGAAAATCTTTTTATAAAAAATGACTTTATAAGACAATAAATCTTATCAACTAATACAAGTATCTGCTAATTTGTAAAATCTATACTTAGTGAATTTTGACTCTTTTAAAAACTTATGTTTTATGCAAAGTATGATAATCAATATAGCAATAATAAAGAAATAAACAACACAATATTTATAGTGGTTCAAAGAACTTGTTCTACGTCCACTCTCACTAATCAGATGGTGAAATTATATTTTTTTGCTAACTTTATAGTCCCAAGAGAAGACTTTTGATCAAGATACACATGCCTTGGTGTATATGGATCTACTTGTTGGGTAGAGAATAAGTACTCTTTACAAGGGGTTTTGGTTTCTAACTAATAAAATAAAATGTATGTTAATAACCAACTTCAGTGTGAAAGGAACACACTGATTTTCTAAGCTCTAAATATAGGAATCTTAATGCTGGCTTAAGATCGGAAACTTAGAGCTAAGGATATAAAATATTTTCTGGATCTAAAGAACTCGATTGAAGGCTTTCAGAAATGCTAAGTGTTCTTGAGTACAGCTGATGGAGTTCTTCGCGTGTAGAGTTTATGGTTATTGTTCTAAGGAACAAGTCTTGTATTTATTAATTTATAGAGGATTTGAGCTCCAAACTAGCCGTTGGTAAGAAACTAGTTGTTGCATGTAGATCTTCTATATTTGGGTAGAGATCTTCATGATTAGACCCTTATATTCTGGTACGACATTATCTTAAAAGGAAATGTGCATTAAATGTCCATTTAATGCATTGTACTTCTCTATAAAGATCTCTGAAACCTAGTCCAAGTCAACTCAAATAGTCATGTTATCATCTTCTCATTGGTCCACATCAGCCGAGTTGTTAGACTTGCAGTCTTATCTTCTGTTTGAGTAAATCAGATGTTATCTGATATTCTCTTTGTCTTCTGTTATCATTTTCCTTTAATGCATCTTCAATGAATGCCACTTCTACAAGGGGTTATCATCTTTAATGTTAACTGTCATCTGATCAATCAGATGAGCAGCCTTTTAATGTTCTTTAGGCTTCCTAAGACATGATCTGGTGAAGCTCATATCTGCTGGACAACTTCTGTTTTGTTGCAGATTATCATATAGCGTCTATCAACTAATAAGGTATACACGGACCTTATAGTTTGATTTCACTAATGAAATTCGAGGTCTTCTAGTCTTTACTCTAATACTAGGTCTATTGATATAGTTTTGGCATCAAAACTAAACTTATATAATACAATCAGATTAGGGACTGGATAAATATCCCAACATATCCTACTACGCGGCGCCGAAGAATCAACACAGCATGGGGCTAAGAAATCATGCTGAACGATGATGGAATGACCTTCATCACCACGAACGAATTCATTTAAGGGGAAGGCTAGTTGTTCTTCGTCAAAGATGAGAGGTCCGACATAATCCACATTATCGATAAAAAGATCATGTTGAGGGCACGCATTCGCGCGACGGCTAAAACCCCCACATGTGATGTCCTCTACCACCAATGTACTTATGGGACAATTAACAGGGTCGTCGTCACCGTGCACAATTTCCTCACGAAAAAGGGCATCGAAGTTGTCGTCGTAAACGGGCGGACCATCGTATCCGCCATCATCAACAAACATAGCATGGTTCGGGAAAGAACCGGCATGGTGGTCTATGCTGCCACACGGAGAGTGAGCAGCAGGTGGGTTGCGAAATGATGGATGTTGGGATATAAATTCACCCTAAGCCTCTCTATGTAATAGAGTAGTTTTGATGGCCAAAACACTTAGAGTTTATAAAATACATGTAACAGGGTCAGCTGATGTTGTATAGATCAACTTACTATTTAATCTAGTCTAGTGTGATCAACTGTATATATCTCAGCTGATAAACATATTCCAAGCTTACACACGCAATCTCAGGAGATTAAGAGAAGAAGGCCTGAAGACTAGAAGACCGTTGAAGAACAGCTATGTCAGGCCCTTGTATACCTACTTAGCTGATAATGTCCAAGATGAAGTTTGGCCAAGTCAGTAGAGTATTGCTTAAATCAGAAGAGGGTTACTCATCTGATAACAGAAGACAGATGATACTTGGCCAGACGAACTCATCAGGCGACTAAGGATAAAATCAGCAGACTAGTCACTTATCAAGAGAATTCGCCTAAGGACAAGGTTCCAAGTCATCTTGCAACCTTCAAAAGAAGACTTACCATACATAGAAGATTGACAAAGATTCCAGAATTGAAGCAATCAACAGGAATCAAGGAATCAACACCATCAAGGAAAGATTTGCCAACGGCTAGTCAACTCCAACGGATAGTCACCCTAATCTTTACCTATAAATACAAGACGATGAGGAAGAACAAAGTACGGAAAAAACACACAAGAACTCTCAGCTATATTACAACAAGCAAGGAAAAGCCATACAAAGAAGAAGTTCTAAAAGAGCCTGTTCATTTTAGACTAAGTCCAGCTCTTAAGTTTTTCCCTCATCCAACTAAGAACCTGAATCCAAATCATCCATTGTAAACATCTTGATTTAGGCATAGTGGTTAAGCATATTTATAAGCTTGAACCATTAGTTGGATCCAATAAAAAACCCAAAACCCCTCACCTAAAGGTTTAGTTTTTGATCTGGTGTAAGAGTGCAAGTGCTCATTAATCACTTGTGGAGACCGTAGCAGTTTGGAACTGTTCAGATCTCTAAAGGACAAGCCCCTGTAAATTTGGAGAATTTAAGGGATTAACATCACGATCGATTCGTGAGAGTGGGCATAGGACCTGCAATCCAAACCACTATAAATCTACGGTGTCATCTACTTTACTACACTTTACTTACTTGCAATTTACTCTCAAGTCAATTCATCTTTATTCATTATAGTGCATACTGTGATTTAAACTGCTTTTGTAACTAAGGCCATATATTCTTCAAACCAGCACCAGCTGAGTATTTTCATACTAAAACATTAAATTGAACATTTCTAAAATATAAGTGAACGAGTCGAAATAAAAGGGCCTACACATTTTCGCACACTAAACTCTATCAGAACACTATAGTCATCTGGACCAGTAGACTTGTAGTCCAGCTGACTTGGTGAATCAGAAGGGTTCTAACTCTTTACCCGAAAAAGTTTTAAAGTCTATTCACCCCCCTCTAGACTTTAATCCCACTCACTACTCGTTCAGGGACCAACATGTGGTATTTGAGCAGTGGTTCTAACGGACTACTGTCTCTAGAATATCAGAAGACTTGAAGGAGTCTTTCTGTAGTCCTCTTGAACAGATCTATATCTTTTGGAAAATCTGTTTTTTAAAATTCATACAACATGAGTGCTAATATGCGTAAGCTTCCTAAGTTCTCAGTTGAAGACTATGACTACTGGAAGATAAGGATGAAGAAAAATCTCAGCTCAGTCCATTACAAGATGTGGTCAGTAATCACCGAAAGGCCAATTACAATTATGGTTGTAAACACTTCAAATGGTGATCCAGAGATCCTAGTTGGAGAACTTGCCCCCAAACCGATGAAAGATCTCACTCCAGAAAAGATGAAGCAAGCTAATCTTGACAACATTTCTCAAGATTACATTATGCAGACTCTTCCGAATGAGTACATAGGAAAAGTACTCAACTGTGATTCAGCTAAAGAAATGTGGGATGCCCTGGCACTCCTATGTGAAGGAACGGAGCTAATCAAAGAAAGCAAACTCTCAACTGCAGTCAAGAAGTTTGAACACTTCAAAATGCAACCAGAAGAGAACATCGATCAACTGGATAATCGATTCACTAAGATTATCAATGAAATTGAGTCCCTAGGCAAGAAGTACACTAATAGAGAGAAGAATTTAAAAGTGTTGGATTCATTATCCAAAAAGTGGAGACTCAAGAAGACTATCATCAAAGATACTCAGGATATCAAGAACTGGATTGCCCAGACCTTGTTTTAGAACCTTAAAACCCATGAGTATGATCTGGAGAGAGACGAAAATTTAGAAAATGAAGATCAAGCTCCAACTCCATCCTCCACCAAAACCGTAGCCTTCAAGTCATCTACTAGTACAAGAGCTGCTAGCACCTCATCTGGCAAAAATTCTCAAAACACTGAAGAAGTAGGAGGATCAGACATGAGTTTGAAAGAGCAGATGGCACTAATGATCAAACGATTCGAGCGGATGAATAACAGAAACAACAAGTATCAGAAATTCTATAGAAACTACAGAGATAAAAATGCTGGTTCATCTACTAGAGAAGTGAGAGAAAAGACTCAAAAAAGGAATCCTAGAAAGGATAAGGAGTCACATGGTAGTAGAGGATATAGGAGAAGAGATGCCACACCTCCAAGAAGAAGTACCTCAAACCAAAAATTAGGTACTTGCTTCAACTGCACAAACCTGGACATTACGTATATGAATGTCCAGATCTGAGTTCAGAAGACAAAGAAGAAAGAAAGTCTAGACGAGACAAGAGAAACTCAGACAGGCAAGCAATGGTGATCGAAGAATCTGAGTACCAAAGTGATGACCTGCCCTCATCACCTGACTCTGGACTTTTCTCGAATGATGACTCTGATGACGTAGCTATGATGGCTAAAGTTGAAACCGAGGTAAACTCCTATACTTCAACTTATCATTTACTTGCTTCCTCACACACAGATGAAGGTAACTCATCTGTAGGCGAGATCGAAAACACTTATTACCAATCCTTGGAGAAAGTAAAAGGTGATCTCGATATCGCAACAAGAGCATTTATAGAAGTGGAAGAAGAGAACAAAGATTTAAGAAAAGAAATTACCAGGTTGAAAAAGGCCAAGTTTGAAAGCACCCCTGAGTTATTAACTATGAATGAACGTCTAAATAAAGAAATTGAACTTCTTAAAGAAGAAAATACCACAATAACTCACTTGTAAGAGAGGATGCTCAAAACTCAGGCCCAAGAGACCTTGGAATTTCAAACACTTCAATCTAAGTTTGATGATCTTTTTCATGCAAAAGATCTCTTAGTGAAGGAGAAGAATAGACTAGATCTAAAGATATCAGAGTTCAATAAAGCCTCGTCTACTATAGAACATATATTTGAATATTATATATCAAATGCCAACAAGATGGGACATGGTTTTGAACCTAACTCATCAAAATCTTCTCCAGCTGAGGGTAGTACACCTAACAAGTTTACTACTCGAATACATGAGACTGGTGAATGTTCTAAACATAATGAACCTCATATGGATCAAAAGGCATATGTACATGTACTAGCTAAGGTTAACTTTCTTAACACCAGAAATGGTAAAAGACAAGCTAACCCCAAGCATGTACAGCTAAGGCAACCTCATCTGGGTCCAACTGAGCTGAGTGCGCCAAAGCATGCACAGAGGAACAACAAATAGCCTAGACCATCTCGTATGAGGCAGTCTCAGCTGTATGCTGCTCCAGCCAAGAAGAAGAAGCCTTCTTCACACAAATCTGTTCTTTTTGCACCTCCTATCTCTTATGATATTGTGAGAACAGAAGAGTATGGTCCATATAATCGTGTACATCGACCAGCAAATGCACCCAAGCCGAATGTAATTAGTCAGAAGATAATTCACACCCACTCTTATCTGAAGAAATCGTCTGACAGTTACCTAGCTGACACGAATATCAAATCAAACCATGCCAAGGTGTCAGCTGGTAAGATTTTGTTCTGTGATGCCCGAGGGAGACAACTCAAATGCTCAAGGTTGTTCAAAAGAGCAATGTATATGTGGGTTCCCAAGGGTACTACTACTAACACCCCAGGACCCAAAACAAAATAGGTACCTAAGATCTAATTTGTCTTGCAGGAAAGAAGGGATCTATATAGAAAGGGTGGATCAGCAGGAGAAACATGGTATATACACAGTGGATGCTCATCCCACATGACAGGAACCAAAAACCTGCTGACCAACTACACAGAAAAGAAAAGTCCAAAAGTCTTCTTTGGTGATAACGCGCACGGTAACACAAAAGGATATGGCACCATAAAGAATGGTGACATTGAGGTACACGATGTATCCTATGTAGAAGGTTTGAAGTTCAATTTACTTTCAGTATCTCATTTCTGTGACACTGAATACTCAGTAAAATTCTCTAAAGATAATTGTCACGTAAGTGATAAACGAACAAAACAAACCCTTCTAACAAGCTCTAGAAAAGGTAGAATGTATCTTGCAAATTGGAACAGCTGTCTTAAGGATACCTGTCTGCTTGTAAAAAGCCCTAAAGATATCAGCTGGCTATGGCACAAACGTCTTAGTCACTTGAACTTTAAGACCATAAACAAGCTAGCAAGGGAATCTCTAGTTGATGGTCTGCCTAATGAACTCTACTGTAAAGATCAGGTATGTGATGCATGTCAACAAGGGAAGCAAACAAAGGTTTCTTTCAAAACCAAGAAGACTGCATCAACCAGTAGAGTTCTGGAACTACTTCACGTGGATCTATTTGGACCAACCACCCCAACAACTCTGACAGGAAGAAAGTACACTCTAATAGTAGTAGATGATTACTCCAAATACACTTGGGTCATCTTTTTATTCAAGAAGAGTGAAACTCAGCAAAAGCTTCCTGAATTGCTCAAAAGAATCCAAATAGAAAAGGGATAACCTATTGTCAAAATTAGAAGTAAGAAAGGCACTGAATTCATAAATTCTCATATTATTGCTTATTGTATTTCTAATGGCATTCAGCATGAAACAAGTGCAGCTAGAACACCTCAACAAAATGGTGTAGCTGAAAGAAGGGTCAGAACACTTAAAGAAGCTGTAAGAACCCTTCTAGTTGAGTTCTCTACTCCCAAGAAGTTATGGGCAGAAGCCATCAATACAACATGCTATACCCAAAACAGGTCAGGTATTCATATAATCCATGAGAAAACTCCCTATGAACTGTGGAAAGGTAGGAAACCTAGAGTATCCTACTTTCATATATTTGGGTGTAAGTGTTTCTTTCACAACAATGGGAAGAGGAACTAAATGCTTTTGATGCCAAAGCAGATGAGGGGATATTCTTAGGATACTCATCAACTAGCAAAGCATTTAGAGTATTTAATAAACGAACACCTCATGTTGTATTTGATGAATCTTGTGAAAAGAATACAAATGACCTAGACTCAGCAGTAGAAATGATGAGAAAACTAGTGATCAGATCTAAAGAGAAGACAGAAGAATTTATCGAAGTTGATGAACCCTTCTCTGAAGATCCAAAATAAGACAAACCTCATAGACCTGTCACCAGATCACAAACACGAGCTGAACAATCATCTCCTATTCAAGATGCATCAATCCCAAATGCTAGGGGGAATGAATTGTTCGATACTCAAGATATAGATGATGATCGAGCAAATCCAGTCAATTCTCCTGACATCACTAGAACAGATGAGGATCCTAACTCATCTGGTGTCGAGACACCTGTAAGGAATACATGGAAGTCTAACCACCCATCTACTGTCATCTTAGGAGGAGTAGACTCAGGTGTTAAGACCAGAAGACAGTTAAATCAGAATCCCCAAACCTCTATGTTCTGCTGGTGTGCCTTCCTATCCAACACAGAACCAGTTGACATAGATGAGGCAATGCAAGATAGCAACTGGATCACTACCATGCAAGAAGAATTGAACCAGTTCACAAGAAATGAAGTGTGGGAACTAGTAGATCGTCCTAAACACCACAATATAGTTGGAACAAAGTGGGTATTCAAGAACAAAAAGGATGAGAATGATGTGATAACTAGAAACAAGGCTAGATCGGTAGCTAAGGGATACTCACAATCCAAAGGGATTGACTATGATGAAACCTTTGCTCCAGTCACAAGACTTGAAGCCATTAGGCTATTTCTAGCTTATGCATCCTTCATGGGTTTCAAAGTATACCAAATGGATGTCAATAGTGCATTCCTAAATGGAATACTTGTGGAAGAAGTATATGTAGAACAGCCCCCAGGCTTTGAAAAGGGAGATCAAGTATATCGGCTGAAGAAAGCACTCTATGGCCTGAAGCAAGCATCAAGGGCTTGGTATGACACATTATCACAGTTCCTTCTTGACAATGGGTATACTAAAGGCAAAGTGGATAGAACCCTGTTCATAATTCAAGAAGGAGATGACATCCTAATGGTGCAAATATATGTGGATGATATCATATTTGGCTCGCCCAATCAAGATATGTGCAAAAAGTTCTCTGAACTAATGCAAGAAAAGTTTGAGATGAGCATGATGGGTGAAATGAATTATTTCCTAGGCCTTCAAGTAAAGCAAAGTTCAGAAGGGATCTTTATAAATCAATCCAAGTATACTAAAAGTCTACTAGAAATATTCAAAGCACAACAAAGCAAGACTGCAAGAATTCCAATGATGACATCCTTCATGATGGAACCAGATGAGTCTGGAAAGGCAGTCGATCAATCTGAATATAGAGCACTAATTGGATCTCTTATATACCTTACAGCCAGCAGACCAGACATAACCTTTGCTGTAGGTGTATGTGCTAGATTTCAAGACAATCCAAAGCAAAGTCATCTAGAAGTATCTAAAAGGAACAGTCAACTTAGGACTATGGTATCCTGCTGATGACAACATAGAACTCAGTGGATATTCTGATTCAGACTATGGTGGATGTAGAATAGACATAAAATCCACATCAGGAACCTGTCAATTTCTATGCAACAAATTGATATCTTGGTTCTCAAAGAAGTAGACATTTGTTGCAACCTCCACAACCGAGGCATAGTATATGGCAGCTGGAATGTAGATGCAAGAGAAGTCCCCATTTACTGTAGATGCAAGAGAAGTCCCCACATCAGGAAGCTGTTGCAAGATATGTCAGCTACTATGGTTGGTTCAACAACTAAAGGACTACAATGTAGATGCAAGAGAAGTCCCCATTTACTGTGATATCAGCAATGCTATAGCCATTACTCAAAACCCAGTCCTTCATACAAGGTGCAAGCATGTTGATATCAGGCACCATTTCATAAGAGATCACTTGGAAAAGAAGGACATAAAGATGGAGAAAATTCACACAGATATCCAAAGAGCAGATATCTTAACTAAGCCTCTGGCTGAAGAAAGGTTCAAGAGTCTATGCTACAGCCTAGGACTACTTGATCCATCCTTCTGAGGAACAGAAATCAGCTGAGCTAACATCAGCTGATACATTTGCAGCAGATCGGGAGGAAAGAGAACCAGATGAGGTGAATAGACACCCTCATCATCAGGTAAGTTATTCCCGATGAAGACAAATAAAGCTGAGGGAAAACCTTAGAGTTACTCAATCAAGGGGGAATCTATGATACCTTAAAAATCCTCGATGAGAACACTCTACTCTTATGTCTCTCATAGATGTATAAGATATAAATATTAATCTTTTCCAAGATACATGAATAGAATTATCTAACTCTGAACTTTCAGGAATGCAGCTCTAAAAGCTATAAAACACATATGAATCATTTACAAATTCACATATGAAGAGTGGAATTCAAGCAACTAAACGTATCAGCTGTTCACAGAACACAACTGATCTGGTTCTAATCTTAAATTACATTGCACAAGTTTATTTGAGGAAATTATCCAAATAATGATGTATATGTATATACATAAGAGTATTCTTCATAAAATATTCTGTTCTTATATATGTATACTCTACTTTTGGATAAATACTAGGTTGGATTAATTCACCACCTTAGTTAACCCAACTGTAGACAAATCTATTTTGGATACGGACTTCAAATAATCCATGTTCAATTTTATAAACTCTGCATTCCACAAGATAAGTCTGAGCATCTTTAAATCGGAACCCTCAGATTAGAATCTCATTGTTGATCTTGAGAAGTAACCTTTTCAGAAACTCAGACCTATCACTTCATAAATAATTGTCGTTTTTACTCCCCACTATCTCATGTCTACCTCTATAAAAGGAGCTACTTATGAGAACACTTGAAGAAAACATACACTCTTAATATTTATCTTTCAGGTATGGAGAAAATCACAAGGAAGGAAGGGATGGAAGTAATTCACCAACCAAAGTCATGGGTGAAAGCAAGGAAGATATGCCAAGAAGACGGAGAAATCAAGAATCAGCATACTTGGATCATCCAACATAAGTATGCGTTAAAGAGAAAAGAAAGAAGAGGAGGTTATGTTGGGATGTAAATTCACCCTAAGCCACACTTGATGTTAGAATAGTTTTGATGGCCAAAACACTTAGAGTTTATAAATGTAATAGGATCAGCTGACTTGTATAGAACAGCTTAGACTAGTCTTGTGCAATCAACTGAATAGATATCAGCTGATTAGCACAGTCCCGACTTACATGCGATCCCTCAAGATGAGAAGAGTAGAAGACATTAAGACTAGAAGATCCTTGAAGGCCAGTTAAGTAAGGTGCTTGTATACCTACTTGACTGATGGAGTCAAAGATTGAAGATGGCCTAAAGCAGCACAAATTATTCACAGATCAGACGAGTGCTACTCGACTGATATCAAAAGACAGAAGACCTAAGGTCAGAAGAGTAGTCAGAAGACTAGTAGTATAGATCAGAAGACTATGTTCTCTTCCAAGACTCGGCTGATTCCCAAAGTCATCTTGCAATTCAAATGAAGACCTACCTTATTTAGAAGATTGACATGATCCCAGGATTGGAGCAATCAAGCAGCTGGAATCAAGGAATCAAGCCACATATGGAAAGATTGTCCCAACGGCTAGTCAACTCCAACGGCTAGTTGCAAGCAATCACCATTATAAATACAAGAGGATGAGAAATCACAAAAGAGATCACATCGAGAGAATTCAACAAGCTAAGCAAGCAATCAAGCAAAAGCCATACTGTTCCAAGAATTCTCCAAGAGCCCAGAAAGCATTAGAATACTTTTAGCTCTTAAGTGATTTCTATCCAACCCATAAGAACCTAAAACCTGTTCAGATTGTATATCAATTGTTTTAGGCATAGTGGTTAAGCAATTTATAAGCTTGAACCATTAGTTGGATACACTTCAAAAACCCCAAACCCTCTCCGAAAGGTTAAAGTTTTTGAAACCCTCAAAGTGCAAGTGCTTACAATCACTTGTGGAGACCGTAGCTGTTAGGACGGCTCAGATCTCAAAGTCATATCCTTGGGACTATAAAGGTCAAGACCCTTGTAATTTGTGGTAAATTAAAGGGATTAAACATCACGTTAGGACGTGAGAGTGGATGTAGGATCGTATATCAGAACCACTATAAACCTGGTATTATTTACTTACTGCACTTTACATTCTGTCATTTCATTAACTATTATATAGTGCATACTGTGATTTCAATATTCTTCAAAACAAGGCCACAACTTTCAAACCAGCATCAGCTGAGTACTTTCATTAAAGAAAAAAACAAGTTAACACTTTCTTAAGAAACTATAAGAACGAGTCTAATCAAGGCCTACCATAATTCCGCATATAACCTCTTCATTCAGATCAATATAGTCATCTGGACCAGCAGACTTGCAGTCCAGTTGACATAGCAATCAGAAGAGGTTCCCCAACTCTCTTGAAAAAAAGTTTTAAAGTCTATTCACCCCTCCCCTCTAGACTTTAATCCCATTCACTACTCGTTCAGGGACCAACAAGTGGTATCAGAGCAGCGGTTCTAACGGACTATTGTCTCTAGATTATCAGAAGACTTGAGGGAGTCTTTTTGTAGTCCTCTTGAACAGATCTTTTGAATAACTTGTTTTCGAAAACTCATACAGCATGAGTGCTAATATGCGTAAGTTGCCTAAGTTTTCAGTGGAAGATTATGATTACTGGAAGATCAGGATGAGGAAGAATCTCACATCAGTCCACTACAAGATGTGGTCAGTAATCACCGAAGGCCCAATCACCATCATGGCAGTCAACACTGCAAATGGTGATCCAGAAGTTCCAGTTGGAGAACTTGCCCCCAAGCCGATGAAGGACCTCACTCCAGAAGAAATGAAGCAGTCAAATCTTGACAGCATTGCTCAAGACTACATCATGCAAACTCTTCCAAATGAGTATATTGCAAAAGTAATCAACTGTGAAACAGCTAAGGATATGTGGGATGCTCTAGCACTCCTCTGTGAAGAAACCGAGCTGATTAAGGAGAGCAAGCTGACAACAGCAGTCAAGAAGTTTGAACACTTCAAGATGCAACCAGAAGAGTCTATTGATCAACTAGACAATAGATTTACCAAGATCATCAATGAGATAAAATCTCTGGGCAAGAAATATACAAATAGAGATAAAAATCTAAAGATCTTAGACTCTCTAACCAAGAAATGGAGACTCAAGAAGACCATCATCAAAGATACTCAAGATATCAAGGAATGGTCTGCACAGACTCTATTTCAGAACCTGAAAGCTCATGAATATGATCTTGAAAGAGAAGAAAACTTAGGAAGTGATGAACCTACTGCAACCCCATCTACTTCCAAGACTGTAGCTTTCAAGGCAGCAAATACAAAAGCTGCAAGCACTTCATCTGGCAAGACTTCTCTGAAAACAGAAGACTTTGAAGGATCAGACATGAGTCTGAAAGAGCAAATGGCCCTTATGATCAAAAGATTTGAAAGGATGAACACTCTCAACAACAAATATAGAAAATTCTATAGAAACTACAAAGATAGAAGAGCCAGTTCACCCTCTAGAGGCTCCAGAGAAAGAACACCAGAAAGATATCCTAGAAAGGATATGGAGTCATCTGACAACCGAGGCTCCAGAAGAAGAGATGCCACTCCTCCAAGGAAAGGCAGTTCAAATCAAAAACCTGGAGCATGCTTCAATTGTCGCAAACCAGGACATTATGTCTATGAATGCCCTGAGCTGGATGACAAAGAAGAAAGAAGGCCAAGGAGGACAGAAGAAATTCAGATAAGTAAGCAATGGTGACTGAAGAATCTGAATATCAAAGTGATGAACTTCCTACATCACCAGACTGTCAAATCTACTCAGATGATTCAGATGATCTAGCTATGATGGCCATAGGAGAAAATGAGGTAAATTCCTACACTACTACTTTCCATTCACCCATTTTCTCACAAACAGATGACATAAACTCATCTGAAGGCGAATCAGAAGACACCTATTATCAATCGTTAAGAAAGGTAAAAGGTGATCTGAATATTGCCACTAGAGCTTTTATAGAAGTGGAAGAGGAGAATAAGGATTTAAGGAAAGAAATTGCTAGGTTGAAAAGGGTTAAGTTTGATAACACCCCTGAGTTAGTCACCATGAATGAGAGGTTGACCAAAGAAGTGGAACTTCTTAAGGAAGAAAATACCACAACAACTCAGTTGTATGAGGGGATGTTAGAAACTCAAGCCTTAGAAACCAAGGAATTTTGTATACTACAATATAAGTTCGATGATCTCTTCCAAGCACATAAGCTCTTAGAAAAGGAGAAGGAATGCCTAGATCAAAAGATATCAGAATTCAATAAAGCCTCGACTACTATTGAAAGTATCTCTGAATATTATAGATCAAATGGCAATAAGATGGGTTTAGGCTATGAACTTAATCCATCAACATCCTCTCCAGCTGGGGGTAGTACACCTAACAAGTGCACTACTCAGACACATGAACAGGGTGAGTGTTCTAAACACAATGAACCCAATATGAACCAAAAGGCATCTGTACCAACTAAGGCTAACTATTCCAACACCAAAAATGGTAAAAGAAAAGTTAACCCCAAACCTGTACAGAGGAACAGCAAACAGCCTAGACCATCTCGTCTGAGACAGTCTCAGCTGTATGCTGCTCCAGCCAAGAAGAAGAAATCTTCTTTAAACAAATCTGTTCTCTTTGCACCCCCTATCTCTTATGATGTTGTAAGAACAAAAGAGTATGGTCCATATAATCGTGTGCTTCGACCAGCCAATGCACCCAGGCCGAATGTAACTAGTCAAAAGATAATGTATGTACACTCCTATAAAGGGAAACCATTTGACTATTACTTAGCTGACACAAACAACAAATCAGATCAGTCCAAGGTGTTAACTGGTAAGATTTGGTTCTGTGATGCCCGAGGGAAACAACTCAAGTGCTCAAGGTTGTTCAAACGACCAATGTATATGTGGGTTCCCAAGGGTAGTACTAACACCCAAGGACCCAAAACAAAATGGGTACCTAAGACTTAATCTTTCTTGCAGGAAATGAGGGACCTATACAGAAAAGGAGGTCTAGCAGGAGAAATATGGTACATAGACAGTGGATGCTCAACCCATATGACTGGAACCAAAGACCTGCTGACCAACTACACAGAAAAGAAAGGTCCAAAAGTCTTCTTTGGTGATAACGCGCACGGTAACACAAAAGGATATGGCACCCTTCAAAATGGTGACATTGAGGTACATGATGTATCATATGTAGAAGGTTTAAAGTTTAACTTATTATCTGTTTCTCATTTTTGTGACACCGGTTACTCAGTAAAATTTTCTAAAAATGAGTGTCTCATAAGTGATAAAAGAACAAAACAAAACCTTCTAACAGGAACTAGAAAAGGAAGTATGTATCTTGCAAATTGGAACAGTTGTCCTAAGGATACATGTCTGCTTGTGAAAAGCCCTAAAGATGTCAGCTGGCTATGGCACAAACGTCTTAGTCATCTGAACTTTAAGACTATGAACAAGTTAGCAAGGTAATCCTTAGTTGATGGTCTGCCTAATGAACTCTACTGTAAAGATCAGGTCTGTGATGCATGTCAACAAGGAAAGCAAACAAAGGTCTCTTTCAAGACCAAGAAGGCAGCATCAACCAGCAGAGTTCTTGAATTGCTTCACATGGATCTCTTTGGATCAATCACTCCAACTACACTTACAGGGAGGAAGTACATTCTCATTGTTGTAGATGACTACTCCAAGTTTACTTGGGTTGTCTTCTTATACAAGAAGAGTGAAACTCAGCAGAAGCTTCCTGAACTATTAAAGAGGATCCAAGTAGAGAAAGGAGAACCTATTGTGAAAATTAGAAGTGACAAAGGCACTGAATTTATTAACTCTTATATTATTGCCTATTGTACTTCTAATGGTATTCAGCATGAGACAAGTGCAGCAAGAACACCACAACAAAATGGTGTAGCTGAAAGAAGAGTCAGAACACTCAAAGAAGCTACAAGAACACTCCTTGCTGAATTCTCCACTCCTAAGAAGCTTTGGGCAGAAGCTATCAACACAGCTTGTCACACTCAAAACAGGTCAGGTATTCACAAAATCCATGAGAAAACCCCATATGAACTGTGGAAAGGAAGAAAACCTAGAGTATCTTACTTTCATATATTTGGTTGTACATGTTTCATTCACAACAATGGGAAAAGTAAGTTGAATGCTTTTGATGCCAAAGCAGATGAGGGGATATTCTTGGGATACTCCTCAACTAGCAAAACATTTATAGTATTTAACAAACGAACCCTCCTTGTGGAAGAAACACCTCATGTTGTTTTTGATGAATCTTGTGAAAAGAGTGCAGTAGAAACAGCCTCAGCTGTAGATCAGATGAAGAAACTAGTGATCAAGACCAGGTCTGATGAGTTTATTGAAGTCAATGAACCATTTCCTGAAGAACCAGAGGAGGATAAACCACACAGACCAGTCACTAGATCTCAAACTCAAGCTGAGCAAGTTATCCATAATCAAGATGCAACAATCCCAAATGCAAGGGGGAATGATCTCTTTGACACACAAGATACAGATGATGATCGACCTAATCAAGTCAACCCTCCTGATGGCACTCGAACAGATGAGAATCCAAGCTCATCTAATGCAGATACTCCTGTAAGACATACATGGAGGAACAACCATCCATCAAACCTCATCTTAGGAGGAGCAGAATCAGGTGTCAAGACAAGAAGACAACTGAATCAGAATTCTCAATCATCTATGTTCTGCTGGTGTGCTTTCCTCTCCAACATTGAACCAGCTGACATAGAAGAAGCAATGACAGATAGCAATTGGATCAGTGCTATGCAAGAAGAACTAAACCAATTCGAAAGAAATGAAGTCTGGGAATTGGTAGATCGTCCTGAAAACCACAATGTAGTAGGAACAAAGTGGGTATTCAAGAACAAGAAGGACGAAAATGATGTGATAACTAGAAATAAGGCAAGGCTAGTTGCAAAAGGATATTCACAATCTGAAGGGATTGACTATGATGAAACTTTTGCACCAGTAGCCAGATTAGAAGCCATTCGACCATTTCTAGCTTATGCATCATATATGGGCTTCAAGGTATATCAAATGGACGTCAAGAGTGCTTTTCTGAATGGTATTCTGGTAGAGGAAGTGTATGTAGAGCAACCTCCAGGATTTGAAAAAGGAGATCAAGTATATCGTCTGAAGAAGGCCCTCTATGGTCTGAAGCAAGCTCCCAGAGCCTGGTATGACACATTGTCACAATTCCTACTTGACAATGGTTACACAAAAGGCAAAGTTGACAGAACACTTTTCAGAATACAAGAAGGAGAAGACATTCTAATGGTGCAAATATATGTAGATGATATTATATTTGGATCACCCAATCAAGATATGTGCAAGAAGTTCTCTGAACTTATGCAAGGAAAATTCGAAATGAGTATGATGGGTGAGATGAATTATTTCCTAGGACTCCAAGTCAAACAGAGTCCAGAAGGGATCTTCATCAATCAGTCCAAGTACACCAAAAGCCTATTAGAAAGATTCAAAGCTCTACAAAGCAAGACTGCAAGGATTCCAATGATGACATCTTTCAAAATGGAACCAGATGAGTCTGGAAAGGCAGTTGATCAAGCTGAATATAGAGCACTTATTGGATCTCTACTATATCTTACAGCTAGCAGACCAGACATAACATTTGCTATAGGAGTATGTGCTAGGTTTCAAGCAAACCCCAAGCAGAGTCATCTAGAAGCAGCAAGGAAAATCCTCAAGTACCTAAAAGGAACAGTCAATCTAGGACTATGGTACCCTGCCGATGACAATCTAGAGTTGAGTGGTTATTTTGACTCAGACTATGGAGGATGTAGAATTGATAGGAAATCCACTTCTGGAACCTGTCAATTCCTAGGCAACAAGTTGATATCATGGTTCTCAAAGAAGCAAACCTCAGTTGCAACTTCCACCACTGAAGCAGAATATATGGCAGCTGGAAGTTGTTGTAGTCAGCTGCTCTGGCTAGTACAACAACTCAAGGATTACAATATAGAAGCAAGAGAAGTTCCTATCTTCTGTGATAGCAGCAGTGCCATTGCCATCACTCAAAATCCAGTCCTACACACAAGGTGCAAGCATGTCGACATTCGACACCATTTCATAAGAGACCACCTTGAAAAGAAGGACATCAAGATGGAGAAAATTCACACAGATATCCAAAGAGCAGACATCTTGACTAAGCCCCTAGCTGAAGAAAGATTCAAGAACCTATGCTATAGCTTAGGACTCTTGGATCCAAGCACATGAAGAACTCAAGATCAGCTGGAGACATCAGCTGATTCAATTGCAGCAGACTAGGAGGATCAGATGAGGTGAATAGACACCCTCATCTTCAGGTAAGTTTTTCCCGATGAAGACAAATAAAGCTGAGGGAAAACATAGAGTCATCTAATCAAGGGGGAATCAAAGATACCTTAAGAATCCTTGATGAAATACTCTATAATCTGCATTACATTAAATACATACAGAAGACTTGAATAGAGTTAATTGGTAATCTATACTCAAGCAATGTATATCTATGTATAGTAATAAACTATTCTTCATAAAATACTTTATCACTATACAAGAATACAGTATATTAGTGAGTCATACTTGGTTGGATTAATACACCATCCTCACCGACTCAACAGTATACATGCACTGTACGGATTCCAAATAATTCTTGTTCAAGAATCTATAACTTCTGCATTCCATAAGATAGAGTCTGAATCTCTTTAAATGTAAACCCTTAGATCAAGAATATCATTGTTGATCTTAAGAAAGTGCTTTTCAGAAATTCAGACCTATCAACTCTATAGTATTTGTCATCTTATGCTCCATTACCTCATTTCTACCTCTATAAAAGGAGGAAGTTATGAGAACACCTAAGAACACAAACCACTAACTATTATTATTGTTTCAGGTATGGAGATAATCGAGAGAAGAGATGGAATGGAGATCATCCCTCAACCAAGATCTTGGGTGAAGGAGATGAAGATTTGTCCAGAAGTAGAAGATGATGCAGATCAGCATACTTGGGTTATCCAACATAAGTATGCCTATGAAAACTAAAGAAAGAAGAGACGTTCTTGTTGAAAACTAAAGGAAGAAGAGATGCAGAGGACAAAGTAGCCAGCAAGCAGTGCTTCTTCTCCAGGGGGAAGTTCTACATGGAGAGCTTGCTATCAAAGACCACTTTGTCAAAACATGTCAAGGATACCAAGTCCATGGCCCTCTCTTCACACTCCATTGAAGTCTCTTCCAACTCCTCTTCTCTTTCAAGAGAAGCGACGAAATTCAACAAGGACACATTAGATGCTACATCCCATCTGATGATGAGGAACATCCGATGGTGAGGAGCAGTTAAGCCAGTGGGATTTCATCTAGGCTAGTCCCACTTGGTTTAAAGAAGGAGCTGAAAGATCCATCAAACCAGGTTGGATCATCACTCACAATAAAGCTGGAAGGATCCATCCAGGTTGGATCATCACAGCAAACCCTTTCCCTCTACTCAGCTGATCAGAAGATCAACTCAGCTGACCAGAAAACTTTCAAGGAAAATCAGCAGACATTTCGATGAAATCAGAAGACATCACTCTGCTGATAAGAAGAATTTATTTTTGATCATGTAATTCATTCTAGATTTATTTCTGGATGTAATTAAAGAAATTGGCCTATATAAGGAATGCAATTCACTTATAGAAAACGGCCTTGATGATCAATTCTTGCCACAAAAGTAGCCACAACGGCTATTTTTGGTATGATGTCATTAATGCTTGATTACCATATTGCCAGCAAATCAATAGTTGCCAAATGGCAAATTCAGCCGGCAAATTTAAGGAATGGCCCGAAATCAAAGAAGGGAAATCTTGGGCACTACTCCACACTAAAATCTAATCTGACCGTTAGATCAAGAATTGCTGAAGTATATATACACCTCTTAACATCTCTCCCAAACCCTTTCGCTCACATTACTAAATTGCTCTCAAACCTTCTCGTTCTGTAAACATTCTTAAGTATTCCAATCCATTACACTCAAATACTCAGAATGGCAATCATTGAAGTTTACGACGAAAAGACCAAGAACACTGGAACTCTAGATGCAACAAAATGGTCTAAGGAAGGGAAGATATTCACCGAGAATGCTCTGTTCTTCAAGGGCAAGCATACAGCAGAGAACAAGGAGATACTTCTTCGATGTATCAACCTCAACCTTCGTGACTTTCTGGAAGCAGCACCAACAAACGTCTATGAACAAGATGTGCTGGCTTTCTACGCAAACGCTGTAATGAAGGGATCTCAAGTTGAAAGTGTCATGGGTGGACACAGAGTCAAGGTAACAAGAGAAATTCTTTAGGAATTGTTCGGCCTATCGAGGGGGAAGATAAATATCTCCGACTACATCATGGGAAGAGAAAATGAGTATATGGAGATGTTTACTAATGGAAGAATCAAGGCTATTGATGCCTCTGGCCTCAAGAAATCCCAACTTGAACCTAAGTTTCAAACCCTGATGGATATTGCAGGCAAAATGTTGCTTGGTAACACTTTTAGCCATGATGCTGTTACCACTATAAAAGTTAGAGTTATGGCTGCAATCTGGGATCAGATTGATGGAGATTGGCAAGGGCTATTCTTGAACAGAATTGCTCTTGAGGCCAAGAAGGTTACTTTGGACCTTCAATCAAGAGAATGGAAGGTCACATCTACAGTCAGCTTTGTCAACAAGCTGAGCATCATCCTTCCAGATATTCTCCCAAAGAAGTACAAGATGGGACCTCATAAGACCTTCCACTCCTCCAAGTATTACTTGAGAAAGGAAGCTCTTGCAGAGGCAGCAAAATTGAAAGAAGAGAAGAAGAAGTTGTTGGCTGAAGCATCTTCCAAAGATGTTATTAAGGAGGCAGAAGAGTCTGTTCATGACTCTGCTGAAGAAGAAGAGGAGCCATCCAAAGAAGAGGCTCAGGAGAAGGCTGCTGAGGATGATGATGATGACAATCAGACCTTAGCACAAAGACGATTTCTAATCAGATCAGGACTCATCTCCCCATCTGATTCAGATGCCACTCCAAATGCCTCTCCCTTGAAGAAGGCAGGTACCTCTAATCCCTCTCTCACTTTTACTCCTTCTAAATTGTCGAAGGGTCAGAAGAGAAAGAAGAATAACTCCTCTTTCACCAAAAAGTCAAGGAAATCGAGGCTCCCTACTCCCATGATCATAGCCCCGATTGCATCATTCAACCCTTCTGATGATTCAAACCTATCTGAACCCTCAAACACTGATATCCAAATCCCTGCTGATACTCACACAACAGAGGAACAAACCCAACCACCTACTAATCTTCAAGAAGAAATAGTACCAGATCAGGAGACTCAAAAACCTGCTGATGATCAGCCCACTGAAGATCCAGAAGATATCACTTCCCAAATCCCTGCTGATACTCACACAGCAGAGGAAACCATTCCAACCACTCAATCCCCTATCCTCACTACCCCATCTGCACCAGAAGACTTGGCACCAGCAGATCTGAATGAAGCAGGCCCCTCTCAACCTCAGTACAGCATGGTGCACTATCCTATGTGCACAAGGGAGAAGATAATGAGGATGAAGATAGCAAACCTACTCAAGTCTACTATTCCTGGTATTGATGAGGAATCAGTTCAGTTTGAACAAGTACTGAGAGTCTGTACTTGGATTGAGCTCCGGAGAGATGATGTGGATGACCTCATTGAAGTCATGGAGGGAATGGGAGGAAAGGCTAACTTCCTCGACTGGGAAATGGAGCAAAAAGAAGTTGCTCAAGTCAGTTCATTCACTGAGCTGTTGCCCACAGAATATCTGACCAGGGTCTGCCAAAGGATTCTAGGAGTCCCCTCTGAAGACCCCTGTGTACCAGACTCAACTGCAGACGACACAGCTGCATCAGCTGGAGATGAGGCAAAAGAAAAAGAAGTGGTGTCTGTTCCATCTCACTTCTTTCCTAAACATGAGCTTGATCACTTCATCTATCAACCTCATCAAAGGAATGGACGATTATTTGCTCGTCTGATTGATGTTACATCGGACTTTCTACAAGAAGGTCATCTCACTACTGAAGAAAAGGGAATGGCCCTAGTTGTCTACACTCAGCCTTCCATCCCTGCACTTCCCAAGGAAGCTCAAAGTATTGCCTCTCCCTCCACTTCATCTGTCGATATTCGAGCAGATGTGTGTGCTCAGATCAAGGAAGCAATCGACACACACTTCGCCAAAGGTCTAGGCGTGCAGCTGGGCAGATTTGTAGAAAAGGCCATTCGTGAGCAGAAGACTCGTCTCACCGAACAAATCCTTGACATAGATGACAAGTTCGGTGAAGCACTTCACAATCAGCTAGAGGAGTATCTCAGCTTAGAAATGAAGAAATCAGCGGACAGAACCAAGAAGTTTACTGATCTTTATTCCAATGAGATCAACCGCTTAGAGAGCTTCTACAAAAACAGGCTAGATGATGCTGAAGCAAGAGCAAATGAAGGTCAAACCCTTCTCAAGTCAGTTGCAGCAGAAAATGAGAAACTGTAGACTCAGCTGAAGGAGACAGCAACCAAATTGGAAGCACTTACAACTAAACTTGAAGCTGCCTCCTCCTCCAACTCTCATGCTCAGATTCTAGACCATAGCATCACTCATCTGACCCATGTTGGAAAAGTCAATGCCATGGCTCTTCAACAAACTCTGAAAGTAGAAATTCTGAATGCCATGAAGCCTTTTGCGGCTGCACTTGCTGAAGCCAAAAAGGGGGAAGATGTATTGATAAAACCTCTAGAGAAGGCTACTGCACAGCAAGCTGTGATGGTAGTATCTCAAGATGAGCTAAATGAAACCTTGGGTGGTTTAAAAAGCAAAATCAAGAGCAAGCAAGGCAAAGGCAAAGAAATTGCTCAAGAAAACACCCAAGCTCCCACTCAAGCTCCTGCCAAAAGTCTACAGATCACTGCCTCTATAGAACAAATTCCTGAGAAGAAGATGACAAGGAAAAGGAAGGCAGATGAGCAGGCAGATGAGCAAGCTCAGAAGTCAAGCAAGAAGTCAGCTCCAGCAGAGCCTACTGCAGAAGAGAAAGAGGCTTTAGAGCTGAAGAAAAGAAAAGAGCTTGAAGCTCAAGAGCTTAAGCAGAAGAAGCTAAAAGATGCGAAGGCAGTCAAAGCCAAATTTGAAAGGAAAATAGCCAAACTCAGGAAAGCAATCAAGGACAAAGCAAAAGAAGACAATACCCTGGTGTTTGATAGCAACTATGTGGACTATTTAGCTCTTCATGATGAGCTACCAAGGTGGTATCCTCTGAAGAAGAAGTGGCAAATTCACCACCACATTGTACGAAAATTTGGCCCTCTCCCAACCTATGAAGATGAATTCTTCCAGTTCAATCAGTTCATGAACTTTGAAGATCAAGAGTTCTGGAAAGAAGTAGTCAAGACAGCCAAAGTACTTGACAACTGCAGAATTCTAACTCCTGAAGAACCTAAATGGGCTCCCCCCACTCTGGAATCCGGAAGAACAGACTGGATTGAAGTCAAAAGGATACTGGAGAAGATTGTTGGTCCTGAAAGGAGTATATAACAAGTGTATGGGGGGGGGGGAATACACTTGTATGCAATTCTTTTGCTAATTTGATCAAACCAGAGTTCAGCAAGGTTGTCTTGGACAACTCTGCTGAAGAAGATTAACTCTTCTAAGATAATCAGACTACTAAGTACTATTGAGTACTTAGTTGAATAACTATCTAGGGGAGTTATATATGCGGAATAGTGGTTGGCCCTTTAAGTTTAGACTCCTTTAATTTCTGAAATCACTTAGTCAATGCAACACAGTCCAGTTTTCAGGGAACTTGTCCAAATAGGTTTTTGCACAGTCTTTGAATGTTTATCCTTGAAAGATCAGTTTTGTGTGCAGTGTTGAATGTATGAAAGTACTTGGAATGTAAATCAACACAAGAAGTTATAGTGGTTCAGAGACTCAAGCTCCTACATCCACTTTCCCTGATTTAACAGGATAATTCCTTCACTCTTGGAATTAACTTGTTTTATAGTGCCAAGGTGCACTTGATCAAAAACACCACTCCTTGGTGAATTGATCCCTAGGATGTCTAGAGTCCTAGTACCCTCTTCTCAACTCAGAACTGAACTGTTCTTCTCTCAACAGTCAGCTCCTACCACTTCTACTACTACAACCTTCTCACTTTCACTCTTGAAAGATGTAAGGGTTGAAGTAAGGTTCCAACTAATGAGATATCCTTTACAATGGAGATCAGTGTATAAGGATAGGATATCTCTCTAAGCTTGTGTATGAATATACAATGAGTTCAGCTTAGAAGAAGTGTTTGAAGACTAAGATAGTCTTTTGAAAGCTTGAATGTTCAGTGAGCTTTAGAAAGCTTGAGTAGATTGATTCTGTTGAGGTTAGTTGGATGCTTTCAAATGGTCTTCACACTTCTGTATTTATAGACAAAATGGAGGATTTGCCCGTTGGAGAGGCAACCCCAAATTGCTATAAATGTCTTCCTTGAGTTCTTCAAACTGGAAGACAGATTCTTGATAGTGACATGTCCTCATTTGGGTAATAAACGGCTTGTAAGACTTTGTCTTCATTCTGCAGCACTTTTCCCAATGTTTGTCTTCTTGTTAGGACTTGGACATGGCTTCTGAAGGTTGATCCAATGATAGGACAACATTCCTTATCAACTGGACAACTCTCCTTATCACTATCAGCAGTTTTGCTTTTCAGCAAGGTTGGCTTGCTCTTCTTCAGATGTCTTGGCTCTTTCCCTTTATTTCACTCCAAGATGATCTTGGCATATTGCATTTCTTTAGGGCATGGTTGTCCTTAATTCTTCAGCATAGTTGACTTTCAACCTTTAGAGTATCTGTTCTGATTCAATCATGCTGAGACAACTCCTCTGGACAACTCTTCTGATCAGCATATTTGGTCTTTTAGCATCAGAGCACTTTTCATACAAAGTGGGCTTCTCTGGACAACTCTCCTGATCCAAAGCCTTTGAGTAGCCTTGTCCTTTTGAGCTAGGTAAAGTTGTTCTTTCATATGGCTAGCTTCTTTGGACAACTCTGCTGATTAGAGTCATTAAGCTTGTCCTTTTGATTTTGCCAATCTTGCATATGGACACTTTCTTTGGACAACTCTCCTGATCAGATCATCTAATTGGACTTGTCCTTTTGAGCTTTACAATCTTGTTCTTGCATAAGAACATCTTCTCTGGACAACTCTCCTGATCAGTGTATTTGATTTTCCATAGAGTGTCCTTGCTCTTAAGTGATAGTTCCAGAATTTGAGCCTTGAGGGGACTTGATCTTGATCATCTTCAAAGCATAGGTTCCCCCTCAAATTGTGCATCTAATTGTCTAAGAGCTGCCTAACATTTCAGCTTCTCATCTAGCCTTATGCTATGTGTTCTAACATTTTTAGAACACTATCAAATTTGACTTAGGCATGTCTCAGGGGGTTTTGGTATTAGATCAAAACATATCTCATTTTATTCCCAACAATTTCCCCCTTTTTGATGATGCCAAAACCTACATTATCTAAGCAAAAGTGACTTGTCTACACCTATTACATGTTTCTTCAGAAGACATGACTAAGGTCAATATTCCTGAAAAGATAATGTGTTAGTGTTTTCACTGTTTTTGTTGCAAGTAGGTTTCAAGATAGGCATAGAGAGATTAGTGTTTCTTGATTCAAAATAAGTTCAACTATCATTCATTCAAAGATTATTACAAGCATGTTGATAGTTGAAATTAACATATCAGAGCATGAATCAAAAACACTTAAGTACATCAGAGCATTTCATTCTAACAATTCAAGACAAAAATAAAATTTTCAGCATCAGAGCACAGAGCTTGTATCAGAGCAATCCATAACAAATCAGAGCAGGCAGATTAGCACACCACATCAGCAATCTTGACCATATTTCAGCATAGTTGATTAATCAAGAAAGGTCAGAAGACTTAGCCATTTCAAAGATCATCCTCAGGGGGTGGCAGCATTCCATACTGTGCCCACACTCTTCTTTTCAATGCCATGACTTCTTGGTTGGTTCCCTTAGGTCCAAGAACCATCTTGTTTAGCTTAAGGATCTCAGTGAATTCTCTCAGAATTCTTGCTTGGTCAATCCATCCTTCAAGCTTTGGAGGCATGTATATGATTGGCTTGGGAGCTGTGAGTTCAATTCTTGCAATGTCAGCAGCTGCAAGTAGTTGTTGATACAACTCTCTGTAGTATTCTAGCATGAACTCAGTGAAGGCAGAGTTTGCATCTCCTCCATTCCATTTGTCAATGACATAATAGTCATAGACAAACTCCCTTTTGGCCTCTTCCCATGTATCATTCAGCTGAATTGGCACCCATTTATCCAAGTGTGGATATTTGGTGTCCATTGGGATTAGAAGCTGAGGCTTCATCTTGCTATAAGTTGCTCTCCTCCTTCTTGGTTTCTGAAAGTTTGCTCTTCTCTCATCTCTTGCTCTGTTGGCTTCTTCCATCAGATCCATTTTCTCTTGGGCCCTCATCATGGCCAATTTCTGTTGTGTTTCAGGGTCTTTGCCATACCCTTCATGAAACAGTTTTGATGGATCATGGGCTAGAACAGTTGTCTTCTTCTTAGGTTCAGGTCCAAATCCTTCAGCAAATAACTCTTCAATGTCTTCAGAGGACTTGGTACCTTCAGCAGTTTTGCCAGATTCAGAAGATTTGTCCTTTTCAGTAGATTTGGGCTCTTCAGCAGATTTGGCTTTCTTTGATGTAGGCTCATCTTCATCAATTCTGAATTCAGGTGGAAGATCAAGGCTGCTAGGAAAGTCAGTGAATTTCTCAACTTGTCTCTTCTTTCCTTGGGCCTTCTTGATCTTTCCTCTAGTTTGGACACCTTCAGCACTCTTGTCCAAACCTGATACTTCACCACCTGGTCTTTGTTGCAACCTCATCCTTTCTTCTTGAGCTGAGGCCATAGAATTCTTCAAAGCAAGTGCCAATTGCTCTTCTTCATTCAATTCTTCCAGATTTAGTACTTCAGGCTCTTTGCCTTTTCCTTCAGCAATGTTGTCTTTCCCTTTGACTGGGCTCCCAATCACCAAGGCACCTTTTGCTCTAGCTCTTTCCCGTTCCCCCTTTTTGGCAGCATCAAAACACTGGGGCTTGAGGTCACTCATAGTTGAGGCCATCAGGGATTGGGCCTGGTTTAGGGACTTCATTTCTTCCAACAAATATACATTCTCATCATGTATATTTTGCATCTTGTCACTGCTCAAGCTAAGAAAAGCTAGAACAGGTTTCATTTTCTGTTGAACAACCTCCTCCATGGTTGCCTTAAGAGATGCATCCAATTGGGTCTTCAGAAGCTCAGTGAGGTTGGCCACTGCACCTTCAGCAATGTTGGCCAATACCTCTTGGGAAAACTTTTCAGAGGCTGCTTTGACCATAGCTAGCCTTTGCTCTTCAGCTCTTCTCTTTTGCAGTGCAGTCTTCTTTCCAATAGCTTGTTTGACAGTTAGCCTGAGAGCTTTGACATTGGCATTGTGATTGTCTCTCAGCAGCTTTTGCTCTTTCTTGACCTCCTCTGAGATGGCTTCCATGATTGATTTGGCATTTTGAACTTCAGTGGAGATGGTTTGGAGACCAGATTCCACACCACTGATTCTTGCCTCAAGGGTTGGTAGCACAACATCTTCAGAGCTAGTGAGTCTCATTTCTACAGATGCTAGAGTCCTTCCTTGCTCATTCAATGTTCCTAAAGTTTCAGCATGAGCAGATTGGACTTGATGAGCCAAGGAGTCCAACTTCTCAGATTGCATTCCAAGTAAGGCCTGAGCTGAGCCTGTGTCTACTTGGATAGGTGCATCTGTTAGGAATTCATCTGCAAAAATTTGATCAAGAGAAATACCTGCAACATCAGACAAGTCAAACAAGTTAGGAAATAAGCACTCATCACCCTCAATTTCTTTTGTATAAGACCCTGATACATCAGCAGTCTTCTTCTCATTTTCAACTTGTTCTTTTCTCCCTTCTTTAATAATGTTCTCACTCAAGGAATCAGGCCTCCTCTCATCAAGGGATTCTTGAAGTTCAGATTTGACTTCAAGAATAACCTGTCCTTCCTCACTTATTCCACCCTCATATGGTGGTACACTCACTATCTTAGTGATGACTACCTCTCTTTCATCCTCAACTCCCTCTGATTTTTCAACTATTCTCTCCTTTTCAACTCCTTCTCCTAATCCTGCAACATCTTCACCCTCAACAAGGTTCAAAGATGGCAGTTGTGAGGAGATCACAGTGCTTATCTCAGCAGCCACTGAGTCATCCTGAATGATTAAGGGCTGATCAGTGTCCAACTCTTCTGACACTGAATAGGCCTTAATCAAACTAGCCTCTAGTACAGGAACCTCAACATCTTTAGGCTGTGCCTTGGGTTCAGAAGAACCTTCATTAGCAGATGTGTCTTTGGTTGTGTTACCACCTTTGGTCAACACCTCTGTAGATACAGAGCCTTTCCTATGATAGGTTTTAGGAGGGTTTGAAAGTCTGTTTGCTATAGAAGACTTGGGTTGAAAAAGTTCAGGGATGTTGGCTTGAGGGGTTTCAGGAGGGCTGGGATTTGAAGGGTTTGAGGGATCATCAGGGGAATCATCATCATTGGAGCTACTGTCAGGGTGTTTGATTCCCTTGGCTTTTCTTTCTTTCTCCTCCTCAATCTTATCAGCTACCAGCTTTGTAAAAATCTCCTCATCAATGAGAAATCTTGTCTTTGAAACTCCAGCAAAGTGTAGCAATCTGTTTTCCTCTATTTGCCACCAGTTTGCACCCTTATCTTGGATGACTTGTGATATCTCCATCATAGATTTGTCTTTCACATCAACAAGCATCCTTAAATCATAAAAGGCCTTCTGAATTCTTGGAAATTCAGCAAGTTGTGGATACAAACTGTCCACAGTAGCCTTGGCTCCTCCTCTGACCATACTTTCATAAGTATACTCCTTCTCATCTCCACTTGAGTGGGGACTTTGGGTTATAGGGGAGTTGGCTCTAGGTTCTCCTACTAGGGCTTCAGGCAAAATAAGTTCAGGGATAATGGTTTCAGAAGGGTTGGGCTCAAATGAAGGTACTTCAGTTGCTTTAGAGAGCAATGAATCTGAAGGGGCTTTACTCAGGGGGGTTGGCTCATTGAGTGCATGCTCTAAGAGCTTTGAATAATTGAGCATGGATGAGTCAAGGGGAGACAGGAGTCTTGTCTCATCTACTGCCAAATCAGCAAGCACATCAATGCCACTTCTTTGCACATTCCCTTCTGGAGAATATCTCTTAGTGAGATTTACAGGAGTAATGGGTTGGTTGGAAGGGGTGACATGGGTTTCAGGGGAGTTGGGCTCAAGGTACTGAGTTTCAGGGAGGTTGGCCTCTATAGGTTGACCTTCAGGGACTTTGGATTCTGGAGTTCCAGAACCAGAAGAATTAGTCCTTGACATGGATTTGGTCCTGCTTTCAGCTCTGCTCTCCCTTAGAGCCAATTGAAGAGACCTTTCTTCTTGAAGCTCCAACACCTTCTCAGTAGGTTTGGCCCTTCTCTTGCTGGCCCTACTGCTTCCACTTCCTTCCTTCTCAGGGACAACTTCCCTGATTCTCTTATCACCCTTTTTCTTTTGCCTAGTCTCATTGTACTTCCTCCTCAACTCTTCTGAGTGGTCAGAAGGCACACTCACTCCCTCTTCTGCCACTGCATCAACTTCAGCTGATGCTCCTGAGACTTCTCTTGAAGGCAATTGAGACATCTTCCTTGTTTTGACAGCCCTAGCCTTTGTTCTCTTTTTCATCTTAGGCTTCTCTTCCTCCTGTTCTTCAGCAGGTTTGACCATGAGCATCCTTCTCTTTTCAGTTTTCTTGCTAAGTTTTCTGAACAGGATCTTCTGGGCTGGAAGGGGCTTTGCAAAGGTCTGCATCTGGGAATAGTGGGAAAACCTCTCAATCAACAAGCTTGCCCTGGTGCAATACTTGATTTTCCCTTCTAGCACCACCTTATTGTGGGTTTTCACCTTGAATTTTGCCTTCTCCTTCATCATTTCAGACATGATGAAGGTCCTCCAATCAAACTTAATGCCCTTATCACTGGCATCAATAATGGCAGCCATGATTCTGATTCTTGGATGGCTGACCTGCTCTAAGCTTCCAGTGTTGCTTAAGAGGCTCTTAGCAACTACCTCAAAAAGATTGAGAAACTCTGGCTTGAGAGTTTTCTTGTTTTGAGTTGAGGAGAGAGGGCCTGGAACTAATAACCATTCTTGGGCTATTTCATCTTCATGCCCAGTACCATAAACCTCTGGATTCCTTCCCTCATAAGGCAATCCAAAAGCTCCTTCCAGATCCTCTGAGGAGAATTTTACTCTGTGGAATCTCTCCTCCTCCTCTCCTTCTGCAGTGTAAGATAATCTGGTTGATACTTCACCATCCTCAGGTTTGCCTCTCCATTTGAGGAAGGCAAAGAATTCTGCCATGTAGCTCTCCAAGCAAGAGCTTGGTTTCTCCTCCATGAACTTTTGAAGTCCAGCTTTCCTCAACCATCTCAAGGTTGGTGTGATTTCAGGATCCTCATTCTCAAAGGATACTATTGGCTCAAAATGGAGATTTTGTTTATGGCTTAAGTAGCCAAAATCCAGGTCTAGATCCTTGTTAGAGAAATCAACAAGCATCTCAGGTCTAACTTTGGGGGCCATTGAAATTTGCAGAGAGAGCTTTGAGAGAGTTTGAAGAAAATTTGAGTTAGGGTTTCGAATACTTGGGGAAGAAGTGTTTGTGGGGATCTTAAGACTTGTGAATATTCTAAAACGAATGTTTGTCAATGAGTTGGTAAGGTCTTGAAGCAATTCAAAGATGAGCAAAAATGGAAATCCAAAATGGACGGCTAGGATTGATTTCAGGGGAGTTGTCCATTTTTGATCCAATGGTCAAAAACCAATGTAACAGTGAAATAACTGTTTTATTCAAAACGTGGGTGGTTTTTAATGTTTGTTTAAGGCTGGGGGTTTTTCGAGATAGATCATGTCCCAAAAAGTTTAATGCAAACAAGAGTTAAATCTTGGCATTTAATGCATGGAAAGTGACATTTTGAGTGGGAGACAAATTAAATCCCAGAAAGGTGAAAACTGTATTTCAATGGGACAGATTTCGAAATAGGTATTGATCACCAAAAATAGGTGCTTATCATACCAAGATTTGGTTTGATAGCTGGGACAACTTATCTGACCCCACTTGGACAAGTGTCCTGAAGAAAGGTGGACAAGGGTCCTGAATGTTAATGGACAAGTGTCCTGAAGAAGTAAGGTCATATTTCTGATTTTCAGTAGACTTGACCAAGTCTGCTGAAGTTTGAGTTTATTTCCCCTTCCATCAACGAACTTCTTTGGACTCATTTTTCAAGCTTTCCTGGATCAAGAAGTCCCAACTCTGCTGATAATTCCAGGAATCTTGCCTCTGCAAGTGGCTTAGTTAGTATATCAGCTTTTTGATGATCTGTGTGAATTTTCACCAACTTGATATCCTTCTTCTCCACATGATCTCTAATGAAGTGATGCTTGATGTCCACATGTTTGCATCTTGTGTGCAAGACAGGATTTTGTGATATAGCAATGGCACTATTGTTATCACAGAAAATTTGCACTTCAGTAGAGTTGACTTTGTAGTCTCTGAGTTGTTGTCTTAGCCAAAGGATTTGAGCACAACAACTTCCAGCTGCAACATATTCAGCTTCAGTGGTGGAGGTGGCCACTGTATTTTGCTTCTTGGAGAACCAAGAAATGAGTTTGTTGCCCAAGAACTGACAAGTCCCTGAGGTGGACTTTCTGTCAATCCTACATCCTCCATAATCAGCATCTGAGTAGCCAGTTAGCTCAATATTGTCATCAGCAGGGTACCAAAGGCCTAGATTTTCAGTGCCTTTGAGATACCTTAAAATCCTCTTTGCAGCCTCAAGGTGGCTTTTCTTAGGATTTGCTTGAAACCTTGCACAAACACCTACTGCAAAGGTGATATCAGGTCTGCTGGCAGTGAGATAGAGGAGTGAACCAATTATTCCTCTATACTCAGTAGAGTTGGTTGGAATACCACTCTCATCAGGATCCATCTTCCAATTTGTGTTCATAGGGATCCTTACTGGTTTGCTAGTTGTACACCCAAACTTCTTGATCATTTCTCTGGTGTACTTAGCTTGGTTGATGAAGATTCCTTCTTTAGATTGTTTGACTTGTAGACCCAAAAAGAAATTCATCAACCCCATCATGGACATCTCAAACTTGCTTTGCATGAGTTTGGAGAATTTCTCACAAAGCTTCTCATTAGGGGATCCAAAAATTATGTCATCTACATAGATTTGGACAAGCAAGATGTCCTTTCCTTCAGAGATTCTGAAGAGAGTTCTGTCCACAGTTCCCTTGGTGAATCCATGATCCAAGAGGAATTGTGACAGTGTGTCATACCAAGCCCTAGGGGCTTGTTTGAGTCCATATAGAGCTTTCTTGAGTCTGTAAACTTGGTTTCCAACTTCAAAACCTGGTGGTTGCTCCACATAGACTTCTTCTTTCAAGACTCCATTCAGAAAGGCACTCTTGACATCCATTTGGTATACTTTGAACCTCTTATGGGCTGCATAGGCTAGAAAGAGCCTTATTGCTTCTAGCCTTGCCACAGATGCAAATGTCTCATCATAGTCGATGCCTTCATGTTGGCAATACCCTTTTTCCACTAGTCTTGCTTTGTTTCTGACAATCACATCATTTTCATTTTTCTTGTTCTTGAACACCCACTTTGTTCCAATAACATCTTGATGTGAAGGTCTATCCACCAGCTCCCATACTTCATTTCTGGTGAATTGGTTCAGTTCTTCCTGCATGGCTGTGATCCAATTGGCATCTTGAAGTGCTTCCTCAATATTACTTGGTTCTTGCTCTGACAAGAAACAGCAAAACATAGCACTTTCACCATGAAACTTTCTGGTTCTGACTCCTATATTTGGATCACCAAGTATTAGATCAGTAGGATGGTCAGACAACCAAGTCCTTCTTTTCCTGATCTCTTCAGTAGAGTTGTCCTCTACTGAAGGTGAGTCATTTTGATCATAGAATTCAGGGTAATGTAATGCAGGATCTAATTCAGGATCATAATCAGGGGTGTTGTCCTCAATGTCAGGGACATTGGTATTTTCAACATTTTGAGTTCCCCCTTGATTATTTGACCCATTAACTACCTCAGCAGGAACTGCTTCTTCATTGGTAGTTGTTACCTGGATGTGAACTGGGATTGGATCATTCAGTTCACTATTTCCATCAGTGGGATTTGTCTCAGGAAGGTTGCCTTCAGGATTGTTGTCCAATGTGGGTTTTTCAGGCAGATTGGCTTGAACAACATCTATGAATTCAGTGTCTTTGTCTTTTAGGCTTAATCTGGTTGTCCTCTGTGTGATTTCTTCAGGTTCCAAATGATCATTCCTGATCTCAAAGATAGACTCATCAAACACAACATGAGGTGTTTCTTCCACTATAAGGGTTTTCTTGTTGTAGACTCTGAAAGCTCTACTGATTTGAGAGTATCCAAGAAATACTCCTTCATCAGCTTTGCTGTCAAAGGCTTTCAACTGTTCTTTCCCATTATTGTGAATGAAACATTTGCAACCAAATATATGAAAGTATGACACTTTAGGCATTCTTCCTTTCCAGAGTTCATAGGGGGTTTTGCCTTGCCCCTTAGTGATCAAACATCTATTTTGAGTATGGCATGCAGTGTTTATAGCTTCAGCCCAAAACCTCTTAGGCAAATTTGAATCAGCAATTAAAGTTCTAGCAGCTTCTTTTAAAGTTCTATTCCTTCTTTCTGCAACTCCATTTTGTTGGGGAGTTCTAGCTGCTGAGGTTTCATGAGCTATTCCATTTGATGTGCAGTACTCATTTATGTATGAATTAATGAACTCAGTGCCTTTATCAGATCTTATCTTGATAATGCTAAGGCTTTTCTCATTTGACAATCTCTTAAGAAGTTCAGGTAGTTTGACTTGTGTTTCCTTCTTATTAAGGAGAAATACTACCCATGTGAACCTAGAGAAGTCATCTACTACCACTAATGTGTATTTTCTACCATTTATGCTTGAAGGGGTAATTGGTCCAAACAGATCCATATGTAGAAGTTCAAGTACCCTTTCAGTGGAGATGACTGGTTTTCCTTTGAATGAGGCTTTAATCTGTTTTCCTTCTTGACATGGCTTACACACATGTTCTTTAATGAAAACCTCATTAGGTAGTCCTTTAACTAATGCATTTCTAGCAAGTTTATTCATAGATTTGAAGTTCAGGTGGTTTAGCCTCTTGTGCCATAGCCAACTTTGTTCACTAGAACTTTTAGCAATAAAACATGCAGCATCAGTAGACTTGTCCCAGTCTGCAAAATACACATTTCCCTTCCTAGTTCCAGTCAATAGTATTTGTTGAGTTTTATCCTTAATTAGACACTTTCCACTTGAGAACTCAACATTAAAGTCTTTATCACAGAATTGACTGATACTTAGGAGATTATATTTGAGACCAGCCACATAAGATACATTGGATACTTTGATGTTACCAATCATCAAAGTACCATAACCTTTTGTAGTTGCTTGTGAGCTGTCTCCAAAAGTAACATTTGGGCCTTCTATTTCAATGAAGTCAGTGAGGAGTTCCTTGTTTCCAGTCATGTGCCTTGAGCATCCACTGTCAAGGTACCATGCTGTCTTTTTGTTCATGCTCCTCTTCTTGTGGCCCGTTGGTACCTGCAATTAGATAGGTTTAGGTACCCTTTGAGTTTTGGGTCCTGAGAGGTTAGCTGTACCTTTGGGAACCCAAACTTGCCTAATAACCTTGATTGATTCAAGGTGGCTAAGTTGATTTCCTTGTGTGTCAACATACACTGTCTTTCCTTTAAATGCCTTTGGGAAAGTATGTGTGAATGTGTTAACTCTGTAAGTTTCAGGGAAGTTGACCACTCTCCTGAACTTATGAGTTCTTTGTGCAGCTTGAGGAAATCTTTGAGGAAAGGCTTTCTTTTGACCATTACCCTTTGGCATGAAGGGTTTTGGTTGTCTCGTTTTATTCAGCCTTAGAGGATAGTTTTCCTTGGGTCTATTCAGCTGAGGCTTTCTCAGATGAGTTGGCCTAGGCTGATTATACCTTGGATAATTCCTCTGAACATTGTTCAGGAGAGTTGCCCTTCCATTGGGTCTACTCTGCTGACCAATATTCCTCTTGTGCTCAGGAGCTTTGGCCATTTCCTTAGGTTTTGGCCTATTATCCTGAATCACTTGAGTAGGCATTTCATTTAATTTGCCCTTTCCTTTGTTCAGTGGCTGAATTATTTTATTTTCAGCTTGTTGTGCCACTGATTTAACAATGATTTTCTTAGTGTTACTTGTAGAAGTAGCACTAAGACAAGGTGAAGATTCAAATGGATCAAAACCTAATCCACTTCTTTGAGCCATAGGTCTTTGATAACTTTGAATTTCCTCTATTGCTCTAGAGGATTTGTTCAGAGCAGACATCTTTGATTTCAGGCTCTCTTCACTTGATTTAAGAATATCATATTCATGTGAGAGATTTTCAAATTTGGCATTCAGAATTTTTAGTTCAAAGTCTTTTCTTTTCTGAGAAAGGAGTTGATTATCAATCTCCTTTTGTTGGTCAACTATCCTGAGATTTGCTTCCTCAAGCTCTCTCAAGACTTGTTGATACAACTTAGTAGACTTGACATCAACAGCTACCTCAGAGTACTTGGTAAGTTCAGTAGCTAATCTTTCATTTTCTCTCACACAATTGTCATGAAATTCTTGTAATCTAGTGAAATCTTCCATCAACTTTCCTAAGGAAAGTTTCAGGTTAACCTCACTAGTGTTTTGTGAGATGAATGATGGTGAACTAGAAGTAGAGGATACCTCATCATCCTCAAGAGCCATGTTGCAAACATCATCATCATCATCACTGTTGGAGAATAATCCATCAGAAGAGTTGAAGCTTTCAGCACTATCAGATTCTTCACCAGCCACCATGGCCTTTCTATTGGTGAACTTTCTATCTCTTTTAGCTTGCCTCTCTCTTCTTTCTTTAGAGCTTAATTCAGGGCAGTCAAACTGAAAGTGCATATTGTCCAATCCTTGAACAGCAGGTGGAGGAACAGCATTGTTGTTGGCCATATCTCAAGGAAAAATCAGTCAGTTAATAGGTGATGGATTTCAGAAAGAGATCAGTTCAGTGACCACACCAAATATGTGAGTTTTGAAAATCAAGATGGATTTTCAGAAGCAGTGGTCTTTGAACCCTGCTCTGATACCACTTGTTGGTCCTGAAAGGAGTATATAACAAGTGTATGGGGGGGGGGGAATACACTTGTATGCAATTCTTTTGCTAATTTGATCAAACCAGATTTCAGCAAGGTTGTCTTGGACAACTCTGCTGAAGAAGATTAACTCTTCTAAGATAATCAGAATATTAAGTACTATTGAGTACTTAGTTGAATAACTATCTAGGGGAGTTATATATGCGGAATAGTGGTTGGCCCTTTAAGTTTAGACTCCTTTAATTTCTGAAATCACTTAGTCAATGCAACACAGTCCAGTTTTCAGGGAACTTGTCCAAATAGGTTTTTGCACAGTCTTTGAATGTTTATCCTTGAAAGATCAGTTTTGTGTGCAGTGTTGAATGTATGAAAGTACTTGGAATGTAAATCAACACAAGAAGTTATAGTGGTTCAGAGACTCAAGCTCCTACATCCACTTTCCCTGATTTAACAGGATAATTCATTCACTCTTGGAATTAACTTGTTTTATAGTGCCAAGGTGCACTTGATCAAAAACACCACTCCTTGGTGAATTGATCCCTAGGATGTCTAGAGTCCTAGTACCCTCTTCTCAACTCAGAACTGAACTGTTCTTCTCTCAACAGTCAGCTCCTACCACTTCTACTACTACAACCTTCTCACTTTCACTCTTGAAAGATGTAAGGGTTGAAGTAAGGTTCCAACTAATGATATATCCTTTACAATGGAGATCAGTGTATAAGGATAGGATATCTCTCTAAGCTTGTGTATGAATATACAATGAGTTCAGCTTAGAAGAAGTGTTTGAAGACTAAGATAGTCTTTTGAAAGCTTGAATGTTCAGTGAGCTTTAGAAAGCTTGAGTAGATTGATTCTGTTGAGGTTAGTTGGATGCTTTCAAATGGTCTTCACACTTCTGTATTTATAGACAAAATGGAGGATTTGCCCGTTGGAGAGGCAGCCCCAAATTGCTATAAATGTCTTCCTTGAGTTCTTCAAACTGGAAGACAGATTCTTGATAGTGACATGTCCTCATTTGGGTAATAAACGGCTTGTAAGACTTTGTCTTCATTCTGCAGCACTTTTCCCAATGTTTGTCTTCTTGTTAGGACTTGGACATGACTTCTGAAGGTTGATCCAATGATAGGACAACATTCCTTATCAACTGGACAACTCTCCTTATCACTATCAGCAGTTTTGCTTTTCAGCAAGGTTGGCTTGCTCTTCTTCAGATGTCTTGGCTCTTTCCCTTTATTTCACTCCAAGATGATCTTGGCATATTGCATTTCTTTAGGGCATGGTTGTCCTTAATTCTTCAGCATAGTTGACTTTCAACCTTTAGAGTATCTGTTCTGATTCAATCATGCTGAGACAACTCCTCTGGACAACTCTTCTGATCAGCATATTTGGTCTTTTAGCATCAGAGCACTTTTCATACAAAGTGGGCTTCTCTGGACAACTCTCCTGATCCAAAGCCTTTGAGTAGCCTTGTCCTTTTGAGCTAGGTAAAGTTGTTCTTTCATATGGCTAGCTTCTTTGGACAACTCTGCTGATTAGAGTCATTAAGCTTGTCCTTTTGATTTTGCCAATCTTGCATATGGACACTTTCTTTGGACAACTCTCCTGATCAGATCATCTAATTGGACTTGTCCTTTTGAGCTTTACAATCTTGTTCTTGCATAAGAACATCTTCTCTGGACAACTCTCCTGATCAGTGTATTTGATTTTCCATAGAGTGTCCTTGCTCTTAAGTGATAGTTCCAGAATTTGAGCCTTGAGGGGACTTGATCTTGATCATCTTCAAAGCATAGGTTCCCCCTCAAATTGTGCATCTAATTGTCTAAGAGCTGCCTAACATTTCAGCTTCTCATCTAGCCTTATGCTATGTGTTCTAACATTTTTAGAACACTATCAAATTTGACTTAGGCATGTCTCAGGGGGTTTTGGTATTAGATCAAAACATATCTCATTTTATTCCCAACAAAGATCTACGAAGAGGAGAATGTTACAGACCTACAGCACATGGAAGAAGTTCGAACTCGTCTGTACCTTGCTTTCCGCATCTGAAGATCAGAAGACCTGATGAAGACCACTTTCAAAGCTTTAAAGAAACTATTACTTGTAATTTGTAAAAGCTCTATATATAATCAAGTTTAGTTCTCTTTGCTTTCAAGACAAACTCTCATTGTCTTCATCAGATACTTCAGTTTTTATGAAGTTTATAAACTCTTATCTTAATTACTAAGAGCATTTATCAAATATAGTTTTGGCTTCATCAAAAAGGGGGAAATTGTTGGGATGTAAATTCACCCTAAGCCCCACTTGATGTTAGAATAGTTTTGATGGCCAAAACACTTAGAGTTTATAAATGTAATAGGATCAGCTGACTTGTATAGAACAGCTTAGACTAGTCTTGTGCAATCAACTGAATAGATATCAGCTGATTAGCACAGTCCCGACTTACATGCGATCCCTCAAGATGAGAAGAGTAGAAGACATGAAGACTAGAAGATACTTGAAGGCCAGTTAAGTAAGGTGCTTGTATACCTACTTGACTGATGGAGTCAAAGATTGAAGATGGCCTAAAGCAGCACAAATTATTCACAGATCAGACGAGTGCTACTCGACTGATATCAGAAGACAGAAGACCTAAGGCCAGAAGAGTAGTCAGAAGACTATGTTCTCTTCCAAGACTCGGCTGATTCCCAAAGTCATCTTGCAATTCAAATGAAGACCTACCTTATTTAGAAGATTGACATGATCCCAGGATTGGAGCAATCAAGCAGCTGGAATCAAGGAATCAAGCCACATATGGAAAGATTGTCCCAACGGCTAGTCAACTCCAACGGCTAGTTGCAAGCAATCACCATTATAAATACAAGAGGATGAGAAATCACAAAAGAGATCACATCGAGAGAATTCAACAAGCTAAGCAAGCAATCAAGCAAAAGCCATACTGTTCCAAGAATTCTCCAAGAGCCCAGAAAGCATTAGAATACTTTTAGCTCTTAAGTGATTTCTATCCAACCTATAAGAACCTGAAACCTGTTCAGATTGTATATCAATTGTTTTAGGCATAGTGGTTAAGCAATTTATAAGCTTGAACCATTAGTTGGATACACTTCAAAAACCCTAAACCCTCTCCGAAAGGTTAAAGTTTTTGAAACCCTCAAAGTGCAAGTGCTTACAATCACTTGTGGAGACCGTAGCTGTTAGGACGGCTCAGATTTCAAAGTCCTATCCTTGGGACTATAAAGGTCAAGACCCTTGTAATTTGTGGTAAATTAAAGGGATTAAACATCACGTTAGGACGTGAGAGTGGACGTAGGATCGTATATACGAACCACTATAAACCTGATATTATTTACTTACTGCACTTTACATTCTGTCATTTCATTAACTATTATATAGTGCATACTGTGATTTCAATATTCTTCAAAACAAGGTCATAACTTTCAAACCAGCATCAGCTGAGTACTTTCATTAAAGAAAACAAGTTAACACTTTCTTAAGAAACTATAAGAACGAGTCTAATCAAGGCCTACCATAATTCCGCATATAACCTTTTCATTCAGATCAATATAGTCATCTGGACCAGCAGACTTGCAGTCCAGTTGACATAGCAATCAGAAGAGGTTCCCCAACTCTCTTGAAAAAAAGTTTTAAAGTCTATTCACCCCTCCCCGCTAGACTTTAATCCCATTCACTACTCGTTCAGGGACCAACAGGTTACGCTAAAGAGAGAAGAAAGAAGAGGTGCAAGAGATAAGGTGTTAAGAGAAGACAATAAACAGAGCTTCTTCTCCGGAGAAACCTTGTCCACACAAACCAAGAAGGCACCTCTCCTCAATTTTCTCACAGGCTCTTCATTGAAGCACCTTCCTCCCTCTTACTAGAGAGGAAGTTGAGGCGAATAAATTCAACAAGAGCTCATTAGATGCTACATCCCATCTAATGCAAAGGACAACTTATGCCTGTGGAAAGTCATCTAGGCAGGTCAGCTTTTGTTGGGAATAAAATGACATATGTTTTGATTAAATACCAAAACCCCCTGAGACATGCCAAGTCATTGATTGTGCTCTAAAACTGTTAGAACACACAGTATAAGGCTAGATGAGAAGCTGAAATGTTTAGGCAGCTCTTAGATGATTAGATGCACAATGTGAGGGGGAACATATGCTTTGAAGATTATCAAGATCAAGTCTCGTCTAGGCTCAAATTCTGGAACAATCACTAAGCCTATGAAAGGCCAAACATACTCTATTGAAAACCAAATGCTCTGATCAGGAGAGTTGTCCAGAGAAGTTGTCTCTGCTCAATTAAAGCAAGAACAAAGGTTCTAAAGCTCAAAAGGCCAAGTTTATTCAAATGCTCTGATCAGGAGAGTTGTCCAGAGAAGTTTTCTCTGTGCAATTAAAGCAAGAACAAAGGTTCTGAAGCTCAAAGGCCATGTATGCTGATCAGGAGAGTTGTCCAGAGAAGTTGTCTCTGTGCAATTAAAGCAAGAACAAAGGTTCTGAAGCTCAAAGGCCATGTATGCTGATCAGGAGAGTTGTCCAGAAGAGTTGTCTCAGCACAATTAAACCAGAACAAATGTTCTGATACTTGAGAGTCAACTATGCTGAAGAAATGAAGACAACTACACCCTAAAAGACTTCATTGTATCATGCTGAGATCATAACTACTGAAGCAAAGGGAAAGAGTCAAGTCATCTGAAGAAGAGCAAGCCAACTATGCTGATAAGCAAAGTCTACTGATAGTGATAAGCAGAGTTGTCCATTTGATAAGGAATGTTTTCCTATCATTGGAACAAACCTCAGAAGCTATGTCCAAGTCCTAACAAGTGAATCTTAAAGTCAGACATTGGGAAGAGTGCTGCATAATGAAGACAAAGTCTTACAAGCCGTTTATTACCGAAATGAGGACATGTCACTATCAAGAATCTGTCTTCCAGTTTGAAGAACTCAAGGAAGACATTTATAGCAATTTGGGACTGCCTCTCCAACGGGTAAATCCTCAAATTTGTCTATAAATACAGAAGTGTGAAGACCATTTGAAGCACCAACTAACAAGCCAACTATCCTACAAGTTAAAGTGCTCTCAAAGCTTTCAAAGAGACTATCTTGGTCTTCAAACACTTCTTCTAAGCTAATCTTCATTGTATATCCATACAAATCTTAGAGAGATATCCTATCCTTATACACTGACCTTCATTGTAAAGGATATCTCATTAGTTGGAACCTTACTTCAATCCTTACCCCTTTCAAGTAAGAAAGTGAGAAGGTTGTAGTAGTAGAAGTGGTAGGAGCTGACTGTTGAGAGAAGAACAGTTCAATTCTGAGTTGAGAAAGGGTACTAGGACTCTAGACATCCTAGGGATCAATTCACCAAGGAGTGGTGTTCTTGATCAAGTGCACCTTGGCACTATAAAACAAGTTAATTCCAAGAGTGAAGGAATTATCCTGTTAAATCAGGGAAAGTGGATGTAGGAGCTTGAGTCTCTGAACCACTATAAACTCTTGTGTTGATTTACTTTCAAGTACCTTCATACATTCAACACTGCACACAAAACTGATCTTCAAAAGAACTTATATTCAAAGACTGTGCAAAATAGTATTGGACAAGTTCCCTGAAAACTGGATTATTTGACTAAGTGATTTCAGAACTTAAAGGAGTTGAAACTAAAGGGCCAACCACTATTCCGCACTTATAACCAACCTAGATAGTCATTCAACTAAGTACTCTGTAGTACTTAGTAGCTTGGTTATCTTAGAAAAGGTTATACATCTTCAGTAGAGTTGTCCAAGACAAACTTGCTGAACTCTGGTTTGATCAAAGTTGAAAAGAATTTGCATACAAGTGTATTCCCCCCATACACTTGTTATATACTTATTTCAGGACCAACAAGTGGTATCAGAGCAGGGGTTCAAAGACCACTGCTTCTGAAAATCCATCTTGATTTTCAAAATCACATATTTGGTGTGGTCACTGAATTGATCTATCTGAAATCTTATCATTTGACTGACATCTTATTCTTAAGCCATGGCCAACAACAATGTTGTTCCTCCACCTGCTGTTCAAGGATTGGACAACATGGCCACAAATCCAGTCAACCACATTTCACATCATAAACTGCCCATGTTCTCTATAGACAATTATGATTTCTGGAAAATCAGAATGAGAGCTCATCTTGCTTCTCTTCATACTGACACTTTGAGAGTAATCACAAGAGGTCCTTTTGTGTTTACTCAAACTAACCCCAGGTTAACAGATGAGCAAAAAGCTGATATAAGGGGACTGATTCCCAAAGATGAAGATGACTTCACTGCTGATGAAAAGAGAAAAGATAATCTGAATTATCTTGCCATGAACACCCTCTACCAAACAATTCCAGATGCAATCATGGGTAGAGTCTACCACTGCACAACTGCCAAAGAAATTTGGGATACTCTTGCTGAGATGTGTGAGGGTACAGAAAAGATCAAGGAGAACAAGCTCCAAGTTGCTGTGCAGAAATTTGAACAATTCACAATGGAGTCTGAAGAATCTATTGACAAATTTGCTGGTAGATTCACTGATGTGATGAATGAAATCAACTCATTGGGCAAGGTGTACTCCAGGAGAGAAGTTGGATTAAAAATCCTGAGAAGTCTCACTCAAAAGTGGGATGTATATGCTGTAATGATGCAGAATACCAAGGATCTCTCCTCCATGCCCATGCAACAAATCTTCTCAGAACTCAAAGCATATGAGTTTGACCTCAATAGAAGAAAGCCAGTAGAAGAGACTTCCTTACCAATCAAAGGAGTGGCATTTAAAGCCAAAGCTGCTGAACCTGAACTGCAAACCACTCCAAGATCATCAAAGTCAGTCTCTAAGACTGAAATGAAGGAAGAAATGGCTCTTATGGTAAGGAGGTTTGACAAGCTCAACTCGAGGTTTGGTAGATACAAGAAATTCTACCAAGACAACAAAATCAGGAGAAGGTACAACTCTCCTGAAGATCAGGCCAAGGACAAAAAGCCTGAAGAGAAAAGATCAGAGGACAAGTACTCTGATAGGAGAAGGTCCAGTAGAGCTGACCCTTCATCATCAAAAGGAAGAGATGAATCCAAGAAGGATGATGATGAAGACCTGTGCTATAATTGCAAGAAGAAAGGGCACTTCCAGTATGACTGCCCTGAATTGAGCTCTAAAGAAAGAAGAGAGAGGCAAGCCAAAAGAGACAGGAAGTTCACCAACAGAAAAGCTATGATGGCTGGTGATGAATCTGATAGTGCTGAAAGTCTCAACTCTTCTAATGGACTGTTCTCTAACAGTGATGATGATGATGATGTGTGCAACATGGCTATTGAGGATGATGAGGTATCCTCCACTTCTAGCTCACCATCATTTCTATCACAGAACACTAGTGAAGTCAACTTGAAACTTTCTTTTGGGAAGTTGATGGAAGATTTCACTAGACTACAAGAATTTCATGATAATTGTGTGAGAGAAAATGAAAGACTTTCAATTGAGCTTTCAAAACCTGCTGAGACAGTAGCTGACATTAAATCTACTGAGTTGTATCAACAAGTCATGAGAGAGCTTGAGGAAGCAAATCTCAGGATAGTTGACCAACAAGGACAGATTGATGCTCAATTACTTACTCAGAAGAGGAAAGATTTTGAACTAAATATTCTTCAAGCTAAGTTTGAAAACCTCTCACATGAGTATGACATTCTTAAATTAAGTGAAGAGAGCCTGAAAGAAAAGATGTCTGCTTTGAACAAATCCTCTAGAGCAATAGAGGAAATTCAGAGTTATCAAAGACCTATGACTCAAAGAAGTGAATTAGGTTTTGATCCATTTGAATCTTCACCTTGTCTTAGTGTTGCTTCAACAAGTAACACTAAGAAAATCTTTGTCAAATCAGTGGCACAACAAGCTGAAAATGAAATGATTCAGCCACTGAAAAAAGAAAAGGGCAAAATGAATGAAATGCCTACTCAAGTGCTTCAGGAGACTAGGCCCAAACCTAAGGAAATGGCCAAAGTTCCCGAACACAAGAAGAATGTTGATCAGCAGAGTAGACCCAATGGAAAGGCAACTCACCTGAACAATGTTCAGAGGAGTTATCCAAGGTATAATCAGCCAAGGCCAACTCTTCTGAGAAAGCCTCAGCTGAATAGACCTAAGGACAACTATCCTCAAAGGCAGAATAAAATGAGACAGCCAAAACCCTTCATGCCAAAGGGTAATGGTCATAAACAAACCTTTCCTCAAAGATTTCATCAAGCTGCACAGAGAACTCATAAGCTCAGGAGATTTGACAACCCTCCTGAAACTTACAGAGTTAACACTTTCACACACACTTTCCCAAAGGCATTTAAGGGAAAGACTGTGTATGTTGATGCACAAGGAAAACAACTTAGCCACCTTGAATCAATCAGGGTAATTAGGCAAGTTTGGGTTCCAAAAGGTACTGCTAACCTCTCAGGACCCAAAACTCAAAGGGTACCTAAACCTATCTAATTGCAGGTACCTGAGGGCCACAAGAATAGGAGTATGAGCAAAAAGACAGCATGGTACCTTGACAGTGGATGCTCAAGGCACATGACTGGAAACAAGGAACTCCTCACTGATTTATTGAAAAAGAAGGCCCAAATGTCACTTTTGGAGACAGCTCACAAGCAACAACTAAAGGTTATGGTACTTTGATGATTGGTAAAATCAAAGTGACCAATGTATCTTATGTAGCTGGTCTCAAATATAATCTCCTTTAGAAATGCATTAGTAAAAGGACTACCTAATGTGGTCTTTATTAAAGAACATGTGTGTAAACCATGTCAAGAAGGAAAACAGATTAAAGCCTCATTCAAAGGAAAACCAGTCATCTCTATTGAAAGGGTACTTGAACTTTTACATATGGACTTATTTGGACCAATTACCCCTTCAAGCATAAATGGAAGAAAATACACATTGGTAGTAGTAGATGATTTCTCTAAGTTCACATGGGTAGTATTTCTCCTTAATAAGAAGGAAACACAAGTCAAACTGCCTGAACTATTAAAGAAACTGTCAAATGAGAAAAGCCTTAGCATTATCAAGATAAGATCTGATAAAGGCACTGAGTTCATCAACTCATACATCAATGAGTATTGCTCTTTAAATGGAATAGCTCATGAAACCTCAGCAGCTAGAACTCCTCAACAGAATGGAGTTGCAGAAAGAAGGAATAGAACCCTAAAAGAAGCTGCTAGAACCCTAATTGCTGATTTTAATCTACCTAAGAGGTTTTGGGCTGAAGCTATAAACACTGCATGTTATACTCAGAATAGATGTTTGATTACTAAGGGGCAAGGAAAAACCCCCTATGAACTTTGGAAAGGAAGATTGCCTAAAGTGTCATACTTTCACATATTTGGTTGTAAGTGTTTCATTCACAATAATGGGAAAGAACAGTTGAAAGCCTTTGACAGTAAAGCTGATGAGGGAGTTTTTCTTGGATACTTTCAAATCAGTAGAGCTTTCAGAGTCTACAACAAGAAAACCCTTATAGTGGAAGAAACACCTCATGTTGTGTTTGATGAATCTATCTTTGAGATCAGGAACAAAAACCTGGACCCTGAAAAGATCACACAAAGAACAACCAGATTAAGCCTAAAAGACAAGGACACTGAATTCATAGATGTTGTCCAAACCAATCTCTCTGAAAATACTACACTGGACAACTATCCTGAAGGCAATATTCCTGAAGCAAACTCCACTGAAGGAAATGGTGAACTGAATGATCCATTCCCAGTTCATCCTCAGGTAACAACTACCAATGAAGAAGCAGGCTCTGCTGAGGTAGTTAATGGATCCAATATTCAAGGGGGAACCATAAATGTTGAAAATGCCAATGTTCCAAACATTGAGGACAACATCCCTGAATATGATCCTGAATTAGATCCTGCATTCAATTATCCTGAATTCTATAACACTGGTGACTCAACCTTAGTAGAGGACAACTCTACTGAAGGGAGCAGAAAAAGAAGGACTTGGTTGTCTGACCATCCTACTGATCTGATACTTGGTGACCCAAGTATAGGAGTCAAAACCAGAAGTTTTCATGGTGAAAGTGCTATGTTTTGTTGTTTCCTGTCAGAACAGGAACCAAAAGACATTGATGAAGCACTTCAGGATGCAAACTGGATCACAACAATGCAAGAAGAACTCAACCAATTCACCAAGAATGATGTATGGGAGCTGGTGGATAGACCTTCACATCAAGATGTTATTGGAACCAAATGGGTGTTCAAGAACAAGAAGAATGAAAATGATGTGATTGTCAGAAACAAGGCCAGATTAGTGGCAAAAGGCTATTGTCAATCAGAAGGCATTGACTATGATGAGACCTTTGCACCTGTGGCAAGGCTAGAAGCAATAAGGCTGTTCTTAGCCTATGCAGCCCACAAGAGGTTCAAAGTGTACCAAATGGATGTCAAAAGTGCCTTTCTGAATGGAGTTTTGAAAGAAGAAGTCTATGTGGAGCAACCACCTGGTTTTGAAGTTGGAAACCAAGTTTATAGACTAAAGAAAGCTCTATATGGACTCAAGTAAGCTCCAAGAGCCTGGTATGACACACTGTCACAGTTCCTTTTGGATCATGGCTTTATCAAAGGAACTGTGGACAAAACCCTCTTCAGAATCACTGAAGGAGAGGACATCTTGCTTGTCCAAATATATGTGGATGACATCATATTTGGATCTCCCAATGAAAAGCTGTGTGAGAAGTTCTCCAAGCTCATGCAAAGCAAGTTTGAGATGTCCATGATGGGTCTAATGAATTTCTTCTTGGGACTTCAAGTCAAACAATCTAAAGAAGGAATCTTCATCAATCAAGCCAAGTACACCAGAGAAATGATCAAAAAGTTTGGGTGTACAACTAGCAAGCCAGTAAGGATCCCAATGAACACAAATTGGAAGATGGATCCTGATTAGAGTGGTGTCCCAACCAACTCTACTGAGTATAGATGAATCATTGAATCACTTCTCTATCTCACTGCCAGCAGACCTGACATCACCTTTGCAGTAGGTGTTTGTGCAAGGTTTCAAGCAAATCCTAAGAAAAGCCATCTTGAGGCTGCAAAAAGGATTTTGAGGTATCTCAAAGGCACTGAAAATCTAGGCCTTTGGTACCCTGCTGATGACAACATTGAGTTAACTGGCTACTCAGATGCTGATTATGGAGGATGTAGAATTGACAGAAAGTCCACCTCAGGGACTTGTCAATTCTTGGGCAACAAACTCATATCTTGGTTCTCCAAAAAGCAAAACACTGTGGCTACTTCTACCACTGAAGCTGAATATGTTGTTGTTGGAAGCTGTTGTGCTCAAATTCTATGGTTGAGACAACAATTAAGAGACTACAATGTCAACTCTACTGAAGTGCCAATCTTCTGTGACAACAACAGTGTTATTGCAATATCACAGAATCCTGTATTGCACACAAGATGCAAGCATGTAGACATCAAGCATCACTTCATTAGAGATCATGTGGAGAAGAAGGATATCAAGTTGGTGAAAATCCACACAGATCATCAAAAAGCTGATATATTGACAAAACCACTTGCAGAGGCAAGGTTTCTGGAATTATCAACAGAGCTGGGTCTTCTTGATCCAGGGAAGTTGGACAAATGAGTTCAAAGGAGTTTATTCATTGAGGGGGAACTGATATTAAAAGATCAGTAGACTTGGTCAAGCCTACTGAAATTCAGAAAAGATGACCTAAATAATTCAGGACACTTGTCCATTGAACTTCAGGACACTTGTCCACATCTTTTCAGGACACTTGTCCACATCTTTTCAGGACACTTGTCCTAGTGGGGTCAGATAAGTTGTCCTAGCTATCAAACCAAATCTTGGTCTGATAAGCACCTATTTTGGGTAATTATTGCCTATTTCGAAATCTGTCCCATTCCATTTACAAATTTCATCTTTTTGGGATTTAATTTGTCTCCCACCCAAAAGGTCACTTTCCATACATTAAATGCCAAGATTTAACTCTTGTTTGCATTACACCTTTTCAAGCCATGATCTACCTTGAAAACTCCCCAACCATTAACTAATATTAAATAGCCTCCACGTTTTGAATAAAACCAACCACTCACTGTTACATTGGTCTTTGACCATTGGATCAAAATTGGACAACTCCCCTGAAGTCAATCCTGGCCGTCCATTTTGATTTCCACTTTTGATCACCTTTGAATTGCATCAAGACTTCACCAACTCATTGACAAACATTCTTTTTAGAATATTCACAAGTCTTAAGATCCCCCACAAACACTTCTCCCCCAAGTATTCGAAACCCTAGCTCAAATTTTCTCCAAACACTCTCAATCTCTCTCAAATTTTTCTCTGTAACCTTCAATGGCTCCCAAAGCAAAACCAGAAATGGTTGTTGATTTCTTCAACAAGGATCTTGACCTAGACTTTGGCTATCTAAGTCACAAAAACAACCTCACATTCGAGCCAATCCTCTCTTTTGAGAGTGAGGATCCTAATGTTACTCCAACCTTGAGATGGTTGAGAAGGGCAGGTCTCCAGAAGTTCATGCAAGAGAAGCCAGACTCTTGTCTTGAAACTTACATGGTAGAGTTCTTTGCTTTTCTCAAATGGAGAGGCAAACCTGAAGATGGAGAAGTTGCCACAAGACTGTCCTTTGTAGCAGAAGGAGAAGAAGAGGAAAGATTTCACAGGGTGAAATTTTCTGAGGAAGAGGTTGAAGCTGCTTTTGGATTGCCTTCAGAGGGAAGGAATCCAGAATTCTATGGAAATGGTCTTGAGCAAGAAATTGCTCAAGAATGGCTTATTACTCCAGGGCCACTATCCTCTACTCAACATAAGAGAACACTCAAGCCAAAGTTCTTAACCCTATTTGAGGTAGTAGCAAAGAGCTTGCTCAGCAACACTGGAAGCTTAGAGCAAGTAAGCCATCCTAGGATAAGGATTATGGCAGCTGTGATTGATGCCAGTGATAAAGGCATCTTGTCTGAGATGATGAAAGAAAAGGCAAAGTTCAAAGTGAGAACTCACAACAAGGTTGTGATGGAAGGAAAGCTGAGATATTGCACCAGGGCAAGTCTCTTGATTGAAAAGTTTGCTCACTATTATGAGATGCAAACCTTTGCCAAACCACTCCTAGTCCAGAAAATAATGTTCAGAAAACTCAGCAAGAAGACTGAGCAAAGGAGGATGATAATGGCCAACCCTACTGAAAAGGTTGAAGAGAAGCCCAAGATGATGAAAAGAACTAAAGCCAGGGCTCTCAAAACAAAGAAAGTGTCTCAAATATCTTCAGGAGAAGCCTCAGGAGCATCAGCTGAAGTTGATGAAGTGGCAGAAGAGGGAGTAAATGTGCCTTCTGACCGTTCAGAAGAGTTGAGGCTGAAGTATAATGAGACAAGGCAAAAGAAGAAAGGTGATAAGAGGCCCAGGGAGGTTGTCCCTGAGAAGGAAGTGGAAGGCAGTGGGAGTAGTAGGGCAAGCAAGAGAAGGGCCAAGCCCACTGAGAAGGTGCTGGAATTTCAGGAAGAAAGGTCTCTTCAAATTGCTCTAAGGGAGAGCAGGGATGAAAGTAGGACAAAATCTAAGTCCAGGACCAACTCTTCTGGTTCTGGAACCCCAGAGTCCAAAGTCCCTGAAGGCCAACCCTTAGAAGCCAACATTCCTGAAACCCAAAATATTGAACCCAACTCCCCTGAAACCCATGTTACCCCTCCCAACCAGCCTATCACCCCTGTAAATCTCACTAAGAGATACTCTCCAGAAGGAAGTGTGCAGAGAAGTGGCATTGATGTGCTAGCAGACTTAGCAGTAGATGAGACAAGGCTTCTGTCCCCTCTTGACTCATCTATGCTAAACTACTCCAAACTCTTAGAACATGCACTTCATGAGCCAACCCCCCTGAGCAAAGCCCCCTCAGAATCATTGCTCTTAAAAGCAACTGAGGTACCTTCAATTGAGCCTAATCCTTCTGAAGCCAACCCTCCTGAACTTAACTTGCCTGAAGCTGCAATTAATGAAACCACAGCCAACTCCCCTATAGCCCAAAGTTCTCCATCTAGTGAGAATGAGGAGGAGTATACTTATGAAAGTATGCTCAGAGGTGGAGCCAAGGCCACTGTGGATAGCATATACCCACAGCTTGCTGAATTTCCTAGAATTCAGAAAATGTTCCATGACTTGAGAATGTTAGTGGATGTCAAGGACAAAACATTGATGGACATCTCTCAGGTCATCCAAGATAAGGGTGCTAATTGGTGGCAAGTGGAGGAGAGTAGACTGCTACACTTTGCTGGTGTGCTGAAGACAAGATTTCTCATTGATGAGGAAGTTTTTGCAAAGTTAGTAGATGAGAAGATCATTGAGGAGAAGGAAAGAAAAGCTAAGGGCATCAAACACCCTGATAGTAGCTCAAATGATGATGACTCCCCTGATGATCCCTCAAACCCCTCAAAACCCAACCCTCCTGAAACCAATCCCAACCCTCCTGAAACCAATTTGCTTTCAACTCCCCTTTTAACCTATCATAGGAAAGGCTCTACTTCATCAGAGGTGTTGACCAAGGGTGGTAACACAACCAAAGATACATCTGCCAATGAAGGTTCTTTTGAACCCAAGGCACAACCTAAAGATGTTGAGGTTCCTATACTAGAGGCTGGTTTGGTTAAGGCCTATTCAGTGTCAGAAGAGTTGGACACTGATCAGCCCTTAATCATTCAGGATGACTCAGTGGCTGCTGATATAAGCACTGTGATCTCCCCACAACTGCCATCTTTGAACCTTGTTGAAGGTGGAGATGTTGCAGGTCTAGGTGAAGGTATTGAAAATGAGAGTCTAGTCAAAAAATCAGAGGGAGTAGTGGATGATAGAGAGGTTGTAATCACTAAGATAGTGAGTGTACCACAAATAGAGGGTGGTATAAGTGAGGAAGGACATGTTATTCTTGAAGTCAAATCTGAACTTCATGAATCCCTTGATGAAAGGAGGCATGATTCCTTGGGTAAGAACATTTTAAATGAAGGAAGAAAAGAAAGAGTTGAAAATGAGAAGAAGGCTGCTGATGTATCAAAGTCTTATGCAAAAGAAATTGAGGGTGATGAGTGTTTATTTCCTAACTTGTTTGATTTGTCTAACATTGCAGGTATTTCCCTTGACCAAATATTTGTAGATGAGTTCTTGACAGATGCCCCTATCCAAGTAGATACAGGCTCAGCACAAGCCTTGCTTGGAATACAATCAGAGAAGTTGGACTCCTTGGCTCATCAGGTCCAATCTGCTCATGCTGAAACTTCAGGAGCATTAAATGAGCAAGGAAGAACTCTAGTATCTGTAGAGATGAGGCTAACTGGCTCTGAGGATGTGGTGCTACCCACATTGGAAGCAAGAATCAGTGGTGTGGAATATGGTCTCCAAACCATTTCCACTGAAGTTCAACAAGCCAAATCCACCATGGAAACCATCTCAGAGGAGGTCAAGAAGGAACAAAAGCTTCTGAGAGACAATCATAATGCCAATGTCAAGGCTCTCAGGCTAACTGTCAAACAAACACTTGGCAAGAAGACTGCATTGCAGAAGAAAAGGGCAGAAGAACAAAGACTTGCCATGGTGAAAGCAGCCTCTGAAAAGTTTTCCCAAGAAGTGCTGACCAACATTGCTGAAAGTGCAGTGGCCAACCTCACTGAGCTTCTTAAGGCCCAACTTGATGCATCTCTAAAAGCAACCTTGGAAGAGGTTGTCCAACAAAAGATGAAGCCTGTTCTAGCTTTCCTTAGCTTGAGCAGTGATAGGATGCAAAATATACATGATGAGAATGTATATTTGTTGGAAGAGATGAAATCTCTAAACCAAGCCCAATCTCTAATGGCTACAACAATGAGTGAGCTCAAACCTCAGTGTTTTGATGCTGCCAAAAAGGGGGAAAGGGAAAGAGCAAGAGCAAAAGGTGCCTTAGTCATTGGAAGCCCAGGAAAGGGAAAGGACAAAGCTGCTGAAGGAAAAGGAAAAGAACCAGTTGTGCTGAATTTAGAAGAATTGGATGAAGAAGAGCAATTAGCAATTGCCTTGAAGAACTCAATGGCCTCAGCACAAGAAGAAAGAGTTAGGCTACAGCAAAGACCAGGAGGAGAGGTATCTGGTTTGGACAAGGATGCTGAAGGTGTCCAAACTAGAGGAAAAATCAAGAAGGCCAAAGGAAACAAAAGAAAAGCAGAAACATTCACTGACTTTCCCAATAACCTTGATCTGCCTCCTGAGTTCAGAATTGATGATGATGAGCCTGTCTCCAAAAAGACAAAGAGTGTTAAAAAGGACAAGTCTTCTGAAATGGTCAACATTGCTGAAGGTGCCAAAGTTACTAAAGATGTGGAAGCATTATATGAAGAAGGCTTTGGACCTGGACCAAAGAAGACAAAGGTTGTGGTACTCAATGATCCATCAAAGTTGTTTCATGAAGGGTATGGCAAAGACCCTGAAACACAACAGAAACTGGCCATGATGAGGGCCCAGGAGAAAATGGACTTGATGGAAGAGGCCAACAGAGCAAGAGATAAGAGAAGAGCTGACTTCCAAAAGCCAAGAAGAAGGAGAGCAACCTACAGTAAGATGAAGCCTCAGCTATTAGTCCCAATGGACACCAAATATCCACACTTGGATAAATGGGTGCCAATTCAGCTGAATGATACATGGGAAAAGGCTAAAAGGGAGTTTGTCTATGACTATTATGTCATTGACAGATGGAATGGAGGAGATGCCAACTCTTCCTTTGCTGAGTTCATGATAGAGTATTACAGAGAATTGTATCAACAATTGCTTGCAGCTGCTGATATTGCAAGAATTGAACTCAATGCTCCCAAGCCTATCATTTACGTGCCTCCAAAGCTTGATGGATGGATTGACCAATCAAGGATCTTGAGGGAGTTTCTAGAGATTCTCAAACTGAACAAAATGACCCTTGGACCCAAAGGAACCAACCAGGAAGCCATGGAACTCAAGAAGAGAGTGTGGGCACAATATGGGATGGTGCCACCTAAAGAAGATGATCTCTGAAATGGCTAAGTTTTCCTGACTCTTATATGTTGAAATGGATGAAAACTTAAGTTGGTTGCTAATTTGTTGTTTTTGGTCAACTATGCTGAAGATGCTCAAGCTGCTGATATGTTTGCTCTGATACCTAAATGCTTAATGACTTATGAGTATATCATTAAGTTTTGCTTTTGTAGTAAATTTGTGAATATATGTAATGTTTCTCATGCTCTGATATGTTTTTGTTCAAACTATCAACATGCTGTAATGATTCTCATTTGAATGATAGTTGAACACATTTTGAATCAGGAAACACAAGTCCCTCTATGCCTATTCTTGAAACCTATTTGCAACATGAATGGTGAGTACACTAACACATTCTCTTTCAGGGAAATTGACCTCAGTCATTTCTTCTGAAGATAAATGTAATAGGTGTAGTCAAGTCACTTTTGCATAAAATGTATAGGTTTTGGCATCATAAAAAAGGGGGAAATTGTTGGGAATAAAATGACATATGTTTTGATTAAATACCAAAACCCCCTGAGACATGCCAAGTCATTGATTGTGCTCTAAAACTGTTAGAACACATAGTATAAGGCTAAATGAGAAGCTGAAATGTTTAGGCAGCTCTTAGATGATTAGATGCACAATGTGAGGGGGAACATATGCTTTGAAGATTATCAAGATCAAGTCCCCTCTAGGCTCAAATTCTGGAATAATCACTAAGCCTATGAAAGGCCAAGCATACTCTATTGAAAACCAAATGCTCTGATCAGGAGAGTTGTCCAGAGAAGTTGTCTCTGCTCAATTAAAGCAAGAACAAAGGTTCTAAAGCTCTAAAGGTCAAGTTTATTCAAATGCTCTGATCAGGAGAGTTGTCCAGAGAAGTTTTCTCTGTGCAATTAAAGCAAGAACAAAGGTTTTGAAGCTCAAAGGCCATGTATGCTGATCAGGAGAGTTGTCCAGAGAAGTTGTCTCTGTGCAATTAAAGCAAGAACAAAGGTTCTGAAGCTCAAAGGCCATGTATGCTGATCAGGAGAGTTGTCCAGAAGAGTTGTCTCAGCACAATTAAACCAGAACAAATGTTCTGATGCTTGAGAGTCAACTATGCTGAAGAAATGAAGACAACTACACCCTAAAAGACTTCATTGTATCATGCTGAGATCATAACTACTGAAGCAAAGGGAAAGAGTCAAGTCATCTGAAGAAGAGCAATCCAACTATGCTGATAAGCAAAGTCTACTGATGGTGATAAGCAGAGTTGTCCATTTGATAAGGAATGTTGTCCTATCATTGGAACAAACCTCAGAAGCCATGTCCAAGTCCTAACAAGTGAATCTTAAAGTCAGACATTGGGAAGAGTGCTGCATAATGAAGACAAAGTCTTACAAGCCGTTTATTACCGAAATGAGGACATGTCACTATCAAGAATCTGTCTTCCAGTTTGAAGAACTCAAGGAAGACATTTATAGCAATTTGGGACTGCCTCTCCAACGGGTAAATCCTCAAATTTGTCTATAAATACAGAAGTGTGAAGACCATTTGAAGCACCAACTAACAAGCCAACTATCCTACAAGTTAAAGTGCTCTCAAAGCTTTCAAAGAGACTATCTTGGTCTTCAAACACTTCTTCTAAGCTAATCTTCATTGTATATCCATACAAAGCTTAGAGAGATATCCTATCCTTATACACTGAACTTCATTGTAAAGGATATCTCATTAGTTGGAACCTGTTGGTCCCTGAACGAGTAGTGAATGGGATTAAAGTCTAGAGGGGAGGGGTGAATAGACTTTAAAACTTTTTCAAACAGAGTTGGGAACCTCTTCTGATTGGTATGTCAACTGGACTGCAAGTCTGCTGGTCCAGATGACTATAGTGATCTGACTGAAGAGGTTGTGTGCAGAAATGTGGTGGCCCTGGTTTAGACTCGTTCTTATAACTTGTTTTACTTTGTGAAATTACTCAGCTGATGCTGGTTTGAAAGTTATGGCCCTTTTTGAAGAGTGTTGAAATCACAGTATGCACTATATAATAATGAATGTAAAAGCAGAAATGTAAAGTGCAGAAAGTAAATAACACCGAATTTATAGTGGTTCGGATATACGATCCTACGTCCACTCTCACGTCCTAACGTGATGTTTAATCCCTTTAATTTCCACAAATTACAAGGGTCTTGTCCTTTATAGTCCCAAGGTTAGGACTTTGAGATCTGAGCCGTCCTAACAGCTGCGGTCTCCACAAGTGATTGTAAGCACTTGCACTTTGGGGGGGGTTTCAAAAACTTAAACCTTTCGGTGAGGGTTTGGGGTTTTTGAGATGTATCCAACTAATGGTTCAAGCTTATAATTTGCTTAACCACTATGCCTAAAACAATTGATATACAATATGAACAAGTTTCAGGTTCTTAAGGGTTGGATAGGAAGCACTTTAGAGCTATAGATAATCTAATGAATTTCTGGCTCTTGGAGAATTCTTAGAACAATGTGGCTTTTTGCTTGATGGCTTGCTTAGCTTGTGAATTCTCTCTTGTATGCTTCTGTGTTCAACTTCTTGTATTTATAATGGAGATTGGGTGCAACTAGCCGTTGGAGTTGACTAGCCGTTTGAGCAATCTTCCCATATTAGCTTGATTCCTTGATTCCAGCCGCTTGATTGCTTCAATCCTGGGATCATGTCAATCTTCTAAATAAGGTAGGTCTTCGTTTGAATTGCAAGATGACTTGGGAATCAGCCGAGTCCTGGAAGAGCACATAGTCTTCTGATCTGTACTACTAGTCTTCTGACTGCTCTTCTGGCCTTAGGTCTTCTGTCTTCTGGTATCAGACGAGTACTACTCTTCTGATCTGGAAATTCTCTGTAATGCTTTAGGCCATCTTTAATCTGGGACTCCATCAGATAAGTAGGTATACAAGCACCTTAACATATCTGGTCTTCAAGGATCTTCTAGTCTTCATGTCTTCTACTCTTCTTATCTTGAGGATAGGCATGTAAGCCATGACTGTGCTGATCAGCTGCTATCAATACAGTTGATCACACAAGACTAGTCTAAGCTGTTCTATACAAGTCAGCTGATCCTATTACATTTATAAACTCTAAGTGTTTTGGCCATCAAAACTATTCTAACATCAAATGGGGCTTAGGGTGAATTTATATCCCAACAATTTCCCCCTTTTTGATGAAGCCAAAACTATATATGATAAATGCTCTTAATAAGATAAGATAGGAGTTTATAAACTTTCATAAAAACTGAAGTATCTGATGAAGACAATGAGAGTTTGTCTTGAAAGCAAAGAGAACTAAACTTGAATATATATAACTTTTACAGATTACAAGTAATAGTTTCTTAAGGCTTTGAAAGTGGTCTTCATCAGGTCTTCTGATCTTCAGATGCGGAAGGCAAGGTACAGACGAGATCGAACTTCTTCCATGTGCTGCAGGTCTGTAACATTCTCCTCTTCATAGATCTTCTCTAGGATCCTTTTGACTTCAATGACGTCTGTTCTTCCAGAATCCAGTTTGGGAGGATCCCATTTGGGTTCTTCAGGAGTTAAAATTCTGCAGTTGTCAAGTTCTTTGGCTGTCTTGACTACTTCTTTCCAGAACTCTGGATCTTCAATGTTCATGAATTGATTGAACTGGAAGAATTCATCTTCATAGGTTGGGAGAGGGCCAAATTTTCTTACAATGTGGTGTTGAATTTGCCATTTCTTCTTCAGAGGGTACCACCTTGGTAGCTCATCTTGAAGGGCTAGATAGTCCACATAGTTGCTGTCAAACACCAGAACTTTATCTTTTTGTGCCAGAGCATTTTCTTTCAGTGCTTTCTCCTTGAGAGCTTTCCTGAGTTTGGCTATCTTCCTGTCAAATTTGGCTTTGACTGCCTTCGCATCTTTTAGCTTCTTTTGTTTAAGCTCTTGAGCTTCAAGCTCTTTTCTTTTCTTCAACTCTAAAGCCTCTTTCTCTTCTGCAGTAGGCTCTGCTGGAGTTGACTTCTGAGCTTGCTCATCTGCTAGCTCATCTGCCTTCCTTTTCCTATTCATTCTTTTCTCGGAAACTTTTTCTGTAGAGGCAGTGATCTGCAGACTTTTGGCAGTTGCTTGAGTGGGGGCTTGGATGTCTTCTTGAGCAATTTCTTTGCCTTTTCCTTTCTTGCTGATTTTGCTTGATAAACCACCCAAGGTTTCATTAAGCTCATCTTGAGATACTACCATTACAGCTTGTTGTGCAGTAGTCTTCTCAAGAGCTTTTATCAATACATCTTCCCCCTTTTTGGCTTCAGCAAGTGCAGCCGCAAAAGGCTTCATGGCATTCAGAATCTCCACTCTAAGAGTTTGTTGAAGAGCCATGGCGTTGACTTTGCCAATATGAGTCAGATGTGTGATGCTATGTTCTAGAATCTGAGCATGAGAGTTGGAGGAGGAGGCAGCTTCTAGTTTAGCTGTAATTGCCTCCAGTTTTGTTGCTGTCTCCTGCAGCTGAATCTGAAGTTTTTCATTCTCTGTTGTAGCTGATTGGAGAAGAGCTCGACCTTCAGTAGCTCTTGCTTCAGCATCTTCAATTCTTTGCTTGTAGGTGTTTTCCATGCGGTTGACCTCATTGGTGTAGAGATCAGCAAACCTGGTGGAATGGTCACCTGCCATCTTCAGAATGCTGGTCAGATACTCACTTATCTGATCATGAAGAGATTCTCCAAACTTGTCTTCAATGTCAATGATCTGGTTATGAAGACGAGTTCTCTGCTCCTTGACTGCCTTTTCAACATATCTTCCAATCTGTAGGCCTAAACCCTTTTCAAAGTGTAGGTCTATAGCAGTCTTGACCTGTGAGCATATGTCTGCTGTATAGTCAGCTGTTGGAGTAGAAGTTGAGGCTGTTCCTTGAGGCTTTGGATGGACTGTCAGGGCTTTGCCTCTTTCTTCAGCTGAAAGGTACTCTTCATTGAGAAATGAGGTAGTGGCCTTAACCAGGTGGGACATGATGGTGTCTCCTTTGTCAATGAAGTGAGGTAGAGTATCCTTAGGCATGAAGTGATCAGGAATAATGATTACTTCTCTTTCAATCTCGGTTCTGTCAGCTGGTTCAGCTGAGTCTTCTACTTTTGCTGTGTCAGTTGTCTGATGATCTGATATGCCTTCTGGGATAGAGGCATTATTAGATGGAATTCCTAGAATTCTGTGGCATACTGCTGTAAAGGCTTCTTCGGGCAGTAGTTGAGCAAAAGATGTAACTTGAGCAACTTCTTTTTGCTCCATTTCCCAGTCGAGGAAATTAGCTTTTCCTCCCATTCCTTCCATGACCTCAATAAGGGCATCAACATCATCTCTCCTGAGTTCAATCCAGGTGCAGATTCTGAGAACTTGTTCGAACTGAACTGATTCCTCATCAATACCAGGAATAGTAGATTTGTGCAGATTTGCTATCTTCATCCTCATTATCTTCTCCCTTGTGCACATAGGATAGTGGACCATTCTGGATTGAGGTTGAGAGGGACCAGCTGGAGCAATGTCTGCTGGTGCCATGTCTTCTGGAACAGAAGAAACAATGATGGTAGGAGTTTGAGTATTTGGGGTAGTGTCCTCTACTGTGTGAGTATCAGCAGGGATTTGGGAAGTGATATGTTCTTGATCTTCAGTGATCTGTTCATCAGCAGGGTTTTGAGTCTGCTGGTCTGGTATAGGATCTTCATGAAGATCAGTAGAAGGTTGAACCTGTAGATCTTGGACATCAGCAGGGGTAGGCAATAGAGATTCAGGGGTTGAAGTAGGTTGAGCTTGTTCCTCTGTTGTGTGAGTATCAGCAGGGATTTGGATATCAGTGTTTGAGTGGTCAGATGGGTCGGAGTCATCAGAAGGGTTGAAGGATGCAATAGGGGCTATTATCATGGGAGTAGGAAGCCTCGATTTCTTGGACTTTTTGTTGGAAGAAGAATTATTCTTCTTTCTCTTCTGACCCTTTGATAATTTAGAAGGAGTAAAAGAGGGAGAGGGTTTAGAGGTACCTGCCTTCTTCAAGGGAGAGGCAGTGGGAGTGGCATCTGAATCAGATGGGGAGATGAGCCCAGATCTGATTAGATATCGTCTTTGAGCTAAGGTCTGATTGTCATCATCATCACCATCCTCAGCAACCTTCTTCTGAGCCTCTTCTTTGGTTGGTTCCTCTTCTTCTTCAGTAGAGTCATGATCAGACTCTTGGGCTGCCTGCTCAGCCAACAACTTCCTCTTTTCTTCTTTTAATCTTTCTGCCTCAGCAAGAGCTTCCTTTCTCAAATAATATTTGGAGATGTGAAAGGTCTTATGAGGTCCCATCTTGTACTTCTTTGGGAGAATATCTGGAAGGATGATGCTCAGCTTGTTGACAAAGCTGACTGTAGCTGCTACCTTCCATACCTTCGATTGTAAGTCCAAAGTGACTTTCTTTGCCTCAAGAGCAATTCTTTCTAAGAATAGTCCTTGCCAGTCTCCATCGATCTGATCCCAGATTGCAGCCATTACTCGAACCTTTAAAGTAGTAACAGCATCATGACTGAATGTGTTACCAAGTAACATCTTTCCTGCAATATCCAACAAGGTTTGGAATTTTGGTTCAAGTTGGGATTTCTTTAGCCCAGTTGCATCAGTAGCCTTGATTCTTCCACCAGTAAACATCTCCATATACTCCTTTTCTTTATTCATGATGTAGTTGGAGATATTTATTTTCCCCTTTGACAGGCCAAACAATTCCTGAAGAATTTCCCTTGTAACCTTGACTTTGTGTCCATTCATGACACTTTCAACATGAGAACCCTTCATCACGGCGTTTGCATAGAATGTCAGAACGTCTTGTTCATAGACATTAGTTGGAGCTGCTTCCAGAAAGTCTCTGAGTTTAAGATTGACACACCGAAGCAGTATCTCCTTGTTCTCATCTGAATGTTTGCCTTTGAAAAACAGAGCATTCTCCGTAAAGATCTTCCCTTCCTTGGACCACTTTGCAGCATCCAAGGTGCCAGTGTTCTTGGTCTTCTCGTCGTAAATTTCAATGATTGCCATAGTAGAGTCTGAGTGTTAGGGTTTGAAGGCTTGAAAGAAATTTGCAGAACGAGAGAGAGTAATGTGAGTAATTGAGTATTATGAGCGACAGGGATTAGGGATGTGAATATATATACTCTAGAAAATTTGATCTAACGGTCAGATTTGCGTTTGAATTTGGAGTAGAGCCCAAGATTTCCTTCTTTGATTTCTTAAATTTGCCGGCTGGTTATGCCATTTGGCAATTGTTGATTTGCTGGCAATATGGTACTTGAGTATTAATGACATCATTACCAAAAATAGCCGTTGAGACTAATTTATGGTAAGAATTGATCATCAAGGCTGTTTTCTATAAGAAAATTGCATTCCTTATATAAGCCAATTTGTTTAATTACATTCAGGAATAAATCTAGAATGAATTACATGATCAAGACTAGTCATTATACTCTAAATTTGTGTGATTTGATCAGCTGAGTGAAGTCTTCTGAGTTCTTCAAGATGTCTGCTGATTTTCTTTGATAAGTCTTCTGGTCAGCTGAGTTGGTCTTCTGATCAGCTGAGTAGAGGAAACGGTGTTTGCTGTGATGATCCAACCTGGATGGATCCTTCCAGCTTTATTGTGAGTGATGATCCAACCTGGTTTGATGGATCTTTCAACTCCTTCTTTAAATCAAGTGGAGTTAGTCTAGACATAGTCCCACTGATTTAAATGTTTCTCACCATCGGATGTTCCTCATCATCAGATGGGATGTAGCATCTAATGTGCTCTTGTTGAATTTCTTCGCTTCTCTTAGAAGGGGAAGGAAGGTTGAGGGGTGCTTCAATGGAGTTGAAGAGAGGGCCATGGACTCAGCCTTCATGTTCTGTTTAGACACAGTAGCTTTTGATAACAAGCTCTCCATGTAGAACTTCCTTCTGGAGAAGAAGCTCTGCTTGCTTGCTACTTTGTCCTCTGCATCTCTTCCTCCTTTAGCTTTCAACAAGAACGTCTCTTCTTCCTTTAGCTTTCATGAACATACTCATGTTGAGTAAGCCATGGATATGGATCTGCATCATCTTCATTTTCTGGACACATCTTCATCTCCTTCACCCAAGATTTTGGTTGAAGAATGATCTCCATTCCATCTCTTCTTTCAATTATCTCCATACCTGAAATAAGAAAAGTGTTAGATGTTTTGTGTTCTTAGGTGTTCTCATAACTTCTCCTTTTATAGAGGTAGAAATGAGGTAGTGGAGAGAAAGATGACAAGACTATAGGGGTGATAGGTCTGAATTCTGAAAAGTGATTTCTTAAGATCAGTAGTGAATTTCTTGATCCAAGGGTGCACATTTAAAGATATTCAGACTTATCTAATGGAATGCAGAAATTATAAATTTTGACCATGAGTTATTTGAAATCCGTACTGTGCATGCATACTGTTGAGTCGGTGAGGATGGTGTATTAATCCAGCCAAGTATGACTCACTTAGTATACTGTATTTATGTATATGAATAAAGTATTTTATGAAGAATAGTTTATTAATATACATAGTTATACATTGCTTAGAGTAGGAAGATCAAATAGCTTTGTTCAAGTCTGCTATATATATGTATATGTATATTATGCAATGCAGATTTTAGAGTATTTCATCAAGGATTCTTAAGGTATCATTGATTCCCCCTTGATTAGATAACTCTAAATTTTCCCTCAGCTCTATCTGTCTTCATTGGGAAAGAACTTACCTGAAGATGAGGGTGTCTATTCACCTCATCTGATTCTCCTAGTCTGCTGCACTTGGGTCAGCTGAGGTTTTCAGCTGATCTTTCCTTCTTCATGTACTTGGGTCCAGGAGTCCTAAGCTGTAACATAAGGTCTTGAACCTGTCTTCAGCTAGGGGCTTAGTCAAGATGTCTGCTCTTTGGATATCTGTGTGAATTTTCTCCATCTTGATGTCCTTCTTTTCAAGGTGATCTCTTATGAAGTGGTGTCTAATGTCGACATGCTTGCACCTTGTGTGGAGGACTGGATTTTGAGTGATGGCAATGGCGCTGCTGCTATCACAATAAATAGGGACTTCTCTTGCCTCTACATTGTAATCCTTGAGTTGTTGAACTAGCCAGAGCAGCTGACTACAACAACTACCAGCTGCCATGTATTCTGCTTCAGTGGTGGAGGTTGCAACTGAGGTTTGCTTCTTAGAGAACCATGATATCAGCTTGTTTCCTAGAAATTGACAGGTTCCTGATGTGGACTTCCTATCAATTCTGCATCCTCCAAAGTCTGAGTCAGAGTAGCCACTCAATTCTATATTGTCATCAGCAGGGTACCATAGACCTAGGTTGACTGATCCTTTTAGGTACTTGAGAATCTTCCTTGCTGCTTCTAGATGACTTTGCTTTGGGTTTGCTTGAAACCTAGCACATACTCCTACAGCAAATGTTATGTCTGGTCTGCTGGCTGTAAGATATAGTAAAGATCCAATCAGTGCTCTATATTCAGCTTGATCAACTGCCTGTCCAGACTCATCTGGTTCCATTTTGAAAGTTGTCATCATTGGAATCCTTGCAGTCTTTCTTTGTAGAGCTTTGAATCTTTCTAGCAGACTCTTGGTATACTTGGACTGGTTGATGAAGATCCCTTCTGGACTCTGCTTGACTTGAAGTCCTAGGAAATAATTCATCTCACCCATCATGCTCATTTCGAATTTTCCTTGCATAAGTTCAGAGAACTTCTTGCACATTTCTTGATTGGGTGATCCAAATATGATGTCATCTACATATATTTGTACCATTAAAATGTCTTCTCCTTCTTGTATTCTGAAGAGAGTTCTATCAACTTTGCCTTTTGTATATCCATTGTCAAGTAGGAATTGTGACAATGTGTCATACCAAGCTCTAGGGGCTTGTTTTAGACCATAGAGAGCCTTCTTCAGTCGATATACTTGATCACCTTTTTCAAATCCTGGAGGCTGCTCTACATATACTTCTTCTATCAGAATACCATTTAGAAAAGCACTCTTGACATCCATTTGATATACCTTGAAGCCCATATATGATGCATAAGCTAGAAATAGTCGAATGGCTTCCAATCTGGCTACTGGTGCAAAAGTTTCATCATAGTCAATCCCTTCAGATTGTGAGTATCCTTTTGCAACTAGTCTTGCCTTATTTCTAGTTATCACATCATTTTCGTCCTTCTTGTTCTTGAATACCCACTTTGTTCCTACTACATTGTGGTTTTCAGGACGATCTACCAATTCCCAGACTTCATTTCTTTCGAATTGGTTTAGTTCTTCTTGCATAGCAGTGATCCAATTGCTATCTGTCATTGCTTCTTCTATGTCAGCTGGTTCAATGTTGGACAGGAAAGCACACCAGCAGAACATAGATGATTGAGAATTATGATTCAGTTGTCTTCTTGTCTTGACACCTGATTCTGCTCCTCCTAATATGAGGTTTGATGGATGGTTGTTCCTCCATGTATGCCTCACTGGAGTATCTGCATTGGATGAGTTTGGATCCTCATCTGATCTAGTGCCATCAGGAGGGTTGACTTGATTAGGTCGATCATCTTCTGTATCTTGAGTGTCAAAGAGATCATTCCCCCTGGCATTTGGAATTGATGCATCTTGATTCTGGTCAGCTTGTCCTGCTTGAGTTTGAGATCTAGTGACAGGTCTATGAGGCTTATCTTCCTCTGGTTCTTCAGGGAATGGTTCATTGACTTCAATAAATTCATCGGACCTCTTCTTGATCACTAGTTTCTTCATCTGTTCTGTAGCTGAGGTTGTTTCTACTGCATTCTTTTCACAAGATTCATCAAAAACAACATGAGGTGTTTCTTCCACAAGAAGGGTTCGTTTGTTGAGTACTCTAAATGCTTTGCTAGTTGAGGAGTATCCTAAGAATATCCCCTCATCTGCTTTGGCATCAAAAGCATTCAACTTACTCTTCCCATTGTTGTAAATGAAACACTTACAACCAAATATGTGAAAGTAAGATACTCTAGGTTTTCTTCCTTTCCACAGTTCATATGGAGTTTTTTTCATGTATTTTATGGATACCTGACCTGTTTTGAGTGTGACAGGCTGTGTTGATGGCTTCTGCCCATAGCTTCTTGGGAGTAGAGAATTCAGCAAGGAGTGTTCTGGCAGCTTCTTTGAGTGTTCTGACTCTTCTTTCAGCTACACCATTCTGTTGTGGTGTTCTTGCTGCACTTGTCTCGTGTTGAATACCATTAGAAGTACAATAGGCAATTATATAAGAGTTAATGAATTCAGTGCCTTTGTCACTTCTAATTTTCACGATTGGTTCTCCTTTCTCTACTTGGATCCTCTTCAATAGTTCAGGTAGCTTCTGCTGTGTTTCACTCTTCTTGTATAGGAAGATAACCCAAGTAAACTTGGAATAATCATCTACAACAATAAGAGTGTACTTCCTTCCTGTTAGAGTGGTTGGAGTGATTGGTCCAAAGAGATCCATGTGAAGCAATTCAAGAACTCTGCTGGTTGATGCTGTCTTCTTTGTCTTGAAGGAGACCTTTGTTTGTTTTCCTTGTTGACATGCATCACAAACCTGATCTTTACAGTAGAGTTCATTAGGCAGACCATCAACTAAGGATTCCCTTGCTAACTTGTTCATAGTCTTAAAGTTCAGATGGCTAAGACGTTTGTGCCATAGCCAGCTGACATCTTTAGGGCTCTTCACAAGCAGGCATGTTTCCTTAGGACAGCTGTTCCAATTTGCAAGATACATACTTCCCTTTCTAGATCCTGTTAGAAGGTTTTGTTTTGTTCTTTTATCACTTATGAGACATTCATCTTTAGAGAATTTAACTGAATAACCAGTGTCACAAAAGTGAGAAACAGATAATAGATTAAACTTAAGACCTTCTACATATGATACATCATGTACCTCAATGTCACCATTTTTAAGGGTGCCATATCCTTTTGTGTTACCGTGCGCGTTATCACCAAAGAAAACTTTTGGACCTTTCTTCTCTATGTAGTTGGTCAGCAGAGTTTTGGTTCCTGTCATGTGAGTTGAGCATCCACTATCTATGTACCAAGTTTCTCCTGCTAGACCTCCTCTTCTGTATAGGTCCTTCCTTTCCTGCAAGAAAAGTTAAGTTTTAGGTACCCATTTTGTTTTGGGTCCTTGGGTGTTAGTACTACCCTTGGGAACCCACATATACATTGGTCGTTTAAACAACCTTGAACATTTGAGTTGTTTCCCTCGGGCATCACAGAACCAAATCTTACCAGTCAGCACCTTGGACTGATCTGATTTGTTCTTGGTGTCAGCTAAGTAGTAGTCAAATGGTTTCCCTTTATAGGAGTGTACATACATGATCTTTTGACTAGTTACATTCGGCCTGGGTGCATTAGCTGGTCGATGCACATGATTATAGGGGGTGCAAAGAGAACAGATTTGTTTGAAAAAGATTTATTCTTCTTGGCTGGAGCAGCATACAGCTGAGACTGTCTCAGTCGAGATGGTCTAGGCTGTTTGCTGTTCCTCTGTACAGGCTTGGGGTTAGCTTGTCCTTTACCATTTTTGGTTTTGGGATAGTTAGCCTTAGCTGGTACAGATGCCTTTTGGTTCATATTGAGTTCATTGTGTTTAGAACACTCACCCTGTTCATGTATCTGAGTAGTGCACTGGTTAGGTGTACTACCCCCAGCTGGAGAGGATGTTGATGGATTAAGTTCATAACCTAAACCCATCTTATTGCCACTTGATCTATAATATTCAGAGATACTTTCAATAGTAGTCGAAGCTTTATTGAATTCTGATATTTTACGATCTAGGCATTCCTTCTCCTTTTCTAAGAGCTTATGTGTTTGGAAGAGATCATCGAACTTAGATTGAAGTATACGAAATTCTTTGGTTTCTAAGGCTTGAGTTTCTAACATCCCCTCATACAACTGAGTTGTTGTGGTATTTTCTTCCTTAAGAAGTTCCACTTCTTTGGTCAACCTTTCATTCATGGTGACTAACTCAGGGGTGTTATCAAACTTTACCTTTTTCAACCTAGCAATTTCTTTCCTTAAATCCTTATTCTCCTCTTCCACTTCTATAAAGGCTCTAGTGGCAATATCCAGATCACCTTTTACCTTTCTTAAAGATTGATAATAGGTGTCTTCTGATTCGCCTTCAGATGAGTTTATATCATCTGTTTGTGAGAAAATAGGTGAATGGAAAGTAGTAGTATAAGAGTTTACCTCATTTTCTCCTATGGCCATCATAGCTAGATCGTCTGAATCATCTGAAAAGATTTGATCGTCTGGTGATGTAGGAAGTTCATCACTTTGATATTCAGATTCTTCAGTCACCATTGCCTTTTTGTCTGAGGTTCTTCTTGGCCTTCTTTCTTTCTTGTCATCCAAATCCAGCTCAGGACATTCATAGACATAGTGTCCAGGTTTGCCACAGTTGAAGCAGGATCCAGGTTTCTGATTTGAATTGCCTCTCCTTGGAGGAGTGGCATCTCTTCTTCTAGATCCTCGGCTGTCAGATGACTCCACATCCTTTCTAGGATGTCTTTCTGGTGTTCTTTCTCTGGAACCTCTGGAGGGTGAACTTGCTCTTCTATCTTTGTAGTTTCTATAGAATTTTCTATATTTACTGTTGAGGGTGTTCATCCTTTCAAATCTTTTGATCATAAGAGCCATTTGCTCTTTCAGGCTCATGTCTGATCCTTCACAGTCTTCTGTTTTCAGAGAGGTCTTGCCAGATGAGGTGCTTGCAGCTTTTGTATTGGCTGCCTTGAAGGCTACAGTCTTGGAGGTGGATGGGGTTGCAGTTGGCTCATCACTTCCTGAGTTCTCTTCTCTTTCAAGATCATATTCATGTGCTTTTAGGTTCTGAAATAGAGTTTGTGCAGACCACTTCTTGATATCTTGAGTATCTTTGATGATGGTCTTCTTGAGTCTCCATTTCTTGGTTAGAGAATCTAAGATCTTTAGATTTTTCTCTCTATTTGTGTATTTCTTGCCCAGAGATTCTATCTCATTGATGATCTTGGTAAATCTGTTGTCTAACTGATCAATAGACTCTTCTGGTTGCATCTTGAAGTGTTCGAACTTCTTGACTGCTGTAGATAACTTGGACTCTTTGATCAGCTCAGTTCCTTCACAGAGAAGTGCCAATGCCTCCCACATCTCTCTGGCTGACTCACAATGGATTACCTTTGCAATGTACTCATTTGGAAGAGTTTGCATTATGTAATCTTGAGCAATGCTATCAAGACTTGATTGCTTCATCTCTTCTGGTGTGAGGTCCTTCATGGGCTTGGGAACCAGTTCTCCAACTGGGACTTCTGGATCACCATTTGCAGTGTTGACTGTCATGATGGTGATCGGGCCTTCTGTGATTACAGACCACATCTTGTAATGGACTGATGTCAGATTCTTCCTCATCCTGATCTTCCAGTAATCATAATCCTCAACTGAAAACTTAGGCAACTTACGCATATTAGCACTCATGTTGTATGAGTTTTCGAAAACAAGTTTTTCTCAAAAAGATCTGTTCAAGAGGACTACAGAAAGACTCCCTCAAGTCTTCTGATAATCTAGAGACAGTAGTCCGTTAGAACCACTGCTCTGATACCACTTGTTGGTCCCTGAACGAGTAGTGAATGGGATTAAAGTCTAGAGGGGAGGGGTGAATAGACTTTAAAACTTTTTCAAACAGAGTTGGGAACCTCTTCTGATTGGTATGTCAACTGGACTGCAAGTCTGCTGGTCCAGATGACTATAGTGATCTGACTGAAGAGGTTGTGTGCGGAAATGTGGTGGCCCTGGTTTAGACTCGTTCTTATAACTTGTTTTACTTTGTGAAATTACTCAGCTGATGCTGGTTTGAAAGTTATGGCCCTTTGTGAAGAGTGTTGAAATCACAGTATGCACTATATAATAATGAATGTAAAAGCAGAAATGTAAAGTGCAGAAAGTAAATAACACCGGATTTATAGTGGTTCGGATATACGATCCTACGTCCACTCTCACGTCCTAACGTGATGTTTAATCCCTTTAATTTCCACAAATTACAAGGGTCTTGTCCTTTATAGTCCCAAGGTTAGGACTTTGAGATCTGAGCCGTCCTAACAGCTGCGGTCTCCACAAGTGATTGTAAGCACTTGCACTTTGGGGGGGGTTTCAAAAACTTAAACCTTTCGGTGAAGGTTTGGGGTTTTTGAGATGTATCCAACTAATGGTTCAAGCTTATAATTTGCTTAACCACTATGCCTAAAACAATTGATATACAATATGAACAAGTTTCAGGTTCTTAAGGGTTGGATAGGAAGCACTTTAGAGCTATAGATAATCTAATGAATTTCTGGCTCTTGGAGAATTCTTAGAACAATGTGGCTTTTTGCTTGATGGCTTGCTTAGCTTGTGAATTCTCTCTTGTATGCTTCTGTGTTCAACTTCTTGTATTTATAATGGAGATTGGGTGCAACTAGCCGTTGGAGTTGACTAGCCGTTTGAGCAATCTTCCCATATTAGCTTGATTCCTTGATTCCAGCCGCTTGATTGCTTCAATCCTGGGATCATGTCAATCTTCTAAATAAGGTAGGTCTTCGTTTGAATTGCAAGATGACTTGGGAATCAGCCGAGTCCTGGAAGAGCACATAGTCTTCTGATCTGTACTACTAGTCTTCTGACTGCTCTTCTGGCCTTAGGTCTTCTGTCTTCTGGTATCAGACGAGTACTACTCTTCTGATCTGGAAATTCTCTGTAATGCTTTAGGCCATCTTTAATCTGGGACTCCATCAGATAAGTAGGTATACAAGCACCTTAACATATCTGGTCTTCAAGGATCTTCTAGTCTTCATGTCTTCTACTCTTCTTATCTTGAGGATAGGCATGTAAGCCATGACTGTGCTGATCAGCTGCTATCAATACAGTTGATCACACAAGACTAGTCTAAGCTGTTCTATACAAGTCAGCTGATCCTATTACATTTATAAACTCTAAGTGTTTTGGCCATCAAAACTATTCTAACATCAAATGGGGCTTAGGGTGAATTTATATCCCAACAGAACCTTACTTCAATCCTTACCCCTTTCAAGTAAGAAAGTAAGAAGGTTGTAGTAGTAGAAGTGGTAGGAGCTGACTGTTGAGAGAAGAACAGTTCAATTCTGAGTTGAGAAAGGGTACTAGGACTCTAGACATCCTAGGGATCAATTCACCAAGGAGTGGTGTTCTTGATCAAGTGCACCTTGGCACTATAAAACAAGTTAATTCCAAGAGTGAAGGAATTATCCTGTTAAATCAGGGAAAGTGGATGTAGGAGCTTGAGTCTCTGAACCACTATAAACTCTTGTGTTGATTTACTTTCAAGTACCTTCATACATTCAACACTGCACACAAAACTGATCTTCAAAAGAACTTATATTCAAAGACTGTGCAAAACTGTATTGGACAAGTTCCCTGAAAACTGGATTATTTGACTAAGTGATTTCAGAACTTAAAGGAGTTGAAACTAAAGGGCCAACCACTATTCCGCACTTATAACCAACCTAGATAGTCATTCAACAAAGTACTCTGTAGTACTTAGTAGCTTGGTTATCTTAGAAAAGGTTATACATCTTCAGCAGAGTTGTCCAAGACAAACTTGCTGAACTCTGGTTTGATCAAAGTTGAAAAGAATTTGCATACAAGTGTATTCCCCCCCCCCCCATACACTTGTTATATACTCCTTTCAGGACCAACAACTTCATATGGCTAAGAAGGACGTTCCACATGGTTAAGGGGGAATCAGCGCAAAACTCAGAAAATTAGAAGTCAAAACTTGCATTAGAAGACTCAGAACTCAGCTGATCAGAAGACCTACTCAGCTAATCAGAAGACTTACTCAGTTGATCAGATGACGTCTACTCAACTATTCAGAAGACTCGACTAATTACATAAATTATTCATTCTAGATTTAATTCTGAATGTATTTATTGAAAAGGCCTATATAAGGAATGTATGATACATACATATGTTGAAAACGATCTTAATTGATTGAGAATTGCAGTAATTATCAATTAAGTCACAACAGCTATTTTTGGTAATGACGTCATTTGCTCTCAATTACAATATTTACGCGCCAATCAATGTTAGACACGTAGCTGATTGAGGCAGTAAAATTAATTTTTGATGGGTTGAAGGTGAAAGGTCTCACCTCGATCTTACCTTTCCAAGCCATAATCTTAGTCTTTGAACCAAGCAATCCACACCATTTTTTTTCGAAAATTTTGAGAATATAAATTAAACACTTAAGCCCTCATTGCAAACCCTTCGCTCTCAAAAATCTCAAATTCGATAAACCTCTTGCTGAAAACAATCTACAAAACCCTACTTCTCTCACAACTCAGGATGGGTATTATCAAAATCTATGATGACAAGACCAAGATCACCGGAACACTTGATGCTGCAAAATGGTCGAAGCAGGGCAAGATTTTTACTGAGAATGCTCTGTTCTTCAAAGGTCGACACACAAAAGGTAACAAAGAAGTACTTCTTCGCTGCATAAACTTGAAACTCCATGAATTCCTCAAAGCAGCACCTTCGAATGTGTATGAGGAGGATGTATTGGCCTTCTATTCGAAAGCAGTGTCTAGGGGTTCATATGTGGAAGGTTATGTTGGTGGTCAAAGAGTAAAAATCACTAGGGAATTGCTTAGGGATCTTTTTGATCTTCCAAGTGGGAAAGTCAATATATCTACTTATATAATGGATAGGGAGAAAGAATATATTGAGATGTTTATTGGTGGAAGGATCAAAGCCAAGGATTCTACTGGTGTTCAAAAGCCACAACTAGAGGAGAAGTTTCAAACCTTGCTGGATATAACAAGCAAGATGTTTTTGGGGAACACTTTCAGTCATGATGCAGTCTCTACAATGAAAGTACGAGTCATGGCTGCAATCTGGAATCAGGTTGATGGTGACTGGCAAGGATTCTTTATGGACAGACTGTGTCTGGAGGCAAAGAAGGTTTCCTTAGATGTGAAAAAGAAAGAGTGGATAGTGACTTCTACGGTCAGTTTTGTCAATAAACAAAGTATCATTCTACCTGAAGTACTTCCTCAAAATCATGTATGGGGACCAGCCAAGAAGTTCCATTCCTCAAAATGGTATCTAAAGAAAGAAGCACTTGCTCAGGCAGCAAGGCAGAAGGCTGAAAAGAAAAGGTTGGTTGAGGCAGCTGATGCAAATGCATCTAACCCCGAACCAGAAGACAAGGAACTTGTGCAGGAGCAGACTGAGTCTGCTGAGGAAAAGGAGGAGAAGACCAAGAATGATACCCCTCAGTAGGTTATTGATGATGAAGATGACAACCAGACTCTAGCTCAAAGGAGGATGTTGATCAGATCAGGACTCATATCCCCTTCTGATTCGGATGCAACTCCTACAACATCCCCACTGAAAAAGGTAAGAACCTCAAAACTCTCTACTTCAATTTCTCCTTGCAAACTTTATATGAGTCTGAAAAGAAAGAAACCAAGATCCAATCTCACTAAGAAAACAAAACTTCCCAAACCAATGGACATTGCACCCATCTCGGCAATGAACCATACTGAACTAATCACGACCTAAATTCTGATGATTTAGTCAACCCCTCTGACCTCGTAAACTCCACTGCCCAAATCCCTGCTAATACTCACACAACAGAGGAAACAACCCAGAAAAACCCACCTTCTGAACCTAAAAAGCCTTCTGGTCCCGAAGAATTGACATCAACTGACCCAACCCAGCCTAAATCGAAAAACAAGATGGTCAACTATCCTATCTGTACTCAAGAAAGGATGATAAGACTGAAGATATCAAATTTACTGAAGTCCTCAGTTCCTGGAGTGGATGAGAGTTCGATTGAGTTTGAGCAAGTACTTCGAGTGTGTACCTGGATCGAACTCAGAAGAGATTATGTAGACGACCTTGTTGAGGTCATGGAGGGAATGCGAGGCTTAGCTCACTTTCTTGATTGGGAAATGGAGCAAAAGGAGATTGCTCAAGTGAAGACATTTATAGAACTGTTGCCCGACGACGCACTTGCTCGAGTTTGTGATAGGATCCTAGGATACACACCTACCTCAACTTCGCAGTCAATTGCTGAGGATTTGACAGTTCCAGCACTAGAGAACACCTTAATCTCTAATGCCTTGGAACAATCTCAGAGTCAGCATGAAACAGTTGAGACTGTGCTGGCAGATGAGTTATCCCCATTAAACGATCCAACCAGTCAGATACATGAATTGGTATCAGCTGAGCCATCACAACCCCAGGTCTCAGTGGCTCAGGGACTTCAAAGTTTGGATCGGACAACTGATGCAACTGAGGTCATAGAGGCAGAAAGAGAGGTACTGAAGATTCCAGACTATTTTAAGCCAAGAAATGATTTTGAGCACTTCATCTCTCAACCAATCCCCAAGGAGAAAAGCCTATTTACTCGATTGGTGGATGTTACAACAACCTTTCTGGATGAAGGTCATCTGACTGCAGAAGAGAAATGACGTGCATTGGTAGTTTTCAGACCAAATCCTCTTTAGATGATACCAAAAACCTCTTCAGGTAACTCTCCTCCCTCAAACACGTCCATTGATATTCGAGCAGATGTACGTGCTCAAGTAAGAGAAGCAATAGACGCACACTTTGAGAAAGGGCTAGGCATGCAACTGGCTAGATATATTGATCGAGCTGCTCAGGAGCAAAGGACTCGTCTTACAAACCAAATTCATGACATTGATGACAAATTCGGTGAAGCATTGCATATACATATAGATGAGTATCTCACAAGTGAAATAAAAAAGGCAGCGGACAAATCCAGAATGTTTGCTGACTTTTACACTAATGAGACATCTAGAATCGAGAACATCTACAAGTCCAGGCTCGAGGATGCTGAATCTAGAGTTGAGCAAGGTAAGGCCCTACTCAAGGCGGCAGCAGAGGAAAATGAGAAGCTTTCAGTTCAGCTAAAGAAAACATCTGAAAGAATAGCACTCCTCACTGAGCAGTTAGAAAAGATGTCATCTCCATCTTCTCATGCTCAAATTCTGAAGCACAGTATCACTCAACTCTCTCATGTCAGCCGAGTGAATGCCATGGCGCTCAAGCAGACTCTACAGGTTGAAATTCTAAATGCCATGAAACCTTTTGCGGCTGCTTTTGCTGAAGCAAAAAAGAGGGAAGATGTGTTGATAAACGCTTTGGAGAAATCTACTGCCCAGTAGGCTGAGCTAGTTTTAGCTCAAGCTGATCTGACTGAGACCTTGGGAGGTTTGAAGAGCAAAATCAAGAACAGAAAAGAAAATGAAGTTGCTCATGATGAGACCCAAGCAGCTAAGCTTCAAATCACTGCTGCAGAAGAATCAACTCCACCTGGGAGAATGACAAGAAAAAGAAAGGCAGCTAAGACCTTAGTAGAGCCTACGACAGAAGAGAAAGAAGCCCAAGAATTGAAGAGAAGAAAGCTTCTAGAAGCCCAAGAACTCAAACAGAAGAAGTTGAATGACGCTAAGGTTGTCAAGAATAATTTTGAGAGAAAATTGGCCAAGATCAGAAAAGCACTGAAGGAAAAGGAGCAAGGAGAAAGTGCTCAGATTACTAACAGCACCTATGTGGATCTGCTAGTACTTCCACACGAGCTACCAAAATGGTATTCCTTAAAGAAGAAATGACAGCTAGAACATCACATAGTCAGAAAATTTGGCCCTCTCCCTACCTATGAAGAAGAGCTACTCCAGTTCTCTCAATTCATGTAAATTGAAGATGAAGTACTCTGGATAGAAGCCTTAAAGACAGCCAAGGCCCTAGGCTACAGAATCCTAACTCCAGATGACCCTGTATGGGATCCTCGTAAACTGGATTCTGGAAGAACAGACATGGCTAGGGATGGCAAAATGATCTGCCCCGAAGTCGACCCGCCCTGCTCTGAGAGGTTTAGATCCGACCTGCCCTGCCACATCCTTAAAACAGGGCAAATCTACCCCGCCCCGCATGCAGGGCAGGGCAGGCATGGATATATGTATTATAAAAATCTGCCCTGCCCTGCCCTGCCCTGCCCTGAATATAAAAAAAATATTATATTAATATAAAAATTATTTTTGATTATTTTGTTTGCTGTTAAGTATTTTGGATATGACTTACTGAATTTCTAATGTTTAATTTTAATGTTTAATTTAATTGTGGATTTTTAATATTTATTTTATTGTTTAATTTAATTTAATCTGCATATTTTACTTGAACTTTTGGAGTGCATGGGGCAGGGCAGGGCAATGACTTGCACAGGGCAGGGCAGGGCACGAAATGTTGCCCCGCAGCAGGTCGCAGGGCAGGGCAGGGCAGATACTTATGAACGTAGGGCAGATTTGGATATTTAACTATCTGCCCTGCTCTGCCCCATTGCCATCCCTAGACATGGCTGAAGTCAAAAGAATCCTGGAAAAGATACTCATTAAAGAAAATGTTACAGACTTAGAGCATATGGAAGGAATTCGAACACGTCTGTATCTTGCTTATCGCATATGAAGACCAGATGAAGACTACTTAAGAAGCTCAAGGGAACTATAACTTGTAATCTGTAATCTCTAAATATATGATATACAAGTGATATTCCTTTTTGACTTACAAGACAAACTCTCATTGTCTTCATCAGAACTACCATGTGAAATATTTATAAACTCTCCTCATCTGTAATTCATAGGAGCATTTATCAAGATAGTTTTGGCTTCATCAAAAAGGGGGAAATTGTTGGGATATAAATTCATCCTAAGCCTCTCTATGTAATAGGATAGTTTTGATGGCCAAAACACTTAGAGTTTATAAAATACATGTAATAGGGTCAGCTGATGTTGTATAGATCAACTTACTATTTAATCTAGTCTAGTGTGATCAGTTGTATATATCTTGTTGGGAATAAAATGAGTTTTGATTATGATACCAAAACCCCCTAAGACATGTCAAGTAGATAAGTCAAGATTGAATGAACATGTTTCAGGACTGTTGGAACATGTAGACTAAGACAAGTAGAGAAGCTGATGTGTCAGGAAACTCTTAGATTAATAGATGCACTAGTTGAGGGGGAACACTTGCCTAATAGCTTAAATCTGCATCAGTCCCCTCAAGGCTCAGTTTCTAGAGTGACCTCAAGACTGCTGAAGGACAAGAATGCTGATCAAGGAGATTCAGACAACTGAATTAATGTCAAACATGAGTTAAGATGCAACATCAAAGCACCAATCTACTGCATCACAAAGCTTAGAAGAATTGTCCAACTAGAATGATTCAGAAGAGTTGTCTCAGTACACTTGAACCAGAATCTGTGTCCAAGACAACTATGTTGAAGAGGTCAAGTTCATCTCTCCAAGACATATACACAAAGAGCTATTCTAAGAAATCATGGAAAGAGAAAGAGCCAAATCATCTGAAGAGCTAAAGAGCTAACACTGCTGATAAGTGAACTCTGCTGAAACTGATAAGTAGAGTTGTCCAAGTGATAAGGAATGTTGTCCTTATCATCAGAAGTCATGTCCATGATTGATCAAGTGAATCTTAAAGTCAAACATTGGGAAAAGTGCTGCAGAATGAAGACAAAGTTGTTAAAGCCGTTTATTTCCCAAATGAGGACATGTCACTATCAGAATCTGTCTTCCAGTTTTGAAGATTTCAAGGAAGACACTTATAGACATTTGAGGCTACCTCTCCAACGGGCAAATCCTCAAATTTGTCTATAAATACAGAAGTGTGAAGACCATTTGAAGTATCCAATCTACTGAATCCAACTACAACTACTCTGAAGCTTCAAAGTCCTCAAAAGACATTCTTAGTCTTCAAACACTTCATTCTAAGCTGAACCTCATTGTATATCCATACAAAGCTTAGAGAGATATCCTATCCTTATACACTGACCTTCATTGTAAAGGATATGTCATTAGTTGGAACCTTACTTCAACCCTTACATCTTTCAAGTGAGAAGGTTGTAGTAGTAGAAGTGGAAGGAACTAACTGTTGAGAGAAGAACAGTTCAGTTCTGAGTTGAGAAAGGGTACTAGGACTCTAGACATCTTAGGGATCAAGGCACCAAGGAGTGGTGTGGTTAATCAAGTGCACCTTAGCACTATAAAACAAGTTAATTCCAAGAGTGAAGGAATTAGCCTGTTAAATTAGGTAAAGTGGATGTAGGAGTTTGAGTCTCTGAACTACTATAACCTCTGTGTTGATTTACATTTCAAAGTTACTTTCATACATTCAACACTGCACACAAAACTGATCTTTCAAAGGACATATACTCAAAGACTGTGCAAAACATATTTTGACAAGTTCCCTAAAAACTAGATTGTTTGACTAAGTGATTTCAGACATTAAAAGGAGTTTAAATTAAAGGGCCAACCACTAATTCCGCACACATAACTCCCTTAGATAGTTATTCAACTGAGTACTCAATAGTACTTAGTATTTTGATTATCTTAGAAGAGTTGACCTCAATAGTAGAGTTGTCTAGGACAACCTTGCTGAACTCTGGTTTGATCAAATTTGAAAAGAATTTGCATACAAGTGTATCCCCCCCCATACACTTGTTATATACTCCTTTCAGGACCAACAAGTGGTATCAGAGCAGGGGTTCAAAGACCACTGCTTATGAAAAACCATCTTGATTTTCAAAATCACATATTCGGTGTGGTCACTGAACTGATCTTGTCTGAAATCTCATATACCTGTATCTAACCCATCTTGTTTTGAGATATGGCCAACTACAATGTTGTTGTTCCACCTCCTGCTGTTGAAGGACTGGACAATATGGCCACCAATCCAGTTAACCATATATCACATCACAAATTACCCATGTTTTCAATTGATAATTATGATTTCTGGAAAATCAGAATAAGAGCTCATCTTGCATCTCTACATACTGACATGTTAAGGGTGATTACAAGAGGACCCTATGTGTTCACTCAGCTTAATCCTAGATTGACTGATGAGCAAAGAGCAGACACAAGGGATGTAATTCCTAAGGATGAAGATGACTTCACCTCAGGGAGAAAAGGAAAGATAATCTGAATTATCTAGCCATGAACACCCTCTATCACACAATTCCAGATGCAATCATGGGAAGAGTCTACCACTGCACAACTGCCAAAGAAATATGGGATACTCTTGCAGAAATGTGTGAGGGTACTGAAAAGATAAAGGAGAACAAGCTCCAAGTGGCTGTGCAGAAGTTTGAGCAATTCACAATGGAATCAGATGAGTCCATTGACAAGTTTGCTGGTAGATTCACAGATGTGATGAATGAGATCAACTCCTTGGGCAAGGTGTGTTGGTCCTGAAAGGAGTATATAACAAGTGTATGGGGGGGGGGGAATACACTTGTATGCAATTCTTTTCAACTTTTGATCAAACCAGAGCTCAGCTAGGTTGTCTTGGACAACTCTGCTGAAGATGATTAACTCTTCTAAGATAATCAAACTACTAAGTACTATTGAGTACTTAGTTGAATAACTATCTAGGGGAGTCATATGTGCGAAATAGTAGTTGGCCCTTTAAGTTTAGACTCCTTAAGTTTCTGAAATCACTTTGTCAATACAGTCCAGTTTTCAGGGAACTTGTCCAATACAGTTTTGCACAGTCTTTGAATATGTATCTTTTGAAAGATCAGTTTTGTGTGCAGTGTTGAATGAATGTAAGAACTTGTAAATCAAAACAACACAAGAGGTTATAGTGGTTTAGAGACTCAAGCTCCTACATCCACTTTCCCTGATTTAACAGGATAATTCCTTCACTCTTGGAATTAACTTGTTTTATAGTGCCAAGGTGCACTTGATCAAGAACACCACTCCTTGGTGAATTGATCCATAGGATGTCTAGAGTCCTAGTACCCTCTTCTCAACTCAGAACTGAACTGTTCTTCTCTCAACAATCAGCTCCTACCACTTCTACTACTACAACCATCTCACTTTCTCACTTGAAAGAGGTAAGGGTTGAAGTAAGGTTCCAACTAATGAGATATCCTTTACAATGAAGATCAGTGTATAAGGATTAGGATATCTCTCTAAGCTTTATATGGATATACAGTAAGTTCAGCTTAGAAGAAGTGTATGAAGACTAAGATAGTCTCTTTGAAAGCTTTGAAAGCACTTGTCAACTAGTAGGATAGTTGGGTTCTGTTGAGGTTGGTTGGATTCTTTCAAATGGTCTTCACACTTCTGTATTTATAGACAAATTTGAGGATTTGCCCGTTGGAGAGGCAGCCCCAAATTGCTATAAATGTCTTCCTTGAGTTCTTCAAACTGGAAGACAGATTCTTGATAGTGACATGTCCTTATTTGGGTAATAAACGGCTGTTAAGACTTTGTCTTCATTCTGCAGCACTTTTCCCAATGTTTGACTTCTTGTTAGGACTTGGACATGGCTTCTGAAGATTGATCCAATGATAGGACAACATTCCTTATCAAATGGACAACTCTCCTTATCACTATCAGCAGTTTTGCTTATCAGCAAAGTTGGCTTGCTCTTCTTCAGATGACTTGGCTCTTTCCCTTTGCTTCACTTCAAGGTGATCTTAGCATGTTGTATTGAGGTTCTTTAGGGTATGGTTGTCTCTAACTCTTCAGCATGGTTGACCTTCAAACATTAGAACCTTTGTTCTGGTTCAAACTTGCTGAGACAACTCTTCTGGGACAACTCTCCTGATCAGCATATTTGGTCTCTTAGCTTTAGAGCTTTTGTTTTCACACAGAGTTAACCTCTCTGGACAACTCTCCTGATCAGAACATTTGAGTAACCTTGTCCTTTTGAGCTTTACAACCTTGTTTTTGCATGGATACAATCTCTCTGGACAATTCTCCTGATCAAGGCATTTGGTTTACAATAGAGTATGCTTGTCCTTAGTGTTTGTTCCAGACTTTGAGCCTTGAGGGAACTTGATCTTGATAATCTTCAAAGCATAGGTTCCCTCTCACAATGTGCATCTAATCATCTAAGAGCTGCCTAACATATCAGCTTCTCATCTAGCCTTATGCTATGTGTTCTAACAATCTTAGAACACAATCATCTTGACTTAGGCATGTCTCAGGGGGTTTTAGTATTTAATCAAAACATATGTCATTTTATTCCCAACAATATGTCATTTTATTCCCAACAAGGTGTACTCCAAGAGAGAAGTTGGACTGAAGATCTTAAGAAGTCTCACTAAAAAATGGGATGTATATGCTGTAATGATGCAGAACACCAAGGATCTCTCTACCATGCCCATGCAAAAAATCTTCTCAGAACTTAAAGCTTATGAGTTTGATCTCAACAGAAGGAAGCCCAGCTGAGGAACCTTCTCTACCAACCAAAGGAGTGGCATTCAAAGCCAAAACTGTTGAACCAGAAATGCAGTCCACTCCAAGACCATCAAAGTCAGTCTCTAAGGCTGAAATGAAGGAAGAGATGGCTCTCATGGCTAGGAGATTTGACAAACTCAACTCAAGGTTTGGTAGATACAAGAAGTTCTACCAAGACAACAAATTCAGGAGAAGGTACAACTCTCCTGAAGCACAGGCTGAGGACAAGAAGCCTGAAGAGAAAAGGTCAGAGGACAAGTACTCTGAAAGGAGAAAGTCCAACAGAGCTGAACCCTCCTCATCTAGAAGAAGAGATGATTCAAAGAAAGATGATGATGAGGATCTGTGCTACAACTGCAATAAGAAAGGGCACTTCCAGTATGATTGCCCTGAACTCAGTTCTAAGGAAATAAGAGAGAGACAAGCTAAAAGAGACAGAAAATTCACTAACAGAAAAGCCATGATGGCTGGTGAAGAATCTGATAGTGGTGAAAGCTTCACCTCTTCTGATGGACTGTTCTCAAACAGTGAAGATGATGATGATGTGTGCAACATGGCCATTGAGGATGATGAGGTATCCTCTACTTCTAGCTCACCATCATTTCTATCACAGAACACTAGTGAAGTCAACTTGAAACTTTCCTTTGGAAAGTTAATGGAAGATTTCACTAGGTTACAAGAATTTCATGACAACTGTGTGAGAGAAAATGAAAGGCTTTCAATTGAGCTTTCAAAACCTGCTGAGACAGTAGTTGATATTAAATCTACTGAGTTGTATCAACAAGTCTTGAGAGAGCTTGAGGAAGCAAATCTCAGGATAGTTGACCAACAAAGACAGATTGATGATCAACTACTCTCTCAGAAGAGAAAAGATTTTGAACTAAAAATTCTTCAAGCAAAATTTGAAAACCTCTCACATGAGTATGACATTCTTAAATCAAGTGAAGAGAGCCTGAACTTAAAAATGTCTTCTTTGAACAAATCCTCTAGAGCAATAGAGGAAATTCAAAGTTACCAAAGACCTATGGCTCAAAGAAGTGGATTAGGTTTTGATCCATTTGAATCTTCACCTTGTCTTAGTGTTGCTTCCACAAGTAACACTAAGAAAATCTTTGTTAAATCAGTGGCTCAACAAGCTGAAAATGAAACAATTCAGCCACTGAACAAAGGAAAGGGCAAGATGCATGAACTGCCTACTCAAGTACTTCAGGAGACTAGGCCCAAACCCAAGGAAAAGGCCAAAGTCCCTGAGTATAAGAGGAATGTTGGTCAGAAGAGTAGACCCATTGGAAGGGCAACTCTCCTGAACAATGTTCAGAAAAGTTATCCAAGGTATGATCAGCCTAGGCCAACTCTTCTGAGGAAGCCTCAGCTGAACAGACCTAAGGACAACTATCCTCAAAGGCAAAATAAAATGAGACAACCAAAACCCTTCATGCCAAAGGGTAATGGTCATAAAAATGCATTTCCTCAAAGATTTCCTCAAGTAGCACAAAGAACTCATAAGTTCAGGAGATTTAACAACTCTCCTGAAACTTACAGAGTCAACACCTTCACACACACTTTCCCAAAGGCATTTAAGGGAAAGACAGTGTATGTTGATGCTAGAGGAAAACAACTTAGCCACATTGAATCCATAAGGGTTATTAGGAAAGTTTGGGTTCCTAAAGGTACAGCTAACCTCTCAGGACCCAAAACTCAAAGGGTACCTAAGCCTATCTAAATGCAGGTACCTATGGCCACAAGAAGAGGAGTATGAGCAAAAAGTGAGCATGGTACCTTGACAGTGGATGCTCAAGGCACATGACTGGAAACAAAGACCTCCTCACAAACTTCATTGAAAAATAAGGCCCAAATGTCACATTTGGAGACAGCTCACAAGCTACAACAAAAGGTTATGATACCTTGATAATTGGTAATATCAAGGTATCCAATGTATCTTATGTGGCTGGTCTCAAATATAATCTCCTAAGTATAAGTCAGTTCTGTGATAAAGGCTTTAATGTTGAGTTCTCAAGTGGAAAATGCTTAATCAAAGATAAAACTAAACAAAATCTACTGACTGGTACTAGGAAAGGAAATGTGTATTTTGCAGACTGGGACAAGTCTACTGATGCTGCATGTTTCATTGCCAAGAGCTCTAGTGAACAAAGTTGGTTATGACATAAAAGGCTAAACCACTTGAACTTTAACTCAATGAACAAACTTGCTAGAAATGCATTAGTAAAAGGATTACCTAATGAGGTTTTCATTAAAGAACATGTGTGTAAACCATGTCAAAAAGGAAAACAGATTAAAGCTTCATTCAAGGGAAAACCAGTCATCTCTACTGAAAGGGTACTTGAACTTTTACATATGGACTTATTTGGACCAATTACCCCTGCAAGCATAAATGGTAGAAAATACACATTGGTTGTAGTAGATGACTTCTCTAGGTTCACTTGGGTAGTATTTCTCCTTAATAAGAAGGAAACTCAAGTCAAACTACCTGAACTTCTAAAGAGGTTGTCAAATGAGAAAAGCCTTAGCATTATCAAGATAAGATCTGATAAAGACACTGAGTTCATAAATTCATACATCAATGAGTATTGCACTCAAAATGGTATAGCTCATGAAACCTCAGCAGCTAGAACTCCTCAGCAGAATGGAGTTGCAGAAAGAAGTAACAGAACCTTAAAAGAAGCTGCTAGAACCTTAATTGCTGATTCAAATTTACCTAAGAGGTTTTGGGCTGAAGCCATAAACACTACATGCCATACTCAAAATAGATGTTTGATAACTAAGGGGCAAGGCAAAACCCCCTATGAACTCTAGAAAAGAAGCCTACCTAAAGTGTCATATTTCCAAATCTTTGGTTGTAAGTGTTTCATTCACAACAATGGGAAAGAACAGTTGAAAACTTTTGATAGCAAAGCTAATGAGGGAGTATTCCTTGGATATTCTCAAATCAGTAGAGCTTTCAGAGTCTACAACAAGAAAACCCTTATTGTGGAGGAAACACGTCATGTTGTGTTTGATGAATCTACTCATGAGTTCAGGAACAAGGACTTAGAGACAGAGGAAATCACACAAAGGACAACCAGATTGAATCTAAAAGACAAAGACACTATATTTATAGATGTTGTCCAAACAAATCTCCCTGAAAATGCCATACTGGACAACAATCCTGAAGCAAACCCCACTGAAGAAAATGGTGAACTGAATGAACAAATCCCAGTTCACACTCAGGTAACAACTACCAATGAAGAAGCAGGCTCTGCTGAGGTAGTTAATGGATCAACTATTCCAGGGGAAACCATAAATGTTGAAAATGCCAATGTCCCTGACATTGAGGACAACATCCATGAATATGATCCAGAATTAGATCCTGCATTCAATTATCCTGAATTTTATGAAAATGGTGACTCAACCTTAGTAGAGGACAACTCGACTGAAGGGATTAGAAAAAGAAGGACATGGTTGTCTGACCATCCTACTGATCTGATACTTGGTGATCCAAGTATAGGAGTCAAAACCAGAAGGTTTCATGGTGAAAGTGCTTTATTTTGTTGTTTCCTATCAGAACAGGAACCAAGTGAAATTGAGGAAGCACTTCAAGATGCCAATTGGATCACTACAATGCAGGAAGAGCTTAATCAATTCACCAGAAATGATGTATGGGAGCTGGTGGATAGACCTTCACATCAAGATGTTATTGGAACCAAGTGGGTGTTCAAGAACAAGAAAAATGAAAATGATGTGATTGTCAGAAACAAAGCCAGACTAGTGGCAAAAGGCTACTGTCAATCAGAAGACATTGATTATGATGAGACCTTTGCACCTGTGGCAAGGCTAGAAGCAATAAGGCTCTTCTTAGCCTATGCAGCTCACAAAAGGTTCAAAGTGTACCAAATGGATGTCAAGAGTGCCTTCTTGAATGGAGTCTTGAAAGAAGAAGTCTATGTGGAGCAACCACCTGGTTTTGAAGTTGGAAACCAAGTTTACAGACTGAAGAAAGCTCTATATGGACTCAAGTAAGCTCCAAGAGCCTGGTATGACACACTGTCACAGTTCCTATTGGATCATGGCTTTATCAAGGGAACTGTGGATAGAACTCTCTTCAGAATCATTGAAGGAGAAGACATTTTGCTAGTCCAAATATATGTGGATGACATCATTTTTGGATCCCCCAATGAGAAGTTGAATACAGTGGCAACCTCCACCACTGAAGCTGAATATGTAGCTGCTGAAAGTTGTTGTGCTCAGATACTTTGGTTAAGACAACAACTAAGAGATTACAATGTCAATTCTACTGAAGTGCCAATCTTCTGTGACAACAACAGTGCTATTGCAATATCTCAGAATCCAGTTCTACACACAAGATGCAAGCATGTGGATATCAAACACCACTTCATTAGAGACCATGTGGAGAAGAAGGAAATCAAGCTAGTAAAAATCCACACAGATCATCAAAAAGCTGATATTTTGACAAAACCACTTGCAGAGGCAAGATTCTTGGAATTATCAGTAGAGTTGGGTCTTCTTGATCCAGGGAAGTTGGACAAATGAGTCCAAAGAAGTTTATCAATCGAGGGGGAACTGAAATCAAAGTTCAGCAGACTTAGTCAAGTCTACTGAGAATCAGAAGAGATGACCTCAAATGTTCAGGACACTTGTCCATTGAAATTCAGGACAGTTGTCCACATCTCTTCAGGACACTTGTCCATGTAGGGTCAGATAAGTTGTCTTGGCTATCAAACCAAATCTTGGTTTGATAAGCACCTATTTTGGGTAATCATTGCCTATTTCAATAACTGTCTCATTCCTTTTAAAGATATCACCTTTTCAAGGATTCAATTTGTCCCTTACCCAAAAAGTTGCTTTCAATGTATTAAATTTAAAGATTTAACTCTTGTTTGCATTAAACAATTTGGGACATGATCTACCTTGATAACCCCCCATCTTTAAACAAACATTAAAACTCCTCCCACGTTTTGAATAAAACAGTTTTTCACTGTTTCATTGATTTTTTACCATTGGATCAAAACTGGCCAACTCTCCTGAAATTGATCTTGGCCGTCCAAACTTGATTTCCTCATTTTTAAACCGTTGAATAGCCTTAAGACTCACCTACTCATTGACATACATTCCTTTTGGAATATTCACAAGTCTTAAGAAGCCATACAACAATTAATTCTTCCCCACGCATTCAAAATTTTCTTGAAACCCTAGCTTTCTTACTCTCTCAAACACTCTCTCAAAATCCTTCACTTCTCTTCAATGGCTCCCAAAGTTAAAACAGAAATGGTTGTAGACTTTACAAACAAGGACCTAGACCTTGATTTCAGCTATCTTAGCCATAAAAACAACCTCATTTTTGAGTCTATCCTCTCTTTTGAGAGTGAAGACCCTGAAATCACTCCAACCTTGAGATGGTTGAGAAGAGCAGGACTTCAGAAGTTTATGCAATAAAAGCCAGACTCTTGCCTTGAATCTTACATGGCTGAATTCTTTGCTTTTCTAAAATGGAGAGGAAAGCCAGAAGATGGTGAGGTCACCACGAGGCTATCTTACAGAGTAGAAGGAGAAGAGGAAGAAAGATTCCACAGAGTGAAATTCTCTGAGGAGGATGTAGATGCTGCCTTTGGATTGCCCTCTGAAGGGAGGAATCCAGAATTCTATGGCAATGGCCATGAGGAAGAAATTGCTCAAGATTGGCTCCTTGTTCTAGGACCAATCTCATATACTCAACACAAGAGGACTCTCAAAGCCAAGTTTCTCAACCTATTTGAGGTAATCACCAAGAGCCTCATGAGCAACACTGGCAGTTTGGAGCAAGTAAGTGCTCCAAGGATAAGGATTATGGCTGCAGTGATTGATGCCAGTGACAAGGGCATCAAGTTTGATTGGAGGACCTTCATCTTGTCTGAAATGATGAAGGAGAAGGCAAAGTTCAAGGTGAAGGCTCACCAAAAGGTTGTGTTGGAAGCCAAACTCAAATATTGCACAAGGGCAAGCCTGTTGATTGAGAAGTTTGCTCACTATTCTGAGATGCAAACCTTTGCCAAATCCCTCCCTGCCCATAAAATCTTGTTCAGGAAACTGAGGAAGAAAACTGAACAAAGAAGACTGCAACTGGCCAAACCTGCTGAAGAGGTTGAGGAGAAGCCCAAAATGAAGAAAAGAACAAAGACCAGGGCTGTCAAAACCAAGAAAATGTCTCAAGTTCTAATAGAAGAAGCCTCAGGAGCATCAATTGAAGTTGATGAAGTGGCAGAAGAAGGAGTGCAAGTGCCTTCTGACCACTCAGAAGAGTTGAGGCAGAAATACAATGAGACAAGGTAAAAGAAGAAGGGTGATAAAAGGCGTAGGGAAGTTGTCCCTGAGAAAGAAGGAGAAGGAAGTGGGAGCAGTAGGGCAAGCAAGAGAAGAGTCAAGCCTACTGAAAAGGTGCTGGAACTTCAGGAGGAAAGATCTCTCCAAGTAGCTCTGAGGGAAAGCAGTGCAGAAAGTATGACAAAATCTAAGTCCAGGACCAACTCTTCTGGTTCTGGAACCCCAGAGTCCAAAGTCCCTGAAGGACTACCCTTAGAAGCCAACCTTCCTGAAACCCAAAATTCTGAACCCAAATCCCCTGAAACCCATATTACCCCTTCTAACTAACCTATCACCCCTGTCAATCTTACAAAGAGATATTCTCCATAAGGGAGTGTGCAAAGAAGTGGGATTGATGTGCTAGCAGATTTAGCAGTAGATGAGACAAGACTCCTGTCTCCCCTTGACTCATCTATGCTCAATTATTCAAAGCTTTTAGAAACAACACTTCATGAGCCAACCCCTCTTAGTAAAGCCCCTTCAGATCCATTGCTCTCAAAAGCAACTGAAGTAACTTCTATAGAGCTCAACCCTTCTGAAGCCAACCCTCCTGAACTAAACCTACCTGAAGCTGCAATTCCTGAAACCAGAGCCAACTCCCCTATAGCCTAAAGTTCTCAATCAAATGAGAATGAGGAGGAGTATACTTATGAAAGTATGCTCAGAGGTGGAGCAAGGGCTACTGTGGACAGCCTATACCCACAACTTGTAGAATTCCCAAGACTTCAAACCATATTTCATGATTTGAGGATGTTGGTGGAGGTGAAAGATAAGTCCATTATGGAAATTGCACAGGTCATTCATGAAAAAGGTGCCAACTGGTGGCAAATTGAAGAGGGCAGATTACTTCATTTTACTGGGGTAAACAAAACAAGATTCCTCACTGATGAGGAAGTATTTGCCAAATTGGTTGCTGATAAAATTGCTGAGGAGAAAGAGAGGCTTGCTAAAGGGATCAAACACCCTGATAGCAGCTTAAGTGATGATGGCAAAGATGACCCTTCAAACCCATCCAACCCTTCTCAAGACAACCCCTCTGAACCCTCCCAGACCAACCCCCCTGAACCTTTCCAACCTAAACCTTCTGAATCCAGCAAGTTCTCAAACCTTGTTACATATCATAGGAAAGGCTCTGTATCTTCAGAGGTGTTGACCAGAATTGGTGACACGGCCAAGGACACATCTGGCAATGAAGGTTCTTCTAAACCCAAGGCACAACTTACAGATGTGGAGGCCCCTATCACAGAAGCTTGTTTGGTTAAGGTCTATTCAGTGTCAGGAGAGTTGGACACTGATCAGCCCTTAATCAATCAGGATGACTTAGTGGCTGTTGAGAAAAGCACTGTGATCTCCCAACAACTGCCACTTTTAAACCCTGTTGAGGGTAAAAGTGATGCAGGTTTAAGAGATGGAGTTGAAAAGGAAAGTAGAATTGAAAAATCAGAGGGAGGTATGGATGATAGAGAGGTGGTAATTACTAAGATAGTGAGTGTACCACCAAATGAGGGTGGAATAAGTGAGGAATGACAGGTTATTCTTGAAGTCAAATCTGAACTTCAAGAATCCTTTGATGAAAGGAGGCCTGATTCCTTGAGTGAGAACATTATCTATGAAGGGAGAAAAGAATCAGTTGAAAATGAGGAGAAGACTGCTGATTTATCAGAGTCTTATGCAAAAAAATATTGAGGGTGATGAGTGTTTGTTCACTAATCCATTTGACCTGTCTGATATTGCAGGAATTTCTCTTGACCAAATATTTGCAGATGAATTCTTAACAGATGCACCTATCCAAGTGGATTCTGGATCAGCACAAGCCTTGCTTGGGATGCAAACAGCAAAGTTGGACTCCCTGGCTCATCAAGTCCAATCTGCTCATGCTGAAACTTCTGGAGCATTGGATGAGCAAGGTAGAACTTTGGCATCTGTGGAGATGAGATTGACTGGCTCTGAAGATGTAGTGCTACCTACATTAGAAGCAAGGATAAGTGGAGTGGAATCTGGTCTTCAAATAATTTCCACTGAGGTTCAAAAAGCTAAAGCCACCATGGAGTCTATCTCAGAACACTACAAGAAAACAGTGGAATTCCAACAGAAAAATTCCAACGAATTTTTGCATTTTTTTCGTTGGAATCAGTGATTCCAACGGGAATTCCAACGAAAATACGACCATTGGAAAAGTGGGCGTTGGAATTGCAAAATTCCAATGAAAATTCCAGCGGAAAAAAATTCCAACGGTACATTCCAACGGATCTTGATCATTGGATTTCTCAACTATTGAAAAAAGTTTCCAGCATAAATTCCATCTACAAATCCAACGGTAATTTTCCGTTGGAATAATTTCCAACGGATTTTGACCCTTGGATTTTCAATTGTTGGAAAATTATCCATCGCAAATTCCAACATAAATTTTTTTTGTTGGAATTTAAACTCCAACAGACATTTACTGTTGGAATATACAATTGTTGGAATATTTTCCAACACAAATTTCTTTGTCAATTCCATCCATAAATTTCTGTTGGAATTTTCCAACGGATTTTAACCACGGGAATTTCAAATGTTGGAAGTTTATTTATCTAAAATTCCAACGATTTTATTCCGTTGAATTTTACATGTACCGATGGAATACTCCATTGTGGAAAATTATTATATGCCGAATTTCAATGTCAGTTCCAACAATATCATTCTATTGGAATCTTATTTCCAACAGACATGCACTAGATGAATTTTTAATAATAGAAAATTTTGACACCAATTTTATTTTATTTTTGCATTGAAATTTATTTTAAAAAAATATTTAATTTTTTATTTCAATATTAAAAGACCTATCAAAATCGATCGTGATAAACAAATATATAATAATTCTAAAGTCAAGTACACATCTTAAATAAATTACATTATAGCATAAGCAATAAGTTCTAAGTATCAAAATCATAAATATCAAATTGTTGATCATTCTCTTGATTCTCATCAACTACAAAGAGAAACTAAGATCATAACATAAATATTTATTCCTAAGAATCACCATCATCATCAAATTAAAGTTTGTCTCCTTTTTAATTTGAAGTGGCTTAAGCACTGAAACGTACAACTATTCCCCTTTTGATTTCTTTCTATGAATATTAGGCAAGCTTGAACGTACAAGAGCTGGCATTTTATGTTTCCATATTCGCTTATTTCATCTTCATGCTCAGGAACCCATCTACAATAATTCAACCAAAAATAAACAATAACCATTTAGATCTATATATAATCATGAGTTATATATGAAAAAAATATTCAAGTAGAATGCAATTAAATCGTACAAGCTTAAGCAATTAAATAAGCTCATAAACTTTTGATATCACCTGAAATAGCATAAATTCAGGACGATGAATGATAACCTCACCATAGAATAAAACACAATGCAACTTAACTCTACCTAACTTCACCATTATATCATAGATTCTATATCGGCAAAACCATACCTGAATAGCAACTTTTTTTTTTGATAAGAAACTTATACTTTTATTGCATGCGATGAGAAGTCCCTATTATGATTACATATTCAGTTACAAGGCATAGATCCAATTCCTAGACACCTCGGAAATAAGATTACCCCTAAAAGCTTTATGACTAAGAGACCATAAGGCCACTTTATACTTAATTCTATCCCATATCTCATCAATCGATTCATATCCATCCTCAAAAATACGTCTATTCCTCTCACCCCAAATAAACCACATCACTGATACAGCAATCCTCCCTAGTATTTTTCCTCTTTTGCTAATAGTGCCCCCCAAATTACTAAGAAGTAAGGCCAAAGTCGAGTCTGGGATAACCCAATTAATGCCCTGAATAGCAACTTCATACAGTAAAAAAATTACAAACACCCACCTAGCTGCTCTAAGTCACGAAGTATGCAATACATTTCAGAAATGTAGTTGAGAATTACATTCAGATTGGAGCATAAATGAATATAAATGATGAAGTAGTACACTTTTGTTCTGAACAAGACAAAATTACAAAGTGACAAAATATTACCTCTGAAACTGTTCTATGTCGATGAACTTCGAAGAGAGCTGCAACCAAAAAGGGAAAAATGAGGCTAATTTGTGATACTAAGCTACCTATTATTTTCTCTCTATTGATTGCCAGACCTGTTAATAGAATCCACTAATTAGAGCAGTAGTAAATAAGATAATGCCATAAGGAGAATAACTCTAAAGATTCTCAACTATTAAATTAGATTAAGAGACTCTAGAAAATGAATAATGGAAATAAATCTACATAGATTTTTTTCTAACTAAAAAAAGAGATCTAAACAACATATATTGTGAGCCTTAAGGATGAGAGCTCTGCTGTTGAAAGCTTCTTGATACTTAGGATAAAGGATAAATGTGTGCATATATTTGTAAGAAATAATAATGATGTGTTATTTATTTAACATTGTAGGCCTGTTGTTACCTTCAAAATTCTTACATTCATGTTTTTTGTTGCACTCATCCAAATCTGGCCACCTCGATCACCTTTCCGAATTCCTCACTGTAACTCTATAATTTCATCAATATAAAAAGAAGAAAATTAAGGGATAAAGCTTACCCCAACTATTTAAGTAATTTCAATCATGAAATCAATTAATTAATCAGCAATGTATAATGTGGGGAGGTAAGAGAAAGATAAAAGATAAAGCAGGACAGTGCTTGTTTTGCATCCTCACATCATCATGCATATCTTATTGACAATTCCATATACATGTTTTCATAATGACTTTACCAATCAGCCTAGGAAAGGAAGAACCAAGTGGAAACATGCATGTACAATGTATTTGGAGGTGTTGGAATGCCTTGAAATTTAACGAGATTATATTAATCAAATGGAGAAAAAACTAACAAGTTTTTAGCAGCCAATATAATATCAATACAACATCTAATATGTAGTAGAAACACAGTTGCCATATACTCCAAAAATAAGATTAAAAATTAACTGCCCAATTCCAAAACAGTGAAAACGCAAACATCCATCATACTAACACATCCTATTTTGCTATTTATCTCTCTCTCTCTCCTCTCGCTTGCTTGCTTTCCCTCTCACAATGGCTGCATTGCAACTCCTCAAATCCAAAAGAATTGATAAATTAGGTGTTTTCAGTAACTAATGGGATTTGGAGATGAATTGATTACAATATATACAAAACCTGGAGGAGAAAGAGAAATTAGGGCAAATTTCGAACAAAGCGCACCTGATTTTTCAGTGTAGGGCAAATTACGGTGTGCTTCGTGCGTTCAATGGATGAGTAGGAGAGGCTGAATCGATGCCGTCGGAGTGAGAAGAAAACTCACCTCGCCATGACGAACCCAGGTATCAGTCGAATAGCCGAAATAAACCCACAGAAGCACACAGTGCGTGTGTTAAGGAGTATACATAGAGACTCTGTTTGCACTTTGCAATTCTTGTTTTCTGTGTACTCTTGGATATGAAAAAAAGGGGAGGGAACTTTCCCAATTGAAATTTGAGAATCCCAATTGAAATTTGAGAATCCCGCTTCGTTTTAGCGCTCAATCTATATTTCTAGAATTTTTATGTTGTATTAATATTTTACAGAAATTTAATTATAATATAAATTATATCTAGAAAAATTATTAATATAATTTCCATTTTTATACTCATGTTTTTTATTTAGTAATATAATTTTCAAATTTTAGTATATATTTTTTAATTATATATATATATATATATATGTTATATTTTTAATTAATAGTATTATTGTGTATGATTTTTAATACTATACGTTTTATATTTTTAAGATTTATTTAGTTTTTATTTAATTCTTTAAAATAATTTAATGATATTTAAAATATATATACAATGAAAAAATCTTGAGAAAATGAGGAAATTATTGATTAGAAAGAAAAACATTAACCTTTAGAAGAATTCATGCGGGCTACGGTATGCACAACACAAAGGAGGTGTGTCATCGAAAAACATTAGACGACGTTAGGTATGAAAAAAAGTAAAAAAAATGTCAAAGTTGACGTAATATGAATGGCAAGAATTATAAAGAGAAGTGTACATTAAGAATGATAGACCAACAATAATTTTAATATAAGCTACGACGACACCTTATATAGCACACGTGGTGACAATGTTCAAAGAAAACTAAGGAACGTAGAAGGCGAGAAGACATGAACAGGGCACGAAAATAATCACGTCTATACTACTCAACAAACACAAATACTTATATAAATTATTGAACATAACAAAATTAGTACAATACCACCGTATCTTTTGTAGATGCTTCTTTTTCTTTGTGTTGCTCTTGCTTTCTTACTAGCTTTCTCTTTCTCACCTTTTTCAATTGTAGATTCTTCTCGTTCAAAAGATTTGTTGATTTAACCTCAAACTGATGAATAAACTTTTACTCCATTCGTCCTACAATAATTTTCACACTATTTTTTTTCAGGACGTTCTACAATAACTTTCACACCCTTAAAATGGAAAATTATTTATAAACTCCACTCTTACAATATTCTCAATTTTACACAAATGTCATTACATTTTCTCTATACATATATACAAAAGTCAACTCATTTATTTACTTTATACATAAAGTTTTACAAAATTAACCTTCAAAACTTCACTCATTATTATACTTTTTTAATATGCGTGCCCATCTACCTATAAAAATTATTATGAAACGGAGGGGAGTAATAAATTTTTGCATTTGTACTGATTTTGTTCATAAAATAACTAATTAACTTAGTGTTAATAAAACTATTTTTTCCCCATGTTTGTTCAAATAGTAACATCATTTCAACATTCAAACTCTTTCTTTTTCCTATGATTTAGTTAGTCTTTACTTCAATTATTAAATATTTAACTCAATTTTCTTCTAAAATTGATTATGGAATAAATTACTCATTCTATCAAATTTTATTATTCTCACTTTTCCTTTTGGTTGTCCAATTTTATTATGTCCACTCCTTTTTTGGAAACAATATTATTCACACTACTTTATCTTTAACCTTCTAACCACACTTATTTACCTACTTTATCATTCACTTTATTTATAAACAATCACTTTATTTACAAATGGACCCCACAACATCTCATCATATCTTCAATTTATCTACTTTATTAATAAAATAATCAATATTCATTAAAACTCGTGTTTAGAGAAGTGGGCATTTTAAAATTGAACGGAGGGAGTATATGTTTATAAATACAGAGCAACAAAATATATTTACAATTAAAATAAAATCACATTCAATTCATTCATGATCAAGGAACTTGCTAAACGTTATTTATGTAATTTAATGTGAAAATTCAATAATTTTATTATTTCATATGTTTTACAATTGTTTGTACCATTGTGTTATTTGTTCATCACACAATATTTTGCACTTCATAAAATTCAATACTTTTACACTCAATCCAATTAATTTAATTAATTAATTTATTTATAAAAAGTTACTATAAAATTACCCCTCTCAATGCTCAATTTAATAAAACTTTTTTTTTATCTTGTGTATAGAAAATATGGTACAAACAATTGTAGAATAGAGTATTAACTTATAATTACACATTAAATATTAGTTTGAACGAATGAATATTATCTTCATACAATATTTGATCTAATCTTTTGGGATTGACACGAAATAAGATTTGCTAATTGGAAATTTTTACTAATGAACATGTATTTTATATATTTTTCTCCATTAAACTACTCCCACAAACAGGAAGGCGGCGAGTACATTCCCTTCCCTTCAAGTTCAACTTCAATTTCAATTATTTTTCTTGATTTTACCGCCAATATCTTTATATTTTTCTTGATTTACCGCCAATTCAATTATTTTCTTTCTCCACCAAGTATATTTCTTTCACAATTTCATTCCCAATTTGATATATACGCCTCCCCTTCTAGGCTACAACACAGTGAGATGCGCCTATCCAAACTGTAGATTCACGCTGCCACTCTCCACGCCTCTAATTCGCAGGTAACATCGATCTCACCTTTAGTCTCTATATTTGTCGCCCTCTCTCGTTTTTCGTATATGCACAATTTTAATTCCTTTTCAACTGTGTCGGAATACGGGTTCCAGATGCCGGAGATGGATGCAAACGGGTTTGTAAACTTGTAGTATGGTTAATTTAATTAAGTTTAATATTTTAATCATTGCGAAATTATTGGCTGAAGAAGTTAGTGAATTTAAACATATGTTTTTTTGGAGTATGGTTTAGTGAGATTTCCAATTCTTCAATTTCTTTTGTATAATTAGTGATATAAGAGTATATTGGGAGATATCAAGTTATATCAAGGTTAAACCGTCTTCTGTTATCTTGTTATTTGGTTAGGCCCATGTGTATTAAGGGCTTCTTTATGGATTGTATATATATGCTGTTGGTGCTTAATACACAATCAAGATGCAGTTTTCCATCTATTCTATCAGACTAAATAAATGGAAGGTTTTTTTAAACATTAATGAACACTTGTGCTTAATTTAGTGGCAACCATATGTATAATGTATTGAATTTCAGGACATCATCGAACAAGATAGGCATTTTAATGTCAATATAATTAGGTGATGCTTGTTGTATTGAATTGGAGGTCTTCACTACATTGTGAGGTTTGTCCCCTTTTTTTAGACCTTCTACAACGGGTGCAACATTGATATTTTATTGATGGCTCTGAGAGTACTTTTCAAAGCATTTGTGTACCTTAATTGTGACTCTGATAAAGCTTTTAAGGATTCTTTGTGGTAATCATACTCTTTATTATGATGACTTGTTGTTTTTCTTGTTGTTGGACATCTTTATTATGATGACTTACTGTTGTCCTTTCTTTTCAAAGTGTTTTGGTAAGTTAGGCTTTATGGCTTTATGCTTATACCTTTTGTAGCCGTCGAGAATTTTGTATGGATGTATCTTTGGAGAAAGGCGGTGGCATCTGGAGTACTGTTCTACTAGAAATACTGAGACAATAGTTTGAAGAAAAGTCAATCTAAAAGGTGGTCATGGTTTGAGGCATTCACATTGCAGTTTCTTGAACATCATGCTCAACGGTTTGATGAGACCATGCTATGATAAAATCAAATTGGCATGTTAGATACAAGGCTGATTTTTGGTATACCTATTTCATTTTCCTTAAAAGGTAAAAATGTTCTATCCTTTGCAGCCTCTTATATGTAACATGATTGTTCACATTCTGCCTTAATTTTATACAGAAGACCTAAGATGCCCTTTATCTTGACCTCTGCTTTGACAAAAAGTTTTGAGATGGTCTTGTTAGCTGTTCAGGACTTGGGAGGGAGAATCTGACTTGGTGGGGGCATTGGTGCGTGGAGATTCCACTACTCTCTTCATACAATCACATATTGATAAACACGATAATTGGACTGGAATACTATTAGTAAACATTAATAAGATATGCTTGGTGTAATAAATTTATTTGACCTTCAGTTGAAACATTAGTAACCAGGAACCAGCAGCTGGACAGGATTGCGGAGGATAAGCCTATATTTGATTTATTAAGTGGAAGAACGTAAAATTTTTAAGATAAAATACTGAAAATTAAGTTTCATGACATTTTTTATCAAAGTAAATTTCAATATGAAATGTTTTATAGATTGAGTACTATGAGGAATTCATATATGTTCAGGATTGATGTATGCTAATAAGAGAGAATTAAGTTCAGTATTAGCTAAGATGTATCTTCTTATTGATGTGTTGTGTCAACTAAAGACTCCTTGGACTTTGTTTGCACTGTTTCATTCATTAAGGTGGATGAACAGAGCTATTTACTACTTTTTGCTATGTCATGACAATAATGTCATTTAAAAAAATAGGATAAAATTTGTTTCAATTTTTCTGGTCGGAAGTATGTAGTTTGATGATTCTTGAATTGTGCTGGTTTGTAAGGAAAGTAGAATGTGGTTAAATTACAAAATTGTTGTGTTGGAGATCTTTTCTAGGTGTTATTTGGCTATTTATGAGGTTTCAATGAGTGGAAATTTTCAGGAACGTGTTTTTTAATCTATTCCTTGTGAGATGCATATATATTTTCTCTGTTTCTTTTTAATTTTATTTGTTTAAAGTTTACATTTTATTGTGGTTCCATGAGAGTTTTGTGAATTTGTGTTATTTGAGCCTTGAATTAGTTAGGTCATTAAACCTTCTTATTTTCTGTTGGATTTTCAATTTTAAAGGATGGTTCCATTTTTTCCCATCTTCTTGAGGGGGTTGTATATAGTTTCAGATGCTACATTTTATTAAATATTTAATTTTGCATATATAAATTTACAAAAAATGAATGATGGGTAATACTAGTAGTTATGTGGGGGCCAACTACATAATGAAATTTGGGTTTATTTAGATTTCTCAGTTCTTTAATAAAATTAAGTGGTAAGAGCAAAGCTACTTGGGAGTAAGGAGGAAGCGGAAAGAAAAAATAATTGCTTGATCGGTGGTTTTCATATGTTATTGATTATTATTGTGAAAATAAAATTGTCACTAATTATTTAAAATAATTAATGCAAAAAAAAAATAGTAATTAAGATAACTATATTTTTTTTAATGTTGAATATTGCCACCTATTATTATTGTAACAAAAGAATTTTATCCTAATTATTTTGAATAATTAGAGACGAATAACATCATTATCATGAAAATATTTTTTATAACGTTGAATTATGTACCAATTATTATTGTGATAAATAATTTTATTGCAAATTATTTGGAATGGTTAATGACAAAAAAATAGTTTTATCAACAAAATATATATTTTATGAAGTTGAATATTATTTTAAGTTATTAATAAAATTGTCACATTTTTATTACGATGAATATTTTTTGTCAATAATTATTTTAAATAAATAATAATACAAAATAATTTTGCCTTGAAAATATATTGTGTGATGTTGAATTTTGTCATCAATTATTATTTAAATTGTTATATATTATTATGATGAATGCATTTTGTCACTGATTATTTAAAATAATCAATGACAAAAAAATAGCATTGTAATGAAAACAATATTTTTTATGATATTAATATCGTCACTAATTATTATTAAAATTGTATTGTGACAAAATAATGTTGTCAATAATTATTTATATAATTAGATGGTAAAAATTAACATTGTCATAAAATATAATATCGTCACTAATTATTTATTCACCAATTATAATTGTGATAAAATAATTTTATTACTAATTATTTCTTACCAATTATTTCTAATAATCAATGATGAAAAATTAGCATAGTCAACAAAATATATTTTTTCATGAATTCAAATTTCATGATCAATTATTATTAAAATTGTTACATATTATTATTTTAATGTATTTTTTTAATATTTTCATAAAATTTACAAATTTGTGATGAGAAAATTTATATGTGGTTAATAATAATTTTTTCTCACAATTTTGGTATTTTAATGATAACCAAATTTAGTTGTAATGGGAGGGTACCCATCATTTAAACAAATCTTCCAATGAGAGGATTTTTATCACTAAATTATGGAAACCAACCCAGTGGTTTAACATTGTTGGAAATTTTGTTGGAATAATTAACAAAAAAATTCAACGATCTTAGTCTGTTGAAAATTTTGTTGAAATTATATATAAAAATATCATTTGATTTTCATTGGAATAATTTTCATTGGAATAATTTAAAAAAAAAAAAATCAAACGATAACATGTCGTTGGAGATTCTATTGGAACGAGATATAAAAATATAATTTAATTTAGGCAAACCATTCCAACGGTCAAGTGTCAATGGAATTTTTATTTGAATAATTAAAAAATAATTCCAACTATATAATGTCATTGGAAATTTGTTGGAATTAGATATAAACATATTATTTAATTTAGGAGAATAATTCCAACTGTTTGGTGTCGTTGGAATGTTTGTTGGAATATATATTTTAAAAATTCCAATGCATTTTTCAACGGAAAATTTCAATGGTTTCCATAAGGCGTTGGAATCTCTGTTGGATTTTTTCAACAGACGAGCTTTAATGAAATTTTCATTGAAATAGTTTAAAAAAATCCAACGATAACATATCATTTGAGATTCTATTGGAATGAGATATAAAAATATAATTTAATTTAGGCAAACCATTCCAACGGTCAAGAGACGCCAATGGAATTTCTGTCGGAATAATTAAAAAATAATTCCAACGATATTATGTCTTTGGAAATTTTGTTGGAATTAGATATAAACATATTATTTAATCTAGGAGAATAATTCCAACTGTCTGGTGTCGTTGGAATGTTTGTTGGAATATATATTTTAAAAATTCCAATGCATTTTCCAAAAGAAAATTCCAATGGTTTCCAGAAGGTGTTGGAATCTCTGTTGGATATTTCCAACAGTTGCTTGTGTTGTTGGAAAAACTGTTGGAATTTTGAAAATTCCAACGGTTTATTTCTCCGCTGGAAATTTTCTGTTGGAATTTCACTGTTTTCTTGTAGTGGAAGAGGTCAAGAAGGAACAAAAACCGCTAAGAGATAATCACAATGCCAATGTCAAAGCTCTTAGACTGACTGTCAAGCAGGCCCTTGGGAAGAAAACTGTTCTGCAAAAGAAAAGGGCTGAAGAATTGAGGCTAGCAATGGTGAATGCTGCTTCAAAAAAGTTCTCTCAGGAAGTTATGGCCAACATTGCTGAAAGTGCTGTAACAAACCTTACAGAGTTTCTTAAAGCCCAACTTGATGCATCTCTGAAAGCAGCCTTGGAGGAGGTTGTTGAAAAAAAGATGAAGCCTGTTCTAGATTTCCTTAGCCTGAGCAGTGACAGAATGCAGAATATACATGATGAGAATGTATATCTACTAGAAGAGATGAAATCTTTGAACCTAGCCCAATCCTTGATGGCAACAACCATGAGTGAGCTCAAACCTCAGTGTTTTGATGCTGCCAAAAGGTGCATTGATCATTGATGGCTCAGATAAGGGCAAGGACAAAGCTACTGAAAGCAAAGGCAAAAAGAAAGCAGTTCTGAACATAGAAGATCTTGATGAAGAAGAGCAACTAGCCATAATTTGAAGTTCTCTCTTTTCTTACTAAAACATATATATATATATATATATAATATTTTTTATAGTCTAATTTATTTGACGAAGTTGGATAGCTTAAGTGGTTAGAGCACCACTACCTAGGCTTTAGATCCTGGGTTCGAGTCATGGGGTGGGGAAAAGGGATGGGTATTTAATGTAATTCAAAAAAAAAAGCAACTAGCCATATCAATGAAGGCTTCTATGGCATCAGCACAAGAAGAGAGGCCAGGAGGAGAAGGTTCTGGTTTGGACAAAAGTGTTGAAGGTGTCCAAACTAGAGGACAAACGAAGAAGGCCAAGGGAAACAAAAGAAAGGCTGAGACATTCACTGATTTCCCAAATAGCCTAGAACTTCCTCTTGAGTTCAGAATTGAGGAAGAAGAGCCAATCTCCAAGAAGAGCAAAACTGCTGAGAAGCCTAAGGCTGCTGAAAACGTCAAATCTGCTGAGATGACCAAGATTGCTAAAAAGTCAAAGTCTTTTGAAACAGACAAGTCTGCTGAGACCAAGTCTACTGAAGGTGTCAAAGCTACTGAAAACATTGAAGAGCTATATGAAGAAGGCTTTGGACCTCAACCTAAGAAGAAGACAACTATAATACTGAATGATCCATCAAAGCTGTTTTAAGAAGGGTATGGCAAAGACCCTGAAACACAACAGAAGCTGGCCATGATGAGGGCTCAAGAAAAGATGGATCAGATTGAAGAAGCAAACAGAGCAAGAGACAAGAGAAGAGCCAATTTTCAGAAACCAAGGAGAAGAAGAGCAACTTACAGCAAGTTAAAGCCACAGCTACTGATTCCCATGGACACCAAATATCCTCACCTGGATAAATGGGTGCCAATACAGTTGAATGATACATGGGAAGAGGCAAAGAGGGAGTTTGTCTATGACTACTATGTCATTAACAGATGGAATGGAAAAGATGTCAACTCCTCTTTTACTGAATTTATGATTGAGTACTATAGGGTATTATATCAACAATTGCTTGCAGCTGCTGACATTGCAAGAATTGAATTCACTGCCCCCAAGTCAATCATCTACATGACTCCAAAGCTGGAAGGATGGATTGATCAGTCAAGAATCCTCAAAGAGTTCCTTGAAATCCTGAGGTTAAACAGGATGGAACTTGGACCAAAGGGAACTAATCAAGAGGTCATGGAGTTAAAGAAGAGAGCGTGGGCACAATATGGGATGGTGCCACCTCCTGAAGATGATCTCTGAATTGGCTAAGTCCTCTTGACCCCTTTATGTTGATCTGAATGTCTTGACTGATTAACTTGTTGAAATTGATCATCTATGCTGAAGTGGATCAAGACTGCTGATATGTTTTGCTCTGATAACTTGATACTTAGATTGAAGCTCTTAAAGGATGCTCTGACACTTAAAGACTAAAGCTTTGATAGAATAATTTTGTTAAGTATTGCTCTGATCATGTACTTTAGTCACTTTATGCTCTGATGTAATGTCCATGCTCTGATATGACTGTTTAACTATCAACATGTCTGTAATGATCTTTTATTTGAATGATAGTTAAACACATTTTGAATCAACATTACTGAATTCTAACTTGTCTGACTTATCAACCTATATGCAAATGAAAACAGAAAATACACTAACACATTTTTTCTTTCAAGGAACTTGACCTCAGTCATATTCACTGTAGTAGAATGTAATAAGTGTAATCAAGTCACATTTGCATAGATTGTATAGGTTTTAGCATCATCAAAAAGGGGGAAATTGATGGGAATAAAATGAGTTTTGATTATGATACCAAAACCCCCTGAGACATGCCAAGTAGATAAGTCAAGATTGAATGAACATGTTTCAGGACTGTTGGAACATGTAGACTAAGACAAGTGGAGAAGCTGATGTGTTAGGTAGCTCTTAGATTAATAGATGCACTAGTTGAGGGGGAACACTTGCCTAATAGCTTAAATCTGCATCAGTCCCCTCAAGGCTCAGTTTCTGGAGTGACCTCAAGACTGCTGAAGGACAAGTATGCTGATCAAGGAGATTCGGACAACTGAATTAATGTCAAACATGAGTTAAGATGCAACATCAAAGCACCAATCTACTGCATCACAAAGCTCAGAAGAATTGTCCAACTAGAATGATTCAGAAGAGTTGTCTCAGTACACTTGAACCAGAATCTGTCTCCAAGACAACTATGTTGAAGAGGTCAAGTTCATCTCTCCAAGACATATACACAAAGAGCTATTCTAAGAAATCATGGAAAGAGAAAGAGCAAAATCATCTGAAGAGCTAAAGAGCCAACACTGCTCATAAGTGAACTCTGCTGAAACTGATAAGTAGAGTTGTCCAAGAGATAAGGAATGTTGTCCTTATCATCAGAAGCCATGTCCATGATTGATCAAGTGAATCTTGAAGTCAAACATTGGGAAAAGTGTGGTAGAATGAAGACAAAGTTGTTAAAGCCGTTTATTTCCCAAATGAGGACATGTCACTATCAGAATCTGTCTTCCAGTTTTGAAGATTTCAAGGAAGACACTTATAGACATTTGAGGCTGCCTCTCCAACGGGCAAATCCTCAAATTTGTCTATAAATACAGAAGTGTGAAGACCATTTGAAGTATCCAATCTACTGAATCCAACTACAACTACTCTGAAGCTTCAAAGTCCTCAAAAGACATTCTTAGTCTTCAAACACTTCATTCTAAGCTGAACCTCATTGTATATCCATACAAAGCTTAGAGAGATATCCTATCCTTATACACTGACCTTCATTGTAAAGGATATCTCATTAGTTGGAACCTTACTTCAACCCTTACATCTTTCAAGTGAGAAGGTTGTAGTAGTAGAAGTGGAATGAACTAACTGTTGAGAGAAGAACAGTTCAGTTCTGAGTTGAGAAAGGGTACTAGGAATCTAGACATCCTAGGGATCAAGGCACCAAGGAGTGGTGTGGTTGATCAAGTGCACCTTGGCACTATAAAACAATTTAATTCCAAGAGTGATGGAATTATCCTGTTAAATCAGGGAAAGTGGATGTAGGAGCTTGAGTCTCTGAACCACTATAACCTCTGTGTTGATTTACATTTCAAAGTTACTTTCATACATTCAACACTGCACACAAAACAGATCTTTCAAAGGACATATACTCAAAGACTGTGCAAAACATATTTGGACAAGTTCCCTGAAAACTGGATTGTTTGACTAAGTGATTTCAGACATTAAAATGAGTTTAAACTAAAGGGCCAACCACTAATTCCGCACACATAACTCCCTTAGATAGTTATTCAACTGAGTACTCAATAGTACTTAGTAGTTTGATTATCTTAGAAGAGTTAACCTCATCAGTAGAGTTGTCCAGGACAACCTTGTTGAACTCTGGTTTGATCAAGTTTGAAAAGAATTTGCATACAAGTGTATTCCCCCCCCCCCCCATACACTTGTTATATACTCCTTTCAGGACCAACATATCTCAACTGATAAACATATTCCAAGCTTACACACGCAATCTCAGGAGATTAAGGGGAGAAGACCTGAAGACTAGAAGACCCTTGAAGAACAGCTAAGTCAGGCCCTTGTATACCTACTTAGTTGATAATGTCCAAGATGAAGTTTGGCCATGTAAGTAGAGTATTGCTTAAATCAGAAGAGGGTTACTCATCTGATAACAGAAGACAGATGATACTTGGCCAGACGAACTCATCAGGCGACTAAGGATAAAATCAGCAGACTAGTCACTTATCAAGAGAATTCGCCTAAGGACAAGGTTCCAAGTTATCTTGCAACCTTCAAAATAAGACTTACCATACATAGAAGATTGATAAAGATTCCAGAATTGAAGCAATCAAGATCAATCAATAGGAATCAAGGAATCAACTTCATCAAGGAAAGATTTGCCAACGGCTAGTCAACTTCGACGGATGGCCGCCCTAATCTTTACCTATAAATACAAGACGATGAGAAAGAACAAAGTACGGAAAAACCACGCAAGAACTCTCAGCTATATTACAGCAAGCAAGCAAGCAAAAGCCATACAAAGAAGAAGTTCTAAAAGAGCCTGTTCATTTTAGACTAAGTCCAGCTCTTAAGTTTTTCTCTCATCCAACTAAGAACCTGAATCCAAATCATACATTGTAAACATCTTGATTTAGGCATAGTGGTTAAGCATATTTATAAGCTTTAACCATTAGTTGGATCCAATAAAAAATCCAAAACCCCTCACCTAAAGGTTTAGTTTTTGATCTCGTGTAAGAGTGCAAGTGCTTATCAATCACTTGTGGAGACCGTAGCAGTTTGGAACTGTTCAGATCTCAAAGCCCTTCTCTTGGGACTCTAAAGGACAAGCCCCTGCAAATTTTGAGAATTTAAGGGATTAACATCACGATCGATTCGTGAGAGTGGACGTAGGACCTGCAATCCGAACCACTATAAATCTACGGTGTCATCTACTTTATTGCACTTTACTTACTTGCAATTTACTCTCAAGCCAATTCATCTTTATTCATTATAGTTCATACTGTGATTTAAACTGCTTTTATAACTAAGGCCATATATTCTTCAAACCAGCATCAGCTGAGTATTTTCATACTAAAACATTAAATTGAACATTTCTAAAATATAAGTGAACGAGTCTAAATAAAAGGGCCTACAAATTTCCGCACACTAAACTCTATCAGAACACTATAGTCATCTAGACCAGCAGACTTGTAGTCCAGCTGGCTTGGTGAATCAGAAGGGTTCTAACTCTTTACCCGAAAAAGTTTTAAAGTCTATTCACCCCTCCCTTCTAGACTTTAATCCCACTCACTACTCGTTCAGGGACCAACAATGGACGCAAAGTCATGTGGGTGTTGGAAAAATCTTATGTGTTGGTCCCAAGTTGAGTTTGTAATATTGAGTAAGCTAGTAAAAGCCTAGAGGGGAGGGGTGAATAGACTTTTAAAAATCTTTCAGTATATCAGAATACGTAATGCGGAATTAATCAAAGTAACAATGAGCCCAACTAGTTTATACTCAACTATTACGAACTTCTGTATGAACACTCTACTTGTCTTGTTCAGATATGCAATTCAATCAATTAAACAAATAACCAATCAAACACAAATAAAACAGTAAGTAAACAACACAAGATTTATAGTGGTTCGACAACTTGTCTACATCCACTCTCACAAACCCAGTTGTGAAATTCTTATTACTCTTCCAATCGAGTAGTGTGTTCTTGTGGCTTTAAGTCCCAAGAAATAAGACTTTGATCTTCTCGATTATATCTCCAGATATATCTTCGATCTACTAGTGATTTAATAAGCAACTAGCAAGCTTAAAACAATAAATAAAACTTCTCTGTATCTTCAATAAGCCTTCTTGAGTAGTCTCTTCTTGTCTGGGCTTCTTCTTGAACTTCAAACTTTTGCTTTGAACTCTGCGAGCTTCCTTGCTTTGAACTTCTTCATTATACGCACAGTAGTTTGATTTTCAGTAATCTCTCAGTAGTCTTTAATCGTTGAATGCCTTCAAGTATTTATAGACTTCACTTTATCAAGATGAGTTAGTTATCCAACAAACTTTCTTGATAACTTCCTTCAACAAACTCTTCAACCGTTTCTGAATAAGTATCTCTTAATACGACGGTTAATTCTGTTAATTAAGTTGTAACCAACTTCTTATCTTCAGAAATACGAACCTTCAATTCTGTTAAACTGTCTTGACTCGTCTTGTCTTCAGCACTTAGAATATTTCATCTTCCTTCAGCACTTGTCTTGTCTTCCAGTCATATTCCGTACTTAGAATATTTTTGACTTCTTCATGACTCGTCTTGTTTGGTCGTCAAGTCTTCTTGTCTTCTGTCTTCAGTAGAACTCTGCTAGTTCTATCTATCTAAGCTATCTAGTCTATTACATTACTTTAAGCTTTGTAGATTAGCTTAGTCATCTTAAAGACTATTACAACAATATAAGAATATAAACATAAGCTTCTATACAACATTTCAAGCTTATCATAAAATCCTATAAAAAGTAATATGTCTTTTTATACTTAGTCATATTTCATATTACTTTTTAACTCATCTGATCTTATCTCATACAAGACGACTTCTCCAACAGATCACTCAATACTTAGAATATTTTCAGGTCTTCTTTTGTCAACTGATCTTGTCTTATACAAGACGACTTCAATAACAGATCAGTCAATACTTAGAATATATTCAAGTCTTCTTTTTGGCTTTATCAAAACTCATCTCATCATCAAATAGAACTTGTATTAGGATTCATATCCCAACATTGTGTGTGATAGCCCCTATATAAGGGGGCGGACGAGTTGTACAACGTTTTGGTCTCCTCGGTGGAAAGCGGATCCGGTTGCACCGCTTCCAGTGAAGAAGAAGATTGACCCACAACAGGGACACGCTCACACAATGCCGCTAATACCACTACTACACATTTAAGCTTGCACAGCTGCACTTGGACAACCCTTTTTTTCAAACAGCTCTCCAAGATATAGCTTGGAGAGCAGTTTTATTAAAAAAAAAAAATAGATCGCGGTTTACAACCGCTGTCCAAGAATTACACTTGGAGAGCGGTTAAAAACCGCTATACAAACTCACCTAGACAGCGGTTTAGAACCGCTATCCAAGTAAACACTTGGAATGCAGTTAATAACTGTTGTCCAAGAGCTCGATTTTCAGTCCAACCCAAATGCGCGATTCCAGAAGCATTATCTTCCCCCAAATTCGATTGTCTCTTCCAAACTTCGTCTCCACCAAATCTCCCACGCGCCGTCGCCTCCCTCTCCCCCAATTAATCGAACGTGTCTCCCCCAAACCGAACCTGCGCGCTGTCGCCCTCCTCTTCCCTCTACCGCCGTCGCTCTAGCTCCTTGCCGCCGTCGCCCTAGCTCCTCCATATATATGTAATTTTTTTTATATTGGTATATGTATTGGTGTATGTATATTGGTGTTTGATGCACTCAAGGTGTTTGATAATATGCTTTTGTGAGGATTTAAGCATAAATTAGTGTTAATTAATTGTTAGGATTAATGTTGTTAATGTTAGAGATGAACAATTGATGTTTGGTTTATATATTGTTAATTGTTTATATATATATTATGTGGCTTGGATTAATTGTTGTTAGTGTTAGAGATGAATATATATTGTGTGGCTTGGCTTGATTAGAGATGAACAACTTGTTTGAGATGAATATATATTGTGTGGCTTGGATTAATTGTTGTTAGTGTTAGAGATGAACAACTTGTTAGAGACGAATATATATTGTGTTGCTTGAATTAATTGTTGTTAGTGTTAGAGCTAGATGAACAACTTGTTAGAGATGAATATATATTGTGTGGCTTGGATTAATGGTTGTTAGTGTTAGAGATGAATATATATTGTGTGGCTTGGATTAATTGTTGTTAGTGTTAGAGATGATGTTTTGGTATTTGACGTATATATATATTGTAGTGGTATAAGTTTTTGTTTTGTATAAACAAATTTTTTAAAATATAAAATAATTATTAATATATATATATATATATATATATTATACAGCGGTTTTAAACCGCTATCCAAGTGAAACGCATTAAAATATATATATATATATATATATATAAACACACTTGGAATGCGGTTAATAACCGTTGTCCAAGTGCACCACTTGCAATGCGGTTAATAACCGCTGTCCAAGTGCTTTTTTAGACAGCGTTTTTTTAACAACTGTCTAAGCTTAGACAGTTGTTAAAACCGCTGTCTAAGACCCTTTATAAGGGCTGTGCAAAGCCAAATTTGTATTAGTGTACTTCCTGTTCTTGTGTGGCAAAAAACGGTCATATCTGTCAGCAATTGAACTAATTGTTGTTTCATCTGGACAAAATTGTCTTGTTGCTTCGGAGGTATCGTTCCGAACTCTGGATACCAACTGACGCAGCACAAGCTATACTTCTTGAAGAAACAAGTACAACGAATTATAAACCGAAGGGACAAATCTGGATTTCAATTCAAAACTAATCAACCCCCAAATAGTTTGGAGCCCTTTATAAAGGACTTACAACTGAACAAGAAGTTATAAAACTCAACAATTAACTCAACTGAAACTAACAACAACTAAACAACTAACTCAACCGAAACTAACAGCAACTAAAAAAGAACAAAAACTAAAAGGCTTAGGAAATAAAGGCATTTCAATGCAGCTGAAACAAACACAATTACAAACAACCCTTAAATCATCCACAAGTATGTCTTCCTCATTCTCCATCAGATGGGAAGAAGAAACAATACATACGCTCATATACACTCGAGTGTATACATACACTTGAGTTGATCGGTAAACGGTCAACATTTGACCGTTGACTTTTTTTTTTTTTTTTAAAGTGTAAGTCGTTATATTGAAAAGTGCAACACAATTTTTTTACTGAAAAGTGCAACACAATATTATTAAAAAATGTAAGTCAGTATCACAATTTTTTATAAAAGGTGTAAGTTATTATAACTGAAAAGTGCAACACAATATTACTAAAAAGTGTAAGTCACTATAAATGAAAATATTATTGTAAAGCGTAAGACACTACAGTTGAAAAATGCAACACCGTATAACTAAAAGGTGCAATATAACATTACCAAATAGTGTAAGTCAATATAATTGAAAATATTACTCCTATTGAAAAGTGTAAGTCACTACAATTGAAAAAGCAACATCATTTATCAAAAAGTGTAAGTCAATATAACTGAAAATATTATTAAAAAGTGTAAGTCACTACAACTGAAAAATGCAACAAAAAAAAAAAACTATCAATTTTATTTACCCAAAAAAAGAAAAAGCCAACTGTTTACCATTGATCAACGGTCAACTAAGGGGTATAGCCGTATAGGTACATTCGAGTGTGCAACAACCCTAGCTAAGAAACAATAGAAAGAGAGGTATGGAAACAAAAATGTGAAGAGAGATATGAATGATAAAAGGTAGAAAGGGATAATAAATTTTGTCAAATAAAAAAATGTAAATTAGACAAAAAAAAAAAAAAAAAAAAAGTAAGCCTTAGAGAGGGAAGAAAGCACTACTATGAGTCCTATAATAATTTTCACACTTTTCTTTAGACGTATCACAATAATTTTAACATTTTTAAAATAGAATACTCTTTATAAATTATATTTCACAATTTTACATAAAATATTATTATTTTTTTACCTCACATATATATACATACTAGTTAATTCATTTTTTTACTTTATACATAAAATATTACAAAATTATTTTTAAAATGTGTGTCCACAAAAGCGAGGCCGAATATCGCTCACCTCTCATTGTTAATTAATGCATGATAACCCTTTCACATGAACCAATTATTTAGCCACTGTCCGTACATTAGAAAGATGATATTGTCAACCAATTATTTAACCATTGTCCGTGTACGTTAGATGGAGACGGTATTGTCTAGATCGAAAATTAATTCTCATAACAACATAAGTTTTTTTTTTTTCATCTTTTAATATTTAGGAGCTAACCTTATGTAAAATATCACTTTAGAATAAAATAACTAATATATTTTAAATAAATATTTCCTCCGTTAGCGCACAAACTAATTAATAAGTGTAATGAGTGAAGTGCTGAGCATAATTTTGTAAACTATTATAAATAGAAAAAAAAAATTAATTAGATTGAGTGTAAAAGTAATAATATTTTATATAAATATATGAATATTGTGAGGACTGTTGCAAATAATTATGAAATAGAAGAATAACTAATACTTTTAATTAATGAAACAAGTAATATCGATTAGAGATTGTTGGGTTTCAGTGCCGCCGGCCGCCATTCGTTCTCGGGTTACATGAACGGGCTCAAACATGTGTCGGGATTGTATTGGGATATAGTGGAGATAACCAAACACAAATATGGGTAGCACTTCACCCTTACTGTTCTCTCACTCTCCAATCTCAGGTTTACATCACGCGTCTCATCTCATTGACAATAGATAAAGTGAATCAATATAAATGGGAAGGCTGTCAAGAATAGAATTAGGGCAACAATAAGTTGGACCCTTGTGTGTAGGCCCAATGGCCAAAACCACGTTTGGGCTAAATCCCAACATTCTCCACCTTTTTTGCCATCCCCAACTACAATCCACAATCCACAAAAAAATTTGTCATCATCGCCCAACCCACTTCCACGTACCTGCAAAAGACAACACACAAAGAAACACACCAAGTTTATCCACGTACGTAAAAGTTAGTCCACAAAGAAAACCACAAAGTGTTCCACCTCAATTGGAGCAATCACAAGGAGAAACACAAAGGCAAGCTCCACCTCACACAAAACATTCACAAAGATTCACACAAAGGCACAAAGACATGATATCATAACGTATACATAACTCACAAAGACAAAATCACTCCACCTTACTAGGAATGATCTCCAAACACAAAAAAAACAATTAATCATTCATAATCACACAAAGAGAAGAATGCATTGAATAAGCACAAAGAATGCCACAAAGATCAAGACACAAAGCTCAATTAGCATGCAACTAGATGAAAATGGGGTAGGGGGAAAACATCATGAAACCACAATGTATGAAGTCGTGCACAACACACATACATATAAACACATAATCATAATTCCCATGGAACCCATAAGTATAATCATGCAACCATTCCCCCACCTTTCCATTGGCCCATCATCTACTCATGCATCACAAAGAAAATCATAGAGTAACACAAAGACACAAAGCATAAAGGGACATAATCACCAAGAAAAATAACCACAAAGAACATATCACATAGAACACGCGGAAGCAATAAAATTTACAAATACACAAAGAGTAAATAAAATCACAAAGAGACAGTACTCACAGAGATACCCTAAAATCTATAGCACACAAACTCAATCACATAATCCCCCACCAAGGACTGCACTACAAATGCAGTAAAAGAATGTGTTTAACTGTCATACCAGAGCGAGACCCTAGGTAAGGATCTCGAATCACCACATCAACCACGAGTGCCACATAAATAATTATACTCTTGCCATTTTCCATCAAGACAAATAATCAAGATTAATCTGGAACAAAATTCTAGACCACAATTTCTAACTAAATATTTCTAGATAGATAAAACAGATTAAGCACTAATTAATTCCAATTAATTAGCAAAAGCCAACCAATTCCAGGCAACTCACGAGCAGAAAATGGGCAAACAAATAACACGTATCAAAATATAATTTCAGCCCTAAATCAATTAAAAATTAAAGCAATTGAGCCCACAATCAACAAATAAATTAAAAACAATTAACCCTATGACCTACGGCAGAAAACAGATGACAGCAGAAAAGCACAAATGACAAAATCTAAGCTTTTACCTGTTGGCGGAAATGAAAGGAAGTTACCTTTCCTCTCAACTTACCTATCCTAACCTACGACGACGACAACAACAGCTACAGGCGTCGAGCGGCGGTGGCACGATCTGCATACGAGCAGCGGTAGGCGGCCAATCAGGACGCGCACTAAGCGGCAACACAGAGGAAATCTCCTCACGGCAGCGAACGAGGCTTCGACGCGGTGGAAAATGTAGGATCCGGAGGAGGCGGCGCGACTGGTGACGAACGGGGAGTGGTGCTCACGGTGGCGGTGGGGCCATGAGATGGCGGCCACGTTCTGGACGACGCTGCGCGAGCGGAGGCAACGCTCGCGAATCTGGAGCGACGCGCGACGCTGATCACAGAGGGGGCACGCGATGGCGCTGTTGTCGGCAACGGAGGATGCTCCTAGGGTTCCGCCCACAAAGATGGCGGACGGCGGCGGAAGACGATCCGGTGAACAACTCCGGCGAGATAAACGGTGATAGGGCGGCCGACGAGGAAACCAGGCTTTGATACCACTGTTGGGTTTCGATGCCGCCGACCGCCACTCGTACTCGGGTTACACGAACGGGCTCAGACACGTGTCGGGATTGTATTGGGATATAGTGGAGATAACCAAACACAAAGATGGGTAGCACTTCACCCTTACTATTCTCTCACTCTCCAATCTCACGTTTACATCACGCGTCTCATCTCATTGACAATAGAGAAAGTGACTCAATATAAATGGGAAGGCTATCAAGAATAGAATTAGGGTGGGCTAGAGAAAATTGTAGGGAATGGCAGCAACACAAGCTTCTGGGATGAAAATTGGTTAGGAGAGGGGAAACTAAATGAACTATTTCCTAGATTATTTAGACTGAACTCTGATAAAGAGAGGAATATAGGTGAAATGGGTAGATGGGAGGACAATGGCTGGGTTTGGCAATGGAATTGGAACAGACTGTTACTAGATAGAGAACTCACTTCTCTTAACGATTTACTATCTCTTGTGGACAGGCTCAAACCCAATAGGGACATGGAGGATACATGGAAGTGGAGACATTCAAGCACAGGCGATTTCGTGACGAAGGACACATACAGTTTCGTACTTACCAAGACGCGACCGACACAGTTGAGCAAGGAGATGCTCCATGGCTTCAAGACTATATGGAAGAACTTTGCGCCCCAAAAGGTGATTGCCCACGCGTGGAGGTTGCTATGGGGGAGATTACCAACAAAATCAAACCTGCGGAAAAGAGGTATAATTAACTCAAATGAGGACATATGTTGTGTTTTCTGCAAAGAACAGGAGGAAACAGAGAAACATCTATTTTTTGAGTGCCCACAATCATACAAAATTTGGATGGAATGCATTGCATGGAGACAACAAGTAGCCGTTCTACACTCGTCAACAGTACAGAATCTGCTCAACTTTAGAGGAGGGTTCAATTCTGCAACAGGAAAAACTAAGGCAACGTGCATATGGCTCGGAGTAGTATGGCTATTATGGAAATGGAGAAATGCCATTATCTTCAACAATGAGAAATTCTCGATTCCAAAATTCATGGAGGAACTCAAGGCGAGACTTTGGAGTTGGTTTGTTACAAAATTTCCACCCCAAAGCAGTATCCCATTCAGAGCGTGGGTGATTAACCCCACTACCTTCATTCACAATTAATATCTTGAGGTAGATGGAAGGGTGATCCTAGATCCCCTGTTTTCTTACTTATGTAATCAACTGCTGTAACTTATCTTTTGGGTAAGCCTTTTACCCACATTTCAATATACGTAATATTACCGATCAAAAAAAAAACAATATATACTCCATGCACTAGTGTATAATTATGAATATATTTTATTTTTTAAAATAAAATAGATATCCATTAGTGTATAAATATAATTAATTAAAAATATGACTATTCATATGAATATTATGAAAATGCATGCATTACAATATTTTATTAATAAATTAGATTATTACTCCCTCCACTTTTAAATAAGTGTCATTTTAACAATTTTCAACATATTAAGATATATAATCATGGACCATTTTACCCTTCATTAATGATAACTAATTTTAATATTAAATTTATGTTTAGCAATGAATGTGGTCAATATTGTAGATGATATTCATGTATACAATAATTATGGTTTATGCATGATTTATGTTATAGTACTATATTCAAAAGGGAAAAAAACTTAAATCAAGGTAAAGAAAATGGAGGGAGTACAATGTACAAGGATAAAATTGTCAAACTTGAAGAAAAAAAAATGTAAAATGACACTTATTTAAAAAATATTGAAAAATGCAAAGTGACATTTAATAAAAAATGGAGGGAGTATATTTGAATTGTGCTTAATTTGTGTACAATCAATGCAACATTTAAAAAAAGAACCCAGTTGTCATATATATGTACGTGTATAGTCAAAATCATGTAATTAAATTAATACACTAGCCTAGCCTAGCACTCTATCTATCTAAAAGGCAGCTTTAATTCTAATTAAAAATATTAATGCAAAAAATAATCATAATCTACACATACACAGGAGTTGCACTCTCCCGCACAACCACATTCATCCCACCTTCTTCTTTTTTCACATGAAACTTTCTTTCCTTCAATTGCAGATTCTTCTTCAACTTTGATGGCTACCTGCACCGCGGGTGGCTTGACATCATCATTGTACACGTGGTTCTTGTTCGTCGTCATCATCACAGCCCACTTTTCATTCTCCATGTTTTTCCAAAGCATTTCAGCCCTGCCTATGAGTTTAGAGCCCCTCATGCAAGGGCGGAGCTACAGCCTGGCTAAGGGTGGCTGTAGCCCACCCCAATTTTTTTTTTTTTTTTAATTCTATATATATTACTTTTTAAAAAAAATCCCTTATACAAAATTGACTGTGTGACCCTATTCCGAGGTAAAAAATGGTCTTTTCCACTAATTGAGATTCAATTTTGCTAAAATGTTTGTTAAACATATGTATTTAACTGAAATTAAAATTTTAATTAAATAATAAATTATGATTAAATTAATAATCTGTTCCAATTTAAATTAATGACATGTAATGTAATTTTGAGGTGTTTGAAGTGTGTAGTTTAAAGTGAAAAAATGATTTATTGTCAAATAAGAAAATGCACCATTTAAATTGGAACATCCATTTTTTACTAATGCACAATCTAAATTGGGATGGAGGGAGTAATTCAAACCTCTTAAATAAAAAAAATCGATAACGAAGTGGGATAACTCAAATGGCTAGAACATCACTACCTAGACCGTGAGGTCTTAGGTTCAAGTCATTGGGTTCGAGTCATGAGTAGGGGTTGGAAATATGAAAAGGTTCAAGTCATTGGGTTCGAGTCATGAGTAGAGGTTGGAAATATGAAAAAAAAAGTTCGGTATTTTTTATTTTCTTCTGTTCGTTGGTCTATTTATTTAAGATTTCAGCCCGCCATGAAAAAAATTCCTGGCTCCGCCCTTGCCCTCATGAATATTGATGTAGACGAGTTTCTTGAACGGAGCTCCAAAATAATGGTGCCCTGTTTCACAGATTTCCACTACAAAAAAACTGCGATTTAGAGACGGATATTAGAAACGGATTTGAGACCTATTTTTTTCGGTTTATAATGAGAGACGGAATTTGACACTGTATATTCCCGTATCTAAATGATGAACAACCCGTTTTATATCTGGGTCAAAAATCCGTTTCAAATGTCGTTTCTATTTAACAACAACATTTTATCGTCTCTAAATCCGTATCTAAGTGATAAACGACCCATTTTACATCCGGGTCAAAAATCCGTTTATAGTTTTGTTCCTAATTAAAAACGACATTTTCTCGTCTCTAAATTCGTATCAAAACGAGGAACAACCTAATAACATCCCAATCCCAATCTCCAAGCTAAATATGTAGTAGTGCCAGCCCACCCATTCGAATCCCAATCCCAGCCCCACCCATTCGAATCCCAATCCCAATCCCAACCCCAAACCCCAAACCCCAAACCCCAAACCCCTCTCCAACTATTAAATTGACCATTATTTTGGTCTATGCGGGAATTGAACTCAGGTGGACAAGTGTGCATTATTGAGCACACGCCACTAGGACATATAACTCTTTTGAATTATAACTTTTAAATTTTTAAATGTAATTTTTTTTTATTAATTTCTAAAAATTGTAATTATTCACAGCCAAAAGCATAAGTTGTAAAATACTAAGAACTATGCATAAAATTTTAACATATATAATTAATTGATTAATTTGTAACGTTAAAAAATATATATAAAAAATTGTTATTGAATAATTTCAATTGTGTAAAAAGTTTATAAATTCAAATAAATTAATTAAATTACATTTAATCTTCATCTTCATATTTGCCTTCATCATTGTCATCTTCTTCTTCATCATATTCATCTCCTTGTTATCCTTCTCATCATCAAACACCTTTCACAGTCTCCTCCTGAATTGAATAGATGATGAACATCAACAAACTTGTAATTCGAATGGATTTTCATTTCTAATGAGGTGGCCCTTTGCTAAGATCTCTTAAATATCGATTCTCAACGTCGTGTGACCTCACCTCACCTCGCCTGTAATTTAAAATAACTTTAAATTAATTATGTATATATATACACTAATAATAATTCCAATAACACATATTAAATCGGTTACATATTTTTGGAACCATATGAAAAAAATATGTTGAATACGTATCTTGATATTTTGTTCTTCTTATCTTAATGGTTGAATATACATCCTAATTCACAAAAATATATTATTATCAATAATAATTATAGATTGAATAAACATGGATGAAACTACTTACGAGATAGGGTTGGACTTCTGCACAATTCAATAACAATGTAAGGTTGGACTTCTACACAATTCAATAACACGTATGTATGTGCAATTTTTTACTCTTCTTCGTCCGTTTGACCAAGACCAACTCACACGCATTTGCCCTAATAGACCTAAAACACTTGAAATCCTTAATTTCCCCCACGTTGTAGGCCTAAAAACACCAAATTCTTAATTAGCCTAAAAACACCAAATCCTTAGTTGATTCAACTCCACAACCCCTAATCGTATCACGGTCTCTATTTTAATTTAATGAAATTTTAATATATGAATCATTCACTTAATTTCCACAACACCTAATCTCTCACGGTCTCTATTTTAATTTTATGAAGTTTTAATATATGAATCATTCACTTAATTTGTATCTCTATCTCCCTTCATTTTGACACTTTTTAATTTAAGTTTATTTTGACAGGAAATGATATATTTTTTAAAATTTTGTAAAATTAAATGAATTCAATTTCTATAAATTAGATAACTTATTGTATCTCTTCCAAACAATTTAGACTAATTTGTATTACTTCCAAACAACTTTTAGACTAATTTAGTAAAATTAAATGAAACAACTTTTAGACTAATTTGTATTGCTTCCAAACAATGACTTTTACAATTAGCAATGCTTCACGTATTTATACTTTTTCTAAATGGATGATATAATTTTTTTTTTAATCTATAACTTTTTTAAAAAATACTATACAAATTTCTATAAGTCTTAATGGTCAAGATATTTAAAAACTTTTAAAAATTATTAAATGACACCATACACCTCCTTTTTTTAATCTAACGTCTCTGGACATCATACAAAAATTGATATATGATTAGAGAATCAATTCTTGGAATATTTTCATTAGAGAATCAATTAATATCATACAAAAATTGATATATGATTAGAGAATCAATTCTTGGAATATTTTCATTAGAGAATCAATTAATATATATATTGTCATATGGAATGAAAGATATAATATAATATTATTATTATAATATTTATGGCTATCCAAAAATATATCTACATAGTATTATTCTAACATTTATGTTTATCCGTTATATAGAAGATATATTAATTGATTTTTTTATTTTTACTATTTATTAATTATAAAAGAGTAATAAATTAATTAATATAACTCAATCCACCGTCCATATTCTCAATTCTCTCTCTATGTAAGGATTTCTATCTCCCAAATTACCTCTAAAAAAGAACTCTCTCTCTCTCTCTCTCACATTTTCGGAATACTCCTCGTGTGGCATCACTAGTAACTTACGAAGGGCGCGTCGTTGTTCACTCAAACCTCCGATTGAGGATCTAGGATACCTCCCCATGTTGTGTCGTCGCTTTTTCCTTCATCTATAAATTTATTTTTGGGAAAATATCACTTTTGGTCACTGAACTTTATCACTTTTCACATTTGGTCACCCACATTTCATCACTATCAAAATTGGTCACTCACTTATTCCGCACTATCAAAATTGGTCACTCACTTATTCTTTCTCTATCAATTTAACCCGTTTATTTTACTCGTTTCTGTGATTTTTTTATCTTTTATTTTATTGTCGAACGCGGGATATTAAATGTAGTAATTCAAATTGTAATATGTAGTAATACACATTATTTTATGTAGTAATAACACACACTATTTATATAATAATACAAATTCTTTTATTTAGTAACGCGTTTTTTCTAGAGTTTTTATTGATGTAGTAACTCACATTATAATATGTAGTAACATATATTATCGAATGTAGTAAACACAATAATCATGTTGTAATACAAAATGTTTTATTGTAGGATGATGCGAAAAATATTAGATCATTTGATAAAGTTACATATAGTAACAAACGTCTATTCAATGTAGTAATTCAAACTGTAGTATGTAGTAACATATAATTTTTTATGTAGTAATAACACAATTTTATATAGTAATACTGATTTTTTATATATATATTTTTTATTATTGATTAAGTAACTCATATTATAATATATAGTAACATATATTATTGCATGTAATAAGATATATTATTGCACGTAATACAAAATAACATTAACCCATAATAATTAGTATTAAAGAATATTTAAAGAAATATAAAATATTTAAGGATTAAGGTCATCGTAAATTGCAGCGTCCGACCGCGACCTGAGGTGACCGAAAACTGCTCGGACAAGACGACCATGTTCAATTTCTGTCAGTGGGTGCATTTAAAAAAAATGTGTGTGTGAATTAAGTTTGTGGGTGTATTTATAAAAAATGTGTGTGTGAATTAAGCTTGTGGGTGTATTTATAAAAAATGTGTGTGAATTAAGCTTATGGGTGTATTTATAAAGAACATGTGTGTGAATGACTGAAATGCATGTATGCAATATTGCATATAAGTTTTTGTGTATGTATATTTAATTTTCGTATTAAAAAAAATCAAAATATATGAAGTAACATATATGTAGGGGTGGAAATAGGTCAGGCCTAGGTAGTCGTTACAAAAAAAAAGTCTGACATGTTAAATATTTTTAGGCTCGAGCATGGTCCATGGTTTGTCATAGGCTTTTTTAAAGCTTGGTCTGGTCTTTTAAACAAATAGGTCTGACCCGAAAGCCTTTTAAAAGTCTTTTAGTCTATTAGTGCATGGGTCTGACTATTTACACCTCCATTTCAGTTTAGAACATTCCCCCGATTGATGCACACCCCCTAAAATATGTCAGGATGGATGCAACCCCCATGAATTGTCTAAATACCCTTTCTCCTCAAAACTCTATTTACTAAACACACACCCCCTCAAAACCCTACGTTCTTCCATTCTCCTTCCACCTTCAATCTTTCACCTTCCACAACCTCTCCAGCCACCGCCCCGACCTGCCGCCCGCCGCCTGCCACCGCCCCCTCCTGCCCCATCTCACTGGTGCCCCGCTCCCGCTCAACCCATCCGCCAACCTCTCCCCCTCCCTTCTCGATCTGTAAAAAAAAAAAAAAAACACAGAAACCGTGCGGCCGCCGCCCCATCCCTCTCTCTTCTCTCCCTCCCCTCTTCTTCTCCTCTTTTTTCTTTTTTTACGACATTTTTCTCATCGTCCCCACCCCCACCAACCCCTTGCCGCCGACAGCCACCCACCAAATACGCCACCGTTGGCCTCCCCACGCAAGACGCCGCTCTCCCAAACACGATCCAGACGGTGGCAACTCCACCGTTGGCCTCCCAGGTTTGACCTTTTTTTTCTTTTTTATTTTTTAATTTCGACCACTTTAGGTCGACCAAAATACACTCTCTTCGACAACAGGGTGTCGACGAGTTGTCGAAGAGAGTGTATTTTGGTCGACCTAAAGTGGTCAAAATTGTTTAAAATTTTTATTTTATTTTTTTCCGACCAACAAATGTCGACCATATTGAATATGGTCGACACTGGTTTGTCGAAATTTAAAAAAAAAAATTGAAAATTTTCTAAGTTCTGAATTTTTTTTTTTGTTTTTTGTTTGGTGTTTGGTGGTGGTGGCCGGCCACGGCGTTGGTGGCTGGTAAAAATTAGGTTTAGGGTTTAAAGGTGAAAGAGGGGTGTAGTTAGTAATAAGGGTGCATTTAGTAGTGTAATTTTTTTATTTTTTTTTGAAGGAGTAGTGTAATATGACTTAAAGGGTATTTTTGCTTTTTTACATTATTATTATATTATTAAACTGAAAGGAGGAGTGTTCTAAACCGAAATGGAGGTGTAAATAGTCAGACCCTTTGTTCATTTTTTTTTAAAATCCTAAAAATCGACTAATTATATTGCTTAATGCTTACTAGTTAGAAATTATATATATTAGATACTCCTATTTAAGATATTTTCTATATTTAAATATAATATACCGTTAGATATTTATATTATATATATATTAAATTAAATAGGTCGGTATGTTGGGCTTGAAAGGCCTACGAAAAAATTCAAGTCCGGCCTATTTAATTAAATAGGCTTTTACAAAAGTTTGAACCCGATTTATTTTTTAAACGAACCGAGCCGAGCTTTAATAGGCTCATTCCCACCCCTACATATATGTGTTGGTAAGTATAAAAAAATTAAAAAAAAAATTAATGACAGAAATTGATTTTTAATGATAGAAATTGATTTTTAGTGACAAGTCCTTTCATTATTTCACAATTTTTCATCACGAAATACTTTGTAGTGAGAGTACTTGATCTAATTCTTGAATCAAATGTAATTGTATATTGTATTAATATTGTTTGATATTCATTGAAAAATGTTTTGATCATTACATATGAACATAGATCAATTTGATTGAATCACGTAAAGTCTCGTTGTACATTGTTGTTTTGATTAATTATTTTAAACTTTTTATTTGCGTTTGAATTGAAGCATAGCAATTAGCAACTAACTTAAGCTCTAAACAACTAAGTCGATGGGCCTAAAATATGAAAAAGAGCAACTATATCTTTTAGGTGGAAAATGATATCTCATCTTGTAGCTGTTTACCATCATACATAAAAATTTTGACGGTCTCTCCCAAAATAGAAATTATGGTTGAAACCAAGCACATAAAAATTAGAAATGAGAGACTTTGTATCATTCATATTCCGTAATTGTGTGAAACAATTTTTATTGCTTTAACCATTATATGTCTTACTTACCTCACTTCTCACGTTACAAGAGTTTGAACTATATATGCATATCCATCCATATTTGATAAATTAATTTGAGGACTTTTTCTTTCAAATATTAATATAAATGAATTAAGTTTATACCTTTTTATAATTTCACATTTTTAGATGAAATGGAATTATTTTATGGTATCAAATTCTTAGGTTTATGTCCACACGTCCTGACACTATAAAAAATGCACTTATTTGCGATGATTTTTTGGTCATCGCTATTTTATTCATCAGAATTTTTGAAACCCGTCACAAATTTACGATGGCAATATCCAGCGCAATTTTGATACGGCTATTTTCGTCATAATTTCTTGCAAGTCATTTTAACATTATTGTAATTGTATAATATTTTCGACAGTTTATTTCGTCGCATGCCATCATAATTTGCGACGGTAAATGTCGTCGCTAATTTGCAACGGTCTTTTTCATCACAAATAATTTTAATATTACTATTAATATATAATATTTGTGAGGACAATGACCGTCGCAAGCTGTCGGAAGTTGCGACGGTTTCGGCCGTTGCAAAACTAAAAATAAAATAAAATTTAACTTCTCACTCCTCACTCCTCACGAGTTTGAATTACACATGCTAGGATGTCAATTTCTGTCCGTTTCGAATCGGTCCGCCCTGACCCGTATCTAGGTACCCACCCCAACCCGTCGCCCCATTGTCATATGTATATTCATCCACATTTGGGGCATGTTTGCTTCATGGGTTGGGATAAGATGGGTTAAGATGTGGGGGGAGGCTAGATAAACCTAGGGGGAGAGGCTAGATAAACCCAAGGAGAGGCTAGGTAGTCTAAACCCATGGAATCTAGTTTATAAAAACCGGGTCAAATTATAAACCCGGGTCAAGGTGTTTAAAGTTATGAGAAACCAAACATGGGAGAAGATGAGTCTACATATCAAACCCATCACTAAACCCCCCTAAACCCATTAAGCAAACATGCCCTTGATAAATTAATTAGTGGGCGTTTTAATGGTTAGGCTTATTTGAAAATATTATAATTAAGGTGCTTTTAAGGTACTTTATAAGATACTAGTACATATTAAGCTGCTTTTAGAGCACTTCATAAGATATTACATAATTTATTTATATTAGGGTTGACAATGGGACGGGTAAAAATTCGGACCCGCAAGAAACCGGTCCGCACGGGACGGGTAAATACCCGGTCAAACGGGTCCCGAGACGGGTAAATACCCGGTCAACAATTACCCGCTGGTAGGGCTGTTATTCGAGTTGAGCCGAGCCGAGCCGAGCCGAACCGAGTATTTGAAGTTCGAGCTCGGCTCGAGCTCTTATCGAGCCGAGCTCGGCTCGGCTCGATAACATTGGCGAGCTAAGAAACGAGCTCGGCTCGTTAAAGGGTCTAACGAGCCTATCGAGCCGAGCCTAACGAGCCTAATGGAAATAAAAGAAAAAAATTAGATATCAAGCCTAATATGTCGAGCTCGAGTGGACTCGTTAGTAAATCGAGCATCTAATGAGCTCGAGCTCGGCTCATTTAACGAACGAGCCGAGCCGAGCCGAACTCGAGCCTTATCTAGCCGAGCCGAGCCGAGTTCACGAGCGGCTCGATTCGTGTAACTGCCCTACCCGCTGGGTATGGGACGGGTCCTGGGATTGTATGTATCCGACCCGAACCCGACCCGTATATATATATATATATAATATTAATATAATAAATATATATTAATTATTAAAAAAAATCGATTTCACACTATAGTACGCTGCGTGCCTCACTGCCTCTTCGCTTCCTCTTCGGACTTCAATTGATGTTTTACGGTAGGTTTAACTTTTAAGGGCATATTTTAGTTACTATTGTTTAAATTATTCTGTTTCAAATTATTGCATAAAGTTGTCTTGTTGTATTTGATAAGATTCTGAAATCCTCCTCCTGTTTTTTGTTTCAAAAGTTTTAAGTTTTTTCTCACATTTTGTTCATGATTAACTGGATACAAGGAAGTTATTTCTTTGTTATCATTTTACTTTGATTTTTATTTAAATAATAGTTAAAAAAAAAAAAAGTATTGCGGGGCGGGGTGGGTTTCAACGAGTTTTGAAGCGGGGCAGGTAATGGGTCCAAAATTTTTTGGCGGGACGGGTCCTGGGATAGGCCATACCCGCCCCGTTGCAAACCCTAATTTATATCACCGCTGCTGCCAGGTTTGTATCACCGCTGTCAGGTTAGCGTCGTCGTTAATTGCCAGATTCGCGTCTCCGCTGGACTCGAGTCGCCGCCTGGCTCGCGCCACCGCCGGATTCGCAAGGTATTCCTCTGATTTTTTACTTTTTTGAGTTTTAACACAGAAATTGGTGTTTTATTCTTCTGATTTTTTACTTTTATTGTTTTGACACAGATATTGAAAATTCTAAACATTGTTGAAAGTTTTTGTGATTGCAACATAGATCTGAAGATGTTTTAATTAATTTGTAAAAAACAAGTCTCAAGGGTGACCTACAACAACTCTACAATATTAAACTTTGGCACATCAAACCTTATAATAACAACAATATCGATGGGTTGAATTGAGGTTGGAAGTTTGGAAAAATTATGGAAAAGGGTAATTGTTGCTTTGTGATGCGTCGAAAAAGAACGCTCTTGGATATCAGTCGTTCCTCTACGAGCACTGCTAATCACGAACTGAATCACTTGTTTGTCCTTGAAAATCTTCGCGTAAATCTCCTCGAGAATCCGAAAATGACCTGCAAAAGTACACCGGAGGGGGGCTCCGGCGTAGAAGCTCCGACGCTCAAGTCATAATCGATCTTTTGGAGAATCAAAGTGGAATTCCCCTGTATCTCTAGGGAAAGTCCGATGAATAATATGGTGTTTTCTCTTAGTTCTCAGTATATTTTGTAAAAAAGGTGTTGATATCTGAAAAACGTCCCTGATAATGTAAAAAATGAAGTGTTTATATACCTGACCCCTTCTTTCGGGAGAGAAGGAGACTCCTTCTCCCTATATTCGCTGCACTTTCCTCTAAAACCGGCCCAACTCCCTGAAGACTCGGCTTTCTTCCTCCAAGACTGACCCATTCCTTTGACTTAGTTAGAGAAGACTGATCCATACCATGCGTTCCCCTTTGGGCCAAATCCCTGGGCCTAAAGGCTGTTAATTCCCCTTTGTGAGCTGAAGGCCCAATTATTTTAATTTCTCCTCAAGAGTCCAGGGGTGTATTAATCCAATTCCTCAGGCCTATTGACCTAATTAAGGCTATCATATTTTATCCCGTTTCCACGTGTCGACTCCTCCGAGAGCGACATATTTATCCACATCAACCACTCCCCCCTACTCTCGTAAAAAATAATAATTTTTAAGAGAGTAGGAAAATAATAATATAAATCACAAAGAAAATAATCATTTCCTTCTAAACACTCCTTTCTCGTATTTCCCTCCGAGTATTGATGATTCGATTTTTGATAATTACTTCCAAAAAGCTTTAAGCCTTTTCCACTTCTACACGCCAGCTTGCCCTCGAATCCTGCATCCACGCGTCTGCCCGAGAAGGGACATATAGCCGCCCCTTTCCAGTCACGTGCCCCTTCATTGAGGGGCATTTAATTCTTCTCAACTTTTCCCTCTCTCTCTCTCTTCACAATCATTTCAAAAAATTATATTCACTTCGTAAAAAACTCCTCTTTTCTTTCCTTTCAAACTTATCCACTCCTTTTTACTCTCACTCCCATTTCTGCTATTAACTTCTTCACACACGTTTATCGATCGGTCCATCACCTCCGAAAATCGACTTCGCTTCAGGTATCTCCTCTCCTTTCTCCTCTTTTCTTTTACTGTACCCCATGTCGTCTTGTACTCTAAACTCGTCAAACTTGACATCCATGGAAAGTTCTACTTCCAACTCACTCTCCGTATTTCCCATAACCGATCTCGCCTTGAAAAATAAAATCTCTGGTTCTTCTCTACTTCCTCCCGAGCGGGTTACCGCCTTCCTCCGTTTGGGCATCTTTCCCCCCGATTACGTTGTTAGGGCAGCCCACCGGAAGGAACGCCCAAATTTCCCAGGTCCTAACACTCTGACCTTTTGGGAGGCTCAACTAAAAGCGGGCCTTCCTTTTCCAATCCATCCTTACTTCTCTGAAATTTCCACTTACCTTCGCATACCTTTGAACCAGTTTACTCTCAACGCTATTCGTGCAATGCTAGGTTTTTACATTTTGATGAAGGGGAACAGTGGTGAACCCTCCGCCCAACTCTTCCTAACCCAATATATGTGCAAGTTTGCCGACGGGTTCTTTTATGCATGTGGCCGTACTCCTAGGACCGGAAAGTTCATGGAAAAACTCCATGAAGGGGTCCAGGACTGGAAGGACTACTACTTTTTCGTCACCAATCCCTCTCCTTGGGAATTTCCTCATGAGTGGATTTATAAGAATTCTGGGGTGCCCCGTCCTCCTCTTTCCATTTGTTCTTCTCTGAATTTGGATGTGATGAACCATTTAAATGATAACGTTTCCGCCCATGGCTTTTTTGATGTGATGAGTATTTGTAAGAACCCTAGAGCCCTATCTCATTTCGGCTTCGGTCGCCCTGATTATCCTTTAGGTCCTGATGATGGTAATACCATTTCTTTTCCCTTGGTATCGTCCTCAAGATTCGAACTGATATGATTTATTAACATATTTCCATACTTTCTTTTGCAGCTATGAGTTGGTTAACTCAAATTTCTCGTGATGCTACCCCTCTCTCGATGGTTGCTAAGTCTCCAGCCCCTGAAAGCTCCTCAAAGGCCCCTGTTCTTCCTTCCCCAGTGAAACCTGCTACTGGGTCAGTTGCAAAGCGCACTAGGTCTTCCACAGAAAAAGCCACAATCTCCTCATTGCCCCCTGCCTCCGATGCTTCTAAAAAGAAGAAGTCCAAGGTCAAGTCCTCTTTACCTTCCTCGGCTAATGCTACTCCTGATGCCCCTGGTGATATCAGTGTTGATCACCTTATGGCCTTCATAGATCGACATATTCCTATCCCTACTGCTGAAGCTCTTAATGCTCTGTCCTCAGAGGACCGAGTTGTGCACTCCGCTCATAGTTTTACACAGGTAGATTCTCAATGTAGATATTGCTTTGAATGATTAATAGGAGAAAATATAGACACCTTACTTCTTAATGTTGTTTCTTGTGTAGTTCGGCCTCCTGTTTTCTGATGTATCTGAACGAGCTCTTCAATCCCTTCAACTAGTAGACGATCTCCAAAGCCAGGTAGAGTTAGAGAAAGTAAAGAAGGAGATACTCGAAGCAGAGCTACGCGAGACTAACCAGAAGTGTAAGGCACTTCAAGCGGAGAAGACAAGGTTGTCGGAGGAGGTTTCTTCGTTGAAGACTTAGTTTGGTGAGCAGGTTGAACGTTTAGAAACTACTCTCCCTTTGGCTGGGATAAAACTGTGTATCGACTCTCTTTTTACCTCCGCCATGGGTCAGAAGTTCTTGGGTACCCTTCACCGAGAATGGTTAGAAGCCTTCTTGAAGAGTACCAGCTTCCTGGGGCCGATGGGCGCATATATCCCCCACTTCATATATCATGGGTTTTCCAATGCTGTAGCTGAACATTCTGCTCCTGGGTTCAATGGTCAGTATACTCGTGCCCTTCGATTGTAGGAATTAGCCACTACCCCTAAGTTCCCTGGAGATCCTAAGGAGGACATTGACACTCCTTGGTGGCTGCCTGGAATGAGGAAGGCGATCTTGGAGTTGAAGCAGACTGCCCTGAAGTTGGACGACCTTGTTCCGGCGAAGGATGTGACTTTCCCTATCCATGTAGCCAACCCAGATCCGGTGGCAACTGTGGCAGCCGGCGCTCTAGAGGAGAAGACGGAGGGAGGTGGTTCCAGTGGGCAGGTTGAGGAAGCAGGAGAAGATTTCGAGGGGAAGAACGATGTTCCCCTCTCTTCATAACTCTATTTCTTTGATAACATTTCGGTACTTTTAAGACACTTTTATTTTGGTTAAGGCCTTTAAGGCCCCTTTTGGTATTTTCAGGAGACTCCACACTCCTGCGTTTTTCTGTGGAGGGCTAGGGTATGATGCCCCTGGTCTGGGATATTTCTATTTTATCTGCTGCTTCATATTGTACCTGCACATTATCATTTGGCATGCATATATATATATCTGTCATATATATGATGTGATACCTGTTCTGTTTTTCCTTTACTATGAATCTAGTATATCTCTAGCATTTTCTTGACGCGTAAAGGCTCTAAAGTTTATAGAGAAATCTTAACATGAAAGTATAATATGTCCTTACTTGATGTCTTGATACTGCTTCTAGTTTCTTTCTGGAGTTAGAGTTCTTAGGGATTATACTCTCCCAAGAGTTAGAATGTTTAGGGATTATACTCTCCCAAAAGTTAGAATGTTTAGGGATTATACTCTCCCAAAAGTTAGAATGTTTAGGGATTATACTCTCCCAAAAGTTAGAATGTTTAGGGATTATACTCTCCCAAAAGTTAAAATTCGTAGGGATTATACTCTCCCTTAAGTTAAGATTCGTAGGGATTATACTCTCCCTTAAGTTAAGATTTGTAGGGATTATACTCTCCCTTAAGTTAAGATTCGTAGGGATTATACTCTCCCTGAAGTTGTTTATACTCGTAAGAGTTCCTAGGGATTATACTCTCCCTGAAGTTGTTTATACTCGTAAGAGTTCCTAGGGATTATACTCTCCCTGAAGTTAAGATTCGTAGGGATTATACTCTCCCTTAAGTTATTTATACTCGTAAGAGTTCTTAGGGATTATACTCTCCCTGAAGTTGTTTATACTCGTAAGAGTTCCTAGGGATTATACTTTCCCTGAAGTTAAGATTCGTAGGGATTATACTCTCCCTTAAGTTAAGATTCGTAGGGATTATACTCTCCCTTAAGTTAAGATTCGTAGGGATTATACTCTCCCTTAAGTTAAGATTCGTAGGGATTATACTCTCCCTTAAGTTATTTATACTCGTAAGAGTTCTTAGGGATTATACTTTCCCTGAAGTTAAGATTCGTAGGGATTATACTCTCCTTTAAGTTGTTTATACTCGTAAGAGTTCTTAGGGATTATTTGCAGGTTAATCACATCTTCCGCTACCATACCCCCTGCCCCCCTAGCTTTAGAGGTTGTCGCGTATAGAAACTTTGGGAATTATCCTTAGGTAAAATATTTATGGATCGGTGTATGTTTCTCTATCTTGCAATATATCTATCATCTTATGTTGAACGCATTTATTATCTCCACACCCATTACATGGACATTTGACAGTTATCTCAGCACAATATTCAATATATGAGAAATATTTCATCATAAAATCAACATGCATAAGGGTCATCTCATCATAGAATCAGAATATAAAAATCATCTCATCATCACATTAATCATGCATTAAAGGAAATTGTTGAAATTTTCCAAAAACTATGCTCCATTGATTCAAAATGTTTATCAACATAGGCAAATAAAGGGAACCTATGTCGGCCTCATTAAAAACCTCTCCGTGGTAAAACCCCAAGGGGAAACCCACGTAGAGGGAAAAAGAGTGCCGGTGAAGCAATTATTCGAGTGAAAAGTAACCATAAAAATTGTTCATAAAGGGAAAGATGGTAAAGGAATAACACCTTCCTCAAACATAAAATCTCTTCAAGTGGCACACGTTCCATGGCCTCAATATCTCTTTTTCTGTCATGTCCTGGAGTTTGTATGCTCCTCCTTTTAGTACATGTATCACCTTGTAGGGACCTTCCCAATTAGCTTCCATTTTTCCTGTATTTTTCAAGGCATCTGCTCTTCGAAGCACTAAGTCTCCAACTTTAAAGGAACGAGGCATCACCCTGCGATCATAAGCTGCCTTGATCCTGCTTTTATATATCTCTGCTTTCAGTCTTGCCATCTCTCTTTCTTCCTCTACCAGGTCCAGGGCCTCCCTCATCAGCTCTTCATTCTTCTTCTCTTCAAAATATGTAATTCTGTGTGACCCAAGCCTGGCCTCGGGAGGTATCACCGCCGCTGCTCCATACACCAAATAAAAGGGAGATTCCCCTGTGGCTGTTTTAGGACTGGTCCTATAAGACCAGAGAACATTATCTAGCTCCTTCACCCATCCTCCTCCTACTTTTTGCAATCGCGTTCGGATGCCGTCCACTAGGATTCTATTTGTAACTTCCACTTGTCCATTGGCTTGTGGATGGGCCAACGAAGTGAATCTCTGTATGATATTCCATCTTTCACACCACTTTCTCACCTTCTCCCCATTAAACTGTGTCCCGTTGTCAGAGACCAAGATTCTGGGCACTCCAAACCTGCAACAAATATGTCTAGCCAGAAATAGAATTACATTATCTTCCTCTATCTTGGCCAAGGGTACAGCCTCTACCCACTTACTAAAGTAATCCACGGCCACAATAAAAAATTTCCTTCCCCCAGGTGCCAGGGGGAAGGGTCCGACTAGATCTATTCCCCATTTGGCGAAGGGACAGGGCGAGTACATGGCCCCCATCTCCTCTGAAGGTACCCGTATTAAGGGTCCATTCTTCTAACACTTCTCGCATTTCTTCACATATTCCCTAGCGTCTCTGATTATATTGGGCCAGTAAAAACCCGCTCTAAATACCTTCTTCACCATAGTCTGATAGCCTTCATGGCTAGATGCACAACCTTCATGAATATCTTTAATCACTAGCTCTGCTTCTCTTTTCGAAAGGCATTTTAAATAAGGTTGAGCGAAGGATCTCTTGTATAATTGGTCTCCCAAGATACAATATTTCCTTCTCCAAGCTTTGGCTTCTCTGGACATTGGAGTTACCTGTCCTCTCTTCAGCTCTTCCCATATTTCTCTCCTCCAATCATCTCCTGCTGTTATTTCTCCGATCAGGGCTTCAGTGGCTAATTGGTCCGCCACTAGCAAGGTTATTTTTCCGTGTCCCTCAAATTCAGTGGAACTAGCCAGCTTAGATAGCCCATCTGCTTTTTCATTCTCCTCTCTTGGTACCTGTATTACTTCAAAGGTCTGGAATTTATTCTTTAACTTCTTTACCCGTTCTAGGTAGGCGATCATCCTTTCATCCTTGGCGAGATACTCCCCCTTGACCTGTTGTACTATCAACTGTGAGTCGGAGTACAGGGTGACTTTTTGTGCCCCTAACTCTGCTGCTATGTTAGCCCCTCTAATCAGGGCTTCATACTCTGCACCGTTGTTTGAGGTTGAGAATCGGAACTTGATAGCTACCTGTACTTCTTGGCCCTCAGGGTCAACCAACACTATCCCTGCTCCACATCCTACAGCCGAAGCTGAACCATCAACATACACCTTCCAACCTTGTTCCTCCTCCATTCTGGTAGATTCTTGAATGAAGTCTGCTAAAGTTTGGGCTTTGATGGCCCTTCTTGGTTCATAATCAATATCGTATTCCTGTAATTCCACTGCCCATCTGACCATTCTCCCTGATAAATCTGCTCTTCCTAATGTCTGCTTCAAAGGGAAATTAGTTCGCACCATAACTTTATAGGACAGGAAGTAGGGGCGTAATCGCCTAGCCGTTACCACCACCGCCAGGGCTGCCTTCTCCACCTCTGAGTACCTGATCTCTGCCCCTTGGATGACCTTGCTCACGTAATATATAGGTTGCTGCGTGGAACCTTCCTCTTTCATCAGGGCAATGCTCAGGGAGTGTTCCCCTACTGAGAGATATAAGAGCAATACATCTCCCTAAGGGGGCTTCGTCAGCTTCGGAAGTTGTTCAAGGTGAAGTTTGAGTTCCTCGAAAGCCTTTTGACACTGGTCGTCCCACTCGAACCTCGACCCCTTCCTTAATGTTCTGAAGAAGTGGTGGCTCTTTTCTGCTGACCTTGATATGAACCTACTGAGAGCTGCGATCCTACCATTCAGGGTTTGCAATTCCTTCAAATTCCGAGGGGGCTGCATGTCGAGCACCGCCTTCACCTTAGCAGGGTTCACTTCTATCCCTCTTTGAGTCACCATATATCCCAGGAATTTCCCTGACCCTACTCCAAAAGAACATTCAGCTGTAATTTTGGATAATTATATCTCATACAAACTATGAATAGAGACATGTAATTTAGGCATAATAATATATAAATAATATCCTCTTCTATCATGGATTCGATTTTTCATACGAATCTTTAAACAAAAACAATTTTTTTCAAAGCTCAAATGTCTTATTTGCAGATAACACGAACTTAATTAATAAATTAAAATAAGAACACAATGAACAATAAGATTTTACGTGGTTCCGATTGATAGATTTACGTCCACGGGAGGATCAGAACACTTTCCATTGGATACCAAACAAGATTGTAAACTTTTTTGCTCCAAGAATTAGAACAATCCACTAACACTCTAAGATAGTTGATCTCTGACACTCTATTTTTTTCTCAATTACAGATTCTCTCAATAGTATACTATACTTCGATTAAATCAATCTATAATTGATATAACTGCAAATAATTAGGCCTTATAATAACATATTTTGACTTTATAGTAGCATACAATATTTTAGTACTACAAAATCAAAAATATGTTACTGTATAATGTTAAAAATATTCTGAAAAATTCAATAAAAAAGCTAAGTATTCAAAATATTTTTAAACTTGTAATAATACATTTTTGATATGTAATGACAATATTTTGATCATAGTAACTCATTTTACTATCTTGTTTTATGCTTATATGAAAATCTAAACATGGTCGACAAATTCATGGTGTCATCTTCAATTTGTGTAGCTGGTGCATTGACATGATTGATGCAATATCTAATTATCATAATTCATTATATACCAACTAGTATAGAACTCGTGTATTACACGGGACTTTAAATAAATATTTTAATATTTAATATAATATCTTTTATGTATTTACTCAATTTATATTTTAATATTTTCATTTTGTACGTTAGATTACTATAAAAACATACATTTTTATCATACATAGTTATTATATTTTTATAAAAACATACATTTTTATCATACATAGTTATTATATTTTTATCATACATACGTGAGTGTGTATATATATGTGTGTGTGAGAATGCTCATTATATGAAAGTAATGTATAAAATAAGCATTACTTAGACAATCAATTGAGATCTATAGTATTAAGATCAATATAAAATGAAGTGAAATTAAAATAATTGATAATAGAAATGAAATATTTGATTAATTAGTATAATTGGAAATTAAAAAAACATAAGAAATTAGCATTAAAAAAAAAACGGAAATGCAGAAAATCTTAGGTAATATACCACCATATCTTTGAAAATATTAACTTTACCACCAAATCCTTTCTAAAGTCTAAATTATTGATGATTCAAATGCAACGCACTCCCAATTGAATAAATGTATAATATCTACTTAGAACATAAAATAAAAGAAACTTCAAATAAAATCTCTAATATCTATTTTTTCCATTAAAGAAAAGAGAGAATACGAATAATATACCCAATGATAGCAGATCTTCAAAATTATTTAAATAATAATTTTGCACATCAGTAGAGCATTATCATTTTCTTCTCTTCTAATTATCTTATACTGCATCATCTTTAAAATTGTAAACATTCATAATTGAACAGATTTCATAGTATAACATCCTCAAGATTATAACTACTAACTTTAAATTTGTAACCAACCTTTAAGTAATTATACTACAATTTGAAATGACATCAATAATTTGGCTGAATGATTGTAGCACGATTACAGAAGCATATAGCCACGATTACAACATCAATAATTCTCTATAGCTTCTTATACCTTCCAGAACTAAATACTTCATTTCCTTATTTCCGTAATGAGCAAAAAGAAAGAAAAATACATTGATTTGCTTTAAATATACTATTCTCATGCTTGTGACAGAAAACTTAAGAAACCAGAATTTACATTATTAAATATCAAAACTAATAAGTAATGAATCACACGTTTTACAAAAAAAAAAATCATAAAAAAGTTGAATCACCTTCATCATACATCCACAACTGTGTCGATAACATAATAATATCATGAAGTTCTCACCAGTTTCAAATTCGATAGGTACATATAATTTTAAAATTAATTTATTGCAAATAGATGAAACATTAGTTAACACACAATTATAATTATACGATTGCTCATTATAATTATATTTTTTTTAACGGTTGCATACAATTATAAAATCTTTCACTAAAATTTTATTCAACTTAAACAGTTTTTCATATAATTGTAATGTAAATTGTACAGTTATAATGTAAAAGATTAATTAATATGAATGCAACTATTTTGTACAATTTATAATAAATTATTAAATCCAAAGACATAATATGGAAAGATTGTATTTTAGTTCAATTGAGATTCTAGAAAATTTCTTTAAAAATAACATGAATAGTTGAGCTAGAGAGATTTCAATTATCACAAGACAATATTTTAATCCCTTTTGATTCAACAAATTACGGGTGAACATAGTGCAAATCTCAGTGGACCTTGCCTTACAAATTTTCAAATAGAAAACAATTACTCCAAAAGCAGCAACAACAATTAAAAAATAACACACAACCAAGCAAAAAATTGTCTCTTTATTTGCCAGCCAGCATTCATCACATATCTGTTGGAGACATAATTAAAAAAAAAAAAAAAACACACACACACACACACACTTCATTTGAGAAAAATGCAAAATTGGACTGGAATACTAAAGGAAGTCTCAAATTACTTTTGTGTGTTATCTCTATCCTACTGAACATGTTATACCTAGGTAAGTAAGAAGAGGAACGAAAGTAACCATTGGCCATCGAATTTCATATATGTCTCTTAGTCTCTTCCAGTCTGGCATCCAAGCTCAGCAACTGGTTGTCCAATAAATTTATTTTTAGACCAAAATCTTCTAATTGCATCCTTCTATACCTGCCCAACTTCTGAAATTTTCTTGCCAATGAATTTCCATTCTTTCAAGGGTTCCATGAACGAAGTAGCAACAATTAAGTTATACGGTAATGGTATAACAGTTCTTTTTGAAGCATCAAATCGATGACAACCTCTTAGACGGATAAAAGCAAAATAAAAAAATGGAATCATAAACTGGAATTTTTACCGGAATATAAGGCAAATGATCAAGAACTAATTGTCTAAATTCTAATTTATAAGAGTGGAATATTATCTACAATTAGAAAACCCCTTACTAAAAACACATTAAAGCTTAAATGAATTAGCATGAATCAGAAAGGGTTCCATGACAACCTCTTCTAATAAAAGCTAAAATAATTGGAATCATAAACTGGAGGATAAAAGGCAAATGATTCAGAACTAATTAGAGAAGAATATTATTCTCTGCAATTAGAAAATCCCTTACTAAAAACAACATTAAAACTTAGATGAATTTGCATGCATATTCTTTCTTTCATGTGCTCAATGGCCTTGCAACATTGATATATGGGAAAATTGTGTCTTCAATCAAAGTGTAAAGGAAGGCTAGACATAGTGTTATTGTTTGATGATTTTAATTCAATAGTGTGCACATGGAGGAACAACTAAAATCATAGTCATTGTACAGGGAGGCAACATAACACATAACGATGGCCAAGTTTACATACCTGGAACGACCCCTAATATGCGGCTCTTATCAGCTTCATCCAAAAACTGACTAAACCTAGCAGTATTACGGGTGCGCCTTTTAAAACTGATCACGTAATACGCGGGTGCGCCTTTTAAAATTATGATCTTGTTACATCAATTACCTAATGGAAAGCACCCAAGAGCAGGAGTTTACCTCTAATTCAGATTTTGTGTGACATTCAGAGCTATCAGAATCTGAATCCACATAAATTTCATCAACCTCAATCCTAGTTGAATTATATCGTGATACAAAGTTACTTGTATCATCTGTACACTCTGGTTGCGGAACAAATGCAGCCTACAGTAACATCAACCAAAAAACTCACCATTAGATAAATATTTACTATTTTTGCCCAAAGTAGAAAAACCGAAGAAAATTAATCTTATCAACATGGAGCATGCATGTTCGTACCTTATCAGCATTTTGAAGAACATGGGTGATTAGTCGATCATTAATTGCAATAGGCACATCAATATTAATTGCATGAATCATCCTTTCAAGGGTTCCATGACAACCTCTTCTAATAAAAGCTAAAATAATCGAAACCATAAACTGGATGATATAAGGAAAATGATCCAGAACTAATTGTCTATAATTCTAATTTATAAGAGAAGAATATTCTTTGCAATTACAAAATTCCTTACTAAAAACACATTAAAACTTGGATGAATGTACACTCACCATTGATTATGCCAGATCTTAAAACAGAACCTGCAAAAAAAAAAAAAAAAGGGAGAAAAAAAGAACACAAATATTATGAAGCTTAACTTATGATTATTTATTTTGAGAGAAGAGGGGTGACACAATATTAATTCATAACCTGGGTAGAGCAGCAGCGGCGTCCAGGGAGGGCGGCGGTGACAGAGGGGACGACTGACTGCAAAAACCCTAATTCGTTAGAAAAACGATTAAAAATAACAACAACGTCAATGGGTGGTGGCGAGGAGTAGCAGCGAAGTCGAGGGAGAGCGACGTTAAGGTGGGGAGTAGCAGCAACGTCAACGAAAGGAGCAATGATAGAGGGGGCGAAAACCCTAGTTCATGGCTTTCCAGCTCATATTTGACTTGGCAAGAAGAGATGTAATAAAATTATAAGTGTAATCCGTTTTTTCTTAAGACGACACGTAGGCAAAACCTCTATATAAGTAATATAGGAGATTAATTAGCTCAATTAATTTATATATTCAATCCATATGTACTCCATCTTTAGTTGCCAAGATATTAATTAATAAATTAACATATATATTTTACGAAAAAAACTTTGGTGCACAATGAAAAAATAAGCCTCTATCTCTAAACAATATAACTATCACTTAAAAATAGAAAGAACCTAATATTCTCTCATTGTAATATATAATAAGACTCCCTATCCCTAATCTATCTTCTCGATGTTGATGGCCAAATGTGGTTTTTCTTGTGCGTCTCGCATACCCCAAATTTGAATGAAATCTCCTTTACGAGCTCTGTTTTTGTGCACCAAATTATACCAGTCACGTGACTTAATAACTAGAACACCCAAACTTTTCCAATTTTTCAGACACAATTTATAAGAGTTGCCTTGTGCATCAACACTATCAATCTTTTTCAACCCTCCTTTTTTGGTATGACCCTTCACAATTGCCTTCTCATCCTCATTCAAAAACTCCTCAAATCGCTCTCTTTTAGTCACAAACAGTCTATTCAGGTGTCTCTTTACATCCGTCTTTTCCAACTTTTTTTCATACAAAAAAACAGGTTGCAGTAGGGTGGTTTCTTGATGACGCGACTGGATAATTTGAAACAGTCGTGCAGCAATTGCAGATTGCGGAGATTCGGGTCGTGCAGATTGCGGAGATTCGGATCGTGCAGCAACAGATTTCGGAGATTCGGGTCGTGCAGATTTCGGAGATTCGGGTTCTTCTTGATGTGCACATCGCCTTCTTTTTGTATCCACCACGTCCAAGTTGTTGTTGATGTTGCTACGCTTTCTTTTGGAAGGATCATCTACTATATAAGCACCAAATAATTTGACTGGAACTGGAACGTCTATATCGAATCCGAACAATCTAAAAATCTTCTTTTCCATGATCAATTAAAAAGAGGATCAATGAGAAAGTATTATTGGGGTTGGGGTAATAATGGACATATATATATACATATTTGTAAATTATATTAGGAATACTTTCCTTTTTTTTCTCTCGCATATATTAGGATACACTTTTTATATTTTTTTTGGTTAGAATATCCAATAATTTTCCATATATAATAGAAATACATATTCTTATTGGACTCCCCAAGTAATTACCTTAATTAAACTACTTAAGATTTTATTTCCTAAAACAATATTAACTGTTTCGAATCATGAATATATCTGCAGATCGATTTTTAATATCATATAAACTATAAAGTGAGAGCTATATATATAATCAATAATATTAATTTAACACTAAAATTTATATAAATTAATATTTTATATATAATTTCAAATTCAAAACTGAAACCAGTATAATTAACTTAAGAAATCTATTTTACACAATGAAATTTGCTATATTGCTCCTTCACCGTATATAGTATAATCCCACCTTCTTTTTTTTAATCTTTCTTAATTTTTCACAATACTTGCCATTTTGAATTATAATGGGAGGAATACTTTCCTTTTTCTTTTCTTTTAGAATATGAATTTATATTAGGATAATTATTATATATTTTCATAGGTTTCGATTAAACCTAAAATTTTACTTCTTCACATTACCATCATTCAAGCTTAGATTTTATTTTCAAGAAGTGAATTTTTCGAGTTCACTAGTGAAAAATATTAAAGGATAGTAACATTTTACATTAACCACTACCATCGATCATCCTCCAAATAACACTACAAAAAAGACGTGTTTTACCGATGGAAATAGAGATGAAAATTCGGTCGAAAACAGTGTTTTCCAATGAAAATACCGATAGAAATATTCGGTCGGTACAAACCTCGTCGGTAATTTTTTTTGTCGGTAAACCAATTTTTTTTTTAAAAAAAAGGAGTTTGGACCCGGGGCCCCAGGCCAACGGGCTGGCCCAGCCTGAATCAGGCAAGGTCCGCCCCAAGCCCGTGAGGAGCCTGTGCATAATTGGCTGAATATTCGGCCTTCATGGGACTCAAACCCGTGTGTGTGGGCGCCTACCACTCAGACAAATCTGTTTTTCGTTTATAATTGTAATATTAATTGTATATGTACTCATTTTCGACCATTTAAAAAAAAAATCACAAAATTAATTTATTTCTATATTATTATAACTAAAATTTTGATTTATAACTATTGTAAATTTAATTTTTTTAATTTATTTATTTTTTTGTGTTTTAATTAAAATTCTAAAAAGTTCATATCATTTATACATGTTTTACTCTTTTTTTTAAACAAATCCATTTAATAATTGAACATTCTTTTACTTATATTAATCACTAAATTTAATTTGTGGCTTATAACTATTGTATATATATGTGTGTGAATCTTATTTTCAAATAGTATATGAATAATATACTAGTAATTTAATGTATGCAAGCATCATATTTTTATCCAAACAATTTTAAAAAACTAATTCGTTTAATAATTGACATTCTTTCACTTATATTAATAAATTTTTGATTTGTAATTATTGTAAAATTAACTTTTTAATTTATAAATTGTAAATGTAATTTTTTTTGTTTTGATTAAAATTCTAAAATTCACATGTATAATTTTTTTATTTTTGTTTTGATTACATTATTTCACTTATATTAATCACTAAAATTGTGGCTTATAATTATTGTAATTTTTTTAAATTTATAAATTGTAAATGTAGTTTTATTTTTAATTCTTTTGTTTATTAATAATTCTTTTATTTGTTAATTCACACGACAAAAGAAATTATGTCCATACAATATAACATAAAAATTTCTAATTTAATCAATAATTTTCTAATTTAATATAAAATTTTATAATTTAATCAATAATTTTTTAGCTAACTTTAATCAACAATTTTCTAATTTAATCAACATGTTTCTAATTTAATCAACAAATTTTCTATTTTAATCAATTATAATTTCCTAGCTAACAAATTTCCTACTTTAATTAATAATTTAATTTTTGCACAAATTTTTAATTTTGTGATTACCGACGAAAATTTCTGTCGCTAATCACAATTTTTTTTATATTTTTTTAAAATTTTGTGGTTAGAGATGGAAATTTTCGTCGACGCATATGTTTTTTTTTAGAGCCACTCTTAAATATTGATGTAGACGAGTTTCTTGAACGGAGTTCCAAAATAATGGTGCCTTGTTTCAGTGATGTCAAGGATTATTGATCGAGTAAGCAGTTTAAAGATTGAGTTTGGTTCCAAATAAAGTTGGAAGAATTTGATGATATTTGTTTGCTCTCTAATCTCACTCTTAATGTGTTGTTTCCTGCAGGGAGGTAGCATCTAACAAACAACTCCCTTGATGATTTCACATCAATTAATGATTCTACCCCTTATTATTCTTAGTTCAAAACTCAAAGAGTAGTGGGAATCCATGAGAAATATATGTCAATGAAAGAGTTGGTGCATGAAGAGATCAGCTATAATGGTGGGATATATTTATTGATGGGGGGATTTGTTCTTAACATGAGTTTTGAGTGGATTAACTATTCTAGATCTTGATTTGTTTAATATATGCTACTATATAGAATCATAGAACAAAATCCTTGTTTCTATAGTGATTATAGATTCTATTCAATTTTAAATAATATAATTAAGCTCATGGGATTCATCAAGGGTTACTTTGCCATCCTGTTCATACTCCCTCCGTTTCAAAGAGTTGACCTAATGGTGTATGCTTCACACTTAAAGTGTGCTCGTCTTAAATTTAAAACTTCTAAGGTGCAAACAATTTTTAAGTGGCCAGTCTATACATAGCAAATAGTTCTTACTTTAAACGGGTCCCATAAGTGAACGGTGAAATTGATCTCCAAATAATGGATCCATTTACCGAATACTGTTATACACTGTGATGTTGAAGGATTCATGAAGGAGTACTAATAATATTATACTCCCTCCGTCCACAATAATTAAGTAGTCTCATTGAGAGTGGACATATGTTTTAAGAAAATGGTAGATAAATTAAGGGTATTATAGGGTATTGCATGTAGGGTCCATTCACTCCATTATGAATAAAGTTGATGACAATTTAAGTAGTTAAGTGGTGGTTGAAGGGTGATGTTTTTAGTAGTCCAAAATTTTTAATGTAAAATTATGACTCAATTGAACTAATTACACCGTATAACTGGGTAAAAAAAACTTAGTATATGTTGTTAAGTTGCTTTTAGGGCACTTCATAAGATATTACATAATTTATTTATGGGTTGGTCTGCTATGCACTCGAGTGCATGTTGTGCACTCTAGTCCATGTTGCACTTTTCAGTTTATTGACTTACACTTTTTGGTAAATGGTGTTGCATTTTTCAATTATTACTTATACAATTTAATAATTAAAAAGTGCAACACTATTTACCATAAAGTGTAAGTTAGTAAACTGAAAAGTGCACATGAACTAGGGTGCACAGTATGCACTCGAGTGCATTTTAGACTTTACTTTTATTTATATATGTTGTTAAACTAATAGAACCCGGTGATAAAGTAATGAAAACTATACAAGGGTAGAAATTAAATATATCATTCGAGCATTGCTTTCTGATTAATAAAGGAGGCTAAAATATCTCAATTTTTAATGTGGTTATCATCTTCTTATCTTGCAAGCTTATAAGTTATAACAAGCTCTTTATAAATAAATTAAATAGAAAAATTCGTATATACAATTGATCGAATGTATACATGTAATTGAATTTTAAGTGTTTTGAATATATTTTTAGTAGTCCAAAATTTTTAAAGTAAAATTATGACTCATTTGAACCAATTACATCATGCAATTGGGTGAAAAAACTTAGTACGTATAACTTTTTTGAGGGAAAACTCTTTTAACTTCTTTTTCTTCAATTCCAAGTGTTAAAAAACTTAGTACTATCACTACAAGAAACAGGGGGAATAGCGACGAAAATTTTGCGACAAATCTAAATTTTAGCAACGAAATAGAAATTTTCGTCGCTAAATTGTTAGATTTAATATTTGCAACAAAATTTATATATTTCGTCGCTATATTAGTAACAAATTGCTTCATTTTGTTGTTAATAATCAAAACAACAATGAAAATTATATTTCGTCGCTAATATTTTGCGATGAAATATAAATTTTCGTGGCTAAATTCTTGAAATTAATTTTTGCAACAAAATTTATATATTTTATCGCTATATTAACAACAAATTGCTTCATTTTGTTGGTAATAATCAGAACAACAATGAAATTTATATTTCGTTGCTAATATTTTGCGATGATATAGAAATTTTTGTGGCTAATTTCTTGAAATTAATTTTTGCAACAAAATTTATATATTTCATCGCTATATTAACAACAAATTGCTTCATTTTGTTGGTAATAATCAGAACAACAATGAAAATTATATTTCGTTGCTAATATTTTGCGATGATCGAATTAGAAATTTTCGTGGCTAATTTTTTGAAATTAATTTTTGCAACAAAATTTATATATTTCATCGCTATATTAGCAACAAATTGATTCATTTTGTTGTTAATAATCAGAACAACAATGAAAATTATATTTCGTTGCTAATATTTTGCGATGATATAGAAATTTTGTGGCTAATTTCTTGAAATTAATTTTTGCAACAAAATCTATATATTTCATCGCTATATTAGCAATAAATTGCTTCATTTTGTTGTTAATAATCAGAACAGCAATGAAAATTATATTTTGTCACTAACATTTTGCGATGAAATAGAAATTTTCGTGGCTAATTTATTGAAATTAATTTTTGCAATGAAATTAATTTTTGCAATGAAATTAAAATATTTTATCGCTATATTAGCAACGAATTGCTTCATTTTGTTGTTAATAATCAGAACAACAATGAAAATTATATTTCGTCGCTAATATTTTGCGATGAAATATTATTTTTTGTGGCTAATTTATTGAAATTAATTTTTGCGATGAAATAAAAAAATTTCATCGCTAAAATAGCAATAAATTCTTTTATTTTGTTGTTAATAATAAGGACAACAATGAAAATTATATTTAGTCGCTATTATTTTACGATGAAATATATTTTTTGTGGCTAATTTCTTGAAATTAATATTTGCAACAAAATTAAAATATTTCATCGCCACACTTTCAACAAATTATTTTATTTTGTTGTTAATAATAAGAACAACAATGAAAATTATATTTCGTCGCTAATATTTTAGCGATAAAATTGAAATTTGCATGATTAATTTTGTGGATTTAATATTCGAGAGAAAATTAAAATATTTCATCACTATATTAGCAACACAATATTTTATTTTATTCTTAATAACCAGAACAATAATGAAAATTATATTTCGTCTCTAATATTTTAGTAATAAAATAGATTATTTCATGTTTAATTCTAATGAATTAAAAATGGTTGTCGTTTAAACATAATAAAGGAAAAAAGTTTGAGTGCATGCACAATGTGAAATAATAGAGACGATTCCCCCACTATGATGTTTGAAATAATAGGATCAATATAATTTCATTTACTTTTACACTATTAAGTTTTTTATTTGATTTATTTTGGGGTATAATTTTTTGATTTCATTTTGTATAATTTGTTTTATGTTTTTCTGTTTTCTTGATTTCATTAATTATTTATTGTTATTCCCGCTAAGAATGAGGGAAGAGTACTACTTCAACTATGCATATTAAATCAAGAAAATCGGTTCATATAATTAAATGTTTAATAATTCTCCATATTTTGTGTCTTATAAATCAGTTTGAATGTTTATAAAAATATTTATAAATATGATGATGCAAATGAAGATGGACATAAAGATGAAAGGATGAAGATTGGATGTAATATTTATTATTTTTTTGGAATTGTTAAAGTAACATTGATTTTTTACAATTGGAATTGTTTTACAAATTACAATATATATACAAAAATATATACATATATACAAGTTAAAAATTAATCAATTAATATATATAAAATAAATTATTGAATAAGTAAATAAGTAAAAATTGAATACACATATAATTAATATTAAAAACTGAACCAAAGAGTTGTCTGCTCGAGTGGTGGGCGCCCAGCTATGGGCTCTCACCCACCCGGGATCGATTCCCACCAAGACCAAATAAATAGTCATTTAAATAAAATGGGGGAGGGGGTATGTGGGTGCGGATCGGGTTGGATGTGGGTGCGGTACGGGTTGGGGCGGTTCGGGTGTGGGTGCGGTACGGGTTGGGTTGGGGCGGGTTGGTCGATTGCGAAAGTGGGTTTAGAAAATAATTCGTAAATCGGATATCCATAGCCAAATATTAGCAACAAAAATATGAGTTTCATCACTAACATTTGCAACGAAATTAAAATATTTATCGCAAAAAAATTAGCCACAATGTAAGGAGCTACTATTTTAGACACGAAAAAATTTATCGCTAATTCTAATATTTTCGTCACTAATGTGAGTTAGCGATGAAATAATTTCATCGCGGGATTTGTTGCTATACACCCGTCGCTAACGTGTTTGCGACAAATATTTGATTTTCCTCGCAAACATTTTGCGATGAAACTCATGTTTTCGTCGCTAATATTTTGCGATGAAACTCAATTTTTCGTTGCTAATATTTTGCGATGAAACTCAAATTTTCATCGCAAACATTTGCGACAAAAATAATTTTTTTGTCGTAAACATTTGCGATAAAATTAATTTTTTTGTCGCAAACACGTTAGCGACGGGCGTGTAGCAACAAATCCCGCGACAAAATTATTTCATCGCTAATTCACGTTAGCGACGAAAATATTATAATTGGCGACAAATATTTTCACGGCTAAATCGCAGTTTTCTTGTAGTGTATATAACTTTTATATACAATATATGTTTGGTTTGGGATTGACCCAACCGGATTTGGATGGACCATCCCCATCTCATCCCTTTCAATCCAAATACCCATCCATCCATACAATATACCTATAAATCTATTTTTATACAATCACATCTCCCTTTTTTTCTTTTAATCACTCATCCTCTCTTTAACTTTTCTTCCACACATTTATTCTCTCTCCTACTTTCTTTCACACATTTATTCTCTCTCATACTTGATTTAACATAAAGTTCTCCATTTACACTTATTTTTCAATCTCTATCCAAACATAGATTACCCCCATCCATATTTTTTCAATCCCCATCCCCATCCCATCCACCACAATCGCTAACCAAACAGCACCTTTAGGTCTAGTGTGATAGGGTAGATTAACCCAAGATAAATGAGTAATTAGACATAAAATAAATGTATATTAATTAGGACTAAAAAAAATATCAACATGCAAAAGCATAGTCGATTGTCTGCAACGTGGTAGGGGTGTGTACCGATCCAAAACCGGACCGGACCGGGACCGGAATCTGTCATTATGTATGGACCGGAGACCGGACTGTAATTAATCCAGTCCAGACCGGACGGGTAAATTCCGGTCCGGTCCGGGTTTGGACCAGATTTTTTTTTTTTAAAGTTTTTTTTTTCAAGTTTATGGAAGCAAGAACAAGATTGATGAATTTGTGTATGAAAATCAAAGTGTTGCTCTTTATTTTAAATCAATCTACGCAAATGTGAATTTTATTTACATTATTATTAATGATCTTTTGACCCTAAAAGTAAATTAAATATATTCGTTAAATTATATATTTTAAAAAATGTAATAGATCTCAACAATTTTACCTCACATTCTCACCAATTACTTGATTTTGAAAAATAAGTGAGGGTGCATTAATAAAAAAATATATAAAAAAAAATTTCGGTCCAATCCGGACCGGACCGGAATCTAAAATTTGAAGGACCGGGGAAAACCGGAATCTAAAATTTGAATCTAAAATTATGGTCAATTTTAACATCATATTTAAATCTCTACTACCTCGGCTAGCACTACTATATATCTTTATTTATTAATAATAAATGTGAGTTACACTATTATATTATTCACATTTTCATTCTCAAAAGTTGTTGGCACCTCTCAACAGTACTGCCATCTTTTAAATAACATTAAATGAGCATGAGTTTTTCACATAATTCATGGACGTGAACTTGAGAGGAGCTTGAGTCGAGACATTAAAAACAATGAAACCACCGTTGAGGTTTGCCAAAGCGGCCATGTAGAATGCACGAGTGCTCGACGATGGAGGGTGGCTTGAGGGCTGCTCGATCAAGGAATGGTCGAGTGGGGGTGGGATCGGTTGTTTTAACTAACGGTGGTTGCAAGATTGTTGAAACTGTGGGGAAGGTCGGCTGGTAATTACAACCGAAAGGAGGGAGGTTGTTCAGTTGTTAGAACCGAAGGGAGATGGGGAGTGTATATGTGTTTAGGGCGTGACCTATTTGACTCGTTGATACCATATAGAGTTATTATAAAAATTATGATTTCATTAAACGTAAAGGGAGTATTTATAAGGGTATATATAGATACAAGTCATATCTATAGATACAAGACATACATAAAATATTAGATATAAAAATAAATATAATATCAATAAATATCTTATTGATATTATTCCTAATATTGGGTAGCTTGACTCATTTTCACCCCTAAATAGATACGTAGAGATATCTATAGTCAAACTTGAATATCTAAAAATATCAACATGCACCGGTAAGTAGAATTAAATTTGTATCCACCACGTCCAAGTTGTTGTTGTTGATGCGCTTTCTTTTGGAAGGATCATCTACTATATAAACACCAAATAATTTGAAGAATCCGAACAATCTAAAAATCTTCTTTTCCATGATCAATTAAAAAGAGGATTAATGAGAAAGTATTATATATTGGGGTTGGGGGTATACGGAGTAGCAATTAATCTAGTTTGGGAGTGCATATATATATATATTAGTTGTGAATTATATTAGGAATACTTTCCTTTTTTTTTCTCTCGTATATATTAGGATACACTTTTTATATTTTTTGGTTAGAATATCCAATAATTTTCCATATATAATATAAATAGATATTCTTATTGGACTTTCACAAGTAATTACCTTAATTAACTTAAGAAATCTATTTGAGACAATGAAATTTGCTAACATTTATTAATCCTTCACTGTATGGTATAATCCCACCTTTTTCTTAATCTTTCTTATTTTTTCATAATACTTGCCATTTTGAATTATAATAGGAGGAATACTTTCCTTTTCCTTTTTCTTTTCTTTTGGAATATGAGTTTATATTAGGATAGTTTTTATTTTCATAAGTTTAGATTAAACCTAAGATTTTACTTCTCGTCATTACCATCATTAAACAAGCTAAGATTTTGTTTCCCTAGTAGTGAATTTTTTGAGTACATGCACTAGTGAAAAATATTAATACTCCGTAGATAGTAACACTTTATATTAACCACTACCATCAATATCCTTCAAATAAGCTAAATTGGAATAAGATAAAACGCAAATATAAACAACTTAGATTTCTTCGATCATTTCAACATCACATGAGTTGATTTTCTTTTCTTTAACTCAATACTTCCTCCGTTTTTCAATAAGTGATGTTTTAGTCTTTTTCTCTTGTACACAAATAAGTGATGTTTTAAAATTTTTTACACTGTTTATTCTCATTATACCCTCTCTTTAACTTAGAAAATCTCATAATTTTTAACTTACTTTTATAATTAATCTTCTCAAGATAAATCTTTTTTCTATACAAACTTGTCATATATAAAGATATTTACTTTTTTCCTTTATTATTTTTTAGAGTTTATTTATAATATAAAACAATATCTAAGACCCATAAATAAAATGAAACAAAACAATTAAGACCAAAAGAGGTTACAAAATTCCAAATCTATTTGTCCTACATAATTAAAATACTCTCATAATATAATTATATTTTAATATCTTTAACCTCCCACTTTTTAAGTTATATCTTTCCCATCTACGGGAATTGACTGAAACCCTACCCCACTGTGTGCAATTTTCACACAGTGGAGGTGTAAATCGCCGCCCAGCCAACATCTCTTCAAGCTCTGAGCCCCCCCCCCCTCTCTTGACGACAGTGGAGGTGTAAATCGTTGCACCAGGACGGCCACCCATTGATTCTTGTGATTCTATTTGGAATTCACAGCGTCTCGGAAGAACAGTTTCATAGGTAATCTGATTTTTTTCATCGAGATCTGTTGTTTTTTGGGTTAGATTTTTTCTCGCGTGAATTGAATTGTCGATTCTAATTCATTGATTCTCTGTATTTTTCTTTGAAATTATTTTTCTAACTTGTTTATATTGAGTTGTGATCGTTCAGTAAGATTTTCCCCTTTTCTATCCTAAATGCACTACTTCGAATCGGTTTCATCTTCAATTTGTTTGAGTATCATGATTCTTTTCTTTTACGCAAATCCTTCCTAAATTCCACTTTGTTATGTATACTTAATCATTTCTGCTTTGTTGCTTATTTAAGCAACCATAATTGTGTTCATACTTTATGTTTTTGCTTTGCTATCTTCGTTTTCCGTCATATGCTGCTAATGTCAACCTTAATTGGGTTTACTGAATTATGTCTATGACTATGAATGATCTTCTTCTCCCTGTTTTTTTGCTTTTTCTTTATCTGTTTCCCCTCCTTTTCAATTTCTTTATGTGATGATAATTATTGAATAAATTCAATTTAATGGAGCAGATTGGTTTATGGATATGCGTATCCTGCTTTTCAGTGCTTCAAAACTGTAGAGAAAAACAGAGTTGAGATTCCAGAACTCCGATTTTGATGTCAATATTGGGTAAAGATCCTCCTTGGTTCAATCGAAATGCACCAGTAAATATTTGGGGAATTATATTTCTTCTAATTCTACTTCGTTGTTGATAGATTCCTCCTGGGTTCTATCGAAATGCACCAGGCATTCACCAAAAGCAATGATATTCTCAATCTCTTGAAGTGAGTGCACATGATTCACCCGCCTATAATACTATTGATGAATTAAATCAAGGAGTTTGTGATATACAAGCTATTGGAGTTTGCACTAATTTGTAAGCATCTTTCAAAATTCTTGCATGTTTTCTTATTCATCTGGATGTAATGCTTTAAGAAGATAATAATCATATCTGAATTTTATAAACTAAAATTATATTTCTGTTGCAGGAAGCTAAAAGCTGATGTTATGAGAAGGTGATTCTTGTTGTTGAAGTTGGGTATACAATTAAAGTTGGTTTTGCTGACAGAATGCAATTTTCGTTGCATATATTTTTATGTATAATGCATATTTTGTGTATTTTCGTATAATATAAATTTTAGATTCAATAGTTTATTTACTTCACGAACTAGGAAAATCATACTCCCTCCGTCCCGTGATTATTTGCACACTTTCCTTAACGGGCGTCCCAACATTATTTGCACACTCTAAAAAAGGAAATAACTCACATAATTTTTACCAATATTACCCTTTTTTATTTTACTTGGGCCCACAACTTAACTCAATTTATAACTTTAGTCAAATCTCCACTCACTTTAGTCAATAAATTATCAATAATACCCCTTCTTTATTCTACCATACACATCACTATATTCCATTTTTTTTATTTCCGTGCCGGTCAAACCATGCACAAAATCCTGGGACGGAGGGAGTAATTATTATAACATGTATGATAAAGTGTTATATTATTATTATGAAATGCACATATAAAATATATGCATCTCCTATTAATATGCAATGCACATATTACATATATGCACCAAACTATGAATACATGCACATTAGTTGTGCATTACGTATAAGACTACAGGCCAATCCGACCTTAGTGTTAAAAATTTCAATGAACGATTTAAACTAAAAAATTGCACTATTATCGAGGAAAAAATCTTTCAGCATTTTCAAAAGGCTGAAACAAACATACCAAAAACGATTTCGCTGTAGAAAAGCTTGAAAGCTTCGAAAATCTTCTATGGCGAATAGTCCAGTGATCGAATATGCACGGAATGAAATTGTGTGCAAATTTAGGTAGGTTGTTTAGAATTAAAACTAGCGCGACAATTGAGGGAAATAATCTCTCAACTTTTTTTAAATTTATCGTGTTTGACTTTGCATATTTAGATTAATTGAATTAAGTATTTTTGAATTTCAAAATTAATTATAACATAAGGGCATAATTGTACATTTAAGTGGATTTTGTCTTTAATTGAAAATCTAATAAAAATTAGCTTGAATCTTAAAGACTAAGACTAAGGGTGGATTGTGTAACTTTTCCTATTATTTAAAGGTATACTTATTAATACACACTACAAAAAAGAGCTGTTTTACCGACGGAAATAGAGACGGAAATTCGGTCGGTAACAGTGTTTTCCGACGGAATTACCGACGGAATTTTTTTTCTTTTTTTTAAAATTTTTTTACTTACCGACGGAATTATTGACGAAATTTTTTTTAATTACCGACGGAATATTCCGTCGGTAAAACAAAATTAAAAAAAAAAAATTTAACCTGGGCCCAGGCCAACGGGCTGGCCCAGCCCGGCCCACACCCAGTAAGGCCCGCGAGGGCCCGAATTTAATTGCAGATTTCAAGCGGCATGCATGGGACTCGAACCCGGGTGTGTGGGCGCATAGTGAGGAGCGCCCGCCACTCGAACAAGTCTATTTTTCGTTAATAATTGTAATATTAATTGTATATGTACTCATTTTCGACCCAAGTTTTTTTTAAACAATTCACAAAATTAATTTCTTTCTATATTACTATAACTAAATTTGTGATTTATAACTAATTTAAATTTAATTTTTTTAATTTATATATAGTAAATCTAATTTGTTTATTTTTTGTGTTTTGATTAAAATTCTAAATAGTTCATATTATTATACATGTTTTACTCTGTTTTTTTAAATAAATTCATTTAATAATTGAACATTATTTTACTTATATTAATCACTATATTTGTGACTTATAACTATATAACTATTGTATATGTGTGAATCTTATTTTCAAATAGTTTTATTCAAAACAAGTTAAACAACAAATTACTTTAATAATTAACATTCTTTCACTTATATTAATCACTAAATTTGTGACTTACAATTATTGTAATATTAACTTTTTAATTTATAAATTATAAATGTAATTTTTTGGTTTTAATTAATTAAAATTCTAAAATTCACATGTATAATTTTTTTTGTTTTTGTTTTGATTAAATATGATTACACTTATATTAATTACTAAATTTGTGGCTTGTAATTATTGTAATTTTTCTTTAATTTATAAATTGTAAATGTAGTTTTATTTTTTTATTTTTTATAATTAGTTTATTTATTAATTCACACAAAGACTTAATTATCATATAAACTAAATGGATATAAACACTAAAGAAATTATGTCCAAACAATATAACATAAAAATTTCTAATTTAATCAATAATTTTCTAATTTAATATAAAATTTTCTAATTTGATCAAACAATTTCTTCTTTAATTAATAATTTAATTTTTGCACAAATTTTTTAATATTTTTTTAATATTTTTAATATTTTTCTTAATATTTTTTTAATATTTTTAATATATTTTTTTTAATTTTGTGGTTAGAGACGGAAATTTCTGTCGGTAATTCCGTCGGTAATCATAATTTTTTTAATTTTTTAATTTTTTTTAATTTTTTAAATATTTTTAATATATTTTTTTTAATTTTGTGGTTAGAGACGGAAATTTCCGTCGGTAATCTTTTTTTTGTGATTGCCGACGGAAAATAAATTCCGTCGGTAAATCGGTTGACTTTTGTAATCCGTCGGTAATCCCGACGGATTTCAATCCGTCGGTAAAATTTCGTCGGTATTTCGCAGTTTTTTTGTAGTGACATACCATTTTTAATTCGAATAAATTTTACGAAAACATCACTTGAGTGTGTGAATGTGCGCTATTAGGTCATCTTCAGTAACAAACTCTAAAATACAGTTTTTTGTGCTTTATTTTAAAAACTTTCTCCAATCATAAAATTCTATATCTTACTCTATTTTTTATTATTTTATTCATTTTCAATATATTAAAATCATTAAATAATATATGTATCTTGATATTTAAATTAATTTATACAATTAAATATTTAATTAGTAAATTAAATTATAAAATAAAATATTATTTGTTTTATCAAAATCATAAAATGTCAATAAATTTGTAATTTTCAAATATTACTTTTATTTAAATATAAAATTACGAAACTCATAATGACATAAAATTGTAAATACAAATTACACAACTAAAATCATATTATAAATTAGTACTCCGTACAACAATAGAATTGTAATTATTTAACAAAATAACTCTAATTATTAATATAAAATTATAAATATTAATAAAATAATAGATATAAAATATATATAGAGTTTTGAATAGTGAACTTCATATTTGAAGTTCACTATTAAAAACACTATTTCAAAACTTCAAAATAGAGTACGGCCCCGTATACTCACCAAAGTGTTCATGCCACGAATGGCGTTATTAACCCCGCCGTAGTGCTCCACCAGTTTATTACGAAAAGTACAAAGAGTACGTTGCATCATTGAATATTCCTTAGCACTTTTCATATTCCAAATAGTTCTAACCCCTTTTAACCAATGAGCACCCACCCACTTGACCCACAAAGTGTCCGTTTTCTTATGTATATCCCATAATGTTTTACACACAAGAACACGGTTCCATCCTTCCATATCTTTTAAGCCCAACCCCCCTCTATCCTTAGGCCGACAAAGATCACTCCAAGCAACTAAAGCAGTCCTCCCACCCCATAAAAATTGTCTACAAGCCGTCTCTAGCCTACGTATAACCCCTTTAGGAATGGGGAGCACACTAAACCAATACCTCCATTTTAGAGTTTAACTCCAAAATGGAGTACCGTTGGAGATGTACTCCATTCATTGCATCTTGGGTACAATTTTGTGTCACTTCTACGGCCACATCAAAAGTAATTTATACCTATCAATTTTTACATCTATTTTCTAATCACTATGTACAATTTTTACTATGTGAGGGTCCCACTATTCACATTATCTAATTAATTTAATATTTATAAATTCAATATTTCTTACTTTATTTATTTTAATATATTAATCTTAATTAATAAATAAAATAATTATTTTTAAATTTATATTAAAATAAGTTATTAATTGATTAATTCATGTCAATCGACCTTTTTTAATTTATTTAGAACATAAAATTTTGCACAAAATTTTGATAAAGAAAATTGAAAATTTTATTGAGATAAAAGAAAAACGGGTACAGTGTCAAAATAAATCACAACAATACATGCATAAAATAAAAATACATAATTAAATCACACTTCTACTAATTTTGATAACGTGCTCAACTAAGTCCGATCGAAATTGTTGATGCATTTATTTATTGCGTAGATATGATGTTAAAATAAATTTTAAATTAAATAAAAACTGTTCAATAGTAAAAAAATGTTCTAACGAATATATTTTTACTACTATTCCTATCAACGCAAACAGCTAGCTTGAAACTAAATTAATATATTTAAAAAAAAATAAGAAAAATGCCTTGTAGGCCCCATCTTTCCAATTTGTTGCACAACAAATTTTTATCACCCTATTTTCTCTTTCATCAATTCTACCCACTCCTTCCTCATTTGTGTGTCCAGCTTCAATTTAGTGTCACGTTACATTTCTACCTCCCATTAAAGATACTCTAAATCATGCAAATTTAAATAGAAAAAGTTAATTGAATACGGTTGTTCTAATTATGATTAAAAATATTAGTAAAAATCATCTAAATTAATACACTTGAAAACTACCAATATATCTCTAGCTTCTAATTAATTAATGCTAAAAATAATCATAATGTACACAAGAGTTGCACTCTCCCATACACCCACATTCATCCCACCTTCTTTCACAAACTTCCATTCTTTTAATCACATCAATTACAGATTCTTCAAGTTTGATGGCGGGTGGCTTGATCACATCATCATTATACACGTGATTAATCTTGTTCGTCATCATCATGACAGCCCATGCACTTTTCATGAGTCTCCATGTTTTTGGCCTCATTCTCAACCCTGCCTATGAGTTTAGAGCCTCTCATGAATATTGATGTTGACGAGTTTCTTGAACGCAACTCCAAAATAATGGTGCCTTGTTTCAGAGATTTCAAGCATTGTTGATCGAGCAAGCAGTTTAAAGATAGGGTTAAGTTGGAATTTGATGATATTTGCTTGCTCTCTAATTTCACTCTTTTGTTGCTTCCTGCTGGGACATCACACCTCACAAACAACTCCTTTTTTGACTTCACATTAATGTTTCTACCCCTAACTAATTATTCTTACTTCAAAACTCAAAGAGTACTCATGAGAAATATATGTCAATGAAAGAGTTGGTGAAGAGATCAGATATATTTATAGGTGGGGGGATTTGTTCTTAACATGACTTTTTGAGTGGATTATAACTATTCCAGATCTTGATTTGTTTATTATATGCTACTATATATATAGAATCATAGAACAAAATCCTTGTTTCTATAGTGATTATAGATTCTATTCAATTTTAAATAATATAATTAACCTCATGGGATTCATCAAGGGTTAATTTGTCCATCCTGTTCCCGGCCCCTCCGTTCATATTTTCGGGAGCTGTTCTAGTGGTGTAAACTTTACACTTAGGAATGTGATTCAAAACTTTTAAGGTGTAAATAAATTTTAAGTGATCAATTTATACCGGGCACAAAGTTCTGATTTTAAACGAGTCCAATAAATGGACAATAAAATTGATCCCGGATACTATTATACACTGTGATGTTGAAGGATTCATGAAGTAGTACTAATAAAGTAATAATATTATATAAGTTCGTGGATTATACTCTCAACCTATGTACATTTGGGGGAGTATTAATTTATTGTGCCTCATTCATTTTTTTTTCATTAATTTAATTTAATTGTACTGGTGCTCATAATTAGATATAGCCATGCACTAGCTAGGGCAGCGTTTCATTTGCTGCTTTATCTCTCTGCATCAGCTTCTCTACAAACCACATATTTATGAGCTTAATTAATAATTAGTGGATTAACATAAATCTTAATGCAAATCTTTATATACTGTTTTTTAATTTAGTGATGGTCATTTTTAACATCATATTTAAATCCCTGCTACCACCACTCTCTTTGTTTACTCCGTATTTATTATCAACAGTAGTACCATCTTATCATCAAATGTTTTGTAAACCTACTTCTACCTTTAACGACTGGTGCGTGAACCCTAGAACAATTTAGGCGGAACCTGGATTATTGCAGAATTCATGTATCATTTCCTCTGTAATCGCACTCTTTTTGAGTACTTTTGATACTCTAATAATACAACACTTTTTTTTGTCTAAAAAAAAACAGTAGTACCATCTTTTAAAAAAACATTAAATGAAACAAATATATATATTTATCGGATTTAAATAATAATTGTAAGTGACTACTACACATTTAAGCTTGAAGAGCTTTTAGAAGAGCTCTCCAAGTGGGAGCTCTCCAAGCTAAATTGCACTTGGAGAGCCCTTAATTGCACTTGGAGAGCCCTTAAGCTTGGACAGCTCCCACTTGGAGAGCTCTTTTCAAAGCTCTCCAAGCTTAAATGTGTAGTAAATCTCTCGTCGGTATAACCTATTTTATTTGTATACCGAGTAATCTCTCGTCGGTATAATCTATTTTATCTGGAATAGAATTAATGTAAAAATAACATTTTTCCGACCACGTATTCATCGTTAATAACTGAAGAATATCGACAAAATTTCTTCCGGACGGTAAAGACATTACCGAGAAGGCTTGTTACGACGGACATTAGCGACGGAAAATTGGTCGGTATAGTAGCATTTCCGACTGATTGCAATATATTCCGACCATTATCTTTGTCGGAAAAAACGTTTTTTCTTGTAGTGTTTGTATATGTTATTAAACTAATCGAAACCTGTGATAAAGTAATGAAAACTATATAAGGGTAGAAATTAAATATATTGTTTTCTGATTAATAAAGGAAGCTAAAATATCTCAATTTTTACGAGGTTATCATCTTCTTATCTTGCAAGCTTATAACAAGCCTTTTATAAATAAATAGGAAAATTCTTGTATTGAATTTTAAGTGTCTTAAATATATTTTTAGTAGTCCAAAATTTTTAATGTAAAATTATGACTCAATTGAACTAATTACACCGTATAACTGGGTAAAAAAAACTTAGTATATGTTGTTAAGCTGCTTTTAGGGCACTTCATAAGATATTACATAATTTATTTATGGGTTGGTCTGCTATGCACTCGAGTGCATGTTGTGCACTCTAGTCCATGTTGCACTTTTCAGTTTATTGACTTACACTTTTTGGTAAATGGTGTTGCATTTTTTAATTATTACTTATACAATTTAATAATTAAAAAGTGCAACACTATTTACAATAAAGTATAAGTTAGTAAACTGAAAAGTGCACATGGACTAGGGTGCACAGTATACTCGAGTGCATATTAGACTTTACTTTTATTTATATATGTTGTTAAACTAATAGAACCCGGTGATAAAGTAATGAAAACTATACAAGGGTAGAAATTAAATATATCATTCGAGCATTGCTTTCTGATTAATAAAGGAGGCTAAAATATCTCAATTTTTAATGTGGTTATCATCTTCTTATCTTGCAAGCTTATAAGTTATAACAAACTCTTTATAAATAAATTAAATAGAAAAATTCGTGTATACTGCATACATGTAATTGAATTTTAAGTGTTTTGAATATATTTTTAGTAGTCCAAAATTTTTAAAGTAAAATTATGACTCATTTGAACCAATTACATCATGCAATTGGGTGAAAAAACTTAGTACGTATAACTTTTTTGACGGAAAACTCTTTTAACTTCTTTTTCTTCAATTCCAAGTGTTAAAAAATTTAGTACTGTATAACTTTTATATACAATATATGTTTGGTTTGGAATTGACCCATCCGGATTTGAATGAACTATCCCCATCTCATCCCTTTCAATCCAAATACCCATCCATCCATATAATATACCTATAAATCTATTTTTATACAATCACATCTTCCTTTTTTTCTTTTAATCACTCATCCTCTCTTTTACTTTTCTTCCACACATTTATTCTCTCTCCTACTTTCTTTCACACATTTATTCTCTCTCATACTTGATTTAACATAAAGTTCTCCATTTACACTTATTTTTCAATCTCTATCCAAACATAGATTACCCCCATCCATATTTTTTCAATCCCCATCCCCATCCCATCCACCACAATCGCTAACCAAACAGCACATTTAGGTCTAGTGTGATAGGGTAGATTAACCCAAGATAAATGAGTAATTAGACATAAAATAAATGTATATTAATCAGGACTAAAAAAAATATCAACATGCAAAAGCATACTCGATTGTGTGCAACGTGGTAGGGGTGTATACCAGTCCAAAACCGGACCGGACCGGGACCGGAATCTGTCATTATGTATGGACCGGAGACCGGACGGGTAAATTTCGGTCCGGTCCGGGTTTGGACCGGATTTTTTTTTTTAAGTTTTTTTTTTCAAGTTTATGGAAGTAAGAACAAGATTGATGAATTTGTGTATGAAAATCAAAGTGTTGCTCTTTATTTTAAATCAATCTACGCAAATGTGAATTTTATTTACATTATTATTAATGATCTTTTGATCCTAAAAGTAAATTAAATATATTCGTTAAATTATATATTTTAAAAAATGTAATAGATCTCAACAATTTTACCTCACATTCTCACCAATTACTTGATTTTGAAAAATAAGTGAGGGTGCATTAATAAAAAAATATAAAAAAAAAATTTCGGTCCAATCCGGACCGGACCGGAATCTAAAATTTGAAGTACCGCGGAAAACCGGAATCTAAAATTTGAATCTAAAATTATGGTCAATTTTAACATCATATTTAAATCTCTACTACCTCGGCTAGCACTACTATATATCTTTATTTATTAATAATAAATGTGAGTTACACTATTATATTATTCACATTTTCATTCTCAAAAGTTGTTGGCACCTCTCAACAGTACTGCCATCTTTTAAATAACATTAAATGAGCATGAGTTTTTCACATAATTCATGGACGTGAACTTGAGAGGAGCTTGAGTCGAGACATTAAAAACAATGAAACCACCGTTGAGGTTTGCCAAAGCGGCCATGTAGAATGCACGAGTGCTCGACGATGGAGGGTGGCTTGAGGGCTGCTCGATCAAGGAATGGTCGAGTGGGGGTGGGATCGGTTGTTTTAACTAACGGTGGTTGCAAGATTGTTGAAACTGTGGGGAAGGTCGGCTGGTAATTACAACCGAAAGGAGGGAGGTTGTTCAGTTGTTAGAACCGAAGGGAGATGGGGAGTGTATATGTGTTTAGGGCGTGACCTATTTGACTCGTTGATACCATATAGAGTTATTATAAAAATTATGATTTCATTAAACGTAAAGGGAGTATTTATAAGGGTATATATAGATACAAGTCATATCTATAGATACAAGACATACATAAAATATTAGATATAAAAATAAATATAATATCAATAAATATCTTATTGATATTATTCCTAATATTGGGTAGCTTGACTCATTTTCACCCCTAAATAGATACGTAGAGATATCTATAGTCAAACTTGAATATCTAAAAATATCAACATGCACCGGTAAGTAGAATTAAATTTGTATCCACCACGTCCAAGTTGTTGTTGTTGATGCGCTTTCTTTTGGAAGGATCATCTACTATATAAACACCAAATAATTTGAAGAATCCGAACAATCTAAAAATCTTCTTTTCCATGATCAATTAAAAAGAGGATTAATGAGAAAGTATTATATATTGGGGTTGGGGATATACCGAGTAGCAATTAATCTAGTTTGGGAGTGCATATATATATATTAGTTGTGAATTATATTAGGAATACTTTCCTTTTTTTTTTTTCTCGTATATATTATATTAGGATACACTTTTTATATTTTTTGGTTAGAATATCCAATAATTTTCCATATATAATATAAATAGATATTCTTATTGGACTTTCACAAGTAAATACCTTAATTAACTTAAGAAATCTATTTGAGACAATGAAATTTGCTAACATTTATTAATCCTTCACTGTATGGTATAATCCCACCTTTTTCTTAATCTTTCTTATTTTTTCATAATACTTGCCATTTTGAATTATAATAGGAGGAATACTTTCCTTTTCCTTTTTCTTTTCTTTTGGAATATGAGTTTATATTAGGATAGTTTTTATTTTCATAAGTTTAGATTAAACCTAAGATTTTACTTCTCGTCATTACCATCATTAAACAAGCTAAGATTTTGTTTCCCTAGTAGTGAATTTTTTGAGTACATGCACTAGTGAAAAATATTAATACTCCGTAGATAGTAACACTTTATATTAACCACTACCATCAATATCCTTCAAATAAGCTAAATTGGAATAAGATAAAACGCAAATATAAACAACTTAGATTTCTTCGATCATTTCAACATCACATGAGTTGATTTTCTTTTCTTTAACTCAATACTTCCTCCGTTTTTCAATAAGTGATGTTTTAGTCTTTTTCTCTTGTACACAAATAAGTGATGTTTTAAAAATTTTTACACTGTTTATTCTCATTATACCCTCCCTTTAACTTAGAAAATCTCATAATTTTTAACTTACTTTTATAATTAATCTTCTCAAGATAAATCTTTTTTCTATACAAACTTGTCATATATAAAGATATTTACTTTTTTCCTTTATTATTTTTTAGAGTTTATTTATAATATAAAACAATATCTAAGACCCATAAATAAAATGAAACAAAACAATTAAGACCAAAAGAGGTTACAAAATTTTAAATCTATTTGTCCTACATAATTAAAATACTCTCATAATATAATTATATTTTAATATCTTTAACCTCCCACTTTTTAAGTTATATCTTTCCCATCTACGGGAATTGACTGAAACCCTACCCCACTGTGTGCAATTTTCACACAGTGGAGGTGTAAATCGCCGCCCAGCCAACATCTCTTCAAGCTCTGAGCCCCCCCCTCTCTTGACGACAGTGGAGGTGTAAATCGTTGCACCAGGACGGCCACCCATTGATTCTTGTGATTCTATTTGGAATTCACAGCGTCTCGGAAGAACAGTTTCATAGGTAATCTGATTTTTTTCATCGAGATCTGTTGTTTTTTGGGTTAGATTTTTTCTCGCGTGAATTGAATTGTCGATTCTAATTCATTGATTCTCTGTATTTTTCTTTGAAATTATTTTTCTAACTTGTTTGTATTGAGTTGTGATCGTTCAGTAAGATTTTCCCCTTTTCTATCCTAAATGCACTACTTCGAATCGGTTTCATCTTCAATTTGTTTGAGTATCATGATTCTTTTCTTTTACGCAATTCCTTCCTAAATTCCACTTTGTTATGTACACTTAATCATTTCTGCTTTGTTGCTTATTTAAGCAACCATAATTGTGTTCATACTTTATGTTTTTGCTTTGCTATCTTCGTTTTCCGTCATATGCTGCTAATGTCAACCTTAATTGGGTTTACTGAATTATGTCTATGACTATGAATGATCTTCTTCTCCCTGTTTTTTTGTTTTTTCTTTATCTGTTTCCCCTCCTTTTCAATTTCTTTATGTGATGATAATTATTGAATAGATTCAATTTAATGGAGCAGATTGGTTTTTGGATATGCGTATCCTGCTTTTCAGTGCTTCAAAACTGTAGAGAAAAACAGAGTTGAGATTCCAGAACTCCGATTTTGGTGTCAATATTGGGTAAAGATCCTCCTTGGTTCAATCGAAATGCACCAGTAAATATTTGGGGAATTATATTTCTTCTAATTCTACTTCGTTGTTGATAGATTCCTCCTGGGTTCTATCGAAATGCACCAGGCATTCACCAAGAGCAATGATATTCTCAATCTCTTGAAGTGAGTGCACATGATTCACCCGCCTATAATACTATTGATGAATTAAATCAAGGAGTTTGTGATATACAAGCTATTGGAGTTTGCACTAATTTGTAAGCATGTTTCAAAATTCTTGCATGTTTTCTTATTCATCTGGATGTAATGCTTTAAGAAGAGAATAATCATATCTGAATTTTATAAACTAAAATTATATTTCTGTTGCAAGGAAGCTAAAAACTGATGTTATGAGAAGGTGATTCTTGTTGTTGAAGTTGGGTATACAATTAAAGTTGGTTTTGCTGACAGAATGCAATTTTCGTTGCATATATTTTTATGTATAATGCATATTTTGTGTATTTTCGTATAATATAAATTTTAGATTCAATAGTTTATTTACTTCACGAACTAGGAAAATCATACTCCCTCCGTCCCGTGATTATTTGCACACTTTCCTTAACGGGCGTCCCAACATTATTTGCACACTCTAAAAAAGGAAATAACTCACATAATTTTTACCAATATTACCCTTTTTTATTTTACTTGGGCCCACAACTTAACTCAATTTATAACTTTAGTCAAATCTCCACTCACTTTAGTCAATATATTATCAATAATACCCCTTCTTTATTCTACCATACACATCACTATATTCCATTTTTTTTTATTTCCGTGCCGGTCAAACCATGCACAAAATCCTGGGACGGAGGGAGTAATTATTATAACATGTATGATAAAGTGTTATATTATTATTATGAAATGCACATATAAAATATATGCATCTCCTATTAATATGCAATGTACATATTACATATATGCACCAAACTATGAATACATGCACATTAGTTGTGCATTACGTATAAGACTACAGGCCAATCCGACCTTAGTGTTAAAAATTTCAATGAACGATTTAAACTAAAAAATTGCACTATTATCGAGGAAAAAATCTTTCAGCATTTTCAAAAGGCTGAAACAAACATACCAAAAACGATTTCGCTGTAGAAAAGCTTGAAAGCTTCGAAAATCTTCTATGGCGAATAGTCCAGTGATCGAATATGCACGGAATGAAATTGTGTGCAAATTTAGGTAGGTTGTTTAGAATTAAAACTAGCGCGACAATTGAGGGAAATAATCTCTCAACTTTTTTTAAATTTATCGTGTTTGACTTTGCATATTTAGATTAATTGAATTAAGTATTTTTGAATTTCAAAATTAATTATAACATAAGGGCATAATTGTACATTTAAGTGGATTTTGTCTTTAATTGAAAATCTAATAAAAATTAGCTTGAATCTTAAAGACTAAGACTAAGGGTGGATTGTGTAACTTTTCCTATTATTTAAAGGTATACTTATTAATACACACTACAAAAAAGAGCTGTTTTACCGACGGAAATAGAGACGGAAATTCGGTCGGTAACAGTGTTTTCCGACGAAAATACCGACGGAATTACCGACGGAATTTTTTTTCTTTTTTTTAAAATTTTTTTACTTACCGACGGAATTATTGACGAATTTTTTTTTAATTACCGACGGAATATTCCGTCGGTAAAACAAAATTAAAAAAAAAAAATTTAACCTGGGCCCAGGCCAACGGGCTGGCCCAGCCCGGCCCACACCCAGTAAGGCCCGCGAGGGCCCGAATTTAATTGCAGATTTCAAGCGGCATGCATGGGACTCGAACCCGGGTGTGTGGGCGCATAGTGAGGAGCGCCCGCCACTCGGACAAGTCTATTTTTCGTTAATAATTGTAATATTAATTGTATATGTACTCATTTTCGACCCAAGTTTTTTTTAAACAATTCACAAAATTAATTTCTTTCTATATTACTATAACTAAATTTGTGATTTATAACTAATTTAAATTTAATTTTTTTAATTTATATATAGTAAATCTAATTTGTTTATTTTTTGTGTTTTGATTAAAATTCTAAATAGTTCATATTATTATACATGTTTTACTCTGTTTTTTTAAATAAATTCATTTAATAATTGAACATTATTTTACTTATATTAATCACTATATTTGTGACTTATAACTATATAACTATTGTATATGTGTGAATCTTATTTTCAAATAGTTTTATTCAAAACAAGTTAAACAACAAATTCCTTTAATAATTAACATTCTTTCACTTATATTAATCACTAAATTTGTGACTTACAATTATTGTAATATTAACTTTTTAATTTATAAATTATAAATGTAATTTTTTGGTTTTAATTAATTAAAATTCTAAAATTCACATGTATAATTTTTTTTGTTTTTGTTTTGATTAAATATGATTACACTTATATTAATTACTAAATTTGTGGCTTGTAATTATTGTAATTTTTCTTTAATTTATAAATTGTAAATGTAGTTTTATTTTTTTATTTTTTATAATTAGTTTATTTATTAATTCACACAAAGACTTAATTATCATATAAACTAAATGGATATAAACACTAAAGAAATTATGTCCAAACAATATAACATAAAAATTTCTAATTTAATCAATAATTTTCTAATTTAATATAAAATTTTCTAATTTGATCAAACAATTTCTTCTTTAATTAATAATTTAATTTTTGCACAAATTTTTTAATATTTTTTTAATATTTTTAATATTTTTCTTAATATTTTTTTAATATTTTTAATATATTTTTTTTAATTTTGTGGTTAGAGACGGAAATTTCTGTCGGTAATTCCGTCGGTAATCATAATTTTTTTAATTTTTTAATTTTTTTTAATTTTTTAAATATTTTTAATATATTTTTTTTAATTTTGTGGTTAGAGACGGAAATTTCCGTCGGTAATCTTTTTTTTGTGATTGCCGACGGAAAATAAATTCCGTCGGTAAATCGGTTGACTTTTGTAATCCGTCGGTAATCCGTCGGTAATCCCGACGGATTTCAATCCGTCGGTAAAATTTCGTCGGTATTTCGCAGTTTTTTTGTAGTGACATACCATTTTTAATTCGAATAAATTTTACGAAAACATCACTTGAGTGTGTGAATGTGCGCTATTAGGTCATCTTCAGTAACAAACTCTAAAATACAGTTTTTTGTGCTTTATTTTAAAAACTTTCTCCAATCATAAAATTCTATATCTTACTCTATTTTTTATTATTTTATTCATTTTCAATATATTAAAATCATTAAATAATATATGTATCTTGATATTTAAATTAATTTATACAATTAAATATTTAATTAGTAAATTAAATTATAAAATAAAATATTATTTGTTTTATCAAAATCATAAAATGTCAATAAATTTGTAATTTTCAAATATTACTTTTATTTAAATATAAAATTACGAAACTCATAATGACATAAAATTGTAAATACAAATTACACAACTAAAATCATATTATAAATTAGTACTCCGTACAACAATAGAATTGTAATTATTTAACAAAATAACTCTAATTATTAATATAAAATTATAAATATTAATAAAATAATAGATATAAAATATATATAGAGTTTTGAATAGTGAACTTCATATTTGAAGTTCACTATTAAAAACACTATTTCAAAACTTCAAAATAGAGTACGGCCCCGTATACTCACCAAAGTGTTCATGCCACGAATGGCGTTATTAACCCCGCCGTAGTGCTCCACCAGTTTATTACGAAAAGTACAAAGAGTACGTTGCATCATTGAATATTCCTTAGCACTTTTCATATTCCAAATAGTTCTAACCCCTTTTAACCAATGAGCACCCACCCACTTGACCCACAAAGTGTCCGTTTTCTTATGTATATCCCATAATGTTTTACACACAAGAACACGGTTCCATCCTTCCATATCTTTTAAGCCCAACCCCCCTCTATCCTTAGGCCGACAAAGATCACTCCAAGCAACTAAAGCAGTCCTCCCACCCCATAAAAATTGTCTACAAGCCGTCTCTAGCCTACGTATAACCCCTTTAGGAATGGGGAGCACACTAAACCAATACCTCCATTTTAGAGTTTAACTCCAAAATGGAGTACCGTTGGAGATGTACTCCATTCATTGCATCTTGGGTACAATTTTGTGTCACTTCTACGGCCACATCAAAAGTAATTTATACCTATCAATTTTTACATCTATTTTCTAATCACTATGTACAATTTTTACTATGTGAGGGTCCCACTATTCACATTATCTAATTAATTTAATATTTATAAATTCAATATTTCTTACTTTATTTATTTTAATATATTAATCTTAATTAATAAATAAAATAATTATTTTTAAATTTATATTAAAATAAGTTATTAATTGATTAATTCATGTCAATCGACCTTTTTTAATTTATTTAGAACATAAAATTTTGCACAAAATTTTGATAAAGAAAATTGAAAATTTTATTGAGATAAAAGAAAAACGGGTACAGTGTCAAAATAAATCACAACAATACATGCATAAAATAAAAATACATAATTAAATCACACTTCTACTAATTTTGATAACGTGCTCAACTAAGTCCGATCGAAATTGTTGATGCATTTATTTATTGCGTAGATATGATGTTAAAATAAATTTTAAATTAAATAAAAACTGTTCAATAGTAAAAAAATGTTCTAACGAATATATTTTTACTACTATTCCTATCAACGCAAACAGCTAGCTTGAAACTAAATTAATATATTTAAAAAAAAATAAGAAAAATGCCTTGTAGGCCCCATCTTTCCAATTTGTTGCACAACAAATTTTTATCACCCTATTTTCTCTTTCATCAATTCTACCCACTCCTTCCTCATTTGTGTGTCCAGCTTCAATTTAGTGTCACGTTACATTTCTACCTCCCATTAAAGATACTCTAAATCATGCAAATTTAAATAGAAAAAGTTAATTGAATACGGTTGTTCTAATTATGATTAAAAATATTAGTAAAAATCATCTAAATTAATACACTTGAAAACTACCAATATATCTCTAGCTTCTAATTAATTAATGCTAAAAATAATCATAATGTACACAAGAGTTGCACTCTCCCATACACCCACATTCATCCCACCTTCTTTCACAAACTTCCATTCTTTTAATCACATCAATTACAGATTCTTCAAGTTTGATGGCGGGTGGCTTGATCACATCATCATTATACACGTGATTAATCTTGTTCGTCATCATCATGACAGCCCATGCACTTTTCATGAGTCTCCATGTTTTTGGCCTCATTCTCAACCCTGCCTATGAGTTTAGAGCCTCTCATGAATATTGATGTTGACGAGTTTCTTGAACGCAACTCCAAAATAATGGTGCCTTGTTTCAGAGATTTCAAGCATTGTTGATCGAGCAAGCAGTTTAAAGATAGGGTTAAGTTGGAATTTGATGATATTTGCTTGCTCTCTAATTTCACTCTTTTGTTGCTTCCTGCTGGGACATCACACCTCACAAACAACTCCTTTTTTGACTTCACATTAATGTTTCTACCCCTAACTAATTATTCTTACTTCAAAACTCAAAGAGTACTCATGAGAAATATATGTCAATGAAAGAGTTGGTGAAGAGATCAGATATATTTATAGGTGGGGGGATTTGTTCTTAACATGACTTTTTGAGTGGATTATAACTATTCCAGATCTTGATTTGTTTATTATATGCTACTATATATATAGAATCATAGAACAAAATCCTTGTTTCTATAGTGATTATAGATTCTATTCAATTTTAAATAATATAATTAACCTCATGGGATTCATCAAGGGTTAATTTGTCCATCCTGTTCCCGGCCCCTCCGTTCATATTTTCGGGAGCTGTTCTAGTGGTGTAAACTTTACACTTAGGAATGTGATTCAAAACTTTTAAGGTGTAAATAAATTTTAAGTGATCAATTTATACCGGGCACAAAGTTCTGATTTTAAACGAGTCCAATAAATGGACAATAAAATTGATCCCGGATACTATTATACACTGTGATGTTGAAGGATTCATGAAGTAGTACTAATAAAGTAATAATATTATATAAGTTCGTGGATTATACTCTCAACCTATGTACATTTGGGGGAGTATTAATTTATTGTGCCTCATTCATTTTTTTTTCATTAATTTAATTTAATTGTACTGGTGCTCATAATTAGATATAGCCATGCACTAGCTAGGGCAGCGTTTCATTTGCTGCTTTATCTCTCTGCATCAGCTTCTCTACAAACCACATATTTATGAGCTTAATTAATAATTAGTGGATTAACATAAATCTTAATGCAAATCTTTATATACTGTTTTTTAATTTAGTGATGGTCATTTTTAACATCATATTTAAATCCCTGCTACCACCACTCTCTTTGTTTACTCCGTATTTATTATCAACAGTAGTACCATCTTATCATCAAATGTTTTGTAAACCTACTTCTACCTTTAACGACTGGTGCGTGAACCCTAGAACAATTTAGGCGGAACCTGGATTATTGCAGAATTCATGTATCATTTCCTCTGTAATCGCACTCTTTTTGAGTACTTTTGATACTCTAATAATACAACACTTTTTTTTGTCTAAAAAAAAACAGTAGTACCATCTTTTAAAAAAACATTAAATGAAACAAATATATATATTTATCGGATTTAAATAATAATTGTAAGTGACTACTACACATTTAAGCTTGAAGAGCTTTTAGAAGAGCTCTCCAAGTGGGAGCTCTCCAAGCTAAATTGCACTTGGAGAGCCCTTAATTGCACTTGGAGAGCCCTTAAGCTTGGACAGCTCCCACTTGGAGAGCTCTTTTCAAAGCTCTCCAAGCTTAAATGTGTAGTAAATCTCTCGTCGGTATAACCTATTTTATTTGTATACCGAGTAATCTCTCGTCGGTATAATCTATTTTATCTGGAATAGAATTAATGTAAAAATAACATTTTTCCGACCACGTATTCATCGTTAATAACTGAAGAATATCGACAAAATTTCTTCCGGACGGTAAAGACATTACCGAGAAGGCTTGTTACGACGGACATTAGCGACGGAAAATTGGTCGGTATAGTAGCATTTCCGACTGATTGCAATATATTCCGACCATTATCTTTGTCGGAAAAAACGTTTTTTCTTGTAGTGTTTGTATATGTTATTAAACTAATCGAAACCTGTGATAAAGTAATGAAAACTATATAAGGGTAGAAATTAAATATATTGTTTTCTGATTAATAAAGGAAGCTAAAATATCTCAATTTTTACGAGGTTATCATCTTCTTATCTTGCAAGCTTATAACAAGCCTTTTATAAATAAATAGGAAAATTCTTGTATTGAATTTTAAGTGTCTTAAATATATTTTTAGTAGTCCAAAATTTTTAATGTAAAATTATGACTCAATTGAACTAATTACACCGTATAACTGGGTAAAAAAAACTTAGTATATGTTGTTAAGCTGCTTTTAGGGCACTTCATAAGATATTACATAATTTATTTATGGGTTGGTCTGCTATGCACTCGAGTGCATGTTGTGCACTCTAGTCCATGTTGCACTTTTCAGTTTATTGACTTACACTTTTTGGTAAATGGTGTTGCATTTTTTAATTATTACTTATACAATTTAATAATTAAAAAGTGCAACACTATTTACAATAAAGTATAAGTTAGTAAACTGAAAAGTGCACATGGACTAGGGTGCACAGTATACTCGAGTGCATATTAGACTTTACTTTTATTTATATATGTTGTTAAACTAATAGAACCCGGTGATAAAGTAATGAAAACTATACAAGGGTAGAAATTAAATATATCATTCGAGCATTGCTTTCTGATTAATAAAGGAGGCTAAAATATCTCAATTTTTAATGTGGTTATCATCTTCTTATCTTGCAAGCTTATAAGTTATAACAAACTCTTTATAAATAAATTAAATAGAAAAATTCGTGTATACTGCATACATGTAATTGAATTTTAAGTGTTTTGAATATATTTTTAGTAGTCCAAAATTTTTAAAGTAAAATTATGACTCATTTGAACCAATTACATCATGCAATTGGGTGAAAAAACTTAGTACGTATAACTTTTTTGACGGAAAACTCTTTTAACTTCTTTTTCTTCAATTCCAAGTGTTAAAAAATTTAGTACTGTATAACTTTTATATACAATATATGTTTGGTTTGGAATTGACCCATCCGGATTTGAATGAACTATCCCCATCTCATCCCTTTCAATCCAAATACCCATCCATCCATATAATATACCTATAAATCTATTTTTATACAATCACATCTTCCTTTTTTTCTTTTAATCACTCATCCTCTCTTTTACTTTTCTTCCACACATTTATTCTCTCTCCTACTTTCTTTCACACATTTATTCTCTCTCATACTTGATTTAACATAAAGTTCTCCATTTACACTTATTTTTCAATCTCTATCCAAACATAGATTACCCCCATCCATATTTTTTCAATCCCCATCCCCATCCCATCCACCACAATCGCTAACCAAACAGCACATTTAGGTCTAGTGTGATAGGGTAGATTAACCCAAGATAAATGAGTAATTAGACATAAAATAAATGTATATTAATCAGGACTAAAAAAAATATCAACATGCAAAAGCATACTCGATTGTGTGCAACGTGGTAGGGGTGTATACCAGTCCAAAACCGGACCGGACCGGGACCGGAATCTGTCATTATGTATGGACCGGAGACCGGACGGGTAAATTTCGGTCCGGTCCGGGTTTGGACCGGATTTTTTTTTTTAAGTTTTTTTTTTCAAGTTTATGGAAGTAAGAACAAGATTGATGAATTTGTGTATGAAAATCAAAGTGTTGCTCTTTATTTTAAATCAATCTACGCAAATGTGAATTTTATTTACATTATTATTAATGATCTTTTGATCCTAAAAGTAAATTAAATATATTCGTTAAATTATATATTTTAAAAAATGTAATAGATCTCAACAATTTTACCTCACATTCTCACCAATTACTTGATTTTGAAAAATAAGTGAGGGTGCATTAATAAAAAAATATAAAAAAAAAATTTCGGTCCAATCCGGACCGGACCGGAATCTAAAATTTGAAGGACCGCGGAAAACCGGAATCTAAAATTTGAATCTAAAATTATGGTCAATTTTAACATCATATTTAAATCTCTACTACCTCGGCTAGCACTACTATATATCTTTATTTATTAATAATAAATGTGAGTTACACTATTATATTATTCACATTTTCATTCTCAAAAGTTGTTGGCACCTCTCAACAGTACTGCCATCTTTTAAATAACATTAAATGAGCATGAGTTTTTCACATAATTCATGGACGTGAACTTGAGAGGAGCTTGAGTCGAGACATTAAAAACAATGAAACCACCGTTGAGGTTTGCCAAAGCGGCCATGTAGAATGCACGAGTGCTCGACGATGGAGGGTGGCTTGAGGGCTGCTCGATCAAGGAATGGTCGAGTGGGGGTGGGATCGGTTGTTTTAACTAACGGTGGTTGCAAGATTGTTGAAACTGTGGGGAAGGTCGGCTGGTAATTACAACCGAAAGGAGGGAGGTTGTTCAGTTGTTAGAACCGAAGGGAGATGGGGAGTGTATATGTGTTTAGGGCGTGACCTATTTGACTCGTTGATACCATATAGAGTTATTATAAAAATTATGATTTCATTAAACGTAAAGGGAGTATTTATAAGGGTATATATAGATACAAGTCATATCTATAGATACAAGACATACATAAAATATTAGATATAAAAATAAATATAATATCAATAAATATCTTATTGATATTATTCCTAATATTGGGTAGCTTGACTCATTTTCACCCCTAAATAGATACGTAGAGATATCTATAGTCAAACTTGAATATCTAAAAATATCAACATGCACCGGTAAGTAGAATTAAATTTGTATCCACCACGTCCAAGTTGTTGTTGTTGATGCGCTTTCTTTTGGAAGGATCATCTACTATATAAACACCAAATAATTTGAAGAATCCGAACAATCTAAAAATCTTCTTTTCCATGATCAATTAAAAAGAGGATTAATGAGAAAGTATTATATATTGGGGTTGGGGATATACCGAGTAGCAATTAATCTAGTTTGGGAGTGCATATATATATATTAGTTGTGAATTATATTAGGAATACTTTCCTTTTTTTTTTTTCTCGTATATATTATATTAGGATACACTTTTTATATTTTTTGGTTAGAATATCCAATAATTTTCCATATATAATATAAATAGATATTCTTATTGGACTTTCACAAGTAAATACCTTAATTAACTTAAGAAATCTATTTGAGACAATGAAATTTGCTAACATTTATTAATCCTTCACTGTATGGTATAATCCCACCTTTTTCTTAATCTTTCTTATTTTTTCATAATACTTGCCATTTTGAATTATAATAGGAGGAATACTTTCCTTTTCCTTTTTCTTTTCTTTTGGAATATGAGTTTATATTAGGATAGTTTTTATTTTCATAAGTTTAGATTAAACCTAAGATTTTACTTCTCGTCATTACCATCATTAAACAAGCTAAGATTTTGTTTCCCTAGTAGTGAATTTTTTGAGTACATGCACTAGTGAAAAATATTAATACTCCGTAGATAGTAACACTTTATATTAACCACTACCATCAATATCCTTCAAATAAGCTAAATTGGAATAAGATAAAACGCAAATATAAACAACTTAGATTTCTTCGATCATTTCAACATCACATGAGTTGATTTTCTTTTCTTTAACTCAATACTTCCTCCGTTTTTCAATAAGTGATGTTTTAGTCTTTTTCTCTTGTACACAAATAAGTGATGTTTTAAAAATTTTTACACTGTTTATTCTCATTATACCCTCCCTTTAACTTAGAAAATCTCATAATTTTTAACTTACTTTTATAATTAATCTTCTCAAGATAAATCTTTTTTCTATACAAACTTGTCATATATAAAGATATTTACTTTTTTCCTTTATTATTTTTTAGAGTTTATTTATAATATAAAACAATATCTAAGACCCATAAATAAAATGAAACAAAACAATTAAGACCAAAAGAGGTTACAAAATTTTAAATCTATTTGTCCTACATAATTAAAATACTCTCATAATATAATTATATTTTAATATCTTTAACCTCCCACTTTTTAAGTTATATCTTTCCCATCTACGGGAATTGACTGAAACCCTACCCCACTGTGTGCAATTTTCACACAGTGGAGGTGTAAATCGCCGCCCAGCCAACATCTCTTCAAGCTCTGAGCCCCCCCCTCTCTTGACGACAGTGGAGGTGTAAATCGTTGCACCAGGACGGCCACCCATTGATTCTTGTGATTCTATTTGGAATTCACAGCGTCTCGGAAGAACAGTTTCATAGGTAATCTGATTTTTTTCATCGAGATCTGTTGTTTTTTGGGTTAGATTTTTTCTCGCGTGAATTGAATTGTCGATTCTAATTCATTGATTCTCTGTATTTTTCTTTGAAATTATTTTTCTAACTTGTTTGTATTGAGTTGTGATCGTTCAGTAAGATTTTCCCCTTTTCTATCCTAAATGCACTACTTCGAATCGGTTTCATCTTCAATTTGTTTGAGTATCATGATTCTTTTCTTTTACGCAATTCCTTCCTAAATTCCACTTTGTTATGTACACTTAATCATTTCTGCTTTGTTGCTTATTTAAGCAACCATAATTGTGTTCATACTTTATGTTTTTGCTTTGCTATCTTCGTTTTCCGTCATATGCTGCTAATGTCAACCTTAATTGGGTTTACTGAATTATGTCTATGACTATGAATGATCTTCTTCTCCCTGTTTTTTTGTTTTTTCTTTATCTGTTTCCCCTCCTTTTCAATTTCTTTATGTGATGATAATTATTGAATAGATTCAATTTAATGGAGCAGATTGGTTTTTGGATATGCGTATCCTGCTTTTCAGTGCTTCAAAACTGTAGAGAAAAACAGAGTTGAGATTCCAGAACTCCGATTTTGGTGTCAATATTGGGTAAAGATCCTCCTTGGTTCAATCGAAATGCACCAGTAAATATTTGGGGAATTATATTTCTTCTAATTCTACTTCGTTGTTGATAGATTCCTCCTGGGTTCTATCGAAATGCACCAGGCATTCACCAAGAGCAATGATATTCTCAATCTCTTGAAGTGAGTGCACATGATTCACCCGCCTATAATACTATTGATGAATTAAATCAAGGAGTTTGTGATATACAAGCTATTGGAGTTTGCACTAATTTGTAAGCATGTTTCAAAATTCTTGCATGTTTTCTTATTCATCTGGATGTAATGCTTTAAGAAGAGAATAATCATATCTGAATTTTATAAACTAAAATTATATTTCTGTTGCAAGGAAGCTAAAAACTGATGTTATGAGAAGGTGATTCTTGTTGTTGAAGTTGGGTATACAATTAAAGTTGGTTTTGCTGACAGAATGCAATTTTCGTTGCATATATTTTTATGTATAATGCATATTTTGTGTATTTTCGTATAATATAAATTTTAGATTCAATAGTTTATTTACTTCACGAACTAGGAAAATCATACTCCCTCCGTCCCGTGATTATTTGCACACTTTCCTTAACGGGCGTCCCAACATTATTTGCACACTCTAAAAAAGGAAATAACTCACATAATTTTTACCAATATTACCCTTTTTTATTTTACTTGGGCCCACAACTTAACTCAATTTATAACTTTAGTCAAATCTCCACTCACTTTAGTCAATATATTATCAATAATACCCCTTCTTTATTCTACCATACACATCACTATATTCCATTTTTTTTTATTTCCGTGCCGGTCAAACCATGCACAAAATCCTGGGACGGAGGGAGTAATTATTATAACATGTATGATAAAGTGTTATATTATTATTATGAAATGCACATATAAAATATATGCATCTCCTATTAATATGCAATGTACATATTACATATATGCACCAAACTATGAATACATGCACATTAGTTGTGCATTACGTATAAGACTACAGGCCAATCCGACCTTAGTGTTAAAAATTTCAATGAACGATTTAAACTAAAAAATTGCACTATTATCGAGGAAAAAATCTTTCAGCATTTTCAAAAGGCTGAAACAAACATACCAAAAACGATTTCGCTGTAGAAAAGCTTGAAAGCTTCGAAAATCTTCTATGGCGAATAGTCCAGTGATCGAATATGCACGGAATGAAATTGTGTGCAAATTTAGGTAGGTTGTTTAGAATTAAAACTAGCGCGACAATTGAGGGAAATAATCTCTCAACTTTTTTTAAATTTATCGTGTTTGACTTTGCATATTTAGATTAATTGAATTAAGTATTTTTGAATTTCAAAATTAATTATAACATAAGGGCATAATTGTACATTTAAGTGGATTTTGTCTTTAATTGAAAATCTAATAAAAATTAGCTTGAATCTTAAAGACTAAGACTAAGGGTGGATTGTGTAACTTTTCCTATTATTTAAAGGTATACTTATTAATACACACTACAAAAAAGAGCTGTTTTACCGACGGAAATAGAGACGGAAATTCGGTCGGTAACAGTGTTTTCCGACGAAAATACCGACGGAATTACCGACGGAATTTTTTTTCTTTTTTTTAAAATTTTTTTACTTACCGACGGAATTATTGACGAATTTTTTTTTAATTACCGACGGAATATTCCGTCGGTAAAACAAAATTAAAAAAAAAAAATTTAACCTGGGCCCAGGCCAACGGGCTGGCCCAGCCCGGCCCACACCCAGTAAGGCCCGCGAGGGCCCGAATTTAATTGCAGATTTCAAGCGGCATGCATGGGACTCGAACCCGGGTGTGTGGGCGCATAGTGAGGAGCGCCCGCCACTCGGACAAGTCTATTTTTCGTTAATAATTGTAATATTAATTGTATATGTACTCATTTTCGACCCAAGTTTTTTTTAAACAATTCACAAAATTAATTTCTTTCTATATTACTATAACTAAATTTGTGATTTATAACTAATTTAAATTTAATTTTTTTAATTTATATATAGTAAATCTAATTTGTTTATTTTTTGTGTTTTGATTAAAATTCTAAATAGTTCATATTATTATACATGTTTTACTCTGTTTTTTTAAATAAATTCATTTAATAATTGAACATTATTTTACTTATATTAATCACTATATTTGTGACTTATAACTATATAACTATTGTATATGTGTGAATCTTATTTTCAAATAGTTTTATTCAAAACAAGTTAAACAACAAATTCCTTTAATAATTAACATTCTTTCACTTATATTAATCACTAAATTTGTGACTTACAATTATTGTAATATTAACTTTTTAATTTATAAATTATAAATGTAATTTTTTGGTTTTAATTAATTAAAATTCTAAAATTCACATGTATAATTTTTTTTGTTTTTGTTTTGATTAAATATGATTACACTTATATTAATTACTAAATTTGTGGCTTGTAATTATTGTAATTTTTCTTTAATTTATAAATTGTAAATGTAGTTTTATTTTTTTATTTTTTATAATTAGTTTATTTATTAATTCACACAAAGACTTAATTATCATATAAACTAAATGGATATAAACACTAAAGAAATTATGTCCAAACAATATAACATAAAAATTTCTAATTTAATCAATAATTTTCTAATTTAATATAAAATTTTCTAATTTGATCAAACAATTTCTTCTTTAATTAATAATTTAATTTTTGCACAAATTTTTTAATATTTTTTTAATATTTTTAATATTTTTCTTAATATTTTTTTAATATTTTTAATATATTTTTTTTAATTTTGTGGTTAGAGACGGAAATTTCTGTCGGTAATTCCGTCGGTAATCATAATTTTTTTAATTTTTTAATTTTTTTTAATTTTTTAAATATTTTTAATATATTTTTTTTAATTTTGTGGTTAGAGACGGAAATTTCCGTCGGTAATCTTTTTTTTGTGATTGCCGACGGAAAATAAATTCCGTCGGTAAATCGGTTGACTTTTGTAATCCGTCGGTAATCCGTCGGTAATCCCGACGGATTTCAATCCGTCGGTAAAATTTCGTCGGTATTTCGCAGTTTTTTTGTAGTGACATACCATTTTTAATTCGAATAAATTTTACGAAAACATCACTTGAGTGTGTGAATGTGCGCTATTAGGTCATCTTCAGTAACAAACTCTAAAATACAGTTTTTTGTGCTTTATTTTAAAAACTTTCTCCAATCATAAAATTCTATATCTTACTCTATTTTTTATTATTTTATTCATTTTCAATATATTAAAATCATTAAATAATATATGTATCTTGATATTTAAATTAATTTATACAATTAAATATTTAATTAGTAAATTAAATTATAAAATAAAATATTATTTGTTTTATCAAAATCATAAAATGTCAATAAATTTGTAATTTTCAAATATTACTTTTATTTAAATATAAAATTACGAAACTCATAATGACATAAAATTGTAAATACAAATTACACAACTAAAATCATATTATAAATTAGTACTCCGTACAACAATAGAATTGTAATTATTTAACAAAATAACTCTAATTATTAATATAAAATTATAAATATTAATAAAATAATAGATATAAAATATATATAGAGTTTTGAATAGTGAACTTCATATTTGAAGTTCACTATTAAAAACACTATTTCAAAACTTCAAAATAGAGTACGGCCCCGTATACTCACCAAAGTGTTCATGCCACGAATGGCGTTATTAACCCCGCCGTAGTGCTCCACCAGTTTATTACGAAAAGTACAAAGAGTACGTTGCATCATTGAATATTCCTTAGCACTTTTCATATTCCAAATAGTTCTAACCCCTTTTAACCAATGAGCACCCACCCACTTGACCCACAAAGTGTCCGTTTTCTTATGTATATCCCATAATGTTTTACACACAAGAACACGGTTCCATCCTTCCATATCTTTTAAGCCCAACCCCCCTCTATCCTTAGGCCGACAAAGATCACTCCAAGCAACTAAAGCAGTCCTCCCACCCCATAAAAATTGTCTACAAGCCGTCTCTAGCCTACGTATAACCCCTTTAGGAATGGGGAGCACACTAAACCAATACCTCCATTTTAGAGTTTAACTCCAAAATGGAGTACCGTTGGAGATGTACTCCATTCATTGCATCTTGGGTACAATTTTGTGTCACTTCTACGGCCACATCAAAAGTAATTTATACCTATCAATTTTTACATCTATTTTCTAATCACTATGTACAATTTTTACTATGTGAGGGTCCCACTATTCACATTATCTAATTAATTTAATATTTATAAATTCAATATTTCTTACTTTATTTATTTTAATATATTAATCTTAATTAATAAATAAAATAATTATTTTTAAATTTATATTAAAATAAGTTATTAATTGATTAATTCATGTCAATCGACCTTTTTTAATTTATTTAGAACATAAAATTTTGCACAAAATTTTGATAAAGAAAATTGAAAATTTTATTGAGATAAAAGAAAAACGGGTACAGTGTCAAAATAAATCACAACAATACATGCATAAAATAAAAATACATAATTAAATCACACTTCTACTAATTTTGATAACGTGCTCAACTAAGTCCGATCGAAATTGTTGATGCATTTATTTATTGCGTAGATATGATGTTAAAATAAATTTTAAATTAAATAAAAACTGTTCAATAGTAAAAAAATGTTCTAACGAATATATTTTTACTACTATTCCTATCAACGCAAACAGCTAGCTTGAAACTAAATTAATATATTTAAAAAAAAATAAGAAAAATGCCTTGTAGGCCCCATCTTTCCAATTTGTTGCACAACAAATTTTTATCACCCTATTTTCTCTTTCATCAATTCTACCCACTCCTTCCTCATTTGTGTGTCCAGCTTCAATTTAGTGTCACGTTACATTTCTACCTCCCATTAAAGATACTCTAAATCATGCAAATTTAAATAGAAAAAGTTAATTGAATACGGTTGTTCTAATTATGATTAAAAATATTAGTAAAAATCATCTAAATTAATACACTTGAAAACTACCAATATATCTCTAGCTTCTAATTAATTAATGCTAAAAATAATCATAATGTACACAAGAGTTGCACTCTCCCATACACCCACATTCATCCCACCTTCTTTCACAAACTTCCATTCTTTTAATCACATCAATTACAGATTCTTCAAGTTTGATGGCGGGTGGCTTGATCACATCATCATTATACACGTGATTAATCTTGTTCGTCATCATCATGACAGCCCATGCACTTTTCATGAGTCTCCATGTTTTTGGCCTCATTCTCAACCCTGCCTATGAGTTTAGAGCCTCTCATGAATATTGATGTTGACGAGTTTCTTGAACGCAACTCCAAAATAATGGTGCCTTGTTTCAGAGATTTCAAGCATTGTTGATCGAGCAAGCAGTTTAAAGATAGGGTTAAGTTGGAATTTGATGATATTTGCTTGCTCTCTAATTTCACTCTTTTGTTGCTTCCTGCTGGGACATCACACCTCACAAACAACTCCTTTTTTGACTTCACATTAATGTTTCTACCCCTAACTAATTATTCTTACTTCAAAACTCAAAGAGTACTCATGAGAAATATATGTCAATGAAAGAGTTGGTGAAGAGATCAGATATATTTATAGGTGGGGGGATTTGTTCTTAACATGACTTTTTGAGTGGATTATAACTATTCCAGATCTTGATTTGTTTATTATATGCTACTATATATATAGAATCATAGAACAAAATCCTTGTTTCTATAGTGATTATAGATTCTATTCAATTTTAAATAATATAATTAACCTCATGGGATTCATCAAGGGTTAATTTGTCCATCCTGTTCCCGGCCCCTCCGTTCATATTTTCGGGAGCTGTTCTAGTGGTGTAAACTTTACACTTAGGAATGTGATTCAAAACTTTTAAGGTGTAAATAAATTTTAAGTGATCAATTTATACCGGGCACAAAGTTCTGATTTTAAACGAGTCCAATAAATGGACAATAAAATTGATCCCGGATACTATTATACACTGTGATGTTGAAGGATTCATGAAGTAGTACTAATAAAGTAATAATATTATATAAGTTCGTGGATTATACTCTCAACCTATGTACATTTGGGGGAGTATTAATTTATTGTGCCTCATTCATTTTTTTTTCATTAATTTAATTTAATTGTACTGGTGCTCATAATTAGATATAGCCATGCACTAGCTAGGGCAGCGTTTCATTTGCTGCTTTATCTCTCTGCATCAGCTTCTCTACAAACCACATATTTATGAGCTTAATTAATAATTAGTGGATTAACATAAATCTTAATGCAAATCTTTATATACTGTTTTTTAATTTAGTGATGGTCATTTTTAACATCATATTTAAATCCCTGCTACCACCACTCTCTTTGTTTACTCCGTATTTATTATCAACAGTAGTACCATCTTATCATCAAATGTTTTGTAAACCTACTTCTACCTTTAACGACTGGTGCGTGAACCCTAGAACAATTTAGGCGGAACCTGGATTATTGCAGAATTCATGTATCATTTCCTCTGTAATCGCACTCTTTTTGAGTACTTTTGATACTCTAATAATACAACACTTTTTTTTGTCTAAAAAAAAACAGTAGTACCATCTTTTAAAAAAACATTAAATGAAACAAATATATATATTTATCGGATTTAAATAATAATTGTAAGTGACTACTACACATTTAAGCTTGAAGAGCTTTTAGAAGAGCTCTCCAAGTGGGAGCTCTCCAAGCTAAATTGCACTTGGAGAGCCCTTAATTGCACTTGGAGAGCCCTTAAGCTTGGACAGCTCCCACTTGGAGAGCTCTTTTCAAAGCTCTCCAAGCTTAAATGTGTAGTAAATCTCTCGTCGGTATAACCTATTTTATTTGTATACCGAGTAATCTCTCGTCGGTATAATCTATTTTATCTGGAATAGAATTAATGTAAAAATAACATTTTTCCGACCACGTATTCATCGTTAATAACTGAAGAATATCGACAAAATTTCTTCCGGACGGTAAAGACATTACCGAGAAGGCTTGTTACGACGGACATTAGCGACGGAAAATTGGTCGGTATAGTAGCATTTCCGACTGATTGCAATATATTCCGACCATTATCTTTGTCGGAAAAAACGTTTTTTCTTGTAGTGTTTGTATATGTTATTAAACTAATCGAAACCTGTGATAAAGTAATGAAAACTATATAAGGGTAGAAATTAAATATATTGTTTTCTGATTAATAAAGGAAGCTAAAATATCTCAATTTTTACGAGGTTATCATCTTCTTATCTTGCAAGCTTATAACAAGCCTTTTATAAATAAATAGGAAAATTCTTGTATTGAATTTTAAGTGTCTTAAATATATTTTTAGTAGTCCAAAATTTTTAATGTAAAATTATGACTCAATTGAACTAATTACACCGTATAACTGGGTAAAAAAAACTTAGTATATGTTGTTAAGCTGCTTTTAGGGCACTTCATAAGATATTACATAATTTATTTATGGGTTGGTCTGCTATGCACTCGAGTGCATGTTGTGCACTCTAGTCCATGTTGCACTTTTCAGTTTATTGACTTACACTTTTTGGTAAATGGTGTTGCATTTTTTAATTATTACTTATACAATTTAATAATTAAAAAGTGCAACACTATTTACAATAAAGTATAAGTTAGTAAACTGAAAAGTGCACATGGACTAGGGTGCACAGTATACTCGAGTGCATATTAGACTTTACTTTTATTTATATATGTTGTTAAACTAATAGAACCCGGTGATAAAGTAATGAAAACTATACAAGGGTAGAAATTAAATATATCATTCGAGCATTGCTTTCTGATTAATAAAGGAGGCTAAAATATCTCAATTTTTAATGTGGTTATCATCTTCTTATCTTGCAAGCTTATAAGTTATAACAAACTCTTTATAAATAAATTAAATAGAAAAATTCGTGTATACTGCATACATGTAATTGAATTTTAAGTGTTTTGAATATATTTTTAGTAGTCCAAAATTTTTAAAGTAAAATTATGACTCATTTGAACCAATTACATCATGCAATTGGGTGAAAAAACTTAGTACGTATAACTTTTTTGACGGAAAACTCTTTTAACTTCTTTTTCTTCAATTCCAAGTGTTAAAAAATTTAGTACTGTATAACTTTTATATACAATATATGTTTGGTTTGGAATTGACCCATCCGGATTTGAATGAACTATCCCCATCTCATCCCTTTCAATCCAAATACCCATCCATCCATATAATATACCTATAAATCTATTTTTATACAATCACATCTTCCTTTTTTTCTTTTAATCACTCATCCTCTCTTTTACTTTTCTTCCACACATTTATTCTCTCTCCTACTTTCTTTCACACATTTATTCTCTCTCATACTTGATTTAACATAAAGTTCTCCATTTACACTTATTTTTCAATCTCTATCCAAACATAGATTACCCCCATCCATATTTTTTCAATCCCCATCCCCATCCCATCCACCACAATCGCTAACCAAACAGCACATTTAGGTCTAGTGTGATAGGGTAGATTAACCCAAGATAAATGAGTAATTAGACATAAAATAAATGTATATTAATCAGGACTAAAAAAAATATCAACATGCAAAAGCATACTCGATTGTGTGCAACGTGGTAGGGGTGTATACCAGTCCAAAACCGGACCGGACCGGGACCGGAATCTGTCATTATGTATGGACCGGAGACCGGACGGGTAAATTTCGGTCCGGTCCGGGTTTGGACCGGATTTTTTTTTTTAAGTTTTTTTTTTCAAGTTTATGGAAGTAAGAACAAGATTGATGAATTTGTGTATGAAAATCAAAGTGTTGCTCTTTATTTTAAATCAATCTACGCAAATGTGAATTTTATTTACATTATTATTAATGATCTTTTGATCCTAAAAGTAAATTAAATATATTCGTTAAATTATATATTTTAAAAAATGTAATAGATCTCAACAATTTTACCTCACATTCTCACCAATTACTTGATTTTGAAAAATAAGTGAGGGTGCATTAATAAAAAAATATAAAAAAAAAATTTCGGTCCAATCCGGACCGGACCGGAATCTAAAATTTGAAGTACCGCGGAAAACCGGAATCTAAAATTTGAATCTAAAATTATGGTCAATTTTAACATCATATTTAAATCTCTACTACCTCGGCTAGCACTACTATATATCTTTATTTATTAATAATAAATGTGAGTTACACTATTATATTATTCACATTTTCATTCTCAAAAGTTGTTGGCACCTCTCAACAGTACTGCCATCTTTTAAATAACATTAAATGAGCATGAGTTTTTCACATAATTCATGGACGTGAACTTGAGAGGAGCTTGAGTCGAGACATTAAAAACAATGAAACCACCGTTGAGGTTTGCCAAAGCGGCCATGTAGAATGCACGAGTGCTCGACGATGGAGGGTGGCTTGAGGGCTGCTCGATCAAGGAATGGTCGAGTGGGGGTGGGATCGGTTGTTTTAACTAACGGTGGTTGCAAGATTGTTGAAACTGTGGGGAAGGTCGGCTGGTAATTACAACCGAAAGGAGGGAGGTTGTTCAGTTGTTAGAACCGAAGGGAGATGGGGAGTGTATATGTGTTTAGGGCGTGACCTATTTGACTCGTTGATACCATATAGAGTTATTATAAAAATTATGATTTCATTAAACGTAAAGGGAGTATTTATAAGGGTATATATAGATACAAGTCATATCTATAGATACAAGACATACATAAAATATTAGATATAAAAATAAATATAATATCAATAAATATCTTATTGATATTATTCCTAATATTGGGTAGCTTGACTCATTTTCACCCCTAAATAGATACGTAGAGATATCTATAGTCAAACTTGAATATCTAAAAATATCAACATGCACCGGTAAGTAGAATTAAATTTGTATCCACCACGTCCAAGTTGTTGTTGTTGATGCGCTTTCTTTTGGAAGGATCATCTACTATATAAACACCAAATAATTTGAAGAATCCGAACAATCTAAAAATCTTCTTTTCCATGATCAATTAAAAAGAGGATTAATGAGAAAGTATTATATATTGGGGTTGGGGATATACCGAGTAGCAATTAATCTAGTTTGGGAGTGCATATATATATATTAGTTGTGAATTATATTAGGAATACTTTCCTTTTTTTTTTTTCTCGTATATATTATATTAGGATACACTTTTTATATTTTTTGGTTAGAATATCCAATAATTTTCCATATATAATATAAATAGATATTCTTATTGGACTTTCACAAGTAAATACCTTAATTAACTTAAGAAATCTATTTGAGACAATGAAATTTGCTAACATTTATTAATCCTTCACTGTATGGTATAATCCCACCTTTTTCTTAATCTTTCTTATTTTTTCATAATACTTGCCATTTTGAATTATAATAGGAGGAATACTTTCCTTTTCCTTTTTCTTTTCTTTTGGAATATGAGTTTATATTAGGATAGTTTTTATTTTCATAAGTTTAGATTAAACCTAAGATTTTACTTCTCGTCATTACCATCATTAAACAAGCTAAGATTTTGTTTCCCTAGTAGTGAATTTTTTGAGTACATGCACTAGTGAAAAATATTAATACTCCGTAGATAGTAACACTTTATATTAACCACTACCATCAATATCCTTCAAATAAGCTAAATTGGAATAAGATAAAACGCAAATATAAACAACTTAGATTTCTTCGATCATTTCAACATCACATGAGTTGATTTTCTTTTCTTTAACTCAATACTTCCTCCGTTTTTCAATAAGTGATGTTTTAGTCTTTTTCTCTTGTACACAAATAAGTGATGTTTTAAAAATTTTTACACTGTTTATTCTCATTATACCCTCCCTTTAACTTAGAAAATCTCATAATTTTTAACTTACTTTTATAATTAATCTTCTCAAGATAAATCTTTTTTCTATACAAACTTGTCATATATAAAGATATTTACTTTTTTCCTTTATTATTTTTTAGAGTTTATTTATAATATAAAACAATATCTAAGACCCATAAATAAAATGAAACAAAACAATTAAGACCAAAAGAGGTTACAAAATTTTAAATCTATTTGTCCTACATAATTAAAATACTCTCATAATATAATTATATTTTAATATCTTTAACCTCCCACTTTTTAAGTTATATCTTTCCCATCTACGGGAATTGACTGAAACCCTACCCCACTGTGTGCAATTTTCACACAGTGGAGGTGTAAATCGCCGCCCAGCCAACATCTCTTCAAGCTCTGAGCCCCCCCTCTCTTGACGACAGTGGAGGTGTAAATCGTTGCACCAGGACGGCCACCCATTGATTCTTGTGATTCTATTTGGAATTCACAGCGTCTCGGAAGAACAGTTTCATAGGTAATCTGATTTTTTTCATCGAGATCTGTTGTTTTTTGGGTTAGATTTTTTCTCGCGTGAATTGAATTGTCGATTCTAATTCATTGATTCTCTGTATTTTTCTTTGAAATTATTTTTCTAACTTGTTTGTATTGAGTTGTGATCGTTCAGTAAGATTTTCCCCTTTTCTATCCTAAATGCACTACTTCGAATCGGTTTCATCTTCAATTTGTTTGAGTATCATGATTCTTTTCTTTTACGCAATTCCTTCCTAAATTCCACTTTGTTATGTACACTTAATCATTTCTGCTTTGTTGCTTATTTAAGCAACCATAATTGTGTTCATACTTTATGTTTTTGCTTTGCTATCTTCGTTTTCCGTCATATGCTGCTAATGTCAACCTTAATTGGGTTTACTGAATTATGTCTATGACTATGAATGATCTTCTTCTCCCTGTTTTTTTGTTTTTTCTTTATCTGTTTCCCCTCCTTTTCAATTTCTTTATGTGATGATAATTATTGAATAGATTCAATTTAATGGAGCAGATTGGTTTTTGGATATGCGTATCCTGCTTTTCAGTGCTTCAAAACTGTAGAGAAAAACAGAGTTGAGATTCCAGAACTCCGATTTTGGTGTCAATATTGGGTAAAGATCCTCCTTGGTTCAATCGAAATGCACCAGTAAATATTTGGGGAATTATATTTCTTCTAATTCTACTTCGTTGTTGATAGATTCCTCCTGGGTTCTATCGAAATGCACCAGGCATTCACCAAGAGCAATGATATTCTCAATCTCTTGAAGTGAGTGCACATGATTCACCCGCCTATAATACTATTGATGAATTAAATCAAGGAGTTTGTGATATACAAGCTATTGGAGTTTGCACTAATTTGTAAGCATGTTTCAAAATTCTTGCATGTTTTCTTATTCATCTGGATGTAATGCTTTAAGAAGAGAATAATCATATCTGAATTTTATAAACTAAAATTATATTTCTGTTGCAAGGAAGCTAAAAACTGATGTTATGAGAAGGTGATTCTTGTTGTTGAAGTTGGGTATACAATTAAAGTTGGTTTTGCTGACAGAATGCAATTTTCGTTGCATATATTTTTATGTATAATGCATATTTTGTGTATTTTCGTATAATATAAATTTTAGATTCAATAGTTTATTTACTTCACGAACTAGGAAAATCATACTCCCTCCGTCCCGTGATTATTTGCACACTTTCCTTAACGGGCGTCCCAACATTATTTGCACACTCTAAAAAAGGAAATAACTCACATAATTTTTACCAATATTACCCTTTTTTATTTTACTTGGGCCCACAACTTAACTCAATTTATAACTTTAGTCAAATCTCCACTCACTTTAGTCAATATATTACCAATAATACCCCTTCTTTATTCTACCATACACATCACTATATTCCATTTTTTTTATTTCCGTGCCGGTCAAACCATGCACAAAATCCTGGGACGGAGGGAGTAATTATTATAACATGTATGATAAAGTGTTATATTATTATTATGAAATGCACATATAAAATATATGCATCTCCTATTAATATGCAATGCACATATTACATATATGCACCAAACTATGAATACATGCACATTAGTTGTGCATTACGTATAAGACTACAGGCCAATCCGACCTTTGTGTTAAAAATTTCAATGAACGATTTAAACTAAAAAATTGCACTATTATCGAGGAAAAAATCTTTCAGCATTTTCAAAAGGCTGAAACAAACATACCAAAAACGATTTCGCTGTGGAAAAGCTTGAAAGCTTCGAAAATCTTCTATGGCGAATAGTCTAGTGATCGAATATGCACGGAATGAAATTGTGTGCAAATTTAGGTAGGTTGTTTAAAATTAAAACTAGCGCGACAATTGAGGGAAATAATCTCTCAACTTTTTTTAAATTTATCGTGTTTGACTTTGCATATTTAGATTAATTGAATTAAGTATTTTTGAATTTCAAAATTAATTATAACATAAGGGCATAATTGTACATTTAAGTGGATTTTGTCTTTAATTGAAAATCTAATAAAAATTAGCTTGAATCTTAAAGACTAAGACTAAGGGTGGATTGTGTAAATCTATTATTTAAAGGTATACTTATTAATACACACTACAAAAAAGAGCTGTTTTACCGACGGAAATAGAGACAGAAATTCGGTCGGTAACAGTGTTTTCCGACGGAAATACCGACGGAAAAATTCCGTCGGTGCCAACCTCGTCGGTAAGTCTTACCGACGGAATTTTTTTTCTTTTTTTTTAAATTTTTTTTACTTACCGACGGAATTATTGACGGAATTTTTTTTTTAATTTTTTTTAATCGGGACAAGTCTGTTTTTCGTTAATAATTGTAATATTAATTGTATATGTACTCATTTTCGACCCAAGTTTTTTTTAAACAATTCACAAAATTAATTTCTTTCTATATTACTATAACTAAATTTGTGATTTATAACTAATTTAAATTTAATTTTTTTAATTTATATATAGTAAATCTAATTTGTTTATTTTTTGTGTTTTGATTAAAATTCTAAATAGTTCATATTATTATACATGTTTTACTCTTTTTTTTAAACAAATTCATTTAATAATTGAACATTCTTTTACTTATATTAATCACTATATTTGTGACTTATAACTATATAACTATTGTATATGTGTGAATCTTATTTTCAAATAGTTTTATTCAAAACAAGTTAAACAACAAATTCCTTTAATAATTAACATTCTTTCACTTATATTAATCACTAAATTTGTGACTTACAATTATTGTAATATTAACTTTTTAATTTATAAATTATTAATGTAATTTTTTGGTTTTAATTAAAATTCTAAAATTCACATGTATAATTTTTTTTGTTTTTGTTTTGATTAAATATGATTACACTTATATTAATTACTAAATTTGTGGCTTGTAATTATTGTAATTTTTTTTTAATTTATAAATTGTAAATGTAGTTTTATTTTTTTATTTTTTATAATTAGTTTATTTATTAATTCACACAAAGACTTAATTATCATATAAACTAAATGGATATAAACACTAAAGAAATTATGTCCAAACAATATAACATAAAAATTTCTAATTTAATAAATAATTTTCTAATTTAATATAAAATTTTCTAATTTGATCAAAAAATTTCTTCTTTAATTAATAATTTAATTTTTGCACAAATTTTTTAATATTTTTTTAAAATTTTTAATATTTTTCTTAATATTTTTTTAATATTTTTTTAATATTTTTTAATATATTTTTTTTAATTTTGTGGTTAGAGACGGAAATTTCTGTCGGTAATTCCATCGGTAATCATAATTTTTTTAATTTTTTAATATTTTTTTAATTTTTTAAATGTTTTTAATATATTTTTTTTAATTTTGTGGTTAGAGACGGAAATTTCCGTCGGTAATCTTTTTTTTGTGATTGCCGACGGAATATCCGTCGGTAATTACCGACGGAAAATAAATTCTGTCGGTAATACCGACGGAAAACAATTTTCGTCGGTAAATCGGTTGACTTTTGTAATCCGTCGGTAATCCCGACGGATTTCAATCCGTCGGTAAAATTCCGTCGGCATTTCGCAGTTTTTTTGTAGTGACATACCATTTTTTAATTCGAATAAATTTTACGAAAACATCACTTGAGTGTGTGAATGTGCGCTATTAGGTCATCTTCAGTAACAAACTCTAAAATACAGTTTTTTGTGCTTTATTTTAAAAACTTTCTCCAATCATAAAATTCTATATCTTACTCTATTTTTTATTATTTTATTCATTTTCAATATATTAAAATCATTAAATAATATATGTATCTTGATATTTAAATTAATTTATACAATTAAATATTTAATTAGTAAATTAAATTATAAAATAAAATATTATTTGTTTTATCAAAATCATAAAATGTCAATAAATTTGTAATTTTCAAATATTACTTTTATTTAAATATAAAATTACGAAACTCATAATGACATAAAATTGTAAATACAAATTACACAACTAAAATCATATTATAAATTAGTACTCCGTACAACAATAGAATTGTAATTATTTAACAAAATAACTCTAATTATTAATATAAAATTATAAATATTAATAAAATAATAGATATAAAATATATATAGAGTTTTGAATAGTGAACTTCATATTTGAAGTTCACTATTAAAAACACTATTTCAAAACTTCAAAATAGAGTACGGCCCCGTATACTCACCAAAGTGTTCATGCCACGAATGGCGTTATTAACCCCGCCGTAGTGCTCCACCAGTTTATTACGAAAAGTACAAAGAGTACGTTGCATCATTGAATATTCCTTAGCACTTTTCATATTCCAAATAGTTCTAACCCCTTTTAACCAATGAGCACCCACCCACTTGACCCACAAAGTGTCCGTTTTCTTATGTATATCCCATAATGTTTTACACACAAGAACACGGTTCCATCCTTCCATATCTTTTAAGCCCAACCCCCCTCTATCCTTAGGCCGACAAAGATCACTCCAAGCAACTAAAGCAGTCCTCCCACCCCATAAAAATTGTCTACAAGCCGTCTCTAGCCTACGTATAACCCCTTTAGGAATGGGGAGCACACTAAACCAATACCTCCATTTTAGAGTTTAACTCCAAAATGGAGTACCGTTGGAGATGTACTCCATTCATTGCATCTTGGGTACAATTTTGTGTCACTTCTACGGCCACATCAAAAGTAATTTATACCTATCAATTTTTACATCTATTTTCTAATCACTATGTACAATTTTTACTATGTGAGGGTCCCACTATTCACATTATCTAATTAATTTAATATTTATAAATTCAATATTTCTTACTTTATTTATTTTAATATATTAATCTTAATTAATAAATAAAATAATTATTTTTAAATTTATATTAAAATAAGTTATTAATTGATTAATTCATGTCAATCGACCTTTTTTAATTTATTTAGAACATAAAATTTTGCACAAAATTTTGATAAAGAAAATTGAAAATTTTATTGAGATAAAAGAAAAACGGGTACAGTGTCAAAATAAATCACAACAATACATGCATAAAATAAAAATACATAATTAAATCACACTTCTACTAATTTTGATAACGTGCTCAACTAAGTCCGATCGAAATTGTTGATGCATTTATTTATTGCGTAGATATGATGTTAAAATAAATTTTAAATTAAATAAAAACTGTTCAATAGTAAAAAAATGTTCTAACGAATATATTTTTACTACTATTCCTATCAACGCAAACAGCTAGCTTGAAACTAAATTAATATATTTAAAAAAAAATAAGAAAAATGCCTTGTAGGCCCCATCTTTCCAATTTGTTGCACAACAAATTTTTATCACCCTATTTTCTCTTTCATCAATTCTACCCACTCCTTCCTCATTTGTGTGTCCAGCTTCAATTTAGTGTCACGTTACATTTCTACCTCCCATTAAAGATACTCTAAATCATGCAAATTTAAATAGAAAAAGTTAATTGAATACGGTTGTTCTAATTATGATTAAAAATATTAGTAAAAATCATCTAAATTAATACACTTGAAAACTACCAATATATCTCTAGCTTCTAATTAATTAATGCTAAAAATAATCATAATGTACACAAGAGTTGCACTCTCCCATACACCCACATTCATCCCACCTTCTTTCACAAACTTCCATTCTTTTAATCACATCAATTACAGATTCTTCAAGTTTGATGGCGGGTGGCTTGATCACATCATCATTATACACGTGATTAATCTTGTTCGTCATCATCATGACAGCCCATGCACTTTTCATGAGTCTCCATGTTTTTGGCCTCATTCTCAACCCTGCCTATGAGTTTAGAGCCTCTCATGAATATTGATGTTGACGAGTTTCTTGAACGCAACTCCAAAATAATGGTGCCTTGTTTCAGAGATTTCAAGCATTGTTGATCGAGCAAGCAGTTTAAAGATAGGGTTAAGTTGGAATTTGATGATATTTGCTTGCTCTCTAATTTCACTCTTTTGTTGCTTCCTGCTGGGACATCACACCTCACAAACAACTCCTTTTTTGACTTCACATTAATGTTTCTACCCCTAACTAATTATTCTTACTTCAAAACTCAAAGAGTACTCATGAGAAATATATGTCAATGAAAGAGTTGGTGAAGAGATCAGATATATTTATAGGTGGGGGGATTTGTTCTTAACATGACTTTTTGAGTGGATTATAACTATTCTAGATCTTGATTTGTTTATTATATGCTACTATATATATAGAATCATAGAACAAAATCCTTGTTTCTATAGTGATTATAGAATATTCTATTCAATTTTAAATAGAGATAATTTACAATGAGGCACGTAATTTTGGGAATTATAGCAAATACACACGCTAGTTTTTTTAAGTTGCAATTACACACAAAAAGCAAAGGTAAATGTCATTTATGCCCTTCAGATTAGAGAAATGGAGTGTTTTGTGCCCTTAGTAGTCAAGTCACTCTCTCTCCTCCTCTACGCGTCTTTCTAAACCTTCAAATCTCACATTTCTCTTTCTGAAGAAGACTTCCATCCTCTCCCAAAACACTCCATTTAGGGTGGGATGTTAGGTTCCGGCGGTGGTGGTGGGGTAGTTCTATACAAAACGTGAAGCGGCACGGGTTGCTAGAGGTACTGGACCGCCGGTGGGGCCCTGAATACAGATCTCGCGCGCCGCCGTCGCAGAAAAGAAGGGGCGGAAACAATGTCAATTTTCCGGCCGAATATCTTCAAGGAATCGCTGCATCATTTATGAGTGTTAAATTTGGTGCCCAAGCTTTTAATTATCTTTAGTGCAATTGTCTTCCCAATTTGGTTTGTAAGTGAAACTCGATCCTTCCTTCTTTTTCGTTATTTTAATTTTAGAGTTTTTAGGTTCTGCAATTTTTTTATTTGAGTTTCAATGGCTGTATTGGGAAGACCCATTTGGGATGGAGTTTTAATTTTAGGTAGCCAGTTTTTTTTCGCAGAGCATGAGGATGGATTTTTAATTTTGTACAGATGAGCTCGTTCTCGACATTCTTGGACTTTTGAGTGGGACCCATTTGGGGGTTTTATCAAGTGTAAGAAAATCTTTCTATGTTTTCTGTGGAGGAATCTTGTATTGGAGACTTGGAAAAATACTTTTGTTGGTGCTCATACATGTTCATCTAACATTATCAGTTCTGGAATTAAAGTTAGAAACTTTTACTCTGATTACTTGTTTCAAAGCTGGCTCTGTGCTAATCTTGAAATGAAACCTGAGTGGCTTGAAAGGAAAGGGATAACATAATAAGGAAAAAGGGTATTTCTGTTGAGGAGTTAGTGTTGAAATTTGAGGAACCGAATAAGCCTGTTTTGTTAGAAGGTTGTTTGGATAATTGATTTGGGCTGCAATAGAAAAATAGGATAGAGATTATTTAATTGAAGTTTGAGTTTCAATGGCTGTATTTATGAGTTCTTCAATTTCTGAGCCTTCAATGTAAGAAATTGAAGGCCAACTTGTTTTAATTTTTTAGCAAAGCATAAGGATGGATTTTTTTTTTCTGAGTTTGTAATGTAAACACAGGGTATTAAGTCCATCTATTTTAAATTCTTTCATTTAAAATACCTTCTTAAATCAAAAAATTCAAACACAACCTTAGTGTTCAAATGTTTTATATTAGTGTTCAATCTTACAACACTGAGTGTTCAAATATTTTAAAGGCTAAATAATAAATTTAAGTCCATACTTTTTTTTAGCCAAATTATACTCATACTTTTCATTTTGTTATCAAATTTAGCACAATTTTTTTTCATACCCATACTTTTCATTTTTAATCAAATGTAGCACATACGGAGTATTTTTTTTTTTTTTTGTTTTACCAATTTTAGCACATGTTCTTATCAATTAATTTAAAATACCAAAAAATAAATAAAAATGTAAAACTTATCTTATAATTAAAAATAAAAAAGAGTATCTTAAATATGTTTAAATTAAAAATTTTAATTTAAAATCTACAAATTTAAAAATAATTGAGACTTAAAATTATCTAAAAGACTAAAACTATTGAATTAAAAAGAAATTTACACAAATATATATAAAAAATACATTAATTGAAATAAATTGTACTCCCTCCATCCACCAAAAGTACCCTTTGGAACTTGAAAGGCTTTCAGGATGTTTGAATGTTCTTGAGGTCTGCTGATAGAGTTCTCTCGTCAAAGTTTCCGTGATTGTTACTTAAACAATGTCTTGTATTTATAAAGGAATGCTAGTACGAAACTATTCGTTGGTGAGAACTAGCTGTTTGAGCAAATCATCTATTTTGTGGGTGAGATCTTCATGGATTAAATGTATCTTGATATTCTTTTACAAATCATTCCTTAAAAAGAAATGTGCATTAAATGCTCTTGTACGACTCAGAGAAGATCTCTGAATCCCTTGTCCAAGTCAACTCAATAGATGTGTCAGATGCTATTCGACATTCTCTTTGTCTTCTAGTAATCATTGCCTTCAATGTGTTCTGTTATCTAATCAATTAGATCAACCGTCTTTATAAATGCCCTTTAAGGCTTGACAAAATCTAGCGAAGTTCATATCAGTCGAGGTCTTCTGATCGACTGATCTCATGCAATTATTATCAGTTGAGATGGTATACAAGAACCTTTCAGACAGATTTCACTAATGAACTTCAAATGTCTTCTGATCTTCACTCTTCTACTCTTTTAGTTTTGAGCGAACACGTGTTGATCCAAATGTGGTATTAACTGATATACACTTGATTCCACATGATTAAGACTTATACATTCTATGCTAACTACTAAGCTTTCTAAAACAACTTAGGTAACCTATTTGTTAGATTACAAATTGTATCCTAACACTTAGATTACAGATATAGTTTTGATTATCAAAACTAAATTTATATTCTTTAATCTGATTAGAGGTAGGGTTGAGAACTTTATATACCATTTAGGTTTAGTAATTTATACAATATCAATTTATATATTTAAATTTAATGAATGAATAATTCAATTTTAATTTAATATTCAAATTTTTCGATTTAGGATTTACGGTTTAGTACCTTAGGTTAGGGTTCAATTTATATATTTTAATTTAATGAATAATTCAATTTAAGTTTAGTGCCTCAAATTTAATTTAAAATTTAATTTACAGTTGTTTTTCAGTCTTCCTCCGGTTCTGGTTGCATCTCATAATTGGGTCCTATGAAATGTTCAAAAACAATTGAAACAAAATTCAAATTTTATACACCAAGTTCAACTTATTTCAGATTATGTTCAATTGTTGGCGAAGTATGTTAAGATGTGCAATTGGTTTCTCAGTTAGGGGAGTACATAAAAGATGGTTTCTTCTCCCCTAACTTATTTTGTTAGTTAATTGATATCGCTGTATGATTTCAATTTGCAACCACATATATTCCTTTTTCCAAGAGTAATCATTTTGCGATTTAATAAACTAACAATTTGATATAAATAAATAAAAAATTAGCAACAATGTTCTTAATTAAGTAGCCTAACTTCGACCAATAAAGTGAAAATAGATCGATATATTACAAAAAAAACTCTCTTCCATCACAATAATTGTCTCAGTGTTCAACTTTGCATCGCTTAGTGTTCAAAATTTTTTATGGGCCAAAGAAAAAGAATTTCAATTAAGAATAAAGAAAATAAAGGTACTAAACCCTAAATCGAAATTGTAATATACGAAAATTTAAATATTATATAAGGTACTAAACTCTAAAACCTAAATTTTAAATTAAATATAAATATTACCTAAGATACTAAACTTAAATTGAAATTGATTGATTCATTCATAAAATTTACATATATAAATGGAATGTCAATCAGATACCGAACCCTAAACTAAGGTACTAAACCTTAAATTGAATAAGTTACTAAACTTAAATTGTATATAAAATATTAAATATAAACCTTAAACTTAAATTGTATATAAAATATTAAATATAAACCTTAAACTTAAATAATTGAGTTTGAATAATATATAAGTTACTAGAACTTAAATTAAAATTAAATTTGAATATTCAATAAGTTACCAAAATTTAAATTTAAATTGAAATTAAATTTGAATATTACACAAGTTACTATGTATAAAAGGTGTCAAACATAAATGTTAAACCTAAATTGAGTTTGAATATTACATAAAATACTAAAACTTAAATTGAAATTGATTTGAATATTACATAGGGCGAATATTTGAACACAAAGGGTGAATATTGAACAAAGGGTGTCATTTTTTAAAAATTTTACCCGATTATGAAAATTTATGAATTTAAATATTACATAAGTTACTAAACTCTATACCTTAAATTAAATTTAAATATTACATAAGGTACTAAACTTAAATTTAAATTGAAATTAATTCATTAAATTATATATATAAATTGAATGTCAATAAGGTATTGAACTATAATCTAAGGTACTAAACCCTAAATACAAAATCGAAAAATTCTTATATTAGATAAAGTATTAAAATGAAATTAAATTATTCATTTATTAAATTTAAATATTAAAAAAATGTTATTTAATCATATACAAAATAATATACATTATGAGACGTAAAAAAGTAATAATTGTAGTACTAATGTTTTACTAATACACTTGAAAATTATTACTCCCTCCACTTTTAATTAAGTGTCATTTTAACAATTTTCAACAAATTAAGATATATAACCATGGACCATTTTACCCTTCATTAATGATAACTAATTTTAATATTAAATTTATGTTTAGTAATGAATGTGGTCAATAATGTAGGTGATATTCATGTATACAATAATTAAAGTTCATCCATAATTTATGTTATAGTAGTATATTCAAAAGGGAAAAAACTTAAATCAAGGTAAAGAAAATGGAGGGAGTTTAATGAATAAGGGTAAAATTGTCAAAATTAAAGAAAAAAGTGTAGAATGACACTTATTTTGAAAATATTAAAAAAGGCAAAGTGACATTTAATAAAAAACGGAGGGAGTATATAATTATTAAATATACATAAATATTAACTCTAATTATTTTTTCTTTTATTTTTTTATTAAATAATATTTTTTAAAAATTTATTAATTTTTTTTTTTTTGAAAAATTGTTGGGGCCCAGTGCCCCCTCCCTCAGTGACTCGGTCCCTGTTTGTGTTGTTTTAAATTGAAAAGGGGGATTCATTTGCACACCATCACCGCCATTAATTATTAGTTCAGCGAGCTTGAAATTGATATAGCATCACCAAGTCTCTTATCAAAAATACTCACTAATTCTTCATTCCTAACCCAAAATTCCTTGCAATAGACCCATAAACATTTTCCCTTTCTTCTTTCATCTTATCATTCATTATCTTGAAAAGAAACTGCATCTTTGAGAAAGAAAGAAACTGTAGCTTCAAAACAAAATTTTCACCTTCATCTTCGTTATTTTTTTCAGTTTTTTTTCACCGTGTTTAATGGAGTTTTTTCTCTTTCCTCCTAAAATTCAAATGTAAGAGGAAAGGCATAGGAACTAGGGTAGGTAGGTGTATGCATTTGGGGTGGGGCCACTGGTACACTCTGAGAGAGCTTGAGAAAGCTACGAATTTTATCTCCCTTTCAATCTTCATCTCTGTAAATCGATTGAGTTTTGGGAATTGTCGTCTATCTAATTTTAAAATTTGTTCATCTTTGTTAATGGAGTTTTTCTCTGTCCCCTGCAGATGTCAAAGAAAAGGTACAAGAAAGTAGGTGCTTGGGAAGACAAAAGACATTATTGTGTCTTTACACTATTTTTTTAGTCTTATTGGATTTAAAGGGTAGTTTAGACATTTTGGATGATATTTTGTGCCTAGTTGCAACTTTTCATAGAAATGTTGCTACTTGCTATAAAATAGCCAACTTTGAGCCTTACTGTGATTTCCTCTTTTAAATAATATAATTAAGCTCATGGGATTCATCAAGGGTTAATTTGTCCATCCTGTTCCCGGCCCCTCCGTTCATATTTTCGGGAGCTATTCCAGTGGTGTACACTTTACACTTAGGAATGTGATTCAAAACTTTTAAGGTATAAATAAATTTTAAGTGATCAATTTATACCGGGCACAAAGTTCTGATTTTAAACGGGTCCAATAAATGAACAATAAAATTGATCCCCGAATACTATTATACACTGTGATGTTGAAGGATTCATGAAGTAGTACTAATAAAGTAATAATATTATATAAGTTCGTGGATTATACTCTCAACCTATGTACATTTGGGGGAGTATTAATTTATTGTGCCTCATTCATTTTTTTTTCATTAATTTAATTTAATTGTACTGGTGCTCATAATTAGATATAGCCATGCACTAGCTAGGGCAGCGTTTCATTTGCTGCTTTATCTCTCTGCATCAGCTTCTCTACAAACCACATATTTCTGAGCTTAATTAATAATTAGTGCATGGATTAACATAAATCTTAATGCAAATCTTTATATACTGTTTTTTAATTTAGTGATGGTCATTTTTAACATCATATTTAAATCCCTGCTACCACCACTCTCTTTGTTTACTCCGTATTTATTATCAACAGTAGTACCATCTTATCATCAAATGTTTTGTAAACCTACTTCTACCTTTAACGACTGGTGCGTGAACCCTAGAACAATTTATTGCAGAATTCATGTATCATTTCCTCTGTAATCGCATACTCTTTTTGAGTACTTTTGATACTCTAATAATACAACACTTTTTTTTGTCTAAAAAAAAACAGTAGTACCATCTTTTAAAAAAACATTAAATGAAACAAATATATATATTTATCGGATTTAAATAATAATTGTAAGTGGGACAAATATATCGGATTTGACAATCGGTGTTCACTTGAATGAGGATGTATAAGTCAAAAATCGCTCCATTGGTAAAAATCAAGGATGTAGAAGTAAAACATTCCTCAAGAAGATGTTTGTTTTGGAATTTTGAAAATTTTAAAATTCGGATTGTTTATTTATAGGGTTGACTTTTAGGGTTTATATATAGGTATTTGTTAGGATTTCAAAATTTAAAACTAGAACTGCATGAATGGAATTTCAAAATCCCAAATCTAAATTTCCCATACCAAAACAAACATCCCCTTACTATTTTTGTTTTCTTTGTTTTGCAATATATTGTACAGTATTTTCTCCATTGATGTCGGTAAATTTTCAGAATTTCTTTGGTGTTCTTGTGTGTCTCCCTTGACATGGTAATCTAAAAAATAAAATTTGTCTAAAAGAGTTGGCAATTAAATAATGCTTCACTCGAGACATAAAACATAAGAGTCAATTTAGTTGATCATGTGGCCTTAACTCTTCAAGACCCCATGGAGTTTATAGTAGTATTATATATATTGCATAGAAATCTTTCAAGTTTCAAGATAGGAAACAAGGTTGATTTAGTTAATTTCCACTGATCAAAAGTTAGATGATTAATCTATATAATTAATAATGAGATTTGAATCAATCTAAATCTACTTTAATTAATCAAATTAATTTATGCCACTAAAAAAGTGCAATATGCATGCAGCTTCCTCCACTTTCCCGGCCAGCTCAACTATAAATACATCCCACCATTTTAACTTTTCTTCATCATCATTTCTAACTTTTCTCTATTCAATATATCCCACCATTCCCTTCTTCACCATCTCTCATGGATTCTTACTCTCTGAGTTTTGAACTAAAAATAATTAGGGCTAGAAATATTAATGTGAAGTCATCAAGAGAGTTGTTTGTGAGGTGTTATCTTCCAGCAGGAAGCAACAAAAGAGTGAAATTAGAGAGCAAACAAATTTCATCAAATTCTTCTAACTTTATTTGGAACCAAACCCTATCCTTAAACTGCTTGCTCGATCAACAATCCTTCAAGTCTCTGAAACAAGGCACCATTATTTTGGAGCTCCGTTCAAGAAACTCATCTTCATCAATATTCATGAGGGGCGGCTCTAAACTCATAGGCAGGGCTGAAATGCCTTGGAAAAACATGGAGAATGAAAAGTGGGTTGTGATGATGACGACGAACAAGAATCGTGTGTACAATGATGATGTCAAGCCACCCGCGGTGCAAGTAGCCATCAAAGTTGAAGAAGAATCTGCAATTGAAAGAAAGAAAGTTTCATGTGAAAGAAGAAGAAGAAGGTGGGATGAATGTGGTTGTGCGGGAGAGTGCAACTCCTGTGTAGATTATGATTATTTTTTGCATTAATTTTAATTATAAGCCTGGCTTTTAGAGAGAGTGCTAGCTAGTGTATTAATTTAATTACATGATTTTGACTATACACGTACATATATATGACAACTGGGTTCTTTTTTTTTAAATGTTGATTGATTATACACAAATTAAGCACAAAAATAAAATAACTAGATATATAGCTCGGCATATATATTATAGATCTACTTGCCGCGGACCACACTTTCCACTGGATACCAAAAGAGATTTCAATCTCTTTTGTTGCAGAACAATCCACTAACACTCTAAGATAGTTGATCTCTCACACTCTATTTTTCTCTCAATTACATATTCTCTCAATAATATACTTAGTAGACTTCGATTAAATCAATCTATAACTGATATAACTACAAATAATTCGGCCTTATAATAACATATTTTAACTTCACAGTAGCATACAATATTTTACTACTACAAAATAAAAAATATGTGTTACTATATAATGTTAAAAATATTTCGGTATTGCTGTGCATCCAGATTCTGGATATCCAGAATCTGGATTTTAATTTAATTAATTGTTTATTAATTGCGATATTACTATTTTACCCTCACTTAGTCATAATACTAATAAATTAATTAAAATAGCATGTGTCAGAATTAGTTGAATTAAATATTGGGGCTGCATTGTGATATTAATTGTTTTGACGACACATTTAATGCATTGTGATGATTAATTCTTCTCCCACACTCTTTCTCTTTTAATATCATAATCTTAATTATTATTACAAGTAAGATTATTTAAAGTGCGGATCGATTTAAATTTAAAAAAATATATATTTGTATATATCTAAATAATAATTATTATTTCCATAATCTTAATGATTATCAATGAATCAATTCAAATTAAAAATTTAAATGGTTAATAATATTTATTAAAATTAAAATTATGAAATAAGAAAAATGTCTAACCCTGGACCGTAAACACTATATGCTGAGAAACGAGTAGTCTAAGATAAGTCTACCATATTGAATATAAATTCATAATACATATTTGAAATTTATTTATTAATAAAGTCTAAGTGTACACGTTGAAAGGAGTAGTCGGACACTTTACCCTGAACCCTTTACCCTAAACCGTAAACAATATATGCTGAGAAACGAGTAGTCGGAGATAACTGTACTATATTAAATATAAATTCATAATACAAATTTGAAATTTATTTATTAATGAAGTCTAAGTATACACGTTGAAATGAGTAGTCGAACCCTTTACCCTAAATCCTGAACCGTAAACACTATATGCTAAAAAACGAGTAATCGGAGATAACTGTACCATATTGAATAAAAATTCATACTAATACACATTTGAAATTTATTTATTAATGAACCCTATATGTACACGTTGAAAGGAGTAGTCGAACCCTTTACCCTGAACCCTAAACCCTAAACCCTTTACCCTATACCCTAAACCCTTAATCATTTACTTCATCAATGGAAATTATTTAAAATAAATTAAATAATTCGAATAAATAATTTAAAATTTCTAAAAAGTTAACTTTAATAATTTATGAGAATAATAATTTTTACATGAGTTATTATTACGTGTCAATGCTACATAATTTATGAGAATAATAATTTTCGGTTTATTTGGTTTGTTTTATTCAGTTGTCGGTTCGGTTGAATTTTTTTTTTATTATTTCGGTTGTTCGGTTCGGGTCGTTTATATTTTACAAAATCGAATAAAGCGAACTGAATCGAATTTCTTTATATAAATTTTAAAAATTACTTATTTAATCAATAAATTATATGAAACAATACGTTAGCAAAAAGAAACTCTATTTGAAGTATGTTACTTTATTAATTTTCAATCTCAAATTTTTAATTCGACATTTGTCGTCTTCTTGCTCCACTAAAAAAAATTATCTTCCTTGAAGATGAATTTCATTGTGGAAAATGCAACAAAACCATTAATTTTTTGCGTGATATTTTTGTGGTTTGTAATTTTAAACTTTGAGGAACTTGTTAGTTTGGATTGTGAACTCTTAAACTTATAATTTGAATTTGATTTTTTGTGTAAAAAATCCTTGAAATGTACGTATAATTGTTGAAAAATAATATTTTATACGAGAATTTCGGTTTAAACCGAACCAATCGAACTTTTAATCGGTTCGATTCAAACAAATTTCGATTCGATTTCAGTTTCAATTTTTAAAATTTAGATTATTTCGATTCGATTGAAAAAAGCTCAAAACCGAACAGAACCGACCGAATGTCCACCCCTACCCTAAACCCTCAATCCTATACCCTAAACCCTAAACCCTAAACCATCAATTCTAAACCCTAAAACCTCAATCCTATACCCTTAACCCTAAGCCCTGAGAGAAAATTTTAAGTTTTAAAATCAAACAATAAAATTTGTCATAACTATACATAATGCATTAATGGTGTTTTTTTTTTATAAAAAAAATACTTGATTTCGTTACTTAAATTCAGTGATTGAATAAGGAACTCTGAACACTAAATTCGAGACCTTGGACCCTAACTCCTAAGAGTGATTTTTTTTTTGTAATTTAAAATTTAATCATAAAGCGTATACTAATATATAAAGAATCAAATTTAAATTATAGTAGTATAATATAAACAAGTATTGAAAATATAAATTTTAGATTTAGTTTTTGATCGAATATAAAACCTAAAAATATAAATAATCAATACAATTTAGTTTTCAAGTATAAAGTCAAAGAATAATTCGGATCTTAGTAATACATAATTATTTTTAAATATAAAAATATAAAATTTTAATAAAATTTCAATTTTTTTAATATGTAATAAAAAATAATACTCCGTAAACATCGTGGGTGCATGCAACATTAATTAATACAATATTTTTATAATGAAAGAAGTAGCAATAATTGTAAAATAATTAAGTGATAGTACAATATTACTAAATATTGTAATAATTAATAATAGAAAATAAATAGAAAAATACCACATTACTCAATTTAAAGTTTTATTTAAAATAACTTATGATATGTATTTTTATGTGAAATTAATTTTTAACGTATTAAGTTCTCGTAACTGATTAAATTTAAAGACAGAACTGATTAAATTTAAAGACATTAATTTTCAATATTTTAATTAAAATGACATGTGACATATATATTTTTGTGTAAAATTAATTTTTTACATGTTAATTTTTTATAATTTACTAAATTTGAATTGTGACATTAATGTTTATTGTTTTAATTAAAATAATTAACATGAAACATATTTTTATGTGAAATTATATTTTCATAATTTATTAAATTTATATGAGGATTAAATATGAGACATGCTTTTATATTTTTATTAAAAAAAATCTAATAATTTTTATCAATTAAATTTTTTATAATTTATTAAATTTGAAGTGGGTTACACATGTACTTATTCAAAACTCATACAGTATAATATATTAAAATTATTAATATGAGGTCTTTTTTTTAAAGTATATGTGACATTTATTATGTGATTAATTTATGACATTTTTTTTATGAAATTGATTTTTAAATTTTTTATTAATGATTTTTTTTTAAATAGGGAAGAGTATTGAATACGAAAGTGAAAAAGTTTATTTAAAGGTATTGGGATTTGGGAATATGTGAGAGAGAAGAGGGAGGAGACCGAGGAGAGAGGAGAGAGAAGAGGGAGGAGAGAGGAGAGAGTTTAAATTATTTCTTGCTTGAGGGTATATTGGATATTTCCATTGACACAAAACATCATAATTACAAAAAAACCAGATTCTGATGTTTAGCACCACCCAAAATATTTTGATCATAGTAACTTATTTTACTTAGTATAATTGTTTTTTGGATCGACTGTAATGAGAAAATGATAGGCTGCAAAAATGCCAAATGACTAGTGAGTCATCATAGGGTCTGTTTGTTTTTAGCTCGTTCATGAGGTCTAAAGGTTGTGTATGGTGTTAGAATGTAGAGAAGGCTATCGATCAGTTCAGTTGTACTACTAAGTACGTACGTCTTTTGTCAATCAATCTGATGGTACATAGTAAATCGAAATGGATATTATTGGATATTACATGATGATGTGGCTATATTTTTTAAGTCTTAACTAAATCCAAATGGATATTATTGAATACTCACTCCCTCCATTTTATAAAGTTTGTCGCATTTAACTTTAAATTTTGTTTAAAAGGGTTTATCGTTTTCCTAATTTTAGCAATGATATCCCTAAATTACGTACCCATATTTTTTTTTTGAAATATATTAATGACCTTTTTTTGGAAAGGTCAAAGGAATGGTGGAAAAAGAAAGTGGAAAAAAAAGCGAAAAGAGAAGAAAAAAGAAAAATTAATGAGGGGTAAATGTGTCAAAAAAATATGTTCCTTAATTCTATATAAAATGAGAAATGTGAATGGTTAGAGATGGGTAGAGAGAGAATTTTTTAGAGCGGAGAGAGAGTGTGCGTGGGAGGGGAGTGTGAGAGAGTTAGAGGCCAGGAGAGGGAGTCTTCGTTCTTGGCGGCTCTTCAGAGTTGCTCCCCATCGGAATCTTACGTCAGCCCTACACCTGGAACCAACCCCATCACCCCTACCCAAAGCCAAAACACAGCCATTCGGAACCCCAACCCACATCTATTCAGACCTTCAAGCCATTCCAGCCCTCCTAACCCCTATAGCCTTCCCAACCATGCCCTGCCACCCAGACCCCGTCCATGTTATCGAAACCCCCTAGCCGTAACCCTTCTTCTATCCATGCTCTACCAGCCAAAGGAAAGGTAGGAAAACCATTAAACGGTGTTGATAAGCGAAGCATACCCTTCAGAGACAAGCTTCAGACGGATTTCATTCGGAACAGCACAGAGTTCTTCTACACAAACTTCCCCGAAGACTGGGGATCAAAGGACATGTGGAGTGTCTTCAGGCGGATGGGAGATGTAAGAGACATCTTAATTCCAAATAAAAGAAGGAAGGATGGGTCCAGGTTTGTTTTCGTAAGATTTGGCGAAGTTAGAAACCCTAAAAGTCTGAAAAACGCTCTAGACTCAATCTGGATAGGATCTTTCAAACTGAGACTTAATCTCCCGAGGTTTGGACTAGGAGGAGCAGCTGAAGTCGAGAATGCAAGACCATAAGCAAAAAGAGTTGTTACGGCAGAAAGGGTAGATATAACATAGTTAGATTCTCAAGAGATAGACATAACAGGAGAGATAAGGGCTCACATTGAAGGGTCAGAAGAAAACCTCTTTTGGGCAATGTCATGTTGTGTTGGTACTCTTAAGGAAAACTGGAGCAGTGCCCTCATCCAACGCGAACTATACTTGGGTGGGCATTATGATGTCAGAGTAAAGGAGTTGGAAGGTAATACGGTTCTTTTATCAGAATCTAAGGAAGGAAGCTTGAAAATTCTCAGGGAAGAAGACCCCCTATGGATAGGCAAAAAGTTCTCTGATATCAGGCAGTGGTAAAAAACCCCAAAGTTTCATAGCAAAAAGACATGGCTTGAGATATGGGGGGTGCCTATTCATCTTTGGAACAATAACACTTTCACTATTATTGGCAACATGTGTGGCACGTCCATATTAGTACACAAGAACACTACAAATAAAGAAAGAATGGATAAAGGGATCATGTTGGTTGAAACTTGGTGTTCAGATTTGATCCAGATGTCCATGGCCCTCTGTGAAAAGGACGTTG